>CM024955.1:18280455-19761384 GCA_014282245.1 Rhododendron simsii
TAAAATTTTTGTTTCTCAATACATATATTTATACGTTGAAATGATTATAACCTAACACATTTAAATTATACCAATCATTTTATATATTTTTTTTAGACTACTTCGACAGTTCAACTGTTACGTGCTTATTTTTTATTTATGAAAGAAATTGAGAAATGAGAGTGTAAAAGAACCGATTTTTTATCAAATCAAACCATAATTATTACGATAATAAGTAGCAACACACAAATATTTATCAATAATATTAAAAATCAGATATATACAAAATAAAAATTTTAAAACTCGAAAGCTCAGGTGCTAGGCGCCTAGGCAGGGCCCCGACCCCAACATAGCTCCACCACTGAATATGATGTTTATTCAAGAGAGCAAACTCAAACAACTGTCCTAAGAAATTATCTCTTCTCTTTGGAGAGAGAATGAATTTGAATTCTAAGAGGTGGATGCTATTGGTTCTGCCGGGGGTCTCATTTGCATTTGGAAAGCAAACTTCTTCAATCTGGAAGCAGCATGCAGCAACAAGATTGAAGGGAAGGGTAATAAGATAGGGGAATCATAAGGTCTGTGCGTCTCGTGGGTTTGGGATGTGAGATTGGAGGTGTGTGATTACAGGGTTTTGGAGGTGGGGGGAAATTGTGAGTAAAATTGGAGATGGGGTGTGCGTGTTTCACATCTACAGTCAAAAATTGAATGGAAAATTCAATTGAGATGCAAAATGGGAATTTCAATTGACAAGCAAAAGGGGGATATTTCTGAAAATTTCAATTGCGATGCAAATAGGAATTTAGCTGAATTCAACACAGGTGTACACGAAAATAGTACTGAAGATGTGAAGAGTGATAATGGAGGAGAAGAGAGAGATATGAATCTACCTAGCTTATGTGGTGTGGCGGGGTTTCCGTGGAAGCTCTCAATTCCCATCCAACTCGCGCCCCCTTCAAAGAGGCCGAGCAGTGATTCTGCTCCGTCCGAATTGTTCCAGAGGGAAGAAGAATCCAAAGGGTCCAGAGATGAAATTCAACGATCGATGAGGGGTTTCAATTTACAATTCATTTCGTGTCCACTTTATGGAGGCTGAGCACTGACTTCCGATTTGGGAAAATGAGGGTCAGGACGTGGTTTTTGATAATTAATAGCTTTTAAGTATATGTTAAGAATATTTGTTAATGAATAAAATGTTTTTGTCGGATATTAGTTATTAAAACACGTATTTGGCTGCCATTTTCCCTTTCGATTTCAACTAAACAATTTTGCTCCGTCATCTGATGTTAGTGGTTTTTTTTAGTACTCTGTAAGTTATTTGTCAAAAAAATTGTGGGAATCCATATTCATCCCGACCAGAGGTCGAAAATTATGACCACATAGACCGGAATTTTTTTAAAATTCAGAAAGAACAAATGTATTTTTCAAATTTTCAGTCTTTCATAAAAAAAAAAAAGAAAAGAAGATTTTGATCACAATTTCATAGTTTTTAAAATTTTACCATGAAAATGAACAATTAATTTTAAAAAAGTACTTCGTAACATGAATCTAGTAAAAAGTCGAAGAAGACAAATAAAATGGCACCTCTATCATGACTTACACAAACACATAAGCTAGAATCGTATGGACCGATGTATGCAAATTTTTTTTTGGTCAAAACGATAACACCTTCATTGATAACAAGTCACACGCAACATCAAAAAACATGATTATCTCGCCCTGAAAAGCTTGATAGTCAAACGATTTTTGGTCAAAACGATAACACCTTCATTGATAACAAGTCACACGCAACATCAAAAAACATGATTATCTCGCCCTGAAAAGCTTGATAGTCAAACGAGAGGTCTGGCTTTCCATATCTTACCAGGGCCGATAGCCTAGTGGTAGTGTAGCAACAGTAAGGACTGTGAGGTCACGGGTTCAAAACTTATAGAGAGAATTTTGATACTCATTATGGTTGGGGGGATTAGGGTAAAATTTTATTAGAAGCGGAATTCGCTACCTAATTTAATAAATAAGATGAAGGATGAGTTGTCGTATTTTAGTACAAAATGAATTAACTTTTTAAATGATAATTTTGTGTGTAACCAAATTTGGTATTATTCCTATCACGATGCCCCGGTCAATGCAACAAGTGTTGCCTCTGCTCTGTTGTCCGAAAAAGGCTTTTATATATGTGACTTCTTTTCTAGATTCACCTTTAGCACCTCCACCGCCACCACCACCTCCACACCCATAATTGAATGGTGATTTTTTGTTTGTCCTCCATGCAAGGGTTGTTAATACAGTTATTCTTCGATGATCTTACCATTTTATTATTCCGTGCTTGTCCTGGATTGAATTTACAAAAACCCTAGCATGTATTTTGAGCAATAAATTTTGACAGTGCTATCTAGCTAGCACAATGTGTGGTGGATAATTGCCAATTTGCCATTTAGCAAAAAGAAAAGGAGCTTACATAATTTGTCGTTAGTTTTCTAGAATATTATGATTGCCAACGACTCAAGGGTGGTTGATTGGTTGTGTCGAAACCACCATTTGCGTCCTTTCTAAAGTGTTTTGGCTCGATTTCAGAGCTTTCGAAGTTGTCTAAAGCTATTTGGTGCTATCTAAAATTCTGCTTGGGTGGGATTCATGTATGTTCGGGCGGTCCACAAAATTTTCATTAGAGGGCATGATAGGACATAAGTGATGTAATGTCTTATCAGTGATTTAAAATAAGGGTATTCAAGTCAACTTATGAGGCACCCCGATTAAAATACTAGGGGACCAATCTTGCCTCTACTGGCGGAGGTCAATGCATGTAAAACTGCATCAAAACTCGTTAGTCGATAGCATGAAATTTTTTCTAAATTGTAAAACTAGGCACAAAACTGCAAATTCAATGTATGTTGTGGAACTGAATTTACACCAACTATGCATGTAGCTTCCAGTCAAGGCTACTACGATTCCATGAGCTTGGGTTTCTAATCCCACGACTTATATTTCAATATGAACCAGCGCTAACATAAGATGAATTCACTACCCAGAAACAAAAACAAAAAAAATAATTTAACTAGCAAAAAAAAACATAATATGAATTTAGTTGGTTAAATATTGGAGGCATGCAACTTTTTTCTCGTAATTAAGGTTTAAGAATCCTAAGCCGGCCTCACCCTACCAATTACTTTAAAACTTGTGCAATCAAAAACTTGTTTGGTTTAATTGTCCTACAAAATTAAGGTTTGTTAATAAATTCATGTTTTAATTAACGTAACACTACATTAACCTTTTATCTCACAAACGCAGTTTACCTTTCGAGTAGTTAGTTGGCCATTGGGTTCGAGTTCGCATGTTGGACCCCTCTCGCTAGCGAACAAAACCTTGAGGCCACCTTTGAGCTCCCATAAATAAAAACGTCCTAAAGGATGGTGTGGCTGCAAGTGGTAGCAGAGAGCTAGAGTTAAGGACCAATGGGGCGCTGCAAGAATCTCTCGTGTTTTTTAAGACAAAAATATATATATATATATATATATATATATATATATATATATTTTCTTTTTTAACAACAATTAATAATTCTGTTTTTCTATTCAACTGAATTAAGTCTTCTCCCGAACTAGTTGTGCCTGTATACTCCCTCTTTAATCTCCCCAGCAACTCTTGGACGTAATAGACAATTAAAATTAGAGACATAAGGCTTCGTAGTATTTGGTCCCCACAGGCTGACAGCAATTTTGTTCACCCTCTCTAAAAGAGGGTGAACAAAACCCTCTCTCTCATTGGCTAAGAGAAGAGGGGGACCACACTATTAACTCAACTCAACTCAACCCAACCCAACCCAAGTTACCTTTTGTTCTAAATTTCAATATACCCCCTGAACAAGTTTATTTTTTATACTTCTCCTCCTCCCTCCTGAACGATGATTATATTCTCAGCAAACAAAAAAAAAAGCCCTAAACTCTTCTCTTTTGAGAGAAGAACAACGATGACGGACGAAGTAGAAATTGGAGTCGCAGATGACATTAACCCCGTCGAACAGAGCTCACTTCAAACTTCGGATGGTAAAGCCCTAATCTCTTCTCTCTTGAAGACGAGAACGATGATGGCAGAAGAAGAAGAAGAAATTGGTGTCACAGTTGAAATTGAACCCATCGAACAGAGCAGGCTTCATATTCCAGGTATGCCTCAAATTCTCTTCACAGAAAATTTGTTATTTCTCTGCTTGCATGTATTCGTCCTAGGTTTTAAGCTAAACCATTGAAACATACGTTTACAAGTCTGGGTTGTAGGATAATGGTCATTAAATCTTTTGATATGTAGGCTTGATGAAAGAATTAGAATTTGAAGATTTTATGAATCTGGGTTCAAGTTATGATAAGAAAGCTCAGGAAATAGATGAAGGGGATAATGGGTCAGTAGATGAGGTTGAGGATGTTGTGCCATAGTGTGGAATGATTTTTGATACTGCTGATGAGGCTTACAATTTTTACAATGGATATGCGAGAAAAATTGGTTTTAGTGTTAGGAAGCAGAGGACAAATAAAAGTAAGGCTGATCAAACTAAAATTTTGCAACAAGTACTTGCTTGTTCGTGTGAAGGGACATACAAAAAAATCAGGGCTCCCAGAAAAAGAAGAGAAAATTGGCGATTTGATTGCAAGGCATTGCTTGAGTTTAAACTAATTGGGGATAAGTATCATGTAATTCAGTTCATGTCTGAGCATACCCATGATCTTGTACCACCTCAGTCTGCCCATTATTTGAGATCTTAAAGGAGGATTGAGTTTTCCCAAGTTGGACTTATAGACAAAATGCACTCGTCAGGGTTTAAGCAATTAGATATTTACTCTTACATGTCTACAGAAGCTGGAGGTCCTCAGTATCTTAACTTCATACCCACTGATTGTTATAATTTGATACAAAAGAAACGGGCTGGGTTTCTCAAAAAGGGCGATTCACAATGTCTTCTAGAGTACTTCAAGCAAAAAACTCAGGAGAATAAGCATTTTTTTTACACTTTTCACACTACTAATGAGAATGAAGTACGTGGTGTTTTTTTTTGTGATGCTAAGTCAAGAAGGGATTATGGTTTATTTGGTGATGCAATATGTTTTGCCACAACATTTAGGACAAACAACTATGATATGTTATGTGCACCAATTGTTGGCATCCATAACCATGGACAAACCATGCTCTTTGGATGTGGTTTACTAGATGGCGAAACAACGGATGCGGTAATGTGGTTGTTTACCACTTTTTTAGAGGCCATGGGAGGAAAGAAGCCGGTATTCATATTTACAGATCAATTTAGAGCAATTGCAAATGCCATTAGTGCTATGTTTCCAAATTCTCATCATGGATTGTGTTTATGGCATAGTTATCAAAATGCTGCCAAACACTTATCCCAAGTCTTTGCTGGGTTTAAATCATTTACATCACGATTCAAAGCTTGCATATATGATGGAGAGACAATTGAAGAATTTGAAGAGAGTTGAAAAAAGTTACTTGTAGATTTTAAGCTCACTGATAACGTGTGGTTGCAAAAAGTTGTATGAGTTTCGAGAAAAGTGGGCTCAAGTTTATAGTCGTGCTTATTTTTGTGCCGGAATGACTACAACACAAAGGAGTGAGAGCATTAATAAGTTTTTGAAAAAGTATTTTGGGAGAACCCTTCTTCTTTGGGCGTGAAAAAGAAAGGGAAGTTGAAAATAAGACGCAGCAAACGTCGCCGATCTTAGTTTCTCAGTGGTCTGTCGAGCGTGAAGCATTTGAAAAATACACGAAAAAGGTATTCTACTTATTCCAAAAAGAATACCAACAAACTTTGGATTTGTCTTTGAAATTGGAAAACGATGATGGCACAATTAGTACATATATTGTTAAGGAATTGAAGGGTTGGAAAAAAATTCGCAAACTTGTATATAATCCCTTGGAACATTCGGTATCATGCACTTGTCGAAAGTTTGAATTCCATGGCATTCTCTGCTCGCATTCATTGAAATTATTTCATGACTTACAATATGAGAGTTTGCCTTCTCGGTATTATTTGAAGAGATGGACTAGGACAATTGTAGATGAAGATGTTTTTGACCTTCATGGAGATTTAATTCCAAATGACACTGATCCTTTACTCACAATTCGTTATAGTGGATTGTCGCAAATTTCTCAAAGAATTGTAAGTAAGGGTTCAAAGTATCTAGACGTGTCTTCTTTAACTGAGATTGGATTACTAGAGCTTGAAGCAAAAGTTGAATCATGGATAATTTCTAGGTGTGCAAATCAGAATGTTGCATCCAACGTACAAAATAGTTCAACCTTAAATGTGGATGACGAGGCACCGCTGCGAGATCCAACAAAGAGACAACGTCAATGTCAAGGTAACAAAAGAAAGAGAGGTTCATTAGAAAAGAAGAAGACTCCATGTAAAAAAAAGGGTAAGTATACATAGACATATATACAATATATGTATAACAGTATTTCTTTTTATTTGCCTTTTCCTTTTAAGATTTTTTTTTAACTTTTCAAGTGGCAAAGGGGTGAACTCCGCAACCAAAGCAATGACTAGATCTAAATCATTAAAGGAGAACGAAGAAGATGAAAATGCACATGATACTACTTCAACCCAAGGCCCACATGTGGAGCAACCAAATATGGCAGCTAATGTACTTGGCATGAATGCATTGCAAGTACCCAATTCATCATGTACATCTGGGAGGCAAGCCATCCGTCCAACCTTCACAGAAATGTTGCTTAATGGTTATGAAGTTTAGATGCACACTTGAACTGTAATTTTTTGAAACTTGACATGTCTCACAGAAAAGTTGCATTGCAAGTAATGTTTTGTAAGTGTAATGTCTTGGACCGTAAGTTATATCCTTGTAGAACAATAGATGGCTTTAGTATAACTTTTGAAAGGTGACACTGATATAGCTTTACTGATGTAGCTTTATAATCTTGGATTGGAGAGTTTTGAGGTTACAGATGATAGTGCTATTGGTTTGGTAGGGTCTTGGTATATGTGGAATCAGTTGTAGGTTGTGATGCCTTTTTTTCCGTTTTTTTTAATCTTTGTAACTTCGGTTTTTTGATTAATAAAATTTTCTTTGTTGATAAAAAAAGGAAAAAGAAAAAAGAACTAAATCATACATACAGTCCATTACTCACTTTCAGTAATTTTGGTAGAGCAAAGTTGAGGAGATTTGAAGATAGAAGTGAAATTGATTTTTGCCCCTTTTTTTTGTTCTTATTCATATTAACCTGAAATACTTTTCTGTAATTTATTAGTATGAATGTTGTAATCGCAAAAAAAAAAAAAAAAGATTAGGAATTACGATTTTTTTTGATAGAAAAAAGTATAAAAAAAGGTATTACAGTATTGCAAGAGAGAAGGTATTACAATATTATAAAATTATATATTCAGGAAATTAATAAGCCGTTCAAGGGAGGAGAAGAAGTATAAAAAACAAACTTGTTTAGGGGGTATTTTGAAATTAAGAACAAAAGGTAACTTGGGTTGGGTTGGGTTGAGTTAATAGTGTGGTCCCCCTCTTCTCTTAGCCAATGAGAGAGAGGGTTTTGTTCACCCTCATTTAGGGAGGGTGAACAAAATTGCTCTCTCCCTAAAGTTATAGTATTGCACAATTAAGGACCACTGATGATGGTGTGCATATGCTTGATGAATGTGTCATGCAGAAGCGGGCATGCTTAATCGAATTGTAAGTTTGCCAAAAGAAAAGAGATTAAATTCCTTCCGCAGCCGGCAGAAACTATGGATTTTACACCACCATCATTTTGGGCCCACATTGTGTTAATTTCCAATCTGAACCCTTCATCTTGTAGGACCCATAGATGAGTAATCTCATTCAAAAAATTAGCTTCACCAGATATTGATAGATGTATCAAAATTTAAATCTTGGTTTATAAAACATATGATTATGGACAATTTAACATGATAGGATCAGATCATCCATCTTAGAAACCAAAATTCAACTTTTGATTGATTTATCGATATCTAATCAAGCTGATTTTTTTGCATAAATATACTACACTATAGGCGCTATAAGATGAACGGTTTGGATTATAACAATAAACGCATGGTGGGGTCCACAATAGGCAATTGTGTTAAACCCTTCGTTTCCACCGGCGACGGAAAGAATTTAATCTCCAAAGAAAAAAGACACCATTAATTATTCACCCATTTACCGTAAATAGTACTGTGGTGAATATTTTGAGGAGACTATTCCGTTTGACCAAAAAAACAAAAAAGTAATATTTTGAGGATTTTGCAATCCTGTTCCAAATGGGAAAAAATAGAAAAAAAAAAACCTATTAAAATTGCCCTTGACTTTTATCATGAACTTTTAAACATATTTTACTTGGAGCTTAGTCAACTAAACAAAAAAATCCATACGTTCCCTTTTTTTTTTTTAATAAAAAAAAAAAGGCATGTGAGAAAAAGGATGTCTAGGTCATGATAACCTAATTAAGGAGTATTATATATATAAAAATTAAAATGGTTTAATCACATAAGTAAAGGAATAATCGAAAAAGAGGGCCGCTAGTATGTTCCAAAACCAACTCATACTAGTGTGAGAACATTGATCCACGTGGTGTGTATGAATTGGAGGATATATATATACACACACACAAAACTTTAGGTAAGGGCGCCTTTACCTTGTTAAGATAAGAATTTCTCATTTTCCGATTGAATTTCGATGATCCAAGCCGCTCAATATCTTCAGAACGTAATTTTAAAAATACTTGCGAGAAATTAGTAAAAATAATGACCAAGAAGGGCTTCATCCGAGCAGTTTTTGTTTACTTTTTATCGAATGGTTCAAATAAAAACTGCTCGAATAAAGCCCTTCCAGGTGTTTTTTTTTTTTGGCTTATTTCTCTCAGTTACCTATAAAATAATATTCTGAATACGTTGAGTAGCTCGGATCATTGAAATTCGATCGGAAAATGGAAGAAAATGGGAGGTCCGCAATTTAATATGGTAAGGGCGCCTTTATTTGAAGGAGACTCTCTCTCTCTCTCTCTCTCTCTCTCTCTCTATATATATATATATATATATATGAGTCTCCTTCTAAGGACCACCGCATTTTAATAAAATAAGGACCTCCCTTTTCCTATCAAATTTTGATGATCCGAGCCGCTCAATGTGTTCAGAATATGATTTTAAGGGTTCCCACAAGAAATCAGCAAAAAAAAAAAAACCGAAAAGGGCTTCATCCAAACAGTTTTTGTTATGTTTTTATCGAACTGTTCAAATAAAAACTGCTCAAATCAAGCTCTTCCCGATCATTTTTTTTTTTGCCGATTTCTCGCGAATACCCTCAAAATCACATTCTGAATACATTGACCGGCTCGGATAATCAAAATTCAATCGAAAAATGGGAGAAATGGAGAGGTCCTTATTTTAAAAAAAATAAGGACCTTCTCATTTAAAAATGACTGTTTATATATATATATATTGACTTCTGCATAGATGAATTATTTAATTTTGGTTTTGTAGCTTTTTAAATGCTGTCATCTTAAAATGTCAACCATATAAAATAACAAACCAATGATAAAAGGGTGATGAATCAGGTGAAGGAACTATGTACAATTTTTTGTTGTTGATGACTATGTAATAGTTTGTGAGTGGGAGCGAGTGACAGAAGCTTCGGCATTGCTTAATTTAGTGCATTTTTGTAAGATACATGTTTTTGAGTTTATGCACGCGGTGACATGTCATTTCAGCTCCAATTAATATTAGTCACACGGTAATGTCCCTTGAGATGGTTATGTGGCATTGAGACAAATTAATACTATATTTATGTTTGACAAAACTAAGAAGTGTTTTATAATTTTCAAGCGGGTCTGAATTAGTGAACTAATGGCATTAGAATATTGAAATGGTGTATAAAGTTTCAGAAAATTCAAGTGGTATTCCTCAAGTTAAAATACATACATACACATATATATATAGAGGAATTTTCAAGTGAGGGATCCCTCATTTTTTTTAAATGAGGGACTTTCATTTCCTGATCAAATTTTGAAAATCTGAGCCGCTCAATGTGTGCAGAACGTGATTTTAAGGGTACCCGCGAGAAATCAGCAAAAAAAATGACCGGAAAGGGCTTCATCCGAGCAGTTTTTTTTGAACCGTTCAATGAAAACTGCTCGGATGAAGCCCTTCCCGGTCATTTTTTTGCTGATTTCTCGCGAGGACCCTTAAAATCACGTTCTGATCACTTTGAGCGGCTCGGATCATCGAAATTCAATCGGGAATGGGAGTCCCTCATTTTAAAAAAATGAGGGATCCCTCACCGGAACCTAACTCTATATATATATATAGAAAGTTTCAAATGAGAACCTCTTAAAATGCGGACACTCTTTTTTCAATCGAATTTCGATGATATATATCGGGGCAGTTCAACCGACACCTAAAAAAACACCTCATAGTTCCCGATCAAATACAGATGATCCGAGCCGCTCAATGTGATCAGAACATGATTTTAAGGGTAACCGCGAGAAATCAGAAAAAAATGACCGGGAAGGGCTTGATTTGAGCAGTTTCTATTTGAACCGTTCAATAAAAAACTGTTTGAAACTGTTCAGATCAAGCCCTTCTCGGTCATTTTTGTTGCTGATTTCTTATGGGAACCCTTGAAATCACGTTCTGATCACATTGAGCGGCTCGGATCATCAATATTTGATCGGAAATTATGAGATATTTTTTTAGGTGTTTTTTTGGGTGTCCCCGGAACCGCCCCGTATATATATACACACACACACACACACAAATTCTACCTTGCAGGCGGACCTCCCATTTTCTGAGAAAATTTTGATAATCTAATATGTTAAAAGTGTGCAGAATGTAATTTTAAGGATACTCGCTAGAAATCAGCAAAAAAAATGATCGGGAAGGGCTTGATTTGAGTAGTTTTTTTTGAACTATTTAATGAAAACTGCTCCGATCAAGCTCTTCCTGGTCAATTTTTTTGCCGATTTCGCGCGGATACCTTTAAATCACGTTCTAATCACTTTGAGCAGTTCAGATTATCAAAATTTAATTGGGAAAGCGAGGTCCGCACGGTAAAACCGTGCGGGATCCCTCACTGGATAAGAACTGATATACACAAATTATCCATAAATTATATATGTGTGTGTGTATGCAACCCCCTTGTCTACTCACATCAAATCCACAAGAGCTGAACAGTACTCCAAGATTTCCTGTCTCACCACCATCAGGAAATCTTGTACTGATGCCACCCACAAGTAACCCACAGCATCACCTGTCGCTGCTTTTACCCTACACTTTCTATATTTGTATAGCCATATTCATATCCATATCCATTCACTATATGGCTGGAAGACCAATAAATTCTTTGCCTGTTATGACTCTAGCGAAACTGAATCGCAAAACGAAAACTACTAAAATCTTTGTTGCCAGATTAAAAAACAAACAAACTAGGAGTCAAATTTTGGTGGGCTCACGAGGCTAACGCAGGATAGTCGCCTACTAATCGATTTTCAAACTCTTTTATATCGTTTGCACTCTCTCGTTTAGTTGTTTTGCATCATTCATGCGAACTTACAATAATGTCATTGCTTGCATACAAAATTTAACAAGTGAAAGGACAATTTGGTAAAAGTACTACAATTATAAGAAAAAAGAGTGCGAAACTCACTATTCAATCGATAAAGGGTATTGCATGCAATGTACATTTTTTTTTTTTTTGAAAATTCGCTATGCATGATTGTTATACATATCGGAGCTGTTATGACAATGTGCTGAACTTTGATGAAGCTTTTGAGACGTAGACGTGGATACTTTCATTATATAAATACCATCGATGTTATTCTTACAATTAAGGATGGATACGTGACTCAACATGCGCCTTACTCGTCCGTATGTGTTCATCACTATATCAGAATTGATAAAAAAAATTAATTGACTTTCATATTATTGTGAATAGATAGAATAAAAAAAACAATTGACTTTCATATTATTGTGAATAATTATGATGAGGAAATTAAAAGGTTGTTCTAAAAAAGGATTCACAAGTCTTGGGATTGTCCTAATAGTCAAGAACTGGGACGTACATAAAGGTTTGCTCCCTTTTAAGGTGTCAAGTTTGAAACTTCTCAGGTGTTATAAACTCTTTTGGAGCCAGTCCAAACGTAGTTTTTCTCTGGTTTTAATTGAGACTTCTACTAGTGGAGGGTGAGATTGGTATCCAAATTAATCAAAATGTGCGTAAAATGGCTCGAACACATGAGTTTAAAAAAAGAATGATCAAGTAATTAGTGTGGTCACTAAGGTGAGACCTAGAATATATATATAGAGAGAGGAAATTTCCAATGAGGGATCCCGCGCGGGCTTACTGTGCGGGACTCCTCTTTCCCGATCAAATTGCGACGGTCTGAGCCGCTCAATGTGTTCAGAATGTAATTTTAAAGATAATAGCGAGATATTAGCAAAAAAAATGACCTGGAAGGCTTAATCCGAGCAATTTTGTAATGAACCGTTCAATAAAAAACTATTTCGATCAAGCCCTTTCCGATCATTTTTTTTTTTGCTGATTTCTCGTGAGTACCTTTAAAATCATGTTCTGATCACTTTGAGCGGCTCGGATCGTCGCAATTCGATCAGGAAAGGAGAGTCCCGGACGGTAAACCCGTTCGGGATCCCTTATAGGATCCGGACTATGGGAACTGATTTTCGCGCTCCAAGATTTATTGCAGGCGCTCCACCTTTTTGTTTTTATACTGTGATGTTGCTGGCAACATCAATGTATATTTTGTTTTTACACTGTGATGTTGCCAGCAACATCACAATGTAAAAATAAAAATGTGGAACGCCTGCAGTAAATCTTGAAGCGCGAATATTATATATACAGAGTCATTTTCAAAACCTCTCCATTTCTCCCATTTTCTGATCGAATTTCGATGATCTGAGTCGGTCAATGTGCTCAAAACGTGATTCTAAGGGTACCCGCGAGAAATCGGCAAAAAAAATGACCGGGAATGGCTTGATTTAAGCAGTTTTTATTTGAACCGTTCGATAAAAACATAACAAAAACTGTTCGGATGAAGCCCTTTCCGGGTTTCTTTTTTGCTGATTTCTCACAGGAACCCTTAAAATCTCGTTCTGAATACATTGAGCGGCTCAGATCATCAAAATTCGATCGGGAAAGGGAGGTTCTTATTTTATTAAAATGAGGTGGTCTTTAGGAGAATGGGAATATATATATTCAAATGATATGGAAGTGTTTAGTGGCGGATGTGGATACAGAGCATGCAATGAATGGAGAGCAAAGGACAAATGGTGATCACAAGGCCAAACGTACACTGCGGACCAACTTGGCATATATATATATATATATATATATATATATATATATAGAGAGAGAGAGAGAGAGAGAGAGAGAGAGTTAGGTTCCGGTGAAGGATCCCTTATTTTATTAAAATGCGGGACTTTCATTCCTGATTGAATTTTGATGATCCGAGCCGCTCAAAGTGATCAGAACGTGATTTTAAGGGTCCTTATGAGAAATCAGCAAAAAAAATGACCGGAAAGGGCTTCATCCGAGCAGTTTTCATTGAACGGTTCAAAAAAAACTGCTCGGATGAAGCCCTTCCCGGTCATTTTTTTTGCTGATTTCTTGCGGTTACCCTTAAAATTATGTTCTGCACATATTAAGCGGCTCGAATTTTCAAAATTTGATTGGAAAATGAAAGTCCCTCATTTTGTTAAAACGAGGGATCCCTCACTTGAAAATTCCTCTACACACACCCCATCAGCCACCTCACATCCCTTAACCACAGAACCACCCGGCCACTTACTCTATCATCATCATTTTATATGCCCACATACATATATTTTTAGTAACCATCAGTATCTGACATGGAAATTTGACTTGGAGGGGAAGACATATTTGGTTCAGTCCTCATGCTCTGAGCTTCTCTATTATGAGTCTAGCTTTGTATGAGTCAGTATCATATAAAGTTCGTCGATCGAGGAGAGTTTTTATGTATGGTACATTAATTAAGTTGATTGAAAGAGAGATAAAAATGGATGATTGGTCTTTACAACATAAGTAAATTTTAATTTTTGAGGACAAATGTATTTGTCGAACTCCTGATCCATGGTCAATCTGTTTTTCGTCCGAATAACCTCCTCAAAAGGGCCTTACAAAGTCAGAAGATCGAATTAATCGTCATCCATCATCGAGGTGGAATCTGCAGTGGAAGGCCAATTTTTGGAGGTCAACTGTACTTAAACCGATTCATCTTATATTTTATGTATTTGACATTTTTTGTTCTCTGATATTTTATGTGCATGGTGATCTAAGAAAAAAAAAAAGAGAAGAAGGAGAAGAAGAAGAAGGCGCAGGGGGCTTCCTCTCGTGACCATCAACAAGAGTTTAGTTAGGAAACACGTTTTAATTAGGAAGATGTCAATGTCATTGACAAACTTAATTAGTAGTACCATTTCTTAATATAAAACCATGGGCAAGTTCATTGTACAAATTAGATCATCAACATCTTAAGAAACAACATTAAAAAAAAAAAAAGTTCATCACCTGATTGTGGCCTTAAAATCTTTAAAAATCTAACAGAAATTGTGCGAGCTAGCTAAAAAGGATCTATTGACAAACAAGCCAGGCACTGTTGTAAAATCCACCTGTCATGTGAGAGTCTTTCTCTTGAATTGAATTAATTATTCTTATACTATAATATTCAGACACTATTTTGTATGTGTGTGTATTTAATTGTCATATAAAGTAAAACTTATGACATATGAGTTGCTTGGTTTTTTAGGGCAGGTCCATCCCAGTAGCTATGTAGGTTGTCTAAGATCAAAATCTATCAAAATATATGATAATGTGGTGCTCTATTTGTTTTTGTTTTTTTTTTTTGAAAGACAAAAAAATTTATTAATCTTTGAAAACAAATTACAAAAATTAAAAGGACCCTAAACAGTATTAAGCTGGAAAAAGAGAAAAACCTACATGGGAAAACAACAAGCTCCAACAATCGATCACATGCCAAGAAAGACCCAAAACGAGGGAAAAACAAACCACAGTTGTCAAAGTTGACAAGAAGCCAACAATGACAGAGCATCACCAATCCCAAATAGACACGTGACGCCTAAGACCCAAAACAACACCTTAAAGAGATACATCCAAAGATCCAAAGAGAGAAACACCCCACCCAAAGCCTAATAATCAAGCAACACCCAAGGAGACACCTAAGAGTCAATCAACGGATGAGAACCATGACCCTTTGCCCTTTCCTCATCTTCGGCTTCCTTAATCGCGATTCTTCGAATAACATCCTTCTCATCACCCATGTAACAAAGGTCCATGATCTTGTTTACTGCCCAAATAGCTTGAGCCTCATCAAGATGAGTCCTACTGATGATGCCTTCAGAAGAGATTGGTAAAACAGTAGCTACAACAACGGATTTAAACAGAACATGCCATGTTAATTTGCTAGTGTGCTTTCAGTGAAATTTACCCTTAATGTGCATGGTGCATTCTGTGCAAATGCCATGTTAATTTGCTGCACGTGACACCTAACTGATGGAGAACCAAAATTCCAATTTAAAAATTAATTCCTACGACTGAGCATAATTAATCTCTGTTTTCTATTTTATTAATGATCGATAGGAGTATATATTATTGAAATTCTCGGGTTAATAGAAACCCCCCTTCTTTTATGATCATTTTCAGGTACCAAGACAAAGTCGATCATAAACTACATTGGTAAGAGTAAAGAAAGAAAGAAAGAATATTCTTTCTTGTTTTTTTTTTGGTCACTATGGTTTTGGGATAACAAGGTAATACGATTTCTCAGACACATGCATTTTTTTTTTATTAGAGTAAGGTTGACACTCCTTAGATTTAGACCAATATATAAGGGATTAGTGTTTCGATATATAGTCCGAGGCAAATGTGTCTAACTTAGTTGGGAATTTTGTTCCCGGAATTGATGCCGTTTTGTACTTGATTATTTTGATTATTTTTTTGAATGAGGAATTTTTTTAATCTTTGTATGCTTAACTTCATTTACTCATTGATTCATAAAATTTTTAACTTAGCAAAAGAAAAAAAAAAAAAAAAGAAGAAGAAGGCCATTAGTGTTTCCTTATACACGTCCTTTTGTTTTTAAGTTAGTGCAATTGCGATTTTGTTGGTACACACGACCTTTCGGAGGAATTAATCCAACAACATTATTAGAGTTACTAAGTGTAATTACTTCGGTTTTAATCCACACTTTATGTCACGGGCATTCTAGTATCGTCTTATTTCACCAACAACTTGGATACTACTCGATTGATATATTTCACGTACCATAATATTCCAATGAATCTTTTCCAAAGAAAAAGATGAAACTTCGGGTATTTCTCATCAAATTGTAGCAAAGCATCAAAAATGAGGAAAGAATGAAAGCAATCCCCTTGTACCTTGTTTGATCGCTTCAGCTCTGTTGTTCTTGACTACGGTGTTCTTTGATGGATCATCTTATGTGGTATTCCACAAAGTCTGAATTTTTTTTGACCTTGTATGTAATTTCGGAAATTTTGTAAAGTGTACAAAAGAAAGAATAGAGTTAACGACATTTTTTTAATTAATTAATAATATAGGATATCTAAGGTAGCTTAACACATCTTGGTAAATGAAAAGAGTTATGGGGTGCTCATTGGGATTCCACATACGTAGTGCTCGTCAAAATTGAGGATCACATTTCTATCCAATCCGTAACCAAATTTGTGTATCTCATTTGAGTAACATTGTGGAAGGTGTTTGGGGCAGCCGGCCGGTGCTCAGGTTGCTAAATAATTACTCGTGCAGTCATGCATATATAGGGTGCAAACGAGTTGAGCCAAACTTAGAAGAGTTCGAGCTTCGCTCATTTAAAATTTTGCGAGCTCTGTCGCCATTAGTGTTTGGAAACTCGAGCTCCATTTGAGAATCAAACGAACCTCTATAAACGAACTAATCCCATACATATGAGCTCGAACTAAGTTACAACTAACTCAAACGTCCTCGATTCTTTTTATTACACAAAGTAAAAAACTAATCATGTTTGAGCTGAATCAATTTCCTCAAAGGACGAAGTCGCGCGAAACAAGTTGATTGAGTTGCTGATCACAATATGAAAAGTAACTCAGGTTAGTTTGCGGCTCAATTGGTGCGTAGTCAGAGAACAACTACGTACATTACTACCACACATGCTTATATATACAATTACACAAACTCTCTCACGTTAAATATGAGTGATGGGATCCACACTCAAGAAATGTGGATCTCATATTTAATGCATGTGAGAAAGTTTGTATAATTATGTGTATAATTATGTGTGGTCATAGAATTATTAGTGAGAGAAAGAGTCTATACCATTTAAAAAATGTGAAGGGTGGGGTCCAAAAGATTACACTGGTTAGCTACCGACTCGTTGTCGGACTAGAAACGTAGTCAACGGTTTTCGCTGCATGTGAAAATGGACTCGGTCATTCCTCTCCATGTTCATACTAGAGTCAAAAACCACAAACAAAATAACCCGGCCTGTTTTGCGAAACCCAGCCACTGTTTTCTTTTCTCCCTATAAATACATTCCAGCTCCTGAATTCATTCATCACCCCCAGCATCTCTCTCTCTCTCTCTCTCTCTCTCTCTCTCTCTCTCTCTCTCCAAAAACATGTCTCCTGCGTTGAGCTATGCAGCAGCTGAAACCAAAAAAGAAAAGGAGGAGCAGAAACGGGAAATTAATAGGCGATACCAAAAGGGAGTGAAGCATTTATGTGAGAACGGGATTACGAAAGTGCCCACAAAGTATATACTCCCAGTTTCAGATCGACCCACAAATGTTGGAGACCACCAAAATGCCGATAATCACGGCCTCAAATTACCTGTAATAGATTTTGCTCTATTAATGCAGGCTTCCAGTAGGTCCCATGTGCTTCAATCACTTACAAAAGCGTGTGAGGAGTATGGATTTTTTCAGGTGGGATTTCTTTAATTATTTAACCCTCTTTTATTACTATCTTCTTAAAAGAAAATAGAGGGTTTTTTTTTTTTCCTTTTCTTTTTGATCCTTAAGAAAATGGATTTGTAATTACTTACCAAAAAAAAAAAAGGAGTTTTAACCAGCATTGTTGGGTAATTACTTAAGAAAATGGATTTCAAACTATTTCTCGAATGCAGGAGTTTATCGCGAATGCATTCAGAGAAACTGATTTAAAAAACATAAGCACTCATTTTTTTCCCCTTTTCTCAAAACTTTCTATCTATTTGCAAGGGAAAAAGGAAAAAAAAACCTTGAAACATGTTCTAAAAATGTCAACCGAAGAACTCAGGCACATGTGTGTGTGTGTATATATATAATCTTGATCAGAATTGACCTAGTTGGGAAATTATAAACACATAATAATTTGTTACCCTTTTTAAATTTTTGCTAACTCTCTTTTGATTAATTTATGGGAAATATTGTTTTTTGTAAAAATCCAAACTTTCCCTGCTTAATTTGCGACCCCTCAAAATTACAACCATCAAACCAACGTTAAAGAGGCATAAGAAATTCAAATCCCACAAACAAATAATCAGCAATGCAAAATTAACACATCACCCTTTCCTTCCTCAATTTGATGGAATCCGACGGTAGGGCCCAAATTGATAAACGTACTTAAATTTCAGAGATCGTATGCATTAACATTTATTGAAGTTTGCGTGTGTTACGACTTACGAGACATTGAGACGAAAGTTTAGGGTGCTTTTTCAATATATATATTTCCTAGCTTGTTTGACCAGCGTGTTTGTTGTGAAAATTAATAGAAATATGCAAGCACCATAAAAACTGATGATTGAATTTATTTATTTATTTATTTTGTGGTTGGATGCAGTTGGTAAACCATGGTATTGAAAGGGATGTGATACTAGACATGATCGAAGCAAGTAGAAGCTTCTTTAATCTTTCTTTCGAAGAGAGAGCAAAGTACATGTCTGCGGACGTGCGTGCACCGGTCCGGTGTGGAACAAGCTTTAACCAGAACATCGATGGAGTCTTCTGTTGGAGAGACTTCTTAAAGCTCAATTGCCATCCACTGTCGGATGTTCTTCCTTTCTGGCCTTCTTCTCCCCTTAACTTAAGGTGACAAATCTATACCAATCTTTTGTGAATTCAAATGCATAGACGGGGCCAATATTTAGTTTTAGGGAGCTGTCAAAACTGAGTCTTTCAAAAAAAAAAAACGATGGAAAGAACTGTAGGAATTAATCGTAGATGCAAGCAGACTGGCCGAGATATCCTGACGTACTAAAAAAAACTGAGTCTTTACATTTTGGAATTATCAAGCTTCATTTTTGACACGTTCTAAACTCATGGTGGAGCCGTAATTTTTTATTAGTGGAGTAAAAGAATTAAATATAACATATTCGACTTGTTTTTCCAGTTTTCTAATCGGAAGAAGTTACTGATTTATTAGGAGTTCTTTTTTTTTTTTTTGGATCGATTGGCAAAAATATAATTTTATGGTGTTTGTGGGAATTAGTCCTAGATTTGCAAACGCGCGAGTAGCAAGATTCAATTGGTAAAACATAATTTCACTTTGCGATTTGACTTCGATGAGACCATTTGCGCATTGAAAAAGATGCATGACAACCTCGTTTGCTATTTTGACTGGTGGTTGAAGCAAGTTGACAATTTAAAATTTTTTTGATGTGCCAATATTGTTAAAACATATTAAAAAAATATACCATTAACAAATTAAAATTACTAGCTAGGGTCAAGTAACCCCACTTGTACCAAATTTCCTCCGCCCCGGGCTATAATCTCCTATTTAGTTTTGACTTTTACTTCGTCTTAATAACAACAATCTAGTGGATTGTCATTAGCATGAAGCCCAAATAGAAAGTTAATTTTATACGGAGTAATTCATTTCTAACTTTATTAATTTCAATAATATTACGTACGTACAGGGAAGCAGCAGTGAAGTACTCAGAGCAAGTCAAGTTCTTGTATCTAATGGTGATGGAGGCCATAGTAGAGAGCCTAGGGTTGACAAAGACAGCATCCGAAATTAGTGCTAGTGGTTTACGAGAGATGGTTGAAGATGGGAGCCAACTAATGGTCGTGAATTGCTACCCAGCTTGCCCAGAACCTGACCTAACACTTGGAATGCCCCCTCACTCAGACTATGGCCTGCTCACGCTTCTTCTCCAAGATGAACAAGTCAAGGGCCTCCAGATACAACACGGAGGCAGATGGCTCACTATTGATCCCATCCCTAACTCTTTTGTTGTCAATGTTGGCGACCATCTTGAGGTACGTTTATAACTATATATATACAAATTCATTATATATGTTAAATATGGGAGGAGGAATATTGAATTCGATTATTGAAACCATACAATGAGGCCTCTATTTGTACAAGAGGAGAGAGACTAGCTATGGAAAGAAAATCATATTGATTAACTATGGAAAAAAAATCATCCTAATTACAATCAAATCACAATCTCAAGATCGCGATATTATTTTATATATGCATTTATTCTAACATCCCCCCTCAAACTCAAGTAGATCTACCAACTTAAGTTTGAAAAAGCCAAGAGAAACTAGGAACATCCAAACAAAACGAAACTAGGAGTCGCCACGCCACGCCACGCCAAGCTAAACTCAAGCAGGTCTACGAACTTGAGTTTGAAAGAAAAGAAATGAAGAAGCCATGAATCGAAAAGCCACGAGCGTTGGTTGTGAAGAGGCGCACTGGAGATGAAGAGACGTTCTGGTGGGTGAAAGCAACTAGAAAACGTGAAGGAGATTGACAAAGTAATTAAGTGCCCAGCGGACGGCAGCGAGGCTTAGGCCGCCCACCAGGAGCGAATATCCACAGCGTCTAGATCTTATAGCTTTAATACCATGTTAAGAAAGGTGAAAGATGTATCATTGATTGTGTTCAAATCATAACTCTAGCACGCCTTTATGTAGGCTACAAGACGCAAAATACGAAAATACGCATAATAAAAAAACCTAGACTAACTAGAAAATATAAATAATAATCTGCCTAAACTGGAAACGTAATAATAAAGCTTAGAAAATAGTAACAATTAGTTGAAAAAGAACGGCTTCGAGTATCCAAGTAGACAATAATAATTAAAAACATGTCATAGCTTCTTCATTTATTCTTTTTCCCCAAGCTATGAGTTTTCTACTGCCATCTCTTAAAAAAGAGAAAGCCATGGAAACATTTAAAAATAATGAAAAGACAATTCAATTAATTACTAGTAAAAGATAGTGGAAGGAACGAAGCTAATGGTTGTTTCTTATTTGATAATTTCGTTTTCGGCAGATATTTAGCAACGGAAGGTACAAGAGTGTGCTGCACAGAGTGGTAGTGAATTCCGTTAAGTCGCGAATCTCTGTGGCTTCGCTGCATTCTAGGCCGCTTAACAGCGTTATTCGGCCGTCACCGGAGCTCATCAACGAAGCCAACCCAAGGCGTTATATGGACACGGACTTTGCAACTTTTCTGGATTACATGAACTCTTGTGAGCACAAGAGGAAGAATTTCCTCGATTCCAGAAAATTGAACCCTTAATTGAGGGGAAAATATATATAGCTAGACAAAAAGCAGTCTGCAATATTATTTTTTGACTTTTTGTAGCAACCAACAACAAATGTGTTCTTCGATATAGTACTATATTCAGAATGAATTGCGCCGAGCAAAAAGAGGAAGAAAAAAAAAAAAAAACGAGTTGCATTATTTTCAAGTGTCTATAAACATTTTTGGACTTGTCTCTTCTCTTAAATCCCCGTGGTAGAAGTTGGATCAAGCGTCATCTCTATGGAAATTAATCGGTGTTACCAGTGGCATACCTAGAAAGTGAAATACAACCAGCCAAAAAAAATTTACGATACTATAAAAAATAAGAATACTAGCTACTAGTAAAATTTGGATACCAACGCAAATGTTTATAAAATACCACGTCAAGTTTCGGATTCTGAAATTTTTGAATGAAAGTTTCATTAACCGCACTATCAATTGCTTGGATATCAAATTTCTTAGATAGCATTAGGGATGGCAAATTGAACCCAAACCCATTAACAAATCCAAATCCATCAACTAAAAATTAGACCCAACTCAGCCCATTTAAAAGTTGAGTTAGAATGAGTCTTAATCCATCTAACCAATCTATTAATGGATCTCAATTGAGTCAACTTAAATGACCCAACAAGACATGCATATAACCCACTAACAAAAAACAGTGGAACAAACCCAATTCTCTGTCTCTCGCATAAATTTTTTTTTTTCTAAACCAAATTCTCTCTCTCTCTCTCTCTCTCTCTCTCTCTCTCTCTCTCTCTCTCTCTCTCTCTCTCTCTCTCTCTCTCTCTCTCTCTCTCTCTCTCTCTCTCTCTCCAAACCCATTTCAAAAGTAGTGAAATCCCTTGGAAAAATAGCAGTGATTTCAAAAGTTTTAAATTTCAAAGTTAATATATAGCTGCCATTCATTTATAATTTGTTGTTCAATACTTTACAAAAAGTTCTTCAAATCCTTATCCAAATTATAAATATTTGGGTCATGAGTTGTTCTCTCTCTCTCATCTCAATAATGGAAATAGAAATAGAAATGCAAATAATTAAAAAAGAATCACCGCCTACTAATTAACTAATTGATCAAAGTTCTCAAAATGCATTTTCCTAACAAGTCAAAAGTCATTAGACCCTGTTTCGCTAACAACTTTCTCTTTTAGTATTTTTTTTCTTTATTTAATTTTTTTCGTGATTGTTCTTTTTGTGCTAATTTTTTTTAACTATTTGATTCATCTCGACGAGACGAATCGGAAAAGTAAATTTTTTTTACTTTTATCCAAATATTTTGGGAAATAACTTTTAAGTAAAAAAAAAAGTCAACTTTTTTTTTCCCTTTCAGCGGTGTCACTCCCCCACCGCAGGACTCAATCTCCCATCTGTTTTGGCAATCAATGGTACAAATTTTAAAAAAATTCTTCCAGCCCTAGAAGAGTCTTTTAAAATCCGGAGATTGAAAACAAGTGAGAGAACGGTGAAACAGAGTGACAGTAGACTTTAGTAGCAACAATCTAAGTGGCGGACATTTTCACTAAGGGATTGCCTGAATCAACCTTCCATCATTTTCGTGGCAAACTGCTGTCTCCTGCCCTTCTCTTGATCAAGCGCTTAATCGGTTAGACAAATGACTGTCTGTTAATGAAATAGGAGATTCCCTTCTCTTTATCGTTATTGTCGGCTAAAACACCAAAAACGGCAGCGCGGTCAGTCTCGACAGCCATAGTAACAAGTCTACGATTGAGCGCTTTGAAGGTAGTGGAGTTCGTCCGACCTTTCTTATGTCCATTTCCTTATGGAAGTGGGCAGGCCGAAGTGACCTTATGGAAGGGGCACCGATCCTTTCTATCTAGTTGAACCAGGACCGCTCAACCTGTTAACGGCAAGGAAGGAAGGAGATTATCTATCTGATTCTTCTTCGTATCAACCAACGAGAAAACTACTTTTTGTTTAATTTGGTCATTCTAGTATACATAGATAATATGACAATTTTTTTTGTACATGGGTATTTTAGTTATTTAAATGTATAGGAGTAATATGGTCATTTTAGTGCATACAGGTATTTTAGTCATTTTAAAATTTTAGTATGTATGTAATTGGGTTAATGAACGGGCCGGGTTAATAAATGGATTGGGTTGGGTATGGGTAATTGAACTCATAATTAATGGGTCTAAATGAGTCAATGACTCATTAAGGACTCAACCCACTTACAACTTGCTCATTTTAATCCAAACCTGCCCATTTGACACCCCTAGATAGCATGCATAATTTGAAGAAACATTTTTTTCTTTTCTTAGTTCGTATATTCAGAAACCTTAATCAAGGCATCATTTGTTGGGTTTTACATGCACGCTATGGCTAGAGTTTTCAACTTATGAAAGTATTTAAAAATGAAATAACAGCACAATTAAATACCATGTTATGTGTTGATTGGAGTAGCTGGCGTATTCGGCGGCTCTTTATTCAGTGGATCAAGGTTTGAAATGAGCAAAAGTCATGATAAAAGGGTCTAGTCAAAAAATACTTCGTAACATCAAAATGAAACGTCAAAACTTCTATTTCTCGTAATTCTTCTTCTTCTTTTTTTTGAATGGCGCCCAATGTACCGTAATTCATCGATCATCTCCAGCTCACAAATTAACTGGTTGGCCTTTTCACAAAGATGTGACACAAGAGTCTCTCATATGAACTATACTTAACCAAATCTTGAAAAGCTATTAACCAAAATTATTAAAAACGTTAAGTGCAAATTCTGGCAATCTTCCAGATTATTCCATGCACATTAATTAGTCAGATGACTTTAGGCTGAATTAATTTCCAAATTCAATGGTAGTGGTTAAAAGAACTTTTCTCTGTCATTTAATTAGAATTGATCAAAATATCAAATCAAGAAAATAATGATCCAAAACCGTGTGGTTTTACACGCTAGCTATCTAGAACCCATTCCTATATACTTACCCGGCCCTCTCTTAGTTTTTTTTTTTATCAAATTCCTCTCTTAGTTTACTCCTTGTAAAATATGAGGAGCCGGTCAAAACCATGAGGTACACACGCTTATAGTACAATGCAAAAGTACAAATAGTAACAATTAAAAGAATCAACATGCAGTTGACAAATGTGGCTAGATATCACTTTAAAACAGATGACTCATAGAGAAGATTATATTATTTCCAGTGGGAGAGTAGAAGCAGTTGAAGGGCTACCTAAGCAAAATTCTAAAAATGGGAGTAACATTCTAGGCATTAGATTGGCCTCTGATGCCATCCTTAAAATGAGAAGGGGAGTGAGAAGGTCGGAGAGGAAAAGTAATAAGAAAAAGCATCTCGCGAAGATTGAGGCTAAGTTCGATAAATTGAATCATAGAAATAAGTAGAGCTCTTATTTCTCAATGTTCTTTAAGGAAGCTCACAAGATGTTTGATGTTGGTAATACATTGGATATTGAAATTAAAGAGGGGAGGAATTATAATTTGAAGAGATTTGTTAAAATGCAAGAGGAAGAATTAAAAGAGAGGATTCATGCTCTAGATGATTTTAAGAAAGAGGATATGTCGAAGGATGATGTTAGTTTCGAGGAGGATGCCTCTCTCTCTCTATGGCTTTTTGAACTCGAGTTTGGGCGGGTACGAGGCTGGTGTTTTGATTATTTTGGTTTTGCTTGGTGGCTTTTTGGCTTTGGTTTTGGCTGTTTCTTTTCGTCCGTTTTGGCTCTTTGGCTTTTTGGCTTATTGTTGATGGGGGTTTAGGTTTAGGGTGTGAGTATCGTTTGGGTCTTTGGCTGCTCTATGTTGAGGTGCTGTGGATTTTTGGTGTTCAGTTGGCGTCTTACTTTCTTTTAGGTTTCGGTTGGCTTTTGTCGGTGTGCCCTGCTTGACAACTTCCTTGTCCTAAATTAATGGGTTGCCCCAAGCGTAGGGCGGAGACCGCCGTAGCACAATATCCGGTAAGTCCGGAGTCGAATCCACAAAGACGGTGATGTGTGCTGACTAAAAACTCGGGTGGTTATAATTTAAACGAGCTCTTAGGTAGCCACCCCTTGATATTTAAAGGAGGTATGGTTGTAGGGTTCATAGCACTCGCAACTAGTTTGGATTAATCTGCTCCATTCAGTGTTCTTAAAAACATTCAACTTTAGATTGAAAAAGATACCCTGCAAGATGTGAATCCATATGGTCGCCGTTTATCCATACGCAGCGGAGAATGAGTTTTGAACCCCCATTCCCACGTTCACACGAGCTCCAACAATGCCCAGGTTCGTCTCACGAATATTCTTAATTAATCTAAAATTGTCCTTTCAATTTTTATGTCAGAAAACAGAAGCAGAACGTGTCCGACCTGGCCACAGTATCCTAATAATCCCGCGACCCTACCCCGACGACTACTCACTCATTTATTAAATAAGAAACAAAAGAAACTCTATTTTGAGACATGTTTCTATTATACGAGATGAAAAATAAACAAAAAATATCAACGAATAACTTTTATAAAGAATTAAAATTAAAACGAATTACCAGAGTATAAGTAATTGAACAAAACTTCAAATAACTTGAATGAAACAAAACTCGGAATAAAAAGCTATCGAAATACAAGTCTCGGCCGGGCACTGTCTATTTCTGCGTGATGATCCTTTTCGCCCACTGTCCTCTGCCTTTAAGTGAAAGTGCCGACCTAATAACAAAACTCCTATTGGCCCAGTTATTACTCTCAATCCTAGCCATGTACTTCCAATTTTCCTCCATGGCCCAGTTAGTCAAAATAATTACTTACTAATGGGCCCACTTATGTGCCAAAGTGCAAAACCAATTCTTATTTATAGTAATTCCCTAGCCAATTGAATTGTGGATCGTTACTTCGTACTGCAATTCCACTTGATTGATTCCAATTCCACTTGATTGATTCCGAATGGCAGAATATCAAACATCGTTTAATATTTTTATTCTGCATATTCTTTTATCAAATCTTTTAAATACCTACAATACAAAAATTAAGCATTAAAACACCAAGTAATAAAATAAATAGACTTAGTAATGATAAATTAGGAGGCACTAATATAAACATTTACGCCCTTATCATGCCCTTGATCCTTTTAATTTTTGTAATCTTTTAGAAAGATTAATAAATTCTTTTTGCTTAGCCAAAAAAAAAAATATTGAAAATATACTTCTTACATTCTGGCGAAAATTACTTGCAACAATTTTGTATGAGCATATAGAATGGTTGAGTTGGTAATTAAGTATATGGCTAGCTCGCTAATTATAGCTACAATTTGGTAATGAATCTTAATTTGTTAATTATGATATTGTTAACCCTAGGTCGATCTTATTCAAGAACTCCTACGTACCTTAGATTTATCATCGGAGGGTCCTAGACCAGAAACCCACCTTAATTCCTGTCTAACGTGTTCATTTCGATCTGCCAAGCTCCAATCAACCTTGTATATTTTACCATCATCAATAGTATTGCTCTAGATGCCACTATAATTTCTTCTACTTTTTTCCAGAAAAAAAGAAAAGAAAAGTGAAATCAGAATTGTATCTGGCCGGGCCCATAATGAGAGATGGAAAGAAGAGATCTTTACCTTAATCTTACGACATTTTAATTGTAATCTCAGAGTCCGAGATAGCTAAGTATATATATCATGGATTCCTTATCTCTCTATCAGAGCATTTAATCCGCGGCGTTATGCTAAAGTACTTACTCCTAATATGCAATAATTGGTCATGCTCAAGGCCGGCCTTAGGATGAGCCCTCAGGCTTGGGCAACTCTTGAGCGGACAACCACAAAAAATATTAAGTAACGTATGTATACAATACAGTTTCCCATTGTGGCACAGACGGTTGCCTTGGTGCTTTGGTCATTGCATGATGCTAAAGTTTCAGGTGGTCATTATCATTTTTCTCCACTTTTGATCTATCTTTTGTTTTTCTTCCAATGCATAATATTGCGAAAATTAAATTATACTTTGTTGGAAATTTTCGACAACAGTAATGTATGAGTGATATATTCTTACATTTGATTAAAAAAAAGTCATAGCTAAAACAAATTGAGCGAGCTATCACGGTTTTTATTTTTACCTTCAAACTACCATTTCGCGAGAGAGATTAAAAAGATTGACTATATATGAACTCAATTGAAAATGAGGCGTCGTTCCACAAAGATCATTTTTGGGTATTTAGGGCTTTATAACTATTACGATTTTCGAGGCAGGTCATTCTCCTCATATATATCAACTAACCAAACCAAACCGAGCCTTAAGTCCCAATCACGTACTTGGGATCGGCTATATGAATCATTATCCTCCATTGAGCTCTGTCAATGGTCACTTATTCACACAAACCTACTATACTCATATCATTGCCCACCATAGCATCTAGTGTCAATTTAGGTCTACCTCTCCCCGTAGCACTGCTACCCAAAGCTATCTTATCCGCTCTCTACTGCGTCTCTTGGTCTGCGGTGGACATACCCAAACCATCTTAGCTTATTTTTCCTCAACTTCTCTTCTATGGGTTCTACACCTACCATTTCACGAACCGTTTCATTTCTAATCATGTCTCTTCTAGTCTTACCACACATCCACCTCAACATTCTCATTTCCACTACACTCATCTTGTTCACCTGTTATTTCTTAATAGGCCAACATTCTGTCCCGTAAAGTATCGCTGATCTGATAGCAGTTCCATAGAATTTTTCCTTCAATTTTATGGGTACCCTCTTGTCACACAGTACACCAGTAACGCTCCTCCACTTGAGCCACCTCACTTGGATCCTATGGGTCACATCATTGGCTATCTCTCCATCTCTACTAATGGTTAAACCTAAGTACCTAAAATAATCACTCTTAGGTATCTCCTGGTTTTGGATCATCACTCTTTCTTTGTAAGTACTGCTAATACCACTAAACTTGCACACCATATACTTAGTTTTACTCCTACTTAATCGAAAAGCCTTTGACTCTAATACTTCCCTCCAAATTTCTAGTTTCGTATTAACACCTCTAGCGGTTTCATCTACGAGGACAATGCCATCTGCAAATATCATACGCCATGGGATATCTTCTGGAAATTATCTAGTCAATTTATCCATAACTAAGGCAAAAAGGTATGGGCTCAAGGCTGACCCTTGATGCAATCCTACAATGATTGGGAATTCACTCATTTCTCGTACTGGTGATCGAATGGTAGTGATGGCACCTTCATACATGTCTTTAATCACCTCAGTATATCCTTTGGTCACTCCCTTTCTCTTCAGAACCCACCATATGATGTCTCTAGGCACCCTATTATAAGCCTTTTCTAAGTCTATAAAAACAATATAGAGATTCTTCTTCTTGGCTATGTGTTTTTCTACCATTCTGCTTAATAGGTAAATAGTTTCCATGGTTGATCTTTCAGGTATGAACTCAAACTGTTTTTCTGACACTGTAGTCACCATTTTCAAGCGATACTCAATAACTCTTTCCCACAACTTCATCGTATGACTCATCAATTTAATAACTATGTAGTTGTTGTAGCTTTGGATATCCCATTTATTCTTATAAATAGGTACTAGAGTGCTCCTTCTCCATTCGTCAGACATCTTTCTAGTCATAATAAATCTTGTTAAACAATTTTGCCGACCAAGTCACCCACATGTCCCCTAGACTTTTCCACACTTCAATAGGGATACCATGTGATCCTAAGGCCTTACCCAGTTTCATCCTTTTCAAAACTTTGACCACTTTGAACTTTTGTATTCTCTGATAAAATTCATATTCTATATTCTCGCCAGATACATACTCTTGCTTCCCACCAAAGTCTCCTTCATGTTGTTCATTTAACAACTTCTCGAAATAAGACTTCCATCTATCCCTGATCGCATCATCTTTTACCAACACCACTGAATCAATATCTTTTATTCCTCATATATATCAATTAAAAAGTCTAAAAGTCAAAAGTTAGCAAAACAGGACTCGAATTCTAGGATAAGTAAAATACGATAACTCAATTAAAAATTTTGATTCAAAAATGTAAGGAGAATTTATTTTCTTTGAATTGGATCGTGCTAATCATAAAACACTATAACCGGGGTTTATATTTTGATGTTATTCAAGCTAAAATAACAATGTAATTTTGATATATATTTTTTTTTTTGCACTTGCATATATATTTTTATTTTTATATGACTCAATTGTAAATGGGCAACAAAGCATGAGGTTAGGCTAAGGCAACCTAAATGTCGGGACCGGCACTGGTCATGCTAAGAGTATTATCTTTTTAATTCAAATGCTAAATGTAAGGTTGATAAATGAGCCGAGCAGTGAATTATTCAAGTTTGATTTGAAATCTTAACAAGCTTAAAACATGTTAAAGCTTGGTTCGTTTAGAAAACAAAACAATCCTCGTGACTGAAACACTAGCTCAAACGTAATAGCTGAAGTGGTTCATCAACATCTGAATTGGAAAAGTTGAAGCAAACCACCACCGCGCCAAATTATTTGACTATCACAACGAGGACAAAAAAAAAAAGAAATGGAATTTGGGGATCCAAGAATTAAAGCCGCAAAACTGGATTTTTGTGTGGAATCAATGAAGACTGGGGTGGTCTCAAATTTGTCTTATCAGACGACTTAGCCAGAATTATTGAATACCAGTTATTTTGGTCACTTGGTTAGACCACGAAGTCAAAAGTCTTATTTATTACCAGTCTAAAATGAACAATTTATTAATAGCAGTCTTTTAACGGCAAGGCAACGGTTGGTATGAGGTCCCCTCAGTAAAGAAGATTCATGGACAAGTTCATTCACCTAAGGAAACTTGACTAGGGGATCGATGAATTACAAGTGAAAAGGTCCAATGCATACTGGAAGAAGAATTTTTGGTCAAATTAATCAACATTAATTAATTTATAGGAGGAGGGTTATGTATCCTCAGTATTGCGAGGGTTAAATTTTCTTTGATTTTAAGGGGTCTTAGCTTATAAATGATTAGGAGCTTATCTTTAGATAATTTAGAGTGTTTAGTTGGACAAGGTTACATGCATCTTGATTAATTTTAGAGTACAAATCTGACCTTTTGCTAGTAGGGCGCATACCTTTTGCTAGAAGGGCGTATGCCCAATAATAGTCAGGGCCAAGTCCCATTGGCATGCGTGTGTATGATGTTCCGAATTTGAGACGCATGAAAGAGCAACCTCCGACATCTTAAACCCCGACCACCTGGCCAAGCCCTTGAGAATTATTTGAGTAAAAGATTGATTAACAGAATTGGGTTGATTATTTTCTGTTTTGATAAGGGCTCTTAAAATAAGTATTTATTTGAAATTTTCAAACTTAAAAATAATGTATTTACAAAAAAAAAAAAAATTTGTACCGTTCAAAAGATCTCATTGAAATCTATTAAATAAGATCCATATTGCACAAAAAATTATTTCAATAAATCTGTTATTTTTAAGCTTGAAAATTAAAAATAAGTACTTATTTTTTAAAAACTCTTAGCCCTTTAGGTCTAGGGTTTTTTTGTGTGTGTGTCAATATTTTAGTATACATCAGCGAGAGTTTAGTGGGGGTATTAGTAAAAAATAAGTACTCCCTCTGTCCCTTTTTAAATGTCTTGCTTCGTAATTCCAACTTATTAAAAAGACATCATCATTATACCTTTCACATCAATTTTTTCCTCTACTTTCCCTACTTACCCATCATCATTACCCTTTTACTCACTAACTTTTCAAAAGGGAATCTACTTTTAGGGACAAAATAGACAATGCATCAACTTTTACCCACTAACTTTACAAAATGGACACTTATTAAAGGACAGCCAAAAATGGAATACCGGACTCTAAAAAAGGGACGGAGGGAGTACTTATTTGTAATTTTTAATTTAAAAATAATATATTTATAAAAAAAAAATTTTGTATCGTTCAAAAGATCTCATTGAAAACAATATCCATATTACGTAAAAAATTATTCAATAAATCTATTATTTTTAAGCTTGAAAATTAAAAATAAGTACTTATTTCTTAAGAACTCGCCCTTTGGGTCTAGGGTTTTTTTTTGTGTGTGTGTGCAAATATTGTAATATACATCAGCGGGAGGTAGCGAAATGTTAGTAAGTTAATCCACAAGGGATTATCGCACATGGGAAGGGCAAAGAGTTAACAACTGGAACGGAAGCCCATTGGTTGTTTGGGCTCTTAGAGTTGACTTGATGCAAATGCTATCTGTGTTTTTGGGTTGGGTTGGGGCTATTCGAAGTTAGAAGGTAATGGGCTTCACTTCGAAGGTAATGGGCATCTATATATATTATGTTTGGTCTGGGTTTGCACTTTGTCTGGTGTTGAAATAGATTGGGTTCACGGATGTTTTTTTGGGCTGTTGGATGGGGCTTTTACATGGGCAAAGGATTCGATTCGAACATAGGTTCCGTTTGTTTTGATGTAAAATGTTTTTTCAGAAAACAAATTTCAAACTTTTATTTTTCAGTATTTGATTGGCACTTAAAAATATTTTCAGAAATCAACAAAATAGTGTAGAGAGGAGAGGCTTAAACGGTAGAGAGGTCTGAGAATATTGGAATTGAACATAAGTCAGAAGTAACGATCGAAAAAACTGAGCAATGAAAATTACAGTAGCAAGTAGCGGCTTAATTCAGGAAAATAACTTACGGAAGATTTAAGGGTAAGTCATTTTCATCCAATTGATGGAAAATGTTTTCCTCATTTTTTTACACAACCAAACATCGAAAAATAAGTAAAACATTTTACCGGAAAATATTTTACGTCCAAACAAACGGAGCCCTAATGTCTCGCAAAATAGCTCACCTTTTTATCCAGCCCTTGGTTTTGGATTCCCCTCCCCTATCTTGATGTACCTTTATCAAGTTTTCTTAATAAAATTTTTATTGACTATCCAAAAAAAAAAAAACATTAAGAGAATAAAATAAATAAGTCCTCCATAAGTCATAGGCCACCAAGTCAAACCCATAGAGTTAACATAATCCCTATCATGACAATTAATTAGAACAAGCTAAAATATTACTTTCATCTCAATTTTTTTATTTTTGTCAAATTTTAGAAGCTATCTATCTTATAAAATAGGAGGGTCTTTAGGAATATTTCTTTTCAATGGTTCAGATTTCTCCCTCACACAAGTTTTATCTACCCATATAAACAAATCCAACGGTCCAGATTTCTCCCTTTCACATACTAATCAATGGCATCTTCGTAAATAACTTACATTGAAAGCGCATTAATGAAGCCATATCAAGCAGCAGATTTCCAGATCAAAAAAAAAAAAAAAAGGCGGCAGATTTTTGACAACCCAATTTGCAGCAACTATGATTCTACAGTAACTACGAATGATTCACTCTGGTTCTTCATCTCAGTAACTTAATTCATTCATCTCTCAGCTTTGTGGTTGATTTGAGTTTTTTTTTTTTCATAAAAAGAAGATTAGGGTTTTGTTGATTTGGTTTCGTTTTTTTATTTTCTTAAACTGTATTTGGTTTCGTTTGGTTGATTCGTAATTGCAAGGAGGGAGTCGGTTGGTTGATCGGGGCAAGCCTCATTCATTACTTGTAGTTTACAATCCCACTGGCCAACCAAGACACAATGATTGAGTTATCAAGTCAAGGAGTTGATTGGCTTTCTTGCACTTTTTTTTAATGGTGTTGCATATATCCAATGGTTTTTTCTGTATAGATTTCAATCCTTTCATATACCTCTTTTGTTGTAGGCAACAAGGTGCAAAGTGAAATGGAAGAAAAGAGTATGTCGAATCGCAATGCTTCAGATTCGTAAGTATTCCCTTATGTTGATGTGCTTATATCTGCTGTTATCTACCTTATAAAACAAGAGGGTCTTTAGGAATATTCTTCTCAATGGTTCAGATTTCTCCCTCACACAAGTTTTATCTACCCATACAAACAAATCCAACAGTCCAGATTTCTCCCTTTCACATACTAATCAATGGCATCTTCGTAAATAACTTACATTGAAAGCGCATTAATGAAGTCATATCAAGCAGCATATTTTCGGATAAAAAAAAAAAAGAAAAAGCGGCAGATTTTTGACACCCCTATTTGCGGCAACTACGATTCTACGGCAACTACAAATGATTCACTCTAGTTCTTCATCTCGGTAAATTAATTCATTGATCTCTCAGCTTTGTGATTGATTTGAGTTTTTTTCTTTTCATAAAAAGAAGATTAGGGTTTTGTTGATTTGGTTTCATTTTTTATTTTTTAAAACTGTATTTGGTTTCGTTTGGTTGGTTCGTAATTGCAAGGAGGGAGTCGGTTGGTTGATCGGGGCAAGCCTCATTCATTACTTGTAGTATACAATCCCACTGGCCGACCAAGAAATTTTTTGCCCACTGGCCAACCAAGAAACAATGATTGAGTTATCAAGTCAAGGAGTAGTCAAGGAGTTGATTGCCTTTCTTGCACATATTTTTTAATGGTGTTGCATATATCCAATGGTTTCTTCTGTATAGATTTCAATCATTTCATATATCTCTTTTGTTGTAGGCAATGAGGTGCACAAAAGTGAAATGGAAGAAAAGAGTATGTCGAATTGCAATACTTCAGATTCGTAAGTATTCTCTTATGTTGATGTGCTTATATCTGCTGTTATGTTATTAAATGCAGAACACTGGCTGGTGTACTTATATATGCTCTTTTGTTGTTAAATGTAGAGTACTGACTGGTGTGCATAGATTTTTTTTGATTTCGTTGATACAGTGCACTAACTGATGTGCTGCTTGGTTTTAACTTTTACCTGGTATTTACTGAAATTTTATATGCAAATTGATAGTTCTTTATAGCTAGCTTAAATGTATAGTTGGGGAGTGCCATAAGCATGAGTAATTCTCTTTCGTGCCACTAAGAAGAGAATCACATACTATACACTAATGTTCGAGCCATTAGCTAGCAAGTGCCGTACGTAGGCACGGACAATTCCAACTGAGATGCGTAGTGCCGTAGGCACTGACAAACACTAGTATTAGTATATTACCCTACCCTACCCCAACCCAACCCAAAGTATAAGCATGCTTTCTATAAGAGTTGAATTCAGAACCTCACTTCATCTAGCTAGGTACAACTTTTACTTACCAAAAGCAAAAAACCTACACAACTGTTATACCAGCTGCATGTCCTGATGACTCTCATCTCAATTAAATGATATCTATATGTATAATTTTTACACCGGTATATTTATACTGGACTTTGCACACACCGATTATAACCTAATATTGTTCAACACAAACTAACCAGATTATAGAACAATTAGGTTCCTCAAAAAACTCTCCAGAGTCCATTATATTATCATCCTAATCATACCTTAGGATTTACTATGAGTAACTTGAATAATTAGTACTACAATGATGAACTTGACAAAAAAATTGGCGGTTGTGGAGATGGAGGGGCAAAGCCCCAGCGAGGAATCAGTGGTTGATTGTGGTGGCCGTCGGGAAGATTGTGGAGAAAAATTAGGTTTAAAGTTCGCTGAAGATGGGGGCAATTCAGGATTAAGTTACATTTTGTATTCAGTGAAGGAGAAATTTGGGCCTGGAGAAAAATACAGTGAGTTCACGATCACTCCTAGAAGAAGAGTACGTAGAAAAGCCAATATTAAGTTACGTAGCAAAGGAGTCAATATTCATTATAGTTATCATGAATAATAAAGTCGATATTGTTCATCATTCTTTCATAGATATCTTTGTACTTGACCTTGTAGTTTTAAATTTTTATTCACTCTTTCTTGTTCCTGTAATGAAAGTTTATTCAATCTGTAGTTATGGTTCGTTTCTTAGTTTTAAAGGAGTAATTGTTCCGAAAAAATGATATTTTTCATCCGTTTTTTCCTAAGTCGTACTTCTCTATTTTCTAATTTATATCACCAACAACGTTATACATTATGATGTTGGTTTTCTTTTAGTGGTCTATCTTACTGGGTAAGGGTCATCATCAGGTTGGGCCGGCCCAGCCCGCCAAGTCACTATCCAAACCCGCCCACGGGCCGGGTTGACCGGACTTTTACTTTTTGGCGGACCGGGCTACCTACCATAAATTGAAGCCCAATCCCAACCCACGGGCTAGTGGGCCAAAAGCCGGGTGGGCTAGTGGGCGAGCTTAAATTTCCTTGGGCAAGGGAAAAAAGGAAGGATTTTGTGGGATTTTGGGCTAATGGGTGGGCCCATGGACGGGTACCACCGGCGGACTACCGGGCCGGCTCATGGGACGGGTCTACGGGCGGGCCAAGTAAAAATTCATAGGCCCAAGCCCGCCCATTACAAACTACGGGCCGGGCCGCCAGTTTCACGGGCTTGGGCCGGGTAAAAGCCCGATGGGCTTGGCGGGCTTCGGGCGGGCTATAGGCCTTCGGGGTTAAATGATGACCCTTACTACTGGGGTGGCTTCATTTACAGATTTATTTAGCTTTGCTCCGTTGTTTTCCTTTTCCTTTATCTATTCTAACATTTCGTTGGTTGTATCTTTTCTTTTTCCATCAATGTACATTTTGTCGAGTTTTAATAAGGTATTTAAAAAAAAACTACAAGCTGTGTTTTAGATGTTTAAAAAAGTCAAATACGTGGCAGCTTTGTAGTACCTTGTTAAATAATACGTACTCCACGAGCTAAAAAAAATTGTTTGGGCAATTTTTTGCTGGACTTCTCGTTATATTATTGATATACTCCGTAAGTGCATTCCGTTGGAGTATATTCTTTTAATGTTTTAGAATAAATCTGTCTGAAAAACAATGCTCGAGTACTAGCTAATTGAATTTTTCCGTTATGCCAAACAAATGGCATATTAGTTGCGCACGCAATGACAACATTTTCATAAGCAAATCAGACAGAGGATATCCGATATCTATCTCTATACCTATAATTACATAGGGAGTTGCAAGCAGACCGCAATCTCCTCCCTGCCACCTATCAAAACTAGGTTTGTGACCCGCAATATATTTCCAATTACTACCAACACAACGACCCAAATAAGCACCGTTTGGGAATGTGATGTTGTGTTTGTTCGAAAATCAGCTAATGGTGTAATGGATGCTTTGGTGAAAGATGGTTTGCGAAGTCCTGGTGTTAGAACTTGGGAAGCTAGGCCTCCTGATTGGTTGTTATTTCCTGAAGAAAGATAACAGACTTATTTCTTGTATTTGAGTTCTCTGAGTTATAATAAAAGTTTTCTAATCGTTTTGGTTAAAATAATAATAATAATAATAATAATAATAATAATAAGCACCGTTTATATACCAAGCGAATTCACTTCCAATTGGTAATCAAAATAGTATGCTACTTCCTCCGTCCCTTTTTTATGGTCCGGTATTTCATTTTGGGCTGTCCCTTAATAAGTGTCCATTTTATAAAGTTAGTGGATAAAAGTTGGTATATTGTCTATTTTGTCCCTAAAAGTATATTCCATTTTGAAAAGTTAATGAGTAAAAGTGTAATGATGATGGGTAAGTAAGGAAAGTGGATGAAAAAATTGATGTGAAAGATATAATGATGATGTCTTTTTAATAAGTTGGAATTACGAAGCAGGACATTTAGAAAGGGACGGAGGGAGTATTAAATTGCCGCCGACTCTTCTCCTGCCCAAACTCGAAAGGACATTATAAATGCTCGTTAAATGAGTTACGTTATGACAGTTTCCTTTCCCTTTGAGGGAATATGCCTCTCTCTACCACTCTTCCTTCTGTCTTGAGTTTTCCTAGCTCCTTCCCCAACCATGATTAATGTTGTTATAATACTAATTTGCGTGGACTAACTTAGAAAATTATAGTTAAATTCTAATTACGACCCTAGCTGTCAGTATCATAAGGCGTTAGAATGTTTGATTCCAAAATTAAATGGCAGAACTATTTATTAGCTCCTAGAACCGGTACGTAGCTAGTTTATATTAAATGGTAGTCCAGCGGACTTCTTTATAAAGGATTCGGGGTGCACCACATCACCCTTGTAGTGCATGTGTAGGGCGGCATACAGCCATTGATATCATCAATCAACGGTTCAGATCAAAGATCAATTATGACTGGTAAATCGGTCACAACTAAAAATCATATCTCAACTATTCATTGTCAAGATCGATGGCCCTTGTGCGCCTTACAGAGTGCCTTACAAAGCCTTACGCTACAGGATTTCCCAATCCCTTTGTAAAACCTATTGGTTGATTAGTCAATTGGTTGATAGTAATAATTTTAGTCATTTAATTTGGAACAATTTAGGAACCCACCTAATTCCAACTTTATTGAAGTTCTGAAAAGGTAGTATGACCAAAGATGGATCTATGGAAGGATGAGAAGGGGTGTGAGATCGCCTGGCCCGAGTTTGAGAATAGAACCGTCGCTATATAATACTTAGGCCTGTTCCAGAACGATAAATAAGTACTTATTTTTTAAGAAGAGAATTTCAAACTCAAAAATAATGGGTTTATTGAAATCAAAAAATATGCAATATGAATCTTATTTGAAAGATCTCAATGACATCTTTTATACGGTGCAAACAAAATCAAAAAAATATTTTTTATTTGCATTATTTTTGAATTTGAAAATGTGAAATAAGTACTTACTTTTTAAGAATGTGTTTTGGAATGGGGTCTTAATTAAATGAGCAAAGTGTTTACAATTATGTAGGTTCTCTCACATGTCTAACACTTGGTCACATTACTCTTCAAAAAAAATTTCGCTCGCACTCTCAACCCTTGCCCTGTGCTTGTGCTTTCAATTTCCGCTCTCTTGAATTTTAGTAGTTTGGGTTCGCGCTCCCGCACGCTTTGTGTCTGAGATTTAACGTATTATTTACACATCTTAAATATAGTTCACACATTTGTCCATATGATAACAAAAATCCGCATCGGTCTCTGAGTACGACCCCTATGAAGAGTGACTGATTCGGACATTGGACCACCATTGTAGTTGGATAGGTTTAAATCCCTCCTGTTACATGCCATTCGCTTCAAGTTAGTGGGTTCAAACTTCAAACCATGAACTGATGGACCACCATTTTGTTGGATAGGATTGGAGTGTGTTAAAAAATTGTAACAAAACATGAACTAGTGTCCCACCCTAAGAATAATGTGTGTAACACTGGATTGCAACCCTTTTGAATTATCTGAAGCTTAATGCATTCTAGAATAATATCAAACAGTATTCGATTATGTGATTTTTGACCTGATCGAAGGTCTTGGTGAGATCTAAAATGTGAACGATTCCGATCATTATTGTGGATTTGGAAAGAGCCCATAAATTGCCAAAACTAGACCAAACTGGATGGGATTTGACTCCCTTGTATCCTACATTATGTACTTCTACTTAATTTTAGTTTAATGAACTATTTTTAAAAGCAGACTAGAACTAATCGTCAGAGGTTGGTCTAGTGGTCAAGGTTTGAAACTTAGGGGTTTCCATCATCCTAAGGTCTCATGTACGAAACATTTTAGGTGTTATCAACTCGATCCTTTGCGGCCAATTCATATGGAGCTTTGCTCCGACTCTAATTTCAAATCAAGCTTTGATAGGCTGATTAGGTGGCCAGATTGGGGCCCAAAATTAATCGATGAGCGCATAAATTGGTCCAGACGCCTGAGTTATCAAAAACTTCTAAACTAGAACTAGAATCGTATTCCTATTTTGACAGTTGATCTGACTGAGTTGGTCCAACATCTGTTTTATTAAATTAATTATATTGAAAACCAAGCTATCAAATCCTTTTGGAGTTAGTCCATAAGAAGTTCTGATCCAGCTTTAATTGCCCCATGTCAGTCGGCGGTTAGATCGAGACTCCAAGATTAGTCAAGCTGTGTGTAAGTTGATCTGAACACCTGAGTTATAAAAAAACAAACTAGTAATTGGTGGGAAGTGTACCATGAAAAAAGAACTCCGTCCGTCCCAATTTAATAGTCTCTTGTTCTACTCTAACTATATAAAAAATTAGTTATATTATTAAATTGATAATGAATTTTATACCCAATATAAATTTTATTTGATAAATCTCGATTAGTTTCATAATATAATATTTTTAAGATCACATAAAATATAATAAAATACAATATATAATCACTTGAAAAATGATAAAAAAGAACTGTTAAATTGGAACGGAAGAAGTAGGAAACAATCAAATGGGGAAGAAACACAAATACAATAAAGTAGGGGGACATCGCCAGATAAAACCGGACAAATAGTAACAGCAAATCCAGTATGGCAGCAAGGAATTATTCAGTGGGTCTCGGACACGGTCTAAATAAATCTTTTAAGAAATTACCTTTAATCACATGGGACCATACATCTAATTTAGACCGTTTGTTTTTAATTATGATTATTGATTAGGAATCAACTTTTACTGTCTGGTATAATTAGATTAGGAGTCCTGCCACCACGCGGCGATGGATGTCTCCGCAGCACCCAATTGTTTTTTCTTTAGCAACTGATGAATTATGGTAGAAATAGTACTGCCACCATCTAGCGCTCTTTCCCTCTCTCAACGCTGACACAGCAACTGCGCAGACGCAGGCCGCACAGTCTCTCTCTCTCTCTCTCTCTCTATAGTCTATACCTATGAGAATTGAATGTATCTATATGCGCATGTGAGTTCTTAGAAAAATATCTGAAACGGGTGAGGAGCAATTGAACTGAGAGAGAGAGAGAGAGAGAGAGAGAGAGAGATGATTAGGGAAAAAATGTTCAGGTTGCACAGGCACAAATCATCATCTAATGTTAAGTCTGGAGAGCGAATCAATTTCGTCTTCTCCAACATTCAGGCTCTTCAGGTCCTCTCTGTCTCTCTCCCTCTCTCTCTCTCACACACACACACACATTATCTGTTTATTCCTAAAAAAGATTTTGATATTTTGCTACTGCCTTGCCTTTGAATCTCTGTTTCGCCTCATTTATGCGATCAATTTTGCTTTTACTCGGATCGAATCGTGAATTATGTTTTGAGTTTCCGTCAGTACATATATGTATGTGCACAATGTGTATTTCTCCCCGTCGCCTTCGTAAAATAACTAAATAACTTAAAAAAGAAAGAAAGCTGAATTCTGATTGTATTGTTCTGTATATTTTTATACTTACACCTGTATTTGTACGGACACTGGCATGGACTGAATTTGTTCCTCTGATGACTAGGCTGGATTGCGTGATAATGCTCTCGTAAATAACATTAGAATTACTCCAATATGTCTTTTTTTTTTCCCCACTCCCGACCTCCTTGCTCCTAGCACTTAAGTGCACCTCCTGCTACCATTGAGCCAAAGGCCTCTCGGCTAGAATTTCTCATATGTTATCACTAAAAAAAATTAATACTAGCTTCCATGTAAAAGATCTTTCTTGGATTTGTTTCTTTGCATTTGCATTATTTGGCCTTGGCATGTATTTGGTTTTACTCACAGTTCTAGGTCTGGAAATCTAGTATCAAGTAGCAGTTGAATTTTTTTTTTTTTGGTGGCAAAATAGAGTATTTGATATGTCGATAGATAGGGCTGCTAAACAAACCAAACAGCTTGAGCTCGGCTCAAGCTTTGCTTGAATTTTGGCTTGTTCAAACTTGTTTATAAAAAATATAAGCCAAGCTCAATCACGTTTTTCGTTTGTTTATGAATTCAAGCCAAGCTTGAACGTACGGATGTTTGGCTCAATAGGCTCGTGAACAAAGGATTCATTCTGTAAATAATAAACATATAGGGGTACGTTAATAAATATTTCAAAATATGATATATGAGTTACGTTCATTATAGATATGTCACAAGTTTTATATTGTACTATTGCATCAAAAAGAAAACCTCCTAGGTGAGATATGGAAATTTAGGGCAAATATTAGAGAAGTAATTAAGTTTTAACGTACTTCATCTTCCCTTCTTCCATTTAAACTCTACGTAGCTTGCTTTTTCTAAGTAATTGTTCTTCCTAAAAGCTTGAAACTTTATGAGCCTAAGCTCATGCTTGGAAGCTCGAGATTGGCTCGTATATTTCACAAGCCAAGCTTCTCACGAACACAAAACTTCAAACGCAAGCCAAGCTTGAACAATTAGTCCCAAAGAGTTCTCAAGCTCAAGCCAAGCTTGAACACTGGTAACAAGGAGTCAAGCCAAGCCTGAACAATGTTGTGTTTGGCTTGTTTGGCTCGATTAGCACCCCTATCGATAGACCTAAAATTTTGAATCGAGTATGGATGTTAGCCAACAGAGAAAAATAAAAAATAATCTCCGGCATTATGAAGTCTTCTTATGTTTTGGTACTAATCTTGTTAAATCACCACTCCTTCCAAAAACTTAAGCTCTTAGAAAATTGGTCCAACAACTTGTGTCAAGTTATAACTCCTACACACGTGCTTGCACCCAATCTTGCGTGTACAATGTAAACATCCAAAGTCCAAACAAACAAAGTAGAAGAACTTCAAAGAAGAAGAATAGAAACAAAATGCAAAGAGGAAACAAACGAGAGGGAGAGTCTGAATCCCAAGACCTCCTACAAACCAAAGGTTTGATACCATTTTAGATCACCTTAAGTATGTAGGAAATTGACCCGACAATGTATATGAAGCTATTCAAAAGCTCTCATGGGCGGCCCGCAACAATACACGTGTACAAAACTCTTGGAAGAATGAATTTGACGGAATGCAGATGTCAAGGTTACTATGTCTTCTTTTATTTACCGTCTTCTGTTACAGTACTTCATGCCATTTGTTCATCCATTGAGTTTCCTAGTTGCTGTAATGGGTTGTTTTGAGATTCAAATTCTCAAATCCTCTCTGAGTTTCAGCAATTGGGTCTTGATACATGTGCCTGTTGGTATGTATCCAGGTAAGCCCACTGCCCACATGCTTTCATTTTTTTGGAATTTGTTCTCTTGCGCCTAAGCAATTTCTAAGTTGAGTTTTTACCACCCTTGTCCATTTAAGAAATTTTGTTTTTTTCCTTTTCTGTCACATTGGCGCTTGAGTATTATTTCATTGTTTTACCCTGCTTTCCTTCCAGGTACCCAAAGGATGGGACAGGCTTTACGTGTCTCTTCTCTCCAATGAAACAGGGAAAACAGCCAATAAATCAGGGAAAGCATATGTGCGGAATGGAACTTGTCAATGGACAGAGACTTTATCCGAGTCGATCTTTATTTCACAAGATGAAACTCCAAAGGAATTTCAGCAGTTCTTCTACAAGCTTGTTGTTGGAATGGTTGGATACCTATGTTAATATGTCTTTGAATAAATGGTTACTATTGTGTCTTTCAATGATGTTTCATAAGGATTTTACCGAATGATTACCAACCATATTTTTTCTCTCTCTAAGTGAGATTAGCAGTCATACCTCCATCTATATGCTTATTGCAGGGTTCAGCTAGATCCAGTATCCTTGGAGAGGCTACCGTTAATCTGGCAGGTTATATGGGTTCAAGAGCTTCCATTCCTGTTTCATTGCCTTTGAAAAATTGCAACCATGGGACAACTTTACAAGTGAGTCCTCTCCAGTTGCTTTAAGGATCTAGCTTTTAAGATTCATGTTGCTGAAGTTTTCTTTCTTTTTTTCTGTTACAAGACGTAGGGGAATACAAGTATCATAATTACATCAAACTGGAAACAAGCCCACAATCACTAATAGTCCCACCCAACTAATAGCCCCAGCCCTATTAAGGAGAGAAATAATCCCAATAAATATAAGGAGAATTGTCAAGCGCTCGATTTTAAACTTAAATATAAATATAAATAGAATAGCCATTTAATAATATTTCAAAATGTCCAAAGCCAATTCTACTCGATTCTTTAAACTTAAATTAGGATCATAATCCTATTCCATAAATAAATAAAAGGTTAGTCATCTCGCATATCATATGATACTTACATTTAATTGTAATGACATGCCAAAGTCTTTTCTTGAACCAATATCCTTTCAAAATGTACATTCAAGGGATCACAACCCCATATTTCACGAGTACTAAAAGAGAAAAGGGAGTTAAGGACTTTACATTTATCCCAAAGTCAAGAGATACAATAATAAAGTTACATTCTCATCTTCCAAAAACATGATTTACATTAAGATGACAAAATAACTCTTCAAGAAGCTTTCAAAAGAATGTCCGTCCATGTACATCAAGCACTCCATGCTACTGACCTGATTAGTACCTAAAAGATGGAAGGATTGAGCATACACTTGTACAGTAGAAAAATCTCCAACTTAACTCTAAAAGAATATGAGACAACATGTGCCAAGGAATGGTAACATAAACGATGAAATATGAATAAGGCTAGGACACATAGCACTATCATGAATTTGAACCACATAACTCACAAGCCAGCCCACAATGCCATTTTGAGTAAAACAAGAGTGCACGGTGTCACCACAAGTCTTTAGAACATACACTAGAAACCACAGAATTCGTGCACACACACATACGCCTTTAATTTAATAATCTCAGTTTTGCATCAACCCTATCCCTTTTTATTAAGTTTCCATTTCAACATGAATACTTCATGAGTGATTCCTATCGACACACCCGCAGGTGGACCTAGTTATGTTCCTAGCGACACACCCGAAGGTGGACCTAGAACTATTCCCAAGTATTTGGGACCTGTATGTCCCCCTTTGGCCGAAGATAAGAGCTTGTGAAGCTTGTCCTAATAGTGTTCTAAATGGCGGCCGCCTAGGTGCTTGGAGGCGCCCTGCCGCCACGCCAATAGCCATTGGCGTTTGATTTGGCGCCCAGGGAGGTTTGGCGGTCTTGGCGGCCGCCTAGGTGGCGGCATCTTTGGAGGCCTTTGGCAGCCTATCTATCTATCTATCTATCTATATATATATATATATATATATAATACAAGGGAGGTGAGCGAAGCCCTGCTACTTATTGTCTTATTTAACTTATTTGCTAGTTGCTACTACTTAATTTCATTTGGGTTTGTAGTTTGAAGTTTGAACTTACATTATAGATACATTGAATATAGTTTGATTGGATAATGATTTGTTAAAAAAAATAAAAAAATCCGCCGAATTGCTTGGCGCCGGCTTGGCGCTTGGAGGTGGGTCTTCGCCCGACTACCGCCAAGCGCCATTTAGAACATTGGTTCCTAATGACACACCTGATGGTGGACCTAGAGATATTCCGGGTACTTGGGACCCCGGATATACCTTCCATTCATTGGATATCCATGTTCCAATTTCAAGAGGAAAAAAAGCACATTACACTTCACTTGTTCTCATTTCTCAATAGGTCAAATTCATTTCACCACTTATCAAATATGTATTTAAGAGCTCAATCTCATGCAAACAAGTAGAAACAATCCAACTAATACGAACCACGACCTTAAAATCCACACTATTGCAATTTTTCAAAAAATTCTGTAGGTAGTACCGGTAGGAGGAGAACAGTGGTACCGGTAGCAAAATCTCTGGATTTCCGTTTTGGATGATTGCTTCTGGTAGGACAAAAAACGTGGTACCGGTAGAGAAAGTCAATGTTTTCAGGTCTGGAGTATTGCTACCGGTAGGAGGAAAAAGGCGGTACCGATAGCACCTAGGTTTTTCAGAAACGCGATTTCAAGTTTGACAGATTTTCACCCAACAAGAAAAGGGACAATCAAACACCAAAATCAATTCCAAATCAACACATAAACACTCCAAGCAAGCCCTAAAATCCAAACTTGAAATCCACCAAGAATGCTCCTCCCTCCAAGCTAGATTTGATGAAGCCCACCAAGATTTAGAGTCTAGGTCACAAGAATGTGAGGATATGGGGTTGGGTTTTCAAGGATTTTGAAGTATTGGAGAAGATCCAACAGTGAGGGAGAGTGAGAGTGCTGAGAGTGAGAGAACTGGAGGGAGAGAGTGTGAGAACGTGGTAGGTGGGAGAAAAAGCGGAAAGTGAATTTCCCTTGTCCTGAGGTTTGGTTTATAATGGACCAATCACACTCACACCCCTCAACTATCAAACCACCTCATCAAGTCCCACAATTTACACGCAACTACACAACAACCCCCACCACATTATCCACAATAAAAGGCTCAATCATGTATTAAAATCATAAAGTAAAGAATTTAAATCATGGGTCTCTACAGTAATAACACCCACACGAAGGTGGGGAGTTTCAAACGCCTGACCTCCTAGAGAGATGTAGGAGCCTTGGCCAACTGGACTAGCCCTAGTTATTTGTTGCTAAAGTTTTCTTTGTTTATATCCAACTGTTGCACACTTTTTTAATATACTTTTCTTGTAATCAAGCCAAGATTGTACCCTGTGCATGTAGGTGAATGAATGCTTGGCTGTGCCCCTAGCTGTACCCTAAACTTCATTTGATTAGTCACTCGTCTTTTTCTTCTGTATCATTATAGGGAATCTCTCTTGCATCTATGCACTTCATTTACTTGTCTTCTCCTTTCTCTTTCGCAGTCATCATCACTTTATTGGTGACACAAGTTTCTCACATATTTTCTAGTAACCAATAGTATTAGCATTTTTCTTCATCTTTGCGTAAAGTAACTAAAGTTTAGAAGGCTTTTTTTTTTTGGGTGTAACTTCTCTTTCAACTGTTCAAACTAAGAGCTCTTTCTGCGGTTCCCCTACCTTTACTATTGATTTTCCACAAAACACTAAGAGAAGGCATTTCTTCATGTCTCTTTCTCTTGATATTTTTGTTGTTTTCTTGATATTTTTGCCTTCGCTGTGTTCTTTTGTATGCAGCAGGTAGCTAGTTGTAACTCATGACATTATTCTGCTTACCACATGTGGTTTTATTTTGCTTTAATGCACTGTGTTTATTTTGCTTTCATTCATTGCGAGCTCCATTCGATTTGTGGCCTACCCCGTAAATTGCAAATGCAATTGTTGTCCATATCTTAAGGAAAAGAAGTATCAGCAATGTTGTGCATAGAAGCTTTGAGATAAGTATCCTTCTTCTTGACTCTTGGTCTAACATTGTCAACGCAATGTGCCTAATTTTCCTACACAAGGGTTGATGGACATCAGGTTCAGTAATTACCCTGTAGGGGTCAACTCCATTATGGATGTGGGCAAGTTCTTTCATGGTTCCGTGTTCTATTATTTGATTCCTTGCCAATCCAATTTAGATACAGAAGGCTGTTGTCCTTGTCTTTCCTATTCTTTCTTTTTTATGTACCAAGTGAAGGATTCCAAACAGTACTTTGACTTTATTCAAGTTCATTAGAGATGAACTTTCCACCATTCAGTTGCCAGTGTCTGCATAAGTTATGCAATTATTACCAGCATTGAACCCAGCCATCGTAGATGCATAAATACAGAGTTGTCCTGTGGTATTTGTTGACATGAATGTTATATTATCTCATGATTATCAAAATTCAGATAACAGAGTTTTAATACTAAAAACCATCCATTCAGATACTCAAGGTTCTTAACCATTCAATTAGTCCACATTCCCTGTACTGGAGTTACGGGCTGTTTCCTTGTTAGCAATCATCTAGGTATCATTCTTCTTTACTTAAATCCTCAGTTGTTTGACAATTTTCTCATCTTTCTTCTGCAGGTTGAGATTCAGTGCCTAACACCAAGAATAAAACACGGGTTTGTTGTTGCACAAAGGCAGCTCTTTTCCCTGAGTGTGTGTGTGTGTGTGAGACTGAGAATGTTTGCTGCTTTACTATTTTCAGGGATGAAAAACTGAATCATTCAAATTCATTTACTGAAGATGCAAATTCAGATTACGATGATGTGGACAATAAATCTGAGGTGTCTCTTGGAGGATCTTCCTCTAGTAACCCTTTGGATGGTACTTCTCATCCAGGGGATCTTGGTAGCAGGGTATGCTCACGAACGCCTCTCGTGTGTGCAAATAAAGAGTTGCACTGTATAAGGGCCTAAGGGCACCTTTCTTTGGTAGTCTGGTTAACAATAACCCAGGGATCATACCTGTAGCAACATTTTGTACTCTTTTAACAAGAAGACACACGTAGAATTGCATTTTTACAACTACAGGGCATTAATCATCCTTCACTTCCGGAACGGCTGTGTGCTGACATTAGAAATAATGATTGAAATGCTCATCTCAATATCAAGGGAAAATTTCTGTACATGTGTTGCATATGTTATTTTTGGCTCAGTAAATCTTTACTATTTCAGTCTCTTTTGCCAACCGGCTTGTGAGGAAAGAGTTTATGCTTGCATATTAGAGAACTTACAATTAGTAGGGAAAATTCTAGCTCTGCGTTTTATATTGTTGGATTGTGTCCCACATTGCCTGGACATGCCTCCTCTATGCTGGTTATAAGGCCCTAGCTTCCCTCTCCTTAATACCTGGGTTTTAAGGAGACTTTATGGGCTGAGCTTTTCTAACATGGTATCAGAGCTTTGGTTGGGCCTTTCCATGGTGGACCGTTGTCCGGTTGCCATGCTTTGTGGGCCAGGAGGGTGTGTTGGATTGTGTCCCACATTGCCTTTGACATGCCCCCTCTATGCTGGTTATAAGGCCCTAGCTTCCCTCTCCTTAATACCTGGGTTTTAAGGAGACTTTATGGTCTGAGCTTTTCTAACATATATAGCTTTGCTTCGGAAGTTGTTTGAATATAAGAGGAAATAGGCTTGGGACATCTCACATAGTTATTCTGACATTTTTTTGGTATATACCTTCAGGAACATGCTTCAAATAGTTCTATTTCATCTTGCCCTGCCCTAAGGGTATGACAAAATATTCTCTTGTTGTGGCAGGAGACAAGTTTTTCAGCATCAGGCTCTCATTATAGCTTTGACTCTATAGAAGGTTCCTTAGGAAGGGAAAGCATGTCCCCTCAAAATAGTACAAGTGGGATTATCAAACATGTAGTTGGAAGACATGATTCAGGTGGCTTGCATTTTCTTTATTTGCACTTTATGGCTATTACCTATATTCGATTCTTTTTTTTCTTTTTTTGAGATTCCTTGATTCTTCTTGTTAAAGTCAGACATCTAATAATTATAGTTCACTGATCCCAGGTTCAGGAAGGCATCCTAATCAAAGAGAAGAATTTGGACAAATCTCCCATGGTATTATGGCATCGCCCTTGCAAAATTCTGGTTCCTCTGCGAATACTATGGAATCTGAAGTAACCGCAATGGAAGAACTTAAGGCAGAAGCTAGGATGTGGGAACGAAATGCTCGTAAGTTAATGCTTGATCACGAATTATTGATGAAGGAATTTTCTGACCAGTCAAAACAACTTGCAAATCTTGAAGTCGAGCTTTCTGCATCGCGAAGAGAATGTGATGGGCTCAAGAAGGAAATTGAGCACTTGAAAGTACTCCTAGAGAAATCCATGGACAAACAAAAAACAATCGACAATTTCAAGTTTCAACCCACAGATGTGGGTGACATTCAAAAAGTATTGGAAGATGAAATAAAGTTTCAGAAAGTGTCGAACCATGACTTAACTCTACAGCTGAAGAAAACACAGGAATCAAACATTGAGCTTGTTTCCATTCTCCAGGAAATGGAAGAAACAATAGAAAATCAAAAAAAGGAGATAGAGAAGCTGAAATCTAAATTTGAACATTCAGGGAGTTTTGGGCAGGAGGGCAATGGAGAAGTAAATTCAAGAGAGGAAGTTTCAGCAGAGAAAATGAGGAAGGCCTCTTGTGATTCAGATTTGGAAGGTAGCACTGTGGAACACCCAATAACTGAGTTGCATGCCGAGTTTGAACAAGAGGACAACTGGAGTTTAGAACTACAACAGTTGAGGGAATCACAAAAGAATTTGGAAAGTACCATCCTTTCCTTAGAAAAGGCCCTGGAGGGAAAAAACCATGAGATAGTAACTGAACAAAACCTAAGGACTCAAACTCTACAGGATTGTGAAGAGGAATGGAGATGTAAATTTACTGCAAGAGAGGAAGAACTCTTTAACTTGGAAGAAAAATTGTCAAAAGCTCTCATTGAGAGAGATTCAGAAGTAGCAAATTTTGAAAGTAGAGGTGATCTCTGTTTAATCAAAGAGATTGAAGCTCTGAAGGAAAAGGTTCAGGAGCTTGAGAGAGATTGCAATGAGCTTACAGATGAGAACTTGGAACTTCTGCTTAAGCTAAAAGAAGACACAAAGACTCCTCCAACAAAAAGTGTCTATTTCAAATCTTCGCTCAACAATTGTCCATCTCATAGATCACCTGTTGCTTCTGAAGTCGAAGAAAGCGAATTTAAGTACAAAATGCGTCAGTTTGATGAGGAGATAAAGAATGAGGAAATCCCTATTCAAGGAGTTGCCACAAAGTTTCAGAATTCTGAATCACAAATTGCCATTGATAAGTTTGAACTGCTCCCTGCATTGTTTGAACAGCTCCAACTTTTCCTAGTGAATGTCAAGAAGCAACAGCAGAGTCCTTGTTCACCTCTAGCTTTGAACTGCACATATGCCGTCAAAAACTCGTATAGTTTGAAATGTACGGATTTGACTACTCGAAAAGATATCGAGGAAGCTGCGTTGGACAACTTGGTTCAGCTGAATAAATTGTTTGGAGCAAAAGTAACTCTGTGTGATGATTCTTACAAGTTCACAAGTGCTGTTGAAGTACAAAATAAACTGGAGGCTGACAATTTGGAAGACAATACAATTTGTGCGTGTAGTCAAGGAATCAACTGTTTAAATAAGGAACTGGAATCCACAATTGCAGATCTGAGGAAAGAATTAGTGGGCAAAAATTCTCTGATAGAAAAGCTTAATGTCAACCATTTGCTGAAAGAAGAAGAGATTGGAGATTCAAGACGTCGTCAAAGGGACTTGGAAACTCATATTTCTGATCTTCAAAAGATAATTGAACAGATGGAAGAAAATATGGAAGTCATGCAAAGACAGAGTAGTGTTACCTCAAAATGCTTGGACAGTTTGAAAAATGATTTGATGGTGCAAAGCAGTAGCATGGAATCCCACATTTCCAACAAGAAGCTACTTGAAAGGAAATCACTGGAGCTAGAAACTACCAAATGTGAGTTAGAACTCCAAGTATCTGAACTAGAAGAAGAAAATGTGCTTTTATCCGGACGGATATCTGGTTTGGAAGCTCAGTTGAGATACTTAACCGATACCGGGGAGGCAAGTCGGTTAGAATTGCAGCATTCAGAATCACATGTTAAGAATCTCAAGGATGATATAGGAAGATTGGAATACGAAATGGAGGCACAAAAGGCTTGTATGAAACAGAAGACAGAGGACATGCAAAAGCGGTGGTTAGAGGCTCAAGAAGAGTGCGTGTATCTGAAAAAGGCAAATCCAAAATTGCAAGCAACTGCAGAAAGTTTGATTGAAGAATGCAGTTCACTCCAGAAATCAAATAGAGAGCTAAGGCAACAAAAGATCGAATTGCAAGAGTATTGCACAGTCTTGGAGGTGGACCTCAAGGAATTGCGAAGTAGATTCTCTGACTGCTCAAAAGAGATTGAATCTTTAGAAGCAAAATTTTCTGCAATTGTGGAGGAAATGTACTCAAAAGAGAAAAACTTGAATTCAGAACTCGATGCTATCTATCAACAAAACAAAGAATATGAGAAACTTGTTCACACGGAGGGCTTTTTTAATGAAACTTCCTCAGATAAGTCTGCTGAAGTTCAACATCTTCAAAAATTTCAAGGGAATTTCAAGTTGTCTCAGAACAAGGTCGAAATCATACAGGTGGATTGTGAAACAAATATACTAGCTCTGATGACTGAGCTAGCGGCTTCCAAAGAAAACCATGAAACTCTGGTCACTAACCATGAAAAGCTCCTAGGGCTGTTGGAAGATGTCAGATCTAATGAAGAGAAACTCAAAGGCATCATTGACAAGCTTGAATCAGAACTGAAATCATCTGAACAAGAAAGACTACAACTCGCTGAAGAAATTTCCTCCCTGAAAACACAATTGAAGAAAGTACCAACTCTTCATGATGAAGTTCTGTCCCTTAAGGGTTCACTCTATGGGACAAAATTTGAAAATGAAAGGCTGCAGGCCTCATTAGACTTATTATCTGGTGATTTTGAAGAATTGAAGACCGATAGAATCAATCTTCTTCAAAAAATCTCTAGCATGCAGAAAGCCATCTTGGAATTGGAGAACTGCAGACGAAGTAAGGTGGCCTTAGAGGAAAAGATTTTACGTATGGAGGGGGATTTAACTGCAAGTCAAGCGTTATGCTCCCAGGACGCTGAGCTGAAAAATGAGCTTGGCCGAATTAAGAGAGTGAACAGCCAATTTCAGTGGAAGGTAAAGCAACTTGAAGAAGAGAAGCAAGAGTGGCTCCAGAAAGCTAAAGCCCTAGAACAGGAGCTGAAGCAGAATAATGAAGTAAAACAGGAACAAGTTGGGCCCAGTGGTAACCCTTTCCTTGTAGACCCTGGATCATGTGGTACAAATGATTGTATCGATGAAGACTGCGAGCACTCGGAGGTTATTGTCTGATACTTGTGTATTCACTTTAATTTGAATCCATTTTTCACTTGATTACAGAAGTACTGATTTGTTTAGTTGGTCAAAATTAACAGAAAAGTGAAGAGGCTAACTTCTTCCAATTAAGCAAAGATCAATCAGAGGATTCGGAGCTATGCACAGGGACTGATCAAGGACAACTTTTAGAAGATGGAGGAATGGATCAGCACCAAAGACAGGTCATCATACTCCTCTGCTGCATTTCATTCCTATCACTTTCCAGACTCAACCAATGAGCAAATTAGTATTCACTTTGGTTTCCATTGATAAATGAACTCAGTGAGACATATGTGTAATGTAAGCTGGGAAAGATTATGTTCATACATAACTGACATTTATTGTCCCTGTTTTTCTACATCCCAGGACAATAATGGACAACATGCTAACGCTCCAAGTTCTCCCAAGATAGCAGTTGATACAGTGTCAAGAATTACATATCTTGAGAGTGAACTTGCTGAGGCCTTGGAGGCTAATAACATGTATAGAGCGCAACTAAAGAGGTTAGTGCATGAAATATTTTCTTATACTTCGCAGAGTATTTATTTGCTTATTGCAGTTCATACCTAGAGTTGTTATATCGAACTAATTGAAGCATAAAACTGCACTAACATATGATTTTTTCCGCATCGCCTCTTAGACCTTCAACTCTACTAGTATTCAGACTTATTAAGGACCATTATGGCTGTTAAATTGAATGCAACTTCAGTCTAGAATCCAAATTGTTAGCAGAAACATGGGGTGTATGGTCTCTTAATTAATTTTGATGGAACTCCAATTTCAACTTTTACCAAACTGATGATGATCTTTTCTCTCTACATGGATTGTACAAATGTAATGTTGGAGAAGGAGAACTAATAACTCATTTTCCCATAACAATAACATATCCACTTCACCTCTCAGCTTTGCCCATTTCACGTGGAAATCAAAACAGTAACAGAAGTACTATCTTTCTGTGCGTTTGTATTTGCATGTCAATGTGTAATCTAACTTTTTCCCCGCGCTCCTGCTTTTTAGTTTTCTGTCGGGGACGCAAGTTGATCATTCCGATACTCATGAGAACCTTGAAGCCGAAAATTATGCAAACAACAAAGAAGAAAAGAAGCAGAAGGCAGATTTGCTGGAGGCAGAATTGAGAGAAATTCGTGAAAGATACTTGGAGATGAGCCTCAGATATGCAGAGGTAGAGGCTCAGCGGGAGCAACTTGTTATGAAGCTCAAGACTGTAAATAGTGGGAAGAGGTGGTTTTCATAATGATGGGAAGTTTTGTGTTATTAGCATAAATACCTAACCAATTCTTTCCTTCACTTTTTTCCAGATTCATGGTCCTGTAACAACTTGCATTCTTATAACAAAAGAAAATATATTCCCACTATAATAGCTCGTATGTTACAGCAGCAACAGATAAAAAAGGGGGGAAAAAACAAAACAAGTCTATTTTTAGGTCTCCTTGCAATTTACTCTGCCAGTTCCAAGAGCTGAATGGCGTTTTGCCCTTACCGTAAAGCAACAGACTAAAAGGGTTCGGAACTATCACCAGCCCAGTCAAAACTACAATGAGTTATGGACTGCAAGGATTGTTTATCCAATACTACCAATTTCGTACCCGGTTGAACATTTGGTTTTAATACAAATTCTTATCTTCTCTCACGGGAAAAAAAATTGATTGATCGTAACATGAGTAACAAGACGCCAATAGAGAGGTTCAGGACAAATGGCATCACCGATTACTCTACACTGATGAGACTAGACAGGGTTAAGCATGGTCATAAAATAGTCCGGGTGTGTGTTTGCCTATCAAACACCAAATTAACAAGTCTCAGATTAAGCTAGTCCAGGCAAAAAGTCTCTTCACCAAAATAGTCCGGTTAACAAACAGGCCCTAGAATATTGAAATGACAAAAAGCTACATTTTGCAACTGTAAGACTTGAACCCAAGCAACATGCGCACCAAAGAAGAAACCCAAATTACAAACAGCACGACACCCTCATCACAAGGTCAGAATCTGGTATTTTGCTGTACGAACACATGAACCAAGGCACATCCATTACAATGTTAGGAGGAGGAAAAAAAATAACTGCATTACAACTGTGACACAACCGTACAACAGGCAGCGAGCCAGAACAAAAAAGTACCGACACTATCTCTGTTTTAACCTCTGAGAGAACAAAAAAGCGAGACATACCTAACCATAGTGAATTGAGGGTTTTATGAACAAGAAGCATATCAAACACAAAAAGAATTTGCAGTGGCATTTTATTTACGAATGAATGAAGAATCAAAATGGTGCCATTTGTCATTCCAATTATACAATGCAAATGTATTCAGAATATATAATCAGAAAAACATTGGCAAACTAAAACACTCTAAATAAGAACATGAGGGGCTTCCATGATATATACGGCATAGGTAAGAAGAACTCGCCCAAATATTTTCATTCATCCTTGTCAATATTTTATTCCTTTTCTTTTAGCTTTACGTATTACTGTATGGAGTAAGCACGGACAACCTCAACAATTGGTGCCCTGCAAAGCGGACACTTCCCTCCGCTGCGAACCAACTCATTGGCACATCTCGAGCAAGTGCACATGTGACCACATCTGCAGGAATTTAAAGAGGGTGGAATTTTCAAAAACAGAAACACCACCAACATGATATTTACCGAAGCAAAAATGGATGAGCAAAATACTAGATAGGTAGTAGATGAAAGATATTTTTGTATTTCTTTCCCCTTACGTGTGAGGTTTAAACGGAGTTGGGTGCAGGTATGTCTAATTGTCTGATTCATTTAATTTCTACCTCATGGAAATGAGAACAAGAAAAAATATGTATATTATTTTTGATTTTCCAGGATAAATGGTATACTATTTGTCAATACACTCACTTAGTATATTATTTTTAATTTTCCAGGATAAATGGTATCAACAAAATTTTCATGTAAAATATAGGAGTTCAATGCATAGTTCATTCATTAAATTTCAAATTACGAAATATTTTTGCGAGGTGAATGTCCAACTAAACATGTCGGACAAGGATCTATACCCTTATCCAAATGTTGAGTGTCTGACACAGGTGCTTTATATATTACATATTATATATGAAGGTCCATATAACACAGGTCGTGAGTGCTTACTGCTTACAGTCATTCATATCTCTACCGTGTGCATATTTAGTATTTACATGTGGCTATGTAAGCAGCAAAACTGTGCGTACACATCCAACATTGGATAAGCAAGCAAGGGTACCTGTACAAAAGCGAATCAATTTGACTATCACAACAAACACAGCAAGTTCCCTTCCTAACATGGCTCCATTTAGATCCGTCCTCTGATGTCTCCGCCATCCCTGCAATGTTTTCCAATCTCCTCTCAATATCCCGAATGAATAAAGACAGAAATAACAGAAACAATTGATACGAAACAATTTTCTGTTAATAAAAAACCAAAAGCAATAAGCTGGGCGGCTTAGAGAAATCATCATAGGCACGAGCAAGATTCTCATTCTCAGTACCAGAATATTACCAAACAAATTTCAATAAATAACAAAACCAAAAGCGACAAAAATAAGCAGTTCCAAAATCATCATAGGCATTAGCAAGATTCTCGTTCTCAGATCCAGCACAAGAGTGATTAACTCTGAGGTGTACACTTACCCTGTCCACCAGAAGACCGATTAAGAGCTGCAGAGACCTCCTGTCTGACGGATCGTTGCAACTCCAATTGCATGTCCATGCAAGCCTCCAACATCCTCTGCATATGGTTCATGCCCTGTTGAAGCCTTGCCATGTCTGCTCTTAGATCATTAATCATTTCCCAGTCCTGCCCCAAATTTAGAACCAAATTCAGTTCAAGGAGACTTGGTCAGATCCAGATGAGAAGCTTTCCCCCCAGAAATGGTTGGTTACCAAGAAAGGACTAAAAGGAAACGATTATTGAATCCTAATGTACAAAATTCAAGCAGGTGCCCAGTGAGAACAAATTGGTAGTCTAGATATCCCAACTTCACCAATATTGGTAAAATAAATTCGTTAAGAATAAACTAAAACAATGCTCATGAGATAAACTTAAGTGGTAATATGCCCCAAGCCACCCAAACAGGCAGATATTCGTATTGTTCCATAACCTCCTTTCGATGCAAAGAATAAATTATAAAAAAGAACAGAAGAATAATGAGATGTGTGATGGTCCATCCTTTAGATAAAGGAATTGCTCCTAAGTCCTAACTAATCTACAGTAGTGGTTTTCCCAACAATCACCTGAATTGCCTTTACCCAAGTCCAAAACTAACTCTGGGCAACCAGTTGCACACTAATTGTAAGAGGAATCTTCCTATAGAGATTATGCATAATACAAAATGGACATTGATCATGGATACATTTATGCATTTTCCCACTGAAACTTGTCACTAAAGGGGAAAAAAAAATTTACTTACATAAGACATAAGATGAAGCTGTGTGCATAAAACAATAGGAGAACCATTTTCCATGGAAAATCCATAATTCAATTTTCCACTGAAAATTATTCAAAAATCATAAACATATATACTCAACTGACTTTAAGAGAATGCCCCATTTTTTTAGCATATCTTGAAAGACAGACTCACAAATTCTGAACGATGGATGCTGTGTCGAGGCCAACTAGGATGATGTAAATCATGATGCCAGAGTGGCTGGGGAGGGGGCACCGGAGGAGATGGGAGCACCGGCGAAGGTCTGCCCATAGCATCATTCTGATCCCCATTCAGTCCCTCCCTCTGTTGCTCCTGGTCCCGCACTGGTGAAGCAGGAGTTGGCGTGGGCAAGTTCCTGTGTCGGTCCCAGTCAATAGGAGCACGAGCTTGCCTTTCCACATATGACTGAATTAACTGGTCCAGACTCTCACGGAAACCACTACGAAGAAGATTAGAAACACTTCTCCTGCCACAAGTAAAATCACATTACTAAAAGCAAAAAACTAAGGAAAAATAAACAGAAGCCCTGACCAGCTCATCAATAACAAAAACAAAAAATCACTTTAAGCACGTGCTAATTAATACCTGCTTAAAAGTTCCCTGAGTTCCATACTGTATACATTATCATCATCAGGAGGGTGGAATCTATTGACTCTTCTCACTGGGATGAAACGACGCATTCTCGGAGGGTCAGAAGGTGCTTCAGACCAATTTCCCATGGCTTCCCTCGCACCATTTTCATGCCAACCCTCATGGGTATCTTGTGGATGATCTTCTTCTACCCCTTCATTCCCCCCAGATTCCCGTGTCCATTCATTTACTTGATTTTCCTGCCAATTTTCATCTCCCTCCCCCATGCCATCTCTCCATTCATTTGATGGATCATATGCAGCCTGCTGCCAGTTTCCTCTCTCATCTTCAGTACCTTGTTCCTGCCAATCTTCTTCGTGGTTAACATTTGCTTCCCAATTAATGCTCTCAACAGCCTCAGAATTACCCATGGCAGTATCGGACAATCGCTGGATGTCATTTCCCTGATTCCTAGGTTGTGACTGCCCATGGTTTTCATGTTGTACCTCCTGTGGAGTGCGTATATGGATGGGCTCATTTCTCGAATCAGTAGTATTATTATGAGATGGGGTATCGGAATTGCCCCCTACTTGACCCCGAACAATATTTTCTAATCTGAAGCGAAACCCTTCCCTGAATCGAAAGAATTGCTTATTATGTCATTTTACAAATATGATAATAAAATGTAAGCTTGAACTAAGGTTGAGCACATAAACATAAGTGCAAGGACATGGCAACCTTCACCAATATTGACCAAGATAGAAGTAGTTATGGACTTGGTTAAAAGAATAAGTTGTAGAATATGGCTGCCTCAGAAAACCATAAAAGTAACGCCAACGACCAATGCCTTGTTTGGATGGGTTTTCAAAAAAATTTGGGCTTGGTTTTTGGGATAATGAGTTGAGAGAGAAATTAGGGTAATAATTAGAGATAGGGGTAATGAGAGAGAGAGAGAGAGAGAGAGAGAGAGAGAGAGAAATGAGAATAATGATTGGAGATGGGGGTAATGAGTGGAGAGAGAAATGAGAGTAATGATTGGAAGTAGGGGTAATGAGTGTTTTTTAAGTTGAAAAATATTTTTCGAGTAGCCATCCAAACAAGGCACAAAGAATCCCTGGAAATTAACATTATGAAATGATAAACTACTAATCTAGTTCAGGAAAGGAGTACTACACCAGACCATGGCAAGTACTTTCCAACTAAGACAGTAGGTGCATGGCTGTTGAGGGGGAAAAAACAGAGTCTAGGTGTACGTAGGCATGAACAATGTTCCCAAAGGGCATTCTGGGGCTTGCCCAAAGGGCATTCTGGGGCTTGCCTTGACGCTCGTCTCGAAGCAACGCATAGCAAAAATGCCTCTGGGCATGATTTGTGGGCGGAGAACCACAAAAGCATTTGCCCATCCGTCGGAGGTGTACACTTTTCAAGCCTTTTTCACTTAGATGACGGAGGTGAGCGCCTCAAAAGAGTTGATTCTTCTTTCTTTTTGCAAGTAAAGAGTCAGCTCATTTAAAGTTGTTGGGGCAAAGAAGCCGGCTTTTTGCCTGCCTGTGAAACGACGTACAGTGCTTTTAAAAGTTAGATCCATTAATGCACTATGTTTTTATGCTTTAACATGTTTGTTGTGATTTCTAGCTACTATTTTCTAGTTTTTTGTGAGGCACCTTTGTTTGGTGAAAACACTATCCCCCTGTTTTTATCGTATTTTTAGTTATTTTATTTTTCATAAATGGTAAAAAGCAAAAACTCGAAAGGGTAACTTATGCCTCACCCTGCACTTTTGCCTTTGAAAACTTTGGGCATGAACAAACACACGTACAGCATAAATCCACCCACATGCTTAAAAAAAATAGAAATTCATCCAATAGAGACTAACAGACTTTTTTTTCTAACAAGTTGGCCTGTCTTGAAATGAAGTTTTACTATACAAGTGTTTTTAGTTATTTCAGTTTAGAGGTTAATGTAATAGTAGTTGTCCTTTCTTTGTCTCACATAACATGGCATCAAGGCTTTGGTTAGGAGGTCTTGCATCCAAGTCTCTCGTATAAGTTTGTTCCCCATTTGCATCTAACTTCTCAGAATGTAAATATATAGATGTTCGCATCTTCATGTGCAGGGCAAGGTTGCATGTAACCAAGGGTGTGGGATAACATGATACTCACTCCGTCCCAATTCGTTGCGCCTACTTTGACTTTCTCTAAATTTAAGACAACACCATAATTACATTGACTTTTTATCAATTTTACCATTTTACCCCTTTGAAAGAATATTAAAATTTTGTTGCAAAAAAAATTGAACCCAAATTATGGTAGTAGTCTTATCATGTCAAGTTTACAATTTGAATTTGGGTGGAATTCAATTTGCCGCCATCCTCTTTCCTTTCAAATCAAGTTTAAAAGAAAATGAGGGGTAAAATGGTAATATGAACATCCAAATATGGAAAGTTTTGAAACAAGCACATGATTTTGGGACATCCCAAAAAGGAATAAGAGCATAACAAAGTGGGACGGAGAATTATTGGGCTCATTATGCAAACAATTTAAACTTTTGGGGAAAGTGATCATCTAAAATCATGCAACGCCAGTTCAAAGTATTTTGCACAAACTAGAGGAAGAATATTGTCCTCCTTTTCTTCTTATTCTGAAATTAATTTTGATATATTAACAGGAAAAAGGCAGCGATGGGTTGAGGGTTGTTAAAGATCTTAAATTACAAGACTTCACCAAATGAATGGTAACAGCAAAGATACCTTTGCGATGGAGAGCTATACCATGATGGAGCGGGGTATGAATATTGGGATTGAGTGTGTGTCCAAGGATTGGTCCTCCCTAAATCCAAGATCTAATGCACAACCATAAAAGAAAAACGATTCCATCACCGTGGTCCTGTTGCATCATGAAACTATCGCAAAAAAAATTTCCCAACTCTCAAAGGTCATAAAGGAAAGCAAACTAATTCATATGTCTCAAATCGCTCCCTCAAACCATGCAGAACAATAAAAGAATTTCCAAGCCAGATCACATAAAAACTATACGACCACGTGCAAAAATAAAACAAAGTAGTTTCAACCAAAACTAAAATTAAAAAAGGGAATTGTTCTCTTATGCATGAATAAAAATACATACCTCAAACCAGAAACAGTATGTCGATTTCTTAACTGAACCAATTCACCCACTGCCATAGAAGGTGGTCTCTCATTCTCAGCAGGCCTTTCATTTCGCAAGAATCTACCTCTGAGTAATGACTGCTAGATTATACATAAATAGTCAAGCCACAAACAAATAAGAAAACTCAGAACGAAACATATTCACAAGGAAACTATTCGACCACTTGATATTAAAAAAAACGAACAGTCAATGCCTAACTATGTAAGCAATGTGAGGCCACATGTAATAGTACAGCTGCAAGTGACAATTATAAATTATAGTAATTATCCATATGCAGAGAACCTATGAAGCACCGACACCTCTAGAAGTCGACGAATCACAGTGTCAGGACATGGGGACACCTCGGAGATACGTACAGGACACGCCACATGGCATGTCACATATTTTAATATTAAATTTTGAGGGGGACACGGCGGGACACCGATGGGGACACGACGGGGCCAAACTGCAATTTTTTAAAAAAATTGGGGGGCCAAACTGTAATTTTTGAAAAAATTGGGGCTCAACCTGTAATTTTTTAAAAAAATTGGGGCCAAATTATAATTTTTTAAAATTTCTGGGTGTTAAACTATAAATTTTTATTTATTTATATATAAATAAATAAATATACACGTGGCGTGTCCCCCACCGTGTCCGTGTCCCCATTTTTTTAGAATTCCCATATTCCGGTGTCGGTTTCGGTGTCTGTGTCGGTGTCCGTGCATCATAGCAGAGAACCCTTGAGTGAAGCATTGTTGTTAAACAAAACAAAGAGACCAAGATAGTATCCGTATTCCGGTGTCGGTTTCGGTGTCTGTGTCGGTGTCCGTGCATCACAGCAGAGAACCCTTGAGTGAAGCATTGTTGTTAAACAAAACAAAGAGACCAAGATAGTATCTGCAACCATAAACTAACTTCTTCCAAGCGAATATCAAAACTTCTCAATTGAGACAACAAATCTATAACCTTGAAAGAATATATTTTTACCACACGTCTGCAATGAAGAACTTGTAATTCCTGCCTAGCAAAAGGAATATCTAGAAGAAAGGCAAAATTACATAGAGAAACAACTAAGAAAAGAAATTCGACAGTGTAGATTTAGCAATAATATGCAATGAGGAGTTTCTACAAAAGGCGTATGAAAAAATGAATAACTATTCTTACCCTGCATTTCACATCCACGCCTACCTGAATTTTACATAATTTCCTTATGACAAATAAATATTAACATTAAAAACCCCACTTCTCAGAAAAATAACCTCGAACATGTAAAGCATACACAAAAAAAGCCTAGTAGAGAACCATAGATTATCACATGCTACTTTAGACTCCTCCAAAAACAAATCCAAGACATCTTAAATTTCCAGTCAATACATCCTGTTTTATGCATGGGAAGCACATAAAAAATCAACAAACATGACCAACTGGTTATTCAGCATCAACATAAACCAAAACGGACCTGAATGCGGTTGCGATGAGCAAATTCCGAAACAGCTCGATGCTCCAACAAACCCTGAAGTTCCCCCTGTCTTTCTCTCTCAATCCTCACAAGCAAGTCAACCAGAGCTTGCCTTCCACGTAACCTCAGCATGTCCCTGCGAACATGCTCCGGTGGGCCCTCATCATTGTCAACAACTACACCTTCGCGAACTTGGTCAGAAACTTGTTCATCCCTTCGCCCAGCACGACCTCCTCTCTGTTGGCTATTCATTTGCACCCACTCCCTCACAATCCTCACCCTTTCACGTTCAGTTTCACCAAGCCACTCAGCCCTTGGACTACTGCTCCTGTGTGCCACATTATTATTGGTAGAAGCATGATCAGTGATGCCACTCTCCATCCATCCCCTAACAATTTGCCTCACCCTCTCCCTTTCAACATCGCCAAGGTCAGGTGATGGCTCGCGGCTAGAACCATCACGGTCTCCATGTTCAACATTACGCGTCCCCATTTGATCATGGGACCAATTTCCAAACTCATTCTCGCTCTCACTTGCATCCTCCAAACTACCCTGATGCTCACTTCCACGAATTTCAGACATATTTGTAGTATTCGAATTGACACTCCTCTGCTGCCTCAGCCTCTCTCTCACCCTCTCCCTAGCCCGATTTATCACATGCTCATCCTCCAACTCCCTCCACATCTGCAAAATGGAGGATGCATGGGTGTTCAGTCTCTCAACATTACCACCACTCTGCCGCCTTGAAGTGGGAGACTGGGACTCCCTCAAGAACGATGAATCGAGCATTGAAACCGTATGAAGACCTGCGAGTGCCATCAACTCCGACTCTCTATTCCTCCTCTCCATTGTGGTAATCATCTCCTGTGCCTGCCTCGCCGCCCATCTGCTCAAAATCCTTGAGTGGCGCCTCCTAGCGGCAGAAGACTCGGCGAGATCATCTCCCTCGAGATCTGACCTCCTCCTCCTTCTAACAAGCTGATCACCCTCTTCATCTTCATCTTCAGTGTTTCGCGGAGAGCTACACGAGGCAAATGACATGCAATCATCCAAGTGTCCGCGCATAAATTCCTCCAATCCCCGCTCGAATTCAATTTGGGCATCGGTCACACTTTCGGGCTTCTGCTGCAACTGTGGCTGAATATCTGTCATCTTAACCCACTAACCCTAAACACTCATCACCATCACTCCAAAAAGCATCTTCTTAACTACTTAATAAACCTATTCATTCGATAGTTACGGAAACAGAACCAAACCCTAATTTCAGATCAAAGCACAAGAAATCGCAAAACAAAAGCGACCTAAAGAGATTGAGATTGATTGTTCGGTACATATCACCTGATCAAATTACAAAAATATCTGACGTCAAAATTGGATTTGAACAATTAATACAATTTGCGAAAAAAAAAAAAAAAACTTTGGCACTGAACCGAGATCTTTAGGGCGAAAAGGAAATTCGAAGTGAGTTGATGGTAGATAATCAACATCTATCTTGGGGCGAAGAGAAGAAATGCAAAATGATTAAACAAAACGTACCTTTTTTTTTCTGCAGGTGCGTCAAATGCTTTGAGAAAAGAAACCCTAACTTTCGGAGGTATATGCAGAAGTAGTGTATTGCGAATTGCTGAGGGAAGAGAGAGAGCGAGAAGAAAGGAGAGAGAGAGAGAGAGAGTATTTTCTGAAACAAAATTTCCTTCTGTTTTTGTTTTGGGAAACAAGAGACCGCGGTTTTTTGGGAGAGAGAGAGACAGAAAGAAGGTGAGGAGCGCCGATCTTCCTTTTTTATGTACTATTTGACACGTCATAGTCTTTCCACCTTTTTGTACAAAAAATGGTTTCTCTTTCATTTTCTTTGTATATTGATTTTGTGAAAATCACATTAATCCCCCTCAAATATGATGTGTTTACACTTTACCATCCTAAAGTGTAAAAGTCAATATTCAACCTCCTTCAACTATGTAAATCCTAAAATCCCAAGAGGATAACTTATTAACAGAGGTGGTATAAACAGCAGGTTTACAGCAATCAAATTAGACCTTACCTTGTGAGCTCATTAAATTTTTCCCAAGCAGTCACCTGTATCTGATCACTCTCTCTCAAAACACCATCTCTATCTCTCTCAGGAGTGAGGAGACTCAGGCCCCCCCTCTCTCTCTACACCCTTTACCAATATCCACCACCTTTGTCGTTGTTCCATATATGAAAAACTAAACTTAGAATCGACTTAATCATAGATAGTAAAAAGGATTTCGGAGGTTGGGCCAAAAATGAAAAACTAACTGAAGAATCGACTTAATCAACCTCTTCCAATTCTTCACTTTTCCTATCTCCATCTCCAATCGAAATTCGAAGTAAATTTTTAGTCAATTGCCTCACAATTAACTGGGTTTTGATGAGGTTAACTGGATTTTGATGAGGTGAAATTTGTTGTTCATGTGATGGGATCTAATCAATTGCCTCACAACAATTAACTAAGTTTTGATGAGGTGAAATTTGTTATTTGTATGCCGAGTGGAAAAAAAAATCGTTATATGGGATCTAACACACACACACACAAACAGAGGGGGGGGGGGGGGGGGGGGGGGGGGGGATGAACGAGGTTTGTGATTCATTTGAGGTAATTTGTTCCCTCCCTTCAGTTGGCGTTGTTTTTGTAGTGGAGTTGGGGGGGGGGGGGGGGGGGGGATGACGAACCAGATCTATTCAAGGGAAGGGAAAGGGAAATGGTCGGGTAAAGAGGGTGCATGTGGGTGTTTTAAAAAAAAGCTCGCATTCTAATGACGTGGCAAGGTCTAATTTGATGGTTGTAATAACCTGCTGTTAACACCACCTCCGTAAATAAGTTATCCTCGTATCGTAAATGCCGTAGCATTTACATAACTCGCCCATTTACTTTTTTACCCTGCAATCACCACCTATGCCGTTCTTCTTCTTACCACACTAATCTTTTCGCTCTAACAAACATCAACTTGAAGAGCCACAGCCTCACCAACCACAGCGTACACTCACTCCTAAGTCTAAATAGAAGGAAAATTTTCAAAATGGCACCTAAATTTTTTTCCAAATGTCCCGTAAACGCTTGAACTTTAGTTTATTTCAATTAAACACATATAATTACAAAAATCCCCTTAATTTAGACATCTGCTGTTATATTACGTCCATTTTGTCAAAATAAATGTTCTGACGTGGCATCTTTATCCCATTAAATGCCCCAGTTGCATGTGATAGGAAGTCTACAAGATGCACATAATCAAAACCCCTCCCTTTACTCTCCACAATCTCCTCCGTTCACACTCACTTCTCGTCATTGTTGCCAAGATCACCACGCAACGCCTCTCTTCCCCCGCCATCCCCTCCTCTCGGCGGAGCCTCCATCTCCGTTCGCCAGCTCTCAACCAATCAAATGCTATTGTACCGTTCGACTTGCGCAAAAGAAGAAGCGAACAATCAAATTCCAATGCGAATAAGAGCTGGAACAAGAAGAAGCGTAAGCAAACATGCACAAAACCAACAACAATACAATTAATCAATAACAGCCAATTGCAAACAACAAGCCACTTCTTCTCTTGTTCAGCAAAATCATATATATGCAATAAAAAGCTAAGTTTTTGGTACAAACACTTTTAATCAAAGTCATGTTTGAGTTAGTGAAACGTAGTATTAAACATCCAAATATACATAATTTTGTACGAATATGATTTTAAGAAGGGATTGAGGTCAATTACGTACAGAATTAAGTGAGGTGCGGAATCAGGTCAACAGACTTTGAGGAGTCTCTCTCAAAGGCACAACAATTTTTGTTGGTTGAATTGGAGGACCAGTTAGGTGAATCTATATGGAGATTTGGGTCCCTCATGGAGATCTGCCATTGTCTTGCTCTTAAGCAAATTTGGATTGTGTGAGTTAGGCTGTTTTTTTGGATATCTCATAGAAGTTGAAAACTGCACCCAAAAGGTGAAAGTAATATAGTATTAAACTACAACGGAGTCCTGCGCATAGATCCTCACACATTTTCTTTGTAATAATTCTACAAAAAGGTAAAAGTCATTTTCCACAACAAAAAAAAAAAAAAATCTTTCTAAGTAACTCTAACAAAAAAGGTATGGAGATGTAGAAGAAAAGATTCATACCTTAGTTTGCTTGGTGGCACAGGTAGAATTCATTTGGTTTGACAGTAGGCGTATGGAGGAGTTTGGTTGAACCTTGAAAAAAAGTACGAGTATTTTTAAAGTCTCGGGGAGAAGAGAAAAGAAAAGTGGTGGGGTTCCATTTTTCCTCTTTTTTTTTTATTTTTGTATTTTAAAGACAGAGGAAGATAATGAGTTATGGTAATTTTTGTCATTCAAAATACTTTTGAACTTCTTTTGATGAAATGATTTATATTCTCAAGGAAGTAATTAATAGAACTTGGAATGAGTATAACAAAATGTAATAAATGTATGTATTTGAACATGTGTCCATATGTGTGCCCCAGAGGCACCCTTTAGAATTTGCCTAATTCTAGGTAGTAGCAAACACTACAAGTGTTCCCCTTCATGTATTCGAATAGAAGTGAAACAACTGTGAGAGACAAATCTCTTGCAAAAGGATTGTTTGTGTGGGCTCTACAATTTTTGTGAGGTCCGAATCTGCTCACCTTGCACCTATCTTTCATGTAAGCACAATTAATTCTTTGCCTTTTAGCAGTGAGGGGTTGGTTTAGTGGTAACCTGGTTGGACAAGGCCCATATTCGAGTCCTCGTACCCTTTTTTATGGCAAAATATACTCCTAATATCACCTATTTACGTGGTGAGATTTTAGCTTTAGCCGTGCAGGGGTGATGTCCGCGACAGATAATAGTGTGGTATGATGGGATATCGTACTCCTTGGTAGAGGTGATGGGTACGATACCAATGCTTTCATTATAGCATTGGTATCGTATATACTTATGTCCTAGTCCTAGAGGGTTTAAAAGCTTATGTTGCCATCCTGAAATTTTAATAGTACCTATATTACCCTTAATTTTTTTTTAATATTTTAATGATTGCCTCTGCGCAGACCAAATTAAATAAGAGATATTGACTTTGTCTTGTTTGGACAAAGTCAATGTCCCTTATTTAATTTGGTCCGCGCAGCGGGGACAAAATCATTCGGGATGTAAAACTAACTTTTTAGGTCCTAAAATTCTTCACTATATAGGTGAAGAAATTCGGGACGTATAACTGACTTAAAAAGTTAGTTTAGGGTCCTAAAATTCTTCACTATATAGGTGAAGAAATTCGGGACGTAGAACTGACTTAAAAAGTTAGTTTAGGGTCCTAAAATTCTTCACTATATAGGTGAAGAAATTCGGGATGTAGAACTAACTTAAAAAGTTAGTTTAAGGTCCTAAAATTCTTTACTATATAGGTGAAGAAATTCGGGATGTAGAACTAACTTAAAAAGTTAGTTTAGGATCCTAAAATTCTTTACTATATAGGTGAAGAAATTCAGGATGTAGAACTAACTTAAAAGTTAGTTTAAGGTTGTCATGATTCCGGATGACTTTGTCATAATTTCTATATTTTTCATGATTTTGTCATGATTTCTGTATTTGTCATGGTTAAGGGTGTTTTAGGTATTATTTAAATTTCAGGATGTCGATTTAAGTATTCAAACCTAGTAGGATGGGCACCTAAATAAGTAGGGCAAATAGGATGGCTAATTAATTTCAGCAAGATTTTTCTTCTTTTTAGGATGTTGTGTGCTGTTAAATATTCTTGCCAATGAATAAATATCAGGTGGAACTACAGGTGTATAGAAATTTGTACTCCCTCCGTCCCTTTTTAAGAGGGTGTTCCGGTTTTGTAAAAAATGAACTTTTAGAAGAAAAAAAAAAGAGGTAATTTCAAGCTCAAAAATCATGTATTTACGCAAATAATTTTCCTACCAATATGAATCTTGTTTGATAGATCTCATTAAGATCTTTTAAACAATGCAAAAAAAATTGAAAAAAAAATTTTCATTTTCATTATATTTGAGTTTGAAATTACCTCCGTTTGAAAAAAAAGAACTTTTGGTAAAAGTGGAACACCACCTAAGTGTCTTACTTTGTAACTTCAACTTATTAAAAAGACATCATCATTATACCTTTCACATCAACTTTTTCCTCCACTTTCCGTAATTACCTATCATCATTACACTTTTACTCACTAACTTTTCAACTTTTAAGGATAAAATAGACAATGTACCAGTTTTTACCCACTAACTTTATAAAATAGACACTTATTAAAGGACAATCCAAAATAAAATACTGAACTCTGAATAAGGGACAGAGAGAGTAGTAAATATTGTGAGTGAACCGGTTTTGTTTGTCACAACCCAATTAATTAATTAATTAGTGTCGCCGGTCACGTGAGTCGCCAATGGACTGTAATACCATGCACCAAGATATATTATTAAAATCGCAACTTTGGATCTTAAATATTACTGTACATTTGATTGCGAATGAATCCAGCAATTCACGACACAATGGCTAATTAACTACTAATAACAAATCTTCGTGGCAGTTTGAAGAAAGAACTAGATCGAATTGAAGAAGAAAATATTCGTTACGTACGGTAGCCTTAAGTATTTCATTTTCATTTAGTCTAATTAATTTACATCGGGAGCTAGCTATAGAAGAAACTAGCATAAGTAAGGGAGTAAGATAATTAATTAATTAAGTGGGAGACGTGCAATGAATAGAATGATGATAAGGATGTAACAACATTAATGTGCAAGGAAAATATATAATGTCCCTCCTCTAAACAAAAAATAAAAAAGGAGGCCAAAAGTAGCTAGACAACTAGCATTTCCTAGTTTTATTTTTTAATTTCTTTTGCAATTAATGTAGCTAAAGTGTTCCGGACCAGCTTGTACGCACCTCGAAATAATCTCTACAATCCTTGTTACAATCGTTTTACAAGCTTACACGTGAAGGTGAGGAACCCCAAAAGCTGCTGGCAAAGATAATTAAATGAATCTGAGACTTTAATTACTACTAAAAGAAAATAAATCTCTAAGTCTCAGGCCAACATTGCCGAGCTAACCCTTTGAACGATGAGTCAACTTGCATTTCCTTGTTTTTTGGGGGGTAATTGAATTGCATTTCCCTGTTGTTCTTGTGAAGAAGTCAAATTTACGTACGTAACTTCAATTATAGCATATAAATAAACAAAAACAAGTGTCATTCGTGCCATGATAATTATTAACGACATGGTCTTGCCTTTAGATTGCATTTCATAAACGGATGGACTGGAAATGCTACACAACATTGATCGGAGTTTCACTCAAATGATTAGAGCCGTTCAATTCGTTTAAAATAGTTTTTTAAGAGTTCTTGTATAAAAACAACTCGTTTTGATATTAGTAAGGACTTGATCAGTTTATTCAATTTTATCCTGTTAAATTTGACAGGAACCAACTTAATGAACCGATTAAGCATTTATCAATATTCAAATGAGTTGATTTTTTACAGAAGCCCTTAAAGATATGATTTAAACAAATTGAACAGCTCGGATTATTTGCGTAGAGCCCCAAAATGAGTCCTAAAAAAAACTTGTGTCAAATTTTTTGTGAGGAGAACCGGCCCCTATATATGTTGTCATATTTCTTTCAATGAACATCATTCAAGAATGTGCTTGGCACATGCTAGCTACAATATACTAGCAGAATGTGAATTTCTCCTACTAGACCTTCACACTTATTTCTTTTACATGTATTGCAAATATACATACTATTAGGAAATCAAATCAAAACAAAACCTAATTATCCATAACGTTTGGGAAATGCTATACCCCCAATTTGAAAGTGTACATTATGCACTCATTGATGATTGCTATGTATTCGTAGCATTTTGTGTAGCACTTCACATATTCGCTTACAAATTTATAACATCTCAAGACGAATTTTCGTAATATACAAATATTGAGATTCAAATTTTATGTCCAAAATACTACTCCCTCGGTCCCAAAATAAATGTCCGATCGGCAAAACGAGAACTTAAAAATATAACAAATTTTCTAAGAAAAATTCAAACTTTTTTCAACAATTTACTAAATATCCCTGAGTTCTTTGAATTCATGAAAAAAGTTCGAATTTTTTCTTGTAGAAAATTGTTATTCTTAAGTCCTCATTTTGCAGATCGGACATTTATTTTGGGATAGAGGTAGTATAAGTTTTTATACAAAATGTCTTGAATCCAAGAAATTTAAAGGGGTACATTAAGGTATAAACCCAAATAAGGGTGTGTAAACTTTTTCCTTAATGATTTAAAACCATGATTGAAACCCCTTCTCTATTTTTCATGGAGGGAGGACAAGATTCTGCACACTTGCTTTCTCTCAAAGTCAAGAATTAAAGTCAGAAAAATGTGGTAGGAGTAGTTAATTGATTGCAACTTAACGTTTGTACATATCATTATACAGCATTCTATTTCTCATTGGTTATCGCCTACATAAAATTAGTATTATCTCTTCATCCTTCAAAATTAGTAGTATTAGCTTAACTGCTTTTCCAACTTTTAGCAAGATAAAACAACCTTCGCAAGTGGGCCCATAATTAACTGAACACTTTGATTTTGCCATATATATGACTAATCATGTGTTGAATAAGAGGGGATAACTTAGGAATAATTCATGACAACTTCTTCATGTTTTTTCCTTAATTGCATGTTGAGGACTTAATTTGAATGTTTCATTTGCGGTTTGTTAAAATTGTTTATTTTTTTATAACAAGAGGTGGTCAGGTCAACTTGTGCATAACTCGCGTAATTTATTGGACCCTATCTCATTATCCATGGGGACCCTATCTCATTATCCACTTGCAAAAATTTTGATAAAGATTGGGGCAAAAACCTATATGAACTAGCCCATAAGAGCATCTCCAACCCATCTCCAAAATGGAGAATGAATTTTGACATATTGATGGAAGATTTCGTAATTTATTCCTTTTTTTTATATTTTTTTTTGGTACTTTATGAAAGAATTTTAAAGGACCTATCATATTTTTTAGAGTTTTGATCTTCAAATTTACTTTTGGGTCTTCAAAAATTGAGACACCGCCTCCATTTTGGAGTTGTGAGATTAAACCTAGGTATTCAATTCCAACTAGTAACTGAAAAGTAAAATGGGTAGAAGGGAACAAAATAGTGAAGTCAAAATTCTAAGACATACTGTAGTAATTAGAGTGAAGTAGCAACATTTTTTTTTTAAAACAATACTGCGTACACTCGTACCGACCACTTTCCGACCACTTCCTATTTTACATATGTGTGCCCCCACATATTTAATTGTGCGATGAGCGAAGGAGAGGAGCACTAGTAGTCTATGTTCCTGGTGGATGTGGAAGCAATTAGTTAGACTAAGATACAATTCAATATCATAGGATTGCTTCTATGGAAATACAGAGAATGTAAAAGGTACATGAATAGCCGTTTGATCCCCATCAAAGTCTACTGAATCCCTTACAAACTAATGGATGTAAACAAATAGCACGTCCTTCCACTAAAATGGGTTGGAATGCCTATCTATGCCCAATTTATACCCCAATTCACATTTAAAGTCACCTGAACACACACCAAAAACAGCAAAAACGAACAACTCGGAGAACTTGAAGTAACCGTGCACTCCATGCCGATAGAACTTGATCCAAGTCACACGCCTTAGAAGGTTTGAACAACTTGGAGAAATGGGAGTCAACGGCTTCATTGATGCCTTCCTCTGAGTCTATCCACCACCCATCCTCACCACAAAGCCTCAGCAACTGGCAAAATTGGCCTCTGAAGGAGATGCGCAATGCAACTTTGCCAGCTGAGCCTTTAAGACGAGCTGTCCTAGCCCTATGCGATCCAAACTCGATCTTGCTCCAATTCTTCAAGCCTCGTTTACTTTGCTTTAACTTCTGATTCCGGGTGAGCATATGTGACCCCTGTTTCCTAGGCCACCAATTGTCTCTAATCACACTACCACAGCTTGAATTCAAGTAGTCCATTTCGATTCGAATTTGAACGACCTTGGAACTTTCTTGAGAGCATGGCAGCACTTGAGGACAACCGGGGCATGGTAAGACCCCAGAATGACTTCATGGAACACCTGAGCCAAGGGAAATTTAGTTCTCCAATCAACGTTTACAAGAGCTCTACCTAGAAGAGCCTGAATATTATCTCCGCCACACCTCTTGTTGGACCAAGTGTGGTTAATGCCTTTATACTTCAAATTTATCAAGCCACAATCTGAAATAAAACTCTGAGACTCCTCAACTCTCCCACTATTGACTCTGTTTCCCCTAAATTTCTCCTGAGAAGATGTTACTTCGTTAAAATCAATGATGCACATCCGGGGCTTAGCTATGTTGGCTTGGAGAGCCCTCAACTCATCCCAAATTAAGGCTCTCCTAGAAGGAATTGGGTCGGCATAGAGCAGGATATAACCCAAGATGTCGGAGAATCATTTATTCGCACATCAACAAAGAAAAAGTGCTTAGATTTAGCTAAAACAGAAACGGAAATATCACCATCCCAACAAAGAACTAGGCCTCCCGAACTCTCATCCGGATCGACATAACAAGAGAATGAGAATTTTATTGCTTTTCTGATTTCGTCTATTTTATGGAAAAGGGGGCAGTGAAAAAGGATTTAAAACCATGATTGAAACCCCTTTTCTATTTTTAATGAAGGGAGGACAAGATTCTGCACATTTGCTTTCTCTCAAAGTCAAGAATTGAAGTCAGAAAAATGTGTAAGTTAATTGATTGCAACTTAAAGTTTGTACATATCATTATATAATCTATTTCTCGTAAGGGCGGTGAGGAAGGGGAGATGCAGGGAGAGGAATAAGGGATAGGAAAAATTATTGCGCGAGAAAGGCTCTAGGTGAGGCAAAACCGTGCGTACATTTATATATATACAAGGGCATATTAAACATTTCATCATTTTCATTACCGGTGTAATGAACAGCTAGAAATTGGTTGTATGTTGTGTTTTATATAACCGTTGTGCGTATCACTTTTGCAAAATTATTAGCTTAACTCCTTATCCAACTTTTAGCAAATATAAAACAACCTTCGCAAGTGGGCCCATAATTAACCGAACACTTTTATTTTGCCATATATATGACTAATCATGTGTTGAATAAGAGGGATAACTTAGGCATTATCATGACAACTTCTTCATGTTTTTTCCTTAATTGCATGTTGAGGACTTAATTTGAATGTTTAATTTGCAGTTTGTTAAAATTGTTAAAAAAAAAATTTTTATAACAAGAGGTGGTCAGGCCAGCTTATGCATAACTCCCCCAATTTATAAGGACCTGTCTCATTATCCACTTGCAAAGATTTTGATAAAAATTGGGGCAAAAACCTATATGAACTAGCCCATTAGAGCATCTTCAACCCATCTCCAAAACTCCAAAATAGAGAATGAATTTTGACATATTGAGGAAAGATTTTGTAATTTATTTCCTTTTTTCTTTAATTTTTTTTATACTTTATGAGAGAATGTTAAAGGAACTTATCATATTTTTTAGAGTTTTGATCTTCAAATTTACTTTTGCGTATTGGGACACCACCTCCATCATGGATTCGTGAGATTAAACCTAGCTATTCAATTCCAACCAGTAACTGAAAAGTAAAATGGGTAGAAGGGAACAAAACAGTGCAGTCAAAATTCTAAGACATAGTAATTAAGGTGGAGTAGCACCACTTTTTTTTCACGAAAGTGCTACAGGCACAGCACTTTAGTGCCACACCCAGCCACATCAGCTGAGGTGGCATCCCATTAAAAAAAAAAGGGAAAAAACCCGAAATGGTCCCTGTAGTTAAATGTTTGTGTCAACTTGGTCTCTATAGTTGTAATTGGCTCGATTTATACTCTGTACTTTCTATTTTGTTCCAATTTGGTCCAATTGCTAACTGCCGTTAGTCCGCCATTAGTCCTTTTAAATAAAGACAAAAATAAGCTAATAAAGACAAAATTAAACCAATAAGCCAAATTTTTTTTGTCTATATTCAAAAAAATTGGATTTTGATGGTAATTTTTTACTTTTTAGGTTTCTCTCGCCATGATGAAGTAATAATCCCGAAAAAATTGACAAAAAAACTAACAAATGCGAAAAAAATTGAATAAGGACAAAAAAAAAAAGCCAATTGGCTTATTTAGCCTAACAACCCCAGAGTTTATGTAATATTCTGACTTTTGGACATGGTTCTTTATCATGTTGTGACTTTTGGACATGGTTCTATATGCATTTTCAGTAATATGCAGAACAAGAAAGCATCTCACTATTTGTTCACAAGTTAAACAGGTAGAAAATACCAGTGATTATGTTGCCTCATGGCTGATCATGAAAATGTTGAATTAGAAGGCAACTTTTTGCAGAAAACTATAGCTAAATTTCTTCTCAGGTGCCTCCTTATCAATGGAGAATGGAAGAATGAGCTGTGTTTCGGTTCAGAGGTATATTAGGTAGGCTTGTGCAAAAAATTCGTCCACCCGCGGACCCGACCCGACCCGACCCAAAGGGTTCCGGGCGGGGTCGAATATGTGTTTCGGATGGGTACGGGTTCATTTTCTGTTAAAAATCAGATTTTGGTTCGGGGTCCGGGTTTGTGCGTTTCTTACTCGACCCAACCAATTCATAAAAATTAATTCGGTTTTTAGTCGGACCCGACCAGACCCGACGTAAAGAATCGGGATCGCGGACGGTTCTTTACCCCTTTTCGGTTCAGTTTGCAGGCCTAAAACATTTGTTACCCGCCATGTCGGGGTCGCGGGTCAAATCCAACCGCCCGACCCGTGCACACCCCTAATATTAGGACAAGAGGGGAATGAGAGAATTACTGTTTTAACCCCCAAAAAAGGGGCCATTTGATTTTGCTGTTAAAAGGACTAACGACGGTTAGTAATTGGACTAAGTTGGAACAAAATAGAAAGTACAAAGTGTAAATTGAGCCAATTACAACTACAGGGACCAAATTGACACAAACACTTAACTATAGGGACCATTTCAGTTTTTTTCCCAAAAAAAAAAAAACAGAAATCAAAATCTGACTTTCATATCCGTCTTTTTCTGCGCCCAAAAGTTGAGAGCAAGAGGCAGAGAGCAGACGGCTACTGCTTCGAATCCTCCGATATAGAGAGGTAACGCCCCAAGCGTAGGGCTTAATACGTCATATGAAGCATAATAATCCGGAAGACCGGGATCGTACCCAAGGGAATTATATTATGACTTGGCTCGGATTTGTAGAGTAAGCAAGGATTTCGGCTATTAGGTAGCCAACCGAGTTTTACTTTGAATGGTGGAAAATTAAAAGGCTAAATTGAAACGAATAAACTAGGAAAAAGATAGACTAGGTCTAGGAATCACTAGCACTCATGACTCGGGCTAAATCACATTTCTCACCAATTCACGCGATTTAAAGTACACAATTGTAGGTACCTAAACCGGGAAATAGAGATGGTTTGAAAATCAAGCTAGCTCTAGAACTCATTTGGTAAACACCTCGAGCGACAGAGCTCTAAGCATCACGTGTGGTGAGTAGTCGAAGCTCCCACCTACACGTGATCAAAGAGGTTAACACCTCGGCAATTTACCAAACGAATCCGAACCCCACATCAATTTTCAAATCCAAAGATTAAAACTTTATTGGTGAAAAATGTAATTTTTGCCCAAGCCATGGGATGCTAATCATTCCATGACCTAACCCTTGAAACTACTCACACATATCTAGAGAGATAAGAGCAAGCAAAAATCTACTTAACATAATTGAAATGCAAGACTAGAAGAAAATTAGCTTAAACAATAGATCGGGAATTAAGCAACAACTTTAATTAAATCAAGAGTAGCAAAAGACAACTAATAAAGGCAGGAAATTAAGAAATAAGTGCTGAAAATGAAGAACAAGGCAAGAACAATTCAAAAAGCTGAAAAGTAATCTATTCCTAGATCTAAAATTATGGGTACATTTCTGTCCAAATCGTGCAAAGGTGACATAACGGGGTATTTATACTGCCTCTGTTTCGCGCACGGAATATCCCAAAAGATGCTCTGAAGATTCCCCACTAAGCTCCTCGGCATCGATGGCAACAGGCATAAGATGGGCCACTAAGGGTCTCGGCATCGATGTCAAGGAATATAACCCATCGATGCCGAGTGCCATAAGGGACTGCAGTACTAAGATGCTCGGCATCGATGTAAAGCATTAAGTCCCATCGATGCCGAGGGCCATAAGGCCTTGCTCGCTGCTTGGCTGCTGGCCTGCTCGAGCAGTGCTTGATCTTGCTCGGGCGTTCTGCTTCTGCCTTGGCGTTGCCTTGGCTGGGTAGTTGCTGCCCGGGCTGCTCCTCTTGCTTTCACAGCATCTTATTTTCATTCTCTAAAGTTAAGTAAAGATTGCATTTTAAACCTTTCTTTTACCTTTTCTTTACTTTAATTTATTTAATGAAAATAAGGAAGTACCCCCCATTTGGAAACAATGGCATTACCAGAATTTTGAGATTTCAATCCAATCAAAATGTTGACCCCTAGCTTTTAGTGTAAAACAGAAAACAGCACACTTTTCTATTGAATAAATGGCTCAAAACATGACCTTAATCTTTGAATAAAACCTTGCAATTTTGAAGTTGCTCTTAGAAAAATTCAATGATCAATTACCGCCATTTTTTATCTCGAAAATCGATACTTTTTCGAAAAGTGATTTTTCCATACTTAGACAGATTTTCAGGGGCCGATAGGGTCTTCATTGGTTTCTCGGGTACTTAGACACACTCGGGCCTTCCATGAATTCAAAACATGCCTTATTCACATGATTTACCTGAAAACACTAAAAACAAACCTTACGAGTAATATCAAATAAAAACGAATAAATTAACGATAAAATCAACTATAAATAGATAACTAGTGCACCCTCTATTGCATTATCGGGTGCTTATCAGCTACCCAGGCCAACCGACCAACACCACCGGACATTCTGATATCTCTGTCTTCTTTCAAATGGACGACTCGTTCTTGGTTCTTGTTGAGTCATTGCCCATAGACACAACTCCCATGGAGCTGATGTCTACTTTCTTGGGGCCCGGGTTTGTCGCTGACCTGAGGGTTGCCATCCATCGGCACACCCTTCTTCCGGCAGGGTTTGCCTATGTGGCTTATTTTTCTCAGGACGCAGGTAAGAGTTCTTGAGTTCATCTTGGGTTCTTTTTTTCAAACAATAAAGATACTATATTTGTGTGTTAACATGTGTATTACAATAAAATGGATCCCACGAGGGCAGCGTCTTTAGCCTATTTTCTGTCTTGCAGTGTCTTTAGCCATCCAGACCTTGGATGGATTCTTGCTCCAAGGCACAGCGGTCAGGGTGTCTATGTTTCGTCCCCCAGAGCACGGGGTTGGACAGGTTGAGCACGGGGTCGAACAAGTTGCAGAGGTAGCACCTTCTTTGGTCTTCTTCGCTCACTTCAAGCCTGTTCTTCAGCCGTCGCTTCCCGGCTTCTTCAAGCACGACCACCGACACTCTTTTCAAGAGCCTCAGGAGGAGGAGCCAGTACACTCTTTTCAGGTAAAGTACAAAAACCGATGGTACAAACGTTTTTTGTACTTTACCTGAAAAGAGATGAGAGGTTCCCGCCACCTCCTCAAGTGTTTATCAAATAAATCCAATACTCTAAAGTCAGTAAACGACTGACCAGCATAAGTCCCTCTAAAGGGATTAGAAACTCCAGGAATCCACCCATCTCAAAACACCCCAATTGACTTTAACTTTACACTTTTGCCCCTCAATTTTGGAATTATTTTTGTACACTTTAAATGGAAACCAGTTGTATCCTCAAAATGAGTAACAAATCCCAAGATGTTTTGGACGGCAAAGTTGGCTGGCATTTCAAGAGTTAGTTCAAGAATTCAAAATTGAACACAACTCTCTTTCTATCTCTCTCTCACACACACACACACATATTTTTGTTCGTTCTTTTTGAAGAAGGGTAAAAGGGAAAAGTTGAACTCTTTTTTTTGTTGATTTGCCAAATGGGACTTTCATTTTGGAACACCCAAAAAAGAAAAGATGGACTATCAAATTGGAACGGATGGAGTATATATTTAGACAAGATTTTTTGAAGGGGAAGAGTACTTGTATTTCACTTTGAACTTAAACTTTTTTGACATAGTACATAATGAGTAGAATCCATTCATATTTATAATGCTCTATGGAAGGTGGTTCTAGATATATTTTTACAAGATAGTTCATAGGTAGCTTCTAGATTTTGCATGTAATTTATACTCACAACAAATATCTAGATATTTTCCAAGGATCTTTTAGAAGAATTCTGGAAACTAGACCTTCTAGAAACAAGATATTTATACTTCTCCAAAAATATCTTTTATTTGGGCTTCTTTATTAGGCTTGTCTTGCACTTATTTTTCTTGGATCAAAATACTAAATCAAGTTTATGCTCCAATACCGACAGGGTTTGCATATGTAGACTACGCTTCTTGGGATGCTGTTACGTTTGAGTTCTTGAGTTCTTGGCTTCTTTTTTCAAAACAATAAGGATACGATCCTTTTAATAATTTCCCAGACTTTTTCGTTCCTGAACATGACTTTGTTTTCTAGTGTGGTGGGCCCAAACTACGCAGTTTTGGGCGCGAATTTCTGTATCGCGTTTATTATTTTGTGCATTACCTTTTAAAATCTTTTTGCATCGATTAGGGTTGAAATCAAAGTTGTCAAATCCGTTCCGTATCGGCCGATACCGGCCGGAACGTACCGTACCGGTCTTTAAACGGAACGCAAAGAGTTATGTTCCATTTCGGTTGAAATACCGGCCTGTTCCGGCCAATACCGGGTGTACCGGCCGGTACCGGCCTGTTCTGGCCATTTTCCGGTGTTCCGGCCGGTACAAAATTACTTTTTTTTTTTTTATAGATTTTGTTTATGTTTACACTTAAAATTTTAAAAAATGGTAGATATATATTAAATATATATATAATATTAATTGCGGAAAATTCGGAACGATACCGGAATACAGCCCGGTACCGGTACATACCATTCCAGTAGTAAAAACGGTACGCTGACCGGTACGATATTGACAACTTTGGTTGAAATAAATATTGGTGAAGCCGAACCAACCAAAAGGAAAATTTTGATTTGATGTAGTTTTCTAGCATTGGTCTGGGTCCGCTTTCGAATTTATCAAGAAAAAGTATAAAAACCGGTTCGATACTACAAGTTAGTTTAAAACATTTTTTCCTTCTGTCATTCGATAGATGTTTAGCCTACTCTTAAGAGCATCCGCAAATGGATATATTTGTGTGTTAAAATGTGTATTAAGATAAAAATAGATCTCACAAGAGTGTGTTAGATTTTATTAACGTACAAGTGGTAACCCAGTTGGACAAAGCCCATATTCAAGTCTCCATACCTCTTTTTTAGGGCAAAACATACTCCTAATACCACTTATATATGTGCACTACTACAATAAACCATAAATATCACAGCTATTGACTGTGATTGTAAGTTTTTTATCACTCTCTTACTACCGTGATGGATCTAAGTGTGATTGTAAAGTCACTCTCTTTTATCACAGTTATAAACCGTGATTGAAAGAGAGAAACAATCACGGCCAAAAGGCGTGATAGTTTCTCTTTTATCACGGTTATAAGCCGTGATTGTTTCTCTTGGGCGTGATCATTTCTCTTTTCTGGGTGTGATTGTATGTTACTTTAGATCACGGTCTATAACCGTGATAGAAAGTTCAAAATGATCACACCACCATAAACTGAGATGGAAAACCATTGCGCGTGATCTTTTCTATGTATCTACTAGACTATCTTTTCTTGTCATTGCTAAGTTTCGAACCCATGCACCCTTAATTGATTTCCCAAACCCTTACCACTAAACTAGCCAAGAACTTCTGTTAGATTAGGAAAACAAAAATATTTATACTTACTTCCTAAAGTGAGAAAAAAAAAATTCTCTTCAAATTCGCTGAATTTTTTGGAATGCAATTGACATGATATTAAAATATATAAAAATACATATATAAACATTGTTTAAAAAATTTTAAAATATGATAACAGATTTTTTGCCAATCAAAATTAGTTGTTGTCACCAAAAGATTTTCTTGGGGCGAAAATTTTAGTTTCAACTAGTAAATTTAGTTGACAATAGTGTTTTTTTTTTTGTAGTGTGCGCTTTCTATTTTTATAAAAATTATCACAACCTGCAGATTGTAACATTATGGACAAACTGTAGAATTTTTTTTATAAACTAACCATTTCACATGGATTTTGTGTTTATATTGAATTTCGATTTCAATGGTAGCTTCTCAATTGGAATTTAATCCTTTTCAGATAAGGTTAAGCCATAATAATATAATTACTTTTTTACCTAATGTATCAAACATATACTTAGAAGACATCCGAAATAACTAAATTGCACTACTACAATAAACCATAAAGATCAAGGCTCGCCCACGTGAAAATCGGGCACTAGTGGAACAGTCCGTCCGTCGTCGAAGAAACAACTGGGCACTGGTGAAACCCAGTTGTGAGACTTGCCTGCTCTTTCTCTTTCAATCTTTTTGGGCGTGAAGATGAAGATGAAACGTAGAGATTTTTTGGATTGAGTGTAATTAAACCTTATCTTCTTATCTTTTGTAAAAAAAGAAAAAAAAAAAAGAACTTTTCAAAGTTTTTAAATGACATCGTTTTTCTCACATAATTTTTTAAAATCTGCCTAAATAAGTACTAGCCCGCCCATGTGAAAATTTAGATTGCATGCCTAAATAGGTAGGCTTTTTATCTCGCTGCAAGCGCATTTATCTTATTTTTTCCCGCGCTAAAGTTTTTTATCACGCTACAAGGGTGAGGTCATTTCTCTTTTATCTCGCCATAAGAGCGAGATCTTTTATCTCATTCTTTTCTGCCCTAAAATCTTTTATCACACCACAATGGTGAGATCTTTTCTCTTTTTTATCACGCCACAAGGGTGAGATCTTTTCTCTTTTATCTCGACACAAAAGCGAGATCTTTTATTTATTTTTTTCCGCCCTAAAATCTTTTATCACTCCGCAAGGGCGAGGTTGTTTTTCTTTTATCTCACCGCAAGAGCGAGGTCTTTTATTTTATGCTAAAACCCACTTTTTATCTCGGTTTTGAACTTAAACTGAGATAAAAAAAATTTAAGCACCACTTTTTATCACGTTTTCATTGAAACTGTGATCTTTGTGAATCTCCTTAGTGTGATGCATATCTATTATTGTAGTAGTGGTGGTGGGATTTTAGCTTCGGCCGTGACAAAGAGGATGTTTGCGATAGATAATAGTGTGGTATGATGGGATATCGTACTCCTTGGCAGAGGTGACAGGGTACGATACCAATGTTTTCATTATAGCACCCCCCAAAAAAAAAATTCCTTATCAATTTTTCTTTATATATTCTTAATTCCAGGAAGATTTTTCTTCTTTTTAGGATGTTATGTACGCTGTTAAATAATCTCGCCAATGAAAAAATATCAGGTGGAACTACAGGGTCTATATAGAAATTTGTACTAAAATATTGTGTGAGTGCACCGGTTTTGTTTGTCACAACCCAATTAATTAATTAATTAGTGTCGCCGGTCACGTGAGTCGCCAATGGACTGTAATACCATGCACCAAGATATATTATTAAAATCGCAACTTTGGATCTTATAAATATTACATTTGATTGCGAATGAATCCAGCAATTCACGACACAATGGCTAATTAACTACTAATAACAAATCTTCGTGGCAGTTTGAAGAAAGAACTAGATCGAATTGAAGAAGAAAATATTCTTTACGTAAGGTAGCCTTTAAGTATTTCATTTTAATTTAGTCTAATTAATTTACATCTCGGGAGCTAGCTAGCTATAGAAGAAACTAGCATAAGTAAGGGAGTAAGATAATTAATTAAGTGGGAGACGTGCAATGAATAGAATGATGATAAGGATGTAACAACATTAATGTGCAAGGAAAATATATAATGTCCCTCCTTAAAACAAAAAATAAAAAAGGAGGCCAAAAGTAGCTAGACAACTAGCATTTCCTAGTTTTATTTTTTAATTTCTTTTGCAATTAATGTAGCTAAGGTGTTCCGGACCAGCTTGTACACACCTCCAAATAATCTTTACAACCCTTGTTACAATCGTTTTACAAGCTTACGCATGGAGGTGAGGAACCCCAAAAGCTGCTGACAAAGATAATTAAATGAATCCGAGACTTTAACAAAAACAAGTGTCAAATTTAAGTACGTAACTTCAATTATAGCATATAAATAAACAAAAACAAGTGTCATTCGTGCCATGATAATTATTAACCACATGGTCTTGCCTTTAGATTGCATTTCATAAACGGATGGACTGGAAATGCTACACAACACTGATCGGAGTTTCACTCAAATGAATGAACCGATTAAGTATTTACCAATATCTGAATGAGTTGATTTTTTACAGAATTCCTTAAAGATACGATTTAAACAAATTGAATAATTCGGATCATTTGCATGGAACTCCAAAATGAATCCTACAAAAAACTTGTGTCAAATTTTGTGTGAGGAGAATCGGACCCTATATATGTTGTCATATTTCTTGGATTCTTTCAATGAACATCATTCAAGAGTGTACTTGGCACATGCTAGCTATTCCCTCTGTCCCTTTTTAAGTGTCCTTCTTCGTAATTCCAACTTTTTATAAAGAGACAACCATTGCCTAGTGCAGTTGGTATGTTATTTCTCCCCTATGAGGGAGGTCCTGGGTTCGACTCCTGCTGGAGCAATACCCTTAGGATCCCAAGCTATGGATAGCTTCTGGACTCTGTGCTAACTCTAACACCCCCTACTAACCCCCACTGATGTATGACGATTGAAAAAAAAAACTTATTAAAAAGACATCATCATTATACCTTTCACATCAACTTTTTCCTCTACTTTCCCTACTTACCCATCATCATTACACTTTTACTCACTAACTTTTCAAAATGGAATATACTTTTAGGGACAAAATAGACAATGCACCAACTTTTACCCACTAAATTTATAAAATGGACACTTATTAAGGGACATCCAAAAATGGAATATTGGACTATAAAAAGGGGACGGATGGAGTACTATATACTAGCAGAATGTGAATTTCTCCTACTAGACCTTCACATTTATTTCTTTTACATGTATTGCAAATACATACGGTATACTATTAGGAAATCAAAACAAAACAAAACCTAATTATCAATAACGTTTGGGAAATGCTACACCCCTACTTGAAACTGTACATTATGCACTCATTGATGATTGCTATGTATTCGTAGTATTTTGTGTAGCACTTCACAAATTCGCTTAGAAATTCATAACATCCCAAGATGAATTCTCGTAATATACAAATATTGAGATTCAAATTTTATGTCCAAAGTACTGCTTCCTCCGTCCCAAAATAAATGTCCGGTCTGCAAAACGAGAACTTAAAAATATAAACAAATTTTCTAAGAAAAATTTAAACTTTTTTCAACAATTTACTATATATCCCTGAGTTCTTTGAATTTATGAAAAAGGTTAGAATTTTTTCTTGTAGAAAATTAATTATTTTTTGAAGTCCTTATTTTGCATACCGGACATTTATTTTGGGACGTAGGTAGTACAAGTTTTTATACAAAATGTCTTGAATCCAAAAAATTTAAAGGGTACATTAAGGTAAAAACCCAAATAAGGGTGTGTAACCATTTTTCTTAATGATTTGACTAATTCCCACTATTTGCCCAAGGTCACATGGAAAAAGGGGCAGTGAAAAAGGATTTAAAACCATGATTGAAACCCCTTTTCTATTTTTCATGGAGGGAGGACAAGATTCTGCACACTTGCTTGCTCTCAAAGTCAAGATTAAAGTCAGAAAAATGTGGTAGGAGTGGTTAATTGATTGCAACTTAAAGTTTGGACATATCATTATACAGTAATCTATTTCTCAATGGATATCGGCTGCATAAAATTAGTATTATCCCTTCATCCTTCAAAATTAGTATTACCTTAACTGCTTTTCCAACTTTTAGCAAGATAAAACAACCTTCGCAAGTGGGCCCATAATTAACTGAACACTTTGATTTTGCCATATATATGACTAATCATGTGTTGAATAAGAGGGGATAACTTAGGCATAATTCATGACAACTTCTTCATGTTTTTTCCTTAATTGCATGTTGAGGACTTAATTTGAATGTTTCATTTGCGGTTTGTTAAAATTGTTTAATATATTTTTTTTATAACAAGAGGTGGTCAAGTCAGGTAGTGCATAACTCGCATAATTTATCAGACCCTAACTCATTATCCATTGGCGAAAATTTTGATAAAGATTGGGGCAAAAACCTATATGAACTAGCCCATAAGAGCATCTTCAACCCATCTTCAAACCTCCAAAATAGAGAATGAATTTTGACATATTGAGGAAAGATTTTGTAATTTATTTCCTCTTTTCTTTAATGTTTTTTATACTTTATGAGAGAATCTTAAAGGGACTTATCATATTTTTTAGAGTTTTGATCTTCAAATTTACTTTTGCGTATTGGGACACCACCTCCATCATGGATTCGTGAGATTAAACCTAGCTATTCAATTCCAACTAGTAACTGAAAAGTAAAATGGGTAGAAGGGAACAAAACAGTGAAGCCAAAATTCTAAGACATAGTAATTAAGGTGGAGTAGCACCTCTCTTTTTTCAACAATACTACGTTCACTCCTACCGACTACTTTCCGGTCACTCTTTTCTCACATAAGTTTTGGCCCCACATATTTAATTGTGAGATAAGCCCCACACATTTGTGAGAGAGGAGTGGTCGGAGAGTGGCCGATAGGTGTGTTCATAGCATTATTGTAATTATGCCAAGTTTTTTTTGCCGAAAGGTTACAGATTCCATTGATAACTTAAGGACAAAACATCAAAGGGCACATCTATCCTTAGACAGAAAAAAGAATAGCCAATCAGGCGGATAGGCTTCCCAAATAGAAAGACCTACACCTCTAATACCCCTACACGCTAAACAATGAGCAACACTATTAGTATCACGCTTACGAAACAAAATTACAAGCCATTCTTCTTATATCTTCGACAATGACCTCAGCGCTATTGTCGACATTAACTTCTCTCTTGATCATATGAATGAGATTCAGCGAGTCCCCTTCAACCAGTAAATTTTCTTCTTCCAAAAAGGACGCAAAAATCAGCCCTTCATGAGCCGCTATTGCCTCAGCCATCAATGGGTCTGTTATCCCCTCCAGAGGCGTATTCCTTGCCGCCACGAATCGTCTTCTCGAATCCCTCAAAACCAAACCAAACCAAACCAATGCCTCCTCTGTGACTTTGCTTGTCAACTCCCGCATCGAAGTTGAGGTTCAACGTTCCCAAGGATTGAGCCAGGGGTCTAGTAACGGCGGCCGCCACGACAAGAATTTTAAAAAATGCCATTATTATATGTGAATTTTTTTTTATCCTTAACTTATATAATCTTGCCACTACTAGGTTTTTTTCCTTATTTTTTTAATATACTAGTCATAAATCTTTCATTTATTTTCAAGAAAAGAGACTCAAAAAAGTATTCCAAAACTAAATTTTGGGCCAAAGTGAAATAATATAAGCGAAGATGTGTAATTAAGAAAAAAAAAAAACTCCACACTCTAACCCTAAAACAGCTTAATCTAAAAAAAAATTAAGAGAATTTAATTATAATGCCATTATCGATGTCCAAAATTAAAATTAGTTTTTTTTGGTACTCCATGTGTACATGACTAACATCATTTAGTATAGTTTTTGTTATGTTATTTTAATTTTTCTAGAGCCAATAACTATTAATATTGTAATGCATTTTTTAAAATTTTTTAGTATACATTTCACCACTGCTAGGGTAAAATTATGGTTCCGTACTTGAACGTTCCACTCATTGGCGGACTCCAATCTTGAACCCCAGCATGGGATCCATCTCTCGTGTTCCCACTTTCATGGTTTTCACAATCTTGGGCATCCAAAAATTCATCTGAGTCCTTAACAGCCAAATTAACTGCAGTATTACAATCACAAGTCTTGCTCGAGAACACAACCCCATTTCTGCATTTCCATATCCTCCAAATACTAAACCATGTCAGAGAGACAACCCGATCCCTGTCCGAACGGCCCTTCCATCTGGCTAAGAGGGTTGTGAACCAGTCTCGGAAGTCACACCCCCCAACGGCAGCCGCATCCAGAGAGAGAGAGAGGGGAGGATTTCCAAACCGATTGCGCAAACCTGCATTGAGTAAAAAGATGGACAAGACTTTCCGGTTCTTCCAAACACACTGGACAGATAGGTTCTCCCACAAATTTCCTACGAAAAAGTACCTCTTTGACAGGGACTATGTTATGATAGCTCTTCCATAAAAAATGCTTGATCCTACCTGGGGTGGGCGCAGCCCACAACTCATTCCTGATACGCTTGTCCTCCTCTCTTCTGCTTGACTCCCCTGTACCACGCTTACTGTGCATCCCATTCCGCTTCCAATTAAGGGCCAGTTAGTACCCGATTTAACTGAATACAGACCATTCGAAGTGTGGTGCCAAATCAGTCTATCATTCATATCTATAATCGGCAGAGCCATGGCCAGTACTTCCTTAGCCTCATCTTGTCAGAGCTCGTCATTCACAAGTTCCACTCGCCATCTGTGGGTATGTTCATCAATTAGATCACTAACCAAAAGGTCCACCCTATTCTCGGCTTGAAAGATCCCGTCCGAGAAAGCCAAGGATCCAAAGCCACTTTGATACTCCATTTCCTACCCTCCATCGAACCCCATTCTGGAGAATAATACAGCCCGCTAATACACTGCGTCAAGCCTACGATGGATTACCACTACACTCAGCTTAAAGGAACGTATTGTTGGGATAATATCTGGCTTTTAGAACTCGAGCTACAAGGGACGAGGCTCCATCCGTTAATAATTGCCAACCAAATTTCGCCAGCATGGCCAAATTAAAGCAAGAGATGTCCCTGAAGCCAAGTCCTCCCACAGATTTCTTCTCCACCAATTTCTCCCAACTCATCAGTGGATTTTCCTTTTGTCTGTTCCATCACCCCACCAAAACCGAGCCATTGCGGCATTTAGTTCGTTGCACGTACACCGCATCCGGAAAACGGAGACAAGCCATAGCATAAATAGGAATTGCAAACGCCACTGTCTTGAGCAGTGGGGGATCCAGGATTTCTATAGAGATGGGTCATCTTTCAAGCATTACTTTTTTTTGATCAGCAAATTTTTTTGCCCAACGTCCATAGGCAATCCATGGTGGGAAGAGATTGTCTCACCAACACCATGAGATACAAGAGACACCATAAATAGCATGAAAAAACTTTGTGCAACAACCAGCAGGAAAAATAACATAGAGATAGATAGCAACAATATTGTCAATATAGAAATAGCAGCCAAAAGTACTCCAAACTATTATTCAAAAGCATAGATTACTTCTTAAAAGTTATTACAATTGACCACGACGGGTTGTCATATTCTGAAAGTTTTGCATGAGTGTATCGTTCTCAATCCCATCAAAAACATTTCTTTCTATGTACACCACCAAACTATTATTCAACCACTGATTATTCATTTGATTCCGAAGTCGATTCTTCACAATGTTCATCGCAGAAAACACTCTTTCAACCGTAGCAGTTGCAACCGGTAAGATCAATGCCAATTTCAAGAGCAAGTAAACACTCTTTCGCAGAAAACACTCTTTCAACAGTAGCGTAATTTCTTTTCCAGATAGCGACAACTTCTTCCCTTTCTAATATTCTGCAAGATGTCTAATCTTGTTAGTGATAGACTTCAACATTTCCGTCTCATGGATCTGCCTATTTCCGCAAGAAGCCCCAGATATTTCCCCGCAGAAGAGTCAAATTGAATACCCATCATACCTGATAAGTTTCGCCTCAACTCTACCGGCGTATTTTTGCTAAAGAAAACACCAGACTTTCCAAAATTGGCCTCTTGTCCAGATGCTCTGCCTTATTCTCCCAAAATACGAACCAGGTGACCCACATCGGTACTATTTACACAACCAAATAATAATGTATCATCCGCAAAAAAGAGGTGACTTACAGGTGGACCTCCTTGACTAAGACGAATCCCCCTATAGACCTTCCTCTCTTCTGCGTCCTTCAACATTCAGGAGAGACCCTCTGCCCAAATAAGAAAAAGGTAGGGAGACCGACTCCTTGCCTAATTCCTCTTGACAGCTTAATGAAACCATGACTTTCCCCATTAATGAGAACCGAGTAAGAGACTGTCGATCGATAAGCATTCAAGAATCCAACTGACCCACTTAGGAGCAAAGCCCATTGAGCATCATCACTTCCAAAAATCTCCATTCCACACGGTCGAAGGCTTTGCTCATATCAATTTTAACCGCCATCCCATAATTCCTCCCATACCTCTTATGCCAAGTTTACCCGATGAAAACAGTACACGATTTTTTTAGCGTAACTCCTATTCCCGATAATTTCTGAATAATGAACGTCTTGATCATTAAATTGAATCTAAGAAAGGCTCGAAAATAGACGGACTCAACCTAGTTTAGTTTTAGTTTACTCAAATCAAAATCCAACTTCTATTTGCTTTTCAAATTAAATTAGAAATCAATTGGAAATACCGCAACTCAGCTTTTTACTCTCCGTGGACGATCTCGGATTCAGGATAATTGTTAAATATTCCCTGTTTTGTAAATTTATTTTTAGTAAGAAAACTGAAAACGATAGACCCAGCCCCATAGACCATCATGTGCTGGCAATGCTCCGTAGAAGGAACGAACCTCCTCAAGTCGTGTTGCAAGGAGGCTGACGTGTTGACCTTCATCGATTAGCAAAATTTACGAAATCAGCGAAGAATTCTCTTAGCATTGCCTCCTACTTCCCGAAACGGGCAATTATATCCTAGAAAAAGTTTTTGACAGCCGGAGTCAGAATGTTGAGACGGCAGAAATGCAACTCAATATCAAAGAGGACGTTTCTATCCTTCCATATTGGGCATGATTAACTTGTTGTATAGTAGTTGATTCTTAGGAGTTACGATAGTATATGATCTTTGATTCTTAGGAAATCAATCCCACCAATCATGGGATTGCACCAATCACCAAATTCACTATTGTAACGTATATAGGGAATTGATTTCTACCCTCCCTGTTTTTATAACCACTCGCTTTTTTGGATCATAGCGTTGACAGTGTATGTGTTGTTTTTGCCAAAAAAAAAAAGAAAAGAGTTTTGATATAAAAAACGGGAGTGTAAAAATAAATTCCCTAGTACATAAGTTGTAGCACACAATGAATAAAGTATCTCAGAAATCTTCTTCTCTAATCTTTTCTCTCCTTGGTTTACCATTTTATCAAAGAATATAATGAAGCTACTTGTGTTCATGCAATAGAGTGATCTTCCGAGTCTACCACTAGTAACCACAACCACTATGTTAACTAGTAACTACATCAAATTCAACTGATGAATACCTTCCTTGAGTATCGGGTACGTGACTGGTCTGAGCATTGCCTACCATCGATCGACCCTGCTTTTGGCAAGTTTCACATACGTGGATTACGCTACTTGCGATGCTGGTACATTTTTAGGGTTATTGGCTTCTTTTTGGGTACTTTCGGGGGTTCCAAAACTGCATAGTTTTTGTAAGAAACAGGGCCCAGTCCCACCATACCAGCACACAAAGTCTTCTTTACCACTTTACACTTGGCGGCCAATTCTATATTCCATGCTTGCTCTAACCACATAGAAGTTGACTACCACTTCGTTCGCCACCTCATCGTCAAGGGGAAATTACTCATTTGACTTGTTTGTAGCAATAGTCAAGTTTTCACTAAAAAAAGTGCCTGAATCAACCTTCCATCACAGAAGAAGAAAAATTAAAAATGGGGGGACGAGTTTCAAATCTCTCTCCGCCTCTCTCCTCACCTTTTTCTTACTTTTTTGATAAACCTCTTCTGCTTTGTTCTTCAATCTCGATTACCCACACTTAATTACTCAACAACTTGACTGTCTTTTCGATATTACTTATTTTGGTTTAGTCTCGTTGTACTATTCTTCTTTGGGGGTTCTACTACAACCCTCTGATCTTACGAAGGCTACCGTCCGCGTAATTATTCTAGCTTATTGGCTTGTTCGGGGTACTTTCTTTTAAATGGCACATACATTACTATTTCACATCATTTGTTCCTTTTATAGCCATCTATCTTCTCAATAGACGTTTAAAATCATTTTCATCCAATAGTCTACATTCTCTTTCTAGAATTCTATTATGAAATATCCTTCTTTCTTCATATACCTCTACAATATTCTAAAGCTCTTTACACAAGTCTAACATATAGTAGACTCTTCTATATTCTAATTTTCTAGCATATAGCAACCCTTGTACTCACTCACTTTTAATTCATTGACGTACTTGTTTGTGTGGACATGTGTTAAGGCATATACATTTTGGTATTCAGATGCCATTCGTCAACAACAGTTATATCAAAATTTTAGTAAAAGAATTTTAGTTTAAATCCATGCAAGATACTCCCTTGGTCCCAAATTGTTTGTAATATTGGAAATTCAACTTATTTAGGGAGCATAATGATTACACCTAAAAATAGTTACTTTCCAATATTTATCCTTCAACTTTTTTGAAAGTTACTTTATTTCAAAAAAGTAAGGGCAAAAAGGAAATTTTATCTATTTAAGAGTCAAACAGACAAAGAAATTGGGACAAGGCAAAGTCAAAAAGTTGACAAAAAGATTGGGACGGAAGGAGTACAAATAGAGATATACTCTGTCTGTCCCTATTTAATGATCACTTTTAGGAATTTCAACAAAATAAGGAAACCCCATCATTTCATTTTTTTTTTTTTAGGCTTATCTACTTTTTTGGTCCTCACAAAATTGGCTCAATTTCAATTTTGTACTTAAAAAAAAATTTGGTTTCAATTTCGTCCTTAAAAAAATTTTGGTTTCAATTTTATTCTTGTAATTTCAAACCAATTTCAATGTTAACCTTTCGTGAGAAACTTGGGCGGAAAATGCGTAGGTGGCAAACGGTTTGGTGATGTGGATTGTGGGACCAGCTTCTATACGTCTTTCTCACCCTAAAAAACCCTAATCCTAAAATCCCCAAATTCTTTTGTCCCCAAATCGCCCAAATCGTTTCTCCCAAAGCCACCGAACAACATCTAAATCCCCATTTTTTTTTGTCCTGATCTCTTCCTTCACTTGACCCCAGATGCCTTCTTTTCTTTTTTACAAGATAACGGGACCCCAGATGCCTTGAAGCTCTAACAACGCCTCCTCCTCCAATGCGGGTCAGGGGAGGCCCGTTTGCAAGTGTGGGTCGAAGTCAGTGATGGAAACTTCATGGACTAAAGATAATCCAGGAAGAAGATTCCTTGGATGTCGCTACTACTGGGTAAGTGTAATATAAGGCCTATTTCTCTGTTTGGAAACCGTAATCAAAGTTTTTGTGATTTTCCCAACTTTCCTCCATTGTAGGATGGCAAGCCATGCATGTAATTCACATGGGTTGATGATGAAATCTGTGAGCGTGGGGAGGTTGTCATTCATGCTCTAAAGGATGAAAACTTGAAGTTGAAATCGAAGATGAAAGATTACGCTACAATGGAGAGTAAGATGGTGGATTATGCTAGAATGGAGAGCAAGATGGTGGACAACGCTGCAATGGAGAGGAAGCTGGTGGAGTATACAGCAATGGAGATGAAGATGGTGGAAGATTACGTAAAGATGGAAGTCATGTCGTAGAAACATGTCAAAAGGGCAAAAATTCTGGAAAATTGAAATCAAAAATTTTTTAAGGTTGAAATTGAAACCGAACCAATTTTATGAAGACCAAAAAAGTAGATAAGCAAATTATTTTTTTCACTTTACGCTTCAATCATTGTTTTTTCTTACTTTATTATTATCTCCATCTCATTTTATCATGCCTTTATTCTTTTTTTAGATATTCTAAAATAATGTTTGTTTTAAAATTTTCATTTTGACATTTACCATTTTACCCTTTATTCTCTTTCTATATTCAAAATTTAAACTTAATTTGACATTTGACATGATAAGACTATTACTTTTGGATATAACTCCAATACCATAATTTGCGTTCAATTATTTTTATCCTTTACAAAATTATACTGGAGTACGGAGTAATATTTTTGTCAAAGGAGTAAAATACTAAAATTGACAACAAAAAAAATTAATGTAATTACGATTTTGTCTTAAATTTATGATAAAGTCAATATACAAATAAATATAAGCACAACAAATTAAGACAAAGTAAGTAGTACTCACAAATTTAAAAATGAAAGGATAAAATAGGATATTTATAAACTATTGCCTTTTAGTTTTGAAATAGGACAATGATTTAAAACTTAAAAATAAGAGTTTTTTTTGAAAATATCCCTCCAATTATCCACCAGATTTTTACTTAGTCCTCAAACTATCAAAATGTTTTATTTAGTCCTCCAACTATTGGCTTGCATTTTATTTAGTCCTTCCGTTAAGTGTCAAACGGCCAGGCAACATTTTGTTTTAAAAAAAAAAGTTTTCAACCACCAATTTGCAATCCTATAGAATAGAAACGTGATTATGAGAGTCTTAGAGACAAAATTTGATTATGTCTCTTTAGAATAATATGATCAGAATAATAAGATCTTCACACCCATTCAAACGAATTAAAATTTGAGCACTTAATTTTTTAACTATATTTTTTAATATATAAACCGTCTCAAAAAATTAAGTGCTCAAATTTTAATCCGTTTGAATGGGTGTGAAGATCTTATTATTCTGATCATATTATTCTAAAGAGACATAATCAAATTTTGTCTCTAAGCCTCTCATAATCACGTTTCTACTCCATAGGATTGCAAATTGATGATTGAAAACTTTTTTTTTAAACAAAACATTGCTCAGCCATTTGACACTTAACGGAAGAACTAAATAAAATATAAATCAATAGTTAAAAGACTAAATAAAACATTCTAATAGTTTAAGGACTAAATAAAAATTTAGTAGATAGTTAAAGGGATGTTTTTAAAAAAAACTCTAAAAACAACAAAAAATACTACTAATTAGAACCATTAAAATGAAAACAAAGGAAGTTCTTTGACTGCAGGTAAAGTTCTTAAAATTACCAAATTCAAAGAAACTCGATATGTGAGAAAATCCCACGCAACAAGAACATCTATCCAATGTCAAACAGAAACATCACAACCAGTAAATTACTCCAGAAATTTCAAGTCCTATTCGTTTCCGCAAGCATAATTACATCACATAAGCTTCCATTCCATAGATAGAACGCTAAACCTTTACATTCATAAACCCTAGTTCCAAAAACCCCCAAAATCAAACTACCCACCATCGCCACATACCCTAACCTTACATAACCTTCATTCCGTAGAATATACTATACCTTTACATATTATAAACCCTTGTTCCAAAATACAACCACCCGCCACCGCCACAAACCCCTAACATTTCTCAAGCGCTAGTAAACTTGGTTACAGCCTTGGTCCCTTCCGAAACCGCGTGCTTAGCCAGTTCCCCGGGCAGAACCAGCCTCACGGCCGTCTGAATCTCCCTCGAGGCAAGCGTGTGCTTCTTGTTGATCTTGGCGAGCCTGGAGGCCTCCTGGGCGAGCTTCTCGAAGATGTCGTTGATGAAGCTGTTCATGATCCCCATGGCCTTGCTTGAGATCCCGATGTCGGGGTGGACCTGCTTCAGGACCTTGTAAATGTACATCTTGTATGTCTCCACGTTCTTCTTCGACCTCTTCTTCTTCTTCTCCCCCGCCGACGTCGCGGAGGCTTCCTTCGGGAGCTTCTTGTCCGCCTTGGGCTTCTTCTCCGCCGGTGCCTTTTCGGCTGCTGCTGGCTTTTCCTCCGCTGGTTTCTTCTCTCCCTTGGGCGCCATTGGTGAGTTTGTGATGAGAATGTAGAGAGAGAAAGGCGAGTAGTGTTCGAGTCAGAGGAGTGCGGAGTGAGATGAAGAGGCGGGGTGGTGGTTTATATAGGGGTTTAGGGGATGGATTCTGATTGGTTGGTTTAGTAGGGTGCGGATCGTGGATGTGGGCTGTTGATTTTTTAATACGGGAAGGGACGGCGAGGATTTGTTTATTGCCAAAGTCTAGTTCAACTTTCTTTTTTTCTTTTTTTTTGGGACCTAAGTTTTGGCAGTCTTGGGAAATGGGAAGGAGGTATTTTGGCGGTAGATTGGAAAAAGCGCAAATGGGGCACGTGGTGCTAGTGTGCGCTTTGGGTGCGTAGTATCGTGGCTCGATTTGGTCCTTTGGTTTGGTGTGTATTCAACTCAGACTCAGGTTTGGCGTGTAGACGTGTATGTAGTACGTAGATTTTTTTTCGTTGGACAAAAAAGTGAGCTTATTACAATAAATAGCGTGACAACCCGGATTTAGGGCTGTTCCGATGATTCGGTGAATCGTGAAATCGATTCAAACAAAATCGAATCTTATATTTTGGATTGAATTTGTGGATTGATGGTCCGAATATAAATTTTAAAATTAAAAATTTGTGAGATACGGTTCAGTTCACAAATTTTTATTATAAAATGGTGGATTAATGGAACCGGACTATATGATATTTAAAAATAATAAATAAAACATACATATATATGTAATATTTTGTAAATAATAGTATAATCTTATAAAGTGTTATAAAAAATACTAATTATTTAACTTAATGTGATATATTTTAATATTATACGGAGTACTATAAAACTTAAGGGAGTAAATTGTAACTTCATTCATAGAGTAAAAGGAAAACATTATCAGTAATGCATCATTGCATTATTACTTGCTGACATGCTGTAATGTTTGGTTTGCATATTATTTTTATTTTTGTTCTGAAATTTGTATGCAAGATACTCCAATGTTTTTTTTTTTTTTTTTTGCGTGTGTGGCAAGAATTTGGCTTTTTTGGTTGCATTTGCCATTAGCGTTTATGGAATGTAATCTGTGAATAAAATTGGGATCGAACCGTGACTCACGGTTTAGGATTGGATTCATAGTAATTCAATTCTAATCCGTACCGTGGATAGCCCTACCCTGATCATACTGTTTGGGCTGAATTAGCTCAATCAAATGGCAAATGATTGTGTGCGGGCGCGCCAGAAAAGAAATAACTTCAGAAAAGAAATTATTCTTTTCAAATTGATTTGAAATAACTAATTTAAATCAGGCAACTGTGTTATCCGTTCGATTACCTCAACTAAGAGGATTTTTCCTTAAAGTATCAACCAAATAAAAAATTGACGCACTTCAAATCAGAAAAGATGATTGAACACAAACAAACCTGAATTTAATCAAAGGTACGTTTGTATACAAACACTCTTAAGATTCTATCAAGAATAATGCAGAAATATAAGCACACTGAATTTAATCGAAAGTGGACTTACAAACGGCTATTCTCTGGTAAGAAAAAAACTTAAAAGAAAATAAGAGAACTTGAATTTAATCGAAAGTAATCTTACATGCAAATAAGCCTTCAACTTACAAAAAGATCATATTCTAAACTAATCTAAACACTAATCTACGATAAATCTCTGAGCAATCATGTTATATGAATTGTCAGATGATATAAATTTTTGTCGGGGGCTTTCTCTTCACTTGCTTCTTCTATTTATAGACGACGGGCATGCCTTCGATCTCCACTTCCCACGTCTTTGGTTGATATTCACGTTTGCCACATAAACCGGTTGAAAGGGGCCTTCAAACGGTTACTTTTATATTTCCAGAACTTCTTCTCTCTTTTCATGCTTTGATAATGGTGTTCGTGGCTTCTCCATGGATTGTGGTTCTCCTATCTTCATGCAACGTGAATTAGTGTCACACGTCTGGCTTCTCAAATGATTCCCTGGAATCGTGTCCAACTTCCGTTACCAATCAAGACAGCAGTGGCACCGTTCGATGATCCCAAGGTTTAATCAACGGTTAAATTCCACCACTTCTAAAATCATCCCTATTTGCTAACCAAACGTCGTCGGTTCCAATCAAAACGAAACCGTTTAGTACTAAAATAACGTCATCATTAAACCCCGTAATCCTCTGCATCCCTGGTCCAATTGAGACATGTTCTGACTGGTCAACGTGTTATTTGATGTCACGTGTAATTTTCTCATTGGGTGGCATATTTTAGGATGTAAACACATACATTTAATATGTTTTGGAACTACGTACTATACACTCTCTTTCTCTCTCTCTAGAAAAAAGAAAGAAAACCCCTAGAAAAAAGAAAGAAAACCCCAAAGCAGATCTGGTTTTGGGGGAGGGGGGCCGCCGCCTCCTCCTCCCCCCTCCCCCTCTCCCCTCTTCTACCTTTCCCCTCCTCCTCCTCTCTCTTCTCCGTCAGTGTTTCTTCTCTTCAGTTTCGGAGCATGTGCTGCAGTGTTCGTGGTGACCATGTTTCAAGTGTTTCGACCTCCGGCCGGTGACTTGTGGGCTGGATTCGTCATGGCTCCACCTTGTCTTCCTAGAATCCGGAGTTTAATGGCCATCGGAGGAGGTAATAAGGGCGGTTTGGGGTTAGGCTATGATGGGGTTAGGGTTTTTTTTGTTTTTTGTTTGTCCGACCATTTGGCTCGTTTTCTACCGGCTGGGTCTCCCCCAGTCCGGTTTGGGTGTTGGGTGGTGGGCGAATAATTTTAGTTAGGTTTTTTTGGTGGTTGTTCGGAGTGAGATCTGCGGTGGTCGACGGCCATGTCGGTGATGCTTTTGGGGTTTCCGGCAATGGTAACAGTGACACCGTTGTTGGGGTTTTCCAGTAGCAGCTCTGGCTTGTTTGTTCGCCGGCGTTGTTTCCTTGTTCTAGGTCGTCGACGGCAGTTTCAGGCGTGAAGCGGTGTTTGGTCTCTGGCACGAGATTAGATTTCTTCTTTCGCTTGTGATCTGTTCGTTGTTTTGATTACATCCGTTATTATTGTTTACTGGTTTGTACTGGGATTTTGTTTGATTTCTCTCTGCCTAGTCCCGGATGGGATTCTCATATCGGCACCTAGTGCTGATTTGCTTTTGCAGGGTGTTCTGTAATCCCGGAGTAGGTAGTTTGGTGCACTCCTGTATTTTTCGATGTAATCTTTGCCTTCAAACTTGAAATGAATTGACTGATTCAAAATAAAAATAAAAAATCAACTGGGGAATCCAATTAATTCAGAATGTTCGAACTTAAGCCATAGTTGACCAGCCAGGGAAGAAATGTTCATTCATCACCATGCCTATGAATTGGGGGTTGGATCCGGTCAATTTGCTACCGACCAATTCAGTCCATTTAGTGCATCCGAACCGTCCAAACCATTCACAACCTAGTTTTAAAGGGGGTGTTTTTGATTTATTTTTTGTTCTAAAACACCCCTTTAAAATTTGGGCCGTTCAAAGGTATTTTGGGCGCCTAAAATACTTTTGAATGGCCCAGATGCACCAAATGGACCGAACCGGTCGATAGCCAAATTGGCGGGATCCACCCATGAATTGGTCAGGTTTGATTTTGTACGTTGAAAAAAATTTAGAATCGGTTGTGTTTAGTTTTGGTTGTAGTAAACCAAATACAGTATACTGTGGCTTCGATCCAGAAACTCAAATAAGTACTTAAAAAATAAGAACTTATTTTTAAGCTTAAAAATAATGGGCTTAAGAAAATAAATTTTTTTGCAAGGTTTGATAGACCTCGATGAGAACTATCAAACAAGATCTATATTTTATATTTTTTTATTTCAGTAAGCCTAGTATTTTTAAGCTTGACCATTGCCGAAAACCGAGTAAACCGGTCCAAGACCTAAGTTGCTTAGCCTGGTTTTGGATTTGAAACCTGGAAAACTAATTAACTAGTTTAATTTTGAAATTTTAGTCAAAAGTAAGATCAAATGATTCAAACCAGACTTATCCCAAAAAAAAAAAATGATTCAAACCAGAGTGATTTCACCCCTACTAGAAGTGTTTCATGCATATTGTGGGTCTTGATGTGATTATCTTTTAAGCTAAAAAATTGATTGATTAGAAAACGCAAAATAAACTTTGACCAATCGTATTTTTATGAAAAAACTGATCGTTCATTTCTCTATTGACAACTACACTCAGGTCAAATTGGATACCCATTTTTTATTGATCTACTTTTTTTCGTGGCCAATTAAAAACACTATAAATCTTGCAAAATAAACAATCTGAATCATCAAATAAAATTGTGAAAGTCATGTTTAGGATCAAAGATGATCTTAATTCCGTTGGGATGGTTCAAATTCCAAATAACTCAAAAGCATTGCACATGGTTGAAATCGATCTTTTCTGTTTTTCCCGAAGTGCTAGCTGTTAGTACCACCTTTTTTCCAATGCCGTGACCTTCAAACTTCTGACTTTTCCTTGTGCTGGGCACATGTACAAGTTATTAATGCATGGGTCGGGCCTTGTTCAGTTAAATAATCAATTTTGGATTATTTTTTGTTTTTATTTAAAAATTTTTTTGCATTTGTTAGTTTTTTGTTATTTCAATTTTTTTAGAATTTTTGCTTCGTCGTGACGAAAAGAATCTAAAAAGTAAAAAATTGTGACCGAAACTCAATTTTTTTGAATAAAGACAAAAATAAGCCAATGTTTTCGTCTTTATTAAAAAAAGTTAGATTTTGATCGTAATTTTTTACTTTCTAGATTCCTTTCATTATGACGAAGTAATAATCCTCAAAAAACTAACAAATGTGAATTATTTTTGAACAAGGACAAAAAAATAATCCAAGATGGATTATTTAGCTGAACAAGAACAAGGCCGAAGTGTTTTTCAGTACCGAGAGTGAGGTGAAAAACATGTTCAAGGGTCAAGTCGTGTACTTGGTGAGAGTGTGTTTGTATGAATGAGTGTATAAGGATTGGGTGTGAGTTATTTCATACTGATCAGGTATATTTGTACTGAATATTCTCATAGTGAAAGAACGGAATCCTCTCCGTGGAGTAAGCGTGTTATTACCGAATCACGTAAATCTTGTGTATCTCTCTCTATTTTAATTTTTCATCCTACTTCTATTGATTGCAATTGTGATTGTGTGTGAATCTTCATTCTTGGCTACTTCCACCTTCCAAGGGTCAAGTCGTGTACTCCGCGTTTAATAATCCCAACAAATTCTTTACTATGACTTAGCTGACGGTGTGTTATGATTGGGCATGGCGGCAGTATGGACTGTCGTGATTCCTGTGGTTGGTGTGGTGGTTGTTGCAGCGGTGATGCGGTGGTTGTTTTGAGTGTTCGGCAGGTTAGGGTTTTGATTTTGTGTTTCGTTTTTGTTTTGTTCGGACTCTTGTCCGATTATGTCCGGATATTGAGGCTGGTTTCTGTCCGGATATTGGTCCGGTTTTTGTCCCGGTGGGTCTTCCCTGGTGGTTTTGTTCTGATCTGGTTTTTCCAGATCAGGTGACTGATTTCCACAAATTAAATGTTATCTTTGATTCGGAATTCCGCCATCCTGAGACGGTGGTGTCTGGGTACTAGCTCCACGTTAGCCGGCCATGTTGACGGTGTGTAGAAGTGAGCGTTTGGCTCTTGCATAGGCGCTAGACACTAGTTTCGTCTCTTAATTTTTTTTGTATTGTGTCTCTGTTTCTTTGTATTTGGATAGAAATCTGTACTTGCCGTATGTCCTATTCTATATTCGAATTTATCTGTAGATGCCGTATGGCTTGATTAATGAATTTGCTTTTTCCATTAAAAAAAGGGTAAATTACATTTAACCCCCCTTAACTAACACATGTTTGCACTTTACCCCCTTTAACTATGAAACTCAACACTTAACCCCCTTTAACTACGTAAATCTCAAATGCTTTAGACGCCGTTAACGGAAAACGTTAAATTCCCATTTTGCCCTCTACGAATAGGACACCATTGTCCAAGACTCGATCTTCTTTTCCACTCCTGACACTAACCCAAACTGCCTTCTATCCCACCGCCATCACCAAACCCAAACCACCTTATCGGATAACACATACACCATTGATGTCAATGGGTTGGAAGAAGATGAACAAATTATACCCAAGTACAAGTCCAATTGAGATACCCACTCCAAATCCGAAAAAACCTATCATAGTACTCACAAAATCCATCTCTGATTTTCTCTCAGATCAAGAATTCAACAAGATGAGTGTGATGGAATGGAAAAAGAACCCTTACGAACTGGTAATCGCTCTTTACAAATCTGCGCCATTAACAGAAACCAAAATACAGTAAAAAAAAACCTCCTCTGAAATGCCCTCAACCACCATGGCCGCTCCGATCCAAGCTCGAACAAACCCGCCCCAAAATTGAGGCCTACAACATCGACCAGTCCTCCACTCCGATCCTGATTTTCCGGCGTCGGTGGCGGAACCAGTCCTGGAGCGCCATAGACCTCCACGAGTACCAGGTCTACAAGCCGAATCCCCCCGGCGAGTTCTCCACTAATGCCGTCTCGTCCACTCAGACCAACAAAAATTGACCCTGTCGGAGCCCAATCGGAGAAACAGAAGACGATGAGATCAAAGAAGAAGAGAGCACAGAGTTCAGCAGAGAGAAGATCTCTCTGCCGCCATCGGATGCGAGCCTCGAAACCCTAATGAAGGCCGACGATCAACTGGTCCTGTGTCCCAACCCCAAAATCGCCATTGAAGTCCTTTGCTTGGAATTGGTTCCTTCCCGTGGTCATCGTAGAGAGAGTCAAAGAGCAAGAGAGAATGAGTTACAGAGAGAGAGTGAGTTACAAAGAGAGGCGAGAAAAGGGAGAGAAGTTGGGTGAGATTTCTGTGCTCCACTGTTTTGTAGAAAAGGAAGAGAAATAGACGTTGGAGGTGGGGAAATGAGACGAAGGGCACTTTTGTCTTAAAATTGGACTCAGGATGACATGTGACCGGCACATGTTACGTTCCATCCAAAGACATAACAGAATCTCAACGGAAGGTCTACTTTTACCAGGTTTTGGCAGTTAGAGGTGGTTAAGTGCCAAAAAAAAATAGTTAAAGGGGGCATAGTGTAACCGGGTGATAGTTAGAGGGGGCAAAATATAATTTACCCAAAAAAAAAAGACTTAGCTGACGGTTTGATCTATTCTCTGTTTTGGTTTCACAAACTCATACTACATAATTCAAGAAAGAGTGTCGTTAGGAAAATAGTTGATTCATATTGGTTTTCTTTTTAGGAAACTCGAATCGATACTTAGGCCTCCTTTGGGCTAATTTTATGAGAGTACTCTTTTTCGTATTTTAAACTAGTCCAAAATTTTAAATTGCGTATTAGATAATAGAGGGGATAAATTGGAGGGTAGCCGACCCCTAAATTATAGTAATGGGAAAGCTTTAATTTGCGTATTAGATAATAGTCACACATTAAGAGTATCTACAATGACATAATCAAAAGTAATAAGTTGCTAAAGTTAATATAATGTTAGTGCAAAATATAATTCACAATGGTATAATCAAATTTATCAACTCCTTATAAATAATCTAATTTTGGCTTTGGATAAGCAACATTTGCTAATAATTCACTAAAAATTGTTTTTTTTAAAATAATCGATTTTTTAAAACATTTTTTCCCCAAATTGTTTTTAACTATTTTTCAAAACAGTTTTTATACAAAAAAAAAAACTGTTCTTTTTTTTTTTTTTGAAAGGCAAAACTATTCTTTTTTTGAAAAATTGTTTTGTTTTTAAAATTGTTTTTTCAAAACTTTCTTATATAAAACTATATTTTCAGAAACTTTAGTTCCACAAAAAGCGTTTTTCTTTAAAAAAAATTTGTTTTTTCAACTTTTAAAAAATCTATTCTTTTTGGAAAAAAACTTCAAAAACTATTTTCTATTTCTAATAAATAGTTTTTACTAGTTTCAAAATTATTTTTAGAAAAACTATTCTCTATGTTCACAGTTTTTAATTTTTTGTAGTTTAAAAAAGGTGATGTGTCAAGTTTTGGTTAGCCAATTTTAATTATGTCATTGCGTACCTCTACATTATTAACCTTAGCCATTTTTTAAATGGATAATCAAAAGTTGACAACTTTTGGTTATTCATTTTTTATTATCCCATTGTGGATACCTAATGACTCTAACCTTAGCATTTTTCGTCTAAAGATGGCAATCCACCCCTAACCTGCCTCGATTGGGGGCGGGTTTTTGTTGATTTTTTTGTGTATTAGGACGGGGTTGGGAAAGAATTGAAGGAACCCAGCTGGTTCGAGTAGACATCACCCCGTCTCAGTACCCGCACTGAACCTGCTCCGAAATTGTTTTATGCAAAAAAAAATACTATTTTTATTTTTGTATTTTTACCCTTACAACTAAGATATGGAGTACCACATAACATATTAACTATTTCTTTCATTTTGCTTTTAGACGGTAGATTTTGGTTAAATTGTAACATTTAGTAATAGTTAATTGGTGAATTTTTATTGTTTGTGCTCACTTATTTTAGAGCTAGAACGTATTTTTTCAATAGAAAAAAATTGGGAGCAAGGGGTGGGGCGGGGGTACCCATAAATTACTCAGTCAGGGGCGGGGCTAAAATTTTTGGGTTGGATACGGTAAAACCCGCCCTGCCCCGTTGCCATTCTTAATTTCGGCGGATACTAAAAACAAATTTAATTGGACTCTGTAGAGAAATAAGAAATAGTACAAGGACCAAATCACAAAAAAAGAGAGGCTACAGTAGGAATTAGTACAATACTTCAATGGAGCATCTGTAATTTTTACTGTTCAACAGTCCGTCCGTAGGGAGAAGGTCGTTTGACTCAATTCGACGTTCATACATCGCGTTTCTCACTCCAAAACCCTAGCTCCTCACTTATTGTTCTCGATAGAGAATCTCTGAACATCTTCTGCAATGGCTGTGAGTGTTCAATGCTAGTTTTAATTCCAATCTTATTCCTCACTCAATTTCTTTTAAATATCTTCCGTTGATTCTGTGTGGTTGAATTGTTTAAGCTCGTATCAAGTTGCATCAATTTTTTATTTTTTTTTCCTTAGCCTCCGTAGCTCAAATGGATTGCATGTGTGTTGTATTAGTGTGTACAATCTAGCTGGATGAAAAAAAATATTTAAGTTTTAATTGGTATGGTTGATTAGGGAAACCTGTTTCCCTGTGCATAATGGGGGCTGATATTAGATTCGCGTTATGTTTTAGGAATTCCATGTTCTAGTTTTAGGATCCGTACATGTTAACTCCAAGTCCAGAGATTCGGTGTTCAATCTCAATGGAAATTTAAGACTCGTAGCAAATCACAGAAGCACGACTTGTAGGTCAGCACTCACAGAGTCGCACGACAAACCAAAGCTCTGAATTTCATCGTGGTGGTGCCCTTTGTGGTGTCGTTTGCAACATCATGTGTTCGAGCTGTGGTCCCCTTCTCTCTCTTAAAGCTATAGGTGAATGTGGAAGAACAAATAATCTTAGAGGTAGAAGATATGTATTTTGTTGGAATATTTGTATAACTTCAATTCTTTACATGAAGGATTTCAAATTAACCCCCATTGAATAGTTTGTATAAATCCATCATGATAAAGCTCCCAATCTCAATGTCGAGATCCCTATGTTGGAGCTATTCTTGTAGAATAACAATGCCAAAATGGTTCCTGTGAATCCACAACTATAAAAGTTGTAGCCTTGGTATTGAGTCTTTAATTGATTGTTAGGTTACTGTTTGTGGAGGGTAATATGATATATTATTGTAGGGTTCCTTTGCTTAAGTACATGTTTTTTGTACCTTTTTGTGCATACCATGGAGACCTGTAGGTTTTAAGTTTTAAAAGACACATCCTTGCGTACAGGGCGGGCCCCGGATATGTATAGTCTTGTATGGAAATTATAAAGGGGCAAAGTTGAATATTTTAGCTGGGATTTTTTAGGGCAAGTCTCTCTATATGTGGGGTTGAATTTCTAAAATACTAACACAACTTATACCTAGTATAAAGGATTTTTCCAACTAAGTGGGCTGGGGGCCCCATCTGCCAAGCACTGTATAGACTATAGCATGAAACGGCCCTCTACCAAACCTGGACTATGGGGAGTTTGAGTGTTGTTGTGATGAACTGGGACCGGATCCGCATGCTGCATTGTGTGCTTTTTTTTCCGGTGATGAAAGGAAGCGATGAAAAGAGTGGCCTAACGTCATAGTTTATCTCATGTCACTTGTTTGATGTATTTAGTGAGATTATCTTTAAGAACGAAAATCCTTCTACCTCATTACCAAAAGACTCAGAGGATGCTAGAATTGGCATTCGTATAAGTATGGGAGATGCATGATATCTATGTATAGGAGATAGATATCTCATCGAGGGCGGAGGCACTAAGGGACAAGGGAGGGCGGCAGACCCCCTAGCTGTCAAATTTCCCTTGGGATAGGTATAATTTTTACCCCATTTTTACTAATTTGACCCCAATTTTCCATAGGAATAGGTATAATTTAGCTATTTTGACGCCACCCCTGTATCTCATAGCATGGCGAACGTATATTTGTGTTCCAAGCACTATGCATTAGCTTTTCATTTTCTCATGCTTAAGGGCATAATTGAAGATTGTGTTTTATTCACCAGTCCATTTAATATTCCCTTCCACAACATAAACTATTCTTTTTGACTTCCATTTTGATTTATTATCTGAATATTTCAGACCGTACCAGTCAATCCCAAACCTTTCCTCAACAATTTGACTGGAAAGAGGGTCATCGTAAAACTCAAGTGGGGAATGGAATATAAAGGTACTTTGCTTTCAGAGGGGTCTATTCAATTTCTTTTGTGCGGGCATGTCTGCAAGCATTATTTCTTTCTTTTCATTGAATTTGCCTTGTTATGCCTAAAGCGCTTGGTCTAATTGTTCTTTCTAATTGTGAAGGACTTTTGTTTACCTACATGCATGATTGGACCCATTGTTTTTTTATATACTTTTTTTGAAATTCTGTTTTCAGGTTTTCTTGTCTCAATAGATTCATACATGAACTTGCAGGTGCGAACTTTACAACTATTTATACTGCCATGGGTGTACTTGTACTTGAATTGTTGTATATCAGTCGCCTTGTATCAAAGGATGGTTAAAAGTTCATGATCATGAATAGATTGTGTGCTGCAAGATTGCATTTGCTCTACAGCCTCTACTGTTGTTGAATGTGAAGCATTGCTAATATGATTGTTGGAACTATAATTTCATGTTGTTTCCCTGGAATGGATCATATGTATGATATCTTGACTCTGAAAATAAGGACTTCTTTTTCTACCTTGCCATTACTACATTAACTAAATATCACCTTCTTTTTTACAGCTGGCCAACAGCGAGGAATATATTGAGGGACAATTTACTGGAAATCTTGGAGAGATTTTGATCAGGTAACATCCTTTGTCTGCTGCAGTTTTCATCTTGAACCTTGATGCATAGGGAGTAGACCATTGTATGCAAGGCTCTTTAGTTTGTGCAGTCGTATCCTCACTTTTAGCACATTGCGCATATTATGCACAACTAGATTAAGTCGATACACAAGTTTGAACCTCCTTTTTGTTGAAAAGTGAAATTAATATATGGAAGCCATGGGTTAGAACATGTCATTACCCAAAACCTGGGAGCATCCTAACTTAGTACTATGTATAATACTCCTATCATATTTCGTCCTTCAGATTAGATTTGCTGCATATCGTAAACCCAACATGTAAAATTTCTTTTTTAATGAAATTAGTGGTATCACAACTTCACTTTGAGTGACTTTTATCAATTATCAAATATGCTGGTCCTTGTCATGGCAGTTGAAAATATATCTTCCATCACTGATTAAATGGGGAATGAATTTAACAAAAGCTGGTCCCTGTGGTTTCTCTCTATGAGAGGACAGTAGTTACATCGTCAGAGATGTTTTTAGCTCCTAAGTTCCATATGATACTTCTCCGGAAGAGTCAACTAACTCTATGGTTATTGCCTTGGCAGATGTAACAACGTTCTCTATCTTCGCGGGGTACCTGAGGATGAGGATGTAGAAGAAGCTGAAGAAGACTAGTGATGGCCCTACAACCTGAGGATGAAGAAGTTAGTCTATAAGTGATGTTAGTTCAATTCACAAATCAACTTCTGCTACATGGTTTTCAGTAACATGTTGTATTGTATTGAGATTGCATACCATTGTAGGGTTTTCAGAAAAAGTAGGGGTGTCAAATGGGCGGGTTTGGGTCAAAATGGGCAAGTTATAAGTGGGTTGGGTCTTTAATGGGTCATTGACCCATTTAGACCCATTAATTATGAGTTCAATTACCCATACCCAACCCGACCCATTTATTTAAAATCAAACCCGACCCGTCCATTAACCCAATTACCCACCACCACCACAACGCCGCCGCCACCATGCCACCCTCACCGCCACCACCACGGCCACCGCCACCGCGCCGCCACCGCCGCCGCCGTCACCACCACCACCACCATAAACAAATCAAGCAAACTAGATGATATGAGAAATCAAATTGACACCTGCTTTTCATTTCCACTAGCCAATTGAATGAACATAAGCAAATCCCAGAAATCTAAAACCAATATAAGTAAAGCAAAGCAATCCCAGAAAAGACAAAAGAAATTCGCAGTATTCTCAAACAGTAGGACAAAAATCCCAATTGCAGGTGGGGTCGGCACATGGTTTTGAGGTTGTGGGAGAATGCACAATTGGGTATTTTCAGCCGATTGGGAGTCGTAGTTGTGCAGGTAAGGCTCGAAACACGAGGAAGGGGTAAAGATCTGTGAGAGAGAGAGAGAGAGAGAGAGAGAGAGAGAGAGAGAGATCCGTACCTGTTTACCAAGTGTGAGCTTGAATTAGCTTCAAATTACGAAGGAGTGGAAGCTTTGGGTTGCAAGCTAATTTGATGGTGGTGATGGTGGTGGCGGCGGCGATGGCGGCGATGGCCGTGGTGGTGGTGGTAGCGATGGTGGCAGCGTTGCGGTGGGGGTGGTGAGGGTGGCGTCGTCGTGGTGGTGGTGGTGGCGGCGGCGGCGTGGTGGCGGCCGTGGTGGTGGCCGTGGCGGCGGTGGTGGTGGTGTGGCGATGGTGGATTGGTAGGGGTGGTGGTGGCGCGGCGGCGGCGGCGGCGGCGGTATATGGTGGTGGTGGTGGCGGCGGCGCGGTGGTGGTAACGGCGGCGACGGTGGTGGGGGTGGTGAGGGTGGCGTGATGGTGGTGGTGGTGGTGGTCATTGTGGTGGTGACGGCGTTGTGATGGTGGTAGCGGCGGTTGTGGTGGTGGTGTGATGGCGGTGGTGGCATGGTAGGGGGTGAGCTGTATTCATTAGGAATTTGATAAAGGGATAAAAAAATTTCATGGGTTACTTTCATATCCATTGGGTCATTTTAGTTGACCCAATTGATACCCAATTAAGACCCAACTAATAATGGGTTAATTGGGTTTGACCCATTCTTACCCAATTAATAAATGGGGAAATTCCTGGTCGGTCCCAAATTTTACATGGGGTTCCATGCAAACCCTTTTTTAAAGTGCTATCCCATCTAGACCCTTTTTAAAGATGTTTTTACTGTTTTGCCCCTATCACTCTTTATACCTCAAGAATTCACACCTCTGACAATTCACACTTCTGAGAATTCACACCCCCAAGGATTCACACCTCACTTTTCATACATCAAGAATTCACACCCCAAGAATTCACACCTCCAAGAATTCACATCTTCCAGAATTCACACCCCTTTGTAGAATTCACGTCTTTTTAGAAATTCTTGGAGTGAATTTTTGGAGTGAATTTTTGGTGTGAAATTTTGGGTGTGTAAATTCTCGGTTTGAATACTTCAAAATTAGATTTGGCAACTTAAATAAAAAAAACTAAATTTTTTTTTATTAACATTCCGATGCAACTATCGGACTTCTTTTTTCAATTTTTGTTTAAACATACTACTCCAAATATTGCTCATTATTCCAAAACACCAGGCGTACTGCTTTACAAGAATTCACACCGCTTTTCAGAATTCACACTCACATTGTGTTGACATATGTAGTCACTGCTTTGCAAGAATGCACACCGTTTTCCAGAATATCCACCCACACTATGTTAACATATATACATACATACAGAGATATCCCGAAAAGAATTTACACCCCTCTTTGTTGTTCTGTTGGTTCTTTGCAGAATTCACACGCATTCTTTCAGAATTCGCATCCCAAAATTTAACACACTTCACACAGGCCCCAAAATTCAGCACTCATTCTCACCCCAAATTACACAATTCACACCCATAAAATTCAGAACTCACCCCTAAATCCAAGTACGAAAACAAAACCATTAATCAATTCAGATTAAAGAAAACAACACTCCTCGATCTGTCATTCAAAACACACAAATCTAATCTTTCTTAGATTACAATTGGAAAACCGCTCGATATGTTCAGAAACTTCAGTGGAGTACCAATTACCCAAAAAAAATTTCGTAGGATTACTGGTCGAACCAGTTCAGCGCAAACCCGAGGTCGTCTTGATTTCGGTCCACTTCGTCAACTCAGAGAGAAAAACCACCAGATCCTCATTCGCCGTCAAGATCCAGAAGGTCTTCAGAGGCTTCCTCGTTCAGAGGAGCATGAAAGAATGGAGGATTTCGCGAAACGACGCCGTCGAGTTGATTCGGAGAGAGGTCAAGGAGCGGTTGAGGTTGAATGAGATGTTATTGTCTTTGCTGTTCAAGTTGGATTCGGCTCGAGGTGTTGATAACTAAGTTTGGGGGTTGAGGAAGGCGGTGATTAGGAAAGGGGATCGCGTCGCATGAGAGAGTTGATGCCATTGCTGCCGGAGATAAAACCATGAAGGTTGAAGGAGGGACAATAACGAGGTAATTTCGGTAGTTTATTTAAGTCAGGGTTTATATGGAATGGGTTAGACGTGGGCTGGGCCTAGAGGGGTATAGAGGTACAAAAGGGGACCGGCCAGTCGGAAGCCCTTAATAAATGGGTTGGGTTGGGTCTATTTTTTAATTGATGGGTCTGGATTTGTTAATGGGTCTGGGTTCAATTTGCCACCCCTAAGTAAAAGCCATTCTAGTGCCTTTGGTTCTGGAAGCGACTGTCTGCTTCTTAAAAGGAGGGGTGTTTGGTCCTCCTGTTTTTGGCCCGCAACGGCTACCATGTGGATTTGAACCTATGACATCGGGTGATCATAGTACCATGTTCATTTTAGAGTTTTGTTTTTTAAAAATATTGATTATTTTTAGAGTTTTGTTTTTCACAATGCCATATTGATAACTGATAAGTAATTAATGAAAATAACTTTTGATGGAAACAACTTTTGTTTCCTTATATTTACATGATGGAAAATGTTTTGATACTCTATGGATTAGTTGGAGCCAAAACTATTGACACAGAACAAGAGAGAGAGAAAAACCAACTTTAAGGCTCCGTTTGTTTCGACGTAAAATATTTTTGTGTAAAATGATATACTCATGTTGCGTTGTGTGGTTGGAAATTTGTAAGTAAAATTTTTTCCTTAGTAAAATGTTTTCCATTATATGGTCAAAATTGTTTTCATTTCAAATCACCTGCAAGTCATTTTTACCTTGCTTTGATAGAATGCCGACACCTCACGGTTAAAATCCAAAGAAGGGGTGCCCTCCAATAATCCATAGGCGACCCAAGCCAGAAGAGAGAAACAAGTACTGGTGGGTCTTCAAGTAGTTAACGTTTCCAGTATTTGCCAGCTCGCTAAATCTATGCTCCAAGTTTCTCTCTCCATAAACGGAGCTTAACTGAAGTTTTTTACTTACTGTTCCTAACAAAATATATAAGCAATTTGTAAAAAATATTTGGCAAAGTCTGATGCCTTAAGTTCATGCTGGCTGTTTATCTGAGTAAGAAGACGCTCCTATTATTGGGGGTCGATCTCCTATGTGTATTACTTCAAATTACTAATATTTTGGATCAGAAGTGTAACATGATGTGGATATGAAGTATATATGATGCTTGTTCATGCTTCATACTTCTACGCATAACTATGTTTTCACAGATAAAAATATATACTATTTATTTTTTCGTGTCTCCTACCGCGTCTGTCTTCCCATTTATTTAGAAATTCCGTGTCTCATATCAGTCAATGTCTGTGCATGTCCTTTCGATTATTAGAAGAAAAAAAAATGCTATTGCAATTATGTAGGCTGGGTGATACCAACAAGCATGCATGCTGCTGATCCACAGACCTGAAAAGGAGAATTAGGAAAGTGAGATGTTTTTGAGTTTTGGATTTTGGCTGTTGGAAATTGAATGTTCATCACAAAACTAATATGCTCTTTTTTCTTTCTTTTGGACTTTTGGTGAATGGTTTTTGGATGGAAGTTTTGGTAACCATACAGTTCGAGCATTTTCTTTCCAAGTCCTCCGCTAGAGGTTATTTTGGGAATTTGGAATGCAACCTTATCCATTTGAGCCCAAGATAAGATTGGAGAATGGAAGGTGCACGGAAGGATTGGATGCCAGAGAAATCTAGTGTTGTGTTTGGATGAGTTTTTAAAAAATTTTGGGTTTGATTTTTGGGATAATGAGTAGAGAAAGAAATTAGGATAATAATTGGAGACAGGAGTAATGAGTGGAAAAATAAATGAAGGTAATGATTGGAAGTAGAGATAGAAGTTTGGACGCATCAGGAGAAGAAATCCCAAAACAGAAATGGTAAGCACTCATTTTCATTTTCCCTTTCTTCAGAAAAAACTGTCGAGAAATTGAGTTGTTACTTTAACCTTTTTTTTTTATAAAACTTCTAGGCCGAAAATTAAACTCCAGAGGGGAGCTAAAAAACAAAAATACCAAAATGGGGTGGAGCCAGGATTTGAACTCGAGAGAGGATTTAAAAGAAAGAAATATTATGTGAGACGATATTCAAAAAGTAACTATGTAGACTTACTATGAAAATGTTTGAATTTTGCGGAGCTCCACCGCCACCCCTTAATACCTCTGCCCCTGACACCATGAAAGATTAGAAGGTATATAGCCATTAGTCTCCAAATATTTTCTTTAAATTGTACTGATATTTTCTCATCCATTTATGCCAAAGATAGGATTGGCGAATGGAAGGTGGAAGGACTTTGATGCTGGAGATATCTAGAACTTTGGTTTGGACCCATCAGGACAAGAAGGTCCAGCACTCATTTTTTTTTTTTTTGAAAATGTAGCACTCATTTTTCATTCTCTCACTCTTCCAGAAAAAGTTTCGAGAAATTGAGAGTTACTTTCTAAACATCTTTTGTTTCTATTTTTTTTTCATAAAAATTCCATGTATATATATTTACCCAAAGAAAAAAAATTCACCCAAAATAGGGGAAGAGCTATACTTTCGACGCAAGAGGAGCCAAATTAGGAAAGAAATATTTTGTGAGACGATATTCAAAATGTAACTTTTGTTCTTCAGATACTTATTATGGGATGTTCATAGATTTGTACTCCTATTATGGATTAAATAAATAATTCCTTTAGTAAATGACAGAACTCTATGGATCTACTGTATACCATAAAAAGATTTGATTTGAGTCACGTGGTTAGACGAAAAGTTAGAAGGTCAGTTGGCATGGGTTCTTACAGTTGATATCAGAGCACAACCCAAGTCTACATGGGGAGGCCGGCCACCTCTAGTGTGTGGTATGAGCATGATGATGTGTTGTATACAACTAAGTGTCACACCATGACCACCAATAAAAGGTTGGTAGGCCAATGCAACGAGGACGTTGTATCCGAAGGTGGGGAGATGTAAGAGCCCATCTTTGGGAAAAAGAAGTTAGTCCCACATTGGCTAACTTGGGCAATATTGAATGATACATAAGGGTTTGCGAGTAGCTACTATACACCTAAGCGTAACTTTTTGAGCAGCTTGGTTTGACTAAGAGTTAGCTGGCGCAAGTCCTTACGGATTAGTCTCCCAAAATCTTAAATACCTGTGGAATACAAAGAATATTGTTTTTCATTTCTTCTCCCTACTACTGAGTACTCAGGTGGTCTTTTTATCCTTATTCTTTTTCTTTTTTTTTTGCGTTTGTTAGTTTTGCACCAAACTTTTGTGGATTGTTACAAATCAAAAAGGTAAATTTTTTTACTTTCACCCAAGTATTTTTGGAAATATCAAAGATTAAGCAAAAGAAGCCAACTTTTTTTACTTTTTTAATTGAAAAGTGGATATTTCTCAAAATATTTAAGTAAAAGTAAAAAATAAAAAAGGGTTTTCCGATTCCTCTCATCGAAATGAATCAATAATCCACAAAAAAATTGACGCAAAACTAAAAACGCGAATTTTTTTTTGAATCTTTGCGAAACTATACCAGCTGGTTTATCAAAGAAATCAATAAATTCAGGATAAAACACAAGTATTGTAAGAGGAAAAGGACCTAATGAGAATTTACAGACGTGCTGTTGGTACAGATTATTCATCTAATCTTTACCAGCATGTACAAATTATTTTTGGACCCGTTTTGAATTTAAAAAAATGATCGAAACCGTTCATGTTGTTTCATATACATTGTTTATAGTCCTTACAAACAATAAGCTCAATCCGGTATCGGTTAGGTCGTTTACAAAATATCCAACTTTGTCCCAAAATTTATTCATCTAATCTGTACCAGCATGTACAAATTATTTTTGGGCCTGTTTTGGGTTTAAAAAAATGATCAGAACCGCTCATTTTGTTTCAAACACATTGCTCACGGTCCTTACAAAAAATAAGTTCAATCCAGTATCGGTTAGAGTGTTTACAAAATATCCAACTTTGTCCTAGAATTCATGCCTGAACTCTAAAGCAAAGTTGAATGTTTTATACACACTTACACCGATACCGGATTGGATTATTTTTTGTAAAGACCATAAGCAACGTATGTCAAACAAAATAAGCGGCCGCTTCGATCATTTTTTGGTACAGATTATTCATCTGTACCTTTATCATCTCTTGAGAAGTTGATGAAGCAAGAAAATCAACCAATCATACTATATAAGTCACCACATGTTTTCATCCATCAGGAGAGAAGTCAATTACATACAGGCCAAACAAAATTTTAAATTCTACCTTATCCGTTATCAATAGATACAGACCACATTTTAATGTACTTGATCGACTCTAATGGTGGTTCTTTATAATTTTTGTCTGTGTCGTCCGGAAACTGGACAGGACGAGCCAATGAGGGTCCACAATAATTCCCACAGCTACAGCAGAAAAATGCTGCAATTGTTGCGCAATTGATTACTGCTGCTACTACAAGATTTAAACTTGCCAATCAAATATCCGAGTGCGATTTTGTCTATCCTCTTTCAGCGCGGGTGAACAGTACATTAATTCGGTTTTTATTTTGGTTGGAAAATATGTTGAGGCCCATAGGCGCGCATCAATACCTTCTTAGTGTACATGAAAAAACTTTTTGGCGAGACCCACATGTTCTCTACCAAATGAGTATGGAGATATATAATTTACTGTCATATTGATAACATGAACAAAATTACCCTCCTCATTTTTCACATGGACCGAAGGACGTACATTAATGCAAAAACACTATATGGCTCCGAATCTTGACTTATAGCGGTTGTAAGACCGGTCACATATCGCTGCGATACTCTTAACCACTCTATAATTCTATAGGGAGTCTGTAATATTGTACTGTATAAACAATGTTGAGTAAAGTCGTTAAGGCATTGTATGAGCGTCTTTTATAAAGAGCACCGTCTTGGAGTCAATTACAAGAATTATCCTCTATAATTGTGTGGTGGTTATTGACGTTATGCATCATATGACCATATTTTAGGAGCACCTCATAATTTTTTCCAATCCTTGCATGTCCCCTTCTATGTTTCTTTATTTTTATCACCAATTTAAGGTACGATATGGTAAGTAATCTTTCCCTATTTGTTTTTGGTCCATATGCTTCAATGCATTTCAGTTATTTAATTGTACTCAAAGTGGGCCCCATAAAGATCGTATTAGCTGTTCAGATCATTTTTTCCAGGAATCCATAGAAAAATATTTTAAGAAAAATGAACGGTTTGGATAATTTTTGTGGGATTCAAAGTGGTCCCCATAAAAATCTTACGTTCATGATATGTGCACAACGTATGTATGTGAATTTTCTTGGTGGTGTTTGTTAGGAGATAAACTTATTCACGGCGGAGTTATGAATAACTTATTTACGGCTCCACAAAATTTCATTTGTCTGTTTCGGTAATCAATGGTCGGATTTTGAAAAAACTGTTTGCACGAAGTGTTAAACTCTTGTAGAGAATATTTTTTTTAACATCCGGATTGTCCAAAATACATTTGAACGTTCGCGATTGAGCACCATAAATTGATGCAATATATTCCACCAGTTAACTGAAAACTTCATTATTGATATATATCGATCGGTCCGGCACGGATTGAAATAGGAGCCGGTTCAATAGGAAGCTTTTGAAAACCAAAAAGTCTGCCCACACAGCAGATCTGTGCACAGATTGTGCACAGATTTTGTTGTGGGGCCCACTAAGCGTCCCACACAAATCATCCGAGCCGTTCATTAAATGTAAACGGAACGAAAGATAGGAATGTAGCGGAAGAAAAATGTTCTTTGAAGGGGGCCCACCGCCCTCCATTTTGGAACTCCTTTGTATCTGTGGGCTTGAAGAAACCTCATACACAACGAGTGGATTATTCGGTCAACTTTCTTAATCTCTAATCTATTATGATCCATTCAAATTTGAACAAATACGAATAATGAATTGCATTGCCAAATATTTGATGCGCTTCCCACTTTCATACCATGTCAACGAATAAATAAGTAAGTGGACTATATATTCATCGAGGTGGAATTCGAATTACTTTTCGAATATAATCATTGCTTAGATACTAACAAAATAATACACATAAGTTTTCAACGAATAGTACTATTATAATAAAATTAGGGGGCTAGTTATATCAATAAAACAAAGTAAGAAATTTCAACATCTTTTGTCGATTAGACGTGACCAAACCATATTTTATGTGTAAATATTCTCTACAATCATTTGTTCCATTGGTACCAAGAAGTTTTACCGAGAATTTCCTTGTATCAATATGCAAATAGTATATCAGTTTGCTTTGGTAATCACTATTTTTTACTCTAATCATATCAAATACTCCAACAAAACAATAAACCTAGCTAGGGTTTAACTTTCCAGTATCAACTCAAATTATATATGTGGTGATACAAAACCCTACTTCCATTTTACAACTGTAGAGATTTTTGGGATTAGGTATTGATGACAAGTGTCATGTGCATGGCCTCATACCTATATTTCAAAAAATCTGAATTGTAATCCTACAACTCTCTTTTTGCTTCCTCTCTCCTTTTAGTACTCTCTCCCCACACTCATCTCCTCCAACACCATTCCCTCCACCATCTCTCTCTCTCTCTCTCTCTCTCTCTCTCTCTCTCTCTCTCTCCTCTTCTAGTTAGTTCTCTCTGCTACCATGGCGGTAGCAGAGTTATATCCTTCGTACACCAAAACCACCATCCACTCTTCTTCTTCACAGCTCTCAACCCGTCTCTCCAATCGCCGCCGTCTCTCTCTCCGGTCGCTCTCTCGGGCCCAAAACGGAAGAGTGTTTTGCTCTGTTGTATCCAAGTAAGCTTTCCCCCCCCTCACTTTATAATAGGATGGTGTACAGATACAATAATTGAGTACCCAATTGCTTAAATTTTGTGGATTGCTGATTATATGATTTTTTGTTAGTCAAGTTCAAGCACCGGTTGCCGTGCAGTCGGAAGAGGCCAAGAAGAAGCCCGAATGCTACGGCGTATTCTGTCTCACTTATGATCTCAAGGCTGTAAGTGTTGCAAAATAGGGGTCTCAATTATTGCATTGGTGGTGTTTGTTGAATTGTGCAGTCTAATGAATTACGGGCAGCCCTTTTTGAGCGAAAATTTGTCATGGAAAATGAATAAAATGGTGCTATATGGTATGTTTTATTGTATGTAATTTATTGAACTTAAGAACGTTTGTTTGACCAGATATGGACATCGGTTTGGACTTTATGTCCAAGGGGCTAAGTTATTCTTTGGTTAAAATTCTTGCGGTCCAAATTAAACATGCATCAGTTATATAAACCAACAAAGTGTAAACTATTTAGGGTGCATTTGGTTGGATGGAATGGGAATAAGAATGGAATAGAATTGGAGGAATTGAGAATGGAATAATCATTCCCATTCTCATGTTTGGTTGTGCTTAGGAATAGTCATTCTCATCTCCAATGGAATAGTGTGGCAATAGCAATTTTTGGAGTGCCAATAGCAATTTTTGGAGTGCCAATAGTAATTTTGGTGTGGCAATAGTGAATGTTGGAGTGGCACTAGTAATTTTGGTGTGACAAAGAAATGGAATAACAATTCCTTAGTTTTTTGGATGGAATGACAATTCCTTTGCAAAGGTGAATAGTGATTCCATTTGGAATCATCATTCCATTATTCAATGGTGAACCAAACATTGGAATTAGTAAGTCATTGGAATGACTATTCCATTCCAACCTTGATTCCATCCAACCAAACATACCCTTAATACTTTGAGGTGTATGGTATTTTATTAATTCCATGACTATTAGTCGATGGAATTACCAATTGTTACATCTCGTATTATTTTGTCTCATCAAATAAATGGGCCATTAATGCTCTACATGTGTCATGTCTTGACGTTCAGATTCAATTTGATCTTCGAATCATCATGCTGCCTTTTGGTTTTAATTTTTTCCTTTCATTGATTCCTTGCATTCATCATCTAATTGTTCATAAGCAATCGATCCTGTGAATATCTGGAATAATAGGAGTGAATGAACCCTTTCAGATATTGAATCGTTGTGCCAAATTTTTTTTGCCACAAGTATCTTCGCGTTCTTCATATAATCTTCAGATCACAAAATCATGCCAAATTCACCTATGCTACATGAATTTTAAAGAAAAATGTGCCATGTAAGATGTTCAAACTTTGCTATTGGGGAATGAGATGATGAGTGGTTGAAGATTTACCTAGGATGAACGTTTTGTATGTCAAGTTCCTCATGTAACTATGCATAAAATTGTAGTGTTATGCATGAAACCCTCTCTTCCACCTTATAAACAAGAAGTAATTCAATCAATAAGCATACTTGGTGGTGCCCCCATGTATTCCTTGGACATAGATGAGATGAAAGATGTAAAAAAAAATGTCTTTAAATCTGTCAATCTGATGCCGTCTATTTTCATGTGCATCCATGCATGCCATCATACATTTCCTCGACTTCATGATATCAAAATTTTGTTTTAATGCATTACCAGGAGGACGAGACAAAATCCTGGAAGAAATTGATTAATATTGCAGTCTCAGGTGCTGCTGGAATGATTTCTAATCATCTGCTTTTCAAAGTAAGCAAAACTATGATTCCTTTTCATTAATTACTTCCTGTTGACCATAAATGAGAAACCGACTGAGAGAACTGTACATAAGAATTTTTGGGGTAAAGGTCCAACCTAAGACAAGAAATAAGATTTAGATTATACAGTGACTTCACACGTGAAAAGGAATATGTAGGGTTGGTAAATGACTTAGGAACTCACTTTCAACAAGTTTAAAGTGGTTAGATCTCCAGACATACATTAGAAATGGTTCCTTCAATTATGGTTCTCTCATATTTGGTTACTGAATAGCATCCTCATGGATGATTATAGTGCAAATGCAACCTGTTTGTCAAGTAATTGATCATTTCCCTGCTGAATGGGTCTTCTCAGAACGAATGCCACAAAGGGCTATCTAAATTGTTTCATTGAAGCCAAAATTATTTATGTTTATGATCTAATGAAGTGTCATTCTATCTTTCACTGCCAGTAGTAATGGACTAATGGTAGCTTCTTCATATTATTGATATGCCCGTCCTCTATACCCTCAAATATTCTAAATATTTCTGTTGATGGAAAGTCCATCCTTGCCCCCATACTCGTGAATCATTTGTATGCAAAGGCAATAGGTACAAATATTGTTTTATCTTGCATCATAAATCTGCACATCCATTTGTACACGGGCGGCATTCCCTTAATGCCTTATTTCTAATATAATTTTTTAATTATAAAAAATAATAATAAATCTACACATCCATCTCGATAAAATGGCATTGTAGCGTTCGTGATTTTGGGTTTTTCTCTAATAACTAGTGAGATATCTTTTTCTTCATGCATTTGTGTATGTTGTGATCATGATCCCTTTCTTGCTCTGTTATGGCAGCTCGCATCTGGTGAGGTTTTTGGGCCAAATCAACCCATTGCCTTGAAACTTTTAGGCTCTGAAAGGTCGTTTCAAGCTCTAGAAGGTATGCATCTTAGCAAAGATTACTTCTTGCTGTTCCCGTTGAGTAGTATGCCAATAATTTATGCAATATGACATCAATTTTTGTTCCTTTGAATCTAGAACGTCCCGTAATGTATTCTCTGTATCCCTGCTTGCTGGCACCATCACGATTTTAAACAGAAAAGGCCGAACAAGTAACTCAACATGTGTGTCTGTGTCTATAGTGGAAGATATGTTGCTTCACATCAACTGAGAACGAATTGATTAAACACTGGAATTGGTTTCTTCGTCTTCTTAAGATTTGAGGTTAAATCCCCTTTCCCATGTGTCAAGCGCTAATTAAATCCAAGAGGCAATTTATCACTTTTTCTCCTAATAGTTGATTGTTAATAATTTGAATTTCTATGTTACTTTGTTTAAATACATTAATGTTGTCGGTGAAAGACGAGGTTTTATTTTTTTTCTTTTTCCCAAATGGTGACATGAAGATATGTTCATAGCCATGATGAGTTCATGGCCCTTGTAATTCATGCAGGAGTTGCCATGGAACTAGAGGATTCGTTATTTCCCTTGTTGAGGGAGGTCAGTATTAGCATAGACCCTTATGATGTATTCCAAGATGTTGACTGGGCACTTCTGATTGGAGCAAAGCCTCGCGGGCCTGGAATGGAACGAGCCAGCTTATTAGACTTAAATGGGAAAATTTTTGCAGATCAGGTACTTTCAAATTTCATTGTCGGGTTAGTTATATTCTACATTAAGAAAAATAAACGGGAATAGAATTGTGATTCTCATTCTGCAACTGATTCTGGCTGAAATAACACAGGGAAAAGCTCTTAATGCAGTTGCATCGCGTAATGTCAAAGTGTTAGTAGTGGGCAACCCCTGCAACACCAAGTAATATATTCTAACACCGAAGTTGTGTAGTTCTTGTGGTTTTCTTTTGCCAGCTAATCATGCTTATTCTTTTCCATGCAAGTGCGTTGATTTGCTTGAAAAATGCTCCAAACATACCCGCAAAGAACTTCCATGCTTTGACTAGATTAGATGAGAATAGAGCTAAATGCCAGGTATAAGAATTGGTATTACTCTTTTTCACCTATTTAGTTGCATTGTTACTGTAGAAAGTCAGGAAATTAAGATTAGTAAGTATTTGGTACTGTTTGTGTAGCTTGCTCTTGAGGCAGGTGTCTTCTATGACAAAGTTTCAAACGTGACTATATGGGGAAACCATTCAACCACTCAGGTAATTGAACAGATCCCGTTGAACTATTTGGAATTGCTTGCGCGTTTGTGCTCTTGATTAATGCGGTTTGTTATCTAATTTCTCAGGTGCCTGACTTTTTGAACGCTAGAATCAACGGCTTACCTGTCAAAGAGGTTATAAACGACATAAAGTGGTTGGAAAAGGAGTTCACTGAAAGAGTCCAGAAGGTAAGGTCTGCAGATTTCTGGGTAACTATGTAAAATTAAGTAGTTGTTAACTTGAATACTTAAACTTCAACAAATCAATTTACAGAGAGGCGGAGTGCTTATCCAGAAGTGGGGAAGATCCTCAGCTGCATCAACTGCTGTCTCAATTGTTGATGCCATCAGGTCTCTTGTCACTCCAACTCCTGAGGGCGATTGGTTTTCTTCTGGAGTAAGTCCATTTCTGCTAACTTTTTGGTGAGAATTGGAGAAATGATTTTTGGGGTGAATCCAATGGAATTCAATTTTGGGTTTTCGCCGAGTATAATGGGTTTCTAAATCAATCATTCACTTGAGGATCCATCATCTAAATCCATACCAAAATTCTAAAACAGTATTGAGTTCACCGGAACTTAAACCTTCTGCAAAACAATTTTTTTTTAACATGTTAGAGTTTTGACATCAATTTGTTTGTCCTTCCAAATTATAGGTGTCATCTTTTGTTACGAACATTTGTTGTTGGTAGCTCCAGCTCCTTAGAAGCAATGTAACATGGACTCGAGTACGGGTGTTGGGTGGGGGATACATATACAAGTGTCGGAATAATTTAATTCCGATTCATAGGAAAAGTAGACACGACAAACATATCCTTTTTACATTTCTTCATTGGATAATTTTATCTTAATGGTAAATGGTGTTTACATTATGTCAAAGACATTAGTACTAAATACATTGATGGTTAAATGTCATACAAGCAAGTCCAAGTGTCGAGTTTACAACACAGTTACTTGATACATGAAGACGTCGACTGTGATGTTCAATTGCTAGTCTAACACTGTTACATATTTTTTGTGCAGGTTTACACCAAGGGGAATCCTTATGGAATAGCCGAGGATCTTGTTTTTAGCATGCCATGCCGATCAAAAGTAATTAATTCATGAGACATTATGTTTTGATACTTATTGTCCGGTTCATTGATCCTTCTCTCTAATGTATTTAATCTCTTCAGGGAGATGGAGATTATGAACTCGTGAAGGATGTCATATTTGATGACTACCTTCTCAACCGGATACGCAAGGTATATATTAATTTGTTGGGGTTGAGGATTTTTACAATGTGATATGAAGAGATCAAAATACAAAGCAACCACAATTTGTTGGCAAGAAGAACAAGGCTTTTGTTCCACAAACCAAAATGGGCATGTCACAAATACTAATCCTAATATGCCTGGATGAAACAGAAGGACTTTCGCTACTTGCCACCTTTGTTTACCGCAAAGATGCCAATGAATATTTCTGGAAAAATCTTTGTTCACTATGATCTGACACACGGGTTTTGTGCAGTCTGAAGCCGAGTTACTTGCTGAGAAGAAATGTGTGGCCCATCTCACAGGAGAGGTAAGCATCCTTGTTAGGATTTCAAGGATTCATGCGTTATGTTTGTCTGCTGGTTATATGTTCATGTATACTAATATGTTTTTCTATTTCCCAGGGTATTGCTGTCTGTGATCTACCGGAAGACACAATGCTTCCTGGAGAAATGTAGAAACTAATCAGCAATACGTATTTGTTCAATAATAGATTGGACAGCTATTAGCCTATTACAGAGTGCTCCCCGGCTGAGAAGGCAGTAAGTGAGATTGTATTCATATATAGTTTCCCCTACAGCGCAGTGACGTTAACAATCTTCAACATGCAGTAAAAACCAAAGCAATATAAAGCCATTTTACATGCTCTGAAGTTGTCTACAATTTGTATATCTGGGGACTCCTGAGGTAGTTCATTAACAGTTTGTAATATGTCATACATATATTCCAGTTTTGTACCACAGAGTAGTATCTATTCCAAAGTTACCAATCTCGTACCACTCAGCGTACTGTTTTCTCTACTGGAATGGTACGTATCGGCACCGGTTTGTATCTCGGTACTGTTTCAGATTTATCACAATATACGTTTTTAGATATTTTTAATATACTTATGTATAATTGCAAAACATAAAATAGAGAAATAAAATAAATTCTAACATTTTGATACATATTAATGCTAGTTCTAATATCAAACTAACATGATTAATATAATATGGACTCCAAATTTTGTTAAAATACCTTGAGCCTTTTTATAAGAAGGGAAAAAATACGCTAGCTTTCGTGTATTAGCTGAGATCCAGTACAAGCTGGTACGTCCGGTATGAACAGGTATTTTGGCCTATATGGAACACAAAGGCATGTGTACCATTTTATGTCCAGAATGGTACGAGATTCAAAATACTAATCTATTCTACACTTCCTTTACTGACTCTGAATTTCACGTAATGCTTATAAAACCAAAGGGAAATTGTTATCCAAAACATGCACCGTCTACAGGGTTGGTGCCTAAAATGGAAATAGGATTTGATGAGAAACTAAAGATTGCTTCAAGGCACGTCGTCAAGAAACAAATACTTGCTACAAGTAAATCTAGGGAGAGAACACTTCCGACCATCTTGTTAGTAATTGAAATGGTGTAGATGGCTGTAATAGAAACAGAAATTCCCATATGCAAAGCCCTTCTGCTATGCAGGTACGGGTTTTGTAACAGCACGAATCTGAATTGAAATCCATAATCAGCAGTAACCACAATCCAGCCACCAATAACATGAAGCTTAAATGGGGCCACCCGCAATTGCTACATCTATCCAATGTAATTCGCATGTCCAAACAAATTCAGTGATCTAAAATAAGTTCATTACTATGAAACACTAAGTTCATTTACAGTTGAAACCTGGTACAAATTCTTGTCAACACCACAACCCAAGTCCATCGACTTCAAATTCCAACCATGATATGCCAACTTCCAGGAATGCTTTGAAAGTTAATTTCATCATTGAAGCAGAAATCTGATAAACAGCAAGCAACTACAAACTAAAGGAAGTTAGCCAAACGTTTACAAGGGGAATGATAAAGCTTGCAGAATGAATAATATCCCTAATGTAGCAGAGTCGTAACAAATAATGACCCACTTCTTTTATTGTGTTCTATGACTCTATCAGGGTAATAATAAGTTAGTATCACCCAAAGGGCCAGTCGACAGTACTGTTTCTGCTTGCATTAAATCGATCATCCTTTCATGAAGCCTTGCCTGTGTACATGTAACTCCCAATTTTGAAGCTCATTGAAATAATCAGGACCCACAAAAATAACAGGTAGAGCCAGCCCCAGGACATTCCAGAACCAGACTTCGTCTCCAAGCTGGCATCATTGTGAGAGAAGCCAAAAGAAATGACTATATTGACATCCACGTCCTTACTAAGTGGCCAGTACGTCCCGTTGCCACCAGAGGTCATATTTCTTATTCGGATGATACCGGCAGTAACGTGGATCGAATTTGAAGAATGAGCAGCAGCAGCAGCATCTTTGGAAGGGAACTCCGAAGCAAAAGCAGTAGGAGCAGAGATGCTTTCCAGCATACAACTTGCCTTGTTCAGGAACGGATACTGGATATCTGCTTGATTGGGAAGTACATAAAAAGCAAGGTCAATAGACTGTAGAAGAGGTTGGCCAGAAACCTTGCACTTCAAAAGTTGAGTATAAATACGGTGCAAATGCTGGGAAAATAAGACGGAGTTACCCGTGAGGGGTAGCTCGAACATAAACCCCAGGACTAACAGCCAGTCTAGTTTGCGGAAATTGGTGAAAATTAAAAGAGAGGGGGGAAAGAGAAACCCCTCACTAGTTTGGATTGCGAGAAATAAAAATACATAATGAGAAAAGACGAGAATAACACAAGCGTAAGTGCCCCATTCCATTTCTCACAAACGAGGTGAGATTTGACGAGAAACACCATCATGTCTTTTCTCTTCTCACCATTCCAAATGGAATGTAAAACCAGTAGGTCTTGGGATTGAGTCCCATCTACTTCGCCTGATATCTATGGCTAGGGGCGGTCACACATGCAGAGTTCCTCAACCTCAAGTAAACAGAGAAGAAAAAAGAACAACTTACTATCAATACCAGATCCAAAGTTTCCAGGCTCCTGCTTTGATGTTGATGCAACATCATTGTAATTTCCTTGTGTAAGCTGTTGGCTTCCCATGGTCTCTTGTGGGGCTCCTCCATTGGCACGCTGACATAAAGTCATAAATTATTGTCAGACCTCAACCAATTACAACCACGGTCAACAGGGATAATATAACTGAGTTCAAGTCATATGATTACCTTTTCATTAACTAGGTCAGAAACAAGGTTCTCATTTTCATCTGAATCAAAGAATGTAAGGTAGTCTTCTAGGATGTCAAACCCAGAGGATTCCACTTTAACGGAGTTAGAAAGGTCATTAGCTTCCAAAAATGCTCCCTCATCAAATGGAGGGTTATCAGTAGCATCCAAGAATGGGTCATCAAGTAAGTAGTCAGCATCCTCAGAATTCACAGAATGGCTCGGTTCCCCTATATATTCATGCCTAACCGTATTCGTGTACATGTCATTGTGGACTGGTAGATCAAATAAATTCTGCACATCGGGCTGCTCTGGAGCAGAGTAATTTTCACCCACATCCACCAAAAGCTTTTGATTGTCATTGTCAAAGACCAATTGCTCCTGGAAATGACTGCTACTGTCCTCGTAATAGAAGCTCAAAGGAAGGGGAACGTCTTCCAATGAAATGTCTGCACTGAGAATCTGGGGAAAAAAACAAAAAATTCTAAGACAATTAGACAAAATGTAAGGATCTGTGAAAGGAAAAAGAAACGGGATGTTCCACCTTTTTCATAACAAAACAAGATTCAGAAAATCGTAGTGCCCAACTTTGATTTTGGCTCATAAATCATTATAGGCTTGCGACTATGACGTTTTTTGAAGTAGGAGATCTAATCACAAATTGCATATCTGTATGAGTGAGGAATATCCACAACAAGAGCAAAGGCTTAATGTCCTGCGTTTCTAGTTTCTCTTAATCTTTTGGGCTATTTGTTTGTCTTTTTGACGTTATTCAGTTAATCTTTTAGATATTTCATTAAGAATGTAGTGCAAGGATTTCTTTAGGACAAGATTGATGATGTTGATTCTTTATGAGACACAGTGTAATATTTATCTCCTCTGGATTGGTTTCTCCTCCCTTTGAGGGATTCCATTTTTAGTGATTTATGGTGTATTAGACTGCGGCATGTGATTTGTAGGCTAGGGAGTTCACCTATGAAGTACCGACACACCTAACTGCCGTGTTGGACATGCGACACGCAGGGACATGGATAGTACATGCCAAATTAGTTGTAAGCACGCGACACATTGGGGACACCCCTGTCTCAACTTTGGACACGGGGTGGAAGCATGTCATGACATGGATCAATTAATAATAGTATAACTTCATTTCAGGGGTTAAATTAAGATATTGTAAAACGGGGCGGTTCCGGGGACACCTAAAAAAACACCCCAAAGTTCCCGATCGAATTTCGATGATCCGAGCCACTCAATGTAATCAGAACGTGATTTTAAGGGTACCAACGAGAAATTAGAAAAAAAAATACCGGGAAGGGCTTCATCCGAACAATTTTTTATTGAACGGTTCAATAAAAAATTGCTCAAATGAAGCCCTTCCCAGTAATTTTTTTGCCGATTTCTCGCGGGTACCCTTCAAATTACGTTCTGAACACATTAAGTGACTTGAATCATCAAAATTTGATCGGGAACTATGAGATTGAGATTTTGGGTGTTTTTAGAGATTTTTTTTAGGTGTCCCTGGAACCACCCCGATCATCAAATATAGGGCTTGTTTGTTTGCAAGGACAAGAAGGACAAATGGCATTAGTCCACCCCTACCGGATTGGGTTCCCTCCTCCTCATCAAACAATCAAAAATCATCCTCATTCCTTTATATCACTCTTTATCCCATCCTAACCAAACACAATACAACTAATCTCGTCATTCTTATAATCCCATCTATTGTCCCGTGGGCCCCGCTTGTCTCCTCTAACCTTAATCCCAGCTTACCCAATCCTTCTTAAAACTACTACAACAATCAAACGTGACCATAAGGAACCAAATAAATCCCTCGTCTAGATAATAATGTTCAAAGAGTAAAAGGTAAGAATTGTAAAGATTCTACTAGTTTCGGTGTTTTCCAGATAGAATTTCATACAAACAACTAAATATCTAGGAGATTTATTTCCACACTCCCCATTTCTCCAACTGCACTCCCTTCTTTGTCTCTTATTAGTCTCTTATTAGGTGAAGTTACTAAACCGCTCCTGTAAATGGAGTAATTCTCTCTTCTGACTCACCCGATACAAGTGCAAGAAAAACACATCCTTAATTCTTACTCCATCGTCATCTACCTCTCCTTCAAAGGCAGTCAGCACGTTTTGGTCCTCTAAATCCCCTAGATTTACATCAGGCGCTGCCTCACTTCATCGTCATCTAGCTCCCCCAGATTTACATTATTTTCCGAGCACTCCGAAGCTGTAATCGTCGTAGAACCAAGAGTGGCAAGAACCCACGTCAGTTACCTCGACTCAGATCTCCATTTCCTCCACCGCCGCCGCGTTGAGCAATCTTTAGGTACCCGCTCGGGCGAACAGAAATGCTCTTCAGCAACTGAACTCTCTCCGTGATACTCCTTATCGAATCGACTGTGTTCGATGACACTCGTCAGACTTTCTAATCTCATCTCGGTTCTCTCGAATGCCGGCCTTTTTCGAGACCGGACCCACAATTGAAGGAGAAGGAGGGGGGGAAGATCAAGGTGGTGGGTTTGGGGATGATCTCGATTCTCCTGTAGCAGGTTATTGTTGATTAGATCATACGGGGAGAGAGAGAGAGAGAGAGAGAGAGAGAGAGAGACAAGAAAGGGAGTGCAGGTGGAGAAATGGGGAGTGTGGAAATCAATCTCCAATATCTATCCACGTATATCTTTTTAATTTCTAATCATGTCTTGTCCCCTGCCAAGTTGCCAAGTTTGTGTCCTCATTTATTTAGAATTGCCATGTCCGTTTCTGCGTCCATGCTTGGGGTTCACATTGTTTTCCATTTTCCTATTGCATTACTTTTCTTTGGCGAACTTCTTGTCCCCCTTTGTCATGCACCTTTCTCTCTATTGCTGACAATATTCTGCTATTTCTTGGTGATAAAAAGAAAATGGATTATGCGAGTAGAAAAGGATGCGAAGCACCATTTCCCAGCATGCATAGCAAAGAAGGCATGCTTGACAATACCACATGGAATAAGACAAACAAAAGCAGCTAATCCTAAAAATAGCAAGAAAAAACAGACGAACCAATAGACGACGACCTACTGGACCATAGCAGTGGCATAAAACTCACATGGCTGGCCCAATAAGTTCCTAGAATGGGAGATCCCAGTTGGGGAAAGAAATGCCAGTACTATGGTTTATTCTGCTATCATTTTCCCATTATGTAGTTACAATTCAGAGCTAACAACATGGGGAAGGCGTTGACGTGCGTAAACCCTGGTACATGAGATCTATACGCACTTGCCCAAAAGGAACAGTAATGTTCTGATGCACATTATACTTATCTTTGTGTACATTGTGGGTAGATGCCTTACCTGCTGGAAATTCAGAAATCAGTTCTATAACCTAAATTTTCCATAATCTTGAAAGCTATCCGCATTTAATAGGGGTCCATCTTTGTTTTTGGTTGTTGAAACATCCAACTAACAACTTCAGTCGAATGTGTCTAAATTCTATCGTACAATCATCGCAAAAGCCAAAGGTGCAAATATGTAAGTTTTAAGTGAATTCCTGGGAATTCAAGCATGAACCATGATGTGCCTGCACACTATTAGCACAGGGAACTTCACTCGTCTTTTAACTTAATTAACAGATCATTTCTTTACAGGTAATTTTTACCAAAACTACTCGAGTACTTATATTTCAACAAGTTTACCAAAACAACTTATTGACCAGAAATATTTCTTTAAGCATAAAGCTATAAAGATGACTCACATCAGAGCAAATATGGGTAACTGCATGTTCCATGAGAAAGCATTGCAATGCCTAGATAGTGACAGTCTGGTTTTGGCCACTAGATTGAAGAAATAATAAGACAAAGGCCGTGGGCATAAGCTCAAGAATGGTGAGAAGCCATTGTTCCTTTGAACTTGAAAATACTAAGCAAAAGGACTAAGGTAGTAGTTTTTAGATCCAGCAGCCACTTTATTGTTCAATTCACCAAGGGCCCATTAAAAGTTGAATGTCATATCAAGTTACTATTCAGTATCTATAGTGAAGAGTTATATACAACAATATGCACTTGCTTCACGTCCTTTTTATCGTGAAATCAAATTTTAAAGCCATACAGTTCTTTTCCCAATCCTCGCAAAACCATTATTTGCAAGGGGTTGGATTGGAATACTTGTAGTTTGGTAGAGATGAAAGGTGAGATGGACTTAAACCTGCTCAAGGTCATTGCCATCCAGATAGGCATCATCCCCACCTGCCGCTCCCTCCGTATCATCTTGTCCAGGAACTAGAACCAACTCGTCATCCCACTCCTCCTCATCAAAAGGTGCCCCATATTGTTCCCCATTCTTTGGCCCTGTACCACTCTTTCGAAATACTCTGCATAACACCATCGCATCCTTCTCAACCCAACACACGAACACACAAAAAAATAGCATTAGTACCCCAATCATTAATTCATGACAAAGTGTTTAATTTTCTTGAGCTATATTAAGAATGGTGCTTCTCTTGATTTCTATTTTATTTACATCAAGAACCAATTCCACATTCACACATATGGAAATGATAAAACCCAGTTTTCTTTGCTACTAATACTCATAGGACCAGAGAAACTTTTGGGTTTTGAATCAGTTGTACAACCAACGGGTAACGCATGGCTACAATATCGACTTAGCAATTACTCCCTCCGTCCCAAAAAAATTGATATCAATGAGTGTTAAAAATACTCATTGATATCTAGTAAGTTGTTGAAAAAATTTTGAATTTTTTCTTGAAAAAATTGCATTATTTTTAAAACTCCGTTTTGCAAACCGGACAATCAATTTGGGACGGAGGGAGTATAAGTTTGCTCTAGTTTTTTTTTTTTTCCTTTTTTGATATCAAAAAAGTTTTTCCTTATCCACGGGCAATGAGAGTTTATATATTGGGCAACGTCCATAAAAATTACTGTTAATACTCATTCCCCACAGATAGAACATCAAATTCTTACCTGAACATTTCCAGTTTTCTCAAACTCCTCGTCCACAAGTTTATACTCATGCATCACCCAATTGGTCCTCTCGCCCCTTGGAGCCCGGCCACAGTGATAAACAAGTGTTTTCTTCATCCCAACAGTCCGTGACTTGTAACGGATCGGTCTGTCTTTCCCAGTTGTCTTCCAGTATCCCTTTTCAGTAGCCCTATTTGTCCTCCCAGTCACCTTCCCATACTTCTTATCTAGTGCACTAAAAAAGTACCACTCCAAGTCCCGGCTCTTCAGCCTTGACTTCCCTATAACCCAAAACACCTCAATTTTTTAGTGAGAGAACAATCAAGATTCAGGCTAACAAAAGCTAGGCGGTGGTTAAAAAGCAAATAATGCATTAACAATTTAAAATTGCAATCCACAATTCACACATTTTAATACAGCTTCACATATATTCCTATACCCCCATTTCAGCCCACATTTTGTACGAGTATATTTATCTTCTGCTTCTACTTCCCCTAAAACCGCAAAAAGCATCAATTAACAATAAAAGAATAACATCCAACTCTACGTATATATTTTTCAGATACTACTTGGTTGGGTAACTAGTGTAGTAGTGGGATCACTGATTCCCCACTTTGTAGGACAAGGGTTTATTGAATTGTAGTAGCTTCTTGTATATATACATGGGTACAAACGAAAAAGCAGGTTGAATAATTTCAAATTGACTTCTTGCTGAGTTAAGAATGCAGCCTCCCCTTAAACTGAACCAACGGGAGGTCTTCCTTCCTCAGCAAAATGGGTGCTTTTCTCTCCCTGTATCCAGATTCTTACATTTCGGTTCTCAAAAGGGTTCGTATCACCAACTTCAACTGACACGCATAAGTAAAAAGCACCGGAGATCCTTTGTACCAAGAAATCGGTGTACCTCTTTACCGAGATGTTTTGGGTTATTAGATTGTGTGAGTTTTTTTATGTTTTAAAATTTAGGAGATCCAATGGCCGAAAGTGTACCGGTACAGAGAATTTCGGTACATTAGATTTGATCCCTGAAACAAGCGTCCCATTAAAGCTGCAGAGGGAGAAGGACAACCAAAGATATCAAGCTGCCGATTACACATCCGCGAATTCGGAAGGAGATAACAAAGGTAGCCTTTATCCCCACAACATTCTAAACAATTTCATCAGTAAATCCCCAAATCTAAAAATTGAATAACCCCAGAACATGCCAAACAGTTCAATTAAAAACCCTAATCCAAGGACAGAGATTAACTGAATCCCTAAAACGTGTTTCTTTTTTGGAAAATTAATTATGATAAATAAATAAACCAACCAACAGAGAATCAAGTGAATATTTTTCATGCTTGAGATCCAAACAGCGAAACGAGAGAGAGAGAGAGAGAGAGAGACCTGGGAGGTCCCAAGGTTCGCACTTGTAGATGTCGATGACGGAGATGGGGTCGAAGCGGAAGGGCTTTCCGAAGACCTTGCGCCTGAGGTAGTACCCCACGAGTTCTTGGTCGGTGGGATGGAATCGAAACCCTGGAGCCAGCGAAGAAGCTGATGCGGCCGCCGCTGGAGGTGCCTGATCCAGGCCCATGTGAGATGATTGCAGAGAGAGAGAGAGAGAGAGAGAGAGATCAAATTAGGGTTTCAGAGAGAGAGAGAGAGAGAGTTTGTTGAACAACCCTTGGGTTTTCAAATCTCAATTGAAGAGGAAGAAGAAGAGCTTCGTGGCGTCAAGCGACCGCCTTTGATGCTTTTTCCTTTTGTTTTTCCCTTTTTCTTTTTCGAGGATGCCTTTCTTTGGCGACTCCGTGAGAGGTAAGTCACCCGGTCCGTTTTTCGGACGGACAAGGATTTCGGTGGATAATACATATATTTTTATTTAGTGATAGGTTAATTATAGACATTTCATAAATTTACAAGTCCACCTAATAATTTTGTAAAGTAAAAAATTCACACAACCTAAATCCTAAGGTACCCTATGAAAGTGTCTAAAACCCTAAACCCTATGAAAGTACCTAAACCACTAAAATCATATAATAGGAAAGTGCACCTTAAAACCATATAAAAATGTCTAAACTTTAGAGTACCCTATCATATAATAAAAAATGAACCCAAAAATCTTATGAAAGTGTCTAATTTCTAGGGTGCCCTAAAATAGACTTGAAACTTTACAAAATTAATAGGTGAACTGTGGGCTTATGAAGTTCACATAATGAACTTAAGGCTAATTTTCTACGGAGTATATTTTTTTTTAGGAGTCTGATTTTTGCGCTTTAGAATTCAAAGGGCTCCATTTTTGTCCCCATGTGGAGGGAGAAAACAATCTGCTGCAGCCCACCCCAAGTCAGGTTGTGCGGAACCCACATAGAGTCTCACACAAACGATCCGAATCGTCCAATAATTTTTAAAAAATTATTTAATTGATTTTGAAAAAATTTAGCCCAATGGGACATTTGTAAATAATTATTCTAATTCGTTCAATTTTTCATTCAGAATTTAAGATCTTAAACTCTAAAAATTGAACAAATTAGAATAATTACTTACAAAAATTCAATTGGGCTAAATTTTTTCAAGATCAATTGCAAATTATTTAAAATTATTGAAAAGTTCAGATCGTTTGGGTGGAACTTTTATGTGGATCCTACACAACTATGTGCAAAATGATTCTTGACTTGGGGTGGGTTGCATCTGCAGCAAATTGCTTTCTCCCACCACATGGGACCGGGAGAACCTGCCAAGCAGGGGTGGCGAGTGCATCTCGGCCGTCCAAAAGTGTTTTGGACGGCCCGGATGCAAAGGTACCGAATAGATAAAAAAAAGAAAAGGAAAAAGATGTTTCGATCCGAGCCGTTAATTCTGAGATGAACGGCCGGATTGGCCGCTCGGCACTCGCTTGACAGAGGTGCGGCTTGGTAGGGTCCCCGGGTCCCACCACCATGGGGACAAAATTGGAGCGCCTCCAGTGAATACTGGAGTGCAAAATCAAACTCCTTTTTTAAACTATTATAAGAGGCAAATATGTTAGAAGATTAACTTATATTTGGCTTGAGTACTAGTTGATACAAGTGAATAAAAATAGGTAGTGGATAATGTAAAATTTACTTAATTACCCTCGGTAAATCATTTTATTCAGAATACAAAAAGGATTGAAAGGTAAATAGGCATTTTTCTCTACTAGGATAACCTAATCCTAAGATGAAGGTGGGATAAGCTAAGACCTGCCAAAATGAAGGAACACATACAGGGGATAAGCTCTCCTTCTCCCTTTCTTTTATCTCACTATTGAGTTCCTCTAAGTAAAAAGAATTTTTTTTAAGGTTTTGTCCTTACTAAAAAAAAAAATTTGTGTTCGTTGGTTTTTTGCCAAACTTTTGTGAATTATTAATTCGTTTTGACAAGTACCCAAATATTTTGAAAAATATTCACTTTCAGCCACAAAAAAAAAAAAGAAAAAAAAAGTTGACTTTTTGAACTTAACGGTGGATATTTCCAAAAGTATATTGTATTTTTTACTTTTTCGATTCCTTTTGTCGAGACGAATTAATAATCCACAAAAATTTAGAGCAAAACTAATGAGCGCAATTTTATTTGAATAAGAACAAAATCTTTAAAAAATACTAAAAATTAAACTGAACGGGGTCTAGCAAACACGTTTTTTCCCCTCTCATTTGCACCCTTATCCTCTAAAGATAACGGTCCCAAGGCTCCGTCTAGGATTGAGATTCATGTTGAGTAGGACTATTAATGAGGTTCTTAGCTCATCATGCACATTAAATGATTGGATTTTTTTTTAATTACCCAAAAAAGTACTCTCCATCCTAGATTTGGATGACAGGATGTGTTCGTGTCGTGTCGTGTCAGTCAGGTTCGTCACAAACCACCCAACCCAAACCCAATCCATTTAGAATTTTTGTTTTCGAGTCGTGTTATTTTTTGTGTTTTCGTGTCAGAAATGTTCAACCATAACCTGCTAACTTCGTGTCTGGTTCGTGTCGTGTTATCGTGTTTCATATCTGTTGTCCAGCTCTACTCCATCCAAATTGCTAGAGATTTTTTTATCGGTAAATGATGGAATCGTTAATACTACAACTGTCACGACCCAAAACCGATCCTGGAAGTCATGACTGGCCAAGCGGGTGTTAAGTCGCCGAAGGCCTGCTCATATTCTAGTTTAGAGATTTCTAACATCGTTGTCATTTTAAACAATAGAATTCAAGAATGTGGAAGCGTAGAATAAATAAGATAATCCCAGAGCTTCTAAGTGTATAAGTATAATAATTACAAATCATTAGACAATACATGATTTTTCACGGTTATTCTAACACCTCGTTCATCCACAACTTGCTATCTATTTTAACTTGAAAAATTGGAAAAGGTTTTCATAAGCCGAAGTTCGGGTGAGAAACGTATACCAAAGTTACAAGTTTGACCATGGAAATACCCCACATTATAAAACAGTTCAAAGCAACAATTCAAATATTTCGTTGACCATCCAGTACATGCATTTTTTTCCATAAGTTCATTTCTTCGGTCCAAGAGATGGACCCTTTTCATTTCATTTCATTTCTTTTCTCTTTCAACTTTTGCACTTTTGAGCGATAATAGCATTCAAAGGTATTTATTACCAATCGGTTGGGAAGCGACCCCATTGAAGAGTGGTAAGATATCATTACCCGGTGATGCCTGGCTGCATCTCCTACCTTATTACTTCATGCCACTAGTATCTTTACCTGTCCCCTAGCGCTCGGGACACCATTTGAATGAATCATATTATCACGAGCATGTACTAGCAACCAATAAAATTCAAGTTTCCAAAACATATTGCCATGATCTAATTTAACTGAAACTCAAAAGATTTATAAACCAGCTAGCCATTGCATGCATTAACATCAATTAAACCAAGTAGGAAGTTCAAATTCTATATTTTCCAGCAAAATCAAGCTATGGCATCTCATTCCAAAATTTCAGAAAATACATGTAACTAAGGTATGTGCAACTCACCAAAAAATAGCGTTTAACTTAGCAAACGGCAATTCACCCCACACAACTTGCACCTAAACACATAATATAATATACTAGTATTAGCTAAGTATCCAACTCCAAGATTAATTAGGTTAGTGCTTAGAAACCTAGGTGTTTCAATTTATTATTCTTAATGCTTCATGGATTTTAAATAAAGTATGTGGTGGCTTCAGTTACCGTGTTGGTAACCGAGCCTTGCGCATAAGCCAATGTTCCCCTCAGCCTAGGTTGTCGAGCCGAAGAGTGTTGTCGCTCCCAGTCTAGGGTTCGGCTCTGTGCCCGGGAATGTGCTTCGAAATCAAGATTATCCAATGAAGGGGAGTAGGGCAGTTGCAGTGAGTGGACCCCATGACGGGTCCGTTAGTATAGCAATCATTTGGATCAGGTCATGTGCTCCGTAACCGCCTCGTTCCCTTCGTCATAAATGACGTCACCCGAAGCGGTTACCAGAGCATGATCTCCACGCTTTGGCTTGGAGGCCAAGCAGCTCTAGGTCTATAAATACAAAGGGATGCTCATGAAGAGAGGTATGTCATAATTCTCCCCTAGCCTTAGACCTAAATTCCACCCCTGAGATCTAACTTGATCGTCGGAGGGTCACTGGGTTATCCAAACCCTAGTGACTTGATTGCAGGTCCATCAGAAGGAGCGGAGGAGGAAGGAACCAACCACAGCCCGTCTAGGTCCTGATAAATCGAACCCCCACAATTGGCGACTCTGCTGGGGACCTAGCCATTCATTCCACATCCATCTCACCCTTCAGCTCCTCCCCTCTCTCCTGAAACTCAAAGATGGTTGAGGTTGACGACACGCACCACGGTGGTTTCGCCCATGGGCTCGGTTCCATCGTGGACCACAGCCTGGCTTCCGACGGAGCCATCGCCCTAGGGAAAGCCCATGTATCCGTCGGAGTTGGCGCCGGGACATCAACTCCAGATGCAGTCCCGTCCTCCGAGCTCCACACCTACATCCGCCATCTCGAGCGGAAAATTGATGGTCTCACGACGGTGGTGAAGCGCGATCAACAAGTCCGAGACGAACTGGCGGAGATCAAAAATCTCCTTCAGATCTCTTCGTCTCACTCCTCCGGGAGTCGCAGCGGACACAGGAGTCGCCCTACTCCTCCTCGCAGCAACAACGTCGGTCACTTCCGGGACCACAAATCCCGCCCATCCGTCAAGGATCGTCTCGAGCCACCAAGGGCGTCGGACGCCCTAGCTGTAAACGCCACGTTGCGCAGGGACCGCTCCTACTCCCCAGACCGGCATCGAAGAAAACCATCGGCATTCGAGAGGCTCGGTGTGGGGAGTGTCTCCGCCTCCTCCACCCACTCAGTCCGAACGGCCAGGATGGGTCGAGAGCCTACCCCTAGCCTCACAAGGGCAGCCAGGGGAGACGACGGCCTCGTAGAGTTCCAAACCAGGGGGTATCGTGAGCGTCTAAAGAGCTCCAGACCCAAGAGCCCTATCATATCGCACCCTGCGGGCGCCCGTAGCAGAAGCCCGATCACCGAGCGCCTTGAGCCTTCCGCTCGAGATAGCCACCGGAAGAATCGCCGCGAGCGTTCCCCCCAGAAGTCGGTCAGTGTCGCACCAAAGAGGAAGGAGTATGACAGGTTGGACAAGCTTGTCCCAACTAAGCGTACCGCGAGTGAGCTTCCAGACGGTCTCGACCGTTCGATCCGACCTCATCGCGACGCGCGGCTTACACGGCTCACGACCTCCCCCTTCACCAGGGAGATTGACTCTGTCACCCCTCCGAAGGGATTCACCCAGCCCAAATTTGCCAAGTACGATGGCAAAACCGAGGCCTACACTCATCTGGTACAGTATAAGCTCGTGATGTCGTTGTTCCTTCGGAACGAGCCCTCGGACGATGCCTTCCTATGCAAAGTGTTTCCCGCGAGCCTCGGAAACCTGGGCCTCACTTGGTTCAATCAACTCCCGGCTCGGTCTATTTCATCGTTCGATTCTTTCTGCGATGCTTTCATGGCCCCGGTTCGTGACAAGCAATAAGCACGAGAAAGAGATTGACTCACTCCTGGCCTTCCGCAAGAGAAACGACGAAACGCTCCGGCAGTACGCCGGACGCTACTGGGAATTATTTAACGAGATAGAGGGATGCGACGGTGTAATCTCCGCCCGCGGGTTCAAGCTCAGTTTCACCTTCCAGGACGAGCAAGTTTACGACAACCTTGCCCGCCATAAGCCCAATTCTATGAAGGACCTTATGACGCGTATTGAGGGTTGGTGTCAGCTTATTGAGTCAAAGGCGGAAAGGGGCATTGGGAAGTCCACGGCCGGAAAAGCCCAAAGCACCTCGGTTCCCATGTTGGCTCCCACACATGTTTCGACCACGAAGAAGCAGGTCAATAACATAAAGCAATATCTGAGGAAAGGGCCGAAGCCTAGCGATTTCAATGCCGAGAAAACCGTCTTCACCATTTCCATCTACCGAATCATCGATCAAGTAAAGGACCAACCCTTTTTCTCTTTTCCAAATCAGAAAATGGGCACCGAAAACGGGAAGATCAAGAATCCCATCGTCCGATGCAGCTACCACCAAGAGCAGGGTCACTTCACCACAGCGTGCAAGCCCTTCAAGGCTTACTTGGAGCAACTTGTCGCAAATGGCCACCTCGGCGACTTCATCGATCGCGAGAAAACAGCGGCACGGGCGGTACGTACCGAAAACCACGCTGAGGACGAAGTCCAGACGATCCACGTCATCCACAGGCCCCTCAACCCCGAAGCAGCTCGTATCATCCAGGACGAATTGAACGCGGTCTCCTCCTCCTCCAAGCAAATAATGCTCGTCGGTCCTGAACCAAAGCGCCCGAGAACAGACGACGGCTCCAAGTGGGCGATAACATTCACCGAGAAAGATCTCGACCGTGTCCAGCTCCCGCACAACGACGCCCTCGTGGTCACGCTATGCATCGGCCCTTTCAATGTCCGACGCGTCCTCGTGGACCAGGGCAGCTCGGCCGAAGTCATGTACTACTCCCTATTCAAGGATCTGAAGATTCCCGACACCGAACTGCGCCCAACCGAAGTCCCACTCATCGGTTTTAACGGGGCTCCGGTCTGGCCGATCGACAAGGTAACTCTCCCCGTTCGCACCGGATCGGTTGTCTTGAGCATGGAATTCGTCGTAGTCGACGTCCCTAGCCCTTACAATGCCATCGTCGAACGAACTTGGCTCCATAGGCTCAAGGCCATCGCCTCAACCTATCACCAGGTTGTCCGCTTCATCGGAACCGATGGACGCCAGGAGGACTTGTATGGCGACCAAACCGCGTCGAAAAAGTGTTACGTCAACGCTATCCGAAGCAACAAGCGGACGTCTCGGGTCAATCTTATCGAGGTCCCCGAAGCTCCGGTTCTGGAAGACGTCGGCAGGCCAGCCGACGACAAGGCGGTGGAGGACCTCGTTACTGTTCCAATCACCGAGGATGGAAGCCGTTTCTTCCTTGTCGGTTCCTCACTTAGTGACACCGAACGGAACGAGATGGTGAACTTCCTCGCGAGGAACATCGAGGTCTTCGCCTGGACCCCATATGAAATGCCCGGGGTTGATCCATCCTTCATTTGCCACGAGCTCAACATCGACAAGACCAAATGCCCGGTAGTCCAGAAGGCGCGGCGATCCTCCCCGGTTCACTCCGAAGCTGTTATCGAGGAAGTGAACCGACTCCTCAACGCGAAGGCCATCCGTGAAGTACAATATCCCAGATGGTTAGCAAACACCGTGGTGGTCCAGAAGAAAAACGGTAAATGGCGCGTCTGCGTCGATTATTCCAACCTTAACGACGCTTGCCCCAAGGATTTTTTCCCTCTGCCACGGATCGATCAGCTAGTTGACGCCACGTCCGGCCATGAGCGACTCAGTTTTATGGACGCATACCGAGGTTACCACTAGATCGCCATGAGTGATGACGACGTCGAGAACACGGCCTTCATCACCCCTCACGGCATCTTTGGTTACCTTGTCATGCCCTTCAGACTCAAGAACGCCGGTGCCACGTTCCAGCGAATGATAACCAAGATGTTTGAGCGTCTGTTGGGGGACACAATGATGGCGTACATTGATGACATGGTTGTAAAGAGCATGCGCGCTGGCGAGCACCTCACCCACCTCGCCGAAGCCTTCACAGTTCTGAAGACGCACAAGCTACGCCTCAACGCCGAGAAGTGTGCTTTCGGGGTTAGCTCCGGGAAATTCCTCGGTCACCTCGTCTCCCGACGCAGTATCGAGGCTGACCCTGCTCAACTCCTTGCCATCGAAAAGCTCTCAGCTCCCCACAACAAAAAGGATGTTCAGTGGTTAACAGGCATGGCCGCCGCCTTGAATCGGTTCATCAGTCGTTCTTCGGACAAGTGCCAACCGTTCTTTGCACTCTTGAAGGGAAGCCGGCGAAGCTTCGCTTGGACAGAGGATTGCAACCGGGCTCTTCAGCTGTTGAAGACTTATCTTTCCGAGGCCCCACTCCTTGTCACCCGTCGGAATCAGGAAGATCTGTTCCTATGCTTAGCCGTCTCAAAGCACGCCATAAGCTCGGTGCTCGTCCGACAAGAAGGAAGGGAGCACCAGCCTATCTACTACTCCTGTAAGACAATGACTCCCACCGAGACGCGCTACCTCCCCTTGGAAAAGCTTGTGCTCGCTCTTGTCTCTGCCTCTCGAAAACTTGCCCCATACTTCCAGTCACATCGCATCATTGTCCTAACCGCGTACCCCCTCAAGTCTCTCCTTCGGAAGGCCGACCTTTCTAACAGAATCTCCCAGTGGGCTGTCGAGCTCGCTAACTTCGAGATCCATTTTCAACCTCGGACAGCCATTAAAGCTCAGGCACTCGCCGACTTTATCGCCGAGCTCACACCAACCGACGCTCTCGCTTCCTCTCCGACCCCGCCTACCAAAGAGGCTGGCCAGTCAACCCCAAGCTCCGCCTGGAAGCTCTTCCACGGCGATATTTGGAAGATGTACGTTGATGGTGCGTCCAATAGCCGAGGCGCCGGAGCTGGGATCGTACTCCTCTCCCCTTCAGGCGTCATGCACGAGAGCTCCATTTCTATCAACTTCCCTGCTTCTAACAACGAAGCCGAGTACGAGGCACTCATCTCAAGGCTCAGGACCGCCCAGGCACTTGGTATTGAGGAGCTGGTGGTCTACAGTGATTCCCAACTTGTGGTTAATCAACTGTCAGAAGAATATGAAGCTCGGGACGACCGAATACGGACCTACCTTAGCTCCGCCGTCCAACTCATCAAAGACTTTAAGGCCATCCGCGTCGAACACATTGCCCGGGAACAGAATGCCCACGTCGACGCACTCGCAGGGCTCGCCTCGGCTTGCTCCTCCACGGAACATCGCTCCATTTCATTCGACTCCATCGACAAACCAAGTTTTGAGCTAGAAGTTTTATCCCACGAGGTCCTTAACATAGACCTCGGTCCAAGTTGGATGGACGAAGTCGTTAGTTACCTACGCGATGACATCCTTCCCTCCGACAAGAAAGACGCCCACCGTCTTCGGAACAAAGCTGCCCTCTTCTGGCTCAATCCTAATGGCAAGTTTTACCGAAGGTCATTCACCGGACCATATCTACTAGTGGCACACCCACACCAAGTCCAGGGTATCATCGAAGAGCTTCATGCGGGCGATAGCGGTTGCCACTCCGGTGGACGGTCCCTCGCCCACCGAGCCATCACTCAGGGGTACTGGTGGCCAACGATGAAGAAGGATTCCGAGGAATTTGTCAAACGATGCAAGAAATGTCAGATGTTTGCTCCCATTATCCACCAGCCGGCTCGGGACCTTAGCCCTCTAACCAGTCCCTGGCCCTTTTCCCAGTGGGGCATGGATATCGTTGGAAAGCTGTCAGTCGCTCCAGGCGGATTCAAGTTCCTCCTAACTGCAACCAACTATTTCTCGAAATGGGTCGAGGCGGAGCCTCTAGTCACCATCAAAGAAACAAACGTCATCCGCTTCGTATGGCGAAACATCATTTCACGCTTTGGTGTATCGTTCGCCATAATCACAGACAACGGGAGGCAGTTTACAGGACAGAAGTACCGAGCCTTGCTTAATGAATATGGCATCAGATGGGACACGTCTACCCCGGCCTACCCACAAGGCAATGGACAGGCCGAAGCAGCAAACAAGGCGATCTCATCCAGACTTAAGCGTCGCCTTGAATCCCGACGGGGCAAATGGGCCGAAGAGCTACTCAGGGTGCTGTGGGGCTATCGCACAACGCCTCGCCGGTCCACCGGTCGCACTCCTTTTTCTTTGGCGTTCGGCATGGAAGCTGTCATCCCCATCCAAGTCGGGCTTCCCACCATCCGCACTGAGAATTTTGAGGCGTCGGTCAACAATGACAACATTGCTGCAAATCTCGACCTGGCCGAAGAGGAACGTGAGACTGCCAGGATAAAGCTTGCCTCGTACCAACAGGAAATTGCGAAGGGTTACAACCGAAGTGTTCGCCTTCGTTCCTTCAAGCCCGACGACCTTGTGTGGAAGAAAGTTGTCGAGAAATCCAAGAAGAGAAAGTTGATGCCCAATTGGGAAGGTCCCTATCGAATCATTAAGCACCTCGGTTCAGGGAATTACAAGTTGGAAAAGTTGGATGGCTCGCCCATCGCCAAGACATGGAATGCCAATAACCTCAAAAAATTCTACAATTGACCGCTCGGTTCCTAGACCCTATCTCCCTTTTTGCTTGTATTTCTTTTACTTCAATGTTATGGGCGGTATGCCTCTGTAATGACAGCATCTCAATCAGTTTGAATGAAAATCCCTCTTTCCTGAGTTTTATTTCTACTCTCTGCTTATGCTGTCTTAATAACTAACACTCGGTTCATCTCTAATGAGCCGTTTTACACTGACTTCAGGGATATTGTCCTATTATAGGTGATACCCTTGGACAAAATTCCCACTAAGTCACCCCGGCCTTCTCGGCCGTTTGGACTTTTGGTCACTCGCAATAAGGACACTTGACTCCACACCGAGTCCCTTATTCTGACCCACCACTGTCTATCGCTACTCGGGATCGCGGCGAACCGAACCTATGGCCGAAGCCATACCCCTTCGCGACGCGGCTACGGTCCCCAAGTAGTACCACCGTCTCACGAGCCTACGTCTCCTTCCGAGCGCTCTCGTCGTGAACACTTCAGGCTGCCCCAGTCCGACGAAGGAACACGGAGAACTTCAAACTGCTCTTTCCTTCCTTCGGACCAACCCACTTGTTTACCCATAGTTCTGCTACACTAAGGCTTTGGTTTTCGATCACTTCTTTTCCACTCAAAATCGCTTCGGATCATGCTCTGAAACATCTTCGGTACAACATTGCTTCAGAAGCACACCCAAAGCAAGGGGCATTAACATATCCAAATAGCAATCAAAGCAGGTATAAATTAGGAAGAAGACATTCATTCAACGAAATCCAAAAATCAACACTTCATTCAAAGTTAAAATCATACCAGACCTGCTTAACTATTACATGCCCTGGTACGGCAAACTCCATATGTCCGGAGCCGCCCAGTCAAAAACAAGTTGGTCAAAAATCAAAAAGAAGGGTACAAGAAAAAGGGAGGGACAAGCTTAAAACAACCCTAGGCATCTTCGGTTGGAGCGGTGGCGTCGGGCCCGGCTCGACTCTCTGGGGCTTACCGCTCCCCGGTACTTTGCTCCACCTCGTCCTCCTCTTCGGGCAGCACGAGCTCCTCGGGGGATGGCTGGGGCAGGGCTCGGTGCTCAGAATCTTCGGGAAGGTTGAGCTTGTGCAGCAAGGCCTCGTGGCAGAAGCGAAGCCCGTCCATGAAGCGTTCTCTATGCAGCTCAGCTTCGATCTCCTGGACTTGTTTCTTATACTCAGCGACAGCAGCATCCCAGCCCTCGCCGAAGCCTTTGTCCCTCGCCGCTTCAACCTCTCGGGCTCGGGTGACTCTCAGGGTCTGCGCATCCTCCTCCGCCTTGGTGGCTCGGCTCTCGGCGAGAGCACGCTTTCCCTCGCTTCTGGAAGTCGGCCAGATAGATCTCGCAAGACGCCCGGGCAACTTTCAGATCCTCCTCCTTTTCAGCGAGAGCCCGCCTCAGCTCCACCATTTCCAGATCCCGAGCTTTGTTTCGGTCATTTATCTCCAAAGCCCGAGCCCCGGCCTGTCAAGATGAAAAATGTAAAGTAAGCGCAGAATCTTGCTCGAATGCAGCAAACGGACGTAAAAAGTGACTTACCGCCAAGAGTGCTTGTGCAATCTCCCCGGTGAGGTCCTCGGTCCTCCCGCTGATAGCTTTGGCGTCTTGAGGAAGGATGCAGGAGCGCAGCAACCCAAATGCCGTGCCGATGTTGCTAACGGCACTATCAACATGGGTGATAAGGCGCTCGGAGTAATGGCGAACCTCCGGGGCCCATGGCACGTCCCTGGTAGCAGCTCGAACTTCGGAGTCGGTTGCCGCGCCGTCGGTACCCTCCTCATCTTCCTCCTCAATGACAATGGGATCCTGGTCCCTCGCCTGGGTCTCCTCACCCTCCTCTTACCGAGGCCTCTTCTCCGGACGTCCCTCCGGTGAGTCGGGGGTGACACTCGACGGCTTAGCCCCTGGAGTGCCGGTCGGGCCGCTTATGCCTCGGCCAGCTGGCCTTCGGCGCCGAAGATTGAGGACCTCCCTGCCGCGACCGCTCATCTCGTCGCTGAGCCCGGTCCTCTCCGGGGTGTCCCTGTCAAGTTCTTCCCGAAGCACGCCCCGAGGCCCGGAGCTGCTTCCCTTGGTGTCTTCGGTCCCGGCTGCCCCTCTCCCTCGCCCTCCTCTTCCTCTGCCTCCTCCTCGCCCTTTACCCGCCCTCGGTACACCTTGCTGCCTTGGTCTTTTCTTCAGGAAGCTGGTGTAGGAGGCGACGTAGCCGAGCAAATCGGGAGCGAACCGGTTGACAAGTGGGATCGCGAAGGCAGCTGTGATCCGGGACTGATCAGCTCTTTCCCGAAGCCCTGCAACGACGCCCTCAGTTGCAAAAACAGAATACCAAATAAGGACGAATCAGTACAACGGGCAAAACATAGCCATGTATTAAAAGGAATATATGTACCGAGGGGAGGGGTTTAACCGACCAGGTGATCCGTTTTCAAAGGAAATGGTGGTGGTCGTATCCGCTCTCTCCCCGGGACCGAACATAAAGTTCCCGGTGACCGAAACGTAAACGCCGGCCCACTCCTCGGAGTCAGGAAGATGGTCGATCAAAAAGGTGTCGTAGCCGGAGTGGCAAGATAGATAGTACCGTTGGTGTTCACGGTTGACCCCGAGTGAGTAGACGCCTAAAAGCTCCTCCATCCTAAACGTAAGGTTATATTGCCTCCTCAGTTCAATGACACTGGTAATAATTCTATACGAGTTTACCGTGAGCTGGGAGGAGGTAAGGTTGAGGGTTCGGAGGATTCGTCTGACGAACTGGTGAAGAGGGAATCTAATCCCTCCCTCGGTTATGGCCATCAGGGGGAAGATCAGAGCCCCTTCTCGGTGGGGGAGATCCCTGGGATCGTTGTTCGGTAGCAGCCGTACCTCGACGTCGTGCGGTACGCTATAAACTCGTTTAAATTCCGCATATGCGGCTGGCGTCCCATCGAAATATTGGTTCCCGTACGGACAGGGCCTCATCGGCCTCCTCCTTGACCGAACTTCTTCTGGAGCGTCGGCAAAGGGCCCCGGTCCGTGATTCGAGGTGCTAGGCTCTGTCATTCTCGGGTCAAAGGTTGTCTTTCGCTGCGGAGCTGTTGGAGGGGCGTGGGGTTCGATTGAGTCAATTGGGACTGTGTCTCCACGAATATTTCTTCGAGTTCTGCAGAAGGGACCGAGCTACTGGAACTGCCCGATGAGAGCTCAATGACCATTCGCCCCTACCTAACAAAGAAGTGCAAAAAAAACCCGTTCGCTATGTGCCCAGGGAAAACAAGAAGACCTAAGAGCTCGGGATAGAATGGTCATTGTTCTTCGAAGTTTATTGGCCTCGGTTAAATTCAGGGTACCCTCTTCAGGAGGTCTCCCCTTTTTGGGTCCGGCCAATCCTAAAGTCTAAGGTTGAAGATAGGCCTCGGGAAGGATATAGGCCTCGGGAAGAATATGCGCCTCGGTCGCAGCAAGAACAAAGCCAGGAACTCCCAGCGCCGCCGCGGGCCAGAGGCGGCGAGCGGTGGTTCGATTCTAAACCACGCCAAGAGCGACTGAGAACTCAAAAAAAATAGTCAAGAAACAAATATTAAGGCGAGGAGATCGATGTACCTCAAATCCGTGCGATGATCAACGTCCAAAGCGCTTGCAATCGTGGTTGAGCGGCGGAGGCAGGCGGCAGCAGTTCGACTTCAGAAACAGGGGGAAGAGTGGCCGTTTCCTCTCTCTCTCCATTATTTATATTAGGGCGAACGAAACGTTGCGCGGGCAACGAAGCGTCGTGCATCGGTTCTCTCGATCTCTGACACGTGTCCTTATCGAGCGGTCACATCTTATGAGGTTCTGCACCGAGGCGGGGGTGCCGTATGGCCGATCCAGTGGCCTAGTGACGCGTGTCCCCGAGGCGACGCTTCGTACCAATCAACTGACACTGCATGTGCCGGGGCAGCCTTCTCCTCTTTCCATCTCGGTGACATCGACACGTGGATCTTTCTGACACAAACAGCTGGAATGGAATCCACCGGGGTGCCTTCGCCCTTCGGTGACTTTTCCTCGGGAAGGCTGAGGGCATGATGGCTCGTGAAGGTGTCAAGATCCTGAAGCGAAGGTTCGAAGCTCCAGAATCTTGAGGGGCTATTGTGGTGGCTTCGGTTACCATGTCGGTAACCGAGCCTTGCGCATAAGCCAATGTTCCCCTTAGCCTAGGTTGTCGAGCCGAAGAGTGTTGTCGCTCCCAGTCTAGGGTTCGGCTCTGTGCCCGGGAATGTTCTTCGGAATCAAGATTATCCAATGAAGGGGAGCAGGGGAGTTGCAGTGAGTGGACCCCATGACGGGTCCGCTAGTGTAGCAATCATTTGGATCAGGTCATGTGCTCCGTAACCGCCTCGTTCCCTTCGTCATAAATGACGTCACCCGAAGCGGTTACCAGAGCGTGATCTCCACGCTTTGGCTTGGAGGCCAAGCAGCTCTAGGTCTATAAATACAAAGGGATGCTCATGAAGAGAGGTATGTCATAATTCTCCCCTAGCCTTAGACCTAAATTCCACCCCTGAGATCTAACTTGATCGTCGGAGGGTCACTGGGTTATCCAAACCCTAGTGACTTGATTGCAGGTCCATCAGAAGGAGCGGAGGAGGAAGGAACCAACCACAGCCCGTCTAGGTCCTGATAAATCGAACCCCCACAAAGTCCATCAACAACAGTCAAGTACTTTAAATTAGATTTCTAAGACTTTTTTTTTTTTTTTTAACAGTTGATTTTGTTCCTAACCCGAGCTATGGCGGTGAGTCCGAATTCGAACTCTTTGCCAGAGGGAGTTTCTCTTGTGTAGAAATTTCAGGGGTTCGAGTGTGGCAAGTGCGAGAAGAGGAAGAGATATGGTGGAGAAATAAGAAGGACTAATCGGAGTGGCCCGAGGGGCCGGCAACCGTGGCTGCCGCTTCTGACCCGTCGTGCACTGTGCGTGTGTGCTTGTTTTGTGGTGAGTGTGTTGTGTGAACTAATTACTCCAATAATCGTATGTGTAATAATTTTCCTGGCTACATAAATTAAGGAGTGAGGTGAAAGATTACCAAGAGAGAATCATGGAATTTTCCAGCAACGTTGGTCGGAACGGCGAGCGGTAATGCTTTTCCAGCAACTACTGTTTTAGTGATAATGTTTTTCTTTTTCTTTTGCCTTTCCTTTCTAATTTTGTTTTATCTAATGTAGGGTTTAATTATACACCTAAGAATTGTATACATATATTCGGTGGTTAAAGGTGAGTCAGGACCCGTATTTTCTTTAAAGAAAAGGACACCTGTGATTCTCTTGTCATACCATCGCGACACGTAGCATTCTGTGCCCATTCGTTGCAATTTTGTCGGTACACGTTCGAGTTATGGTCTTTGAAAAATCTCAAAAATTTAACATATAAACTAATAAAAATATGAGAGTCGTCGTAGCAGTGTCCGATTATAAAAGAAGACTCCAACATCGCATAACTCGTACCGTTTTCAGATGTAACTCAATTGTCCCATAATACTTATAAACTTAAATCGAAATTCACACGTTTATTCCGACCACGAGACTAGAATTTTAAAAGTCAGGATTTTACAACAACAATTGTTTTGCATCACCTAGGATTAGAAAGGATAGCTTTCATAATGGAAATTGATTTTCACACTCCTTTTTTTTTTTTTTATATCCACGGTGCCTTTTTTGTTCTTTTAGTGTTGAAAGTGTATTTATTTTTTTTACTAAAAGACAAAAAGGGAATGTGGATATAAAAAAAAGGAGTGTGAATCAATTCTCATTCTCTTTCATAATTACCATATACATTATTTACTAACCCATTTTCTCATTAGAGAATTGTAGGCCGGTCTTAATTATTTGGTTTGGTATTTGGTTCGGTTAAATCTCTAACTTTTGTCTAGATCACATTTTGATGTTTTGATCTAGCGATCTTTTTCTTGGGTTAAGGCATCACTTCTCAAAGGCGTCAAGAAGTGGTCTCATGAAATTCTTCTTCTTGCCAGGGCGAAGGTTCAATCGAAAACTATCTCGTGCTTTGATTTCTCAATTGATGGTAAAAAACAATCCCAAGTTAGGGGATTATCACAAAACATAAGTTTATCATGACAATTTTGACACAAGAGGCTTGAAATTGATTTTAAAAGATGGGACCGACCCATGAAGGATTGACTCAAAAGATCGTGACGGAGCCTCGAGAAGAGGCTGCCTACATATCCCTTTTGCAGAGCAATCAAATCATAACGTAGTTCGCGACTACGAAACTAACTCTATTTTTTGGTTTTTCTTCTTTGACTACAAACTTGAATTTGAAAACATACAGACACGAATGCATGAAAGATTCAAGGTACAAGCTGACTCGAAATTGAAAGACGAAGACTCGACTTGAAACTCAAAAACTTCTCCAACTTGTGAGAGATCCCGTTCACGGATTGCATTCATGGTTCTTTGTTGCCATTACCCTTTCAAATGTCTCGTCTTGACCTTTTGTCAGTTCTGGTCCTTCCTCACTATCTCGGGCATCGTTCGGATTTTGATCTATCCTCAGATTCTGTGTTAGCTTGGAACTTATTATTGAAGTATCAAACTTGTTAGGGGTTGAAATAATGGTTTCTGGCGGCCTCTGTCGATAATGCACTGGTAGGGATGGATTTTTATGCCATTAAAGATCCCGTTGATGTTTTGGTTGCTTAGAAGTTGTCCAAATGGGCCATGTCCCATCGATTCATAAGTCGACCCCGCCTTGAACTTCTCAAAGATCCTATGATAGTTTTTCCTAAGCAATTGCCACCCATCAGGTGTTGACTCCCATACCCTGTCTATGTTCTTGAGGGTGGAAATCCTGACTTCCGCAGGTATATTATTGACGGTGGGTTTTGGCTCGGTTGCGGGTATGATGAATTGGCTAGGGTCGAATGAGGTTGGGTTGAGATTGATCGATGAGGTTGACATGGGGGTTTTGCGGGTGCTTTGGGAGAGGGTTTATGATAGTGTTTGGTTCCATTATTGATGAAATCTTGGATTTTATGGCGAAGACAGAAACAGTTATTGGTGGAATGGCCGGTCCATTGGTGGAAAGCACAGTAGGCGTTTGGGTTGTGGGATGCTGGGAGCTTTTGAGGTGGAGGAGTTGGAGGGAGCGGCTCAATGAGGTCGGCTTCGAGGAGCTTCTCATAAACTGAGGACAAAGGTGGAAGCAGAAGAAGATCCTTGGTTGGGTTTTGCAACTGGGTTGAGGGTTCTTGGTGGTGCCGGGTGGGTCTCTGAGGAAAGTTTTGATTTCTTCGTAACTGTATAGCATTCGCTATCAATGGAATACACTCTTTTGCCTTTGTGTATGTCTTCTTTTTCAGCACCTGTTTCAGACAAATATCCAACATTCTCATTTGGGTGAGTTCTGGCATCATAGAATTCAGCCAGGTCTTTGAATATGTCCGAGAACTTCACTTTTGAGCATGGCTTGGTTCCAACCGTAGGAGGGTGGTAGATTTGTTGAGTTTCTTTGATCCAGGCATTATCAACATTTAGTCCCAGATTCGAATTCAGGACCATGAAGGTGAGGAGGTTAACCAGCCTTTGTAATAGAGTTAGCATCTGAGTCATCTGCTTGTCCATTTTTTGACTCATGTCCTCTATAGCCTTTTTTTAGCTCAACCAGTTCTGTTTGCCTTGCCATTTAAGGCAATCAAAGAAGGTGGTATGGCTTTGTTGTAGGATGGGTGGCCCGGTATTGACAGTAAAACAAAAAAACAGACTAAGAATGTGCCTCTGTTGTGTTTTTATTAAAAAAAAAAGAAAAAAAGAATGTGTATGCCATCAAAGAAAGTTGTACACATGTCGTCGTTGTCAACTCGAGGAATCGGACTTCTAAGAAGCCTATGCACTGATCTCACTTAAGACATGGCACAAATAGTTCCAACAACCACGAGTAGGTTGTGTTAGGTGGGTTAAATTCCATTCGTTGGGAATTAGAGTCAATCTCCTTATCAAACACCATCCGAGACAGAGCAATAAAACTGCTGAAAGATGCGCTTAAGGCTATACTGAACTAGAGTTAGCCGTTCGGACATGACGAACACCAGAGGTATCCCAAACTCCTTGGATTTATGGTCTCTTAGACCTTGATTCAAAAAATGACAACCTGTGAGGGATTGCCTTTGTCCTCAGAGATTCTTTTGAGTACTCCGAATAAATCGATGGGGTGCTTACGTGTGAATTCTCGTGAGCTGGAGAGGTGCGTTTGGTTGACAATTAGCGGCGGAAAAGAGGAAATAAGTCTTGTAGGGTGACGGGTAGAGCGGGAGGTACAAAAGGGGCAAAGGCAGCGTATCCCTATTATTTTCCGTGGGTGTCTGGCTTTCCTCTAGGTTCGAATACGTGAGGTCACTCTTTTTCTTTGGAGAAGAATGTTCTTATTCCTCAAATTTAGTGTCCACGCACTCCTTCTCAAAAAAAGTCGTCACTAATCATTGGGAATGTCAAGGGTATTTATAGGGCACTGGGCCTAGGTCAAGCCCAGGGCAGCGCTCTTATTAAATTCCGACACGTGTCCCCTCTGTACCTCCAGGCCTTAGAGAAACTTGCCCTCCCGCGGACACTCTTTTGCGGGAGGGCTCAAATTTCCGCAGCGATACCTCCATCCCAAGCCACCAAGCCACAACAGATTCCCTAATTCCCGCTGGAGCAAGGTCGCGACCTGCGGCGATCGTACTTTCTCCGCGGGCTCCACCCGGACCCTGCCTTTAGACCGTGACGGAACCCCGAGAACTCTTCAACGTAACTTCCTTAAGATTACGAGTACCCAGCAACTCGAGGGTACTGAGTGCGGTCTCTCACTGCCAGAACCTACCCTGGGGGGCGCAACTTCAATTCCGCGGGACTCGCGGAAATATCGCGGCAGCTTCCCTTCTCGCGGATATCAACCGCGGGGGCATTTCTCCGCTTTTATCTGTACACGCGTCATTTTCCAATTGGGCGGTCAACTATTCTTCTTTGGACGAGAATTTGACCAAGGCCCCCGTTTCCCGCAGGCCCTGCTGCCACGTGCGTGTTCGTAATTGAGGGGTCAAATAGTCTCCCCTTCATCGTGGTTTAATAATTTTGACCGTAACTACAAAAGCATATGGTGGACGAATGATGTTAGACGCGCCGAAAATGGAAACTGGAGTCCGCAACAAACAAATATTAGAAACGCAAACAATTTATTCTGACAAAATAAATTTAAAAGACAAGTTCTCTGTCAATGGCGAAAGGATTCGATACAATCCCGTTCAGGGTACGGAATTACAGTAAAGAACTACAAAAACAGATTACATAAGCGACACAAATAGCTCAGACAGCTCTACTACTGATTTCCTTCTTCAGAAAATCAATATGCAACTGATGATGAAAGTTACTCATGGCCAAGGCTAACGACTACTACAAAATCATATTATTCCTACGCATCGGAAGTAGCTAAACGCCTCAAATTACCCTTTTCAGGTCCTCATTTTCCTTGCTTAGAAGTTCAATCCGCGACTGAAGAATGTTGATCATGGCTTGGGCCCTCATCACTTCAATCTTCAATGTCTCCCTCTCCATAGAAACATTAAGGATCTCATTCTCCAAATTGCTGATGAATTTCAAGTATCCGGGCGGCACAGACTTCTCGAGATTAGCTGCGTCAAATGTTAGCGTTTTATTTGGGTTGTTTTCTTTGGGTTCCAGAGATTCCAACAATGGGAATTCCAAGAGTCCAATTGACATATTTGTTGTGGGGGTGGTTGAGGTAGTTGTAGAAATGTGGAAATCATGAGTCGTCGTAATTGAATCTTCTGATCCATTTCCACGGCTTGAGTTTGGATTGTCAGGCTTTGATCTTTTATTCGGAACCAAAGAGATGGGTTCTGCATCAGCTACACACTGTGATGGATAATCCTCTGACCTTTCCTTCTTGCAAATGAACGAAAAGTTTTGTGAACTGTTTGGAAGCTCAGTTTGATGCAGAGCTGCCTTGTTGATGGAATGAGTATCCTGTAACAATGGAATGATATTCAGTGGGCTTCATAAGAAAAAGGTAAAACTAGTTGAACGAATACCAGGAGGAGCTGTGAGAAAAACAGCTCGCAGTACCGAGGAAAAATGAACAATTTACATATGTGTTACGCCTATAAGTTGAAAGAAAACAGAGTAACAAAATGGAGGGTCTCTTCTTCTTCTTTTTTGAATAGACAATGGAGGGTAGTAGATGCAACAGTTCAAAGAAGTGAATTGTTCATGGAAAAGGTTGGGATAGGGAAAGACCCAAGGATTACATGGCAGGTGGTTGTACATGACATATAAATTTGAAAATTTTAATAATTGATTATATGGCCCTTAACATAGCAGAATGGTGAAAAGAATTCCTTAGCCAACCCCAACTCCCCAAGTGATTAGGACACAAGGCTTAGATTGGTCTGACATCTTAAGTGTCGGATTGCATAGACAGGTAACAAGGTCTTAAGAAAATCACTTCAGCTATTACACAATAAAGCATAATGGACCATGAGCTTTACCCCTAGATGTCCAGTCAACTGCTGTGCCTCAAGGCCCTCAACGCATTTCGGGGAGAAACATCTAGCTCCGGGCAAGGACACACTATCTAAAGAGATGGGCATATGCAACAAGAGCACAAGGCAGATGTTGACAACTAAGTAAAAGCTATTCCCCCAATGAAACAACACAGATCATAATTTTAGAGCACACTGACAAATACAGCAAGCTTGCACAGTTTCATAATTCCTGGAGCCTGTCGTATGTACTTCTATCTGAATACAGTTCGCATAACTGAATAAGTAACCTCCAAGCATCTCCTTTAGCGTATGAATGCAGATTCGTAATCTGCCTTAAGCCCATTCGTGAACAAATGTAGGACAACAAAAAAATAGTTTACCAAACTCTTTTCCAGTTGATCAAGTACTTATAGAACGGGTAAGAGGAAGTTGGCACCCCAAACTGCACTTGTGTTGCCTTCTCACATGTGAAGCTTTTGGACAATTGAAGCCAGAAGGATTTGTTATGCGGCTCCATGGTGCCAATGTGTAGAAAATGGAACACCACAGGGCTTGGCTTTGCACAAGTGCAATTCATGTGCCACAAGCATTTAACCCCTACTCTGCCTTGTTATTTGATACTCAATACTTTCAAAAGTTGCCATTGGTAAAAAATAAATTTCACACCCAAATGCCACTCCAATTCTACTTGGTCCGTGAAGTTACAAGGACACCACCACATCCTCCTAAAAGACCCATCACCACAACTGCGCCTCCACCTCTGTCCAACCCATTGTCTCCCTCTAAACAAACCTGCCACATCTTGTATTAAAAGACCCAATCATTGCACCATTTGCTCACCAAGACGACCACTAATAAGACAATTTATCCAACATCAATTTGACCCCTTCCCTTCTTCTTCTACTTCTTTTTTCAAAAGAAACATTAAACTATGATTCTGTAAACTATTATCACTTCAAACCATCCTCTCCTCTTTTTTTTTGGCAAATCGGAAATTCACTTCAAACCATCCTTTATTAATCATAACATAATGGACAATTTTGTCACCTGTCCCTTTTTTCCTTCCCTCTTACCAGTCACCACCATCACCCATCCCAGCAGCACCCGCACCCCCTTTCCGCCACTGCCACCACCTCAAACCCCTCACTTTTCGTATTCTCTATCTCTGCCTGCAAAAATGGCTTCCACTTTCACAAAGCCTCACCATCATAACCCACCCTGTCCATAAAAAGTCCCACGTCACAACCACAACAAACACAGACCCACAGTGCACCTTTTTGCCTTCCCCAAACTGAATGTATGGCCATACCTTGCATCACCAAAACGACCACTGGTCCAGAACATATCTTCCTCTAAATTCTCGTTTCCACTTCCCACTTTTACTTGCCCACTTTCACAACGAATCCCAATTGCCACTTTTATCATAGCACAGATCTCCAAGTTAAACTGGTTGCAGAATTGCCACTTCTATTACAGCCACTATTGTCTCCGTTACATCTTTAACATTTGTTGCAACTTACATGTCTTGACGAGATTTACCAATCAACATTCCCTCCAAATTTAGGTTATGGCTCCTTTTGCGATGCAATGCCATCCGTAGGAATATAATCACATAAATTAACAGGAAAATAGGTGGGTAAGACCATGTCTTATTCTGTTTATGGCACTTCCCTAGCCCATGGACACTCTTGCTTTAGATTCATCAACTATAGATTCAATAGCAATTTTCCACCAAGACCATCAAAGGCCAAAGGTTCCTCCTTGTCTCCCAAATACTGAAGCCCCAGTAGGGAACTTTGATGAGGAATGAGTTCTTACAGCAAAACGCCTACTGCATAATGAGGCAAAAATGTTTGTTTCCAAAGAGCAATAAAAATGAACCACTTAATGAAAACAGGAGTAGAACCTCTACTATTTTCTTTTGCAAGGGTTCATAAATGTGATTGAAGCTTTCATACAGAAAAAAAAAATCACTAGGAGAGTAAAAAGTTGGAGAAAGGAAATCACTTTTTGCTTCTATTCCCTTCAATTATCTAACTCAAAGCTGTGAATTGACTGGGATGGTCAAAAGGAACTTTCCTTAATCAGTCCCACAAATCGAAGCTGGAAGTCTGATTACTCCAAGTGGTATGTAAAATAAACTGTTATCATATGTAGAAAGTTAGAAACTTTGAATCCAACCCAAAAGCTAATGTTATTAGGTGAATACATCCCTCATGTATGTTAAGCGTCACCCATTCCGCACACAAGCAATGTGCAATTATGTTCTTGGACCAAAGATATGTTTAACTTCTCAAGGTTTCCACTTCTACCAATTACTGCAATCTAGGGGAACAGTTCGAAGATATTCTTCAAACCTGGCAAAAGTTGAAAACATTTTCTATGGGCAAAAGAATTGGTGATAGATATAAGTTGCAAGGAATTAAAATATAGGCAAAATAACTAAGGTATGCGTAAAGGCATCTCATATTAAACTCATGAACAGTGACGGAGAGGGGAACAGAAGAAAGCACAAACCTGCTCAAACTCAATCCGTTCCACTTGGGCATCATCGCCATTTACGATCTCATCTCCAGGTTCTCCTCCTGGAATCACCAGCAACGCATCATCATCCCATTCCTCTTCAATAAACGGTGCATATCGATCCCCATTTGGTGGTCCTAAACCACTTTTTTGGAAAATTCTGCACAGAACAAATGCATCCTTTCCCGCGCAAAACAATCACCAAGTACAAAAAAAATTCATATGGCCATGGGATTCAAATTGCTAAATAAAGGCAAAACCAGTAAAATTTAAGCACTAATTTTGGATAATACAAGCACAAAATCCAAACCTGTGCAACCCCGGCTTTCTCTAAATCTTCGTCTGTAAGCCTATATTCATGCATAACCCAATTAGTCCGCTTGCCGTCTGGGGCTCTACCACTATGAAACACAAGCGTTTTCTTCATCCCAATTGTCTGTCCTTTATGACGTACAGCTCGATCCTTTCCAGTGGCCTTCCAGTACCCCTTGCCAGTGGCACGGTTCAATCGCGACCCATTTCCATACTTTCTATCTACAGGACTAAAGAAGTACCACTCAAGGTCTCGGCTCTTTAGCCTTGAATGCCCTAAAGGCACATAAAACAGATTAGACAGTGCTCTCCACACACACACAACCACACATGCCTACAAAGACACAGAAACGAAAAAATTGGACCTGGCTAATGAACTGGACGTGGGAGAGCTAAATTGCATCAATAACCATGAAAATCATTATTAAATAGCAAATGCATAAGCATATAAAAGAGGATCCGCATATTGTGTGTGCATATGTAGCAAGTGGGAGCAATGAAACAATCTCAAACGTGGACTTGTAAGACCCCAATCCATAAATAAACACGAAATTCACCAAGAATTCAAAACGGGTAGAAAAGACTTAACTTTGAAAATGAAATTACAATATGTGAATGCTTATTCTTGGACTTGTGTTCTTCCAGCTCCCATCCTCTGTCCTCTATATTCACTCCGAGGCATAAAAATGACAAAATAGGAGCCGATACACTCAAATCCACAAATTAAAAAGGGAATTTTTTTACATTTATAAGTAATCAAACATAGATTAACAATGCAAGCTATATCTATCCATTCAGTTCTGCTAAACACAGCCCAGTAGGCATTAGTTAATGCACACAAAATGTCCATTTTTCACAAATATCAATATACTTTCATAGATATATATACACCTTATACAAATTTCGATGTACTTTTTGCATGTTAACCACTGCCCACTTGGGTGCGATTAGCATTTTCCTTATCCTTATTATAAAGGAACACACTTTTTGGTGTGACCGTCAGTTGTGACGCCGACACAAACTAAAGATTTCGAGCTCTGCTATTCGCAGGGACAATTCGCAGGGAATCACGCAAGGAAAAATGCACATGGGCTCATTCTGGGTCTCACAAAAATATAGAAAAATATCCATAAATTTTTGAATATTATTTTATGAGGCCCTGTAAAAAATCAGCTCCAACGGATATCGGTAAGTATTACTTCTGGATTCGTAGGAACGAAACTGTTCAGTTCGCCCATATGAATCCAAAAGTAATACTTACCGGTATCCGTTAGAGTTGATTTTTTACAGGGCCCCGTAAAATAATATTAACAAATTTATGGATATTTTTCTATATTTTTGTGAGACCCAGAATGAGCCCAAGCACATTTTTCCTTGAGCGATTCCCTGCGAATCGTCCTTGCGATTAGAATTTCCGAAAGATTTCATTACAAATTGACCTCAACTCAAGATTTACCTCTTCCCATCTTTCACATAACACGATTCGCCCTACCGTGGTGGGCACACGGGCCTCTAGTAGGGAAAAATAGAACTACAAATACTAATACAAAAACCAAGAAAGTGTAGCCGGAACACCTCAATTGCACAAATAAACCCACAAATTAACAAATTATAACACAAAAGAACACCTCTTTGAATCAGATACACCAACAGGCAAAAAACCCATAACCCATAAATCAAAAAATACCAATTAAAACCGAAAAAAACCTCACAAATCTAGAGAGAGAAAGTGGGGTTACCAGCAAGCTCCCACGGCTCAGATTTGTAGACATCGATTTCAGACACGGCTTCGAATCTGAAGGGCTTCCCGCAGGCCTTGCGCTTGAGGTAGTACTGGACGAGCTCCTCGTCCGTGGGGTGGAACCGGAATCCCGGCGCCAGCGACGTCGGAGGCGGCGGCGGCGGCGGTGCGGGGGTGAAGGCTACCAACTCGTGACCCATAACCCAGAAAAGAAATTGGGCGGAGGATAGAGAGGGTGGGGAAGAGAGAGAGGGAGGGAGGGAGATGATGATGGAAATGGAGAGGGAAGATGTGATAAAGTTGGTTGATGAGGGGGGGTTAGGGTTGGAAGTGAAGCAACCAATTGCCCATCGGTTAAGAAACCTCTGAAAAAGGCTTGCTTGTCAAGGAAAATCCAATTTCCCTTTTCTTTGCGACAAGTTATTGATTTGTTTGTGTGGCTCAACATATGCTGCTGTCTTTTCTGCCTTGATATTTATCCGTACAAGAATACTCCCCATTCCCTTTTACCGTGATCATTTTTTGAACTTTAAATTTTCTCACTGCGTTTTTCAAAAAAAAATTTCTTAATTATTACTCTCATTTTTTCTATCTATTTTTCTCTCCACTCATTATCACTAACAAGCCCATTGTGACTGTCCCAGTAAGAAAACTTACTAACTTTTTAAGAAAATATGCAATTATAATATATGCCTCGTTAGAAAATTTAATTGCAATTGTTTTATAAGATTTTCAATATTATACGTTATTCTCTTTATATTAAAAGTTATTTTAATCATTTGTAAGTGCCTGAGGGGTAATTTGCGAAAATTACACACTTTTTAATCATATATATGTGTGTGTATACTTTGTTTCAGTTTTAGTGGACACATTGTTAGTAGATAGTGGAATTAGATGCATAAGTTGATATGGACATATGAATTATCAAAAAAATGCGTATACGTGTGTGTATATATATAATTTATATATATATATTTTTTTGGATCCGAACATTGTCTGCTACACAAAATCAGGGTTTAGATAAATTCTTTAAATCATCTTTCACAAATTAGAAGAATTTATTGACATTTACTAACTTGTGCAAAAGTTTAATTGTTCTAATTAACAATAGTTCATCTTTTAAAAAATTTATCTCATATAGTTGACAATATTTTGGAATAAAAGGAGTATTAATTTGTATATGCTTATTGTTTATTTTCTTAGGTAAATTCGTACTACTATACCCCGTTCAGTTGCCAGGAAAGTACAGGAAATGATGAGAAAATCAATTTTCCCATAACTTTCTTAGTGTTCAATTGGCAGAAAAATTCTAGGATTTACCAATTTAAGTTTTCCTGCAGGAAATACTTTCCTGCAAAAGTGATTCTACAAAAAACACAAGATTTTGCGTCGCGGGAAAAGGAAAATGAGTGAACACTCACAAAATTTTCCCGAAAATTTCTTTTTCCTGACAAATGAACAACTAAACCTTAATTTTTCTTACAAAATTCTTTTGATAAATAAACACTCACAGGAAAATAATTTTCTTTTACTTCACCTCATTTCACTTTTTTTGAGAACCAATTTTTCACACAACTTTCTCGACAACTGAACGAAGCCTATGTGTTTGTTGTTTTTTGAGGAAACATCTCGTTTACAATTGTTGACCAGAGCTAACAAACATTCACGAAACGATACAGATCGATTCTTACCAAATAGAGGATGTCAATTTTGTACACCCAAGTTGCATAATAAATACTATTACTGTAGTATCTGACTGGTTTGGATAAGTATTCATTTGTCAAAGATAACACAATCAACCTTTTTAAGGCCCCATTCCAAAAACGAAATAAGAACTTATTTTTTGTGTAATAAGAAGGCTTATTCCTGAAAAGATTGAACAATTACTTATTTTTTGAGAAGACAATTTCAAGCTAAAAAATCATGTGCTTACGCAAATAATTTTCCTATCAATATAGATCTTGTTTGATAGATCTCATTGAGATCTTTAATACGGTGCAAAAAAAATTGAAAAATTATTTCTCATTTACATTATTTTTGAGTTTGAAAATGTGAAATAAGGTGTTTATTTGAATTTTGTGGAACAAACCTTCTTATTTTCTTTGAGAAGTGGCAAAATAAGTACTTATTTTTTAAGAAGGTTTCTGGAACGGATAATATTCTGGGATTTCTTTCTATGTATTCTAAAAAGCCAATTTAAGATTTGAATTTTTTTTAATAAAAAAATTGATTTAGTTAATTAGTTTCTCATTTTAAAGTTTTGAGTATAAAGAAAAATCAGCACTGGTAGGTAATGAAACACAACAAATAAAATCTAAGGATCGAGTAAAACATCACATTTTTCACAAGGTTGGTTGTCGCGATGATGTAAAAGTATATTTGGAAGAGTCATTTTTTTTTTTGTCAGGTTTTTACTTAAAAGGAATTTTTGAAATTGGAAATCAATGGATGATAATTTTTTTTTTTTTTTTTTTAATCAATTGGAATCAACTTTTAAAATTTTGAACATTATGCATACCACAAAAATAAATGTGGATTATTTATCAAAAACCACCACCTGCGGTGCCAGCTTCAAAATCACTTGATTGTGAGGTTTTTGATACCAACTTTTGAATATGTTTGTTCCAAAAAAAATAATTTATTTGAATATGTACTATCCAAATGTATCTGGAATCGTTGCGTGGGGACTCTATGTTTATATATCATTTAAATTTTCACGTGCATCAAATGTTTCTGAATATACTTGTATTTCAATACACAAAGATCCATGTCCATATATAGCACTGCTCAAAGACATTTGTGTACACTAGTATTGGATTCTTGGCATACCCGCGTAATCATCTGGACTTGATAATTAACCACCGCGATGATATTAATTAGTCATTCACTTATAGTATGTAGACAAAAAATAAATATAATTGTATACATCTATTGTTGTATTTACGAATCATACATGTCTTCATAATAAGGGACGGTACGTCTCTTTTCTTAACCATACAATGTGTCTATATTTTCAAATGGATAATTGTCTAATAGTCGTAAATGCTGGCATGAGTACCTTACTTGATAGTTATTACGAACTGAATGACTCAAATCTTCCTTAACGAGGCCTTGCGATGACCTTTTAAGAGAGAGTCATAACTTTGAATATACATATTTGAATATTTGATATACTTGCATACATGTATATATACTCCTATACGAGTATCTCTACTAAGTATCTCTACTATGGATTTGTCTTTTTTCAAAGGGAAAATGACGGCGAAGAACGTGTTTTAATAATTAATACCTGTCAAGGACATGCTGAAAATATTTGTTAATGATGAAAATGTCATTGACGGATATTAATTATCAAAACACGTCATGCGCCGTCGTTTTCCCTTTTTCAAATGAATCTTTCTTTGCTTGTGTGGTGAAACTTGCAGGTAGAGAAATCTAGGCCCATCTTTGGTCTTTCGTGGCCCATGTTATATTGCTGATCACTTCTTTTTGACTTGTTTCGCATTGCAAACTTGGTAAAGCTTAATAATAATACTACTCCACTATATAATGCGCTTGTTTGTGGCCCACGCTAAACAATATGTGTTTACTTGTGGGTGGCTAATTTGGCGTTATTTTTTTAATTGATAGTGCCACACATGATTACAATTATTCCACAAGTCGGGGAGTGACACGTGGTAATCAACGAATCGTTTAGTTCTTTTACATGCTCCCCCCGTCCGGATTTAATAGTCATTTTTGGAAATTTGTATCATTTTTCAATCGATTATATCTTATAATTTATAATATTTTATGTAATTTTGAAAACATTGTATTATTTAAGTTATATAACTAATTGAAATCTATTAGTAAACAAGATCCATATTAGACGACATAAAATTCATTATCAATTTAAAGATATAACTCATTTTTTATCCGGTTATAATTGAATGAGTGACTATTAAATCCGGATGGAGAGAGTAATTCTTAAATGGTAAACCCCATCAACTTAAATACTTGCATATGATGATGACATTTTTCATCACCTTATTAACTTTTACTCCTTATTTAGAGAAATTTTGCTTTTACCTTTGCCTGAGAAGAACTAATTTACATATTTGGAGAGTTCGCCTGGTATAAACCCCTCATGAGTTTGGGGTGTAATTTGCCTTCATGAGTTTGGGGTGTAATTTGCCGGCCCTCTTACGACTGAACAATTCCACAACAAAAAAAAAAAAGAATATTTACAATATTTTGTTTTTGTGCTGACATTGGCGATCAAAACTTCGCCCCGACTAATTTTATGGGCATATATATAGTTAGTTCCGTCCCATTTATATTTTGTAATTAGAAGGAAATTACAGGGTGAAATCTTACTATTGGTATGCTCCTTGAGATTCGAACTTGGGCTTCTCTAATCTCTTGAGTTTACATAGACCCCTCTTATATTTGGGAAAATGACGGTCAATAACATGCTTTGATAATTGTAATACCCGTCAATGACATTTTGTTCATTAACAATGTTCTTTGCATGAACTTAAAAGGTATTACGAGTTGCTTCAAGGAATGACGAAGGAAATAAAATAACCACCGGTCTATGTGACGCCATAATTTACCGGATATAATACTCTTTCTGTCCCTTTTTAAATGTCCTGCTTCGTAACTCCAACTTATTAAAAAGACATCATCATTATACCTTTCATATCAATTTTTTCCTCCACTTTCCATACTTACCCATCATCATTACACTTTTATTCATTAACTTTTCAAAATGGAATCTACTTTTAGGGACAAAATAGACAATACACCAACTTTTACCCACTAACTTTACAAAATGGACACTTATTAAGGGACAATCCAAAATGGAATACTGGACTATTAATAAGGGACGGAGGGAGTACCACAGTATTGACACTCAACTCAACTAATAACCCATTAAGTGGACAAATAATCAAAACAAATAACCCTCATTTAAGTGCAGAAATAATCAATCTTTGCTTTTGACAAGGAATTACCCCATGCCGCCTCTACAAAAGTATACAATGATGTCCAACTATGATAACTGATAAGCACCCGATATTGCCTAATAGGGTGCGCTAAGTCCTTAGTTTAGTTTAATTATGTTGTTAAATTAGTTGTTTTCCTTTTACATTTGCACGTAAGGTGTTTTTAAGATATTTCAGAAAAACTCGTGCAAATAAGCTATTGTTAACGCCATGGATGACCCTTGAGGGTAGCTGAACCCCAAATGCTAAAATCGGAAAGACCCGGAGGTGACCCGACGGCACGAAAGGCCAAGACAAGGACCAAAGAGCAAGTGCTGGAGTTAAAGGCTTCAGTACTGATACCATGTCAGAAGAGGTATCGGTACTGAGTGGATCAGGACAAAGAGCTTAAGGGCCTCGGTACCGGTACTAAGAAAAAAGTGGTATTGGTACCGAATGGGTTAGCGACATCAATTAATGATCTCGTTATCGGAACCACCTCAGGTGAGGTATCGGTACCGAGGGCCTTTGGGGCAGAATTTCTAGGACATCTTTGGGATATTCTGTGCAAACCAAGGGCAGAATAAATACCCCATTATATCACCATTGCACGATTTGGACAGAAATGTATCCATTTTTAGATCTAAAATAGAATTTACTTGCTTTTTGAATTGTTCTTGGTGTTCTTCATTTTGTCACATTTGAATCTTCATTTTATGCCTTAGATAATTTAGTTTTGCTACTTTAGCCTTTATTAAAGTTGTAGGCAATCTTTCGATCTATCATAATCTCCAGTTTATTTCATGTTTTGTTATTTCAATATGTTAGTTTGATTTTTGCTTGCTTTTATCTCTCTAGATATGAGTGAATAATTTTTCAATGTTAGGTCATAGGGTGACTAGCACCTCACAGCTTGAGTTAAATTTATTTTTCTCATCATAAAGTTTAAATCTTTGGTTTGAAAATCATGTGTAGTTCGGGTTCGTTTGTCAAATTGCTAAGATGTTAACCTTCTTGATCACGTGTAGGTAACAACAAGCCTACTTACCACACATGATGCTTGGAGCTCTGTCATACGAGTTGTTTACCAAATGAATTTTAGAACCAGCTTGGTAATCGAACCATATAACTTCCGGCTTGAGAACCTTAGTTGTGTATCTCAAACCGAGTAATAAGATGAGAAAACTGGTTTGACTTGAGTCGTGGTTGTTAGGAATTCCTAGACCTAGCCTGCTTTTATCTTAGTAAATTCTCCGTTTAATTTAGCTACCCGTTTATTTTCCACCACTTAAAGTAAAACAAAGTTGGATGTTTAAAGGCCGAAAACCTTGCTTACATCTATAAATCCATCCAAGCCGTATTAGTTATTCCCTTGAGTACAATCCCGGTCTTCCGGATTATTATGTTTCAAATGACGTATTTACCCTACGCTTGGAGTAATCATATTTCGATATATTGACACGGACGAAGCAATCATCTAGGTAGTTGACTCTTCCGGTGATTTTGAAAGTCTAAACGCTCTACCAAGTGACTAAACTCAACATGGTTTATGGGAAGAAACAAGAGTTGAACTTTCTACTTTAGAGATAAGCTAGCAGATGATCCACAAATTGAAACTTTGATTTCAATTGCAGATAAATAGAAAAAACTTTGATTTCAATTTTTGAATACTCCCTCCATCCTAAATATGATGACAATTTTTGAAACTCCTGTCATTTTTCATCGCTTATATAGTTATATCTTTTAATCTATAATGTTTTTCATGAGTTTGAAAACTTTGTATAATAGAACTAATTGAAAACTATCAAACAAGATTTATATTGCATAAATTTTGAGATCCATATTGAAAGATATTACGAATTAAAATTGACACGGACATCAAAAATTGACATTCGATTTGAGGCGGAGGGAGTAAATTTTTTTTTTCTTTTCAAACGAGAGTACATTCTATTGCTGAATACTAGTAGTAGTAATCGAAGATAAAGATGACTTTCTGTCATTCATTGCGGTGTCCTCTTTAAGTAGGAAATTCAACTATAAAAAGCGGCCGGCATTTAATCTGTAGTATTTTAGAGACCTGCTACACACAGCATATCTGTGCACAAATTGTGTACAGATTTTATTGTAGGGTCTACCACGGGTTTTATATAAATAATTTGAGCTGTTTATTAAATGTAAAACATTTTTTCAAGGGTCCTCGTAAAAAATAAGCTCAATCCAATATCTATAGATGTTCATCCAACCATCTAACTTTTCATTCAGATTATTGGATAATGAAAAGTTATATGGTTAGATTGAGCAACTATAGATATCAGATTGAGCTTATTTTTTACAAGAACCTTTGAAAAAATGTTTTACATTTAATGAACGGCTTGGATGGTTTGTATGGGATCTGTGGTGGATCCTATAAAAAAATCTGTTCACAAATCTGCTGTGTGTGTAGATTTTCTGAGTATTTTAATTGGAATAGAAAAAGAAAGTGCCTTTAATTCCCTCTGAAGTTACTTAAACGTTACGAAACAAGGTTTCGTGCTGGGCATGGCGATAATTATGACCATTATTTTGGAGTAATTTAACCGGTCTTTGTTCTTTACGCACACCCAGAAATGAGAAAACCACTGAAATATAATATATGATATTCATTACTCACTCCAGTGGCGGAGTTTATTAATTAAGGGGATGATAGGTATTTTCACACCATATATTTAGTGATTCCAAGAAAGTGATGTCTAAGTTCCCGTTTCGCTTCGGGCAGAGTTGAGTTTTACTCACCCTCCACCTAAAAGGGTGAATATTACTTTTTTTTAATTGATTGAAATGATGTGGATCCCACCACAAAGTGTGTGGATCTCGCTATAAAGTGATGTCATGTCTACCAAAAAGTGTATTGCATGGCAGCACGGGTAGGACCTACACCATTTCAACCAATAAAAAGGAGAATAATGTTCACCCTTTTAAGAAGGTTGAACAAAATTGCACTTAGGCAGACAGTTTTGATCGCTCTATTGTTGCCTCTCCACGTGCAAATTTGAGTAGGGGAACTTAAGCAAAAAATACACTGACAAAAACATGGATTAATTCAATGTTTTATTTTGGATCCTTTTTATTATTATTATTATTATTATTTTGGCATCACAGAGAACTTCACAGACTGTCTCATGATTGATGAAATAGATCAATCTAATTAATTCGTACTCGAAAGAAATAACGTTACTACAAATTTTGTGAAACAAATGTTTAGAACCCAAAAGAAGAGAGATTTAATACGTAAATCTTGTGAGTTTTGACATTATAAATCTTTTGAATCCAATCTTGATATGGCATATTTAATCAAAGAAGAAAAATGTTAACTTCCGCCTTCAAGGTGTAGGATAATAGGTAAAAAGTATTGATATTTGAAAAAATGTATAAATATCTGTAAGATATGTATTACCATCTGAACTTGTTTGAAATTATTTGTGTGTTAACATCCCTCTGATAGGCGGAGGTTTGCAAAATCGTTTATCCACCAAAGGGTAAGGTAGTCCGATGCATTTCCTTATGGGAGAAGCCTCTGGAGGCAAATGGGCCAACATTTACTTTAGAGAGCTAAACCAATCGCCACTTTATAGGCCCAAATCCTTCTTTTTATTGGGCTTCAAACCAGTACTTAAAATTTTAGGTTTTTACTTGGCAAAACCCAAAGGAAATTCTGTTTTATTTTAGTTTGGCTTAATAAGCCACCTTGCTTTTTTTTTTTGGGTGAGGTTATTAGTAAATTCTTTTTTGCCTTCGTTAATTTTTGTGTCAAGTTTTTTTAAATTATTTATTCGTCTCAACGAGAGAAATCGAAAATGTTAATAATTAGGAACCAAACTCAAAAATTTCAAAAAATACCCAAAAAATAAGCCAAAAAGAGTAATAAAAAAGAAAAATTACCAATAGTCTGAAGCTAAGTTATTCAATTGATTCTAGAAAGAATGAATTTCATTGTGAGGAAATTAAAATTAATAGGTCAATCACACTTGTACATAAATAAATATGACAAAGTACCCAAAAGAAAACAAATAAATTTGATCTATCAGTGCTTGTATCATGTCGGTGCTATTGTTTACTGCGTTTTTTTCACGTCTCTAAAAGATGGCCCAATTCAGCCCACTTAAATATTTATTTGTCACGCCGGGTTGTTAGCTACTTGTAAACGTGCCGTGCTTATATATGTCGACATTCCAAGTAGGCGCACGTGTCCTCGCGTTATCTGACAACAGCTAGCGCGCGTCTCCAAATGGCAAATTACTAGTAAAACTATGGAAGTCATCAAAATGAGTTGTATCCTAAAAAAAAAACAGTCGTCACTTGGAAATTACGTGGCACCATCCTTTTCTACGTGTCGCTTTGCCCTGCCTTTTCATGGAATCAATCGCCCCCATTATTTTTCTCATTTATTCACAAACGAACAAAATATAGGATTAATACACGACAGGGCTGTTCAGTGTATTATAATAAGATTTTTACTTGTGATGGTGACTTGAAGCACGAGCAACTCCCTCCCCCCACCCCCCCCTCCCCCCCCAGCACTAAGGTTTTTTGAGGAATGGCAACGAACAGTTTAGAAAGTAAGTAAGTTAATAGACGATGAGTCTCGAATTCGAAACTTTGGTGAATTTGGAATAAACACTCAACCAACTAGGCCAACTTGTAAATTTCCAACGCTAAGGTTGGGGCTAAACTAACGAGCCCAGGCTCATTTCGACATTCCCTGCTAATTTGTTTAATAGATTATTCGAAGGGATATTAGAGCATCTCTAGCAGATTCTTCAGGTCTCAAATGTCAGAAAATTTGAGGGATCAAGCATGGAATAAGTGCTCCGGATCCCTCATATCCCAAATAATTTGAACTCACCCCTTAAATTTCCTTTCTCTCTCTTCAAATTTAGAGAATGCCCATCACCCCTCAAATCTCAAAATTTTGTTATTTTAGTGTTACTTTGTTTTACCATGTTGCACCAAACAATATATAGAAAGTATTTTATTATTTATTTTACCCAACTTGCTATAAATATATATACGTACTTGCATTTTTTTTACTTGTTTCGTAACCAAAAAAATAATATCATCCCTTGTCTTTCTTTCACTTTTTTTTGTTTTCATAATTTTGAATATGAATTTTTAATATTAAAAAGTTTAATGATTTGAGAAAAAAGCTAAGTATTTGGATTGAAGATACAACATTAAAAAGTTATCGCAGATAACACAATTATCTAGAAATATAGTTTTTATTATAGAAAGTTCTAACTGAGGATTATGCAATAAAGAAGAGTGGTAAAAAAAAATTTCGTAATGTGAAAGGCTTATCTTTTTAAATTTATATTAATAGAACTAGAAAAAAATCATATGTAATTCATAGAGCTAGTATAAATCGTATCAATATAGATCTTGTTTGATAAATTTTACTTAACTCTATTAGAATTATATTTATAATCATAAAATTTATAATGAATTGTAAAATATATCCATTTTTTAAGAGATGTATGAAAATGGACAATTTTTGTTGGACAAGCAGAGTAAATTATTAACTCCATTCGCCCCATAAAAATATCCATATATTTTCACTATTTATATCTTGCATAAATTTATCCATATTTGCTAATATGTAATATTTTTCATATGCAATATGGATATTGTTAGATAGATTTTATTTAGTTTTAAATAAAATCATAAAAATATTATAAATTACAAAATATAGATATATTTTAAAATGTGTGAGTAGTGAAAATGATGGTCTTTGTGGAATGGAGGAAGTAGTTTGAAGGGTCTAATGGGGTGTACCACAAAAACTCATGCTTCAAAATTTGAAGAGTGGTAGCAAAGTACAATTTTGAGCTAACATTTGAGGTGTCTGGTAGATATGTTTTTACAAAAAAATAGATCATTCAAATATTAGTAAGAGCTTGATCAATTCATTCAAATTTTCATACGAATTTAGGGGAAAAACCGATTAGCTCTAACAAATATCTGAATTTGCTGGTTTTTTTACCATGACTCTTAAAAATATATTTTTAACAAAAGCGTCTTCAAATCCCATCTCAACCAATTAAAATTGGTGAGAGCAATGGTTGAAAGCGTGAGCGCAATGCAAGGATTGAGAGCGAAAGCATTGGGCATTCTCGAGATGAAATTCACACAATCTATTGTACGTTTAGTGTACACCAACTGATGTCCCCATAGTTTTTTTTTTTTAACTTAATGAAAACGAAAGTTATGAATATTGACAGCCTGTTTGAATCGCTTAGCTTATTTATTGATTAGAAAAACAAGAAACAAATATTATAAAGATTTAAAAAATCTTTGGACAATATTTTTATTTATTTATTGAAGTTGTTTTGAATTTTTAATTACTATTCGTTTCTAATTTGTGTACTTTGAAGGAGTTACCGAACAAGCAACGCAACCAATTAATTAGGCTGCTAATTTTGCCACTCCCTTTTTTGTTAACGCCACTCCTCTGCAAGTGTATTTTTGCACAAAAAATACACTTGCAGAGGAGTGACGTTAACAAAGGTGCAAAAATACACTTGTAGGGGAGTGACATTAACCAAAAAGAGAGCGACAAAATCATTTCCCATTAATTAATGTAGAAAGGGCGTTGAGATCTATGTAATTTGCTTTCCAAATTGTCATGCTCTGTCAAATTGCTTCTATTTTAAAATTAGATAGATATTTATTGTTTTTTGGGCATGATATTTTGCAAAAATGGCTGAATTCGTGTTTTTCGGCATGATTGTTGAGCCCCCGGATGTTGACAAGCTCCTCCTATCAGGTGAGTGCCGAGTGGTATTCAATTGTTTATCTCGGCGCGAACGATTCAGATTGAATTTGAGCAGATACATATTAGAATTGTCTATTGCTCAGTTAAGATTCGAGTCGATAACTGCCGAGACAAATGACCTAATCGGCTGCTCGACACTCATTTGACAAGGGGGTGTTTGACAACATTCCCATTCCCAAAACTATAACATTTCTGTCAGGCGGTAAACCCGTAGGGGCGGGGCGGGGGTACCCATAAATTATCCGGTCCAGATTTGGCGGGACTAAATTTTCGGATCGGGTGTGGCAAAACCCATCCCGCCCCGTTGACGGCTATTGCAGTATTGCCTTCACCCTGCTTCAAGGTTAGTAAGTATAAATAACGTAGTTTTATGAATAGAAAAAAGAACAAATTATTTTAAAGTGGTTGTGTCCCTTCTTTTTTTTTTTTAGAAACACAAACATAATCCATTAATTAAAACAATTTAGCTAATCTTGAAGTGGTTGTGTCCTTGATCACACTGAATAATGAATATCATCAGATCTGATACTTGATGTGACATTCAATTTATTGACTTGCATTTCATTTGATATGCACTCTAAAGTATTTTTACATCAAACCAAAAAAGTTATGGGGACATCAAAATATATATACCAGTTATACATCGGATTGTATGAGACTCTTCTAGAGATCCTCAACAAATGATCTGTCGTTTGTCTAAATATTTTTAAAAGGATCCTGTACTCAATTAGACAAATTTTGAAAAATTTTGCAAAAATATTTATGAAAATGCAGCCAACAATTTTAATTAATTCCTTTTGGAATATAGATCACTAATGACTAAATAAAATTGAAGTCAACTCAGTTTTCTATTGTTTAATTTTTTGTTACATTGACTGATCAAATTCACAAACCCATTAGCATCAATTCTGACATAGAAAAATGAATGGAGATCATATAATGTGGTGTTTCCTCATGTGATCTTTCATGTGATTAGAATGAGTTCCACTATGGCTCTATTTTTTAATTGGAACCGTTCATTTTATAGGCTTCGACGTGCAGATCGATTAGTTATCGACAAAGACAGCATCAAATAACATTTGACTAAATTCAAATAGAGTCAAATGGATACCGATGTCTGAGCAATCTAATGTTTTTCATAAAGAAAATACTTTCATATCTACAGAAATAAACAACTTGACTGATACTATAGCAATTTTATGGCAATGAGGCCGGTTATCAAATATCCATTCCAAAGTGTGAACTGGGGAACCTGCTGACCAGCAAGGTCAGCATGGGTAGGATGCTGGCCCTCCAATACGCCCCATTTTGGTGCTACAAACACATTCATATTCTCTCTTTGTTCTTGTTTGGTACCATTAATTTGCCATTGGCAAGATGGTTAATGATTAATTGATTTTTTGTGGGGCTTATTTTGGATCCTGCAAAACTGATTCAAACCATTCATTATTCTTAAAAGTATTTTTATGACTTTCTAAAATAAAAAAGAAAAAGGACTCAATCCGATATCCTTTAGAGTTTTTTAAGAATTCGCAGGGCAAAACACTTAATTTTAGAATAACGATTTATCTTATTCTGATAGGATCCATTTCGGATCCTACAAAGATAATTGAAAACGCTCAATCCAATATCGATAAGAGTTTTTTCAGAATTCATATGGTGCCTTATGAATTCTGAAAAAACTCTTACTGATATCGCATTGAGCCCCTTTTTTTTGAAGAACTTCATAAAAATATTGTAAGAATAATGAGTAATTTGAATCAGTTTTGTGTGGGACCAAAAATGGGCCCCACAAAAAAATTCAATTTTTTTTCGGTACGTCAGAAATTCAAAAAAAAAATCAGTTATTCATTATCCATCTTGCCAATTTAATAGTACCAAACAAGGAACAAAGAGGATGTCTTTGTAGCACCAAAACGGTGCCATATTGTAAGGCCAGCGAGCACCCATGCCGACGGAAGGTTCTGAATACCATATCGAGTATGGTACTGATTTTGTTAGTGATACGGTACGTACCGGTACCGGTGCAATACCTGATACCATTTCGGATTCCTCGTTACTAATAAATTTGTACTAAAAATTTACATATTTGATAAACTTAACCTTTATTTTTATAACCCAAAATTATTAATGTTGAATACATATAGAAAAGATTGTGAACTTGAATAAAAGGAGGATTTGTAATTGAAAGTAGCAAAAAAAGATAGACAAAATATACTGGTTAGTTTTAAAAAAAGAAAAAGAAAAAGACTAGAAAAAGGACTAGAAGCCCTTTTTGCTCATATTTCCAAAATCAACAGAGAAAACACTTCCACTGTAGCCCTTTTGGCGTTTTCTTGAATCTGGTTCACTGCCATGGTTATCTCCTCAAGAAAGAGGCTATTTTAGCTCCGTTCACAGATTGAAGAGGCATGAACAGCAAATCGAGGTTGAAGATGCGTGAACAGCAGATCGCGTACAACTGGAAATCTTCTTTTTATAGCTCCGAACTTCTTCTTCTTCTCTATTTCTTCAATTTTTTTCCCCCCGGTGGTCGATCCATACCGCCGGGAATCACCGAACCGGCCGGAACTTTCCGTTACTGCCGGGTACCCCCGGTATTGGCCGGAAAGTTCGGCGGAACGGAATCGCACCTATCTTGTACCTGTTTCTCTCCAAAACGGTACGTACCGGCCGGTACAAATGGTATGAATAACCTTGTGCCGACACTGCTGGTCCCCAGTGCCCAAGGGCCTAGTTTGATTCGCGGATTAACTGCCTGAGATATAACTAAATGTACCTAATTCTTAATTATTTCACGTTGGTTCCCGAAATGACTGTCGGAATTATTAATCCCAAGATTAATTTTATTTCTATATGGGGCTACTAAATAATCTTAGGGGAGGTGAGATTATGTAGGAATTAGGATTAACAAATAAAGAATTGTTTTCAAAAATATTTTGATGATATTGAGATTGATTTCAAAAAGTATTTTTCGAATTACTTTCTTTAATATTAATTTCAGAAAATGTTTTTTTAAATTTAAAAAATATTAATTTCAGAAAATGTTTTTAAAAAATATTAATTTCAGAAATTGTTTTGAAATTTTTTAAAATATATATATATTTTCAAAACTTTCTTATTTTTCAAAAAATTTTTACAGAAACTTTTAGAAAAAATCAAAACGTCCATGTTTTTCAAAAATGTTTTCAGAAATTATTTTTGTTAAAAAAATACGAAAAATGTTTTTTAAAACTTTCTTTTCTCCAAAAAATGATTTCAAATACTATTTTCTTTGAAAAATGATTTCAGAAAATTGATTTGCAACTTTTTTCAGATTTTTTTTTCAAAAATAAAAAATTTTCCCAAATTGTTTTGTAATAAAAATGTTTCACAAAATTATTTGTTTTAAAATGTTTATTTTTCAAAAGTTTTGATTTTAGAAAAATATTTTTGAATTTTTTTTAAAAAAATACTATTCCTTATGCCATAATTAATTCAGCTGGAATCAAATATGAAATTGGGTGAAATTAATCTAGAACAAATAATTCAAGGACTATTAATCATAAAATCAAATGGGGCCCAACTCAGGAGTCATACTACCGGAGTAAAAGATTTGGGAAATTGTAGTGAAGGCGCGTGGAGCAAGAGAGATATACAACGTCTTAATGAAGCACAAGACGGATGTCCAAAACCCCCCAAGCCCAGACCCGCCTCAGTCCCCACTCTCGTTTTCCCCATTTCTCTCTCTACTCTCTCTCTCTCCCTTTCTTTAGAAGAAGAGGTATCATCACCGTTTCTTGTGTTTGAGATAATGTATATGTACGTATAAGTGAGTGACATTTGATGATATGGTGATGGGTTCATCAAGAAATTTGGGAAAACAAGGAGGGAGCAACAACGGTAATGGGTATGATTACTCTTTCAAGATTTTACTGATAGGTGATTCAGGTGTTGGTAAGAGCAGTCTTCTCCTCAGCTTCATCTCCAACTCTACTAGGGACCTTCAAGATCTCTCCCCCACCATTGGTACTCTGTGTGTGTGTGTCTATAGTTCTACACATGTATACATATATCTATAATCTATTGTTATATGCACATATGGATGTATGTATTGAGTTTCTTTCGCCTTCTGAGAAAATCGATGTCTGTATGGTCGGTTCTTGCATAACATGCATGGAGTTCTTGATTTAAAACTACTTTTGCTAGATAAAAAGGGGTAAAGACAGTGGACTTAAAAGTGCAAAGAAAGTTGCATAGATAAAGTAATAGGTGGTTCAGATTTGAGCTGGCGGCGTAGGATCGCCTCCTGAATGAATCTGAGCACCAATTTTTGTGCGTATAGACCATTGCTGTTAGATGTAGTGTTGGACTCGCCTCATCAATCTGTACCTCCATGTGCATCCGGGCTGGCATGTGAGAGGGTGTGTTGGACTCTATCCCACATCGCTCATGTTAGATTTTCTTGGAGGGTTCCAGCATAAAACCAATTGGCAATAGGTGGAGTAACCTCTAAATAATATAAACCAAGCTTGGGTGGCTTAGGTGAGCGATGCGGGGGAAAATCTAACAATAGCTCTGAATTATTTTTGGGTTCAGCTGCAAATTCGTACCAGTTTTCTGGTAAATAATATGACATGGTGGGGTTGATTACCAATTTGGGGTTATTACCAGGGGAAAGATTTACTTTCTCTGTTTCTAGGTTGGCTATCGAAATTAGCCTAATGCCTGTGATTGTTTTGGGGCATTTGTTTATTGCTGAGAATCATTGGTGGCATCGTTAGGTTGTCAACCTTGTGTTCTTTGAATTGTCATTTTTTGGAATCATACTCTGAGACTAGAGGCAATTCCATGTAGCCAACTTCATTATAGAAGCAAGCTTTTGAAAGGGTTTTCGGTATAATTTTAGATAATTAGGTTCGCTTGATTTCGTTGATTGTTGTTTTGTTTCAACTGAAACATCGGATGGAAAACTCTTTTTGTGTCAAATCTCTCTGTTTATTTTTGGCTGAAGAAGGCTGAGAGATCAGTGGAGTAATTATGCTGGTATCTCACATAGTTACATCAAGATATTATATGTCTGCTGGTATTTGGCTTTCTGTTGTTCTTGCTTGTCCATGATAACAACAGTCTTGGAAGTGACATGACAACAACAGTCTTGGAAGTGATCATACTCTGCGACCAAATTTTGATCCTGTGGCCACTAGATGTTTAGCAGTTTTTGGAATTATAGCTAAGAAATGTAGTTTTTGCTTGTTTTCTGACGTTGTTTTCATGGGAAGCATGTGAATGAAAACTCTTATAAATGGCTATACGAACATACTAAACTGAAGTACTAATATAAACCTCTTTGCTTCCTTCAAAATATGAGCCTTGCTTTTCTTTTGACATGATTCACTCATTCTTTATTTAGGTTCATATTATAAAATCGAGCTTAGAGTTGTTTTTTGGGTGATTTCCAGGTGTGGATTTTAAGATCAAGGTGCTAACCGTTGGTGGGAAAAGAGTGAAACTCACCATTTGGGACACAGGTAATCCAACATATATGGTTCATTACCGGGGCTATATTTTTCTCAGATAGCAGTAATATCTCCTCACCGTACATGTATTTAACCTTTTAGCGGTTTTTCCTCCTCTTAGATTTGACACTACTCTTAAAGGCAAGTTATCCTCTTGAAATAAAAAAACGACAGTGGTGCTCTCTTGAAGTCTTCAATCAGGATTTTTATGTTGTTATCTATATTCTCTGTTACTTGACCACGTCTTTGATTAGTGTTCGTGGATGAATATTGAGCAATTTGAATTTAATGAGTTATTAAGATTTGTACTTTACTGCAGCTGGACAAGAGAGGTTTGGAACATTGATAAGCTCTTACTATAGAGGTGCACATGGAATTATTCTTGGTATGCTATTTGAAATCCATAATTTTCCTTTTGACTTTGATAATGATGTACTGTTTGTGGCATTCCTGGTGCTTTTTTTTGTTGTTTATCCAGTGTTCCTCATTTTATAGTATTGTCTTCCTTTCGTGTTGTGTTGTGTACTTATTGCATCTTGTATATTGAGACCAAGTTTTGGCTGGGGAATATATTATGTTCTTCCTGCATGTTCTTGTTTCGGAAACCTAGGGAAGCATGTGTAAGCTAGGAGATGTATTGTCTCTCTCTCTCTCTCTCTCTGGAAGCATGTGTAAGCTAGGAGATGTATTGTCTCTCTCTCTCTCTCTCTCTCTCTCTCTCTCTCTCTCTCTATGCATATCAAAAAGGAAAGAGTCTAAGAGATGCATGTGTTCTCTTTTATTTTTGGGTACAGAATTGTATGATGTGTTAAGTTGTAAACAAATTTATTAGGTCCTCCAAACCTTATATTCATTGCGGTTCTTCTAATTTCTGTTTTATTACCCCAGGCTGTTGGTGATGTCTAACTACTCGCTGAGTTATTTTATGTTTGACACTGTTATCTATTCTTATGAATTTCCCTCTTGCACGACACCATGTCGACTCTTTTTGTAAATGTTATATTCATAGGTTTTAACCAAATGTGTTGTTTTGTCTTCTTTCCCCATTTTGCACTTTTGTCTGTTAAAAGTGGAAAACAAATTAACTACTACTTCAAAACGCCACAGGCAAATTTGAACTTTCTGCTCTGGTCTTGTGCTTCTTCCCATTCCGATTAATTTAAATAATTTTAATGGCTGATACCTTTTTGTCGTATTTCCTACTTCTAATGTTTTCTCTATTTCCTTTTCATTTTAGTCTATGATGTGACGCGGAGAGAAACTTTTACAAACTTGTCAGAAATATGGGCAAAGGAAGTAGAGCTCTACTCCACTAATCAAGACTGTATAAAGATACTAGTTGGCAATAAAGTTGATAAGGTAAGTTTTACGGTCTACCCTTCTGCATATTTGTTGTACGCCTTATATACACAGGCTTTCGGACGTGCACGTGCTCCTCATGCATGGATATTTCCGAATGTTATGCACATAATAGAGTCATTGTTCTCGAAATTTAGATCACTTGTTTATTTATATACACTTAAAAATATTGATATCAAATGTGGTTTTAATAGGATTGATACATTTCTTCTTATGCTCTTGTCAAGGAGACGAGGATTTTGATAATATGCGCTTTTTTTTAGGGAGGTGAAAGGGCTGTAAGTACAGAAGAGGGGATGGCTCTTGCACAGGAGCACAAGTGCTTGTTTTTCGAATGCAGCGCTAAAACCAGAGAAAAAGTGCCACAATGTTTTAAGGAGCTCAATGTAAAGGTATAATGTTTAGAAGGCATGCTTTTCATTGTGCGCCTCTGCATGTTTTAGTAGATTCAAATTTCCAATGTAATGCTTATCGATAAAACAGTAAATTTCTGTCCCCCCATAACAAAGAAGGGAAAATTTGTACCACTAGCATCTAGTTTGCAAGATAGCAAAATGATTAAAGAAAAAAGAGTTCGCCATGGTGAAAACTTTTCAGCTTAAGTATCAGGGACGCATGTTTATTTCCTTGGCAATTTTAGTTTTTGGTACGCCGCCTGCTTGCAGTTTATGAATAGACTCGTATGATCTCTTTCAAAGTAGATGATGCCGTGGATAAGCCATAGTAACCCATCATTGTTTTCCTGGTAGATTCATCTTTCTGTCACAAAGCTACTGTCACAGTGTCAGGGTGGCACTTCCATTTGGGAGTTGTGATTGTAAATTGAGATAAAGAATTAACCTAGTTAATGTATATTCTGTGCTAGAATTTGGATTTGGTATTTCTAAATGCTCTGACCAAAATTTGGTTTACAGATACTCGAGACCCCAAGTTTAGTTGAGAAGGGATCTGTAGTTGTAAAGAGGCAATTTTTGGCGCAGAATCAAGCGTGCAGTGAGGCAGCCGGTTGGAATTGTTGCTCTAATTAAGTGGAAGTAATAACTCCCAAATGAAGGTAACACACTGCAGTTCAAATCACCAAACTTGATGGAGCGATGGAAACACAACTTGTTATTAGACGGTGATGCGATCTCAATCTTGATGGAACAGAGAATAGGGTTAATGACGATGTAATTTCCATTGTAGCTTATATACAGAGATATAGTTCTTTCATTCGTTGTGATCAAACTGGTGTTAAAATTCTGGATGATTCGATAATTGGAGATATGGTTTTGTAGACGTCTTGTAAATATATAGACTCAGATACGAGATATATGCATACATATATAGGTCATGCTTCATAAAAGAAAATGGGTTGTTCTTTTCATTTGCCCTTTGTTTTGCTTGCTTGTTCATATGGCATAGGGATGAACTTTTTCTTCTTTTCCATAAGCTATATTTATATGGTAAACTTTGGCATTTGCCCTGTTATTTTGGCAATTTGGGGGAAGGGATCTTGTATAACTTTATCCAAAGTCAAACCAAATCGAGCCTTACAAGTCCCAAACAATTGGAGAATCTGTTTGCCATTGGATTTTGTCAATTGGAGAAGGATTTTGTTAAGGGTATTGTGCTTTTTTGGGCAAGACAGTATTAGCTTTGCTTGTGTAACTTCATAATGGGGGAAATTTAGAATTAGATAACGTAATCGAAATTGAGATGCATTTAGAAAACACTTGTTCAGGGAGATGACACAGGGTTAGAAGAGTTAGACAGTTCAAAATCAATTGCAGATAATTTAGGTGACTATGTCCACCTTCACGCCAACCTTTTGACCATCACATTCAAGCGGGATATTTTACCCATCTTGCTAATCAAGGATTTGGGTCTCGGATTGGACTGTCGTTCTTTCTTTGTCCTACTAATCTTTGTAACTATTTTAAAGGTTAATAAAATTCCTTTTTCGCCATTCAAAAAAAACCTTTGGCCGCCACATTCAGCTATCGGCGACTATCTCCCTGTTTTTTAGCACGTGCAAGAGGGATATTTTACTCTATTTGTCTCAATTTGCAATGGGGGGATGGTGCAGTGCAGTGCACAATACCGTGCTATACCTCCAAGCCGTCGGATCATGCATCCGACAGCTCAGATCTTATCTTGGCAATGAACGACTCTCGATCGTTGGTTGCCAAGATGAGATCCGAGCCGTTGGATGCACGATCCGATGGCTCGGAGGTGCGCAGCACGACACTGTACAATACCAACCCGAAGTCCTTCAATTTGTTTGTCTAATTTTTTATTTGTGCTTGTATCAAAATGTTTATCTATTTTGAAAACTTGATAAGTTCTACTATTTAAAATTTAAATTGCTCTTTTTGCTCCTCCACTATTAAATTATAGTTGAATGACTAGTCAAATATATTTCTTAAAAAGTTGAAACTCTAAAAGAGTATTAGGCTACGTTCACTTAAACAGTTGATTTCTCCAAATTAAACAAATAAATCGGGGGCGGAAGAGGAGTGTTTTTCAAAACTCAACATAGTACTATTGACCGAATAAATCAACAATATTGATTCTCATGGACAACAATTGGAATGAGAGAATGAAATAAGTGGCATGGTTAAAAAGAAATCCTCTGCTATAGTTTTATCAATATTTCAAGACACAGGGACAGACACAATTTTTCAAGATTGGATGAGCGAACATTTATGAAAATTGATAACATATGAAACACTATACTAATAATTTTGAGAATACAAATTGTGCAAATACTACCAAAAAAATTAGTATCAATGTTTATTTTCAATCTACCAATCCAAGCACTAAGATAATTTTCCACACTCTCTTTTGCATCCTATCCAGTTTCAAAAGCAAGAGAATTTTAAAATAAACCAACGTACAGCTGAAAATAACATTATTATTTCCTCAAAATGTTTGACTGGGCAAGCGACAGAATATCCAAAATTCAGTTGGGCGGACGAACTCAGGTACTAATATTTTAGAGTTTTTAAGGAAAAAAACTATGTACCATAATTCTACTAAAAATAAAACGTGAGTAGATCGAGCTAGCAATGCTGCAATAACATGTGCTCATCGGCTCCTCTGTCCATTCTTCATAGGACGACTACAATTGAATTAGGAAAGATATATTTATTCTAGAAAGTAAACAATCTTGTAAAGATACAATTAACTTCTCAAGATTCACCGGTCAAAACACAACCAAAACGAGCTTTGATTTTTTTCCCAATTGTGGATTAACTGAATCGACTCAAAGCTTTTATGCTTTAGGAAAATCGAATTCTACTGCTTCCGATGTGAACAAACCTAAACATTTTACAATATCACTTTAGTTGACCCTTTTTAAACCAACGCTACCCCAAAAGTAGAGAGAGAAAGACGGGGAGAGAGAGAGAGAGAGAGATTGCAATAGCAATGGCGAGCCACACCTCGGCCAATGGCAAGGGGCTGATATTTGGCCTGAAAACTCTAGCAATACTCTTTATTCATGTGGCCGAAAGTGCAGAGATATTTCTAAATTGGCGCGTGATGATTGATATGAACATCAAACCGGTGTCTGTCGATCAACCGGTACGAATTAATTTGTACTTTATTTTGTGTTTAATTGAGTATATTCCTCTTTAAGTGCTTGTGTTTTTGAATATGTGGTGTTGTAATGGAACGTACAGGTTATTACAATTAATGGGATGTTCCCCGGACCCCTTATAAACGCAACAACGAATGATAATGTTCATGTCAATGTCTTCAACGACATGGATGAGCCCTTACTCCTAACATGGTTCGACTCTCTCTCTCTCTCTCTCTCTCTCTCTAACTATTCATTTCGGTCCTCTTCATATCTTGATTAAAAAATGGAGAGCGGTTATCAAACTTGTATATAGAAATACATTCGTCCTTTTATTTCATGGATATTTAGCCTTTGTTGGCAAAACTGCACCTTAATATGCTAAATAATAGGCAAATTATTATAATTTTTGTTATTTTTGATCATTTTGGTGTTTGAACCAACTTAGCGCACTTCGACTAATAATTTAAGAATTTAAAATTAATGACCAAACAAACCATGAATTTTATCTTTTATAAAAGTGGAATTTAAATACAACTTCCAATACAATAATCTCTATATAAACTTTTTTTTGAAATACACAAACGCGCTCGTGTGCACATACACACATATAAGAATTTAATGATATTTTGTGAACGTTACTTGGGCGTGCTTGGATGCAAATTTTAGACTTTAGTTTCAGATTTTGTTGCAGATTTTAGATTTAGGATTTTAGTAGAAGTTGAGAAACCTATTTGTTATAGTAGCGAGATTATGAGAATTTCATTCATTTTTTGAGAATTTGTGTTGCAAAATTCCAAAAGGTACCTACCCATATTTGAAAGTTCGAGAATTTCTTTCTTTTTTCTGATTCTCAGAATCTGTAAATTCTAAAATCAATTATATATATATATATATATAAAAAAATAGAACCTAGAATCTAAAAATCTTTCAAAATAAATTTTCACACACTCCCACTTTAGCATGTGACCCTAACTTTAATTAGCTTGGATCATAATACGTAGAGATTTGAATAATCTGCTTATTTTTCTTTTTTTGTCCATCGGAGATTTATAATCTATTTACCCAAGAACAAAGGAGATTTATAATGAGGCCTGTAAATGAGCCGAGGAGCTCCTCAGCTCGGCTTTTTTAGTAAATGAGCCAAGCTCGAGTTTTCGGTTTGTTTTGTAACGACCCGGATTTTTGCCCTATTTTTTTTTTTTGAATAAAGAAATTATTTTTAATCAAATAGTCTATAGTAACCGATTAACTATTTTAAAGTGCGATTAGATTAAACAAAAACCTAGATTATTTTTTCGTGACTAAAATTAGTTTAGCAAAATTTTAATTCAACTTATAATTGTAACGACCCGTACTTTTTATAATTAATAATATCATTTAAAGAGTATTATTTGTAATAATTATCTTAATTATAATCTATCTAGTAGATATATACTAATAAATTAATTTAGTCTTAATTATCTTACTTTTAATTTTTGTTAATTGCATGCATGTAATCCTATCATCCTTCCCTCTCCTACTCAGTCTCTAACTCCTCTCGGAGCACGAAAACCGTCCATAATTCGTCCATTCCGAAACCCGATAGAATACAACCTCTTTAAAATCCAATTTTAATCAAAACTCTCAAAATTCTCCTATATATACCACACAAATCCGACCCACGAACATACCACCATTCCACACACGCTCCTCCGAGTAAAAAACGAGAGAAAATCGTGGGCAAATTGGAGCTCCAATCAATGGAGTTTTAGAGAGAGAAAGTGAGAGAGAGAAAAGTGGGTTTTGTATCGACACCCAACCAAAACCCAAATTGACCGTTCCAAATTGTTTTCCCAACCCCAAGCATCCCTAAACATCATCCAATTCGGATCCAAGGTCTCCCGATCGAAGAAACCGAAGTCTCCGTCCAAAACAATTCAAGTTTCGGTTTGTGGATCAATTCGATCCAATCGAGGTATTATAATTCAATCCAAACACTTATCTAAGTATATTAAGTGTTTTTATGCGTAACCCAATAGCCCAAATGGACCCATGCATCGAAAACCGTGGAAAAAATAACGTTTCTGCCGGATTCACCATTATGATATTATTTTTGAGCCCGACACTGTAATTGTAATTATTTACGTAAAAGATGACCCTTTTGATATTTATTTTCCAATCTTTTTGATATTAATATAATATAAAACTACTGACGTGATATTATTTTATTACAGTATAATATCATATTAGTATACACCGTTTTAGTTATATCAATTCGATTTATCTAGTAATTTTAAATGTTTCGAAAGTGTTTTGCGACCTTCTAAACTTGATTTTCGACCCCCGAACTATTTTTCTCAGACTTTTCACACCCCAAAAATCATAACTTGTCAATGTCATATTTTTTTATTTAATTATCTAATTATTAAATTATTTATTAGTTATCGTTCAAAGTTTACAAACGAAAATTAGTTACGACCTTTCAACCAACGTTTTAACACTCCAACTAATTTTTTTTAGACTCCCTGAATGTCAAATACAGTAACTTGTTAAATTAAATATTTTTTTATTTAATTCATTATTTGTTGTTATTTTTAAAGTAATTTTAAACAAAATTACTTTACTACCTTATAAACATTATTATTAATACCCGTGTAATTTTTTTTAGACTCCTCACTGTCCAAAGATGAAACTATGTCAGTCCTAAAATTTTTTTTATAATAAATTATTTATTGTCTATTTACTCCACTTTCGATCATTTTAATTAACGTTTTCTTGTAAATAAATTCTTCGACCATCCAAACCCAATTTTTGGCACTCAACTGATTGTATGAGACCAAGCATAGCTAGTGGTTGGGGAGGAAAGACTCCGCGGAGGAGATCTTAGATTTATAAGTGAACTCTAGTCATGATAAGCTTACCCTTTGTTGTAGTTATTGGGGTGCACACTCGGTACATAACTTAGGTGCATCTGCGACAGCAAAGGGAAGTGACCTCATGGGACCAAGCATGGCTAGCGGTTGGAGAGGAAAGATCCCACGGAGGAGATCTTAGATTACACGATAAGTTAACGGATAGTAATGAATTGATTTATGTGAAAAATCTCTATTTTACTTTTTTCGCATTACTATTATCCTGTTGTTTGCTATCTGTAAAGTAAGAGGGGTGGTTGGGTTGGATTATTCTACTGGGTGATTTTATCACTCACGGATACGTCTGTATCCTGGCAAATCGTTTGCTTCGGCGATCAATTTGCCAGCGAGTGCAGGATTCAATGGTGGAGCAGTTTTAAGACAGGAGGAAAGCCAAGAGCGAAGATCGAGTATGCTTGGAATTGGTATCAAGCCTAGAGTCGGCTCTGAAGATAATGTATTTCGAATCAGTAAATCTATCTTGATTTTGTAATAGCTAAACTTTATTTTGGAAAATCATATTTATTTAGCAAAATTTGCCTAAAGAATTATTTTATTTTACCCCCGAAAAGTCGGGGCGTTACATGTTTAGTAAACGAGCCGAGCTCGTTTGACAAAAGCTTGTCTTGCTAAGGGAGGTTCAACTCGATTAAAAATACTCATTTAGTAAATGACTAAACTCGGCTTGTTAAGTGCTCGAGCCGAGTTCGAACTCAAGTTTTTGACTCGTTTAGTAAATGAGCCGAGCTTGAGTCTAACAAAGCTCGGCTCGGCTCGTTTGCAGTCCTAAATTATAATCTGCTTATGTTGACTTAATTGGAAATGGAAAGTATGTCTACTACGTAATCGTGTAATTATGTACTAATACAAGTAATATTAGGCAAATTAACATTAAGCGCGGACAGTGTAAAGATGAGGCAGTATCCAAAAGGGGAAAACAAAATCTCCAAAAGCGAAATCGATTAAGTGAACCAAGAAAGGATACGGATGAGTTATTGACCGCAAAAAAAATTCCCTTTGAAATACAAATTCATATTGCATAAGTACGCATTGGTTGCGTAAGCACAACTTTATGTATACACACCCGATTTGAGCAATATTACGCACACAACTCCAGCCCGGAAAGAATTGTATCTGCGACCGACGTCTATGTGCATCGAACGGTTCTGATTACAATTATGTTCAGAGTTGTGTTTTAAAGTTGTGTTTACGATCCTCATCATGTCCCACTTTTGTTTAAGAACCTGACAGTGATATTACACTTCAAAATTGTAACAAGCGCCACTACTTCTCCTTATTGTTTTCCCTCCAAATAATGATTATTGTTTTCCCTCCAAATAATGACAATAATTTAGATTTTATTGCTTAGGTAATAAGCAGTACTCCTCATTCATATTCTGATATTCGCACCCTCTGTTGTTTATCCTTGTGCTCTTGAATTTTTAATATTGCCCTTTTTATCTCTTCAATTTTTTTTCCTTTTGCATCTTGAAGTTCGATCCACGGATGGCAAATTAAACAAGGAGAGTGAAAACATTTACCGTAGTTAAAACTTTAAATGAACTACTCCTCCATATTGGTGCAGGAATGGAATACAACAAAGGCTAAACTCATGGCAAGATGGGGTGTCTGGAACCAACTGCCCGATCATGCCTGGCAAGAATTGGACTTATGTGTTCCAAATCAAAGACCAAATTGGCAGCTTCTTCTACTTCCCCTCCATCAATTTCCACAAGGCCGGAGGCGGTTTCGGTCCAATTCGAGTTAACAATCGTGAAGTTATCAAAGTACCATTCTCTAAGCCCGAAGCCGAGTTTGACCTTCTCATCGGTGATTGGTACCAACGTGATTTTAAGGTATGCTGAGCAATGTGTATTATTATTATTATTATTACTCCGTATTATGGTTGCAGCCGCCAGGTTATTTTGTCTCATGCGGCCATGGTGCATGGTTGGCAGAGATTGGCCAATGGTGATAGAGGATGAAAGTAATGGTGTCGATTATGAAATAGAGAGGGAGAGAAGGAATAATTTGGAAATAACACTGAAGATACAGTTGGGGTATTTTTGAAAAAATTCTTACAAACTATGGTCCGAGATCCTCTATGCTGAAAAATGGTGTGCCCTTGTGCTGAGTGTATTTGGGCCGTTAAATTGTGTGAGGATTTTTTTTTATGTTTTAAATTTTTGTGTGATCCAACGGCCGAAAATACACTCGGCACAGGGACACTATTTTTCGGCACAGAAGATCTCGGTACACAAACTATAAGAAGAGTCTATTTCTTACTTTTAATGTTTATTTTACTAATCATTGTCACAAACCCAATTTGCAAACATACCATATTCCGATTTCAATTTCTTTCGAACCCATCAATGGAACCGATCAAGTGTACGTGCACATACTGTGCATAGACTAGCAAGCGGGGTCCCCTTTGGATCCTGCACGAATAATCCAAATGATTCAATAATTGCAGAATTATAGAACAGGTTGGATTATTTGCGAGACCCAGAATGAGACCGCATGCTGGCCTATGCACACTTGGTCGGTTCCCATAGCATTTTTTATTTCTTACCTGACACTGTGTTTGGTTGTTTGGAAAATTAACAGGATGTCAGAGTTAAATCGGAAATTCTAATCACAAGGAAGTTTTGCAGGGATCCATGCAAGGAAAATTTTGTTTGGGTCTATTTCGGGTCCTACAAAAATCTAGAAAAATATCTATAAATTTTTAAATATTATTTTATGAGACCCTGTAAAAAATCAGCTCTAACTGACGTCGGTAAGTATTACTTTTAGATTCGTAGGCCGAAACTGCTCAGTTCGCCCATATGAATCCAAAAATAATACTTACCGATATCCGTTGAAGCTGATTTTTTATAGGGCCCCATAAGATAATATTCAAAAATTTATGGATATTTTTCTAGATTTTTGTAGGACCCGGAATAGACCCAAACAAAATTTTCCTTGCATGGATCCCTGCAAAACGTCCTTGCGAATAGCAAACCACTTTCTGGGCCTATGACGGGCCTCCTGATGGGATTCTTATGAACGGGAGGGGCCCATACAAGAACACCAGTACTAAAGCCCTTGAATCCTTCGCTGTCACACAAGGTAACCGAACAAGGCTTCCGAACTTTTCAAAAACAAGGGAAAATGACGGCTCAGTACGTGTTTTGATAATTAATACCTTTTAAGAATATGTTAAAAACATTTGTTAATGAACAAAATGTCCTTCGCGGGTATTAATTATCAAAACACATTCTTGGCCATCATTTTCCAAAAAAAAAAGAACAAGGCTTCCAAAACAAAATCAAAAAACAAGACCCAATTTTATTTTTTTCCCAAATAAATGACAATATATGGATTTACTCGAGAAAAAAAAATCTTCACGCAGGAAAGACTTATCGATTTAGAATATCGAATGTGGGAACAACATGGAGCATCAATTTCAGGATTCAGAACCATCAGATGGTGGTGGTCGAAACTGAAGGATCTTACACCAACAAGATAACAATTGAGTCTCTCGACGTGCACGTCGGCCAGTCTTACTCTGTGCTGGTTACGGCTGATCAAAATGCAGCTGATTATTACATGGTTGCAAGCCCTAAAATGTTTAATGCCAGTGATGATGATAGGACTTTTAAGGCTATTGGGTTGTTACATTATGATGACTCTACCACACCTTCTAATGGGCCGCTGCCTAAAGGGCCCGACCCATTCGATATGGCGTTCTCGGTCCATCAAGCTAAATCCATCAGGTAATTTAGGCTTCGTTGCTATTTTAGAATGCAAAATTTGGTTGTTATTTTTGAAAAGAAAAGTAGGAGTAGGCATTTTCCCCTATCCTATTTATTTTTTTACCGGAAATAGTTTTTGAGATTTTTAGAAATTCCTCCATTGCTTTTGTTTACTCCAAAAAAAAAAAACAAAAACAACAGATGTACGATACCGTAACAATGAATTTTTGTTGTTAAAGTCAACTCAAACTATTCCAACTTAATAACTTACCATTTTGCATCATTCCCAAGTCAACAACCTGAGTTGTTTTTACTTTGTATCGAAAGATCCCTCCATCCTAAAAAGACTATGAAAAAATTCTTGAGTAACAAAGTAAAGCACATTGTGCATAGTTTTTGAAATTCCTTTGCACTAATTTATAGAACTTAATATTAACTGTTAAAAAATATGCATCCTTTTGTAGTGAACTAACTACATTTGAACGACAGAGGGAGTAATGGGTTGTCAAAACAAATATGATAGATAACTAAATCTAATTCATTGTAATTTTCTCAGCGGGAAATAAAGAGCTAAATCCTCACAATACACAAACTCCTACTTCAAAAATCATCAAATGATCAATATTTTCCTCTATCTACTCATAGGTGGAACTTGACAGCAGGGGCTGCAAGGCCCAACCCACAAGGAACATTCAACATATCAAACGTGAAACCATCACAAACCTTCATTCTACAAGGATCCGCGGCTCAAATCAACGGTGTTCTACGTTATACCGTCAACAATGTGTCTTATCTTATTCCGGCCACACCACTCAAGTTGGCCGACTACTTCCTCAATGGATCTGGCGTGTACCAAATTGACGAATTCCCGGTGAATTTTAGCAATCCGGTGGGCGTCAACGGGACTTTTGTTGTCACCGGGATCCACAGGGGGTGGCTAGAGATTGTGTTCAGGAATGGTTTGGATGTGATGGACTCTTGGCATTTGGATGGATTCGGTTTCTATGTTGTTGGGTAAGTTCCATTAATTCATGTTTAACCTGAGGCCTAACTGGACAATAACATTTTTTTATTTGAAAAAGCATAAAAAAGAACATATTTATACTACAGTGGCATAAAACACGATGACGTTGGACGCACAGTGCAGTCAAAATACCCGGGTTTTTATTTATTTATTTATTTATGAGTTTTTAAATATAGCATGACTTTTTGGTGAACATATTTCTAGGGTGCGAATTAGAAAGGGCAAAGTCTACTTTCACTCTCTGTGGTTATCGCCATGCGCGGATACACCCCTCATGGTTCAAATTTGACCACATAACCTATCTATGATTTTGAAAATGTGCGAATAGACCCTCTGCCGTTATGTTTTTCATACATATTAATGGATGTGTATCTCATATGCCTGTAGAATGTAATCTGAATTGTTCATAACGTATTAAATAAAGAATAGAGTATCTTTGTAAAAAAATCAACTTGATTAGGCATTAATAACCCAGTGATCTAATTTTTAGTAAACTCAAATTTGAAATTTTAATTTCATAACAAAATCGATTCGACCATGAGCTTTTCATTATTTGATTGACCTGTATTTTGGCATAAATGTAGTACTCGTAAAAATTTACAATATCACCGATTTGGATTCAATTTTTGGTATAGGTAATGGTGTGGTTAGATTTAAAAAAAAAAAGAAGAATCAATGGACATTATGAGAGTATATCGGTCTTTTAATATTGTGTCCGTTAATATGGATGGAAAACATGACGGCAGAGGGTCTATCAGCACATTTTCAAAACCACAAGTAGGTTATATGGTCAGTTTTGAACCATTAGGAGGGTATCCACACATGATGATAACCACAGGGGGTCAAAGTGGACTTTACCCAATTAAAAATAGTTTCCAAATACAAGGGTCAATGTTTTTATACTTTTCAAAAGAGCAAAATAAGAAGACAAGATCATTTTACAACCACACATTCTTGCGGAGTCTACCACTAAGTGTATGGACCTTATAGAAACATTTGGTTGTAAAGTGATCCGAATCATAAAGTAAATTCATTTCGCTTTCTATTACTAGTAAAATTGAAGATCCAAATGCAACATGGTGTTCATGTTAACCTGTATATACTTAATAGGTTTGGTGATGGGAAATGGACACCTAAATTGCGTTCCATATATAATGTTTATTCCATATATAATGTTTATGACCCTGTCGTCCGCTCTACTGTTCAGGTAATCTCCTCCCTCTTACACACACACGGTCATGTTTATATGTGTTTTATCACTAGCTAGGTTAAATTGGTTTATATAAATGTGATTAGGTGTACCCAGGTGGTTGGACTGCAGTTTATGTGTACCTTGACAATCCAGGAATGTGGAACTTGAGATCACAACATTTGAAAAACTGGTATTTAGGCCAAGAGATTTATGTAAGAGTATATGATGCCGATCCTGACCCAACTAAAGAGCGACCACCCCCTCATAACATACTCTTTTGTGGTCAGTATTAATTACAATTTCAGTATGTATTTCCATATTTAGTTATTCTTCTTTTGATCAATTCTACATATGGAAATCCACAAAGCTTGTTGTTGTTGAAGATTTTTCTTGGTCAATGAGTTACAAATAGTAAATAATTCTTACAGAGTTCACACACACACACATTCTTACTTATTTTTCTTGGTAAATGAGTTACAAACAGTAAATAATTCTTACAGAGTTTCATATATATATATATATAAACCTCTAAAAAAAATCCCCAAAGTTCCGATCTAATTTTGATGATCCGAGCCGCTCAATGTAATTAGAACTCGATTTTAAGGGTACTCGTGAGAAATCAACAAAAAAATGACTGGGAAGCGCTTCTTCCGAACAGTTTTTTATTGAACTTTATTGAATGGTTCAATAAAAAACTGCTCAAATCAAGCCCTTTCTAAGTTATTTTTTTTGCCAATTTCTCGCGGGCACCCTTAAAATCACGTTCTGAACACATTGAGCAGCTCGAATCATCAAAATTTGATCGGGAACTGTGAGATTAAGATTGGGGGCGGGGAGGTTTAGAGATTTTTTTAGGGAACGGCCCCGGTATATATATGTATGTAACTAGAATGATGTGACGATGTAGTATATTTTTTTTTGTCAATCGAGAGAAGAGATCATTTTACATCAGGTATGAAGTACATAGTGTAAACCCGAGACACTACATCAATTGAAAGAGTCCGTGAGATAACAAAGCCCAACAACTCAACCAATACAAGAAATAAGGCCATTATAGGGTAGAAACAAAGGAAGGAAAAATCCTCTAAGGGAAGAATACCCACACGCAGTTGAAGAGACTCAAACTCCTGACCTCCTAATGAGATGTAAAAGTTTTGACCAACTGAGCTAGCCTAGTTGCTTATGTGACGATGTAGTATAAATGCTAAATTTTATACTAGGTCTTAAGAGGTCCAAAGCTTTTTCACATCATTCTCCCTATTGATTTTGTGTATGTATATTGAGAATAAATTAATTACAGGAAAAAAGATCAAGATTGATCCTTCATTGCCTCCAATCGAGGCACCGCCACCTCTTAATTCATTGCCTCCGTCAGGTGCACTGAAACCTCCAAATTCACCGCCTCCATATGGTGCACCACCACTTCAAAATTCCAGTGGACCACCATCTCCAAATCCATCGCCTCCACCCCATGCATTGCCTCCAACCGGTGAACAACAACCTCCACTGACCCCACCCAGGGCATCTCCACCTCCAAATACGTCCCCTCCACCTCAAAATCAACCGCCAATTCGAGTACCGATGCCGTCTAGTGCACCGGCTGCAAGAAATATGACATGGTGAGGATCAAAAAGTACCCATTCTTTGTTTCAAAAGTTCTTATTTCTCAATCCCAATACACTCCCGGACATATGTTGTGCTCAAAAAATAAAATGCACGTATCTCTAGACGTATAACATGATGGTACATTTGGTGGTTTTTTCTAACCATGATTCTTTTTCTTATTAGTAGGGCTAATTTCCTCTTGGCTATCTGCATCGTTTTTGGTAGAGTTTTGAAGATTCATCAACTATGAAATGCAGAATGAAGCTTACATGCGAGTACTGAAGACAAATGATGGATTGAGTCATGATTGGAGGACTTGGGTTTCTTATGGTTGAAATTACTAACTTATTGAAAGCATGTGTATATAACCTTTCTACTCTAAACTTTAAATTTAAACTTATTTTATGATATTGCATTATATTTATTGCTACTTTTATAGAATGACCATCTAAAATGATGTGACAATGGTACTTTTAAGTGTATGGTATAAATATTTAAGAAAAAAAGATAGACGAAAAGCTATGTTACTTTGTTCTTTCCAAACTTAAACTCATTATCTATTCTTTATAGCATGAATTTTTTTAGGGCCGTTTCTTTGTATTAATGCCATTATAAATAAAGTTTTAATTTTGTTGTAGAAAAAAAAAACATCTGACCCCATAGCTTGAGTTACAAATTTCAGGTATATGTCTTTGTTATATCTATTTTGCCACCTTCTTCAATAGAGATATCTACCTCTTCCGCCATAAAGATAACTAGAGGCCGCACAGTACACGTGATTCATGTGCAAGTCGAATGTTGACAAAATATGCACAATATAGCTTTCGGCTAATGTTTGATCATTTATAATGTGGTAATAATGAACTTTGCCTTTCTAATTCATAGAACCCCATAGAAAATTTCTATTCATACTATGATAATAGTTTATACAAAGTACCATGATAACAATTTATACAAAGTCAATCGAATTTAGACATTTGTCAGTGTAACACTGTTGGTGGTGGGATGTTGTTTCAGATGCAATTGAAGAAGATGGTTGTGACCCAAGAAGATGTGTACGTAAATATGCTTGAAAGATGTTTACAAAGTTTTGGAGGAAGATCGAGGAAACTGAATGGGTGAATGGAGTGGGGTGGGAGTTTGGCTGAACATGGAGTGTAGTAGAAGCTAGCGGATTGTCAATTTTACCCATGTGCAATTATTCATATCATGTATGTTCTAACTGAACTATATAGGATTAGTTTTGGGAATAAATAAGTATACACACTCTCAATTTTGGAGGAACCAAACTAGTGTGCTCCCTTTCCATATTAGAAGAGTGGAAGAATAGAAGGTAGGATTTTTTATTTGGACGGCCATGATAAGGGTAACCAAGGGGAAAGAGGTTAGCTTGAATAAATTTTAATTTTTTAAAACTAAATCCCATTGGGCTTTGTATAATAGCAAAAAATAGAATTAATATTTGCAAAAAATGCATCATCAATCAATTAATTAATACATACTCTATGCAAATGTATTTGTGCCTCCCAAACAAACCTCCATCCCTAATGACATTTTTATATGGTGACCCAACTCATCTCTCAACCACACGTTTGGGTGATTCCCATTTCAAAGTGTCAAGCTTGCACAAATAAATTTTTTTCCCCATGCATCGAGCGGGTATAACACTTGTAGATATTTGTTGAAATGCATTTATAAGTGTGAAAGCTATATTGGAGTTCCAACTTACAAGTTCTAACTGTTTTGTCTTTTTATGTGAATTATCCCGTCTCCTATGGGCTTACATTAGTTGGATTCAAAACAAGGGCGGCTGCAGAATTGTAGATGTTGACCGTAACGATGAATTTTTATTGTTGAAGTCAACTCAAACTATTCCTGTGATGGTTATAAAGGGTTACTAGAACTAGGTATACTGCCACGACTTTTGATGAATGAATCGTTAGTATAGCACGGTTTAGTGGGAACGGTCCAAACTTTTCTGTACTGGGCCTGGGCTATTCGGTTTTCTTTAGAAACCGTTGCTAGAACCCCGTGTTCTACATGTTCATCTTTCACATCGCATTTTAGCACACACAACCTTCGCCCACCTATATTCATTATGTTCTCTAAACTCTCGTTTCGGTATCAATAGGTTCCTACGGAACCCAACGACCACTACAAAAATTTAAGTATACCACTAGCCTTATCTAACCATTCAATTATGTATTTAGACGAACCTAAGGACATTTGTGTCTCGCTCAACGATTCTAAGGAAAAGGGAATACCCAACGTATACGAACATGATTATCTTATTTTGGCTACCAAACCTTATCAGTTAAGAATTAGGAGATGAGACTACCACCATTGGAAAGTAGATTTCCGGTACATAAATTTCAATATAAAATTTGTTCGAAACAGAGTTCGGATGAAAAAGTTATGCCCGTTCGAAAGTTTGCCAAAAATACAGATTTTTCATTTCCTACCGCTAGGACACAACCTCCTACCGGTAGGAGACCAGAATTTCACCAAAAGACACTATTGGACAGCGTTTCTACCGGTAGGGCCAAAACTCCTACCGATAGGATCTAGGTTTTCAGTGCATGATTTTCAAATTTTACAAGAACAATTTCAACAATGAAACCAACTATTTAGGCCACGATTCAAACACCAAATCAACACATAAACACAGAAAAGAAGTGAGAAATTCCTACCTCAAAGTCGAAGAACGAAATCCAAGCTCAATCAAGCAAGCCCTAGCTCCTCAAATCTTGAATCAACCAAATACTCCTCTCTGAGCTCAAACCCAAGAATTTCCAAGTTCTAGAACACTTGAATGCGAAAATCTTGTGGCGGGTCGAAGTGGGTTCGGAGTATTTTGGGGTGTTGGAGTGTGAGAGTTTGAGAGAGAGATAGAGAGAGCCGAGAGAGTAGAGAGAGTTCGGATACAGAGAGAGAGAGGGAGGGGTGGATTGTGTGGTTCTCACACCCACACCCATTCTTATATATACTCCGTGATCTTTGCTTTACACTAACGCCCCTCACCTCCAAGTTCTCGCACATTCGCCCCAAATTTCATATTCACACGACTTTTCACATTATCCCGATTTTCTAATTTTCATTTAAGCACTAAATTATCGAATTTAAAACATGGGTCTCTACATCCGATAATCCGGGTAGGTACTGTCAGGTTGGTTAAATTTCGTCCGTTGGGGAATCAGAGCCAATCTCCTTACCGGAATCCAGATACGCACGTGTTTAAGGCTAGTTCTGAATTAGGGGAGCCATTCGGGCATGACAAACACTGAAGGTATCACAAACTCTATGGATTTTCAATCTCCTAGACCGACCGGAGAAAAATATTTTTATACTTTTAGGTTGCAACAATCCTCAGAGTTCTCTTCATTGAGACATCCCTTGCTTTATTGAGGCCTCAGGGAATGCCAAATCGAACCGCACTTTTGGCTTCATTGTCCTCAAAAATGATAAAGACGCAGTATTATAATTAGAATGGCAAGAACGGCATGTCGCTTTCTGGCCAAAATGAAATTATCCATCGAATATCGCTCCATTGTTCATTTTAATCATTTTTCTTTGTTGAATTTTTTGTCTTTTTGATTTGATCACAATGAGTCATAATTTTAGTAAAATTTGATTTTCCTTGATCGTCGACCTTTTAAAGGATCAAATGATTTTAAAGAACGTGCATCCACGAGGGGCGCGACTCTTCATCGGGTGTCAACAACCTTTCGAAAATAGGGAGAAGGAAGCGCCCTAGTAGAGTCTTACCCTCTAGTTAGCATGAATGCGATTATGAATGAATGGTATGTATGTACAGGAAAAATATGCACATAAACAGGGTATATCACATAAGTCTTAACCATATGCTCTTGTCCCAATTTGGAAGGTTCTACTGTTATTTACAAGTGCAGAAGGCCGGTTTTGGTTTACCAGGGTTCTCCGAACTGGAGTCAAGATGCACCTCCCATTGTCAAGTGTATGGAAAGACAATGGTCGAACGGTACGATGGCTCATCCCGGTCTAGGGTTGCTAGGCATCTTGGGAGTCCTTGTCATTGGCGAGCCAGGCAAGATTGCCAGAGCACTTTAGTGAGGTTGTGCGGTGCAAAGTGTACAAGACGATAAAAGCTTAATTTTTCAAAAGAAATTAAAAATTCCCCTTTGAAAATGCTTTTCAAGCTTGGCTCTCTTAATTATTCAATTCTTTGAAAGATAAAAGTAAATTCCAAAGTTTTGAATAACTATAGCTCTCCCTAGCAGAATTGCCACTGTGGGCTCCCTGACCGACGCGCTTAAGAGTCACCACCCGAATTTTTGAGATGGATGATCTAAGAAACCGAGGGTTTGATTTGAAAAGAAGGCTTTTGGCCTAGCAAAAACGTTGAGACTTTGGTTCAGGAGCCACGTTAACACCCCATTCGCCTGGAAAAACCGGTCTCTACTTAACATTTTCAAAAGAGAAAACTTTGAATATCATTTGGAAGACTAAACTCTTAGAAAACAAATAAGGGAAAGAGACATGGAATTGAATATATCACTTTGGCGTGCCCGTGGTGCTTACTGTACAATAGACGACAAATGAATGATGTGTAGAAATGAAATGACAGTACAACAACAGTCTGCCTCAATCACAAACAACACCGCATGGTGTACCAAGATACCTCACACGATTTTCTGGTACACCGCGCAGTGTACCTTCTCACTGACAACCCACCACTATTACTCAAAACCACGCATGGTATACCTAACTACATCATACGTTGTTCCTCAAAACATCGTACAGTGTAGCTTCTGGCATATTTCATAACAGCTATGCATGTATTTTCATGATAAAGCAAACCATTGATCCAAACAACTTTCTTTATATTAATTTTATTGATTTTTCCCTAAAACAGTTTGCAAACCCTTTTTGATGTACTTGATCATTGAGAATGATCATAAAAACTTCTTTTAGAAGACAAAAGACATGGTTTTTGACGAAGCTTCATTCTGAAATGCACCTGCAATGATCTCTCAGTAACATTAGCGTAGCCAACAGTGGATAGATATGATCAAGATGAACAAAACAAACAAATGATGAACATGATACCACCATACGCCGGAACCCACTACATTGTGCGGCGTATCGCAACACCGCATGGTGTAGTGTTTCCAGTATAGTCACTGATTTTTGTTTTGTTTTGCTTTTGAAAATGGTTTTTAAGACAATATTTAGCACGAATAGGTTAAGTGTGACTACAGAAAACTCCCCTCAGGGCTAAGACTAGGCTTAGCCCAAGAAAACTTGCTTTTATACCTTCGGCTTAGAGCTTGGATGAAGATGGATGAGTATGGGTTTAGAGCTTTAGAGTGGTGGAGTTCCAAAGTTAGTAGTGTACTAAGTTTTAGAAGAGAAGAGAAGAAGAATGGAATTTTTATAGAGAGAGAGAGAGAGAGAGAGAGAGAGAGAGAGAGAGAGAGAGAGAGAGAGAGAATGTCGGAGTAACTTTCTCAAGACTTGGAGGGGTGTCTTTCAACCAAGAGGGGCGGGGGGTGGGGGGGGGAGGGGGGGTGTGGGGGGTTATGGTATTTATAGGCAAAAGCCAAGGAGTATCAATGCAAATGGAGGAGGTGGCTGCTAGGCCGGCTAAGAATTACATTCTCTGCCAAGCCGTTTTTTGCAAAAGCTGTACAGCAATGTGTACAGATGTGTTTTGCGCCCGTCTCGGGTTCCGCAAAAATGATCGGAGCCGCTTATTTTGTTCAAAACATATTGTTTACGGTCCCTGTAAAAAATCATCTCAATCCGATGTCGGTAAAGGTGTTACAAATTTGTGAAGCAAAGTTGGATGATTTGTAAATGCCTTTACCGATATCGGATTAAGATGATTTTTTACAAGGACCGTAAACAATATGTTTTGAACAAAATGAGCGGCTCCGATCATCTTTGCGGAACCCGAGATGGGCACAAAACCGGTCTATACACGCTGTTGTACAACTTTTTGCTGTACCATTAGAAGCTCTCATTTATTATTTTTTTGGCTAAGCAGAAAGCCTCAAATATTGCCTAAAATATATTCTGTGGTGGAGATCATAAAAACTAAAATTGAGGGCAAAGATCAAATTCGTACATAGTTCCAATAAGTACAAACACTGTTACAACTTACAAAACAATAGACGAATAACCCTAAAGTTAAGAACACGAGGACAACGAAAATTTCATAAATGGTCAAGGGTGTTTTAGTCTATTTATCCACAAGGGAAAACTAGAAATGCAAAATTAGAATCGAAAAACTCATGAAAGGGCAATGCTGAAATTGTGACTAGATTGTGTAATTCGGATAATTCATTCTACAGAAATGCATTTTAGAAGTCGGCTGCCACACACACCTAGAATGAAAAAAATCGACAATGCATTAATCATTATTCAGAATGAAGCTCCCAAACGAGATCTAAAGTTTTTTCATTATGCTTTTATGCATGTGAATGTTTGGTAGTTAATTTGAAATGCTCTGTCAAATACATTCCTAGAAGAATCTGGCTTGTCTACAGTCCAGTTTTGGACTGAGAGGTGCGATCCAAGTAATCGCAACTATCGGATGATATTTTTAATGGTCCAGATTTGTTTTCAAGCTATCACCAGATTACAGGTAAAAGATTCAGCAAATTTGAACTATTGATTATCAAAACGAACGATTCAGATTAAATCGCACAATCTTCTCTATAGTTGATTACAGGATCCTTCTTAGAAAATGAATTGCATAATGCTGAATCTAAAAATCGTATACAGAGGAGCTTTTTGAATTTCTGTTACACTTCAGTACTCACAAAACTTTTTCACAAAATTTATTCTTCACATATTTCTATTCATTCAATCACTTTTACACGTTTTTATTATAATTAATAAGAATATATTACTACAATTCACAATTGAGAATGTAAAAGAATACTATTGGCTCTCAAATATCTCCGAAATATAAAAGTAATCTATCTGAAGATTCTGAACATAATATACAAAACACGCATTGAAATTGGACCCCAACGGATGCACTACAGTGTCAGGGGTGCTGTAGTGCATCTCCTGTCGATTCAAAACCATTCATTTCGACATTAAACGGCTCAAATTTAATCTGGCGCGTACACTACGGACCCCAATTCATTGAAACCTTCACCGAATCCTTTTAATTTTAACAATTTTTTCCTCTTTTGGTACACTGAAAAGTAAGCAGAACCCATCTAAAACAACAACAAAAGAAAGTTACTCAGGCGCTTCACATTAACCAATCATAAAAGAATCACAATTCCAATTTGTGTTACCCATCAACAAATTTCAAAGAGGATTACAACATTTACAATCCTCAGCAACAAACAAAAAGAATGGCCGGTAAAGCTATGTCAACCCATGTACATCAAATGGTTGTGAACGTAATTGTGTCCGGATTTCCGTGCGCAACATATATTGCCCCCCCCTTTTTTTTTTTTTTTTTCCAAATGTGAATTCACGTCCTCTCCTCAGTTGTGACAATCCACAAAAGTAGGAGCCGTCGACAAAATAAGTCCTGATCGGTTTTGGTTCTGGTTCTGGTTCTGTTTCTGCTTTTTTGCTGTTCCGAAACCAAATTTCGTTTCTCTCTCGTGATCGGATACTGCAGCAGGGAAGTTGAGATCCAAGTCAAACGACAATGCACTTCTCTCCCTTTTCACTTCGTAACGGTTCTCAGACGTCCTGTGCCGCCTCATGTGCCCCCCCAAGGCTTGCCCTGACGCGAATTCGGCCCCACAAATCCAGCACTCATGAATCCTAGGCGACCCATTGGAATTCCCATGAAAACTTGTGTTTTCATTTGTCAGTTGCGGTGGCATTGAAGCAGGGGAAGAAACAGGGGCCTTGAATTGTTGATCCTCCTTCTCTTCATCGGACGACAATGGCTTGTTCATAGACTTTTTGTGGCTTGCCATGTGTCCCCCCAACGCTTGGAACGACGGGAATGCCCGGTCACATGTTTTGCATTGGTACATCACGTCATTTCCAGCTTCCGAAATCCGTTTGCTGGTGAATTTGGATTCCGTTTGGTCGTGATCGTGGCCAATAGATGAGGGGTGATTTGAGCTGTTTCCTTGGGCTAGGAGAATTAGGCAATTCGCCATTTCTTCCTCTTCCTCGGTCGGGGAGTAATTGAAATTGTCTCCGTTGCTGCCATCGTCGTTGCCACTGGTGGAAATCGAGACTGGGATTGGGGATTGGGGCGTCTGTCGCTTGGTTCGCCTGCGTTTTGCGATCAGGTTGCGGTGGTCCTCTAAGGTATCCATGGTGGAGAGAGAGAGGGAGGAGGAGGAGGAGGAGAGAGATGGGGTTGTAGGGGTGGAGATAGGCATATATTTATGGGTAGTAGAAGGGAGAGAGGGTTTAGGAAGTATGGGTCAAATGACAGCTTGGAACAGAGTAAACTCTGGACATTCTTGAAAGATTTGGTTGGAATTGTCTATATATGAACATGGTTGGGTGGAAATTGAGAGAGAGAGAGAGAGAGAGAGAGAGAGAGAGAGATTAGAAGAATAGAGAAAATAGACCAATTGTATTGTAAAGAGGAGTGAGGATATTGCTAAAATGAGGAGTTAAAAAACAGTTGGAGGTGGTAAGGTTTGTTGAACGCGAAGTCCGTTTTGACACTTTTTCTTACACTTAGGTCGTTGCCAACCCACTCCAAATAATTTTGCCTCCACCAAAGGATTGTTTTACATATAGATAGATGCATATTAGTATATGTTTTGTATGTGAAGTGGTAGCTAAGTGATAGATACCATGTACTTTTCACACATTTGACAAGGGTTGATACTTAATTAACTACAATTAATTATGTTGACTTTCGTAGAAGATTATAAAAAAAAAGAAAAAAAGGACATATAAATATCGATCCAATGAGTTTATCGATTATTGGACACAAATCTATTTTGAGAATAAGTTGTACACGGAGGGTCCGTGTATTACTAATTTCCCCCTTAACCAATAAAAACAAGCCAGCTCATCATTAGTGGGCCAACTAGCTTTATCCCTAACCAAACTGTGGTTGAGTGAAATGCACGCAAACCCAAGTCTCCTTTACTTCTAGTAGGAGTAATATTTTTGCTTCTTTATTCAATTTTGTTTCCTCATGGTTTCGGGTCAAATTTTCATAAATTATTTTTTGGTTCGTCAAGACGAGAAGAATCGGAAATGTAAAAAATTATAATTCAAATTCAAATTTTATTGAGTAAAGCCCAAAAAATGACTTTTTTGTCTATTCTCACCGCGGCTCAAAGATATTTGGGGCCCAAAGCGAAAATCCTAACATGAGGCCATCTATCTCCGCATACACATCTTTAATCTAAATTTTACAAAATGTAAAGAAAAACTTAAGGGGTCGAGATTTTGAACCCAACTCCAAAACATCCAAAGAATCTAAACTGTCACACGAGTAATAAGATATTACTCAAATGCAATTGGAACTACTTATATTTAAAACTATAAACAGTATTTTTTTTAGGCCCGAAGCGTCTGCTTATTTTTTTGGTTATTAAAAAAATATTCAATTTCTATCCTAATTTTTTACTTTTCGTTTTCCTTGTCGAGACGAACTAATACCTTCTTCTTTTTTTTAAGAAAAACTAACAAATGTAAAAAATTAGCATGAAGACAAGAAACAAAAAAAGGAAGCCTTTTGGTTAAGTACATAAAGTTATAAACATTACCCCATTTTTATTTCTGGAGAAATAGTTTCCGGCAAGCCAGCAACGATGGCTTCCTCCTTTCTTTTTTTTTTTGTCTTCATACTATTTTTTTGCATTTGTTATTTCCGTGTAAATTTTTTTGTAAGGTATTAGTTTGTCTTGATGAAAAAAATCAGAAAAATAAAAAATTAGGATTAAAATCAACATTTTTTTAATCACAAAAAAAATAAGCAGAGCCAGCTTAAAGGGTGAAGCCAAGGAAGACGTCTCTTCCGGCTCCCAAGGGCCTCAAAAAATACGGTTTATAGAATTTTTTTTTTTGCCCTTTATTAATTCTAATCTATTCTATCCTAAAAAATTTGGGGAGGCGATGGGTGTTTATAGTTTTATATAATGAGCATCAATTGTCTTTGAGTAACATCTTATTAGTCGTGCGGCAATTTAGATTCTTTGGATGTTTTAGGAGCTAGGTTCGAAATCTCAGCCCCTTGAGTTTTTCTTAACATTTTGTAAATTTTAGTTCAAAGATGTGTATGTGGAGATAGATGGCCCCCATGTTAGAACTTCTGGTTCGGGCCCCAAATATTTTTGAGTTGCACTGAGGATAGGCAAAAACTCATTTTTTTTTTTGGCTTTATTCAATAAAATTTGAGTTTCAATAATAATTTTTTACATTTCTGATTCTTCTCGTATGGACAAACCAGTAAATAATTTATGAAAATTTGACCTGAAACCAACAAATGAGGAAAGAAAATGAATGAAGAATCAAAAATAATATAGTACTGTAGAAGTAAAGAAAACGTGGGTTGACATTTCGTATACCCAACCACAGTTTGGTTAAGAATAAAGCTAGTTGGCCCACTAATAAATGAGCTGGCTCGTTTTTATTGGTTGGGAGAAACTTGATAATACACGGACCCTCCGTGTACAACTTATTCTCATCTATTTCATGTCTAGTGTAAAGAAAAACTACTAGAACAATAAATCATCAAATAGACAAAGTGAGGTGTGGGTATTACAACCAAGTAATGATGTGACTTGTGAGTACTATATATATTTTAAGTAATCTATTCAATATCTTTTAGCAAAATAATTTTTGCACTTTACTTTTTTATAAATGTATTTCCATAGTTGTCTTCTAAAATCTTTTTTATAAATGTATTTCCATATTTGTCTTCTAAAATCTTCGAAAATTGTGCTATTTTAGAATTTTAAACATTAAAAGACAAAGACACAATTAATTATAAGAAAGTAAAAAGCAAAAATTACTTCTTTATCTGCGATCGATGCTCTCTTCCTTTTTTTTTTTTCTCCTAATTTTCCTTTACACCTTCACCATGCATCTTATTTTTACCTCACATAATTCCAACCTAAAACAAAAGAAAAGGAAAAGGAAAAGGAAACCTTCTTTGGTTCGTATGCTCTTTCAATCCATGGTCATAAATGATGCATCGCAATTTTGATCAGGGTGATTTACGTATATTGTTTTGGAAGCGGTAGGCGATTGCAAAACTGTATAAATTATTTGGGTGAAAACATAAAATCAAAGAAGGGAAGGGGTTCCTGCGAATATCTTAAAACTTATTTGTCATGAATAATGAAGCAAAAATAACAAAGCCAAAACAAAAGCCAACTTTCTTCTCTGTTTGGCATAACGGCCCGATTGTCTTACTAGTTACCACATGTGCATGGTCCAACTTACCCTTGTTGCACGAGATCTCCATACAACCAATTGCCCAGAGGATTAACTAGTTGCTTGATTATTTTCGATATCCCATAATTGTGATGATTTAGTCAATGCAATCTTTTTCACCCCGGCAAAAGTCAATAGTGTTAGTTGTAATTAGAGAGGTTTAAAATTTGAACCCCAGTCAAATACAAGAGAATACATGGTACCTATCACTGAGCTACAACTCCACATTTGCAGTCAATGTAAATTGTACTGAAATGCACGCCATAGAAAAATTATTGAGTTTTTGAGCATATTTGTCTCTACGAGTGCTAAATTATGCACCATGTATTGTAAAACAGGAACCACTAAAATGTCATCTGTTTTCTATTTTGTCTAGGGCGCTAAATATCACTACACTCAAAACTATATACTTGCTTGCTTCACAAAATAAACATGTAGGAGGGAAAGGTGTAACAAAATAAACAGCTTTTCTATTATGTGACGTCTATTGCGATCAAATTGGTAGCTTCTGCATCGACAGACGACCAGGTGTTACAATCAAGTTTTTTTGTTAACTCTTAATCCTTTTTGGTCACTTTAAAGGAGGGAAAGGAAGGAGCAATTTCCATCCGTAAGTATTCGAATGGTCAATAGTACATATAACATGATATGATGCCCAATAATTAAGAACACTTAGATATTGGAAAGAGTGGTTAAGCCAGTAGCTCAGATTTGAGAAGGATAACGGGGGCAAGATCTAGATCTTGGCGTTAACAATCCACACGAAGGAGTAGGGCTGTAGGGGTGGGGCAAAAAGTAGGTCGAGGGCAACCAGGGATGATTTGAACATGGGTTCCTCTCCTTAACCACTCTTTTTTCAAGGCCACCAGCCCTACATCTTTAGGACCACATATAACATAATCTCTTTTCCTTGTTATACTTGGGAAAGAAGATTGGGAAGTGAGAGCGAACATGTTGAGAGAGAGAGAGAGAGAGAGAGAGAGAGAGAGAGAGAGAGAGAGAGAGAGAGAGAGAGAGAGATGCTTCTGAGCAACTCAATATACATGTTTGTTGCAATAACGAAGCAATCGAAAGTGGACCTTTCTTTTATTACCATTTCGATTGGACACCAAAATGTATAGGATAAACTCCAAGATGAATAACGGCTCTAGTCACAATGGATGGAGCCGACTTAACCTACTTTTGTCAATTTGATGTGAAATTTGAAACGAATTTGGCCGTAATTCACTCTATTTCCACAGCCTCCTTGGTAGAGGTAGCACAGACACGGCACAATAATGCTACACCAGAATTGAAAATTTCTCTTGATCGATATAGCGATTTGGACAATATCTTGAAATAATTTGCTTTATGTACCGAGAGAGCTTTGGAAATTAACATTGTCAATTTCATCAATTTTAAACCCATGCTATAATTTCCCTTTCAACATAGTTACTACATCGGCTATGATTATCAATACAGAAAACATGTATGAATCACGTGACTAACTTTTTGAGGATATTTTAGATATTTTCATCCGCGTTCCTCTTGAATCTCTCTAGTATCAAATATAGTATCTTTTTCTTGTTTGAATATTAACAGAAGAAAACAAAAGGACGATTTAGAACGGGAATGAAAGACCGAGGTTCAAATCAATGAACTTGAAACTATGAGCACGGATGTGAAGCATTGCAAAAACTATACAGGACCACCTTTCAGAAAGGAAGTGTAACTTTCACAACAAATAAAAGTTGAAATTGTTTAGGCCAGTCATGGTGGGTGAAGTGAATATATCCTACAAGTTTAAGAGTGGTATGTTGGGGAGAGTAGGCTCTTGGTGGGTGAAGTGATGCTTAGAGTGGTGTTGGTAGTAAGTAGTGTTTTAGTTTAGTGTGAAAGGTGTGATTGTATCAAATTGGAAGTTTAATTGCCATTAATATTGATTTAGAGTGTTAACGACCACATGCCTACTACTCTCTGCCTAATAGTATTAGGTTAATTATTTCGAACCCACTCTTTTTGTACTTCACTCTACACTCTCTCTGCTTCCACTCCCTCACTTGCTTCGCAACAAATAAAAGGTGGAGTGTGTGTATATCTATATATATGGGGCGGTTTCAGGGACCCCTAAAAAAACTCTCCAAAGTTTCCGATTGAATTTTGAGGATTCGAACCGCTCAATGTAATCAGAACGTGATTTTAAAGAAGCAGTTCTATTCTAGTCTAGTCTAGTCTCTGGAAGGGGAGAACGTATGAGGTTTGAATCCACACGAACGTTGAGGGGCACAAGATTATTACAAAGAAATCGATTTATGTGACGTGAGCTTATATATATACAGTAATCTTCAGATAAGGACCTTAAAATGAGGACCTTATATGCGGACCTCCCATTTCTCGCCTTTTCCAATCGAATTTCAATGATCCGAGCCGCTCAATGTGTTCAGAACGTGATTTTAAGGGTATTCATTAGAAATCAGCAAAAAAAAAGACTGTGAAGGGCTTGATTTGAGCAATTTTTATTTGAACCGTTAGATAAAAAACAAACAAAAACTGCTCGAATGAAGCCCTTCCCGATCTTTTTTTTGCTGATTTCTTTAGGGTACCCTTAAAATCACGTTCTAAACACATTGAGCTGCTCGGATCATCGAAATTCGATGGGAAAAGGGAGGTCCGCATTTTATTAAAATAAGGTAGTCCTTATAAGAAAGGGACTCATTATATATGTATATATATATATACACACACACACACACAGTCATTTTCAAATAAGGAGATCCTTATTTTAGCCATTTCTCCCATTTTCCGTTCGAATTTCGATAATCCGAATCGCTCAATATGTTCAGAACATGATTTTAAGGGTACCCGCGTGAAATTGGCAAAAAAAATGACCTGGAAGGGCTTCGTCCGAGCAGTTTTTATTTGAACTGTTTGATAAAAAAATAAACAAAAACTGCTCGGATGAAGCCCTTCCCGGTCTTTTTTTTTGCTGATTTCTAAAGGTACCCTTAAAATCACGTTCTGAACACATTGAATGGCTCGGATCATCGAAATTCGATCGGAAAAGGAAGGTCCGCATTTTATTAAAATAAGGTAGTCTTTATAAGAAAGGGACTCATTAATATACATACATACATACATACATACAGTCATTTTCAAATAAGGAGGTCCTTATTTTAGCCATTTCTCCCATTTTCCGTTCGAATTTCGATAATCCGAATCGCTTAATATGTTCAGAACATGGTTTTAAGGGTACCCGCGTGAAATCGGCAAAAAAAAATGATCGGGAAGGGCTTCGTCCGAGCAGTTTTTATTTGAACCGTTTGGTAAAAAATAAACAAAAACTGCTTGGATGAAGCCCTTTCCGGTCTTTTTTTTTTTTGCTGATTTTTCGCGGGTACCCTTAAACTCACGTTCTGAACACATTGAGCGGCTAGGATCATCGAAATTCGATCAGGAAAGGGAGATCCTTATTTTATTAAGTTAAGGTGGTCTTTAGGAGAAGAGAACTATATATATACAATTCTTTTCAAGTCCACTCCTCTTACGGTCCACACACGTGATTTTAAGGGTACCCGCGTGAAATCAGCAAAAAAAATGATCGGGAAGGGCTTGATCCGAGCAGTTTTTTACTGAACCGTTCAATAAAAAACTGTTCAGATCAAGCCCTTCCCGATCATTTTTTTTGCTGATTTCTCGCGAGTACCCTTAAAATCACGTTCTGATCACATTGAGCGGCTCAGATCATTGAAATTCGATCGAGAAATGGGAGGTCCGGACGGTCCGGACCGTAAGGCGTCCGGACCTGAAAAGGACTGTATATATGTATATATATATATATATATATGTTTTTGACTTGAAACTAAAAATAGTGCTGCTAACCAATATAGAAAGCAAATACTCCTAGCTACACAATTTCAGACTTTGTTTAAAAAGGTTTGAGGCTGGCTTTATCAGTGTTCATTTTAGCTGTTAGGTTCGTTAATAATGCCCAGACAGAGATTTGTTGGTGCATGTTACTCTGTTCGTAAGCCATAGAACTCCAAAAATCTCAAATTTGGGCAGCAACCTAAGTGCCATGTGGAATCATCTCGGACCTCATATGTTTGTAATATCACCATCAAACCATTCAAGTTCAAAATTGAGCTTCATTTCAGTACAAGAATGATGTGACACTCAACTATCTCTGCATCAAAAATTGAGATTTACGTATTTGTTCTTTTTTCTTGATTTTTTTTAGGGCTGTAGGCCGTTTAATTTGTATGTGTTATTTATTGATGTTACGCATTTGTCCTGTTGTCATATATTTGTTCTCACTGTAGATTAATACTACCATATTCTTGCAATGCGATTCACCTTATCCGGATCTATGCTCATTTTGAACTTTTTGAAGTATTTTGGTGCTCTAGGTTCCTGAATCTCGCGGTAGGTAGTTGACGTGTGAATCTACGTGAGCTAAAAATGTGCAGTTGGTTGATGATTAAGAAAGAGAAGAGAGGAGTGATCTAGCGGGGTGAAGAAAGAAGCGGGAGTGCAGAAGAGACAAAAGTAGCGTGTACTTCTCTTTTCCGTGTGAGGTATGGGCAGATTTCCCTAGATGGATTGGGTGAGGTCACTCCAGGGAAGAATGTTCTCCTTCCTCAGAATCAGCACCCACCACTTTCTCTCTCTATAAAAAAACTCTCTGAAATCGAAGGGAATGTCTAGGATTTATAGGCATCTGGGCCTTGGTCAAGTCTAGAGTGGCCGAGTAAATCCTGACACATGTCCCTTTCATACCTCTAGGTCGTGGGCATGACATCACCATGCGCAACTATATCCCATGGGCGCCCCCGTCCTGCAACGAACCTCCTTCCTTAGCCACCAAACCACTAGATCCCCCTCAATTCCCGCTAGAGAAGGGTCACGACCCACGGCAATCACGTCTTGGCAAGGCCCCTCTGGTCCTGCCTTATGACCACGGCATGTATTAGACATCCAGGTGATTTTTGTATGTCTTGACCCTTCTGGCGTCTTTTCTTTGGCAAGGTCACCCTGGGCTAAAGTCCGAGGTGCCAGCGCTTAAGGCCTCCGAAATTTCAAAAAAAAGAGGGCCTCATTTTTCAAAACAAAAAGTCAAATATATTATATTTATATAAATGTTCCATGTTTCAACATAATTTCAATTTTAGCACAAGTAGTCTATGTGAGGTATGTGAAATTCAGATGGGAGATCCCTGGTTCAACTCCTAGGGAAGTTTTCTTTTGACAAAGGTTTTTTTCCCCTTTTTTTCTTTTGGATCTAGGAATAAATAATATATAGCTCTTACACCTTTTGCATTCTTATAGTTAAAGTTAATAACATGATTAGTTAAAAAAAATGCAGTGTATGAGTGGTATTTCGTTATGTTTGATTTTTTTTCTAGTGGTATAAAATATTTTAAAATTTTATTTTAGTTAAATTACGAAACTAAAATACCATGTTCAATATTTTTACCTTATATTAACCACCTATATTGATTTTTTTTTTTTTTTTATAGAAAACCTAAGGCCTCAATTTTAAAAGTCGCTTTAAGCCTCTAAATTTTCAGGGCCGGCCCTAGTCTTTGGCTCGTTACTTGGGCCTCGCAAGTCAAGGTCCCCTCACGATGGATCTTGCTAGCCTGGGATATCTATCCTTACGAGCTTGTCAGCTTGCAGGGTAAATTCTGAAGTCTTTATTGGATAAACTCTACATAGTCTAGGATCTCGTGACCTCGGGAACCCTCACGATTGGCTCTCGCTGGTTCATCTACCCGCGCGAGTCTATATGGGTCGCGGGCCCCACCTCATGCCATGTCACCTCGCGGGCCCCATCTTGTGTCGCATGGCACCGTCCCTCTTTTCATGGCAGCCGCTAGCCACATGTCAATCTCATGACCTTTCCACATGTCATAGCATGAGTGATTGATCAAACTTCTTCACAAGTCAATTGTCATAATCTTGACTGCACCTACAGGCGCTTATCATGCTCTTCCTCATTTCTTAGTGCTTATGTATCTACTCCGCAGTCATTTGATGGAGACGATCACTAAAATTTGGTGATTAGCTGGCAAACTTATTCCAATTCCAATCTGTTTTTCCAAATGACTATGGAAAAAGTCCGAATCGTCAGTCAGCACACTTCTCCAACACCTCAAAGAAAGAAACTTTTGAGCTTCCTTCGGAAAAATCAGAGGCGGAGCTCAATGACAGAACTACATTGGGACTTATGGGGCCAAGGCTCCGCGTTGTTTTTGATTTTTGGATTTTTTTTTCAAATTTTGATATTAATATTAGTTGGTTTTTGTTGTTAAGAATACCTATATATTGTATTTTGTATTGGATGATATTAAGACATTTAAATGCTTTAAAAATGTGTTCGTTTTAGGTCCCAAAATCCAATCTCTCTCTGCGCATGGTCTCATATATAAGTTTTCCCTTCAACTATTAATCTTATTTATCTTTCGATCTCTCCACTTATTATCCAAAAAATCTCCATCAAAAAATAAACCAAACAAACTGGAGTACGTATTAGATTCTCAAATCTTGAAATTCCAAAATCTTATTGTTCATAGTTCGGCCTCTACGTTTACGAAATTCTGGCTCCGTCACTACCGGAGCTACTATATTAGACTTTCTTTCTTTTTTTTGAGATTTTGCCCCACATGGTAGGATGTTAGTACTTAATTACGTTATGTTTGGTTTGATGGAATGAAATTGCAATGGAATGGAATTGGAGGAAATGGGATTGGAATATCATTTCTATAAATTTGAATGTGCTTAGAAATAGCTATTCTTATCCACAATAAAATGGTGTGGCAATAGTAATTTTCGGTGTGACAATAGTGAATTTTTGAGTGACACTAATAATTTTTGTGCGGCAAAAAAATAGAATGACAATTCCTTTGTTTTTCCAATGGAAAGACAATTTCCTTACATAGGTGAATAGTGATTACATTTGTAATGATCATTCCACCATTAAATGATGAACAAAACATGGGAATAAGTATTGGGAAATGATTTTGTCACTCTCTTTTTTTGTTAATCTCACTCTCTTACAAGTGTATTTTTGGTGCAAAAACGCACTTGCAAGGGAGTGACGTTAACAAAAAATAGAGTGGCAAAATCAGCAACCTAAGTATTTCATGGAATGGCCATTTCATTTCAACATTAATTTTATCGAACCAAACATACACTGAGGTTCGATACTCCTGTATGAACTCAAACCCGAACCTCACCCTCGAAACCGAAGAGTACAAGCTACTTGTACTGTCCCTAAGGTTAGACTATATAGGACCCTGTTTCTCAATTGGTTTGCATGACCCAGCCTGTGCCCTTTTTGTTTAAACCATCTCTCTGTTTCAATCTGAAATATAACCATCATTATTAGTTCATTTCATACTACTGTACTAATTACCTAAGGCTACACTAATCTCACCACACAAGAAGTAGTACGATGTAATTAACCAAATCAAACGAGCAATCCCAAAGCGATTAAATTAACCCAAGCTAGAGATAAGGATACATCACACACTAGAGCTAAACCAAACCGAGAATCCGCACTCTATATATGGTGCTAATTAAGCATCTCTTGGATTATCAAAAAAATTAAGCATCTCTTGTCGAATCCACATACACGGTACGTCGGTATAAACTGTGCTTGAATACCATCCATCACCTCCAATCCATGAACTCCCCTCAAACCTATATATAGGAGTTACCCGAGAACAAAGAATGGCTTACGAGATTCAATTTAAGTAGCAGCGCTAGCCGGTGCTCTTCTTTAATCCTTTGATCGAGGACTTTGAAAGTAAACCCTTGAGAGATCTTCAAACTTGTAGATGCTGTTTGTGTGATTCCTTTTAATGTAGAATACGTGGAGGTCCAATTGCATAATCAGTTAGACTGTGCTAAGTCTCGGAAGCTTAAACGATGTTTAGTTTTTCAGTACCCAATTTGGCAAAATTATGACGAGCTTGGCATAGGCCCAAACTTGGTGGGCTGACTTATTTTCGCGCTCCGGTCAAAGTTCACCACCCTAAGTTAATGAGCCCCGGTGGTTTTCGGCCTAATTCCTTTGTTTAGGCCTTCAATTTACGTTTTTTGCCGTTTTAGGAAAGTTTTGATTCGTTAATAACTCTTATACTGTAATTCCTTATTAATTGGTTCTTTTTGAAAAATCTTGTTTTTCTTACTCGTTTTCAATTTTAGAAAAAGCCCTAAATTTTGGGACTTATTATTTTCTGACTTTATTTTTAGGATTTCTAGGGTTTCGGACCTCTATAAGAGTGTTTATCCAGCTTTTTATCAATAATATTCATACTTTGTCTCTTTCTCTCGTGAACTTCAATTTAGCATTCATTCAATCAGTACACAACCAATCTTTCTTGTTAATTCTGCTGCATCACCTTTAAAATACAAAGTGCTCTCAAATATTTTTTCGCAATAAGAGTAGAAAGTTTTGGAGTACTAACATCTGTGTTTCCAGCAACTCGGAATTTTTTGTTGTGGTACAAAAGGATAAACAGGCTTACTTACAATAGAGGAAAAGGTGTGCACAGTTGCGAACAAATATGTACTAATTTGAAATTGTCTGATGATGAACATGATTCCTAACGTGCATCATATAATTCTGAACACATCTGTGTGTTAGGATTTTGCACACAAATATGAGTACGTAGCATTTCTCACAATGATTCTAATGACGTTTGGTTCAACCAATTGCGTGTGGCATTAGGGTGAGATTGGTCGAATCCGAAGGCATTTAAGTGGCAGACACAGACCATGCATGGTAGTTGCACTCCATGAAAAAGGAGGATCCATTTCAAGATCTTTGATTGCTTGTTCATACCCACATATAGCATCATCATTCAACTTTAAATTACTGTGAAGCAACCCAAAAAAATAAATAAATAAAAAAACAGAGGCCGAAAAGGAGTAAGGAATTAACCACAACTTTAGTTTTGCATCACATTAGTAAACAGTCTCCCTGATAATGACAACAAGGCCCACATCACACCACAAATCTCCCAAGATACACTCGTATAATTATGTTTAGCTAAAGATAATGTAAGATAATTAATCTAAAGAAATTCCCCACTCTTTTGGAGAATTCAAGCCTGCAATTCACATTTACATTAGAGGGTTTTCAATAGTTGTAGTGGACCAAAGAAAAGATCAGGTCACAATCCCACACCAAAAGCTTAAGAGAGGCTTTGAATATTCTCTCTCACTCTCTCTCTTTCCTCTTTAGAGGTTAGGAACCTAAGGGTCATTGTTTCGGACACCGAAATAGTGTCAAGTCCGAAAACGCTTAGATGTCTACATTTTTTTTTTTTTAGAGAAAACAGTTTTCTAAAATCCGAAAACATTTGTTTCGTGGTTTTCTGAAAATGGGTTTTTTTTTTTTTTTTTTTCATTACTGTTTTCGAAAACAGTTCAAGGAACAAGTTTCCTGTGTTTTCCAGACAATAGAAAACAACACCAAACCAAACTAGGACTAAGGCAGGCTATAGCTTTCAGAGAGTAAAAATCGGTGAGTGAAAGGCATCCCTTTCAATCTGGATGCCTTTCTATGATTTTAACACTACGAAAACGACTGATCTACCAGCAAATCATGAGGAGCACTAACATATCAATTGGTCAATGGTGATTGGTGAACCACCTTTTGATACTTGGTACTGTTTGGGGAAGAAGAGTAAGAGGCTTCACAGGGGACCATAACCCTCTTCCTACTATTGAAACTACCATATGTACTAATGCCAGACTCCCCGTGCAGACTCCCCGGTGGTGGTGGAGAGGAAATGGTCACCGGTGGGATCTCCAAGGAGTTGAGTTGGGGTGGTGGGTGCTGCCACTGAGGCAGTGGCCCTGCTAGTAGGAGTGTATGAAGCAGCGGCCCCGCTTCCATCACCGCCTTCAAAAACTTCCCATTCTCCGGTAATGGCTTCTCAGTTACCAACTCTCCTGCCAGTTGAGGTGGCTGCAGCTGCGCCGGTGGTGGTGATGGAAATGATGGTGGTGGAATTGGGTTGTTTTCAGTGGAATCTGAAGTTGAAAGTCCCCAGTTGGATCCTCCCCCTTTGAGCTCACCCGGAGCAGAATCTGATTTCCCTTCTTCTAGTTGTTGGAGTATGGTTTTTTCCAATTCCAGCATTCGGCATTTCCCTTGGAATTCATTTCTCTCCTTGATTGTCATTGTCAAGAGATCTTTGAGATGGAACAATTCCTCTTCTTTCCTTGCAATTTCCTCATGAGCAGAGAGAATTGTTGTCTCCAGTTCCAAAGTAGTGTACAACAGAGAATGCTTTAGCTCCTCAATTCCCTGTCAAATACAAAGAAAAAGGAAAAATTAACATCACCCAAATAAAGAGAAAAGCAACCAAGTGGAGTGGAAAGGAAAGGAAATCTAATGTGGTGACAAATTTCTTACCTCTTCTAAGTAGAAACAACCCCAGCTCAAGGGACTACATTGATCCTCCATTTTCTTCTAATGGTTAGAAGTAAAATCAGGGAATGCAGAGCAATATGCCTTTATTTGGCTCTTCCACTTCTTATAAGGACTTTGCTTTTCTTTTCCTTCCACTTTAGCTTTTTTTTCCATGGGGTAAGACAAAAAACACAAAAAGCCAAAAGCATGAAAAGGCCATAATGCTTGGGTTAAGACTTTAGAATCTGGTGCATATGGACTGTAGTGCTGTACTGTGAGGTAAGGAGCGAACGTGAATTCTGTAACCAAGTTGGGGCCAGTCCTAAAATGTAACGGCCACGACTTCTGCTGTTATGTGCTGAGTCTTGTATCGGAAGTTCACACCCAAGGTATGTGGTTAGGACCGTGAAACACTAGTTGAATTCCCCCCCCCCCCCCCCCCGATAGCAGCTAAACCTACAGTGCCATATTTCCAAATTCCAACATTCAAAAATCAATTAGCCTTGTAAGAGAGCATGCATTTTTCAAGTCAACTCTAGTGCCTAAAAATTTGTCATCAAATCTTCGTTTGACGAACGGAATAAGCTTTTGAAAGCCACCACCACGCAGTTTAATGGATTCTTTGCTCCATGAACCGAAACTAAACTAAACTAAACTGATCTTGAGTTTTTAGCGAGTGATTCATTACATTTTGCGGGACTAACTCTTGGATGGAGATTCTCATTTATGGCATCAAAAACATCTATGATTTGTTTGGATTTGAGTGAATTATTTGTGCAAGATCTCACAAAATTTTCACTTGTACCCTCATAAATTAAAATCCAATTTTTTTGTCAGAGAATCAAATATATTGGTAGATACCAGATTCAGTTAGATTTCTTTTTTTTTTTTTAACTTTTCCCATGGAACAACAAAGGGGAGTTACTGTTGGGGGAGGAATATATAGGACCAGAAGTGTTTAGCAGATTCCTCGGTCAAGCTAGAAGGGTAAAGTTCAAAGAGAGCAATGATTAAAGCCATTTGATCAATGGAGCTTTTTTTCGTTTCAGAGCATATGCTTAGGTTTTCTTTTTTGACCCTTAAAGAGGAACCTCAGGTGGATTAGATATGATACCTAAAACATGCTAACATGAACTTTATTTTGCCATCTTTAGTTGGAAAGAAGTGCTGCAAAACCATTGGATCTACAACTAGGTTTATACCCTTTTTGATTAGGCAAGCTAGGTTTCGGCTCTAATTTACTATTAAACTCTATACTACAACATACAAATTGCAAATTTTTTAGACTTTGAGCTCCCTCCATGTTAATTTCATCTAACTTAAAAGTTCACACCTCTCAAGAATAGAGAAATCTATTGACGGTTTCGCAAACCTCAGCCTGATGAAATCCTTATCTTTGATGCATTGCTATGCTCTTTTCTATCGATGAAAGTTTCTTACCATGTTAACAAAAAAATGGACCTCAGCCCAAAAGGCAATGGATACTCCCCAGTTAATTAATGGCAAAAAAGTTAGAGCTTCAATGAACTTTCCGCATATATTAATGTACTTTCCACAAATATCAATGCATTTTCTCGGATATTTATACACCTTTTACATATATCAATGCACTTTTTACACATTAACCATTGCCCATGGAGTTTAGTTGAGGTTAGCATTTTCCATCTACTAAAACGTTGTACAGTTGCTGACTATGTTGATTTAGGAGAGGTCGTAGGTAAGCAATCTTATACATACCAATGACGGGCACAAAGATGGAAAGATGCACTAAAAATTATTCTAAACTTCAGCACATTCTCATTAGCCGCATATCATCTTTAGCACATCGTTAGTTTCATACATAGCTCCTCAAAAAACTCGTATTTTTTGGATCCACCACTATCTCATTTGAGTCAAACTCGGTTTGATACTCCCTCAATCCAAAATTGCAGTCCTCCTCTGAAAATTCGTGCAATATTTGAATCTAAAAAATAGAGTATTTTTGTACATAGTTTTGTGAATTTCTTTACACCAAATTAAAGAATTCACGAGAAAACTATACTTTGGTGCAAAATAATTCAAAGAACTATGAATTAGGAGTATGGTACTGAGGGAGTAGCACTTATGATATGGGACCATGATGGGTTCTATTGTGCACGGGTCACATGAAGAATCATCACATGGGACGTGCCAAAAAAAAAACAAAGAATCATCACATGGGATTGTTTCAATTCTTTGATCTCTAACAATTGCGGCCCACTCAGTTGGTCAGGACTCTTGCACCTCACTAGTAGATCAAGAGTTTTTTTTTTTTTTTTCTAAGCAAAAAGGATTTATTAATATTTGTAAAGGATTACAAAGATGAAAAGAATCAAGAACACATTAGCATAAAGCCACCCAAGACCGAAAGGAAGGCACGACGCCAACCGAAAAACAAAAACCAAAAAAGACCGACTTGAAAACACCGGGATCTAACAAGTAGAAACGAAAATCTTTCATCGATCCCTAGTGTGCCTCTCATTACTAAGGGGAGAGAAAGGGAGGGGAGTGAAAACGTGTTTTGGAAGAGAAGATAATGGGTAGGGTCCCCGTGGGGATCCTTTTTCATAACAAAGTGATTCCTTTGAACCGAAAAGAAATAACGGCTCCCATTTTGACTGATTTTTTAAGTACAAAAATCAGACTTATTGCCCAAAACGCGTTTCGCGTCTTGTCCTACAATCTCTAATCTGTATATCTTGGATCCAACTAAAGAAATTCCCTGTCCTTTCCATGCCCCGGAGTTCTTCTCTATGTCCTGGATTGGATCCAACTAACGAATTCCCTGTCTTTTCCATGCCTCGGGTGTGGACCTAAGTTATATAATTCGTGTGCATGAGTGTGAGTGAAGGAGCGAACACGAGTTTAAAAGGATTTCTAAGACACATTCGAAACTAGCTAGTATTCAAATGAAAAAGAGCGAGGAGGAGTGGGAGCAGGAGCACATAACATTTTGAAGAATTATTATGTTACTGAGGTGTGGACAAGTTTAATGACTGACTTCATTTTTATTTTGAGAGAATAGAAAAGGAAAAAAAAATATTGAACTGTGAAAAAGAGGGACGTGTGGGATCCAAAGAATATACGCATTAGTCTGTAATTGATTAGGGCAAGTTCACCCGTTGATTCTAAAATCATTTTTTCAAATCATTTTTTGGCTTGCTATTGTGCCACAAAAGTCAAAATATAAGGATGGGTGGATGATATAAAAAATATCAAATGATTCTTTTGCCCTTGTGTTATATTAAATTAGATTATTCATTAGATTAAATATAGAATTGCAAAATGCAATAAAACTAATTATTTTTTCACAATTAAGCAATAATAATTTAGTTTACTAATAAATTAATCAAATTAACTATTACAACAAATTGAAAGTCATGATTTTTAAGTGTTTTTTATTCATTTCTTTTTTAAATACGAAATGTAAAAATGTTAAGTTTGGTTTTTTATTATAAGTTATTGTCTTTGCTTAATCGTTAGTATCTAATTTTTTTATTTTGAATTATTAGTATCTATTTTATTGCATGGATTTATTGTTTATCTCAAAACATCAAGTTATCTTGGTAAGCACAAATAATTTTTTTGTGGCTTCATTTCTGTTTCAATTTGTGGCTTCATTTTCTGGTTTCAATTTGTTGTGATTTGTGGTTGCGATTGTCAATCAATTAACTGCTCCAATTTTCAACATGTTTGAACCAATGAAGAGATCTTTTTTATTTATCATTTTATCCTATAGGGTCATAATTAATTTTGTTTCTAAGGCTCTTATAATCATCATCTACTCTAAATAAAGAGCAACTACTTGATTATGAGAGCTCTTGAGACAAAAATTAACTATGACGCTTTAGGATAATATGATCAGAAAAATAAGATGTTCGCACCGGTTCATTCGGATTAAAAATTGGAGCACCTAATTTTTTTGCAACAGTTTATTTATTAAAAATATGATAAAAAATTAAGTGCTTTGATTTCAATCCGTTTGAACCGATATAAAGATATTATTTTTCTAATCATTTTATCCTATTGGGTCATAATTATTTTTGTCTTTAGGATTCTCATCGTAAAGTATTTGCTCTACAGGGTCACAAATAAATAGCAATTACTTAATTATGAGAGCCATAGTGACAAAAATTAATTATGACCCTTTAGAATAATATGATTAGAAAAATAATATCTTTGCACCAGTTCAAGTGGATTAAAAATTGGAGCACTTATTTTTTTGACAATTGCAACCACAAATCGCCACAAATCAAAACCAAAAAATGAAGCCACATATCGAAACATAAATAAAGTCACAAATCTGATCTAGGTAACAGGGATGAGGAGGGGTGAAATGGTAAAAAAAAACCCGGGAAATTAAGGGTATTAATTATACCCACCTCAAAATCCATCCAAAAATTATGCTCCCAAATGGGGGTCTACGGGAGTATTAAATCGGAAGGGTATTAACTAATACCCCTCTATTTGGCAAGCCAACCCATTTGCTCATCCTAACTATTACCCCCTCCTTATGCAACATCAAATCATTTTTTTTTTTTTTTAAACATCAAAAATATTATTAAGAACTTAATAGCTGATAGGGTACATCAAGCTGAGAGAGAGCGGAATAAGGATCTAATCAAATGTTGGACAAACACCTAAAGGTACAAAGCCCTAAACACCCAAGGGCAGGCCCAATAAACAGACCAAAGCCGAAACACCTATTGCCTGAAATGCCCGGATTAGACATTAAACTCAGAAAACACCTATGGGCCAATCCGGGCCAAACTGCCCAAATATGAAATCTCAGCACAAAAGAATCCGGCCAGCCCAAAGCCAAGCCCAGTCCCAATACCCCGAACCCAGCCCAATACCCCGAACCCAGCCCTAAGCAGATCACCACCACTGCCGCCGCTCGCCACACCACCGACCACCTCCCCAGCAGGAAAACCAACACCACCAAGCAACCACCCACCCTGGCCGTGAAACTAAACCCCCAGACTTCGAGAAACACGATGAGCCACGCCGTCCGATGCCCTCACACTCCCAAACCCCAGCGATTGAGATGGCGACAAAGAGGAACTGCAATTAAATCGACGACTATTGGTGAAGGAGATGGTAATATCCGGCCCCTAGTCAAAAACGATATTTGAAAGTTCCCAAGCGGAAACACAATTTATTGTAGAGAACAGATTGTCTTTGCTGGTCTAATCCGAGCAGCCAAAAAGAAGCAAATGTGATTTATTAATATTACCAGTACACAAAAAGCACAGAAAAACAAGGAGAATGGAACAGGAATTAAAAGAAGATAATAAGATAATTTATGTCAGAACATCCAACCGAGATCTGCTGAAGGATGCACCCAAACCGGTTCAACCCACGCAACAATTGTCGAACATTCCTTGTTATTTGAAGGACAGCTCCACTTATCCATTACAAATCGGTGATTCAGAAAGCTCCTGAAATGATGCCACCGAAATTTTATGACATCGTACTGGGAAACATTGCGGTCACCACACCATGCATGACCATTGAAAGTGTCGAAGACTTCCATCTCATTTTGCAGCGTCTGAAAAGCTCTGTGTGGGAGACTTCTCATCTTGAATTCCAAGCCAATTTGCCAATCTCCATCACGGAAATTTTTTGTAACCTTGAGAGGTTCCTCCAATAAAACCTCATGGAAAACATTTCCGTGCACACACAGGTAAACCTGGGTCCCGCGCTTAATAACGTAGGACAACAGATTAACTTGAGAGCACTGTTTGTACATACCCTCCGGTAGACCCAAAAATCTCCAGCAATTGTTAACAACATCGAAAGTGCTGAAACTGCCACGTTCATGTAAGCAATACCAAATCCCACGCACAAATACTGTATTCACCACATGACCACTAACCCCGTGATATTCAAACGAATTGCTCTTCCATGTAGACTCTCTTCGGCGACATGTCCTAATTTCGATCCTGAAGTCATTACAGCTTATTGCAAAAACCACACAATCTGGAGATGTGGGAGGAGCTGATACATCAAACACAGGACGCCATAATTTATCAACATCTATAAGAGGGATGTCAATCCTTGCCCTGGAAAATAGATTGAGGAAAAAAAGAAAAGAGCACCCATTCTTGGAAGAAAATAACAGCAGCCACCCATGCCTTGACAGCAAGAATCGAGTTTCACATAGCTCCGGAATGTCAGTATTGTAAATACATCGACTTGATAAGTCCCCGAATTTGCCCGTTGTTTGGAGAAAGTGCTGTTTATTTTGAGAAAGGTGAAGCCCCCCTAGGAACTCTTCACTTCTCAAGAGCATGAACCATGGTAATTGTCTTGGTAACTGTTTTTGGGATATGAAAGCTGAACACTTTGAGAAAGCAGAGTGCCAACACTTGCACACAACTCGGAAAGATAGGTAATCGAGAACTGAGAGATAGCCAAGTATAATGAGTAAAAGCTCCCTTGGAAGACAACACAAGCACCTTTTTTCTCCACCGTTCCTTGTACCATTCCTTAAATCATGCACTCTATCCTCATCCATTGATGAACTGCCCCTTGTTTGCTTAGCTCAGAAGGGAGAACACAAACAGAAATATGCTCCTTTTCCAAAAGAAAAACAGAAAGATGCTCCAATCAGTAGTAAATCCTGAGCAAAACCAAAAACTAATCAGTACTAGTAAGTAATCTTAGACTACATATAGTGATATGCAAACAATTGCAAGAAAACCGAGAAAAAATTGACCACGGGATTACCAAATGCAATTTACGATCCTTCTTATTTTAATAACTACTAATTGTAATAGCGATAACGTCCATCGCCGATTCGCCATATGCAGAATCAATCTTGATAAATGCCGATATCATTTGGTCGAACAGGATTAAGTTTCCTTTTTGGCAAAGATACTTTTACTTTTCACACAGAAAGTTTAATATTGCTGATTCAACCAAACATCACACAACAAATTAACTACTAAAACAAGGATACTACCTAAGCTTTATGCATACTTCAATTATGTTAGTTAATTTTCCTCCAAATTATACAACAGAAATTAAACACTTGAACCTATCCTAAACAGACACATCCTAAACGGACATAACATGAGTGTATAAACGTTTTAACCAATCAGTCATGAGACATTTTATTGCTTACAACAAGGTTATTGGTGCATAACCTTCAGGACAATTATAACAGAGTTGACTTTTGATAGTAACCGAACTACCCTACAGGCACATTCAATAGGACATAACTATTTATCTCAACAGTATTGTCCATGAGAATCCACCCAAACAATTTTAAACCCATGGTAGCAACCACCTGCTCTAAATTCTTGAACTTAAGAACGTGACCATAACTGCAAAATTACATTTCAAGAGCAACACCTCTCACACCCAAAATTGTCATAGTCTTTCAAAAAGCTTTGCATAAGAAAGAGAATTCTAACACGTTCAACTTGTTTCTGCAGGAAATAACATGTCAGCCCGAAAACAAAAAAATCAGCTCGATCAAGTAAAGTTGACCTATCTTGCCTTAACTTTGGACTTGTAGAGTCGACATTCATATACGGAATACCAGTTTAAATCCTAACTATGTGTGGCAATCTCCACAGGGACATCTCCATGCAGCAAAGGCAGAGATTTAACGAAACTTGAATATTCTGTTCTGGACCTTTCAGAATTGAAAATGCTTAAAACAGGAGTAAGTCTGCAAGCCAAACAAGCCATTCACAAACGACTCAGAGCTTTCGTTTAATTACACAAGGAACAAGCTTTAGTCTAGGATTTGAGCTCGATTACTAAACAAGCCGAGTAGTAGAAGCAGGCTCAGCTCAGTTAATAACTTAACTTTATGTCTATGTTACAGATTAACAACACAGTATCAAGTATGTAATTATGCACATCGCTTTAAGCGACTTGCATCTCTCTCTTCAAATTGCGTGAGGACTCTAGAACACACTCTTTTATAGAGGCTGAGAAGCCTCAAGCTTCTCTACTCTACTCTACTCTACTCTACAGATGTGGGACCTCAGTAACAAAATCCTTCAATAAACCCTCCGCCCCACTCTAACGTTCTCAATCCTCGGTCCACGAATCAGTTACTTAGTAAGGGAAGAGAGTCCACTGTTCTCACTCCCAAGTTCTCAATCTAACACAGTCTAATATTAAGCTTAGATTGTCTATTTGAGTGTTAGTTAACAAAGTGGGACTACAGTGAGAGTACTACATGCAGATTACTTCAGCTAAATAGAAACACAAGGTATGTGAACAGTTATTCTACAAATAGAATTTCCAACAGAATTTGAATTAAGAAAACCAAGAAGGCTAGAATGATGGCTATAAACCTATAAGACTACCTGATTAAACAATACCTCGGCCTTGGGAACACTAAATTTTTTCTATCCACCAATCACCTTATTAAATCCATCTCCCAATCTCTAATTGTAAATAAATCTCCTTTTTTCATTTTTATGCCGTACGCAGATCAATCTCTTAGGAAGTTAAGAATATTGTAAATGGTTTCCTAATATTGAACTATTTATTAAAAATCTACATTCAATCACAGAGATATGTTTGATGCACAACAAATCAGCATAGGGTAAATTGCTTCTTTGAGAATGCTAACCTGCAATATTGTTGTAGAAAGAGTGGAGGTGATATGCCAAATGAGAGAAAATGGTAGATAATATGAACAAAAAACGTATCAGTCCACATTGATAATAAATACACTAGAGATGCATGACCGGGTGGACAATATCATGAGTCCATCTAATGCATTTGGTACAGATTTCATGGTAATACTAGGGAAATAAGTGTGTAGTACCAATCATCAAAGCAGTTCATGTTCTCACTGTGCAGCCAAAAATTCTAAAGTGATGGAGAGAGGTTAGAGACAAAGGTTAACAAAGGTACTGTTTTTCCAGTTTAACTGTACCATATTGCTCCTGCATGGGTTTAGCGGCTAGACTAGCTCTTGTATAGCCAATAAGGCATCAGTTGTCTGGTTCACTATGCTATTTCAATGCCAATAAAAGTCTTTTAAAGAGCTTGCTTGAGCCGATCCTGAGCTTGAAAAACATTTCCTGAGTTGAGTTCGAGCCCGATACCTTTGGCTCGAGCCAAGCTCAAGCTAATGCAAATTGCAAAGTTGTCTGAACAAAGCTCAAACATTGAAAGGCTCAGCTTGATTGACTCGTTTGCAGACCTAAACAGAAGCGCGTGCTTTCTGTAGCTACAATTTTACAGAATATGACTTCCCAAATAAAAACTCACCTTTTTCAATCTTTGACCTATTCAACTGAGATAAAGGCTGGGTGAGATTGACAAAAGGGAACACAAGGAGAAATAAACAAATCGTCCATCTGTCTAAAATATAAGCGTTCTTAAAAATTAAAAGCGTAGACCATTGAGTTTCAAACGGTACTGCTTATAAACCGTGACATATACATTGATATTATGTATATACACATTGAAAGTGATAGAGGTAACGTCCAAAATCAATGCTTGGTTTTGAATTTTAGTGCATAAGTTTCATCTCTCTCTAAAAGTTCAAACAACCAAAAGAGACAAACACATTTGCATGAAGTAATGCCGTATACATAAATAACAGGAGACAAAAAGCTATCAGCATCATCACTAACATTAAACGATCAGCCTCACAAGAAGTAATTAAATATAGATCAAAACCTTATCAATCCCCACACAAAATAAGGATACGCATTGTCCAAACAAGCACTCATATGATTCAAAGAAGTAAGCAATTCGTTAAACCCACATCCACACAATCTAGTCCTTTAAAAATTAGCAATTTTGGCCTCCAGAAAAGCAACCGGTTAGCATATAGCAGAAAGCAGTAAACTTGAGTTTAAAACAAGAAAATTACTTCTCAGAATCTTAACGGTACAATCCCAGAACTCTGCGGTTGAGGCTTTGACGAAATTAAACACCAGAAGCTAAAAGGCCAGGTAAGAGTTCTCTAGTTCTTTCCTACACTTTTTTCATCACCCAAACAGTTGGAAGAAGAGTAAAACAGCGATGAAACGATGGGTTTTCAACAGTGTTCTAAATGGCGGCCGCAGCGCCTTGGCGCTAGGCGGAGGGTCAGCGTCACGACTACCCCTTGGCGTTTTGTTCGGCGGCCAGGGAGGCTAGGCGGACTTTGGCGTAGCTTGGCGGAAAAACGAAGTCGACGGCGTGGAGAGACAAAGGGAGAGAGAGAGAGAGAGACAGAGACAGAGACCAGACGAGAGAGATTAGAGAGACATACCAGACGACAATCGGCGATCGGCGTGAAGCAGGCGGGCGACAATGGTGGGTTTTCTCGATCCTCTCTGTATCTGGAAATCGATATGTATATGTATGTATATATATATATATATATATGTGTGTGTGTGTGTGTGTGTTATGATAAATTACACAACAAGGCCTTTTAGTATATTTTAATACCATCATATACACTAAGGGTGCGTTTGGTTGGAAGAAATAGAATGAGAATAAGAATGGAATAGAATTGGAGGAATTGAAAATGGAATAATCATTCTCATTCTCATGTTTGATTGTGCTTAGGAATAGTTATTCTCATCTCTAATGGAATAGTGTGACAATAGCAATTTTTGGAGTGACAATATCAATTTTTGGAGTGACAATAGTAATTTTTGGTATGGTAATAGTAAATGTTGGAGTGACATTGGTACTTTTGGTGTGACAAAGAAATGGAATAACAATTCCTTAGTTTTTTTGGATGGAATGACAATTTCTTTACTAAGGTGAATAGTAATTCCATTATTCAATGGTGAACCAAACATTGGAATAAATAAGTCATTGGAATGACTATTCTATTCCAACATTGATTCCATCCAACCAAACATACCCAAAGTAAGAAAAAATATCACAAAAATACTAACAAAAAAAAAACACGCCGCTAAGCACCATTTAGAACACTGGTTTTCAAAGATGACTTAGTCATAGTGCACGAGCAATTTATAAAACCAAATTTTTTAGATCCAATTGAATCACAAGCAATACACACACACACTATCCTTCAGGTAAGGGCGTCATTACCGTATTACGGTAAAGACGCCCTTTACCCGACCAATTTGTGATGATCCGAGCCACTCAATGTGTTCAGAACGTGATTTTAAAGGCATAGGCTAGAAATCAGCAAAAAAAAAAATCGAGAAGGGCTTTATCCAAGCAGTTTTCATTTGTTTTTTATTTGAACAGTTCAATAAAAAAACAAATAAAAACTGCTCTAATGAAGCCCTTCTCGGTTTTTTTTTTTTGATTTCTCGAGAATACCCTTAAAATCACGTTCTGAACACATTGAACGGCTCAGATCATCGAAATTTTATAGAAAATGGAGACAAGAAGGGACGCCCTTATAGGTAGTGGATTGATATATACTGGAGCCGGTTCTACCCACACAAGTTTTAACAGAATTTGTGACACTCTATCTCAGCCATTGATATCAATGGCTAAGATTAGAACACTTTATCTCCCACCACACAACTTCACCTTTCCCAGAACCAACTCCGGCTGGCAGCTCTCTCTCTCGTGTACAGTTAATTTAGTCATTTCATTTTATTGGCAAATCATATACATACACGTAGCTGTATGTATATGATTTGGATGGAGAATGTAGCTGTTATTAGGATGGAGAATGTGGAGGTAGTTTTGAAATGGGTGATAGTTTTTAGCAAACTGAATTGATGAATTAATATGGGGGACTGTGGTTTGGTTGGTCCATCTCTTTGTGTCTCTTTGCAAGTGTTTGAATAGGAAACTGATAGGGTTACAATAACAAGGCTTTCTTCGACCTCCTCGTTTCTATGATGGCGACACCGCCGATGAAGAATGTCAGGAGGGGATATGGAGCGGTGGTGGTTGTAGCGTTTTGTGTCAGAGGATGTGATGTTTTATGTGGTTAATTTATTGTTTTAGTAACTGAAAAAGTCTCGCCAGTGATGGAGGTGCCGGAGGAGGAGGAGTTGGTTGCCGACCGGAGTTAGTTCTGGGAAAGGTCAGGTTGTATGGTGGGGAAGGAGAGAGGGAGAGATTAGCCGATTTGGTGAGGAGAGGAAGAGGGAGGGGGGAGAGTGTTCTAATCTCAGCCATTGAAATCATTGGTTGAGATCGAATGTCAAAAATTGTGTGGGTGGAACCGACCTCATATATAATATATATACACAGAGCACTTCTGATGAGAGATCCCTCATTGCAGACTTTTATTTCTAGATCCAATGGCCACAAAAAGAACAAATCACAGGTTAAAATCCACTCGCGGGAACAATTGTTTCTTTGATGTTGCCCGTTGCTTGTAACAACCCAAGCTTCTATCATCATATTTCAAGCGCCATCCACTATCATTTCCAATTAGCTTGGAAGCCAGCACGAACCCAATCTATAATAAAGAAACCATCAGCATTCAGTCGTATCATTGGCAACAAAACGGTTATTCAAAAACCATGACATATTATCCCAACATTTCAAAGTGAATCTAACGATTATGTATCGCTTATGGAATTTGGAATTTCAATCAACAGCATGCACCTTCTTCTCTTGTGCTTGGGCAATTTCTTTTAAAAGCGAAAATCTACCAAATGACGGACAAGATCATGGACTGCATTTCGAAGGATTGGGCTTCTAGGTGATGCATTTGAATTCTATTGGTCATGGCAAATTAGATATGGTATCATGTTTTATGATGTCAACACAAGGTTGTATATAAAGAGTAAGGTAATTTTAGAAGTATATACATTTAAGTATTTAATCAAATAATAATCTATTCTAAAGTACTAACCAATGGTTTGGGTCTCAATTTGGTGGCCCTCCGATGGTGTATCTGGAAATGGAATTTGTACTTGTCCATCTAGGATTTCACAACCATGATTCATGTTTGGAGATGTATTATGCACGTTGCTTTTCCTCTTCCTATTTTGCTTGGTCTTTTGAATATATACTCTTTTTTCAGGTGAAAATCAGCATATCCTTTCCTTTGACGAAATCACCACTTGCCAATTTCATCGACTCCAAGGCAACTCAAACCTTCTGTTTCGTCCATCTTTTTTTTAACACAGAGAATCTCATATGGAGATAGCTGTATTGGCAAAGAACAAGAAAATAATAAAATCAAACACACTTTCATATATGAAGTACAGGAAACTTTAATGGTGAAGAAAACAAAAGCGGGCCACGTTCAAAGCAGTAAATGGCATCAATCGGGATAAATTTGCCATGAATGTATTCCTTACCTGCACTTTTTATGGAGACCAACCAAAGAGGCTAAGCAAAATGTATCACACATCAAAAGTGACATACTATCACAGAAATTTGATAACTACTGGTGTCCATATTCTTCTCAGGCCTCAGCTATATATAAATTACCTTTTAAGAACACTTGTCTTTACTCCACTATATCTCCTAGATATAATTGGATAAATAAGCATATAAATACCCAACACATATCTATAACAATATTCAAGTGCAAACCAATATTTTGACGACATGATTAGGGTAAAGTATTTTTTTTGTTCGAAATCTATATTCACACGTCAAGTTAATTGTGAGAAAAACAACTGAAGAAGATTAGAGAAGCATCTTCTCAAGCCAAAAGCATATAATTTGTGCTAGAAGATTTTCCTTCAAATATAATCCAAGTTTGAAACATAAGGAAGAATATTTGTTTTGCGTCTGATATCACATTATTTAGCGTATGTCATATTTTTTGTAGAGCTATTTTTATTTTCTAATTTTCCCTCAAATTTCCCCTCAAGACTTCCAAGACCTCAATTGAAGCACCAATATCCTTATTCAAAGAGGCACATCGAAATCGTAAGATGTCTCCTAAATTAAGTAATTAGCTCCTTATTCGAGGAGAAGAAGTGTAAAGAAGAAAACTCACCTTGATTAGGTCACAATCTTAACACACTTTTTTCTATCTCTCTAAGCAATTCCACTATCTGCAAACCATAACAACATTATGACCGATTAACAATAACTAATACATTAGTAGTCCACAAAACTTGTGACATGCAAATGGATAAGTCAGTTATTCTACAAATGCATGTAGCTTAAAACCTTCTACAAAAGCGTACATAACTCCAAAGACTTGACATATATGTTATACTATACGTTCCTAGAACAAACAGTCAAACATATAGCAAGTACAAGTCCTCAAAATTACAAATCAAACTCTACTTGCTAACCAAGCCATAAAATCATCAAATCAAGATTATAATCTAGGGATTAAAATTTCGGATTCTCATGCAGAGCTCCTATTTATGGAGCTTCCTTTCCCCGATGTATAGCTGGCCGAATGAAGCATACAGCTACGTTTCATAGAATTGGTTCCAACAACTTTTTCCATTCTCTTTCCTTAAAATTGCTACCTTTCCACTGGTATAGATATCCAGTTAGGAAAAACGACATGCATTTTCTCCCTTTGGAGTGATTGACCAAGAAAATAATGGAAGGGAGGAGAATCTCCTTGGCATTAGTATTATGCTACAAACATTTTTGTATCATGCCTCTAGAAATTTGATAATTCAATGATTTTAGAATAAGTACCACTTGCCTATGATTAAGTATATCTAGTTACGGTGCTTACAATAATGAACCAAGACAATTGGTAAGAAATAAAATGAGGACACAGAAGGATATGTGAAAGAACAGATGATTATGCATGGGATAAATGAGAAAGGGTTAACAGATACAAAACCATAATGAAATATTCTTGTTAATTAACCCTTCGTAATGCGGTCTGTCAGATACAATATCTACCAACAATTATAAGAAGCTCATATTTTTTTACAAGGTTTTCTAGTCCATTCATTTAACATGCATAATGCAGTGATACAATTTTGAAGACTTAGTCACAAATTTATGTAGGTCCTAAGAATGACCTAAAACAAGAAACATCTTGCCGACAGTAGATGACTACCAATAATCCAAAAAGCATCCTAGACAACAGAGAGCAAAACCTTGGAATTTAGAATAATAAAGTGTAACCCAAAGCATTGCAGGGATTTGAATACAAGAACTGCAAGGATTGTGTACTAATAGTCAATAAAATGTGGAGGTCACTGCTCTCAACTATCTAATGAGAGATTTTTTATTGCCTAGGGGCACTGCCATGGGCCCTTTTGCCGCGTACACATTAGCTTGGGGTTTGGTACTTAGTCTTGGATCTCACATCAAAATATTGTGTTGAAGGGGCATGGAGCAACACGTGGCGGTGCCTAAGGGCACTAAATAATTTTTCTGTATCAGTTAGCTATTGTTTTTTTTTTTTTTTGATGAGCCTCTATTAGACCTAATTAAACCAATAGAACAACTATAACTTCACGTGGATTTTTCAAGACTTGTTGTGGAGCGAACGGCCCTTTATCCTACCAAATAATCAACCATCAGGCAAAAGAAGCATAATACGTATCCTTACATGTTTTTTTCCATTCAGTCATTTCATTAAACAATTGGGCCGCGTTTTCTTTGTAAGGATGTCGGCAAATCCTCCCAAAAGATTATTACCTCCGGCCGTGTATATTAATTGGTCGGGAAGGTACAGATGAAACAATATTCGAAAAGAATGAACCAAGTTTGAATTACCTGTTGGAAGTCCTTGTGGTTCTCTTGCCTTTACAACAAACTGGTAACCCCAACACTTCAAATGCTTCTCCCTAGCGTTAATCGGCCCCTTCTTTTTTTTTTTTTTTATTGGGGGTGGGGGCGGCGGGGGAGAGAGGGATGTAATGTTGGTAATGAGGAATCTGAAGATAAACGTGAAGGGGAATTCAAATTTCTCATTTATAGAGGCGAACCATTGCAAAGAAGGATTGAAGGGGTGCTTTTTGTGAGCCATTAGTCGCTTGTTAACCCTCGTTCACGTTGTATCGTTTTAGTTGGAGAGCCCTTGTATTGTGTCGGTTGGGAAGAGGTGTAGGACATAGTTGGTATTAGTTGCAAGTATTTGGGGCATTTGTAAAAAGCAAAAAGGAGGAAACATTTTCGTACATTTAAAAAAAAAAGTAGTATAGATTTGTTGCCTATTTGAACTTTTTGTGTTTTATTTCATTTTTCAGTTCTAGTTCTCGTCTCGTCAAGACGCATAGCTTTGTTGAAGACTGAACATATCAAGGGTAAAAAGTATAGCGTAAACAAAAAGTCTAGAGACATATCAACCAACCGCACCTCTCATATACGTGTGTATTAACCGTAAAAAGCATAGCGTCACATGTCTAAAAGAACGCATCTAGGCAATGGCGCACCTTTATCTGTATCAAGATTTGAAGTTGGGTCCCCAGCTATTTTGACATTTCACCCTACCTCAAAACATATAGACTAAAAGTACTCTACATCGCAACAAGATCCAAACTATACGAAGTATAATAGATCTATGGAGCAGTAGTGCGAACAGCCGCTTACGAGTGAAACTCAAAGTTGCCGTATTGAGAAATTGAGTTAATGACTTCCTATGTAATAGAACTAGAACCAAATTTTGAATCTTTCGTGTATATATGCAGCAGCTGACAACTGTCAAACCGGCTTCCAACTTCCAAGCCTTTATTCCCAGATTACCAGATTGTTACTCCTGCAACCATGATAAAACCATTCTCCAAAACAAAACAAAAAAAGAAGATAAAAACCATTAGAAAGTAATAGAATGCATGATAAAAAAAACTACCTAGCATATAGTGGTGTTGGAAAATATTTCAATGAATAATATTTAATTCTAAAAAACCTAAAAAATTAACAAATGCATTATCGTATTTAGGCACATTTCTAAAATACTCCATCTACTTTGATCCATGACATAAACACGCTACCGTATGCATTTCAGTATTTCACTACTCATAGAGTCATAGCAGAAACATCTTTTACTGACAGGGCAACAAATAGATCAAATTTACTAAGATTTGACTTTTAAGTTACCAAGGAAAACAAAGCTACATGACAAAACTAACTTCAACCTAGACAAAAGATCTATAGAAATACTTGACTTTGTGAGGTCACATATAGCAATAGAGTTTAAGAACAAACGAAAGTCTTCAAACAGTTCCATTGAATCTGAAAATCTTCACAGCTTCACCCAGTCTCACAAACTCAAGGTTAGTCCTTCTTGACTTTCCAGGTAAGAGTTAAGGGATCATTTGGAACTATGCTCATAACTTATCTTGAACTATTTCTCATTCTCTTATAGTTGTTAAAGTGTTTATGGCTATCATATATGATTAAAACTTCATGCTTAAATTTCTACTTTTTGTTCATAGATATAAATTCTCATTACGGAATGTATTAGACAAATGCATAAGTTTTACTCTGCATTTTCCCTATTGAACTTTGTAATGGTCGTTCTGCATTACAAGAAGATGATATCATCTTGTGTAACTCTTATGAGGTTAAAAGTAATAACTTGAAAACAGTGTTTAGGTTCCTTCAAAAACTCTTCCTACCAATAAACTCTTAACAATTCAAACCCAATGGGCATGGTTATCGTGTGGGGCACGTAGCCATGGCAATAGTGTTTCTAAAAGAAACGAGGTCAAGAAATGAACATTGGTAACAGACTTCAATAAATCAACCAACTTTTGTGCTGAGCACTTCTAAGGTAAATGGAAGTACATGAGTACCTGCTCCATCATGAGTACCAGCTCACCAAAAGAAGTAAATGCCAGCATCATTAGTGCCTGCTCCATTTTATACAGGTCAAAGAACTAACTACAAATTGGAAAACATGTATGAAGCATCAAAAGTACATCTAAACTTTCTCAGAAGGCATCTTAAAAAGATCTGTCACTTTACAAAATCCTTCCCCACCTAATATTAAACTTATCAAAGCAGATGAAAGATGGATGAAATTTTCAAATAGAGTTGGACTGGAAACTATGCTATAACTATAGGCTAAAAAGTAAGCTTACTTTTGAATGCTTAGGAAAGAGTGGAGGGGCCGTTTGCTGCACTTATTCACACTGAGTTTCCTTAATACTTTGTTACTTAAAGGGTAAAGTCGATGAACTGAGGGGGTTTCCTATTTGTTCCAGACTGTTTACATTAAGTGACAGAAATTAATAGATAAAACATGTATTACATTACTTAAGGAAGAAAGTTACCTTCCTTTGGGCACAAATGAAGACCCCGGGGGAAGCTTTCCACCAGTGTTTCGGCGGCGAGCAGTAAGCCTCGGAAGAATGACTCTGGAAGCTTCTTCTGCCATACTCTTTTCCATACTAGGAAGACTCTTGACCAAAATTTCTCTCAGCGTCTCCCTTGATCCTTCATTCATAATGCATTTCGGTTGGCATAGCATTATACTTTCGAGGATCTTTATGGCCTCATTGTTCCTCCCATTCGTTACAATCTCAAAGACATCATCAAAGAAGTTACTGACTAAATCTTTCATATAGAAGCTTCCTTGAAGCAAGCACTCATCTGCAAACTTCTTGATTGTTTTCAAGGTCCCACTCAACAATACCACATTACCCTTCTGCAAATTACTTCGCAATTGAGCCTCTAATTCTTCCCAACTTCCCTTTTCACTTCTTCGAAAACAATGGTATGCAACCAATTTACTACTTACATTTTGAGAAAAAATATCCCCAAGACTTCCTAACAAGAAGTTCTCCAACAATCTAGCATGGTAGACACTGCAATTCTCCTCCATTACATCCCAACCCCTTTGAAAACTGGATATATCTAGATTTGCAAATATTTTCATTACTTCTCTAATCACTTCTTCATTTTCCAAACCATCTACTAATCCCAAAAGTGCAATGAATGAAGGCAGTGAGTCCTTGGTTCTAATTGTTTCCATTTGCTGCAGAAAATTGGAACCTTGGAGGTGAGAAATTCTAACTAATTGAGCCACTTCTTCAAATGTTTCCTTGCCCCAATTCAAAAGGATGTGAGATGCAACGAGTTTTTTTTGGCTGCCTAGGAGATGATATTTGAACAATACAAGTTCAGCTAGGCAATTTGTAGCCTCCTTTAAAAGGCGATCATTCTGTTGCTTGACACCTGCTGTCACGATGAGTGGAATCAGTTGATCAATTTCTTGTGAGCTTAAGTCACCACCTTCTGACAATTGTAGGAGAAAGGACATATACGACATGCATGCGCATTTCACCCCATCGTCTTCTCCTTCATTGCCCAAACATTCCACAATGGGGCTGATCATACTTCGAAGTTCATTCTGGTTAGCTGCCACTTCTGCAACAATTTTGTGAGCCAAATCATCCCAAAAAGCCTTCTTTTGTTCCACAGATGTACAGGAGCTTAGAACCGCGGCAATATTGTTAAATCTGTCATCTAAACATATCATTTAGTGATCAGAACACATAACTCAACAAAAGCACTTCTTTGTTTCAGAATGTCCGAGTGTTATTCTAAATGCATCACATCTATAGAAAAATGCTAAGGACTTCCACATTTCACCCCAAGTGCCAATCTGTAAATCTGTCACAGTTTGCTTTTGTTGACGATCTTTCATCATTTGTGGTGCTGATTTGTCCACTTTTGCTATCATAAGGGATATGTATGATGACTATTACAATTTCTCATGCATGAGGCCAAATATTTATAAAAGTTCTATTATTTTCTCTGGTGTGGGTACTGAAATATTCATCACTTGAGAGACATTCTTCCTAAGTGTGCCTTCTCTGGAGCTGATTGGCTTCAAAACCTGAGGAGGAACCACGTGGTTAGGACTCCTTTGGCTTGGGAAGATGAAATTGCTTGGTTTCTTCTTCATTCTAAAGGGAATAGCTTCAGGCATCGTATTCTTAAATTGTCCCTATCTGCTACTGTTTATATGGTGTGGGATGAGAGGCACTGTTGCTTATGTCAGCACAAGAGCATGGATGCTTCTTCTCTTGCATAGTTGCATCTAAAGTGTGCAATGCTTATCAGGGATGCTCTCCTTACTTGGAGGAATGTTAAAGCTAGTCAAGCTAATAGAGATATGTGTAGAGCTTGGAATGTGCCTCATTATCTTCTTGAGGCAGCTCTTTCGTAATTTTGTAGGGGTTGGTCTGGGTTGTAGCCCAGTTTTGCTTTGTAGCTGTATTTTCTTTGGTTGTTACTGGGACTGGTAGTCCTAGCTTTTGTTTTTAAGTCTTCTGCATGTGGACTTCTTGTCATTTGATAGGGGCTTTTCTAACAAAAGTATTGATACTGAAAAAAAAAAAGAACGCGTGAATTTTGTCTGTTCTAGGTTAAAGATTGTAATTTGGATGAGAAATAACTGAATTTTGTTGTAGAATGCTTTAAAATAACAGAAACAAATCTACAAAGAACCCGTCCAAATCATGGAGGGCGAAGGGGATTGGATTCTCCTGAGTCTAGTTCTGACATTATCATGTCCTATACTTACTTTTGATGGCAAATAATGCATGCTTGAGCAAACTAGATAAAAACAAGTACTCCGTAACTAGCAATGAAGAGATATACCTATGTGCAAAGCTTCAACCTCCTCCTCTTCAGCTGGAAGAGGCCCTTGCTGAAGAAGCTGATCAAATACGGCATCCAAAAGCTCCACCTCGTTGTCTGTTGAGATTTGAGAATACAAAATTCCATATAATTCAACTACTTATCTCAAAAGTAACGTGCTGTAATAAAAAGAAGTCCGAACAATGACATAACTTAGCATGACCTCTCATTTTTCTACTTCTATCATAAACTAAAAATAGTAAAAATAGTGTGAAACCCAAAATATAAAGGAGCTTCGAACGAGAAGTCCTGAGTTTGCTTAAAACTTTTTATTTGGTCCTTTTCCTAAAAAGAGTGACCTGAGATGTCTTTAAATGTGAGATGTAAGTGTCCCTCTATCAACATTATGTTCAGCCCATAAAAGCCTCGTTCGATATACATGTCCCACAAAATCTCTAAATACTTGCGCCATTGTCGCACTGAAACTCAAGGAGCATCTGTTGATTGGTTTGTCCTAGTAGGTACACGAGGTTGGCACCACTCCACTCATCTCCCTCTACCACACCCTTTTGTTTTTTTCAACCAGCAAAATGTTGAGCTTAATTAAAAGGCAGGTAATTATGTAGTTCAAATCAAATCCACATGTGAAAATACATATTTGAAAGGTTAATAATTGTTCTTTTTGGAATGTATTAAGCACAGCCGCTGCATACAACATCGTAGTTGCATACCCCTAAATACATTGCCACAAAAATTATGTTCTAACACATCAATTATATTGCCAGATCGAGCATTATTCATCATCACACCATCACCTAACTCTCCTTCAGATCTAGATTTATTACGCAAATCAGTACCACAAGAATTCATGCCAGAATTAGGGCTCCAAATTACATCAATTAGAGCAGGAAAGTCAACAAGAATTAGAGCTTCAGAAGGTAAGGGTTATGCACATGATTAGCAAGGAAAGATCGCAGTCTAGAGTTTTCAGCTTGCAAGGCCCTAATTTGCGTAACAGTAGGTGAATCCGTTCAAGATGGCCGTAAATGCACAGACCATCAAACAAATTGATGAAGCATTATTTGGCCTTATCGCAGAATTAGGGCTGAAGTGGTTCTGATTAGTGCCTACCAAAGTGCAAATCCCGGCATTCTCCTTACACCTTTAATATTCACAGCTACATCAGCACTTTCCACGGTCTAAGCAATCGGAGCTTTCGAATTAGTCCATCTCAAATTCACAATTGAAAGCTTTTGTTCAACGCACATAACAATTGGAGAACAGATCGCATGCACAAAAAAAGAGAAGAGAATCGAGACAGGAGAGAAACAATTACCAAAGATTCAAACTCGCAATTCCCCACAAATCGCCAAATTGTGTCTAAGACATTGCATCCAATTGAACACTCACACATATATCTGGTGTGGATATGTTGCTAGGCCTTTTATCAAACATATCCTTGGTAAAGGTAGCAACACTTTTCAATGGCATGACAACAGGTTACCTCAGGGCCCTTTACGTACCTATTTTGGCCTCAGGATAATGGCTTCTACAGGTATTCCTTTTAATGCTAAGGTATCAATTATTTTGTACAATGACAAATGGACTTGGCGTTTCCCTGTATCTATCCTTCCCAATTTCGAGCCTAATCATGCTAGATCGGAACAGATTCTCTTATTCTTTGGACTGTTTCTGCTACCTCTACTTTTAAAGTTGCTGCAACTTGGAATGCTATTAGACCCAAGGCTCAAAGGTGCACTTGCATCATCTCATTTGGTTTCTGATGTCCATTTCATAGAGTTCGTTTTTATTTTTTGGATGGATATTAGAGCCTGCCTTAGAACAGTGGACAGGGTCATTAAATGGGGCATTCATACTACCCCTCTTTGTCCTCTATGCAGTCTCCACAATGAAGACCTCAACCACCTTTGCTTCAACTGCCCCTTTTCAAGGCTCATTTGGTAGCAAGTTTGTCTTCTAACTGGTATCTCTAAGGCCCCTCAGCTCCAGAATGATGAAGTTAAATGGCTCATTGGAAAGTTTGGGTACTAATTTTTCAGAACATAATAAGGAAGATAGCTTAGGCAGACATGATCTATTATATCTGGCAAGAGAGAAACTGCGATAAACTGCAGAATATTTCAAGGATTTCACAGATTCCCACCCTCTGTTGTTGAGAAAATCAAGTCTGATGTCAGAATAAAGGGCTCCCAATTCTCCAATGTTAAGGCCACCCCCTTAACATTGATATATCCCATTATTGGCAGTTGAAAGGTTTTTCCTATTCTTTCTAGTTGATTAGAGTTGTTTTCTTTTCAGCTCTTGTACATTGGGAAGGTATGCCTTCCTAGCTCCTTGTATTGTTTATGCTTTCAATAAAAATTTGGATTACCAAGAAGTGTTCACACATCAGCAATATTGCCAGACCGATTCATCACATTATCACCTACATACATGTACATGCACAGATACATGTGGGGATGTGTGTGTGTAGAGAGAGAGAGATAGAGATTGGAGATCGTTTACCATGATCCGGATTTTTAACCAAGGCCTCTTCAGGTCCTACTAGCCCTCGCTGAATAAGCTCCCCCTCATCAAACATGGCACCGGCAACCAAAAGCGCCATCTCGTCGTCTGTTGAAATTCAATTAAAAAAAAAAACTCCATAAAATTCAGCTACGTATCTCAAAACTAGGGAAATGATATTGGCACTCCAAAAATTGATGCAGGCACTCCAAAAAATAAAAAAAAAGTGGCTTTGGCGATACACTGATTTTGGAGTGCCTACATCAATTTTTGGAGTGCCAATATCATTTCCCCAAAACTAACATGTGCTGTAATAAAAAAGAAGTCCAAACACTGACCTAATTTAGCATGACATCTCATTTTTCTACTTTTATCATAAAAAAAAAACAAAAAATACTAAAAATAGTGTAAAACCAAAAATATGAAGGGGCTTTGAACGAGAAGTCTTGAGTTTGCTCACCACTTTTTATTTGGTCCTTTTCCTAAAGAGAGTGACCTAAGACGTCTTTAAATTTGAAATGTACGAGTGTCCCTCTACCACTATCATATTCAGTCCATATAAGAGCCTGATTCAATACACATCTCGCTCAAAATCTCTGAAATCCATGTGTCATTGTTGCACTGAAAATCAGGGAGCATATGTTGATCAGTTTGTCCTAGTAGGTAGCGAGATTGGCACCATTCCACTCAACGCTCTCTACCACAGTCTTTTGTTTTGTTCAACCATCAAAATGTTGAGTTTGATCAAAAGGCAGGTACTCATAGAGTTCAAATCAAATCCACATGTAAAATACGTAATTGCAAGGTTAATAATTGTTTTTCCGGGAAATCTAAATGTATTAAGCACAGCCACTTCATACAACGTCATAGTAGCATACCTCTGATTACAGTATATATCATGCTAATTCTGTTCTAACACATCAATAACATTGCAGATCGAGCACTATTTGTTATCGCATTTTCACCTAACTCTCCATCAGATCTACATTTATTACGCAAAGCAGTACCACACAAATTCATACCAGAATTAGGGCTCCTGTTTTCATCAATTAGAGCAGGAAAGTCTAGGGAAGGGTAGCTTATGTTCATGATTAGCAAGTAAAGATCACAGTCTAGAATTTCCGCTTGCAAAGCCCTAATTTGTGTAAGAGTAGGTGAATCCTTTTCATATGGCAGTAAATCAATGCTCAGATCATCAAACAAATTGATCAAAGCGTCGGAATCTCAAACAATTAAGTGATCATCATTACAAACAGTAGCACTCTCCCAAAAATCGAAATGATTAATTTCGGTTTTAGGCAGATATATCAAAATCATCCTTCGGCACATGCAAATCCTTATCAGATAGAGCCCGTTGAGGACAATTATCCTTCAAACTATCATCTAAAAGTAGTGCCATACAGAAAAAAAAAAATTCATTAATCAAACAAATCCAAGCACCGTAAAATATTCCACAGCAATCCTAGCCCAAAATTGCAAAGAAGTGATAACAAGAACAAATATATACATACATACATACATACATATATATATATATATAGAGAGAGAGAGAGAGAGAGAGAGAGAGAGAGAGATTGGAGATGTTTACTGAAATCGCCATTGTAATCCTCTCGAACATCGTAGTTATCGTCTGGAACATCCATTGTTCTCTCTCTCTCTCTCTCTCTCTCTCTCTCTCTCTCTCTCTCTCTTTCTCTCTCTCTCACAAATCACTACCTCAAGCGTCTGAAATGATCTCTCTCTCTCTCTCTCTCTCTCTCTCTCTCGCAAATCACTACCTCAAGCGTCTGAAATGATCTCCATTTCCCGCCTTTGGAATGGATAACCGCCTTATAAAAAAGATTCAGTGCTTCTGAGACACTGCAATGTGGTGCTCCAAGCGGCTAGGGGTGTAAACAAGATGAGCCAAACTTTATAATGTTTGAGCTCAGCTTGTTTTTATCGCATATGAACGAGCTGAACTCGGCCAATTTACTAAATGAGCCGAATTTTTTTTTTAAGTCAAGTCTTAAGAGTATTGAGCTCAATCTCAACTCGCTTACAAACTCGAGCTTGAACTCGGCTCAATTGCTAAACGAGTTGAGCTGATTCGACCTTACCCAAGCCTCAAGTTGATTCTAGCAGCTCGGTTCGTTTGTAGTCCTATTCAGTTTAGACTAAGATACATTGTATGAACCCAATCAATAATCATTTTGAAAATTAAACAAAACACAATTAGATTAGAAAAATAAGGTCTACAAAACTCCCTACAACAAAGGAGCGATATCATTTATCATATTGTCATAGATCCAAAAAAAAATAGAAAGTTGCCGAAAGAAATTTTGCCCATGGATTAATGGTTTGGATACGGATTAAAAAATTAAAAAACCATAACTCGCTGTTCGGTCCACGGATTACCATTATAAAACTGTGTATTAACCGAACTAGCCCGTGAGATATTTATTTTATATAAATAAATAAAATATATGTATGTATACATGTATACATATAGATAATTGTTAGTACCTATTAAAACATTTTTTTAGCCAATTTTAACCACAATATGCTCGGTAACTATTTTCTTTCGCATTTGAATCTTAAATTCTCTCGTTACTTACATGTATAGATACATATATGCATATAAGAAATGTAACACAGACATGTATCTTGATATAGTCAATCTGTGATTATGTAACCTTCGGTTATTGTTTTCGTTTTGGAAGATAATCAGCGAATAAAATTGTAACCAATCCGCAAGTTACGAATTGAATTGGAACCAAACCGTAGAACTTTTGATCCGGACACGAATTTCATTTTGTAAAAATCGTGACTAGCGGTTCGATCATCAGATCTCTAGAAATCCAATCTGATCCGTACCACGAACACCCCAAATTTTTAGTCCATTTGGTTCCCTAAAATGCTAAGATAACCCAGCTTTTTAACACTAATTTGGAGCTAAAACTTTTAGCCCGCTAAATAGGAGAACCGAATTGACTTTTTAACACAAATTTTAGCTTGAGCTTTTGGCAAGGGGCCCTTTACTTTTTACTATTATGGACTAAATTGAATCATTGTTAAATTTGACATTGTTAATTTTAGCAATTTGTTAAATAAATAATCAAAAGCTGATATGATAATTTTTAATTATCAAATTTTAAGTACATCATTAGAGATGGTCTAAGATTGAAAGAAAGAGTGCATTGTCAAACAACATTAAACTCATTAAAAATTGAGCTGTGCTACGTGCACAGCAAGCTGTGCACAGCGGCTGTGCACAGATCCCGTTTTCTTCCGTCTCGAGTCGCAAAAAGATGATCGGAGCCGCTCATTTTGTTCAAAATATGTCGTTTAAGCCCTCTGTAAAAAATGAGCTTCGTTCGATATCGTTAGAGGCGTTAACAAAACACCCAAAATCACTTCAGAATTTAGGCGCACAGCTTGCTGTGCACGTAGAGTTTCTGTTTAAAAATTGGCACAAGTGAGCTTTACGCGCGTTTTTATTTGCCGCTTGGGTACATAAGAACATCTCCATTTTTATTTTTTTGGATCATTAAGAACATCTCCATTTGACAATGTTAAAAATTGTGTCATATGACAAAAAAGTGATAAAATTGGGACCCAATTTTGAACGTTAAAACATTTGTTAATTTAGGTGGGCCGTGGCCCGTGTGTGTTAAGTGCTCCATTTGGGCACTGAGAGAAAAAGTTCTTTCCGGATCAACCAGACAAGCGGCTGTCGGGAGAGTCCCATGTGGGCCTCCTTCACACATTGTTTTGAAAAATTTGAACCATGCATCTTATAAAATTCGTAAAATAATGTATCTACGCACAATATTAGTTTGTCCTGAAATCGATAGTTATGTCAAAAGTTAAGTTTATACACGAAAAAATGGACAACCGTTATCTGTCAACTGTTTTTAAAGTTAAATTGTTCACGGTCGTCCATTTTTCTGTGTAAAAATTCAATTTTTGACATAAATATCGATGTTCGAACAATCTGATTTTTTACGTAGATACATTATTTTACGAACCCTACAAAATGCACAGTTCAAATTTTCAAAAAATACGCGCGAAGGGGATACACACGGGGCTGCCCCTCAACCGGACATAACTTATTCTCATGTGTTCAATATGTAGTATGACACAGCGTGTGTATATCTCTATCTCCTCTTTTCTCTCTCCTGTCATTCACGCTATACCTGATACCTCTCTCCCCCCCACCCACCCCCCCCCCCCCCCCATCCCTTTCCAGGTGGACGCTGGCCCCAGAAAAAACGTTTTCCGCCACCCTTGGCAGTAAAATGATTTTGAAGGCTGACACTAAAATGAGTTATAAAATGCCTCTAAAATGGTCAAATGGAGCAAAAGCATGGGACATTTCATTTTACTACCTACCAAATCTTATACTAAGGCTCCATTTGTTTGAGCATAAAATATTTTTTAATAAAATATTTTATCTATTTTTTGGGATTTGGTTGTATAAAAAATAAGAAGTAAAATATTTTCCATCAATTGGATGAAAATGACTTACACTCAAATTTTCATAAGTTATTTTTCGAAATGAATCCGCTGCCTTTTACTGCAATTCTCACTGCTCAATTTCATCGATTGTCAGTCTTAACCCACGTTCAATTCCAATATTCTCAAATCTCTCTATCGTTTAAGACTCCTCTCTCTCTCTACACTATTTGTCTATTTTCCGAAAGTATTTTTCAAGTGTCAATCAAGCACCGAAAAATAAAAATTTGAAGTTTATTTTCTATAAAAAATATTTTACATAAAAAATATTTTTACATCGTAAAACATTTTACGTCGAAACAAACGGAGTGTAAAATGGCCTAAAATGGTCAAAGAGATGCTCTAGAGTACCTTGTCAGCTTTTGTTGGTATCACTGAAGTTTTTTTTTTTTTTTTTTGATGGAATGGCAAGAAATTCTAGATGACTCACAGGATACAAGCAACCGTTTTAAAGGAAAGTACATTATTGAAGTTAAAATTTGGTAAATTCCACACTGGACACAGTCATTGAACACTTTTTTAAGGTATTTCACTCGTACAAATTTATACTGCCCTTGTCCCATTTTCTTTGACCTTCAAAAATAAATTACTTTTTGCAAACAATTTTGAATTTTTTTTGTCATACAAAAGATCTCAATGAATATACGTCTAAATGGTGCAAAAAAGTTTGAAAAATTAATCTCAAAACGACATTTGGTGTGAAGTAAACAAAATAAGACTGATGGAGTATCAAATTGAGTAATAGTCCCCATTTTTCCCCTCTTGAAGGTACCCTTATTTTGGGGTGGCCGGGTGGGCCGGTGGCGGAGCTACCTTGGGGCCTGGGGTGGCCCCGGCCTCCCCAAACCCCTTCCGAGCCTCCGAATTTTAAAATTTTCATTTTGTATGTACATAATTTTTAATATTATCAATAATTATTTGTGTATAGCTATTTATAATTTTAATAATTTTGGTTTGATTTGATAAAAAACTGGTTATTTTACATTCTCATTTCTCAAATTTTTTTATAAATAAAAAATAATCACGTGACTGTTGAAGTTGTCTAAAGAAAGAAACAAAATGATTTAACTGCATTAGGCTAGAATCATTTCAATATACAAATGTAATGTATTGAAAAATAAAAATTTTATGATATAATAAGTAGACGTTCCGATAAAAAAAATATGTCTATTACTCCAGGGCCCCTCGGGTCAAATTTCTAGCTCCGCCACTGTGAGGTGGGCATCGTATCGTGTCCTAGCACAGCCAGTTCAGGGGTGAGCCCAGCAATCCCGCAGGCTCTAGCAACCCCCTGGCCAACGGCAAAAAATAAATGAATAAATAAAATTTAAACGCAACAAAAAAGAAGTAATAAGAGGCTCAAATCCTCATCAAATTTTGGGCTTTTTAACTGCTGCTTGCTATTTGGCTTTGCTTCACAAATCACGATTCTATCTTCGGTAACCGGTCTCCGAACTCTTCTCAGGTAGTTACTAGTTCGAACTTCTCCAATTTTTCTCTTGATGACTAGAGTGACAATTCTGACTTAATAGTAAGGGCAAACAAGTTCAGGTTTGGGCTCGGGCAACCCTGTCCCAATGTATTCGTGTTGTGTCATTTCGAATTTTGTATCTCTTAGGGTAAGCACCTGTTTACATAAGCATGTCATATAATTTTTAAAAATTTTGGCATCAACTTAAATATCTAAATAGCATAAATTTGTAACTCAAAATGGCATGTGTTTTCATAATGAACAATCTTTACAGGACGAAAAGAGTATGTAGTTGTCTTTTTTAATATCACAATTTTGAGTTTAGATAAAAGTTGTGGGCAAAAAAGCATAAAACGGGTTGATTTTACGTATGGCTGCTAAACGAACCAAACAGCTCGAGCTCGGCTCGTGCTTGGCTTGACTTTTGGCTCTTTCAAACTCATTTAAAAGGAATTTAAGCCAAGCTCAATCACTCTTTATCGTTTGTTTATAAATTCAAGCCCAGCTAGAGCATATGAATATTTGGCTCAAAAGGCTCGAGAACAGGGAGTCATTCTGTAAATATTGTAAATATATGTTTAAATCAATAAATCCTCCAAAATATAAGATCTAACCACAACGTTTCCATCTTATCACCACTCAATTCCAATTCTCTTGCATCTGGATTGGAAACTTTCTTTATTAAGGCATGGAATTTAAGGCTTCATGGAATTTAGTTTAGTCATATTCTTAGAGGTAGCTTGGAGGCAATTAAGAGTTGTTTTCTTTTTTTGCGCTAGAGATGGATTTAAGACAAGTTTGAGGGTTTTTAATTGAATGGATGGTAGCTAGTGAACTGAATTTTATGTCATAAGCCTTTTTGGACTAGATAAATAATGTAGGGGTTTTTTTTTTTTTTTTATGCCTTTAAATTAGAGCAAAGTCTACTTTCACCCCCTGTGGTTATCGCCATGTGCAGATATCTCCCTCATGGTTCAAAACTGAGCACATAACCTACCCGTGGTTTTGAAAATGTGCGGATAGACCCCATGCCGTCATGTTTTCCATCCATATTAACAGAGATGTATCTCACACACCTCTATAATGTAATCTGAGTCGTTCATAATGTATTAAATAAAGAATAGAGTATCTCTGTAAAAAATTCATTTCGATCAGGCATCAATAACCCAGTGATCTAATTTTTAGTAAATTCAAATTTGAAATTTTAATTTCATAACAAAATCGATTCGATCATAGGCTTTTCATTTTTTGATTGACTTAAATTTTGGCATAGATGCAGTACTCGTCAAAATTTATAATATCAACGGTTTGGATTTAATTTTTGGTACAAGGGATGGTGTGATTAGATTTAACAAAAAAGAAGAATTAAGGGACATGATGAGGGTATATCAGTCTTTTAATGCTTTGTCCGTTGATATGGATGGAAAACATGACGGCAGGGGGTCTATCAGCACATTTTTAAAACCACAGGTAGGTTATGTGTTTAGTTTTGAACCATGAGGGGGTATCCGCACGTGGCGATAACCACAGGGGGTCAAAGTGGACTTTGCTCTTTAAATTAAATTAATTAACCCATGTTTATTGTTTATTCCCCTAACTTTTGCCATTTTAAAATTAACTTCCTGAGCTTAAAGCTTAGGCTTGAAACTTCACGAGCTTACCTCAGGTTTGAAAGCTCTAGAATACCACAAGCCAAGACAAGCAAATCACGAACGCAAAGTTTCAAAACCAAGCCAAGGCCAAGCCTGAACAATTAGTTGATCTCCTAAAATTTGCAAGCTCAAGCTAGGCTTGAACACGTGTATTAAGGAGCAAGCCAAGCCTGAGCAATACTGTGCACGACTTATTTGGCTCAATTAGCACCCCTAATTTTATGGGGTAGCTTAAATTAAAGTTTGATATTTTTTTCCTTTCCAAACTTATTTTCAATTTCTAATCACATTTTCAAACTTCATTAATTTGTCACTAGCAGGGAAACAGAAAACATAAAACATATGGATACTTTCCAAAAGCTCCCAACAGATCGGAAGAAGTCTATTATTTTGGTTCTTAATCTTTTACCTTCGTGTTACAAAGTTACAATTTTTGGTGGTTTTACTCCAAACTCAACACCATTGTCATTTTTGAAGTATTTCGATGCAATCTATGGTGCTAATCAACCATTTTCATACCATGGACTACCCTTCTACTTTCGAGATTCTATGGGAAAAATGGACTTTCTATGTTTCATGGGCCTTAAAAAATGGAGAGAGAGAGAGAGAGAGAGAGAGAGAGAGAGAGAGAGGAGGAGGAGGAGGAGGAGGAGGAGGAGGGAGAGAGACGCCAGGAATGGTGGTGCTACTGCTGCTTGCGGTGGGGGTGGACGCTGCTGTAGGTGGGGGGCGACGGTGATGGTGACGATGATGGAGTCGAACGGGGAAGGAGCAGGGCCAGCCATGGGCTTTAGGTCTGTGGTGCGGCCGCTTTAAGCCTTAAAATTTGAGGAAAAATTAGGGCCTTATTTTCCATAGATATATATATATATATATATATATATATATATATATATATATATATATAAAACATATGTAAAATGTGCCTTGTTTCAACACAAAAAGGGATTTTGCACCAGTGGTGCATGCAAAGACTTTAAAGCAAGGGGTCTCTAGTTCAAGTTCTAGGAGGGACCTTTCGGTCATGTTATTTTTTGCCTTATTATACTGTTAGATTACATATGGTAGATTAATGAAACTCTTGTACCACTTTTGCATACTATATAAGTTTTTGAGAAATTTTTATTATTTTCTTTTGTTTGTTGTAATCTTACTTTTAATATCAAATCCACCAAAAAAATCACTATCGACAATAAATAAACCAAAATAATTTTTTTTCACTCAACAAACTTTGATAAAAAAAAAAAGAGAGGTAAAAATTAATTATTTTTTATTGCTAAAAATATTATTATAACAAGAGTCAAGTTAATAACATGATTAGCTACAGAAAATGAATAGTGTAAGTAATACTTCATTGTGTTTGTTTTATTTTTTTTCTAATTGTAAAAGAAATTTAAAGTTTATTTTAGTTAGAAACTAAAAATACCATGCATTATTTTTTATCTTTATGAGAATGATTTTTTTTTTTTTTTTACAATAACCTAGGGCTTCTGTTAAAACTCGCTTTAGGCCTCGAAAATATCAGGACCGGCCATGGAAGGGAGAGAGGGAGAGAAGTTTGTGTGTGGGAGAGGAGAGGGAGATTTGAGTTTAATTAATTAATTAATTAATGACTAACATAACCCGCCCCATAGAATTAATTGATGACTTACCCAAGTTGTATTAGTCATGTAATATCCAAAGCAAGTATGAGAAGAAAGACAAGAAAATGATACTGGTGGCTCCATACTATGTCATGTTGCCTTTTTATTGGATTAGCCAGCGTTTCACACATCCAGCCTAGGAACAATATCCAAAGTGGGCCCGATCGGCATAGCCATGTGATATTTTAAACAAACAATTAACCACAAAACGACAAAATCATAAAGTAAACAAAAGTAAAATACCAAGCGGAAGACTTAGCCATTTAAATTGAATAAAACTTAATACCCACATTCACCACAAGTTAAACAGTTGTAAAGACGTTCAAATACTACAACATTACAATTACTAAGAATCCAAATATAAATACACATAAGATTCACCAAAGTGATTAGCAAGTATTAGTTACAAAATGTGTCTGATGAACTAAGGAGTTTGACCTGATAAGGCTGACTCGACCAATAACACCCGACGTGAGTCCGAGTGATTCCAAAATGCCAACCAATAGTGGACCAACTCTAATCAACACCTATTATCTGACAATTCAAAAGGGCAAATCAAGAGTGTGTGAGACATAACATAAATTCAATAGAATACAACAATACCAGAAAGAATATCAACATGTATGCAAATCAGTCAAGCATGCAATGATGCGTTTGTCACAATCCCATCCACCAAGGTGTTGTGGCCCAAAACGCCATGTTACCCAAATAAAAAATTGCTTGACTAAATAAAATAGAAAAATTAAGCAACTAAATACTTACAAAGCAATAAATTGAAAGTAAAAGAGTCAAGGAGAGAGAAAGCACACAAATGTATAGTAGTTTGGTCCCAGCTGTGTACACTGCTCAACCTAGTCCATCGGCCTAAGGAGTTGTTTTACTAATCAATTTACCAGCTTTTGGTTCCGACAAAACCTTACACACACAATGCAAAGTTTCCCGAGGAGTTAGCCCCAAACTCAAAAAATTAACCTTCCAGAACTCTATCATGTTCTAAAAGAAAGCTCCAACTAACAGAGGACAAAATTCCTCTTTATAATTGATGGAGATATGAAGTAAATAATGGTTCTGTGGGCTCCTCGACCGGCGCGCCCAACAGTCGCCATCCGGATTTTTGAGGCGGATGGTTCGAGAAATCGAGGGTTTGATTTGAAAAAGAAGGCTTTTGGCCTAGCGAAAAACGTTGAGACTTTGCGTTCGGGGGCCACGTTACGAATGTGGATGGTTTTGTTGAAAAAACATCCCATTTGCCCGGCCGGTAAGAACATGTTTTTACTTAAAGTTTCCAAAGGGAAAAATTTTAAATATCATTTGGAAGATTAAACTCTTTATGAACACATAAGGGAAAGGGCACATTGGATCAAATATATCACATTGGCATTCCCATGGTGCCTACTGTAGAGTATATTGCAAATGAATGATGTGCAGAGATAAAATGACAGTTGAACAACAGACTGTCTCAATCACAAATAACAAGTATGGTGTACCAAGATACCTCGCACGGTCTTCTGGTACACCACACGGTATAACTCCTCACTATCAATCCACTACTATTACTCAGAACCTCGCACGGTGTATCAACTACATTGTACGTTGTTAGTCAAAACATCGTATGGTATAGTCCTCAAGCGTACTTCAAAATGGTTTCATATTTTTAGGATAAAGTAAACCATTGATATTTTTATTGTTTTTGCTTTTCATAAAATAGTTGGCAAACCATTTTTGATGCACTTGATTATTGATAATGACCTTGAGAGCCCCTCTTTTGGGAAATAAAAGCTTGGATTTTATCTGGAAGAAACCTCATTCTGAAATGCACCTGTACGATCTCTCAGCAATATTAGCAGAACTAACAGTGGATGAATGTAACTGAGATAAACAGAATAAATAACTGATATAATAAAACCATACGATGGACCTCACTACATCGTGTGGTGTATCACAACGCCGCATGGTGTAGTGCTTCCAGTACAGTTACTAGTTTTGTTTAGTTTTTAAAAATGGTTTTGAAGTCAACACTTAACACAAACAAGTCAAGTGTAACTGCAGAAAGTTCCTCTCAAGGGCTAAGACTGAGCTTAGCCTAGGAAACTTGTTTTTATACCTTTGGTTTTGAGTTTGGATGAGGATCGATGAGTGTGGGGTTTAGAACTTTTGGGTGGTGGAGTTCCAAAGCTAGTAGTGTACTAAGCTTTGGAAGAGAAGAAGAATGGAATTTTTGTAGAGAGATAAAGAATGTCAAGAGAATGGCATAGTTACTTTCTCAAGACTTGAAGGAGTAGGGGTCCCTTTCATCTAAGATGGGGGGTGCATTTATACGCAAAAGCCAAGGAATATCAATGCAAATGGGGGAGGTAGCTTCTAGGTCAGCTAGAAGTTTATTCCCTGCTAAGCCATTTTTCAGTTATGGCTCAAACAAGCATGGCCAAAAACTTTCTAAGTCAATCAGAACTTTTCCTAGAAACACAACATGCGGTATATTCCAAAACCAAGTGCGGTTTAGTAAAATTTACTACACCGTACGGTTTAGTAATATCTCGTGCGGTATTCTAGGTCCAATTCTAGGCTTTTGGGCTTTTTTGGCCTTTTTAGGTTTTGAGGATTATGGGAGTTCACATCCAAGCTCTCGAAAGCATCGTTTCCTTTATTTCATTATTGGAGAATTTAAAGAACCTTCGAGGTCCGTATTGGAGTGTCTTTAGCAAGGAACCATAAAACATAAAACATGTGGATACTTTTTAAAAGCTCCAACCAGATCAACAGAAGTCTATTATTTCGGTTCTTAATCTTTTATCTTTGTATTACAAAGTTACGATTTTTGGTGATTTTACTCCAAACTCAACACCATTGTCGTTTCTAAAGCATTTGGAGGTCATCTATGGTGCTAATCAACCATTTTCATACCATGGACTACCATTTTACTTTCGAGATTCTATGGAAAGAAATGGATTTTCTATGTTTTAGAGGTATTCAAAAATGGAGAGAGAGAGAGAGAGAGAGAGAGAGAGAGAGAGAGAGAGAGAGAGAGAGAGAAAGAGAGACCTGATGGAGAAGAAAGGAGAGAGAGAGACGCCAGGAATAATGGTGGTGTTGCTGCTTGAGGTGGGGGTGGACGCTGGTGTAGGTGGGGGGCGGTGGTGATGGTGATGGTGATGATGATGGAGTCGAATGGGAAAGGGAGTAGGACCGGCCTTGGGCTAATGCCTAAGTCTCAAAATTTGAGCAAAAATTATGGCCTTATTTTTCATAGAAAACGTATATAGAACATATATAAAATGTTCCTTGTTCCAACATAGAAAGGGATTTTGCACCAGTGGTGCGTGCAAAAGCTTTAAGGCAAGGGGTCTCTAGTTCAAGTTCTAGGAGGGAACCTTTTGGTCATGTTGGTTTTTGCCTTATTATACTGTTACATTACTTACGGTAGATAAAATGATACTCTTGTACCACTTTTTCATACTGTATAAGTTTTTGAGAATTTTTGTTATTTTCTTTGTTTGTTGTAATTTTACTTTTAATATCAAATCCACAAACAATCATTGTCGACAATAAATAAACCAAAATAAATTATTTTCACTCAACAAACTTTGATTAAAAAAAAGAGAGGATAGATTAATTACAGAGTATGTTTTATTGCTAAAAATAGTATTATTACAAGAGTCAAGCTAATAACATGATTAACTAGAGAAAACGAATAGTGTAAGTAATACTTCATTGTGTTTGTTTTTATTTTTTTCCAATTATAAAAGAAATTTAAAGTTTATTTTAGTTAGAAACTAAAAATACGATGTTTTATTTTTTATCGTTATTAGAATGATTTTTTTTACAATAACCTAGGGCCTCCATTAAAATTTGCTTTAGGCCTCGAAAATATTAGGGCCAGCCCTGGAAGGGAGAGAGGGCGAGAAGTTTGTGTGTGAGAAGGGGGAGGGAGATTTGACTTTAATTAATTAATTAATGACTAACACAATCCGCCCCATAGAATTAATTGATGACTAACCCAAGTTGTGTTAGTTATGTAATATCCAAAGCAAGTATGAGAAGAAAGACAGGAAAATGATACTAGTGGCTCCATACTATGTCATTTTGCCTTTTTTTAGCCAGCGTTTCACGTCCTTCCTAGGAACAACATCTAAAGTGGGCCCAATCGGCGCGACCATGTGATATTCTAAACAAACGATTAACCGCTAAATGACAAAACCATAAAGTAAACCAAAGTAAAACACCATGTGGAAGACTTAGCCATTTAAATTAAATAAAACCAAATGCCAACATTCACCACAAGTTAAACAGTTCTAAAGAAGTTCAAATACAACATTACAATTACTAAGAATCCAAACATTCGCCTTGGGGTGGGGCTCTTGCTCCTACTCTCTCTTCCTCATGAGGGAGCTTTATTGTGGACTACCAAAGCCAGCCTATCTCCCCTGGACTTCCTTCGTGAAAGTCCAGAATCCTCTGGGTCTTCTCGTACCCATTGTATCTCTCGAATCTCGTACTCTCATTTTTTGATGAAACAAGCGTACTCCTCGATTTCTTGGCTCTTTTTATTCAGGATGTCTTCGTTGTTGTGCACACTCATTGAGTGTGCAACCGACTCTCTCCCACGATGGAACTTACTCTGTCTCGTGGATTCCGTGGCTGTCCTGCCCTCCCTATTCTTGGAGTCATCATGGACAGTCAGGGAGTGGTCCTTGCTCATGGTTCTCTAGCTTGGTATGCCCGCCATCAGGCTTCCTCGGAGCCTTTGGTGGGGACTTATCTCCTCCCTCACCTAATTGGCTCTTTAGATCAAGCGGCATTAATGGATCTCCTTCCATTGTTGTCATTATTCATAGGGAATTCTTTCGTTTCCCACAGACAGCGCCAATTGTAAGGGGATGAAAACAATTGGTGCTTAGAATAACACTAAATTGCAATGGCTATTCGTGCCTCTTCACTGGAACCCTAGTTCGTCGCCGGAACCCTAATCTGCGAAACAGAAAAGGGGTGGCGCACCTTTGCTTCTCGTAGCAAAGGTCCTCCAATGCCAAAGTTAGTATCACGTACTAGCAATAAACCCTAATTATTAGTAGGAAACTCATATAGGTGCAACGTATTGCGCACCTTTTACCTCTAGGTTTACCTCGTATTTATAGATTCATAGATGTTTGCTGCCCAAACATCCCTATTGTCGTAGGATTCCTATCTCGTATAGGAAACCCAAGATATATTGGATTCTTGTTCCCTTATCAGTTCATTACCTTACTCCTTTTAGGACTCTCTTCCATAACTAGCCGAACATCCCATTCTCTTTGGGTATCTTTCCCAGATCCTACATTCTCGGGATCTCATTCCTTAACGGAATATCGCTGTTTCTGGACCCTTCCAGAATGTTCCTTGCACCTGAGGCTGCTTTCCCCAGATTTCTCCTCCTGTTTGGCCTTCTTGTTGCCGAACAGGCTACTTGGACTAGTGACCTCACGTGTCACCGGTTCTTTATCTAACATTTGGACCAATAACTTCTCATGTCACTGGTCCTGCATCGCCTTCCATCACTTTGCACGGCGGTTTATCTTATCTTACTAATACAATGGTCCCACGTACCACTTGCTTGGGCCCTAATTGAGCTTGTTCGGGAATACCTCCCTATACCATAAAGTAACCCAAAATAGAACACCAAGCGAAAGTCTTAGCCATTTAAATTAAATAAAACCTAACAGCAACATTCACCACAAGTTAAACTGTTTTAAAGAAGTTCAAATACTACAACATTACAATTACTAAGAATCCAAACATGAATACACATAAGATTCACCAAAGTGATTAGCATGTATTAGTTACAAAACGTGTCTGATGAACTAAGGAGTTTAACCTGATAAAACTGACTCGACCAATAACATGTGAGTCCAAGTGATCTCAAAATGCCGACCAATAGTGGACCAACTCTAATCAACGCATATTATCTGGCAATTCAAAAGGGCAAATCAGGAGTGTGTGAGACATAACATAATTCAATAGAATACAACAATACCAGAAGGAATATCAGCTTGTATGCATATCACTCAAGCAAGCAATGACGCGTCTATCAATATCCCAACCACCTAGGAGTTGTGGCCCAAATCGCCATGTTACCCAAATAAAAAATTGCTTGACTAAATAAAATAGAAGAATTAATCAACTAAACCAAACCAAACCGAGCCTTACGTCCCAATCACTTGGGGTCGGCTATATGAATCCGTTTCCTCCATTGAGCTCTGTCAAAAGCCACTTGTTCACATAGACCTATTAGACTCATATCTTTGCGTACTACAGCATCTAATGTCAATTTAGGTCTACCCCTCCCCGTAACATTGCTACTTAGAGCTATCCTATCCACTCTCTTAACTACTGCATCTTCCGGTCTACGGTAGATATGCCCAAACCACCTTAGCCTATTTTCTCTTAACTTCTCCTCTATAGGTGCTACACCTACCATCTCACGAATTGTTTCATTTCTACTCTTGTCTCGTCTAGTCTTACCACACATCCACCTCAGCATTCTCATTTCCGCTACACTCATTTTGCTCACATGTTGTTTCTTAATAGGCCAACATTCTGTCCCATAAAGCATCGCTGGTCTTATGGCCGTTCCATAGAATTTTCCCTTCAATTTTGTGGGTACCCTCTTATCACATAGTACACCAGTAGCGCTTCTCCACTTGAGCCACCTCACTTGGATCCTATGGGCCACATCATCTCCAATCTCTCCATTGCTACTAATAATTGAGCCTAAATACCTAAAATGATCACTCTTTGGTATCTCCTGGTCTTGGATCATCACACTTTCTTCAAGCGCACTACTGGTACCACTAAACTTGCACACCATATACTCCGTTTTACTCCTACTTATCCGAAAACCCTTTGACTCTAATGCTTCCCTCCAAAGTTCTAGTTTCGTATTAACACCTCTAGCAGTTTCATCTACGAGGACAATGTCATCTGCAAACATCATACACCATGGAATATCCTCTTGAAATTGTCTAGTCAATTCATTTATAACTAAGGCAAAGAGGTACGGGCTCAAGGCTGACCCTTGATGCAATCCTACGGTGATTGGAAATTCACTCGTTTCCCCTACTGGTGATCTAATGGTAGTGGCGGCACCGTCAAACATGTCTCTAATCACCTCGATATACCTTTTAGTCACTCCTTTTCTCTCCAAAACCCACCATATGATATCCCTAGGCACCCTATCATAAGCCTTTTCTAAGTCTATGAAAACCATATGGAGATCTTTCTTCTTTGCTCTGTGTTTTTCTACCAATCTCCTTAATAGGTAGATAGCTTCCATGGTGGATCTTCCTGGCATGAACCCAAACTGTTTCTCTGACACCGTAGTCACCATCCTCAAGCGATACTCAATAACTCTTTCTCACAACTTCATTGTATGGCTCATCAATTTAATACCTCTATAGTTGTTGCAGCTTTAAATATCCCCTTTATTCTTATATATAGGTACTAAGGTGCTCCTTCTCCATTCGTCGGGCATCTTCCTAGTCATAATAATCTTGTTGAACAACTTCGTCAACCAAGTCACCCTCAAGTCACCTAGACTTTTCCACACTTCAATAGGGATACCATCTGGTCCTAGAGCTTTACCCAGTTTCATCTTTTTCAAAGCTTTAACCACTTCGAACTTTTGTATTCTCCGATAAAACTCATATTCTACGTTCTCACCAGGTACATACGCCTCCTCCCCACCAAAGCCTCCTTCATGTTTCTCGTTTAACAATTTATCGAAATACGACTTCCATCTATCCTTGATCGCCTCGTCTTCACCACCGAATCAATACCTTTTATACACTTAACTTGAGAAATGTCTCTAGCTTTTCTTTCTCGTATCTTAGCAAGTTTACAAATAATCTTTTCTCATTCCTTACCATCGAGTCTATCGTAGAAATTCTCATAGGCTTTCAACTTAGCATCCCTAACGGCTTTCTTAGCTTCCTTGCTAGCTTGCATATAACCCTGAAAATTTTCCTCACGCCGGTCCCTTTGCCACTTTTTTAAAGCACTCCTTCTTTGCTTTTACCATGATTTGATCCTCGTTATTCCACCACCACGTCTCCTTAGAAATTGGACCTTTGCCCTTCGACTCGCCAAGAACTTCTTTCGATATTCTTCTAATACCGTCAGCTATCATATTCCACATATTGTCACTATCGCCTTCCACTCCCCACCGTACTTCTTGAGACATTCTTTCCTTGAATACCTCTAGTTTCTCCCCTCTTAGGCTCCACCATTTAGTCCGTGGGCATCTAATTTCCTTTCTCCTTCTATTATTCCCTTTGAGACGAACATCTAACACCAAAAGTCTATGTTGTGCCACTAAACACTCTTCGGGAATAACCTTACAATCCTTACATGTCAAGCGGTCTACACCTCTAGCAAGAAAATAATCGATTTGGCTTCTATTGGCTCCACTCTTAAAGGTAATTAAATGCTCCTCTCGCTTCCTATAGAGCGTATTCCCAACTATAAGGTCAAAAGCTACCGCGAAATCTAAAATCCTCCTACCACCTTCGTTAAGATCACCAAATCCAAAGCCACCATGCACCTTCTCATACCCTTGCTTATGCACTCCCACGTGACCATTGAAATCGCCTCCTATGAATAGTTTCTCCCCAAAAAGTATCCCTTGAACCACGTCATCCATTTGCTCCCAAAATTGCTCTTTAATAAGATCATCCAAGCCTACTTGGGGTGCGTACGCACTAATAGTATTAACTATACTCTCTCCAATCACAAGCTTAACTAAAATAATCCGATCTCCTTTTCTCATTACCGTAACTACCGAATCTTTCAGGTGTTTATCTACTACGATACCTACCCCTGCCTATCCTTACCCGTATAGTAAAGCTTATAACTTGTGTCCTCTATCTCCCTAGCTTTTTCCCCTACCCACTTAGTCTCCTGAAGGCAAGCTATACTAATCCTCCTCCTAAGCATGGTGTCGACTAGCTCCCTAGTCTTACCCGTTAATGTCCCTATTCCAAGTTGCTAAACGAATCCTATAGTCCTGGGCTAACTTCTTTACCCGCGCTCGTCCAGGCACGCGCGAGAACCCTTGCTCACTTATCACCACACCCGGGCGCCGGCGTGGCGCCCCTTGCTCATTTTTCGAAGCACCCAAAGGCAGGTACAACGCGTCGCTTAAAGGGAATGCCCTAGCATGTCTCGTAATCATATTTGGATTCATGTCATAAAAGATCTAACGGGTTTTTTACGTGGTGGCTGTCAGCTACCTAACGCACAACCCTCCTCCTTTATCCGAGCTTGGGACCGGCTGGGAAATAAAGATATGACTCCAAGCACAAACCAGGCGGAGTTAGAAGAAGAATTAATCAACTAAATACTTATTAAGCAATTAATTGAAAGTAAAAGAGTAAACGAGAGATATAGCTGATAAGCCCTCAATAGTGTAAATAATAGGGCTTATCCCTCTCATTTTTGTCACACACAAGTGCATCACTTGCTTGATTTGAATGATATTGCACGAAAGGTGTGTTTTTGGCTTTTTCAGGTAAATCGTGTGAATAAGGCACATTTGTACGCCATGGATAGCCCTGAGGGGGTCCAAGTACCCAAGACCACGTGGCGCTCCGCGACCGAGTCCCAAAAGTCATGAAAAGAAGCTTTGAAGCATACTCGGGATGTCCAAGGGTCAAGGGAAGTGAGGGAGATGCGAAGATGTTACCCAAAGCAATTCATTTTTCGACCAACTGAGGGTAGAATCATCATATCTTTTGATGTACAAAATACTTTTGATCTAAACCACTTGGGTTAGAAAGTAGACTCAACAAGCTTTCCAACGGTTCGAAGAACACCCAAATATGAGTTCGGGAGTGTCCGGAGCGAGCCCGCAAAGTTGAAAAAGTGCCTGCAGAATCCAGCGAGCATAGGGATCGATCCCCCCACCCGTTCAGCTCCTGCAGCATCCAGAAAGCTCAGGGATCGATCCCCCAATGTTTAGGGATCGATCCCTTGGTCCCGCGCGAACATTTCAGTGGCATTTTTGTAGTTTTTGTGTAAAGGGGGTATATATATCACCCTTAGCCCGATTTTAGGGCATTCTTCATTTTTCCTTTCTCTCTCTACCTCCCTCTCCTCCTCTCTTCTCTAGCTCTCATTCTCTCTTCAAAGGAGGGGGATTGCTAAGTTTTTGGGGTAAATTTCATTCATTAATGTTGTAAGTACTCCTGTTCTTTACCTTAATCTAGCTTTTGTTTGCGTTTTTGCCCATGTTTTCATTTCTCTCTTCATTTTGCCTTGTGTTTACACCCACTATGGGTGTGTAGTGATCTAGGCTTGGTCATGGGGTGATTTCTACCCTATGACTTGGGTAGTTTAATGGCTTTTCTCATTTCTTGTGCTTAATGTGGTTTGTGAATGGATTAAGTTCATTTTTATGTAACAAAACCTAGGGTTGTTAACTTCTTTGATTATGTGTAGGCAAGAACTTGATTTCTTGCCACATATAATGCTTGGAGCTATGTCACTCTAGGTGTTTGCAAAAATGCCTCAAAGAACTTGTTAAGCTCTAATCTTTGGTCTAAACCTAGAGATGTTAACTTCTTTGATTGGGTGTAGACAAGTCTTTTGGCACACCCAATGCTTAGAACCATGGCTCTCTTTGTGTTCGATAAAATGCCTAAACGAGTCTTCATCCATTTCCAAACCCCGTTGTATAAGTTAAACTTGATTTTCATAGTTACATTTTCCGAGTGAGATCAAATGACGATGACTCTCACTTGAGTTATCGAAGAGAAGTATTGAACGGCCTAAGTTATGGGCGAAATAAACCTCTAGACCTTGCCGCTTTTAATTTCTAGTCAATCTTCATTTTCAATCAAAGTTAGGAGGTAAAGAGAGTTTTCATCACTCAAAAGTTGGCCGTCTCAAAGCCGAACTAAAGATTGGCGGTCCTAAGGCTAAAAACCCTTCGTAAATCAAACCTTCCGGCCTAGCTCCATTGGCTCCCTGTGGATTTGACCTCGGACTTCCGAGTTTATTATGCTACAACCGACCTAGCCCTACGCTTGGGGTGTTCTTATTGCATCACTTTAAGGTCGCAAGCAATAGCACACAAATGTATAATTGTTCGGTCCGAGCTTTATACACTGCTCAACCTAGTCCACTGGCCTATGGAGTCGCTATTTTACTAATAATTTACCAGCTTTTGGTACTGAATAAACCTTACAACCACAATGCTAAGTTTCCCGAGGAGTTAGCCCCAAACTAAAAAAATCAACCTCCCAGAACTATATCTAGTTCTAAATGAAAGCTCCAACTAACAGAGGATATAAATTCCTCTTTACAAATGATGGAGATATGAAGTAAATAATGGTTCTGTGGGCTCCTCGATCGGCGCACCGGAGAGTCGCAACCCAGATTTTTGAGACGAATGATCCGAGAAACCGAGAGTTTGATTTGAAAAAGTAGGATTTTGGCTTCGCAAAAAACGTTGAGACTTTGGGTTTGGGGGCCACGTTACGAATGGAGAAGATTTTGTTAAAAAAGAACCCCATTTGCCCAGTAAGAGCCGGTCTTCACTTAATGTTTTCAAAGGGAGAAAAATAAACTCTTCATACTATTAAACTCTTCATAAACACATAGAGGAAAGGGACATGGGATCGAATATATCACATTGGCGTGCCCATGGTATCAACTGTACAGTAGATTGCAAATGAATGATGTGTAGAGATGAAGTGACAGTTGAACAACAAATTGTCTCAATCACAAATAACACCGTATGGTGTACGAAGATACCTCGCACAGTATTCTGGTACACTGCATGGTATAACTCCTCACTGTCAGTCCACTACTATTACTTATAACCTCGCACAGTGTATCAACTACATCGTACGTTGTTACTCAAAACATCGTACGATAAAGTCCTCAAGCATACTTCAGAATGGTTTCATATTTTTGGGATAAAGTAAACCATGGATCTAAACAGCTTCATTACCATTTTTATTGTTTCAGTATTTCATAAAATAGTTGGGAAACCCAATTTGATTCACTTGATTATTGAGAGTGACCATAAAAGCCCCTCTTTTGGGAAATAAAAACATGGTTTTTATCTGGATGAAACCTCATTCTAAAATGCACCTGTACGATCTCTCAACAATATTAGCAGAACCAACAATGGATGAATGTGACTAAGATAAACAGAATAAACAATTGATAAAATAAAACCATACGGTGGACTTCATTATATCGTGAGGTGTGTATCACAACACTGCACGGTGTAGTGCTTCCTGTACAGTTACTAGTTTAATTGTGTTTCTAAAAATGGTTTTTAAGCCAACACTTAACACAAACAAGTAAGTGTGACTGCAAAAAGTTCCCCTTAGGGGCTAAAACTGAGCTTAGCCCGAGAAAACTTGGTTTTATACTTACGCTTTGAGCTTGGACGAGGATGGATGAGTATGGGGTTAGAACTTTTGGGTGGTAGAGTTCCAAAACTAGTAGTGTACTAAGCTTTGGAAGAGAAGAAGAATGAAATTTTTGTAGAGAAAGAAAGAATGTCAAGAGAATATCAGAGTAACTTTCTCAAGACTTGGAAAAGTAGGGGTCCCTTTCATCGAAGATGGGGAGTGTATTTACAGGCAAAAACCAAGAAATATCAATGCAAATGGGGGAGGTGGCTTTCAGGTCAGCTAGAAGTTTATTCCCTGCTAAGCAGTTTTTCAGTTATGGCTCCAACAAGTGTGGTCGACAACTTTCTGAGCCAATCAAAACTTTCCCAAAAACACTGTACAGTATATCCCAGAACCACGTGCGGTATTCAAGGTCCAATTCTGGGCTTTTGGACTTCTCTAGGCTTTTTAGGCTTTTTGGATTATGTGAGTCCACATTCAAGCTCTCGAAGGAATCGTTTCCTTTATTTCATCATCGGAGAATTTAAAGAACTTTCAAGGTCCGGATTGGGGTGTCATTAGCGAGGAACCAGAAAACATAAAACATATGGATACTTTCCAAAAGGTCCCAACAGATCGAAAGAAGTCTATTATTTCGGTTCTTAATCTTTTATCTTTGTGTTACAAAGTTACGATGTTTGGTTGTTTTACTTCAAACTTAACACCATTGTCTTTTCTAAAGCATTTGGAGGTCATCTATGGTGCTAATCAACCATTTTTGTATCATGGACTACCCTTTTAATTTTAAGATTCTACGGAAAAAATGGATTTTCTATGTTTCATGGGTCTTCAAAAATGGAGAGAGAGAGAGAGAGAGAGACCTGATGGAGAAGAAAGGAGAGAGAGATACGCCAGGAATGGTGGTGGTGGTGGTGGTTGAGGTGGGGGTGGACGTTGGTGTATGTTGGGGGGGCGATGGTGATTGTGATGGTGTTGATGATGTGGTCGAACGGAGAAGGGAACAGGGCTGGCCCTGGGCTAAAGCCTGAGGTGTCGCCACTTTAAGCCTCAAAATTTGAGCAAAAATTAGGGCCTTATTTTCCATAGAAAACGTATATATAGCATATATAAAATGTTCCTTTTTTCAACACAGAAATGGATTTTGCACCGGTGATGCGTGCAAAGGCTTCAAAGTAAGGGGTCTCCGGTTCAACTCCTAGGAGGGACATGTCGGTCATGTTATTTTGTTCCTTATTCTACTGTTAGATTACTTACGGTAGATAAAATGAAACTCTTGTACCACTTTTGCATGCTATATAAGTTTTTGGGAAATTTTTGTTATTTTCTTTTGTTCGTTATAATCTTACTATTAATATCAAATCCACAAACAAATCACAATCGATAATAAATAAACCAAACTAATTTGTTTTCACTCAACAAATTTTGATAATAAAAAAAATAAGGGACGATAAAATTAATTTTTTTTATTGCTAAAAATAGTATTATTACAAGAGTCAAGTTAACAACATGATTAGCTAGAGAAAACGAATAGTGTAAGTAATACTTCATTGTGTTTGTTTTATTTTTTCTAAATATAAAGAAAATTTAAAGTTTATTTAAGTTAGAAACTAAAAATACCATATTTTATTTTTTATCTGTAACAGAATGATTTTTTTACAATAACCTAGGGCCTCCATTAAAAATTCGTTTTAGGCCTCGAAAATATTATGGCTGGCCCTTGAGCGGAGAGAGGGAGAGAAGTTTGTGTGTGGGAGAGGGGAGGGAGGTTTGAGTTTAATTAATTAAGGGCAAATTTTCGTAGTTGTCCTTCTAGTTTTACAGTTGTCTCAATTTTGTCCCTCTAGTTTCAATTTTCTCAATTTCATCTTCATAGTTTGTTTTACGTTTCAAATTGGTAAAATCGTTAACACCGTTAATAAAACTAACGGAAAAATATGATTAAAAATTAAGTGCTCCAATTTTCAATCCGGTTGAACCGGTGCGAAGATCTTATTTTTTTTGATCATTTTATCTTAGATGGTCGTAATGAATTTTCGGCTCTAAGGAGCACCCTAAGAAAGCCCTGAAACTAAATAAAGATTCTTCAGGTGCTAATTGAAAGGCCTTAGAGCCAAAAATTCATTATAACCATCTTGGATAAAATGATCAAAAAAATAAGATTTTCGCACTGGTTCAACCGGATTGAAAATTGGAGCACTTAATTTTTTAATCATATTTTTCCATTAGTTTCATTAACGGTGTTAATGATTTTACCAATTTAGACGTAAAACAAACTATAGGGATGAAATTGAGACAGTTAAAACTAAAGGGACGAAATTGATACAACCGTAAAACTAGAAGGATGACTACGAAAATTTGCCCAGCAATTAATTAATGACTAACACAACCTGCCCTATAGAATTAATTGATGACTAACCCAAGTTGTGTTAGTCATGTAATATCCAAAGCCAGTATGAGAAGAAAGACAGGAAAATGATACTTGTGGCTCCATACTGTGATTTTATCTTTTATTGGATTAACCAGCGTTTCATGTCCTGCCTAGGAACAACATCCAAAGTGGGCCCGATTGGCGCGGCCATGTGATATTCTAGACAAATGATTAACCTCAGAAAGACAAAACTATAAAGTACACCAAAGTAAAACACCATGCGGAAGGCTTAGCCATTTAAATTAAATAAAGCCTAATACCAACATTCATCACAAGTTAAATAGTTCTAAAGAAGTTCAAATACTACAACATTACAATTACTAAGAATCCAAATATGAATACACATAAGATTCACAAAAGTGATTAGCAAGTATTAGTGACAAAATGTGTCTGATGGGAATTTGACCCAATAAGACTAACTCGACAAATAACACCCAACGTGAATCTGAGTGATCCCAAAATGCTGACCAATAGTGGACCAACTCTAATCAACACCTTTTATTTGGCAATTCAAAAGGGCAAATCAGGAATGTGTGAGACATAACATAAATTCAATAGAACACATCAATACCAGAAGGAATATCAACATGTATGCAAACCTCCCAAGCATGCAGTGACACATCTGTCACAATCTCATCCACCAAGGAGTTATGGACCAAAACACCATGTTACCCAAATAAAAAATTGCTTGACTAAATAAAATAGAAGAATTAAGCAACTAAATACTTATTAAGCAATAAATTGAAAGTAAAAGAGTTAAGGAGAGAGCAAGCACACAGATGTATAGTAGTTCGGTCCGAGCTTTGTACACTACTCAGCCTAGTCCACTGGCCTAAGGAGTCGCTGTTTTACTAATCAATTTACTAGCTTTTGATACCAATTAAACCTTACAGCCGCAACGCTAAGTTTCCCAAGGAGTTAGCCCCAAACTCAAAAAGTCAACCTTTCAGAACTCTATCCAGTTCTGAAAGAAAGCTCCAACTAAGAGAGGATGTAAATTCCTCTTTACAATTGATGGAGATATGAAGTAAATTATGGTTTTGTGGGCTCCTCGACAGGTGCACCTGAGAGTTGCCACCGAGATTTTTGAGACGGATGATCCGAGAAATCGAGAGTTTGATTTGAAAAATGAGGCTTTTGGCCTAACGAAAAACGTTGAGACTTTGAGTTTGAAGGCCACGTTACGAATGAGGAATGTTTTGTTGAAAAAGCACCCAATTTGCCCGGTAAGAATAGGTCGTTACTTAACATTTTCAAAGGGAGAGACTTTAAATACCATTTGGAATATTAAACTCTTCATATACACATAAGGGAAAGGGACTTGGGATCGAATATATCACATTGGCGTGCCCGTGGTGCCTAGTATAGTAGATTGCAAATGAATAATGTGCAAAGATGAAATGACAGCTGAACAACAGACTGTGTCAATCACAAATAACACTGTATGGTGTGCCAAGATACCTCGCACAGAGTTCTGGCACACCGCACAATATAATTTCTCACTGTCAGTCCACTACTATTACTCTGAACCTCACACAATGTATCAACTACATCGTACGTACATTGTTAGTCAAAACATCGTACAGTATAGTCCTCAAGCATACTTTTTTTTTAGGATAAAGTAAACCACTAATCTAAACAGCTTCATTACCATTTTTATTGTTTCTGCTTTTCATAAAATAGTTGGCAAACCCTTTTTGATGCACTTGATTATTGAAAGTGACCATGAAAGCCCCTCTTTTGGGAAATAAAAACATGGTTTTTATCTAGATGAAACCTCATGCTGAAATGCACCTGTACAATCACTGAACAATATTAGCAGAACTAACAGTGGATGAATGTGACTGAGATAAACAGAATAAACAACTAATAAAATAAAACCGTACGGTGGACCTCACTACATCGTGCGGTGTATCACAACACTGCATGATGTAGTGCTTCCAGTACAGTTACTAGTTTTATTTTGTTTTTTAAAATGATTTTTAAGTCAACACTTAACACAAACAAGTCAAGTGTGACTACAGAAAGTTCCCCTCAGGGGCTAAGAATGAGCTTAGCCCGAGGAAACTTTCTTTTATACCTTTGGCTTTGAGCTTAAATGAGGATGGATGAGTATGGGGTTTAGAACTTTTGGGTGGTGGAGTTCCAAAGCTAGTAGTGTACTACACTTTGGAAGAGAAGAGAATGAAATTTTTGTAGAGAGAGAATGAATGTCAAAAGAATGTCAGAGTAACTTTTTCAAGACTTGGAGGCGTAGGGGTATCTTTCATCTAAGATGGGGAGTGTATTTATCGGCAAAAGCCAAGAAATATCAATGCAAATGGGGGAGGTAGCTTCTGGCCGGCTAGAAGTTTATTTCTTGCTAAACCATTTTTCAGTTATGGCTCCAACAAGTGTGGCCGACAACTTTCTGAGCCAATCAAAACTTTTCCCAGAAACGCCCTGCGGTATGTCCCAGAACCACGTGCGGTGTAGTAGCATTTACTACACCGTATGGTTCAGTAATATCCCGTGGGGTATCCCAGGTCCAATTCTGAGCTTTGGGCTTCTTAGGCTTTTTGAATTATGGAAGTTCACATTCAAGCTCTCGAAGGCATCGTTTTCTTTATTTCATCATTGGGTAATTTAAAGAACTTTCGAGGTCCGGATTGGGGGCACTAGCGGGGAACCAGAAAACATAAAAGATACGGATACTTTCTAAAAGCTCCCAGCAGATCAGAAGAAGTTTATTATTTCGGTTCTTAATCTTTTATCTTCATGTTACAAAGTTATGATTTTTGGTGGTTTTACTCCAAACTTAACACCATTGTCGTTTCTGAAGCATTTCAAGGTCATCTATGGTGCTAAAAATCATGGGTCTTCAAAAATGAAGAGAGAGAGAGAGAGACCTAATGGAGAAGAAAGAAGGGAGAGAGACACCAGGAATGGTGGTGGTGTTGCTGCTTGCGGTGGGGGTGGACGCTAGTGTAGGTGGGGGACATTGATGATGGTGTCGAATGGGGAAGGGAGAAGGGAAGGGAGCAAGGCCGGCCTTGGGCTAAAGCCTGAGGTGCAGCCGCTTTAAGCCTCAAAATTTGAGCAAAAATGAGGGCCTTCTTTTCCATAGAAAACGTATATATAACATATATATATATATATAATATTCCTTGTTTCAACACAGAAAGGGATTTTGCACCAGTGGTGCGTGCAAAGGCTTTAAAGCAAGGGATCCCTAGTTCAAGTCCTAGGAGGGACCTTTCAGGCATGTTATTTTTTGCTTTATTATACCGTTAGATTATTTACGGTAGATAAAATGAAACTCTTGTACCACTTTTGCATACTATATAAGTTTTTGAGAAATTTTTGTTATTTTCTTTTGTTTGTTGTAATCTTACTTTTAATATCAAATCCATAAACAAATCACTGTCAACAATAAATAAACCAAAATAATTTGTTTTCACTCAACAAACTTTAATAATAATAAAAAAAAAAGCGAGGTAAAAATTAATTATTTTTTTATTGCTAAAAATAGTATTATTACAAGAGTCAAGTTAATAGCATGATTAGCTAGAGAAAACGAATAAGTAATACTTCATTGTGTTTGTTTTATTTTTCTCTAATTATGAAAGAAATTTAAAGTTTATTTTAGTTAGAAACTAAAAATACCATGTTTTATTTTTTATCTGTATTAGAATGATTTTTTTTTACAATAACCTAGGGCCTCAATTAAAAATTCGCTTTAGGCCTTGAAAATATCAGGGCCGGCCTTGAAAGGGAGAGAGGAAGAGAAGTTTGTGTGTGGAAGAGGGGAGGGAGATTTGAGTTTAATTAATTAATTAATGACTAACACAACCCGCCCCATAGAATTAATTGATGACTAACCCAAGTTGTGTTAATCATGTAATGTCCAAAGCAAGTATCAGAAGAAAGACAGGAAAATGATAGTGGTGGCTCCATACTATGTCATTTTTTTCTTTTTATTGGATTAGCCAGCGTTTCCGTCCTACCGTTCTACCTGGGAATGACATCCAAAGTGGGCCCGATTGTTGCCATGTGATATTCTAAACAAACCATTAACCACAAAACGACAAAACCGTATGGTAAACTAAAGTAAAACAACAAGTGGAGGACTTAGCTATTTATATTACATAAAACCTAATACCATCATTCACCACAAGTTAACAGTTTTAAAGAAGTTCAAATACTACAACATTACAATTACTAATAATCCAAACATGAATGCACATAAGATTCACCAAAGTGATTAGCAAGTATATTAGTTACAAAACGTGTCTGATGATGTTAGGAGTTTGACCCGATAAGACTAACTTGACCATAACACCCGACGTGAGTCTGAGTGATCCCAAAATGCGGACCAATAGTGGACCAACTCTAATCAACACCTATTATCTGGCAATTCAAATGGGCAAATCAAGAGTGTGTGAGACATAACGTAAATTCAATAGAATACAACAATATCGGAAGGAATATCAGTTTGTATGCAAATCACTCAAGCATGCAGTGACACATCTGTCACAATCCCATCCACCAAGGAGTGATGGCCCAAAACACCATGTTAACCAAATAAAAAATTGCTTGACTAAATAAAATAGAAGAATTAAGCAACTAAATACTTATTAAGCAGTAAATTGAAAGTAAAAGAGTCAAGGAGAGAGATAGCACACAGATGTATAGTAGTTCGGTCCGAGCTTTGTACACTGCTCAACCTAGTCCACTGATCTAAGGAGTCGTTCTTTTTCTTTTTCTAATCAATTTACCAGCTTTTGGTACCGATTAAACCTTACACCCAGTTTCCCGACGAGTTTGCCCCAAACTCAAAAACCCAACCTTCCAGAACTCTATCCAGTTTTGAAAGAAAGCTCCAACTAACAGAGGTTATAAATTCCTCTGTACAATTGTTGGAGATATGAAGTAAATAATGGTTCTCTCTCAAATAGAGTGAATATGAAATTTTCAGGCTCTCAAATATCTCACTTGAAAAATACTACAATGGAAGAATTGAGTGGGGAAGAAGATGAATATTGCTCTTTGTAATTGAGTTCCTCATCTGTAGAAGCTCTCCTTATATAGTTTAAGAATTTGACTATTTAGAAAACAATTCCGTTAGAAGAAAATACTCTCAACAGCAAAACTTCGGTTTTCTTCATTAACAGCATACAAACGTTGAGCCATCCGTATATCTTGTGATAATATGATCTGCAACATTATAAAGCCTTAAATGCAAGGCACACAAGTCAACAATTAACGGAGGAAATACACAATACATAGAGATAGAAATCTCATTCGGTGGACCAATCGGTCGACCTCTTTGTCAATTGGACGACCTCTTCTACGAACAGCAGATTGGCCCCATGTTTGAACCAAAAGAAAACAAATCATTTACTACTAAAATGGTTATTCAAGTGTGCATATAAAAAGCCGGTTGCTGCTAATGCCACGACACTATTCTTTAGTGCAACGACCATTTATGCCATTTGCCCCTTTTACCCTCAAATTTTCTCTTGAAGAAATGCTTCTCTCTTTTTTCCGTCCATGGCTGCCTAGGAGGCTCCGCCTCCAATCCAACCCACCCTTCTTCACAATTGAATTGAATTTAAGAACTGAAACAAACCATGAAATTACTAAATCTCTCTCTCTCCACCCATATACACATATAAGTCTAGATATACATAAATACAAAGAACAAAGCACCAACATCAAATTCTGACCAGTAACGTTGTCATCAAAGATTTCTCTTCAGTTCGGCGGCCTCCCCGCTCCTGATTAATCAACACCCAATCTCCTCAGTCCTTGCTCAACGAAGCCAAACCACCGCCACGTCCCCTCCAATGCCACGGACGGTGTGAAAATTTCCGTAGGAGAAACTAGAAAGAACTCAGGTCATACTGTTTCCTATGTTCATTTTTCTCCGACGAGTTTATAGTCAATCGAAGAAGGGCAGGTGTTTTTGGATTTGAATATTTACCAGAAGAGAAAAAAGTTTTTTTGATTTGCTGCAATTTTGTTGTCGCACTCTATTGTTTACATATGCGCATGCATATTGTGGGTAAGGAACGATTCGTCGGTAGCATGTACTGGACTCATAAAGGGGAGATAGTGTTCACCTTACTATGGAGAGAGAGAGAGAGAGAGAGAGAGAGAGAGAGAGAGAGAGAGAGAGAGCAAGAGTCAAACTTGAGGGTAAAAACGACCTACAAACATTTTTGTCGAGGCATTGTAAAAATGTTTAATTGAAGCCTATTATAGAGACAGTTTTTGCAACGACAAGTTTGAAAATGTCGTACTAGATAATGTTTTATTATCCTTGGGCTTTATACATGTGTCAAAGATGATATCAATTTTAATAACACTATAACTTTGGAAATTGATTTTAACACTCCAAAAATTGATGGAGAGAGTTCTAAACGATGTCGTTTGTGTAACAATACAATTTAGTTTTGGAACTCCTCCATCAATTTTTTAATTGCCAAAATCACAATCCTATAACCTTTTAAAACATTATAATGTCTTGTAATGTCTCAAAACTTTGTTATAATGTCTTATTAAAATTGCTAATGTCTTATAACCTTTTATAGAATACAAAAGGCTTGATCTCTCCCTTAAGGACATTAAAAAAAAAAACTAAAATCCCTGCCCTGATAACATACACAGAAACTGATCATATTCCTTACTTTCACAGCTGAAACACCACACTCCCTGCCCAGATGAACCAAACAAAAGAGAAATATTCCAACAGATTCATAGTTACTCACACACAACACACATACCACACGCACAAGAAAGGAAACTCATTATACTGTTCAGATTTTCACCCTCCTAATACCATTCAGGCTTTTCTTAAAGTCTTCAATGATTTAATCCATCACATTGTTTAGGGCAAGAAATTTCAGGCCATCCTTATAGGTAATTTAGGGTATTGGGCCGTCCTTGGAGGTAAGTTCCCCGAAAAAGATCGACTAGATAAAACGGCCTAAACAATGCTTTGAGGCCACAAAATGAAATTCATTCACTAAGAGCATCTCTAAGCAGTGACTAGGCATCTTGGCTAGACCAAATGCAAAATGCATCTAGGCTAACCATTTGATTTATGTTCCCTTTTTCATTTTTGAATGGCAATGGTAAAGTGCAAAGGTAACTTGTACCAGGAAAAAATTGTAGTAATTGCAATGGTAGAAGAAGTCCAAGGCCAGCTTTGGGCTAAAGTCTAAGGTGCGGCCGTTTTAAGCCTCAAAATTTGAGCAAAAATTAGGGCCTTATTTTTCATAGAAAACGTATATATAACATACATAAAATGTTCCTTGTTTCAACACATAAAGGGATTTTGCACCAATGGTCCGTGCAAAGGCTTTAAAGCAAGGGAGGAGTCTCTAGTTCAAGTCCTGGGAGGGACCTTTCGGTCATGTTGTTTTTTACCTTATTATACTGTTAGATTACTTATGGTAGATAAAATGAAACTCTTGTACCACTTTTGCATACTATATAAGTTTTTGAGAAATTTTGTTTGTTGTAATCTTACTTTTAATATCAAATCCACAAACAAATCACTGTCGACAATAAATAAACAAAAATAATTTGTTTTCACTCAAAAAATTTTAATAATAATAAAAAAAAAGAGAGGTTAAAATTAATTATTTTTTATTGCTAAAAATAGTATTATTACAAGAGTCAAGTTAATAACATGATTAGCTAGAGAAAACGAATACTATAAGTAATACTACATTGTGTTTGTTTTATTTTTTTCTAATTGTAAAAGAAATTTAAAGTTTATTTTTGGTAGAAACTAAAAGTACCATGTTTTATTTTTTATCTGTATTAGAAATTTTTCTTTTTTACAATAACCTAGGGCCTCCATTAAAAATTTGCTTTAGGCCTCGAAAATATCAAGGCCGGCTCTGAGAAGAACTTCAGTTTTTTTTTCCCTACGCATTTGTTAACTTAAATTTTAATCACCATATACAACTACTACTATTCGACAACCTCTGTTACGCTCAAGATGGTTTGAGAATTCTTAGGCTTTGATGCCTCCAAGTAACTAGTTTCCAGAAATACTCCTGTCGCCAGAAAAAATTGAACAGGACAATATTGACTAGTATGTCCAGGCCCCCCTCACTGTCCAAACTCCAAACACAATACTATTAAATGGAACAAGTGAACAATAATTAGGGGGTGTTCCAGTTTTCAAAAATAGGAACTTTTAGAAAATGAAGGTAATTTCAAGCTCAAAAATCATGTGTTTATGCAAATAATTTTTCTACCAATATAGATCTTGTTTGATAGATCTCATTAAAATCTTTTAAATGGTGCAAAAAAATTAAAAAATATATTTTTCATTTTTATTATATTTAAGTTTGACATTACCTTCGTTTGAAAAAAAAAATACTTTTTGAAAAAGTGGAACACCACCTTAAACGCCCCGAAAACAGAGTAGTAGCGGGAACATTAAACTCCCAAAGGTAGGCACGTAGCATAATACACACTGCCTCCACAATTGCATCAAAAGCCTACAAATTATTAACTAATAGTATAAAGATAGAAACATAGCATACACAATTGTCATCTACCTTCTAGGACAACCATACAGTAACTAAAGATATGTAGGAGATCATAATAGACCACGACTTCACTCCTTAGATTTATGTGAACTGTAATAAACAGTCTAAGTGCTCTTGAACATGACCAAAAAACCCACACAAGCTGCCTAAGGTAAAAATCAGTAACAGCTCTATATGGATATTTCACTTCGGAGAGATCAGGTGACTTGTAATCATGATTTTTAAGCCTATACCATAGAATCTCCCAAGTCCCAGGAGTCAAAAGGTTTGGTAGGAACCAACCTCAAAATGGTATTGCCATACTTGAAAAAGGCAATCCCAAGTTGAACCCTCTTATGCAACCACACTCGGCCTGACCAATGTCGTGTCTGGTTTTAATGAACCTTTCCCAAGTGCAATGTCAATGAAAACATCATATATTCACCAAACAAAATGCCACCAAACCACTATATTTCAGAAACATAAGCATTTCAGGCTTTCAGCTCAAAAGCTTACAGATAGTGAAGTAACTTGTATCACATTTCACAAACTACTCGCATAGATGTCTCTACAAAAAATTATCGACCTTAAGAGAGCTGCATATATAAACCAGAGAAGTAAAAATAATGCACAACTCCGCATGTAAGTAGGATATAAGCTATTGAAAGGATGGGATACTGGCACAACACACCCATAATTCATCCTGAATTTTTACCTCTTTACTTCAGCAACATCATTCAAGAAGTTACCTAATGTATTTTTCTTAGACATTCAGCTCAATCAATGTCAAACAGTTTCTGGCAGCAACATCCAATGTCTGCCTTCACCACAGATATGCCATATTCACAAGATCTCAGCAAGATATGAATCAGCTATCCACAAATGCCATATTCAAAACAGAATTTACCCATCAAAAGGGTTAAAACCTTAAGACACTTTGATTCATAAAGTTCCACTAATACAAATTATTCAAATAGTAACTGCATTTAGCCGAGGTAGAAAATAATCACTTCTCTGTTTAGGTGAAGCCCGAAGAACGTGTGGTCATACTCCATAGAGTCCATACCTATTCTGCAATGTTGCAGAAAGGAGCCGTTACGTCCATTGTTGGATGCAGTGTTCTAAAAGTCCCGGCTAGGGCCAATTAGTCCCCGCCTAGGCGCTAGGCGGGGGTCCAACGCCTAGGCGATTAGGCAGCCGACTAGTCCCCCGCCTAGGTGCTAGGCAGCCAATTAGTCCCCACCTAGGAGCTAGGCGTTACCTGGCCAACGTGGGAGCGCCTAGCGTTTTTTAGAACCTTGGATGGATGCAGAGATGAACCAGAGGACATGCTTTTCGGATGTGAGTCATGATTAAGTAATGTGAAGCTTGTTTTGCTATAAAAACAATCTCTTTGTCACGGTCTCCATTTATGCTTGAGACAATTTTAGTTCTTTGAAATGCAGAACCACAATAATGTAGTACGTGAGCTGTACTTTCTTAACTACTGGTTGCTATGTTCATATGTTTCTCTTACTGAGAGACCTTATTATTAAATGGTCCCAGAAAAAGCCAGATGCAAGTTTTGCTCTATTTTAGTCTGAGTCACTGAAATGGCCTAGTTTTTGGAGTTTGATGACGTAAAAGGGAAAGTACTCGACGCTTATACTTGAACATGGTCAAGAACTAAAAGAAGGGCATTTACGCTATAACTGTCCAAAATGCTGTCAAAACTATCTAAGTGCAACTAATACATAAAAAATTCAAACACTTTAATGAGCAAATACGAAAGAATATCAACCAAAAAAATCTGATATTGGTTTTATGGCAATATGGTGCCCCACTGAGAAACTATTTTATTACCAACCAATTTGCGTTTGGCAAAAATACCAAACAATTTGCATTTGGTTCCCAGATAGATTATAGGAGAAAGGTTTTAAATTGAGAGATTATTTCCCACTGCACACAAAACTGATGACTCGATGAGATTTAGTGAAAAAAGGAAAATGTTGGATGTCTATTTTCCATAAAACTGAAATCGCAATAAAAAAGAAATCTCACCTACTTTACCAAACAAAAGAAAATTCTAAGCCCACAAACTATAACAACACCCAAAACAGAATAAATTCTTCTCAAGCACATACAGTCAATAACCTATAAAGATTTTACCCCAAAACATCACAAAGCATAGCAATACAAGAAAATTGGCAACCCATATACAAGTCGAAATGCAAGACACAAAGCAATAGTAAAAAAGGAAAAAGATACATAGCAAAAATGCAAAATACTCTTGAGAAAGCAAATCAATCACAAACCCTGACGGCATTTGTGAATAAAAGGCACACAGTGATTTCAAAAGCATCGTTTGCTCCTGAAAACCCTAGATGATGTTGAGGATGAGAGGGACCGAGAGGCATTCCTTTTGTTGAAGTTCTGGATAGAGATTGCTCTCAAGAAACCGAGCTGCAAGCTGCCTGGTTGAGAAAGGCATGGCAAGGGTGGGAGATGAGAAAGTGAGGGAAAGAGAGGGAGAAAGAGAGAGGGGGGACATCGTTGATGAAAACAATCTACCGAGGCTACAGTTACTGTAGCAACCTAGAAATTGCCGATTGATATGTTGAGTCTGCCTATTAGGAGTTGGCTTAGCTATGTTGGCTAAAGTTTTAAGGTTTGTTGAGACTATTGGAGATGCTCTAAGGGGGGAAAAAAACATAGAGAACTACATGACAGTGCTAGATGCCTACTATTCTTCCTCGTAAAAATAAAAATACTCATAAAGCGTATGGTCATATTGTGATATAACTACATAAGTTACACCTAAAATGAATTTAATCCTTGTATTTTAATTTCTAGCGGATTTCTACGAGAATACATTAGAGGTCCATACATAGCAAAAGCTCAAATGAATAGTTTTGAAAAAGCCCCAATATGGCTCAACCAACACAGATCCACCAAGTATCGTATCAAACTTTTCCACCTAAATTACCCTAAGAAGAAATGATGATACTCAGAATAATGAGAGAAATAGAAAATAGAAAACACCCAAAAGCAGGAAATAAATCACTGGTCCTGGTTCAATCAGTATTGGAAGGAAAATTTTCAGATGTGGGGGTAAGACTCACAAGCATCAAACAATCCCGAACACCAGATGCTTCTGTATTCTGATTTGTCCCTCCATCTGCCATGATAATTTACACTAAAAATAACTACGTACAGAGTGTGCAAAAATATTTAGGATGAGAGCATTCCAAACCTGAAATGCCGGCAGTGCAGTAGATAAGGGCAAAGATCATACCACCAAAATCCCAAGCAATCCCTTGAATACCCACTGAGGCACAATTATTAGGTGCCCTAGCAACACCCATAACAGTCAAAATGGTGATGTAAAAGAATAGGAAAGTGGCCATAAACTCAGCAATCCCAGCCCTATAAAAAGAAAGACATCAATTCCACTGGCTCAAAAAGGGGAGCTGAGGGTGGTTCTATGTACCCCGTATCTGTTTGAGCAGCTGTGCCTAATGGTTCCTTTCGTGTTGTTCCTTTTGTTTTGTGACACAAACACGAATAGGACGAACGTCGCAACCCGATAATCCAAAAATTAACTGGACAAATATGGGTTACACTCGCGTAGCTCGATTAGAACGCGGATAGCCAGTTTAATTTTTGCATTGATTCGTTTATACGAAATGACATGACTCCTGCCGATACGACACGGTGAAAGTTAACAGACACGGTGAAACTTAACAGACTGGACCTACAAAATGAACAAATTAAATCACAAATCGAGCACATGCTGGACAACACAATCCTATCCAGTCCACATAGTAGGCTGGAGAGAAGTAAGCTTCACAAATTACAGAGTTACGAATAAAAACAAAATTTCTCTACATTTCTCCATAATACCCAGTTTGATGACCCTCCAAAAACCCAACAAGAACACCATGCACATTGATTCATACATAGATTCCCACAAAAAACCTCCCCGAAGTTCCTACAACCCATTTCATTTACATCATATATGTAGAACTACCCATGTTCATCAAAAAGCAAGAGACATCCATCAGCAACATCAGTCAACAATGACATAGGACTCACCACCAGATTCAGACCCACCAGCAGATTCGGACCCCTTGTGGTCATTCTTCACCTTGGGCACCTCCACCTTCAGCACTCCATTCTTGATCTCAGCCTTGATCTTATTCAGATTGTACCTGTCCGCCGATATATGGTAGGTGGCCTTGTACATCCAATCAAAACCGAGCTCCTCCTTAAATTCCCGCTTCCCTCTCACGGTCAGCTTGTTTCCTTTCACCAGCACCTCCACTTCCCGTTTTCCCACGCCTGGCATGTCCGACCTTATCTTGAGACACTCATCCGTTTCTAATAAGAACATTAATCAGATACCATCAAGTCAATATGAATTTATATATACTATTACATACAGAAAAGACCCTCTGATCAACAACGGACTCAAAGAGCTCGAGCTGGGTTTCCTAATTTTTCTCCCACAAGAAATCCAAAATACTCTGACTTAATTTTTTTAGAGTTTCTAAAACAAACAAAAAAAGCTCGGGTTTAACTCTGAAAAAAAAAGAAAATAGGATTTTAGGGGAGAAATAGGCTTTTTATCTTCGTTCTCCCAATGTTACACCCAGAGTATAGAAACCAACAGAACAAAAAGAAATCGAAGGTATACAAAATGGATTAAAAACAGAGTTCCCTATGATTTATGCCTCTAGGAAAGAGTGTGTGTGTGTGTGTGTGTGTGTGAGAGAGAGAGAGAGAGAGAGAGAGAGAGAGAGAGAGAGAGAGACTAGTACCGTGGGCGTAGGAGGGTTTGATCCATTGCTGGATGGGTGAGCCGTTGCTCCCGTAGTTGTCGGGGTCGAACAGAGAGGAGTTCACTGGAGGGAAAGTAGGACTAGTACTGAAGGGGCGAGAGGACGAGGAGACTGCAACTGGACGGAGGAGGAGGAGGGATTTGCGGGAAAGGAGTTGTAGTCGCTTCAAAGATGCAGCAGCCATTGTTGGATGGTGAAATGGAATTTGAGATTTTGCCGAGAACTGTCTGCGGGATTTGCAGCGAAACGAAAACGAAAACGAAAATGCTTTTCTTCCTTGACACAGGAAAGACCCACACACTCAGACAGCTGTGGAGACCTAGGTCCACAAATGTCGGCTTAATTTCCTAAACAACCCCTAAACTATCACCTTTTACTACGTTGACCCCTCGTCTTAATAATCGATCGTATTGACCATCTCAACTATAAACTGTCTCACCATCACCCCCTTATGCCAAAAATGCCCTTACTTGATTTCCTTAACACCCATCAACTATCAACTTGTACCACTTTACCCCTCATATTGAAAACCAATCCTGTTGACCACCTAAACTTTTGGTTTAAATTTAAACTTTCCATTCACCATAAAGAGGCAGAGAAGTTTAAAAATAATGAAAAAAGTTCACTTCAAATACCAAAAAAAATAACTAAAATTTATCTTTCGCATCTTTTTTTTGTGAAAGAAATTTTAGTGAAAAAAGTTTTAAAAATTATGAAAAGTAAGTTCTTAACTGTTTAGTAGAAATGTGTAATTAAAATAGAAAATAATGGAAGAAAATTTACAATATACTCTTTTTGGTGAATTTTGGTAGATGATTATTTGATTTTAATTATTTTATTCTTCTAAACATATAAAACTAAATAATTAAATGTTTGACCAAAATATTAACTAAAGAGAAAAAAAACTAAGAAAAAAGACAGGAAACAATTATTTTAAATAAGGTAGGATTTCAAATGTACTGATATTAAATTAAGATTTTATTGCTTTTGTACAAATAAAATTATTTTATAAAGTATGCAAGTATTTTGGGCCATGAAGTATGTAAGTATTTCAGGCCATGATCTACAAAGTCAAAAAAATTGGGGGCCAATAAGATTGATTTTAAAGATAAGAAATTTAAGTGCTACACTGCGATAGTTCAGATGGTGTCTCAAAAATTAATAAGTTTGATTAATGTGCCTTGAATTAAAGCCTTAGTGTCAAGCGTTGTTGAGTTTCGCTATTACAAGGGGATGATGTATGATACCATTCAATACTAGCCCAGAGCGGGCTTTGGCGCTTGCTCGCCAAAGCATGAACTGATCCAGCTGTAACGTTTGGCATAAACAGGTGTGAGTGATACCATTATATAGTTGAGGGGGTCAATATGATTGGGTTCAAGGATGGAGACAAAGTGATAAAACGAAGATGCTTTAGGGAGTGTTTTAAAAATAAAGCCATAAATTGAAAAGGGGAAGGAATGCTTTACGCGACAATAGGCAAATCTTATGGAATCCAATTTGTTGTGCTAATAAGTGTTATACCCAAGGCAAGTGAGGCCGATCAAAGTGTATCGTTGGTTCCCCAACCCCCAAACATGGTAGGCGACGTGCCTTGGGGGACATTAACGGTAGACGCCTTCCCAAAACTATCTCCTCTATCCCGAAACCTGCTCTTAACCGGAATGGAAAACGGAATCTGGAGAACCAAAGCCCAGGTCTTGATGGCTGGGTAGAATCTGCTTTACCCATAGATGAGACCCCTCGAAAGAAACTTTGCTCTGCGGTTGTGGTGGCCTCTGTGGCGATTGATGGCAACTCGGATATGGTGGTGGAGACCAGCCCGAAATGGTCTCCATTTGCTCAATGATTTGTTGGAATTGTCAGGGTGTGGGGAACCCCCTGACATTCCATCAACTCAAGGAGCTGGCTAGACTCCATTCCCCTACTTTGTTTTTTCTTTCGGAAACGAAAAATAAAGTGCACAGGCTGGATTTAATTAGAAGGTCTCTGAATATGGATAGTGCTATTCATGTTGATCCGGTTGGTTCTTCTGGCGGATTGGCCCTTTTTTGGAAAGGTAAATCCTCTGTTACCTTAGTTAAAATGTGTTCGTGGTTCATTGATGTTCGTATTTTTGATGAAGTGCTGAATAGGTCTTGGAGATTGGTTAATGTGTATTTTAGCCCCGTGGATAACGTAAGAAGGCAACAATGGGATTTCTTCGTGAATTATAAGTCTTGTCTTGGTGATGACTGGTTGATCTGGGGTGACATGAATGATATTCTGTGTTCTGATGAGAAATTGGGTGGGAATAGCTGTCCCTCTTGGTCCTTTCGTGGTTTCCAGAAATTTATCGATGATTGTGGCTTGGTGGATCTGGGCTTCTCAGGATATCCTTTCACTTGGCGTAATAATAGAAGCGGGGATGATTATATTCAAGAGCGACTTGATAGAGTATTGGCAACCCCTTCGTGGTGTCTACTTTTTAACCAGTCGTCAGTCACTCACCTGGAAACCGTGGGGTCTGACCATAATGCTCTTCTCGTGAATCTCAGGGCGATCTCTGCTAGAAACCGTGTTCCTTTTCGGTTTGATGCCCGATGGGTTAATGACGATGAAGTTCGTGAGATTATCCGTCAGTCTTGGGCTAGTTCTATTCAAGGGTCTAGGTCTTTTTCGGTGGTCAAGAAAATCCAGACATGTCGATCCTCTCTTACTAACTGGAAGAGAAGGAAACGGGCTGATTCTGGAAAGGTGATTGAGGAGCTGAAATCAAAGGTTTTTAGACTTAGAAACTCTGATAAGGGCCCTCCTCCGGGGACAATCCAGAATTTGAAGTGGCGGTTAAAGCTTGAATGGGATAAGGAAGAAATTTTCTGGAAACAAAAGTCCAGAATTAATTGGCTTCAACATGGGGATAAAAATACTCGTTTCTTTCACGCCTCAGTTATGCAGCGGCGATCTACTAACCGCATATCTGGTATTGAAAAGAGTGATGGTACTTGGTCATGTGATCCTATCGAGGTTCAGTCGGAATTCAAATAGTTTTTCTCTAATCTTTTCACTGCTAACCCTATACTCAATATCCAAGATACCGTGCAAGCCATCCCCAATAAAATTACTGGTGCTATGAACAGATCTTTGACAGGCCCGGTGACAGATTTGGAGGTTTTTTCTGCCCTCAAAGGCATGGAGCCATCCAAAGCCCCTGGAGTTGATGGTATGACTCCTCTTTTTTTTCAAGCCTACTGGGATATAGTTGGGCCTGATGTAGTAGCCGCAGTGAAAAGTTTTTTTCATACCTCCCACCTTCTACGCAGTGTAAACCAAACCTTGATCACTCTAATCCCAAAAATAAAGTGCCCTACTAAACCGAGCCAGTTTAGACCCATAAGCCTATGCAATATATCCTATAAAATCATAACCAAAATCCTAGCCAACCGCCTTAAACCTTTTCTTCCCTGTATTATTTCAGAGAATCAGAGTGCTTTTATTGGAGGTCGACAAATCTCGGATAGTGTTTTGATTGCGCACGAACTCATGCACTCGCTCAAAAATCGGCGCTATGGCAAAAAGGGTTGGGTTGCACTGAAGTTGGATATGGCGAAAGCCTATGACCGCATTGAGTGGTCTTACTTGGAGGCAGTGTTACGTCGATTTGGTTTTGATGAACAATGGATTCGGTGGGTTATGGCTTGTGTGACTTCCGTCTCATTTGCTACTGTTATTAATGGTGATAAGGGAGAACTTTTTTCCCCGTCCAGAGGTATTCGGCAAGGCTGTCCTCTTTCCCCGTATCTCTTCATCCTGTGCGCTGAGGGCTTCCATTATCTTATTCAGAAGGAGATTGAAGACCAGTCTCTTCGCGGGATTAAGGTGGGTTTACATTGCCCTCCGATTTCCCATCTTTTTTTCGCTGATGACTCCATTCTTTTCTGGGAAGCTTCAGATGCTGGTTGTCGCGCAATTGAGGGCATTCTCCACAAATATGAAGGTGCTTCTGGACAGATGGTAAACAAGGAGAAATCTACTTTGTTTTTTAGTCCAAATACGCCCAATGATGTGAAACATGGGATTTCCAACTTCCTGAATATCCGAATTGAGTCTCAGGGAGGCAAGTACTTGGGGCTACCGTCCATTATTGGCAAATCCAAAACGGAAGTTTTCAAGTATGTTTCTGATCGTGTTTTGGAAAGATTAAAAAGTTGGAGAGACTCAACACTGAACCTTGCTGGTAAAGAGGTTTTGATTAAGTCAGTGGCTTCGACCATGCCCAATTATGTCATGCAATGTTTTCTTTTACCGAAACAAGTGTGCAGAAATCTTAGTTGTGCTATTCGTAAATTCTGGTGGGGGGCAAAAGAGTGTGAGAATAAGATTAATTGGGTCCGTTGGAACAAGTTATGTGAGCGGAAGTCTAAGGGAGGGCTTGGTTTTCGTGATATTCATGCTGTTAATCTTGCATTCTTAGCCAAACAAGGTTGGAGGTTACTTCAGGGGCCTCGTTCTCTATTCCAACAACTTTTCAAAGGGAAGTACTTTCATAATTTATCCTTTTGGGACGCCCCTTGTCCTAATGCTGCTTCTTGGGCCTGGAGGAGTATTATCGCTGGCAGATCTATACTTGAAAAGGGGTGGCGATGGAGTGTGGGCAATGGGTCTTCTATTGATATATGGAAGGATCCGTGGCTTCCTCGGTCCTTATCTTTTAAAACTCTTAGCCCTCCCCCATTGGAGGATTCCCCTTTTTATGATATCAACCGAGTGGCTGATCTTATTGATGATGAAACGCATTGGTGGAATGTTTCTTTGATAAAGTCTTTATTTTCAGATTTAGATGTGGACTCCATTCTCTCAATTCCAATAAGTTCTCAAGGAATTGGGGATAAAGGTACGTGGCATTACACTAGCAATGGCTCTTTCTCAGTTAAATCTGCATATCATTTGGCTATGAATAGCGTTTTTCTTCGACACTCCCGTGAAAGGGGGGAATCAAGCTCAGGTAATTCTTTGAACCCCCTCTGGAAATCTCTTTGGTCTGTTCCCATTCCTAATAAGATTAAGATGTTTATGTGGCGCTGTTCTCATAATGCTGTTGCTGTCATGTATAATCTGCATCGGAGGAATGTTGATGTTCTCCCATATTGTCCTCGTTGCCAGTCACATGTTGAAACCCTTGAACATATGCTCTTTCAATGTAAATTATCTAAAGATGTTTGGCATCGATCCCCGTTTGCTTCTGCTATCTCTTCCTTCTGGGGCACCGCCCACTTTTCCGAGTGGTGGGGCTCCATCTCGAAGTTATTCCAGAACAACAGGGGGATGGAGGATATGGAAGCTCTTTTTATCTCTATCTGCTGGTTTATCTGGAGAGCCAGAAATGATTTGATTTTTAACGGCCAGAGCTGGACCACAACCCATATTTTGGAAAAGGCCTTGGACTTATGTTCGAACTTTCATTTAGCGTCTGGGCCAAAAAAATCTACTGTAGTCTCTGCTGTGCCTTTACCGGTTTCTAAGTGGTGTTTGCCTCCTGTTGGTATGATCAAGATTAATGTAGACGGTGCTCTTTGTAAGAAGAAATTGATTGTGGGTGTTGGTTTGGTGGCCCGGGATTATATGGGGCAGATTTTGGGAATGGCTTCTATTCCGTTCACGGGTCTGCTATCTCCTCGTTCTGTCGAAGCTATGGGATTTCGGGAAGCATTGGGTTTTGCTGCAACCAACGGTCTATCACATGTTATAATTGAAGGGGACTCACTTGAAGTGGTACAAGCTCTAACGCAAGAAGGAAAGTCTCTTTCTGATTGTAGCTCGGTTCTCTCTGACTGTATTGAGCTATTACCTCTCTTTTCTTCTTGTCGTTTTACTCATGTTAAACGTTCTTGTAATAGGGTTGCCCATTCGTTGGCAAAACAAGCCCTATCAGGTGCTAGATTGGTTTCCTGGGGAGGTCCTGTCCCCCAGTCTCTCACTGATCTTTCCCTGTATGATGTTGGGTCTTCTGACCATCCATCTTTTTGATTAATAATAATCCATCTATTTTTCCGGGTAAAAAAAAAAAAAGGCAAGTGAGGCCCCGTTCCACAACGCTTCTTAAAAAATAAGTATTTATTTTACAACTTCTCATTCAAAAATAATAAGGGTCATTCCATAAAATTCAAATCAAAAGTTCATTTCACATTTTCAAACTCAAAAATAATATAAATGAAAAAAAAAATCAAAATTTTTTGCACCGTATTAAAGATCTCAATGAGATCTATCAAACAAGATCCATAGTGATAGGAAAATTATTTGCATAAACACATGATTTTTGAGCTTGAAGTTGCCTTATACAAAAAATAAGACTGTTGCTATGATAATGGGTGCCGGCGGAGGGAAATCGCACTGGCGGCCGTGCCGGGCAGTCTCCAGCCACCGGACGGCCGATCCGAGCCGTCCAAAAATTCTAAAAAAAAAAACCGAGGGGGCTAACACGGGAATCAACGGCATCCGAGGTGTGTAGGGTGCTTGATCCGAGCACCCCTTGTCCGTGTATATTTGAATCATCATATATACACGGAAAAGGGGTGCTCGATCAAGTGCCCTACACACCTCGGATGCCGTTGATTCCCGCGCTAGCCCCCTCGGTTTTATTTTTTAGAATTTTTGGACGGCTTAGATCGGCCGTCTGGTGGCCTGAGACTGCCTGGCGTGGCCACCGGTGCGATTTCACTCCCGGCACCCATTGGTACCTATATAAATTCTTCCAAATAAGTGGAAATCTTCTTATTTTTCTGGAACAGGGGTTCTTATTCAACAAAAAATAAGAACTTATTCCATTTCTGGAACACAGCCTGATGCTCAAGCACATGAGAGCGCCAGCATAAAGACATTTTTTGAAAATCAACTTATAATTAGCAAAATATTTTGGAACATATTAAAGTTAAAAACTGGACAAACAAATTAGAGCGGATAAAGTATTGTTTTGATGAATCTCAATTTAAATTTTTTAAAAGTATATGAAATGTTTTGGAATGATATCTATGCACATTACCAAAGAGTTCAATTTAGTCCGTATGCAATTATTTTGAAGTCCTTATCGATAATTAAATTCCTTTACTCTTTAAAGGAGAAAGTTCTGATACATATAATGTACCGGTACGTACATTACGTATGATTGGTCCAATTACAGGTAGTACTCTGCACATGAACAATAAATGTATGTATTGCCAATAACTTGATCATAAAGACCCGTAACTATAACCGTAATCACCCGTAACTTGTAACCATTATTGCCCGTAACTTGTATGTACCATAGCACTCTTCCTCTTTTAAACTTGTCGAGAATATTAACTATGTCAATTTTAGATTAATTTTGTTATTTAGCACTCGTCGTTCTTAATTCTCGCACTGCGCTTTCAATCTTTACTCTCACGAATTTTAGTAATTTGGGATAGTTTTTGAAGATGTTTTCACGCTCGTGCTTGCGTTTCCGCCCATGCACGCTGTAACACTCCAATTTTTCGGACACGTTATTAAAAAATTTTCCAAAATAATTTCTCAATAGAAAGAACATTTTATTGAAATAACAGAGGAAGCTTAATTTGATTATAATACTTTGGACTTGAAATTTACTTAGGAAAATTAAACAGAGGTACTACTGGTACGGTTGATGTCATCCTTGAGTTGATATGGTCCTTCAGCTCCATCTTTTAAACCTGGCGTGAAAACACCGTGAGTCGACACTCAGTAGATAAATTCCTACCCTACTAACCTCTTACTTTACAACTATAAAATAACAGTTGATATCAAAAGAAAGCACAGAAATGTAACACGTCATCATTTTCTTACTATCCATTAACTTACGTGAAATTTAATATTTTCTTCACAAGATCCTTTCCTCCCCAACCACTAATCATGACCTGTCCCACGGGATCACTCTCTCTTGTTTGTCTTGCACCGGGGTCCTAAGTGAATACACCCAAGTAAAAATCAACATTGAGCCTCTGTTAGCACCCTTCTCAATTTTGGGCCTCTGTTAGCACCCATTTCAATTTCGGGCCCCTGTTAGCCCCCATTTCATCAATACCAGGCCCTGGTAGCACCCATTCATCCGCCCATAGACAATCAACTATAACTCTCCAATTTATCTTTTACCTAGCAACGTCTAGGTGAATTCTACTCGCATACCACCCCATGAACCTAAGTTCGATCTAACATGTACAACAAGATATCAACATAACTCACAACATGATACATTTTAATAAGATAACAAATATAACAATTAATATTGTGCAAGTAAAGCACATTGTTTTATGATCAGACGGATGCCTTTACGTTTATTAAATGAACGAGTAATTTTGTTAAGCAAGTAAGTTAATAATTGTTTGCAACTTATTAATATGCATGTCTTTACTGTAGGAGACACAACTTTTGTTAACAACATATTGTCAATATTTCTTACAACCAATTAGGACTGATATTATTATCATGTTAATATTAGAACTATACGGAAATAATGTCCTTTATAATTTCTTATAAGACATATAAATTAAAACAAGAAAAAGACAAAACATATTATGGGCCAAAATTAATAACTTAACAAACCAGGGGGGCAACTGTAATTTCTGTATAAGTAATTCAAAATCATAACGTTCAAGAACAGTGACTTGCAGCAAAACTGGTTTCGGTTTGGACGAACCGATTTCGTTCATTTTCGATTTTCAAACATGAAAACTATCATTTAGAACGCTAATATACTTAGGAGAAAGTAGAGTTCCGGTAGTTCTAGCGCGCTACGGAGTCGGGTCATCGGATCAAACCCACGGCAACGGGGCTCCATCGGTGGCCGATTCGACACTGTTTTTGCACTGCTTTCCGGACTGTTTTGCAGCTAGTACCGGAGGATGAACGAGCATATTTTTCGGGCCATTTCGGAGAGAAAACGAAGCTGTGTTTCGGAGCCGGAATGGAGTTGGAACGGGGCTGATTTCAGAGCTCAAATGGACTGATTAAAAGGTGGGTTTCGTGACTGGAACGAGCTGGTTTTGGTGGTGGTCAGTTGGTTGAAATGGTGGAGTAACAAAAGAAAAGAACAACTTAAAACAAGGAGTGCTGAGTTCCTCACTCCCTTGCTAGCTCTACCGAAAATGAAAAATTGAAAATAGAAAAAGGGAGAAAAGTAGTACTTTGAATGGAGAAGAACAAGTCCATTACTCTCCCTCTCTCTGCCGTTGAGAATGGAACGAAAAGAAAGAGGGTCTGTTATTTTTTACTACTAGGTAGAGGGGTTTGGAGGGGATGAACCAATGGGTAAAAAGATATGTTACTAGGTTAGAACCCTAGAATAAGTGTGTTGTCAACATGGGAGGGTTTTAGGGAGAAAAGGACTAGGGAGGTGAAAGGCCCATGTGGGGAGGGAGTGGTGTTGCTGGAAAAGATGGCAGGAGGGGGGTGGGTTGTCAGCCGAAAAATAGGGAAGGAAGGGATGGTGAGGAGATAGCTTGTGTGTGAGAGTGATATTCTAGTTAATAATGTACTGATTGGTTTACTTAGAGGGTTTAACTACAAATTCTGAAAATTCAACATCTAGTAACCCCTCAAAGATCTAGTTACAAAAAATATACTCCAGTCTCAATAGAAATTAGTTACACACAATAAGTCTAGATATATAATCACATGATGATTAGGTGCTAAATTATATTATGATGGTGTTGAAACATAAGCATAAAAATAAAAAAATAAAAAGTGCCTTTAAATGTATAAATATTTTTATCCAACTTTTAAAAATTAGGGTCGTTACACACGCGGACACGTATTATGTGACCTAGTTTAGGTGTCTAGAAATTTGTAATTTTGATACGTCAGGGAATTTCGATGACAATAGTAGAGTAATGGTGCGTTTGGGAAAAAAAATGAGGAGTGACGTGTGGTGTGGCGCGGGGTTGCAACTTTCTCTTTTGCTAACAAAACCCTCAAGGTTTATCTCTCCAATCTTTGATTGAGTAAGGCTTTCTTAATTGAAAGACTAACGGACGCAATAAGCTCGAGGAGAATTCTGAGAATTCATCCAAAAAAGTCTTTTTTTTTTTATTTGTTCTTTCTTCTTGATCGAATTTCCTGGTAGGCCGAGAGAGAGAGAATGTAGAAGGGGACGAAAGGCGTGGTTCGATTGGAGCGGGGCTGCGGGAGTCCTGTGATTCCAATTCTGAAGCCCAACCTCATTATGAGCTTGGCCAACCTAATTGGTATTTCCGCATTTAATTCCTCCCTTTCACTTAATTTCATCTTCGTAGTATTCCCTCTGTTTGTTTTTGGAACAAAGGCAAGAGGGTAATTCCACATAATAACTCACCTAGGTAATTGCTGATTGGAGAGAGGCATAATTGACCATTTGTTTGTTCATATGTTGCTATACTTTCGCTTTGTGTTGATTGGACCCTTAATCTAATTGATATTCATTGTTCATGACACTTAGGCCCCGTTCGGCTAAATAAGCCAACTGAATTTTTTTTTTTCTTATTCAAATTTTTTTTTGTATTTATTAGTTTTTGGTCAATTTTTTTTGGAGATTATTGCATTGTCCTGACAAAAGAAATCTAAAAATTACAATTGAAACCTATTTTTTTTAAAAAAATACAAAGATAAGCCAATAAGCCAATTTTTTCATCTTTATTCAAAAAAAATTGGATTTCGATCATAATTTTTTACTTTTTAAATTTCTTTTGTCATGACGATGTAATAATCCCAAAAAAAATGATGAAAAACTAACACATACAAAAAAAACTTTGAATAAGGACAAAAAAATAAGCCAGTTTGCTTATTTAGTCAAACGGGACCTTACCCCACCATGGCTGCACCGAGAAATTTCTACAAGTTGTTTTTGGTTGTTTTTCTACTGTGCTTCGTTTGTTTGGAGTGGTGAATTTGGTTGAAGTTGAGAGTCTTTGGCCTAAGTCCTCTCTTGTTTGGTTTCTTAATCCCTTATTTAGGGATGTTGTTTTCTCTTAATGTATTGTTTATTGGATTTATAATATCACCTATTATTATTTAAAAAAGAAATATAAATAAATAAATAATCTCACCTAACGGATTGTGGTACAGCAAAGCCGAAGCTAAGCCCGAGGATACTAATTCCTAGCCTAGAGGCCACATTGCAGCCAAGACTATGTCATGGCGATCCATAAGTATCTAAATCATGCATATCGGCTTACCCACATCAATGGGCTATTTTGTTTGGACCAGATTGCCTCGGTGTCCAGTGGACTTGACTGGTATATAGGTTTTTTCATTTTCGACCTCCTCTTATTTTTCAGAAAACACAGACCAAAAATTTAAAAATCTCGGGCAAATTAAAAAAAAAAAAGAAAAATAGGTTTTTGACTTTCTGAAAAGGAATTCTAAAAAACTAGTTAATTGATGAGGATTTTTGTTTACAATAAGTGTCATGCAAAAATGCATTTTTGATGTATGGGAACCAAAAATGGCATGTTTCTCCCTTTTTTTTATCCCCTCTGATAAGCAGATAATACATTTTATGAGCAATATATATATGCCTTTATTTGGTTGTCAGTTTTGAAATATATTTTTGAGACAAAAATACTTTATAGGTTTGCATTTTTTTTTTTTGGCCTTTTAGTCAATTTTTTTTTTAACATTTTAATAAAACTTTTTGACTTTTCGAATAGAAGCACGCTATATACATTCAAAAAGTAAAAAATAAGTAAAGAATTGGATAAAAAATCACTAAAAAAATGCATATGATGAAACAGTAAAATCTTTTGGCGAGAGTATATATTTCTGAGATGAGAACCAAACAAAGTGGCTCTTTGTTTCACTTAATTATATATGAACAAGAGATGTCCATTTCATGATCCGTGGAGATCATAAAGGAGCTGCATCAGTAGACATCTATTTACAAGTCATATACACGAAGGATGACATATAAAGTTTAAACCGACCAAAAATATAGCAATTGGAAACTCCCTTTTTTTCCAATAAAGTTTAAGAGAGGATAAAATTTTGAGATGGGATCCTACTTTTTTTTCCCCTTTTCTTCGTAATGCATTCAAAAGGACTCTCGAGTGTGAAAAATGCTCCAAATTTCCACAGGATACTATTATTTTGATATTTATTTAATTATTCTCATACAACTTTCAGTAAAGTTATAATTATATGCCTCCAATTTTTGTTCGAAAACAAATATGTAATTACACAAAAAGCCAATACACCTCTCCCCCCATCGCACGTAAAGCACTTATCCTTTGGGTCATCAAAAATTTCAACTATTTAATTGCTTGGTATTTATGCTACATATCATGCTTTGGCTCTTGTGAGACCAAAGTCATCTCTACAACTCAATGACAAAGACTGAAAGGTAGCTTTAGTTGTGTACTTTAATTTTACTATCCTTGATCATATTCAAAAAGGAAAAAGTATCCATTTTTTAGTGACACTTTAGCATATATTTATAAAAGTTAACGATTTGGCAAGGGACCAAGTGATTGTATAAGTTGTATGTATACGTACGTACGTGCGACCTCAAAACCTTGATTTTATTCTTTTTAGACGAGAGACTGTTTTAAGAAAAGTATTTTGAACAGTGATACAAGTATCGTAATACACAATTCGAAGTTATGCCATACATATTGGTCGAATTAAACATGGAATCGGATAAGAAATCTTGCGACATGAAATTACACAAACCCTCATTATTAGTTTGACCAATTAAAATGACGTGTGCCTCTTTATGAATGCATGCATGCATTTTAGGCAATGATAACTTCAATATATATAAAGAGAAAAAAAATTTCAATAATTGTTCATAAGAAGACAATTGTGCATCATTCTTTTTTCTTAAAAAAACAATTAGAGAGGTTTTTCCTCCTGTTTTTTCCCACTTTTTTTAACATGTACTCTTTTCCAGCTGGGTTTCCCTAAATTGATTTGATTCTTAGTTGTTGAAATAAGTTGGTGATTACAAATTTACAACTGCCTTATAATTAGGGTGATTCTTATAGCTAGGTTTGCCTTTCTCTCTGTCCTGAGGCAATGCATAATGCTTTGCTTCCTGCCAAAAAAAAAACAATATTATATCAATAACCAAAATAGGTCTTAATTAATCCTTGTCCCAATCCTAATTTGTATGCGTGCGTAGACTAATTTGTAGCCCACTCCGTTTTCTTCTGCGACAAGTTAGTTAATTCTGAAAAATATATATATAAAATGTAGCCAGTCTTGTAGATTCCTATGCTTTGCTAATACTACACAGCTCGCTCGTTATAGCTGAAGGACAAAACTAATAATAGCAACATATATCGATCACATGATTAGCACTTAACAAACAAAGTGACATGATTATTTATTTTTTGTACGGAGAGAATCGAACTCAATGAGAAACTGCAGCGTCCGCAACATTATTGAAATAAGTTATAGTTTTTAACTAAAATTGCCCAAACACTTGCGATGACTGTTGAATTTGAATTACATCTGTAATGAGATCTAGAATGTGAAAGTTAGAAAAGTGGGGAGAAAAAATAATAATTTTTTTGACTTGCGAAGAAGAAAATTGAGGTGGCTTTTTTTTTTTCCTTTTTGGCAGTTTCTTCATGTAGTTAAAGGGGTAGTTTCACTAGTTTGGGAAACTAAAATTGATGTTCACTAAAAGGTTGTTCCCATTATCTTTTCTAACCCGAAAAATAATGTAGCTATTAAAACATATAGTCCATGTACATGGACTTTTAGTAAATTTCGAACTTCACACTTTTATTGTCGGCAGTTAATGATGTCAAAGCTATTTTTGTTAGTGTCAAATTTTCTATGCACAAAAGCCTTGTACCATGCACACAGTACAACCATTTTATGCAGTACAAATTTTTGACATTAGCAAAAATAGTTTTGGCGGATGTTATTATTTGCCTTTATCGTATTATTTGAAGTAATCATGGTGTATACAAGATATATACATATTAAGTTGCACCTAGCCACCTTCCTTACAAGTAAGTAAGGAATGCATGTTGAGCCTTGGTAGAATTTTGAAGAATGGGGTCAAAATCAAAGAATCGTAAGCGGTAGGGTCAAAAATTACACTATAATACTTTTAGTGGGGTCAAATTAGTAAAATAGCTTTGAAAAATATATACATAATTTAATTTATGAGATCATTCAAGATAAGTGGAGTACTTGAGTTGTCCCTTAGAGTGTCCACAATGGTATAACCAAAAGTGCTAGGTTTTTAAAGTTAGCAATATTTGTACAAAATATAGCTCACAATGCTATCATCAAACTTAGCAACTTTCTTAGAAATAATCAAATTTTGGATTTTGGATAACCAAAACTAACAACATTTTGTCAATAACCAAATTTAATTAACCTCACATTCTCAATCAAATACACACATGATTACAAAAAAAAACGTTATATCTCTTCCATTTTCCCCTCTCTTTCTTTTTCTTTTTCTTTTTCAACGATGTTTTCAAAAAAAAATACTTAAAATTATTATTTTTTAAACTGTTTGCCCCCCAGAAAATATTTTTTAATTGTTTTTAAAAATAAAAAAAATCGTTCTTTTTTCGAAAAATTGTTTTGTACAAGAAATTTTTTTCTCAAAACCTTTTCTTATATAAAAATTAATTTTTTCAAAAACCGTAGTTACACAAAAACTATTTTTATAAAAAAATTTCAAAAAAGGTTTAAAAATTATTTTCTATTTCTAATAAATAGTTTTTATTAGTCTCAAAATTTATTTTTAGAAAAAACTATTTCTATGTTCACAGTTATTAGTTTTTTTAAACTTTAAAAATGTGATGTGTCAACTTTTGGTTATTCAATTTTGATTATGCCATTGTGGACCTCTACATTGTTAATCTTAATAATCTTTTAACTGAATAATCAAAAGCTGATGTGACAACTTTTGATTATTCATTTTTGATTATAGCATTGTGGATATTCTTGGTGCATCAATGTAGCTCCACATTTGGTAAGTAATAATCAAACTGTAGATTTTAGTAATTCGCTTCTGGGACCTCATACAAATCTGTTTTCCCTTGAGAGAGAGAGAGAGAGAGAGAGAGAGAGAGAGAGAGAAATGTGATTTATTAGCTTCCCCTTAATTTTAGAGAGAGAGAGAGAGAGAGAGAGAAATGTGATTTATTAGCTTCCCCTTAATTTTAGAGAGAGAGAGAGAGAGAGAAATGTGATTTATTAGCTTCCCCTTAATTTTGGTCAAGCCGTCAAGGAATGGGAAAGAAGAACAGTTTAGCAGCCATCAACTTGAATTAATTCAACAAAGAAGACAGAAACACAGCAGCAAAGTATGGCTTTTCTTTGACCTTTCAAGCATTAATTATAAATAACTCCTTTTCAATTTAGGAGTAATGTTCATTTCACCCGTGGAAAGTGTTCCAACTTTCTTTTTTCTTTGTTTTTTTTTTTGTCAATATCAACTACGAGTTTGTTCTCTACGTAAAAATGATATGTCATTGATGAATTCTATCTATACGCACAAGTTTATTTCTATTATTAATGGTCCTTCCTGCACTGTGAAAGTACCATTCTACACCTTTCTTTTGCAGTCTTGTTGCGCTGCGTAGATTGTGGGAGATGTTTTCTTTCGTACACGTAAGCTGGTCTGGTCATTCAGTTATCTAAAAGAAAAACTCATTGCATGCCATTGTCGAATTCTTCCAAATCTAAAAACGCAAGTTGCAAATATTGTCGACTACCTAATAAAAAATTTAGAATACTGAATCCAGTAGAGAAACTTTCATTTGAGCTATAGTGGAAGACTCCCGATCAAAACTTATATTACAATGCCGAGGAAGATGCAACAATGATCATGTGTAAATTATTAGGGAAAATTTCAAAAAATACCTGAACTTTCAAAAAATTTACAAAAATATACATGAACTTTGACTAATAATAAAAAGACACCTAAACTTACCATTCCGCTAACAATTAGGCTCCTGCCGTTCATTTCCGTTAATTTGTAATGGATGGAGCTAACGGAACTCCTTTTTTTTTCCTTTTTACTTCCAAAAATAACTTTTAGCTCTTTTTTTAATAATAGTAAATAAATATGCAATAAAGTTTTTCCCTTAATTAGTATTTATCAAAAATTAATTTAACTCCATTTTTTATTTTTTACAAAATTAAATTTCCCCCTCCCTTTTTTTTACTTTCAAATTTTACTTTTTCCTCTCTCTCTCTCTCTCTCTCTCTCTCTCTCTCTCTGATAAGCACCCAATAATGCATATTCTTGGTACGTTAGTCCTCTAGTATGCTGTGTTTGTACATATATGTTGTCATTTTTATGCGATATTGCACGTAAGGTAGGTTTTTGTGTATTTTAGGTAATTCATATAAATAAGGTGCGTTTGAACGCCAATGAATGCTCCGGGTGCAACCAAGTACTCAAGGCCACGTGCCACCACATTGCGGTGCCCAAAGAGTCATGAAGAGATGGTTTGGAGGTTGCTTGGGTCGCCCAATGGTCAAGGGAATTGAAGGAGAAGTGAGAATTTTACCAAAGTTACTCATCTTCCAACCAGCTGAGGGTAGAATTGTCCTAAATTTTGATGTACAAATTGCGTTTGATCCAAACCACTTGGGTTAGAAAGTAGACTCGACGAGCTTTCCAACGGTCCAAAGAACGCCTAAATCCGAGTTCGGGAGTGTCCGGAGCGAGCCTGCGAAGTTTGCCCAAAAATCTGTCAAGCGAGTACACCCAGTACCGGTACTGGGTGTCCAGAAATCAATTTTCCAGCCTGTTGAAGCCTGGTACTGGTACTGGGAGTTGCCCAGTATCGGTATTGCCTGGGAAAATCTGCAGATTTTTTGTTAACTTTTTCAACCTTCCATTTATGGAAAATTTCCACTTATGGAGTATTTTTGGGATTTTTTGGTCATTTGTAACTTAACTTTAAAGCCCTATAAATAGGCTTGTATGCCTTTTATAGAAAGGATGGCCATTTCTAGTCTTTTTTTTAGGCCTAAGTCTTTCTTCTTGCTTTCTAGGAGCTTCATTAATGTTCTTAAGCTTTTCAAGTCATTTCCTTCAAGAACACATTAAGGTATTTACGTTACGTTAATTTATCGAGTATTAAAATTGTTTTTTTGAGGAACAAGCTAAATGCATTATAATAAAACACAATATTACAGGTTCAACAAAGCTGCCCTTGCTTTCACATGAGCATCCTGCACCACTTGCCTATTGACAGGCGCGTGGAATTCATGAATTTTAGCGCCTAAGTAGGGAAATTAGCGCGTTAGACGTGCATTTAATTCTCATTTTCCATTTAATGCGTGCACGTGGTTGGATTTTGTGTTTGTGCTTAATTTGCAGGAAATTGAGATGTTTTGGCGCTAATGAGAGGTATCTGGAAAGGCCGTGATGGAGCTTGAGAACGAGAAGGGCTGTGGAGACTAAGTGTTGAAGTGGAATTCGAGAGGAAATTCACAGAGTCTTTGTGAGCGCTACATGGGAAGTGGTATAGCGCTCAGACGTGGCATAGCATGTTGCACGAAGTGGACAGAGCTCTCGCGAGCGCTACACCCTTTTTGGTGTAGCGCTACCTTTGAGGCTAAAGGGGTCAACACCAAGCAATCGGTCAACGGGATCTAAGACAGATAAGGGTTCGCGAGCGCTACACCCTTTTTAGTGTAGCGCTACCGAGAGCTTAAAAGGCTATGAAACGGCATCGTTTTGGGTTGTTGCGGGTCCGATTCCGATTTATTTTAAGATTTTAATTGTTTGTTAAAAGGGATTACTATAAAAACCCCGAATTAGGGTAACACGTTCCAGAACTTACGTTTCTAATTACCTTTTGGCTGCTGTTTTTCTGAGTTCTTATTTTTGCAGATTCAAGTTTTAATCTCAGTTCTTCAAGTTTTGCAGCTTTAAATTCCTATTCTCTTTGGTAATCGAATTCGTTGCTTCTCCGTAAGTCTGTGGTATCGTGTTTTTATTTCTATTTCAATTGTTTGAAGCATGTTTAGATTTAGGGTTAAAATTATTGCTGCGTTTAACAAAATCATGAGTGAGTAATTTTGTAGAGTGCGGCCGCGGGGCGAAGGCGTCTCGTGACTAATTTAATTAATGTTTTCACTTCGGGTTCAAATTAATTTAATCTTTAAGCAATTTTAGAAGACGAAAACTCTTCTAACAAACAAAACGCAGGCATCGCCAGAATTCGATTGCGCACGGAAACTGGAGACAGGTGGTGCGCATTCGTTAGGGATCCTTTTTCCTATTCTAAAATCAACAAAGTGAATAATTATGGCCCGAGTGAACATTGGTTAGGCTAGTTGTGGACGCTGAGTTCCCACGGTTGTACTCTCCCTTTTAAATCCTTCTTTAATCAATTCAGTTTGGTAATTTAGTTAGTAAATCAACCTCATTGAGCAAAGGGTGGCTACCTAAGAGCCAAGTTAAACTAGAATTCAACACTTTTGAATAAGCACCGTCCGTCCGTCTCTGTGGTTCGACTCTGGTACTTCCGGATATTGTGCTACACCGGTAGAGAGTCCTGTGCTTGGGACGCGTCTTTATTTTAATTCACCCGGTCGGTCAAGCACCTATCCACCTTAACAACTTTAACTACATTAAAACGAGTACATAAGGAACAAAAATCCATAAGAGCTGTTTGAAAACTAAAGTCGGCATCCATAGGATTGAGAAGACCGTGCACAAAAACTGCACAATCAATACGAATGCAGATCTCCTGCAACCCTTGACCAAAGGCCCATTCCAACACTAACAAACCAGCCCTGATTTCTACCATCGCTGCCAAAGAGGAGTTACACCTAGCTACTTGGTAAGCCACCTCCTGCCCACCATCACCTACTTGAACCCAAGCCATTGCACCCCTCTTTGTATCAGCCTGCCATGCACCATCCGTAAGAAAGAGAAACAAACCCTGAACATCATTCCTTCCTTTATCAAACACAAACTGCAAGTCAGACCTCCTTGAAACAACCCCACTACCAACACTATTAAAGTTGTTTGTATGCTCTAGATCTTTTATAAAATCAAGTTTATTTCTGTTTTTATCGGTTAAATCTCATGTCTCTTTTTAGCTTTATGCCTTGCTCTTTTACTATTTGTGAGTAGTTGATTAGGCTAGGCATCGGGTGAATAATGCCTCGTGACTTATGTTTATCTTGCCTTTCTCAACTTAAAACTTGAGGTTTGGTTTGTAAATGTGCATAGTTCGCCCTTTTATGTAACAAAACTTACCGATGTTAATCTCCGGTGATCATGTGCTTGCTCACACGGTTTCGAGAGCTTTGTCTCGGTTCGTGTTTGCCAAAAGAACCAAAGAACTTGCTCACTTTCCAAACTATGCTTCTAGTTCTTGACCTTGATATTTAGTTTGAATTCAAGTCTTGGCGTTGTTAATCTCCGGTGATCATGTGCTCGCTCACATGGTTTCGGAGCGATGTCACGCCTTGTGTTTAGCTTGTTATTCAAACTCTATATCAAGTCTAACCATTTTCATAGCTAAATCTTCCGGTTGATAGCCTATGCCGTGCGATTCAACCGTGTTTTCGTTGAGAATTGTTTAGATTGCTTAAGTTACGGGCGTTAGTATCTCCATTGCCTTGCCGCCCTTTAATTCTTAGTCCAAACTCATTTTCTAGTCGTTTTACAATAGTTTTTCATTTTCTAAAGCAAAACCGATCAACCCCACACCACCAATCAACCCCACAACTAACCACCAAAGCCCTAGCCCCAATTTCAGAAAATTGAAATTACTTTAAACCTCCTTTTTAAACTTTTTACTTGAAAAAATTAACTTTTAACTCTTTTTTGGTAATAAATAAATATGCAATATAAGTTCTTTTTTTCTTACTATTTCCCAAAAGTTTACTTTCAGCTCCTTTTTTTATTTATTACAAAAATTACTTTAATCCTATTTTTTAAATTTCAAATTTTACCTTTCCGCTACTATAAAAATAGATAAAGATCTCGGTCATCTGGTGTGATCTTTCACTTTTAATCTCGCATTCAAAACCATGGTCTATCAAGTTGTAATTAAAAGTCCCTATCTTTTAACCACAAGATAAAAACTGTGATTAAAACTCATTAAAACCGTGACTAAAAACATAAAAACTGTGATTAAAAATGATAAAACCATGACCTTTAATAGCTTAACATCTCAGTTTCATTATAAAACCGTGGTTGTTTAGAGAGTAATAATCTCAGTTTTTGAAAAAATCGAGTTTAAAAGTGGCGTTTTCCTAAGGGAAAAAATCCCACTTTATTTATCCTGTTGGGTTTTGAACCTAAGTCTCTTGAGTTTTGCATAGAAGTTTCAACCAATTGCACCACACATACTTTTCAATATATAATTGAAATATTTAACATATAACATATGCGTTTAACATTAAAATATATTTCAAACATTATTTTGAACCTTTAAATATTAAAATTAGAAATTTTGATAAACATGAAAGTTGTAGCCCTTTGTGTTGTTGTTCAAACCCAATTTGAATTATCTCAATTAATGGAGTTTTGAGCATAGAGTTATACTCGAAATACATTTGGCGACGAAACGCAACATTCGTAAATTTTGTCACCAAAGGTATCCATTTGGCGACGAAATATATTTTTATTGCCGAAAGTACCCCATTTCTTGACGAAATATTTTTTTGTAAAACGGTTGAGAGTGACATTTATTTAGGGGTATAGCGCGCGGAGTCGATTAAGGGGTAAGTGACTTTTAACTTTTCCTATATAAGAGCTTTCATCTCAAGTCTAAAAAAAATGTGATGTATTCTCTAATTTACGATCTCAGTTTCTAGATAATTGAGATTAAAGGATATTTTTATCTCAATTTTTCTGAAATGAGATATATTCTTTCATATACAATCTCAATTTTTCAAAAACGAGATATATTCTTTAAGTTAATGTTGACAAATATATATATATGATAATTTGTCGAAAATTATATGCATTACTATTTGTTATTTTGATGATTATATTGATGAAGTTTTTTTTTGGGCAAAAGAAAATCTTTTATCGCAAAGTCCTTTTCCGGACAAATTTGTTTCTTTGCCTTGAAACATAGTATCAAGTCTCTTTGTTTCAATGATTAATATTTACAAAGACTTAATGAGCTCAATACATACTTTAACGGATTTATTTAGGTGAAATTTTGAGTCACAGGTTGACGAACCGGCTGACAAGCCGACTGTCTAAACAGAGAGCTATGACAACTGGAGACCATGGGATGATAGACCGGATGACCGGCTGGTCGACCACCCGGAAGACCACTCTGTCAACCAGCCAGTGTAAAATGGCCTCCAACGGCTAGTTCCTTCACTCAACTCTTCAACAGCTCCATCTCTTTATTAATGGCTAGAAGGTGAATATATGGCTATATAAGGGATGAAGAACTCATTGATGAGTACTAATACAAGTTACAACATTCCATATCATTCCAAGAGCAAATTCTCAAAAAGATCAAAGCCAAAATCCTTCTTGTTCTTTCACTTTCAAATTTTTCTTGAGAGAAAATTTGTACAAGTCGTGAGCGATAATTTTTATACTTTCTCCATATACTTGTAATTTCTAAACGAGTGTTTTGTGTCAAACACTTGAAAGCTTAGAAGACCAAATTTGGATTTGAATTTGGGTGTTATTGTTTTCGAAAAAACTCATGCGGTTGCACTAGCTTCTCATGAAAGCTAGGGGATACGGTCTTTGTAAGCACTCGCAAGTCTTACTACTTGTAATCTAGATCTATTTGAAGATTAGTGGAACCTTCAACTAGTTGCTTGAGCAGAACTGGACTATGCTGAACCTGGACAAATCCGTGCCGAACCACTATAATCGGGTTCTATCTCTCTAACTCTCTCTATTTTATTTGCTCATACTATCTTGTATATATTTGTTAGAGAATATTATTAAATTGGCCTTTTTAATTAGGAACCCTATTCACCCCTTTCTAGGTTGCCTTTTTGGGTAATAGTTATAATCTCATTTTTAGATTATTGAGATTAAAAATCTTTTTATCTTAGTTTTTTGAGAATGAGATCTATTCTTCAAGTTACAATCTCACTTTTTAGATTACTAAGATTAAAAAATCTTTCCATCTCAATTTTTTCGTATAACTGATATTAAAACTATAGTCCACAACATTTTATTACGCTTTTACAAAAAGTGAGATCTTTTTAGTTTTTGCACCGTGATCTTTATACCATTTTGTAGTAGTGTTCTATCTCTCTCCCTCTTTTTTTTAGATATTAAATCACACACCACCAATCAGCCCCACAACCAATCGATAGGGGAATTTCATATTTTCCCAATGTCCAAATCTTAAATCACGTGTGTGTGCGCACATACACACAAAGAGAGAGAGAGAGAGAGAGAGAGAGAGAGAGAGAGCGCTTAAGCCCCAACATTACGAGTACATTTGTAAAGTTATGGGCCCAAATAATTTGGTAAGTTTAGGTGTCTTTTTATTTGTAAAGTTCCCAAAAGTTTAAGGGTTTTTTTAAAAATTTCCAAATTATTAGGGCCCATAACTTTCGAAAATATGCTCGTAATGTTGGAATTTCATAACTTAATTTGCTTATTTTTGTTTGTCATTGTAACTATCTGTGGGTAACATGCCTTTAAGAAAAGGCGAATCGAGAGGCGCTTACAGACGAACACTCAATTCAGAGTCACCACTTGGGTTTGAGGGTCCGACACCCAAGAAACCGAACTTGAAATGCTTGCTACGTTGTTTAATTTGAAAAGGTGAAGGCACCAGTTTGTCATAAACCATATCTAGGTTCGGGAACCGGGTTACGAGAGGGAAGAGTTTTAAGGCACGCCTTTCACCTAATTCGGAGATCAGTCTTTACTTAGGCATTTTGCGAAAATGTTTGAGATTCTTCTTTATTAATCAACTTTTAGCCAATTAGAGCAAGGTAGCACGTTTTTGCAGGATGCAATCGATAGCATGGATGACATGTTATGATAAGCGATAAACAGGATTACAGACCAAAAGCTGCCTGAATAAGCCAACACAGCACACTGTAAAAGGTTGGCATACACAAGGACAAACTTGCATGCACTGATCTGTTTACATGTAGATCACTGCATGTAAGCATACCTGCGCGCGCTAACCTAAGACCAACGCGTGCGTGTTTGCCTGTTCGGCAGACTCTGTTTTAATCTTCCTCTAGGTTTTGGAAAGACTAGTGCTCACCTAGAATAAACCAATCAATTTATATGGAAAGACAAGACATATTACAGGCCAATGAATAATAATTGAAAAACACCCCATAAACAGTATGAGGGACAAAAAGTGGCCAAAAGTCAAGTTACCTATGCAAAGCCAACTACTAGAGGACAGCTTGGACCTGCGCACGCTAGTCAAGGGCACATGCGCCCCTATTCTGATTGGACTTCCAGTGCTTGGTATTGTATTCCTAGGCTCAGAGACATGTTCAGAAGCAACCCAGGAGTATTCCAGAACAACAGATATGAATATTGAAAGACAACTAGCAGTTTTAGCATGGAAAACAACAACTGGTCATTTACATGCTCACAGTGATGATCTAAAATGAATACAACATAAAAGAATAAGCTCTCTGTCCCCGCACAGATTTGCACGCTCAGCCACAGAGTGGGGCGCACGAGCCAAAAACCAACGCTCGTAGGTCCATTGTTCACACGATTTTTGAACCTTACTAGTTTTAGGGTCAAGACTGGTATTGATTACTAACCTTGACTGTAACACCCCAAGCAGACCACTGGTCCAATACCTTAATTTTAATCCACAAATCACATCATATGGCCTAAAAGCTTAAGCCCAAGGTACTAATAGTAGTCCACAAGGTTTGTTATTTACCCAAAATCATCCATGTAGACTTTTGATGTGGGACGGGGTATTACAATCTCCCCAACTTTATAGCATTGCGCCCTCGCGAGGGGTTGAGTACTATAATCACCGATGCTAATCAAACCAATAACCAAATTCAACCAAAATCCAAAGGACCACATGATCATGTACATGGATGACTTTGATACCACCTATAACGCCGCAAGTAGACTACTGGCCCAATATCTTAATTTTGATACACAAGCCACACCACATGCCCAGCATTCAGGATTCTTTTTCCTGTAACGCCCCAAGCAGATCACTGGTCCAATACCTTGATTTTGATCCACAAGCCACACCACATGACCTAAAAGCTTAAGCACAAAGTACTAGTAATAACCCACAAGGTTTGTTATATGCCTAAGATCATCCATATAGGCTTCCGATGTGGGACGGGGTGTTGCATTGACCCTTTCAGCCCACTTCAGAGATCAGAAAAGGAAGCAGTAGGTGTTTATACCTTTGTTTGAGTTTGAATGGCTGATTGAGTTTTGATGTTTGAGGTTGATTTAGGTGTTTGAAGGAGGTTGTATGTTGGATGGTTGTATGCTTGTAACCTTTTTTTTTCCAACCCTTTTAAAGAGAGAGTGAGGGGGTACTTATAGTAGGACTGCTCAGGATTCGGTTCGGTTCGATTCGAATTTTTAGGAATCTGAGTACCGAACCGCTAGTCACAGTTTTTACAAAATGAAATTCATGTTCGAACCAAAAGTCTTACGGTCCGGTTCCAACCCGATCCGTGACTCGCGGATCGGTTACGGTTTTGTCCACTGATTTTAGCAATAATAAAGCTCAAGCATATATCCCACAATAAAAGGGAAGAATGTTATATTCAGAATTAATTTAACACCACCAGAAAATACTTGTTAAGTAAACTACCAAAGACTTACTTCAGAAATCAAATTCAAAAGAATCTAAACAATAGTAGGATTGTATCATTATAGTACAGTACATAACGTAAAAGAACCGAAAAAGAAACGAACTACTGAAACTCAATTAAGGTTACTTATAATTTTTACGAAAAAACTACAATTTAGTCCCTATATTTTATGTACATCTACATTATATCACATTATTAAGATAAAATACTAAAATTGGTGTGTTAACATTACTAACAATTTATTATATAAATACACACATATATATTATTTATATAAAATAAATATCTCTCGGTCCGGTTCGGTTAATCCACGGTTTCGTAATGAAAATCTCTAGACCGAACCGCGAGTTACGGTTTTATAATTTTTCAATCCGTGTCCAGGCCATTAATCTAAGGACAAAATCCAAAAAGTACGGATCGATTTGATCCGGACTGGTTTCACGGTTTATCGAATTTTTTGAGTAGCCCTAATTTATAGAGCAAACACCCTCCATTAATGGAAACCTTCCAAAAACCTTCCATTAATGGAAACCCTCCAAAAATGGAAACCTTCCAGAAACCTTCCATTAATGGAAACTCTCCAAAAATGGAAAGTATAAGGTCGGTTGCAACTTTAATTAGTGCACGCGGATCAAAATGACAGCACGTGGGTCAATGGTCAAATTTTGACTGTTGACCAACACACGACACTTTGACCTGCGCGCGCTGTTCGCCAGTAGGGTTCTAGGAAGTTTATTGGGGTTTCAAAACGCTCAAATCTCAACCATTTATTATTTTCGACGTGTTCTTAATCCATTTTATCACCGAAGAATAAAAACCAAAAAGAAAGAAAAGCAATCTCGAAGTCCAGATTGTGACGTCTACACTAACTTTTCCATGCTCTGCAACTTTTATTTTTGGAACAGAAATATAACTTCAAATTGCAATAACAGAAGTCAATTTTACGGGCCTTGCCACGCACCTCTCACTGGTCAGTATTAATTCCATTAATTTTCTTCCACCAGAAAAAGTACAAGAACCATTTCATCTCTTTTTCTTTTCTTTTTTTCTCTTTCTTCTTTATGGTATTCTACGTCTACGTCTCATTCAGCCGCGATTTTGGAAAACGGATCAAAATTTAGTCACCCTATTGCTTTCCATTTAATTATATTTTAATAATACGCATATATCCTGGGCCACGTTTTGCATCATGCAAGGAAATCAACACGGCAACACCTACCATTTCTATTACAGTAGAACAAAAAAATGTACCGTTAGACCCCTGAGATAGTATATATTAACCATGCATCCAAAACTGTTGGACCTTCGAGGTGATTTGTCCAGATATAATGAATCAAAGAGGATCTGTTTGGTTGCCTCAAAAGATCCTCCGAACGCAAAACTTCATTCACTAAAATTTCAAACAGTAACTATGTACGAAGGCTTGAATCTAAACATTAAATAACTTCAAATAGTTTTGTTAAAGATTTTAAATTTTAGATTCTAATCATTATCTTATTTCATTTCAATCATTATTCTCACTTTTTTCTTTATCTATTTCCAATCATTATCCCTATTTTCAATCATGTATTACTTTATTTCTCTCTACACTTATTACCTACAAATTCAAATCCAAAATCCCAAAACAAACGGGGTAAATCATGCCCTTGTTAAATTGGCATGGCAGATTATGAAGTTTTATAGGGGTGGAGGTGCAAATAAGCTAAAAGTTGCAATGAGTCACCAGGCAGGTCACATGTAGAGGGTTGCAAGAATGCCATCTAGGAGCTTATTCTCCATCAATTTGAAACATAGGTCGGCAGGATCAGATCCTCTCATATGTCAGAGATCTCACCCGATTGTGATGCCAAATGAGCTCATAAATGCTTGGATTTAATTATGTATATTATTAGAAAAAATCAAATGAATCAAATATGACAGTAGTAGATTTACTGTCTAGTATTGAATAGGAAAGTAATTTTAGCCCTACGCATTTAGCCATTAGCATTTCACTTTTTGTCTTTATATTATATGAAATTATCAAATTACCTTTTATTTTGTCAGTGTTCGCCCACTTTAAAAGATGTTATTATTTTAAATAGAAAAAAAGACAAAATTTGAAGTATCAAAATTAATTTCCTATTGAATATATACGTACGTATGCAATAAGAATTCACATGGAAAATCACATGGAGAAATCTTGATCGCAGCAACTCCTTCTTTCGGACAGTAGCCTTGGAAACTGCAATTTTCCATCTTTTCCACAAGGCCGGCTAGCAGCAACTTCGCATATATACATATATCATGCTCCAACGACGCTTCTTTGGGCTGGTGCTCCATAGTTCGAATGGTAAAAAGATGTAGAGCTAGCTACAGAGGTCAGTAAATGCAAGAATTTGTCAGTTGTTTAAGTTTAATTATAAGTTATCAGTATATAGTGAAATTTTCCTAATATCATGCATATATGTACTCATTGTGTTCATCTGTCAACCGTGATTATAGCTCATTTAAGAACATGTTTGGAACTTGAAAATAAAACAGGTTTTGTAACACAAAATTAAGTCGTAGCTATTTACGTACGGGCCGGCCATGATTATGAACGATAGGAATTGCCTAGCTAGAAGTGTGACCTTGATAAAGTTTTCAGAAATAGTGTATTAGTGTCGCCATAATTTTATATTGTAATTGGGAAGGCTATTTCAGGATTCTAGTGTGTGGTGCAAAATTTTAAGGGTAAATAAATATTGAGGATCCTAGATCACCTATAGGTTTTATCATTTTTAACATATGTTTTATCTCTTTGTAAAAAAGATGGTTTATCTTCCTTATCCGTGTCATTTCAATTTGTTTTTCATTTTGGGAACTTCTCAGACATAACAAAATGAATATTGTCACTTCTATTTTCATCCGTTTATTTCGTAAAGGCTTATGTGAAAAAAACGGGTGGAAACAGGGGAAGAAAAACCATGGAGTAATTTGCAGCCTTATTTCTAAGAACGGTTCTACACACAGCAATCTGTGCACAGATTGTGCACAGATTTTGTTGTGGGGTCCACCACGGGTCCCACACAAATCATCCGAGCCGTTCATTAAATGTAAAACATTTTTTCAAGGGTCCCCGTAAAAAATAAGCTCAATCCAATACTTATAAAGTGCTTCATCCAACCATCTAACTTTTCATTCAGATTTTCGGATAATGAAAAGTTATATGGTTGGATCGGATACCTATAGGTATCGGATTGAACTTATTTTTTACAGGAACCATTGAAAAAATGTTTTACATTTAATGAACGGTTTGGATGATTTGTATGGGACCCGTGGTGGGCCCCACAACAAAATCTGTGCACAATCTGTGCACAGATCTGCTATGTGGGTAGACTTTCTGTATTTCTAATTGAAAAAGGAGATCAGTGCTTATAGCTCCAGTGTCCCCAACACCATTAGATGAAACCAAAAGAAAAAAAAACTTTTATGGACTATTTCACTTTCAACATTTGGGTTCCAATTTACTATTGTGTACGTTCTAGTAGGATCTCATCTCTTGGAGCTCTTGAATTAGATCTGGATTGAGCTCCCTCTTTTCCGACCTAATTCTGCAAAACAAGGAACCAAGTTATTGCCTAGCCGGCCGAAGACAACTAGTTAAATAAGTATTCAAGAAAATGAAGTACAGAGATAGAGTGATTAAAGACGGCGTATCTCTACGGCTTGTTTGAATGCTGGAGTTGGAGGCTGCCCGGATATAATCTCCTAGTCCCACTCAAATCCGGCAAATCCGGTGTTTGGGAGTGAAAATGAGAAGGGGGATTTGTAACGCCCCGATTTTCGGAAATAAAATCAGAGGCATTAAATATTAGTTTCTGAAAAAGTTATTACATTAAAGTTCAAATCCAAAATAGATAATTCAACATGAAGATTCATTTATTACAAGCCACTGTAGAAATACTAAAAATAGTTTTTGTGGTAAAGAAATAGACAAAATACAGAGTTGGATTCTCTTCTGCATAAAACTGCTCGCCTTCGGCGTTCTGTGTCTCTTCTTGATTTGCGGCAAAATTTGGCACAGATGCCAGATAATCCGTACTTGAGTGATAGAGTTCACCCCGTAGAATAATCCAACTCAACTACCCCTCTTACTTTACAGTTAGCAAGTAGAAGTAATAGGATAATAATAATGCAAAGAAATAAAAATAGAGATTTTCCACATAAACCGGTTTATTACTATCCATTAACCTAACGCGTGGTCTAAGATCCCATCTGCGAGATCTTTCCTCTCCAATCGCTAATCATGCCCTGTCCCATGAGATCACTTCCTTTTATTGTCGCAGATACACCTAAGTTATATCGTGGGCTCCCCATACCGGCGCGCCCTCGAAGAGTCGCCATCCGGATTTTTGAGATGGATGATCCGAGAAACCGAGAACTCATTTGAAAAAGAAAGGCTTTTGGTTTAGCATAAATGTTAAGATTTTGGGTTCGGGAACCACGTTACGAACGGGGAAGGTTTTGTTGAAAAGCACCCCGCTCGCCCGGTAAAGACCGGTCTCTACTAAACTCTTTCAAAAAAGGGGGGGTGTGGGATTTGAAATATCCTTTGGAAAATCAAGCCCTTTAATTAACAAGTAAAGGGGAGAGGGACATGGAAAATATATCACGTTAACGTGCACGTAGTGCTATCTGTACAAGGATGATAAAGATGATGCAGAATGAAAGAACTTTCTGACAGAAACCGTCTGGATCTCAGTTTCCTTCTGCACGGCATATTGTAATACCGCACACGGTTTTACAGTATGCCGTGCGGGGTATCTGCTCTGTTTTCAGGCCATTATAAAGTTTCAGAATACCGCCCGGCATCTTGAGTTGAACGCACAGGGTTTTCAACTAATAACAAACAATATTTTTATCATTGGACCATTCTGAAAATACCATTCTTTCAAGCCATGAATGAAAATCACCTTTTATTCTTTTGATCACTCGAAATGATTGAAGAAACTTTATTTCTAAAACCAAACATGACTTGTAGATATGGTCTTATTTTAAAAGCACCAACACCTGATATTTTAGCAATAAAACAGGCCTGGTAAAGGATATCTATGATCCAGACGGTTTGAGCAGAAAACAGTAGCTATATACAATGTCGTGCGCTTGAATACACTATGCCGTGCGATGAATCAGAGAGCCGTGCAGCGTAGCATATTCAGCACAAAGATTTATTCTTGTTTTTAAAAATGGTTTTAAGTCAAGATCCAACCAAAAGGTGAAGATCCTGATTGCAGAAGGGTTCCCTCAGGGATAAAGACGAAGCTTATCCCAAGAAAGCTAGTTTATACCTTTGATCTTGAGCTTAGATAAGGATAAATGGCTACGGATGAGTGCAGACAAGACCGGTTAAGAAGAGAAGGTTGTGATTGCAGTTTAATGGATGGGTTCTGGGTAGTTGGGACCTTAAAGTGAGCAAGAGAACTACTTCAATGATGAAGAGAAAAAAAATTGGAGAATTTTGAGAAAGAAATGACCTTAAGAATGTTTTTAGAATAACTTTCTCAAGGCTTAAGAGTGAGGAGTGAGTGTAAAAGCATGATGAGAGATAAAAAGAATTCAGGGCCCTTTTTCTCTTGAGTGGAGGGTTTTATTTATAGGTAAAAGCCAAGGGTTTTGAATTTCAAATGGTGGAGGTGTTTTCTGGGTGGGACAGAAGTGCCTTTTCGGCTGAGTTAACTTGTAGCAATGACTCAAGTGAGCGTGACAGATAGCTAGCTGAGCCAGTCAGAACTTTATCTAAAATGTCGTGCGGTTGACCTCATGACGTCGTGCGGCATAATGAAATTTATTATGCCGTGTGGTGTAAAGGTGTGCCGTGCGGTACTAAGGGTCCAGTTCTGGGCCGTTGGGTTTTGTTTTGGGCTTTTGGGTTTTGGACTTTTGGTTCAAGGGAATCCCTCATCCAAGCTCTTGAAGGTATCGTTTCCTTTGTTTCATCATCGGGACATTTAAGGAATCTCTGAGGCCCGGATTGGGGTGTCTACAATAGTCTCTCTTTAACGTAACTCGGACACCATTGGTTGGCGCGAGTGACGGTTAAAGAATAGGCATCCCAATCTGTTGTTCCCAGGTCTTTAAATGGAGACAAAAACACATCAAAATGCAAGATATATTGAGTTACTTGCCTTGGCCTCCAAGATAGCTCTAACCTACTATGCTGACACAAAAATCGTTTCTTGGTATGATGTCATGCATGGCGAATTGGCAATGGTCGAGTGCCACTCTATTTGGCAGCATGTGATCGAGCCGTGTAGTGGAATGAAAACTGGTGCCACATGGCCGAACCGAACAACAGGGTCGGCCCAAGAGGCTGATGCCTAAAATCTATAAATTTTGGGCCAAAAATAGAGATCCCTTTTATGAATTATATATATTATTTGTTCGTTTTTTAAACGCTTAACTTGTTGGTTAAGTGGTGAATTTGTTTCATGCAATGCGTTATAAGATTGTAACAATGTGATACTGAGATTATACACTTTTCTCAGGGAGAAATTTATTCACGGAGGCTCCGTAAACAGGTTGTTCACGGAGTGACGCAATCGTAGCCATCCATTTGCACAATTCAATGGTTGAGATTTATTTTTAATTTTGTCCGGTCATAATTGAATTTCAATTTGAACCGTCCAAAAACACTTTGGACGAGCGCAATTAAATTCCATAATGCATTATTTACGAAAAGTCCGCAAAAATGTTTTCCCGCCTATCTAAATATGGGTTTTATTATGCAGAAGAAAAGAAAAAGAAATCAATCTTCTCTGGAGCCTAAAAACAGGGGAAAGGTAATCTACATTACTTTCTCTCCGGACGTGAAAAGTAAAAAAGACATTGGGCCCAAAAGATGTAAAAGAATAACAAGATTGCACAACGTAACTTGTGTCCGGCAAAGAATCTTGTAAGCCGCAGCCATTTGGGATTGAAATTTGAAGGGGAAGAAAGGGAGTGGGGGACTACTTCTCTCTGTTAAAATTTTTTTGGAAAATAATATTGGCATTCTAAAAATTAATGCAGCCATTCTAAAAAATTAAAAAAAAAATAATTTTGAAGTTACACTAATTTTGAAGTGTCTACATTAATTTTTAAGGTGCCAATATTATTTCCCATCTTTTTTTCTCTCTCCAAGTTTTCTCCTCTTTTTACCTTTTCAAAATGATTTTCCCCCAAACCCCTAGAATAGGGATGGCAATTACCTCCGATCCGTCCCCGCCTCTGACCTCCCGGCCCCGATCTGAGCAGGTATCCCCCGATCCTATAGGCAAACGGGGCGGGTTTGGTATTTGCTTCCCTCGCCTCGTTTTAACCCGATCCGAATCCGATTATAGATATTTATATTTTTGTATGTATATGTCTAAATAAATTTTATTGTTTTGATATAATAAGAATAATATACCAATTAATAAAATACTAATTTATGTCTTTATTTTTTTTATTTCTATTTTTTTTCAACTCTCATCAATCATCAATATCTTATTTTTTTATCAAAATACTCTAAAAAGAACAAAACTAGTCAAATTATTATGTGAAATGGGGACCCGATTTTCTTCCGACCCCGACACATCCCCGATTTTTCCCACTCCGACTCCGATCCGATATAAAATGGGCCAAGTTTAGAGGACACTAAATCCGACCCGATCTGCCCCATTGCCATCCCTATCCTAGAATGATTAGATAAGAAGGTAAGAATGTGAGTGACTGAGGGAAGCTTGCAAGGGAGAATCAGGGAGAACAACACCTCTTTCTCTCTCTCTCTCTCTCTCTTCTCTGCTTCCCCTGTTTCATTTTCTTTCTTCTCCTCCAAATAAGACATAAACTTTAGAAAACCCTAGCATCAAAGTAAACACATTTTCCCATTAATTACTTTGTTAAGCGCAAAATTATTGCGTAGAAAGACATCACATTTTCCCAAGATTTGCAGCTTCCAAAGTGAGCTGAGCATTCAAGAGGAAGACAGCCATATCTATCTATCTGTCTGGACTTCCATTTTACAGAGAAGCAAACAACAGCAATCATAAACCACACACCATTATTGCTTTATTCCCCTCCAAGTATGCTTCCTCACACCTGCATTCTCTTTTTCTGCCTCTTAACCTCTCTCTCTCCCCTTATTAGAGCCACTCTCAATCTCACCCTCCCTCATCAGCACCCCAACCCTGAAGCTGTGGTTCAAGAAGTACAAAGGTAAATACAACACATCCTCAACATTTGTGAGAAATCCCTATCTGGGTTTCTCCCATTACAGCATTTTCTCAACTGGGTCGCCCTTTTTCCTCGCTACATTGAACTAGAACAACAGGAAACCCCATCCTGGATTTTGTTCACCGAGCTACTGCATTGTTTGTTTCAAAAAAATGGGGGAAAAATCATCTGGGTTTTGCTCATTATAGTAATTTTAGACTTGCATCTGTGTTTTTGGACAGAATCACCAAAATGTATTTTGCCCATTTTAGGGTTTTCCGCGTTTGGGGGCAAAAGAAAAACAGGGTCTTGTTCATTGGAGCATTCTGCAATCTGGGTCTATCTTTTGCTCTCCACAGGCCCTCTAGATTGCTCTCATTTTGGGATTTTTACGATCTAGCTAGCTCACTTTTTCTTTATTTTCAGAAGGGAAAATAAATAAATAAAAGAACGGATAGAAAGAAAAGAAAACTAAATCTGGGTTTTGCTCATTGGAGCATTTTCCAACCTGGCTCTCGCTCTTTTTCTACCAAATCCATCTGGGTTACCCTCATTCTTGAATTTTCAACAAACTGACACACTTGTCTTTTTTTTTTTTTCCCCAAATCAAACAACAGGAGGCTAAATGAATCCATATCCAGAAGACAAATGCTTTCGACGGGGACCCCTTCGTCCTCGTGCCTCACCGGGAACCCAATCGACGACTGCTGGAAGTGCGACCCAAACTGGGCCAACAACCGCCAGAACCTAGCCAACTGCGCCATTGGCTTCGGCTCCCACGCCGTCGGCGGCAGGGGTGGCCAGTTCTACGTCGTGACCGACTCCTCCGACCACGACGCCGCCAACCCGACGCCCGGCACCCTCCGCCACGCCGTCATCCAGACGGATCCCCTCTGGATCGTCTTCTCGTCGAACATGCTCATAACCCTCAAGCACGAGCTAATCGTCAACAGCTACAAGACTATCGACGGGCGTGGCGCTCACGTGCGGATTACGGGGGGCGGGTGCATTACTCTCCAGTACATCAGCAACGTCATAATCCACAACATCGAGGTCACCCACTGTGTTCCCTCGGGTAACTTTTCTCTCTCTCTATTTTTTATCTTTTTTAATTTTACGATACTATTTAAATCAATTTGCGCACATATTAATAATCACGAGTCCGTTTAAAGGCACATCATCCAAAATCAAAAAATTCATAAGAACTTTAGAAAGTCAATAAACACAACTTTAAAACGCCTCAACACACAGCTACGTTAATAGCATTGCTCAAAAAATCACTATCTATTCTCAAAATGAGAAATTAAAAATAGTTCATTTCAATGAATTATAAAAGAATTTGATTGATTGATATAGTATTATGTGTTCTCACCTGGACAATCGTGTGGCAGAAGCACACCTACCAGCTACCGGACAAACCGGTTAAAAAAAAACTACCGGACTGACCCTTCAAGTTATTTTCCCTCAGGTAACACTAACGTACGGTCGAGCCCAACGCACGTCGGGTGGAGAGGCAAATCGGACGGTGATGGGATATCCATCTTCAACTCTCGTGACCTGTGGATTGACCACTGCTCTCTGTCGTACTGCGCGGACGGTCTGATCGACGCGATCATGGGGTCGACGGGGATAACGATATCAAACAGCTACTTCTCGCACCACGATGAGGTGATGCTGTTGGGGCACGACGACAAGTACGAGCCGGATTCCGGGATGCAGGTGACCATAGCCTTCAACCACTTCGGTGAGAAGCTGGTGCAGCGTATGCCTCGGTGTAGACGCGGCTACATACACGTTGTGAACAACGATTTCACCGAGTGGCAGATGTATGCTATCGGCGGTAGCGCTAACCCCACCATTAATAGTCAGGGGAATCGCTACACTGCCCCGGTGGACCCTAACGCCAAAGAGGTACTCTCAATTTTCCACTATTTTTTTCCCCATTTTTTGGGTTGCATTTTCGGATTCATTTCTTAAAATTTTAGGGAATTGATCGCGCTTCCTTTTTTAATGCAGGCACTCCGCTTTCAACGTGAAGTTACTCTTCATGAACAAAGTGGAGCGTCTGCATAAAAAAAGGCAACACAAATATCAATTTCCAAGTTTTATTTTGAAAAATGATACTAGCAACCAAAAGCACTTTACAAACACATATACAACAAACTCATTCACAAATGACAAAACATACACCAGATGCGTGTGACCGATATCGAGTAATCTGTGTGATAAATTTTTATGTATACCGGGGATACCAAAAGGGTTGGTATCCCCTCCGGTCCGTTTTTCATTTTTTTGCCATTTATCAATCACATTCTGATGATTAGCTCTATTCATTTTGTAGAGTTCAGTGAAAACATTCATCATACTAAAAATTGTGTCTATCGGATTTTATTTGACACATGATCGGCATACATGAAAATCGCAAGAAAATCAAAATTGGATTCCGATTCAGTGTGTTTTTGGACCTAGTTTTTATTTGTTAATTTTCACGCGTGTTGATCATGTTTTTGGGCAAAGAAACGACAGAATCTCCGGGACCACTTAAATGGAGTAAGGATCCGTTGCAGTTTCGACAAAAGGAAACTTTAAAAAAATGAAGTAATTTTAAATTCAAAAATACGCAAATAATTTTTTTTATAAATATGGATCTTATTAGATAAATCTCATTGAAATATTTTAAATGGTGTAAAAAAATTTTAAAAATTATTTTTTATTTTTATTATATTTGAATTTAAAATTATATTTTTTTTTGAAAATAAAGGTTTAAAAAGAAAGTGAGATCACACCTAATTTTTCTGGAATTATTGATTGGTCATGTCAAATTCCGCGTCTAGGATGTGGACTTTATGACTTCTGTCTGTGGGGAAGGAACGGTTGTCCTACTTGCTTTGTTGGCATGTGATTTGTACGCGTCGATTAACTCTTAGAACTTGCTTAGGCCTTTGCTTATTAATGTTGAGTTTTGACTTTGTGAGTAATGCCAATAATTTGTTCACTAAAACACGGCGATAAAAAACATAAATTGGAAAGTGGATTTCGTCACTAAAATGTCCTTACCTGAACTTGCATGTGCTGATGCATGTGCGGAAGCCCACCAATTGGGTTTTGGAAAACGAAGGGTCTGGCTCCTCTCCACTATGATGGTTTGGACTGGACGAGACAGTATAGATTGAAACCATCCGATGGTAGAATTAATAATTCGGATTTTTTCATACCCTTTTACCAGTAAGAAAATGTGTAAAAATACATCAAAACTGTTTACTGCAGCAAATGAAAACGGTCCCGATCAGGACCAGATAGGATCCATTTCCAAAAGAAAACACCAATTCTTTTCTTTATGTGGCCAAAATATGTGTCTACAAATTTTTGGTACACTTTTAGATGATGAAGCATAATAATAGTATTTTCTAAATTTGCAAAATACAAGACGGAATAGCATCATTTAGGAGTAGATTTAATAATTTTTTCACTAAAAAATGTACGAAGAAAATAGCATATATTGACAGAAAATATTAGTAAATTGGTTTGGTTCCAAAAATGCCCTTAGGGAAACTGGTTACATGTGCATACACTGCCACAATGCACCCAAGTTGGTAACAGGCTGTGGACTCTCAGGCAATTGGATTCTTTTTTTCACATCTCCACTCCATTCAGCCTGATCTCTTGTATCTACCAACACACGCGCTATTAGGTTCGTGGGCTTCCAATTCTGACCCTTTACGGGGATGCGTGTGAATTGACATTTTTGGACAGGTGACAAAGCGCGTAGACACGGACGAGGGCCAGTGGTCGGACTGGAACTGGAGAACGGACGGGGACATAATGGTAAATGGAGCATTCTTCGTGCCATCTGGTCAAGGGCTAAGCGCCCAGTACGAAAAGGCCTCCAGTGTCGAGCCCAAGTCCGCTGCGCTCGTGAGCCAGCTTACAATCAACGCCGGCGTCTTCGGTCAGGCCAGGTAATTAATCCCCTTGGTCACTTTCTTGTTTCTCTGTATTAATTTTTTAGAATTATTCAATGCTCTTGAGGAACCGATCCCAAACTCTTTCTCCACAAAAAAAATGAGGAAGATTTTGTGATAGGTCCGTTATAGATATTTCATAAGTTCATAAGTTTACCTAATAATTTTGTAAAGACACAAGTCCACACAACCTAAATCCTAGGGGGTATGAAAGTACTTAAAACCGTAAATCCTAGTAAGGTATTTAAACTACTAAAATCCTAAAATAGGAAAGTGCACCATAAAATTTTATAAAATTACTTAAACCCTAAGGTACCATACGCTACCCTAGGGTACCCTATTCTATAATAAAAAAGTACACCCTAAAATTTTATAAAAATGTCTAAACCCTATGGTACCCTACCTGTAACGACCCGTTCCATCTTTGTACAATATTGTCTGTTTTAGACGCCCAAAGCCAATAGACTTCCCAGTAAGTCACCCATCTCTGGATTGCTCCAGGATGAACACGTTTAACTGCGAAGTTCCTATGCGCTTTGGCCTGTTCTCACGGCTTTAAAATGCCTTGTACAAATAGGAGGGATCTTTTCTTATAAACCATGATTTGCCCCCTCCCGTTCGGATGGAGCTTGCTTCCTACAGTACCGCTGGCCACCTGAAAGCGGGGTGTCACAATCTACCCCCCTTAGGAATGTAACGTCCTCGTTGCACAGGCCCAGCAACCTCCCCTGGGGTTTGTGGTAGCAGAGCGCATCCTACTCACCACTTTGCCCAGGGCGGGCTTTGATACCATCTGTAACGACCCGTTCCATCTTTGTATAATATTGTCCGCTTTAGACAGCCAAAGCCCATAGACTTCCCAGTAGGTCACTCATCCCTGGACTGCTCCAGGATGAGCACGCTTAACTGCGAAGTTCCTATGCCATTTGGCTCTTTCTCACGGCTTTAAAAGGCATTGTACAAGTAGGAGGAATCTTTTCTTATAAACCATGAGTTGCCCCCTCCCGTTCGGACGGAGCCTGCTTTCTGCAGTACCGCCGGCCACCGGAAAGCGGGGTGTCACACTGCCCTATTCTAGGGTACTCTAAAATTGATTTGAAACTTTACAAAATTAATAGGTAGACTTGTGGGTTTATGAAGTTCACATAATGGATCTAAGACTAATTTTCTAAATAAACAAAATGACAGAGACATGGCCCAAGGGCATGCAATAAGCCAATTATTACTCATAATTTTACAAAGGTTTGGATGGAACGGTCCAAATTTAAATCATACATTGGTATAATAATGACTTGCTCGGTTCCCTTTTTAAAAAGAATTTGCCAACTCAAAAAATACTCATTATCCCTACTTTTAATTGTTACTCTATACTCATTATCTTTATCTCCAATTATTATTTTCATCTGTCTTTCTATCTCTTTCCACTCATTACTTCTACTTTCAATCATTATTCTCATTTCTCTCCCTACTCATAACCCCAAAAAAATTTCAAAAATTTCTCAAAAACTCATCCAAATACAGTATCAATGGTTTAAAAAGGAATTGGATCCTATTCAATGCTTAATTTGAGATGAATGGGACATTCCAAATCTAGATTGATTTTTTTTTTCAATTATTCAAGGGTAGTGATAATGAGAAAACTATTTTTGTTGATGTCAAAACTCCATATCATAAAAGTCTTGTACGGTGTACATAGCACAAGCTTTTTATACATTAAAATTTTGGCACCAACAAAAACAGTTTTGTCATTATCATTTCCCTTATACAATTTACAGAAAATTTCAAAATGACACCTGAACTTTGCACTAAATGTCACAGAGACACCTGACTTAAGTTTATTTCAATTAAACACCTGTACTAACAAAATCCCCAAATTTAGACCCCCGCTATTATACTCCGTCCCAAAAATTGCTGACATGGCATCTCCAACCCGTTTAAGTTGCCTCATTGCACATGTTTCTAACAAGAGGCGATGCACCCAAGCGAAACCCATAGGCAGACTTCAGATCTAGGGTTGAAGTGAGGGAGATGGTGGAATAATAGGCAGACTTCTGGAGAGAGAAATGGAGAGAAATCAATTAGGTTAAGATTATTTTCCCTCCAAACCATGTTTTTTTGCCCAAAACCAATTCTTCTTTCTGCTCTGCATACTTCTAATGATGAGTTTCGCTTGGGTGTATCGTCCCTGTTGGAAACATGTGCAATGGAGCAACTTAAACGTGTTGGAGATACCATATCAGCAATTTTTGGGACGGAGTATAACGGCGGGGGCCTAAATTTGGAGATTTTATTAGTACAAGTGCTTAATTGAAATAAACTTAAGTTCAGGTATCTAAATTTGGGAAATTTGTTAGTACAGATGTTTAATTGAAATAAATTTTAGTTCAGATGTCTCCGTGACATTTGATACAAAGTTTAGGTGACATTTTGAAAATTTCCCAACAATTAATGGCAATCTTACTGGCAAAAGTTTGTCAGCAAGTCTGAACCTATAATTGCACTAGTGGACGATCCAAAAATAAGAAACGGAGGATAAATTTCCTTTTTGCAACGGCAAATACCTGTCCTGGTTCAGGGGTATTCTCGTCATTTTGTATACATGTTCACCTGGTTCTGTTGTAGAATTACCAAACTACCCCTATTGTTTGGACCACCCTTAATTTTTTTGAACCTTTTTCTGCAAGTGTCAGGCCAACTGGTTTCAACTGGTATAAATCACAATGGGTCCAGAAGGACCGTCCTTTTGGGTTTTTTTTTTTTTTGGCAAATTCAATAGGAAGACAATTCTATAAGGCCTCGTTTGATAAGTGAGTAAGATGTGGTGGGATTAGTGATGAGATTAGGATTGAGATTGGTAATGAGATGGAATTCCTAATGAGAAGATCAATCCTACGTGCATGTTTGTTTTGCACGGGATTAATAGGAAGGATTGTTATTTGCATGTTTGTTTTACATAGGATAGAATTGGATTGAAAGTATCCATTTCCATTTTTACCCTTATACAAACAAGGGTTATAAAAAATATCCTATTATTATAAAAATGCTCCATCTTTAAATAAAATATGGAGAAACAAACAAAGAATAAAATTTAAAAATTATTAACCCAAAAATCTGGTACTATTATTTTCATTACTTTAACCTGCTCTTTTCTTTTCTTTTTTCTTCTCATATTGCATATTATTTTCTATCATTTCTATTTAAAACTAAGTACGAGATAATTGTTTCACTTTTTTTCTTTTTTTTTCTTTGTAGGCCATTTTGTTTAAAACTTTGGATGAGATTGGATTATGACCATAATTTTCTCAATGACCCTCAACCATATAATTAAAATAGAATTCATTAATTGTTCCAGATTTTTTAAATTTTTCTTTTTTTCATCAAACAATATTATTTTAGTTGTGGTTTGCTTGCTTAAGAAGAAGATGCGTTATCAAAACAACAATGATATGACCGCCGCACCACATGGCCGCCGCACGTCTGCGAATTCAGGAAACATATTTACCGATATCCGTTGGAGATAGGGCCCTATAAAATATTGTTTTGAAATTTATGAATATTTTTCTGTATTTTTGTGGAACCCGAAACGGGCCCAATAGGCGTGAGGTGGTCGTGCGGTGCGATGACTTTAGACATCCAGTTATAAAAAATAGCATGGGCAATGAGGTAATTTGGCATTAGAAACCATGGGATAGGATTACTAATACCTAGTCCAATATGGTATTGTGAATCTCATGTAAGTGTGGGATTGCTAATCCCTTGTGATTACTAATCTTCCCCTCCTTTGTGCAACCAAACAAAGTATTAATCACCCCATAGGATTAATAATCCCATCCCAAGTGTCTTACACACTTATCAAACATATCCTAAGAGTCTTTGCTATAACAAGAACATAAATATTTTTTTAGACATTCTGCTCAGAATTTACAAAAAAACCCCTCCCAAGATTGACCGGCATTGACCAAGGTTGACATTCTGCTATTGGCATCCATAATATTGTCTACATAAAAATCACATGTTTTCGAACACATTATATATGTTAATCTTTTATTAATGCAGATTTATCCAAAAAAAAAACGTACCAAACAATATATAATCAATATGATTTTTTGCATGAGTGATCTTCTTGACGAGTTTTAAAAAGTACTACTGTTAATTGAATTGAGGAGTCCCGAAGAATATCCACAATAGGCGAACAGGAGGGTCAGAACCTTTTCCTAGTTCAATTTTGTTTCGTGGCTTCCAATTCCGAACTTGCTGTTTCCACTCTCCGGAAAGTAATGGAACCCACTTCAAACCTTCATTCTGGAATACTACTAGTAGTAAAAACGATTGGAACTAGTGGGGTTTGTCATAGATACAAGTTTATGTACGGAATGGGAGGGGCTATAGTGTACCGGCTGATCCAACTGTCCATCTCGGTGCGGATGGCTTGGATTTAATTCGAACTCCTACAAATCCTAGTCATCCATTGTTTGGATGAAAATCCGAACCGTCCATTGCCAAGATGGATGACCGCACTACACGTATAGTGCAGAAGTGCATTACAGCACCAGGTATGTATGTATGTATGTATGTATGTTGGGAACATCGATCCATGTGATCATGCGGGCTTTGAGAATCGAATCCAATCCAATCCAAGCAGACAGTTTTGTCTTGGAGCTTTATGGACCTAATTTACTTTACTAGTTAGTAGTCTCTTTCTTGCCGGTAATAATAATTAAATTTTGTTATCCGCCGCTAGCTCTGGTCTTTACCTTTTTTACTCTGTATATACTCCTATAAAAATATTATACTATACACATTGAGGGGATTGGTGCCATTTGATTGTTTAAACCCCCTCGTGTTTTACCTTTTGAAGACTCAACGTATATATATACTGTATAATAATAAAACCAGTTAACTGCTCACTTCCGTTATTTTTTTAAGGTCTTTGAAGGGTCATGAATAACCTTTTTTGGACAGCATACATAATAATGCCCTACTTTACCATCTTATATATAGATTTGTCCTATCTAATGCAAAGTATTTTGCACGCAATAATAGGAGTAGAACTTGTTGTTTTGAAGAGTAATTGTATTTAATACCCCCACCCCCCCCCCACCCCTATCCCCCCCCCCCCCCCCCCCCCCACGTTTGCCTGGCTGATAAGGTTTTAGGTGGACAAAAAAGAATTGATAAGGGGAGGAAAATTAGTTAAAAGGAGAGTTTAGCTTATACTTGGTTTGAATAGTAGTAGTTGATATGGGTGGACAAGAATGGATAATTTGAGAAATTACTTGATTGTCCTCATTAAGTCATTGCACTGAGAATACAGAAAAGGTTTGAGGGGTATTTATGTCTTTTATCCCACCCTGATAAGCTAATCCTAGGACGGGGCAGTGTTAACTGAGAATCTTGGTGGGGGGATAAGCTCTCCCCCCCTCCCTTCTCTCACCACCAAATACATTTCTTCCTTCTCTCATTCTCTCCCTTCTCCCCCTAACAAATAGGTCCTTAACCATAGTATGGTTACGTATGAAATACATAGGGAATCTAGTAAATCAAAACTTGCCATTACTTGTAACGATAGAGCAAATAGTAGTTGGTATTATAGTTTACCACTTTGTTCTCATTTTACAAGATTCTTTCATACAGTAGATGCCGAGGAAAAAGAAATACTACAACTTCTCCCTTCGTCTCTTAATGTTGGTCTCTTTTAGGAGTTTCGATTTTTTACGGGGACATGCACTAGCTGTTGATTTCTAGTATTGCCCTTTAGCTTTTACTTTCAAGACTATATTTTTTTTTGTAACCATATCAATATATATATCATGCCCACCCTAAGACAACCAGACAAGGAATTCTGAGTGCTACCCATCAGTACTATTATTACAACCCCTAATATTTTTAAGGAAAATGCAAGCAACTGCCTACATATATTGGTTGCATAAATCCGTGAATAGGGTAGCGAGGTTAATTGATGTTTATATAAAAATTTAGTTTTTCCGACATTATGCGAGTATTATTCACCACTCATTGGGAAAACCGTGCATGAGGCTTTCATCTCACACGGCTCCTAAACGAAAGAAATCTTCATCTTGCGCCAAAGATCTTATGATTTCGAAAGGAACTCCATATAAAGTAGTACTAATATTTTACTACTAAGAGATGAAAGGGCAAATGTTGTGTTTGTAGCTGGTGTCTGTCTCTTTCTGTGAAAAGTAGACCCAGGTGGGTCACAAACCATGCACCAAAACAGTGAGGCATGTGTTTGTGGATCCTCTACATAAAAAAGAAGTCTAATTACATAACTGTAGACGCGGCTGGGGGTGCCTTTTTTTTTTGGGAAAGATATAATAGAGTTATAGAGTATAGGACAACCCCACACCCCTCAGCTCATTTAAGGTCTGTTTGCTTGAGAATGTGGGTAGTGACTCACTTATATTCTCTACATTCTGCTTTCCAGCCAATTTTAGGGGCCCCCCTAGCTATTATTATTTTTTTATTTTGGACCAACACTTGGGCCCCAGCTTCTGATATTCAACCAACTAACCTTGTCTGTTACAGCAAAAGGTTCCCTCTCAATGACCCATTTGCTGGGCCCCCTTAAAGTATTGTAGAATTACCTTTTAGACCTTTCGCATCTTTAAATAATCAGAACACCAAGGTTCTTTGGTAAAGGTCTGCGGGTGAGGTTTTTGAGGTAATAAGTGGAAAGAAAACTTTATTGCAAACCATGTTGAGAGAGGGGGTGGTTTTGGGAACCCGAAGTGAACAAAGAGGTTTTCCTCTAGAGTCTCGTGTGTTTTTAAATTCTGTGTTTGTGCTCAGGAGACTCTTGTAAAAATGGCAACGAAAATGATCTAAAAAGTTTACAAAATCCATCTAAAATCATGGTATAGTAACATTTTTTTGAAATTATATGACCGAATCGTGGCTAATTTAGTTTGGGGAGGGAGAAGGGAAAGAAAATGGGGTTGTTCCATGTGCAGAGTTACATAGAAAAGAATGAAGAGAAGATAATGCATTCAAAGTACTCCTACTTGAGATATGAATAGTCTAACATATCTTCTTTCCTAATTTTGAGCTATGACCAAAAACACAATTGAAAACATTCTTTCTGCTCACCTTTTTTCCCCTTCCATATCCCTCTGCCTAATCCAAGTTCCAAACAAAGAAGCCAAACTCTTAGTGTATCTTTCAGAAGAGGTCATCAACTAAATAAACAATGAATATGGTCCTGACAAACTGAGCATAGGTGCCATAAAGAGATGAGCTAACTGCATTTGACTGCTCCTTTCATATGGGTCCCATTTTTCCCTTAATTGGATCACTTACAGCTATTGTTGTTAGTTCATAGACTTGGCACCCTGGAAAGGTTCTTTCTGAGTATGCCAGCATGTGGTGGGAGGCTTATTGCTAACACAATTTGAACAAATTCCTCTCTCCACTTGCTTTGTTAGTTCCACCTCAATAACCACTTGGACTTGGTAAATCACTTTCGATATTGAATCGTCGGGACAAGATCCCCTGTCTCAAACTCTAGTTGCAAGTCGTGCTGATGATAGTGCATTGCAGAAACAGACAGATATTTGAGGACAGAGGATCGTTCTTCGATTCTTATAGGTCCCATTCCACTCTCCCTAGAATGTGCCCTTCCTAGAGCATGATTTGATTCTTATCTCTCCCAAGAATATGTCTCCCTGTCCTGACACACTCTCAGTCTCAAAACCGTACCCTGAGAGTCTGGTTTTTATGTAGTGCCATGGTCTAGAGCAGATGAAAGTGTATTTGACCAAGAACGCAAAGATATCCTTATGTAACAGAATATCCTGATTCATTTGAGCCCCATGTCTTCTGCAAAGTTAAAACTATGAGTTGTTTTTGGTTTTGCTTTCATGTGTTGATACTCTTTTGTTGGTGTAACTACCATTCTACCAGGGAGAACAGCGTGAGCATATCGTACCCTGGATTCAGTGGCGGTGGCGGTGGGACCAACGCGGGCAGCTCCGGAAACGGGAACGGTGCAGGGTCCAGTAGCGGGGGCGATGGCGATGGTGACTTCTTTGGAATGATATTCGGGAGCGGCGCGCCACCAACAGCTTTGTGTACAACCACCACCACCATCCTCTTGTCTCTTTTGATTATCTTGACTTTATGTATTAGCACCAACCATGGTGCTCTATTATTATTGTTACAATTATCATAGTTATGATTAGAGATATTTGGAAAACGAGGAAATTGAAATTGAAGGAAATGTAAATTTCAAAATTCGATTCATTGCGGGGTCCCACTATTTTGTTAGAATTGATGGCCATCAGGGACTTTATTGGATGAGCTTTTGTGGGGTCATTTGCATGTTAAGGTCTTTCACATGGATCTCTTTTTGCTAAGCCTTTTCACATGGATCTCGTTATAAGAGCTTGATGCATGCACGTACGAGTGTATTTTAACCGTCGGATTTGCTGACCTCTTTGCTTTGACTTTATTTGCTTCGAATAGAATTGGAATTTGGACGCATAGAAGGAAAAGGAAAGAAAGAAAGAAAGAAAAGGATAGGGATAGGGTATGGGTGGATGAAATGGCACTTACGAATCCTGCGTCAAATTCAGAGCCTTTGAACGCTTTAATCATGATGTAATATAGCTTTCCATACTAAATAATGTCATTAATAACATGGGAGGTTCCCCTGGTGGCGGATATTGCCAAAACCGTCCCAATAGATATGATTACTCTCTCTCTCTCTCTCTCTCTCTCTCTCTCTCTCTCTCTCTCTCTCTCTCCATGTATATGCACAGCGTAGCATTTGCTGTTTACTGTTTATTGGTCAAAATGAATAAGATACAACGCAAGTGTAGCCATATTGTCATCCCAGAGATTACCAGGTATAACGAAATTGGTGATTGTTACAGATCAAAAACTAAATACGAACGTATAGGCACGGACAAATTACAGCCATGGAGGAATCAGGTCCTCTACCGTTACAGAGGAAACCTGTAAAGTATAAGTCTACAAACACAACAAGAGGTACAACCGTACAAGCCCCCACCCATGTGTACATGTTTTACGTATGGTTGTGTTCAGATATCTTGAGGTTGAGATTCGAAAGAAATGAACAGCATACAGGCCACAGTTCTGAAGGGCAGAAATCAATTGCACTTCGTTGCTTTATGTAAAAGATGCAACAATAACCTAATGAAATTCCAGTCAGGCATTCAAACCTTGTAAACAAATCCTCACTAGAAACCAAAGTATGTCACATGTTACCGAATTGTGCGCTTACTAACAAAGAGTTGTCCTTCTCTTCCAGTAAAAACCACAACTGAAAAGATTGTTCAGATTCTTACCCTTGGCAATAAGACTTAACAGTTTTTATATTAAGCTAAGAACTTGATAGTCAAAATCAAGGAGCAGTCCAAACATATTCATGCTGCAGAGACTATGATAAGGGTCAGAAAGGTAAATTACACTCTATATGAGTGTACCCACGAATCTAGTTCACAAAAGTATGACCATGCAATCCAATACCCCTCCCCTACTTTGGAGACCCATTCATAATTCATGCGGATATGTTCGAAAGGTTACTGACCCATAGCATTTGATAAGCATAGTGTGAAGGGACCATACAAGTTTTCACAACAGTCGAAATATGCGAAGCACGACTTAATCATCAGTTCTCGCTATTCCTGAGTGGATGGAAATTATTACTCAAAGGCTAAACTACAATTTTCTCGAGACTTCTCATTTGATTTTTAAATGGTAAAGAGGGAAGAATGATGTAACTCCCCATATCTGCACAAATTGCAATATATTGCTAATGCATCTTCATTCCGTTGCACCAAAAAAACTAAAAACAAAAAGAAACTTGGACATAGAGCTTATGGCACCCAATTGAACACAAACATCAACTGATGGTGGTGAAACAAAATGAAAGTAAACACAATGCGTTACCAGACAGTCTCTAAAACAATGAAGTACAAAAAGTAACCTGCTTTTTCTTCTTTCAAAATTAAAAAAAAAAGTAGTGACAGAGAACCAAGGAATTTCGTACATAAACTGAATACAATGGATGAGACATTCATCGACAATAAATAAAGGCATCTTCTACTCAATCGAACTCTTTCATGGGATCTACGGAAGCATGTGAGTTTTAAACTCCTATGTCTTCATCATACTAGGGTTAGTTAATCCGAAAGTCAGGAACTAGCATCTCATCAATTTGGATAACAAGGTTACCTCAAGAGATGAGGCAAATTTGTGGATCGAAATCTGTGTAACCTACATCAACAAGGCAAAGGCCGTCAGGTGGTGCTGGTGGAGCAGTTGCACGTCTGCATGTGGCATCTATTAGCTTTATCAATGCATCATCATCAGCACCAGCTGCTGCTTCCCTAATTGCGGTTGACACGAGAACTCGAACCATCCTCCTTAAAAAACGGTTAGCGACCAGCTCAACACACATTGCCTTTGTGTATCCTCCATCCAAATCAGAAAACGGTAATCTGGTCTCAGAAGCACGGGCGTGATAGAGGAAGCACTCAGTTGGAGGACCAATGTTTCTAGAAGCTTTAGTATCTCGTGCAAACACCTTATACGATAACAATTTCCCTTCTAGTTGATGCAAAAGTTGGTTCACCTTGCTTATTTTAAACGTCGATGGTTTCTTCTGGCATTCAACACCACCGACATCATCTTTATGAAACTCTTCAATGCTCTCCTCACCAATGCGTTTACAAAAGTCATATATTTGATTGCCTTGAAAGTCTCTGGAATTTGTATACTCAACATCCTCCTCTCCATCATTTAAGGGGAAAATATACACATAGCGCCTCCATTTGGCACAGAAATTAGGATGAAATACTCTTGACATCTCAGCAACAGATACAACCCTTAGCTTTCCTGGTGCTGCTTCATTAATGGCAACAACAATATCTTGAGCTTTAATATCCTTCCTCCAAGTATAGAAAGAGCAAACTTGTTGAAGAGCTGTCACTCCTTTGTCAGTGCGCCCAGCAACTAAAGACGTCCCTTCTCTTGGTGATCCCTTGTCCTTCAATTGTTGAGCTTTCTTGTCATCAACAAATCTTCCAAGAGATGTTTCAACTAAACCTTGAACAGTATTTAAGCCAGGTTGCTTCTGCCACCCATCAAAGGATCCACCATGGTATGACACAATTATTTTGAATGTTACTCTAGCCCACCTTCCAGTTCTGTTTTCAGTTGGAACACTAGTAGATTCAGACTCCACATCACCATCATCACGAATAGAATGAATTACAGTTCCAAACAATGTTGACAATGACATGTGACCGTTAACGATATTTGAATAGAAATCAAGAACTTGTTGCCATGGCCTAGCATGCATGAATTCATAAGATTCCCTCGCAGTCCACCTAGAGTACTTGCAAGCATCGGTGTGATCATAATGTAAATGGGCCTTCATTTGCGTCCGGTTCTCCATCCTCTCTCTTAAAATCTGTACTACCCTTGAGTTCTTTATCATACAGTTAGTCCTTCGGCTCGGCTGTAATTTGACTATATTGCCAAAGCCATACTGTTGGAGAGAGCCAAAAACGTACTTCTTCAACTTTAGTGCAGAGGCATCAAAGCTTAAACCTAGATTTTAACCCAACAGAGATGTCAAACACAGTATAATGGCAATACAACATAACTACTCTTGATTAAGTCTTGTTGATGAGAGAGAGAGAGAGAGAGAGAGAGAGAGAGAGGAAAAATGCTTAGGGTGCTAATTAACTCCAACACAAATGTTATACTCACACACACATACATATATATTGTTAAAGCATCTAACTCAAAACTAATTGACAATGAGTGGAGAGACCCGCCCAAGCTTATATACTAGTTTTGGAGGTTACAATTTATTAACCAATGTGGGGCAAATTCTAACACTCTCTCGCACGTGGGCTCTTGACCCGCATGTGGAGAGGTAAACAATAGGTCCATAACTTGGGGATCACAACAAACAACGAAACAAGGTGTAATTAAGGCACAAACAAACAGGGTAACTAACAACAAAATCTTGTTCAGAAGCTTCTGAAACCTTAGCTCTAATACCATGTTAAAACATCCAACTGAAAATTAATTGGTAATGAGTGAAGATGCCGCACAGGGTCATATATAGGGGTCGGTTTCATGGACACAACGAATAACACAGGATTTGACACAACAATATTCGCAGCCATTCAATTTGTTTAAAACATGTTTTAAGAGTTCCCGCAAAAAATCAACTCATTCGGATATTAGAAAGGGCTTGATCGATTCATTCAATTTTTATCCTGTCAAATTTAGAGACAAATACCAATCAAGCCCTTGCCGATATCTGAATGAGTTGATTTCTCACGAGAACCCTTGAAAACATGTTCTAAACAAATTGAACGGTTCCAATTATTTGCGAGGGACTCCAAAATGGATCCCACCCAAAACTTGTGTCAAATGTTGTGTTATTTTTTGTGTCCATGGAACTGGCCCATACATACATACATACAAGGCCCTATGAAAGAAAGATCCATAGTAGTCCATTAATTACCAGAAAGTGCTTTAGTTCAATGTGATTTTCAGGGTTCTCGCGAGAAATCAACAACAAAAAAACCGGGAAATACTTCATCCGATCGGTTTTTATTGAACGGATCTAAAGGGGGGTACGCGCGAACACATGCCCCCACTCGAACAGGTGCCCTCACTCGAAATTAAAATATTTTTTATAAATTAGCATAATTATGAAAGTGTGCTAATATATAAACATACACAATTGCATATATCTCAAAAATACACATATAAGATTAGTTTTATGCCTGAATTTCATCATATGGTGCATTTATATTTGTTGCTTTCCGAGATGTTTGTCTATTTTGAGCTACTCTTTCTTGATTCTCTTTATTTTTAACCGTCTGGGAGAAATATTTTAAATAAAGTCATTAACAAAACTGGCTCGATCATTTTAAAACCTATCGATGTTCATTTGAAACATATTTTAAATTTTTTGTTTGAGATTTTGTGCTCATTTTTACCTAATTTAATTTAAAGTACGAGTTATAAACTTTTGCAGGTAGTAGTAATGCATGCCTTAATTTTGTACGATCTTACTGTGGTTAACTAAAAAAAGAGAACTTTCGCCTTTATGATTAACAAGTGCCCCCACTAAGCTATATTTCTGGATCCGTCCCTGCATCCACTCATCATGCAATTGTACCCACGACATGCATTTCACAGTTGTTATATATACAATGCATCTCTATCTATGATGCACCGACACGGACACCAAAACCGACACCGGGATACGGGAATTCTAAAAAAATGGGGACACGGACACGGCGGGGGACACGCCACATGTATATTTATTTATTTATTTATATATATAAATATATAAATAAATAAATAATTATAGTTTAGCACCCAAAAATTTTAAAAAATTTATAATTTGGCCCCAAATTTTTTTTAAAAATTACATTTGACCCCCAATTTTTTCAAAAATTATAGTTTGGTCCCCAAAATTTTAAAAAAATTACAGTTTGGCCCCTGTCGTGTCCCCATCGGTGTCCCCAGCCGTGTTCTCGCGGTGTCCCAGACGTGTCCCCTCCAAACATTCAAATTAAATTATGGGACACGCCACGTGGCGTGTCCCGTACGTGTCCCCGCCGTGTTCCCGCCGTGTCCCCGTGTCTGACACTGCGATACCTCTACTTCTAGAGGTGTCGGTACTTTATAGATCTCTATGTACTTAGGTGAGTTGTCATGAAGCTTGAAAGTCAACCACTCAAATACTACTCTTTATATTGTCCCTTTCACAATCTGCCATTCCTCCCAACATTCCTTGGCCTCCTTTCCGAGGGCTTTTCTTTTGGCCAGTTATGGTTCTTTTTTATCTGCATGCTTCTCACACATAAATGACGTGTATGTAGACAGAGAGGGAAAAAAAGACACTCAGCTTCTCCATTTATTAACATTTGCGAGGATCTTTTTCCTCCAACCCATCCTTTAAACATCTCCTTCATTTTAGAGGATTTGTGGATCCTCCCACTATAGAGGAACGGAGGAGAAATAGAGGATCATACAGCAAATATAGAACATAGAACTTAAATTTTTCAATGCATTAAAGTTTTAATTTGTACTTTTAGAATCCATTCGCTGTGGTCTTTAACTTTTTGCGATGAAAGTTAATTATGTAAAAGAATTTAGCCAAATTTTATTTGTTCTTTATAAAGTTTCAAACTAGTTATGGATGGGAAAACATAACTTGTCGACAGATTAAGAAGCAGGAATACTCGCCAGATTTATATGCTGATGTGCTTCAGGATTCCAAATCATAGGGTGTATTTCTGTCCATTTCATGAGTTATAACAAAAATTTCTCGTCATGGTAACTTGTAAGTTATAAGCAACTTGCAAGTAGCTTCTGAGTAGTTCTGACTGTATAAATGTTAAAACCATGTCAATACATCAATGCATGTAAAGTCGTCATCTGTCATTGACTCATCATGGAATTGCTACATGTAGGTCAGGACTCAAAATTCACTAACTTCTCATTCATTTCCTGAGTAGGTACCATGTTTGCACCTAGGAAGTCATAGGTTTTGTATTCCTAGGTACTTACCCTTTTAAGTAACCTCCTTACTGCTCCAATACAGGGCTGGGATCACTCTTTCATAGGAGCATCTTAAGAAATTGGAATTTATTACTTCTGCCAAGGAATTGTAGCATTCTTTTACTACTTCCAAGGGCCTAGCTCATGAGCTTGCTTGTTGAATTTTGCACAACTTGATTAGTTTGATTACTACACATGTCCGGCTGACTCCGGCATTAAAATGTACGTTACATGAGTATGCTACATGCGCCGTTCAAAAAAAAAAACATGAGCATGCTATACATGCAACATCGTAAGTGTCTCGCTAATATTCTCAAGAGTACACAGGTACTAGGAAATGGCTGGATCTTAACTTTCTCGCACACCTACGTTGCTTTTGTAGGTAAAATTGTATTTATAGATGAATATAACCAATGCCATTGCTACTTGCAAATTCGACTATTTATACTCGGATGCATATACTCAAGTTGTGTGTCCACTACATCATAAATTTGGAGTTCATGCAATAGAGATTATACTTCATTTCACCCAGTTTTCTTCTTCTTTGGTGGTAATGGTATTGGGCCATTGGCTTGTGGGGTAATCCATATCTAAACTACAAAGATCTTCGTACTGTGTAAAGTCTCTACTAACCTAAGGCTGAATCATGCAGTCAACAATGAAATCAAGGCAAAGGGTTCACAGGTCAGCGTCTGAATGCAGCAGGCTCAAGGCTGATTACTTCAGACTTATCAACGCTTACCCAAGATATACAATTTAACTGAAAATTGGGAATGAAACCTGTGGAAGCTATTCCACCAGTAGAGTAGGATGGCATAACCCAGCAAGGCCAGCATATAGAAGTTGCAAGGTAACCCTTATATCACCAATTTCCTAAAGGCGCTGTTAGGAAATGGGCGTTATATATTAAGCTATAAAATCGCATCCCCCGCATACAATCCTATCCTCCACATGGAGATGCAAACATCCAACCAGGTAGAGAAACAGAGTGCAAATAGAGAAGCACAAGACAGACGATGAGTCCCAAAAGCTAAAGCTATTACAAAACAGTCCAACTATGTATATCAAGTCACCCATCGAAAACAAGGTAAAAGAGAAACACAGGAGAACAAGTTTTACAACTGCCACCAACTTCAAAGAATTCAATCGTTGATGTCTTTCGTAATTCCAGCAGAATGGAATGACAGTACTACAAGGCAGGAGATTCCGTTCTCCTAAAGGAATCGATTCTTGTAAGGAGTTCAAATTGAATTGGGATTGAAAATTTCTTGAGGAATTAAGAACTGGACAGTTGCAACAGTTGCAAGTAGATACGCAAAGTTGCAAGCTGGGCAACAAATGATAACCTAAATGTTGCATAAACTGACTAACTGAAACCTAATACAGTTCTAGCACCACTCTATGGTTCATGTTTCCATGTACGAAGTCTACCCTAGAGATAAGTAAATGCATGTAGGGCTTTGGGCCATAACTACTAAAAGAATGAATCTGATGCCTGAACTTGGAACAAGCCTTAATATCTTAATGACACAGGTCGAACATACTTGGGAGAAAAAAGAAGAGAGACAAAAACAGGAGATGGGGAAGAAAAACGATTTTTGTTTAGTACAGTCGTGCAGATGGTTTAGAAACAAGAAAATTCATGAAAACAGTAAGACATGATGGCAACTTGGAAATAGTGATTTCCCTTTCTAGGAGACCCTAGATGCAGTTCCCTAATTATTTTAGATTTTATGTAATTCAGTAATTCCAACCAAGGCGCACACTGAAATATCAAGCTGACATTTGATTGTTAACTGAACCCCCTCAAACCTACTTTCAGTAACTCAGATACAACCATTAACTTACACTCTTATATTACTGATTGGCAACAAAAAAAAGGTACACTCATGTGAGTAATTGGTAAACAAATGGGAGAAACAGAGTAAAAGAGGACACCAGACAAAGAAGTTGACAGACTGGTGAGGTGCCAAATCAACGTTATCCACAACAAACAAGAACAAACTGTGCTGCATATCACCTCATCAACAAAATCTAAAACCAAAATTTCAAAAAAAGAAAAGAAAATTATAAAAGTAACTAACAAAGTTAGACGACATGAGCTGGGGACCTCAATCGCTCTTGTTGCCCCGTAGGAATAACTGAAAAGAAACTGTAGTTATCCTTGTTTACTCTCCATAAAAGAAGCCTCTTTAATGCCTAGCAAACCAAGCAAGTCAGCTCTCCAGGATTGATTGAGGAATGGCAACAACAACTCATTCCATGACATGCATGAAATTGTGTACAGATTATGCGTATAGGTCTACAAACACTACCACTCTCGTAGATCCTCGGAATCAAACAAAATCAATTGCAACAAGAACAAGATGTCAAGGTATCACTTTGGAACCCTAGCGTCAGCATCACATGACACAATAGACTTCAAAAGCAACTCATTCGAGTGTCCATCTACTTTCAAGTCAGACCAGGTATAACCACTGAAAAATGTTCACTGAAACCATCCTAAACACCTCTTCTTGCAGAATTTGTTCGCTTATACAACCCTGATTGCACCAAATCAACCAATTGAAGAAATTTTTACTCTCACAATCTCCTTCCTCCTAGCTGACTTCACTGAATCCAGGAATCAATAGAGAAACAACAGCTTTGAAACTTTCAAAATAACAAAACACGGGTCAGACACAGACACCAGAAGTGGGTGGAGCAGCCACACATGTCAGATACAGCCTGATAATTTTTTTGATGGCTTAGAGGTGTCTAGGTTGGCTTACGCGCACACTAATCCAAGGACCAACCCCACCATCAATACGTCACACCCAGTAGTGGTGCATTAGACGGAGGGAGATCAATGGCTCTACGGATTTAGAGACCTGACAATGTCCTCGTCTGAGATTTAGCTAAACTTGATTGAAATCTTGATACACTGTTTAACACTAAACCTAGTCTATGTATACACTCGTTTCACGTTGTTGTTGCTACGGAGAATCATCAGAGCAATTAATCAACCAATTAAAACCCTAGAAATCGGTCGATGTATAAGGCAACAACTGGTATACATGCATACATAAATGTGTGAGTGTGTGTGAGAGAGAGAGAGAGAGAGAGAGAGAGAGAGAGAAGAGAGGAATTACCTCATGAGAATTGAAACAATAACGGAGAGATTCGGGAGGCCGAAACCATCTGTCCAAGGTCAAGGAGAAATTAGAAACGACTCCAACGAGGAAACACAATCGGCTTGTTGGTTTTGGGTATTTAATTAAAACCCCTGCGCACAGGGTCAATAATCCCTTGAAAGCTTGAAAACTAAGGATCTGTTTGTGACTTATAGAATGGAAAAGAAAATAAAAGGGAAGGAAAAAAAGGAAAAATTTACTTCTCCCTCCGTCCCAATTTACTTGACCCAGTTCTATTCTAACTAGATTAAAAAATTAATTAAAACTTAAAAATAGTAATGAATTTTATATCCAATATGGATCTTGTTTGATAGATCTCGATTTGTACTATAATTCAATGTTTTCAAAATCACCGAAAACATTATAAATTACAAGATATAATTAATTGAAAAGTGGTACGAACTCCAAAAAATGACAAGTCGGAGAGAGTATTTATTAAACTTATAATCTTTATTTTCTTTCACTCTTTGTCTTCCAGCCAAACAATAGGCAGGAATTTTTTTTAATTTTCCTTTTTTTTTTTTTTTCTCTTTCCTTTCCCTGAGTTCCAAACAAAGCCTAATTAACGCATGAGTAGGCATGTGCGTAGGGCTGTTACTCGAAACCGGAAAAAGTCGATCGAAACCGGAAAAACCGGACCGGACAGAATTTTTTAAACCGGTTGAATAATTTCGATTCGATTCCAGTTTATAAAATTTTATGAACCGGAAAAATAATTTCGATCCGGTTTATGTGTTTTAAAAACCGGTTGAAACCGGACCGGTTATATATATGTATAATATATACATACATATATATATATATATATATAAACATAGGGGAGAGATTGAATTATGGGTTTTTGGTTGATATTTTGTAGTAAATATTGGTCTAATAAATATATTTATTATATAAAAACTGTTTTTATGGGCTTAATTATGTTTTTATGAGTTTTTTTTTTTATGTATTGGGCTCAAAATTGATCCTTTTTTGTTGGGCCCCAAAAAAATGGTTGAATTGTAGATTTTTGATTGATATTTTATAGGTTGAATTGTGAATTTTTTAATGTGTTAGGCCCAAAATATGGCTCATGAATGAAAACCGGATAAACAGGATAAACCGGACCGGAACCAGTTGAGTCGGTCGAAATCGGAACCGGTTTATCTCAACCGGTTTCGATTTCTAAAAATCTCAAACCGGATAACCGGTTTCGACCGAAAAATACACCCAAACCGGTCGAAACCGGACCGGTATCACCCCTACATGTGCGAGAGATCCTGAGCTAAAAGGGCTTGAATGATTATGTGAATAAGGGATTAAACTAATTATACCCCCTTGAACTATCATCACTTTCCATTTTACCTCCTTAATCTAAAAATTCCTACAGATTGCCCCCTTAATCTCTCTTTTAGCATCCCTTAGAGCATCTACAGTGGAATAAGCAAAAGTGAATAATCAAAACATGCCACATCAGATTTTGATTATCCATTTAGAGGTTGCTAAAGTTAGCAATATCAAGTCTCACATTGGTTATTTTTTGCTTATAATCAAAACCAATGGGATCATTGCTTCCTTCCATGAGTTTTCTCCAAATTTTTCTCCTTCATTTCACGAAAATCTTTTGAAAAACTAGTTTATGTTAAAAATAATTTTTATAAAAAAAAAATATTTGTTTTTGAAAAAAAAAGTTAATTAAACAGTTTTTGGAAGAAAAAAAATCAGTTTTAAGTTAAAAACAGTTGGATAAAAAAAATATTTAATGAAAAAGAATGTGTAAAAAAACAGCTTTGTGTAATTTTAAAAAAAATAGTTTTAAAAAAATATTTTTTTAAAAAAAATTGAAGAAACAGTCTTTATAAAAAGAATAAAAAAAAGATTTCATATAAAGACAATTTTTTTTTTTTAGAAAAAGTTTTTGAAAAGAATAGTAAGAATAATTTTTTATAATTATTTTTTGAAAACATTGTTGAGAGAGAGAGAGAGAAGATTTTTGTGTAATGATGGGTGTACTTGATTGAGAAAATATGAGGATCATTAAATTTGGTTATTGGCTAAAGGTTGCTAGTTTTGATTATTCAAAAGCCAAAATTTGTTTAGTTGCTAAGAGGTTGTTAAATTTGGTTATTCCAATGTGAGCACTTTTTTGAACAAATATTGTTAACTTTAACAACATTTTGTTTTGCTTATTCCACTGTGGATGCTCTTAACCCCTCCGCTCACACTGCCGTCCAAATTTGGCCTTTAAACTCTGTATATGCTCCTGTTAATAACCTACAACAAAAATAGTACTTTTTTGCGCTGGGATATTGCTAGATATTCATTTTTATGACTCATCCATAATATATTTATTAATTTCAATTTAATTCTTTTTCAAGGTATGTCCTCCAATTCAAGAAGCAAGACTCTATTTGATAATTCTTTTTGTTGAGTGGGAATTACCAGGGCTCTAATTTTGATGATCCTAGTATTGATCACCCATGATGTGTAAATTATTTGGATGAAATATTGAATTGATTGGATAATATTGGTTAGTGCATGTATGAATCAGATTTTTTTTAATTAAAAAATAGAGGGTAAAAATTAAGACTAATCATTTGTTCAAGACAAATAAATGAAATATAACAGGTAGCTAGATATGCCTAATTAAGTTGATTTTCTTACATAATTAACCTAAACTTCAAAGACATGATCATCACAATGGGACCCAAGAAAGTCTCACAGGACAAAGGATTTATATAAACAAACACGCTCTTTGAATTAAATATGATTTACCTAAACAAAATGAATTAAAAGGGCATTTGTAGATATATTGAGTATGAGTCATATAACCTAGAATTTTGAAGCCAACATAAGCAAATAAAGGAAATGGAAGAAATTCCCTGCAATAAAAGATGATGGTTTCAAAATTGGGATTTTTTTTTGGTCTTGGTAATCAGTTAGCGGGTTAGGAGTTAATGTTAGAAGGGGGATGGAAATTAGGAGGGCGAAAGTTGAACAACGACCTCATCATGCATGGGAGTATAAGGCGACAACAATGTGGGGGCGACATTCCACTTGCTCGAAAGGGAAATTCACATCCCGGTGCAGGATACTAATGTTTAGGTATTATTCCAATTACATTTTAAGTATTCAAAGTAACAAATGAAGATTCCTCTCTCCAATTATAAAAACTCCACCCTATTTATTCAAATTTCCCAAGTGATAGTTATTTACTAGTATCATTTAACAATGTAATTTTGACAAAATATCCGTAGAAAAAAAAGCTCAAGTGGCTTATCAGACATCATAACCATGTGATTACTTCCTCTAATCTTTTCAACTTCGTCAGGTGGATTTTTATCGATCATCCACTGTTGAATATCCTTCTTCCCCACCTCATCTTTCTCAGAAACAATGAGAACTCGTCTAACCGATCCATATTCCTTTCTCGAGAAAATCAGCTCGTTCGACAGGTTTTCTATGTCGTACAAGCGCAGGCCACGGAAGTCTCAACAACATTGTTGCCAGGGTAATTGACTTTTTGTATATATCAAGACGTGAATAAAAGAACAAGATTTATGTGATTGAAATTTGAATAGAAGCTTCTCACCTCAGTTGGGCTAAGTTGGTATACTCTTCTTGCAAAGTACATTGGCCCAAAAATGTAAGTTCTTGCAGGGTTCTTAGATCCGTCATCATACGTATACTGGCTACCTTTCTTGTATCCTCAATGACAACAATGAACAGGGTGAAATTTCAACTTGTGTTAGGGTTGGTTTTCAACGAATTAGCAACAATTTCACTGTTAAGCAGTTAGCAGTTAAAATTTTGGGTTCAGGAAGTTTTGTTTAGTCAATTTCGTGGTCTAGACAAGTCCATTGTAAACTCAATTTTGTTAAGAAACTTATTTCTTTCTGGATTCTTGATTTTTCAATAACTCGGTTTATTGAAGGTAATTTTCAACGCCAAACACAATGGTGTGTATGCAATTTTACCCAACTCTTGAAACAAGGTAGAGATGTTGAGCCTTGGACAAGGCATTAAGGCAGTGACAAACAGTCACTGAAAATCTCTCTGGAAAATTCTCCATGGCTTGAGATATGGCTAACAAGGTGCATCTGCAATTTTTGTGTGTTGTTTGCTGCTGTTTCTCGTTTTTCTGGAGTGGTGCTGTGTGGTGGCTGGATGGAGTCGGTGTTCAGCGCTTAATCCAGTTGCTTGGCGGTGCTGCGGCAGTTGGAGCGGGTGTTGGTGGTGACTAAATAAGGTTCCGGGGCATGGCCCTCGGACATGATTCATCGTCAGCAGAGGGGGTGATCGGCAAGGGAGCTTCCACGGCCATCGGCGCCGTGTGACCGGTGATTGGAGATCCTGCCCGAGATTCCTACTTCGATCTTCGTGTCCAGAGCCTGTCGTGCCAACGTAGGCTTGCCGGAGATGTTTTCTCCATTCCTTCAGTTCAAGATCAGTCCGTACCTCCATCGTTGGCACCGGGTGGTTCCTCTTGGCGGGAGGCAGCCGGCGTGCTTTGTGGATTCCATCCATGGTGATTGTGTTTATCTCTCGTCTGTTTATTACTCACATTTCCAGCGACTTGTATAGATTATCTCTGATAGGGTTCCTTTATCAGGCTGGGGCAGCTAGTGGTTAGATGGCTGGCCCCTCGTGTCCCGACCCTTTGTAGCGGTGAGTCGTGCACAGGTCTAATTACTAACTTTGCGGTTTTTATCGCTACTCCTGGGTCACCTATGCTTGGTGTTTTTCCTTCGGTGATGGTTTTGTTGTAGGTCCCCTTTCTCTGTAATAGGATGGATTCGTTGTTTTTAGCCTATTTCGGCTGTTAATGAAATGGGCTTTCGATCAAAAATAAAAGCCCACCAATCCAAAGCTATGACCCACAAGTATCACTCTTTCGTTTGGTTGATCTAAAGTTGATGGTATGAATTCATTCAGTGGCTTAAAGTAATCCGAGATTGATGGGATATCTCTCACATGAACGGGTGATCCCAGAAGCAGCTAAATCTAGACCCGTGACCTTATGCCCCAATGATTCTAGTAGGGGCACGACCCCGTGGATTAGGACAAAGTGGTATTTCTAATTGCTTGATGGTGTTCTTGTGACATGGAAAAGGGCCAAGATCACAAGAAAAATTAACTTCATTTGCTTCTTCCCAAACTAAACTTTCTTTTTGTTCTGGATATAATCAGACAAACGATCAAGTTGTTATTAGTCTGTATTTGTAAGGGATGAAGGCCGGCTATAGGGGTTTGACATGAAGATGCTTTTAGTTAGCTGAGTTGGTGTGGGCTTGTGAATCCTGAATGGAAGGTTACCGATCACAAGTCTTAAACCCGATAATTGAGTTGACATATGAAGAATGGAGGATGTATGTACTCGAGAAGTAACTGACCATTCCAAGAGTTGTTCTTATCCTAAGGGCAGGTTTTTACGCGCTACTTGCCTACCACTGCAAAAAGCCAATATAATCCCAGGAAAAGCCTTTGACCACCTCATTAGTAAGAAAAAACAAAACAAAAAATATACTACTCGTCAGGTCGTGATCTCAGTGGTCTAATCTATTGCATCTGCAGCTCATGAGTGGCATAGTCAGGAATGTAGACCTCTGGGGGCATAACAAAAACACCACCTTTAAAAAAAAAAAAAAAACTATAACGAAATGATACAACAATACTATCAAAAATCAAGATATTCATCAACCCACATAAGAGTTGATAACATGTCCACAAATACTAACAAAAGTCAAAAAACTACCACGAATAGTAACCTTGTTTTCTACTTTTCTTCCCCACAAGACCACCGACCACGAATCAATCAAACAGATGAAGCAACATCAAAATACGATTCATACGAACACAGATTCACAGAAAAGGAAGGAGAAACAACCCTAGTTTTTCTTGTAAAGGGAGGAGAAACAAAACAAGAAAAGAAAAATACCCAAATGTCCGACGATCGGAGTTTGGAGCTGGTCCGACGAGCTTCGACGTCCACGATCGGCTCTCTGCCTCTCTGGTTCTCCGCTCTCGCTAGCGATTTCGATCGGTGTTTGGAAAGAGAGAGAGCGAGACGTGGGTCGGTGGAATTGTAAAGAGTACAAAAAGGTAGCACTAAGGAGTAAATATTTTTTCAATAATTCTAACACCACATCCATTTACACACCCATACTCAAGGTGGGGCCCACACACATTGAATGTGTAGTGTGTGAGGACTTCACCCTTGTTGTGAGTGTGGGTGTGTAAATGGGCGTGTAAATTGGTGCGGTAGTAGAATGATTAAAGTCAAAATTTTAAATTAAAAAAAAAAAAAAAGTTCCGGAATTTTACAGCAGTGGGGGAACGTGCCCCCATTCGTCCCTTCTTAAATCCACCGCGCTGCTTCTCATCAAGTTGATCATGGCACTTTGAAAATGTTTGTCATTTGTATCCATTCTCCTCTGAATTTGACTGCAGGTTCAAAATAAGGATATTCAACCCATACTCCATTTTTTCATTTTGGAGGAAAAATATTCTCCAACCCATCCTCTAAAACTCTCCTCCATTTTGGGAGGATGAACTTTGATCCTCTTAATATAGAGGATGAAGGAAAAAATAGAGGATCTCCTTCAAATATGTGTTGAGAAATAAAATGTTGGGTTAGAGTTGAGATAAATAGTACAATCCTCTAAATCTACTTTTCAAATAAAATAAATTAATTTGATTCTCTCAAATAGATATTTGGAGGGTGTTGGATTGGAGATGCTCCTAGCGAGGAGGCCAATCATAAAAATTCATTTTGGAAAAAGATAAAAAGGGGACCTAATAGTCAAGGTTCGCCTTATTTTTCCAACCCAACCAAGTTTGGGTGTACATTTAGCACAAGTAGAAAGGGGCCGCAGTACTCTATGACCAAATTTGGGTATACATTTGTGTCGGTGCATTTTTTATCACAAATTATGTCTCGAGATCCAGTATTTCTTTGTTGAGAACAGGAACAAAGGTTCAATTTGTTTCAACGTAAAATATTCTACAATATAAAACAATTTCTAAGAAAAATAATTTTGCAGAAAATAATAATTATTTAGTTTTCCTGTGTTTGGATGGCAATTACAGAAAGTTTTTCCAGAAAACAAAAAATTTCAAATATACACGTACAAGTACATTACAGTAGGCTATAGCCTATACATGCATACAGAAACTTCGAAGTCTTGGAACTACTCTATCTCTGGGTTGGGAATCGAGATAATGGAGAGTGTCTCCAGTTGACGGTTGGTGATACGAAGGAATTGGCCTTCAATGTTGAGAACGACGGGGTAAAATGACTTACAACACATTTGGAATGATAAAACAAACGGAGCCAAAAGTCACATCCAAATTTTGTGAAAATGTCAGTCGGTTTCATTACAGTGGAATTCTCTTAGAGGACCAGTACCCAACCCTCCAAGTTCAGCAAACCCGAACCTAATACACATGCAAGTAACTCAACAGAACACAAAACAAAGATGCATTAGCAGGCCATCGCAAAACAAAACAAAACTACAAAAGCTTAGAAAATTTTACTGATGTTATATATCCAGAAGATATCAATAGACCAAAAAGTCAGAAAACTCGCACCATACCATAAAAAGTCAGAAGACTCGCACAATAATTCTTAGATCTCCTGTCCTGTTTGGACTAGTTGAACAAGATATTGTGAAAAGATGAAAAGTAATAAACACTTGGTGCAAGAAATGTTACAAAACTATGCTGATGCCAGTAATCGGAGTCTACCTGCAAGAAATTATCCATAGTGAGATATTGCTAAATGAGAATGTTATAACGATTACAATTTGCAAATAGCACAATAACACAAGGAGAAACCAAGAAATATACTGTACAAGTAAACACTGATGCTTTCATGGACGACAAGAATGCACATATGTATATGTCAATGTGTGTGTGTATGACAGGATTAAGATCAAGTTTTAAATGGTTCTCAGTTACATAAAATTCTTTTTGATGTTCACCAGTGTCTTTCAACTCCATAATCACAGCAAGCTAAAAACCCCTTGTCTTCTCATAATTATAAACACCAATTTTCACAAAGCATAAAACGAAGCAGAAGGATTACAACCACCCAGCATAAACATCTGAGTCAACTAGAACAAGGAGTTATAACTACTATTCCAGAAACAAAAACAAAAACAAAAAAAGATGACCATGTCTAACGTCCCATCAAAAGACAAAATCTCATATGGTTCTCAAACATAAACAGAGAGTAATAGAAACTAGACAGAGAAGAGGGCAGAATAATGAAAAGATACGCATTTCGCCTTATTTTTCCTATCCATGTCAACGGGAAGAGTTGGGGCATTCTCGAGCGAAATGCCCTTGCTCGCCACATTTGTAGCAACCACCTCCTCCGCCACCACCCCTCCCACCTCCACCTCCACCGCCCTGAGGGCATTCCCTGGCCATATGTCCCGTCTCCCCACATTTGAAGCAAGCATTGCCACCACCAGCCCCACCTCTCCCGCCGCCACCGCCACCCTGAGGGCATTCCCTAGCCATATGTCCTGCTTCCCCACACTTGTAGCAAGAATTCCCACCACCTCCGCTGCCATACCTCCCACCTCCTCCGCTGCCACCCTGGCTACAGTCCCTGGCCATATGTCCCGCCTCCCCACACTTGTAGCAAGCATTACCGCCACCACTGCCTCCACCTCTCCCTCCGCCACCGCCCTGTGGGCATTCCCTAGCCATATGCCCCGTTTCCCCACACTTGTAGCACGCATTCCCGCCACCTCCTCTTCCCCTTCCACCACCTGAACCACCAAATCCTTGATCCCCCCCAGATGGTTTACCCCAGCTGTCATTTTGATCTTTCTTCTCTGCATTGCTCCAAGAAGATCCACCTGACTGATTTCCCCAAGAAGATCCACCACCTTGTTTGCTCCACGAAGATCCTCCCCCATCCTGCTTATTCAATGAAGCTGCTCCAGCATCACTACCCCATCCTCCAGTTTTACTCTCAGGTGCAGAAGAGGTAGAACTATTCCACACTGATTTGTTTCCGCTTGCTGGTTTGCCCCAGGAATTTTCTCCGGATACCATAACAGGAGTACTCTCCTGGGTATCCATGGATTTTCCCCAACCTATTGCCCCTTCCTTTTTGGTTTTTCCCCAGCCACTTAACTCAGCTTCTGATTGGCCTGACTTCCCACCTGAAATGCCCCATTCCCCAGTTTGATTCTTGGGTTCAGCATTGGAACCACCTGAGCTACCCCAACCTGCAGTTTGATTCAAGGGTTCAGCTTCTGATTTCCCTGCAGTACCCCATCCTCCAGTTTGGGATTTTTCAGCCTTAGACCCACCTGCAGTTTGATTCAAGGGTTCAGCTTCTGATTTCCTAGCAGTACCCCATCCTCCAGTTTGGGGTTTTTCAGCCTTAGACCCACCTGCACTACCCCAACCTGCAGTTTGATTTAAGGGTTCAGCTTCTGATTTGCCTGCAGTACCCCATCCACCAGCTTGATTACTGGGTTTCTCAGCCTTAGAACCACCAGCACTAGCCCATGCCCCATATTTATTCATAGGTTCGGCATCTAACTGGGCCGAACTCCCACCTGTAGACCATCCCCCAGTTTGAACCTTTGGTTCTGCCTTGGAAACACCAGTATTGCCCCACCCACCAGTTTGATTTTGAGATTCAGCTATAGAACCACCTGTATTACCCCAACCCCCACTTTTATTCTTGGGTTCGGCGTTAGAACCACCTGCATTATTCCATCCTCCAGTTTGACCCTTCGGTTCGGCATCTGATTGGCGGTTCCCACCTGCACTACCCCATCCCCCAGTTTGATTTTGAGTTTCAGCAGTAGAACCACTTGCTTTAGCCCACCCTCCAGTTTGATTATTGGGTTCAGAATCTGATTGGACTGAGGTCCCACCTCCAGTACCCCATCCTCCTTTTTCATTATTGGGTTCAGTCTTGGAACCACCTGCATTACCCCATCCCCCAGTTTGACTTTTGGTTTCAACACTGGATTGGGCAGAGTTCCAACCACCCATACCCCATCCTCCAGTCTGATTATTGGATTCGGTAGCTTTTCCCAATGAACCTCCCTCACCGGCTCCCCCACTAGACCTCCAGCCTCCACCTCCATCGCCACCACCCTGACTGCAGTCTCTAGCCATATGTCCCGTTTCCCCACACTTGAAGCAAGCATTCCCTCCCCCACCACCATACCTCCCACTTCCACCGCCACCCTGACTGCAGTCCCTGGCCATATGTCCTGTTTCCCCACACTTGAAGCAAGCATTCCCTCCGCCGCCACCTCCCCCCCTCCCACCCCCACCTCCTTGAGTGCATTCCCTGGCCATATGTCCCGTTTCGCCACACTTGTAACAAGCATTCCCACCTCCACCACCTTGAGTGCATTCCCTGGCCATATGTCCTGTTTCACCACACTTAAAGCAAGCATTCCCACCACCACTTCCACCTCCCTGAGTGCACTCCCTCGCCATGTGCCCCGTTTCCCCACACTTATAGCAAGCATTCCCACCACCACCTCCCTGAGTGCATTCTCTAGCCATATGCCCAGTTTCGCCACACTTGTAACACGCATTCCCACCGCTGCCACTGCCTCCCCTCCCACCTCCACCACCCTGAGTACACTCCCTTGCCATATGGCCCGTTTCCCCGCACTTGAAGCAAGCATTCCCTCCTCCTCCTCCTCTTCCCCTTCCCCCACCCGAACCACGACCTCCGTCAAATTTCCCTTCCCTCGACTCATCTTCTGTATTTACATCAGATTGCTTACTAGCCCAAGAAGATCCACCACCTTGTTTATTCCAAGAAGATCCGCCCCCATCCTGTTTATTCCAAGAAGACCCTCCAGCATTACTACCCCATCCCCCAGTTTGACTCTCTGGTACAGCGTTAGAATTGTTCCAGGCTGCCTTGTTTCCACTGGAATCTTCTTTGCTGCCCCACATATCTGGTGCTGCAGGTTTGCCCCAAGAACTTTCTCCGGATCCTATACCAGCACTACTCTCTAGGGGATCTGCAGATTTTCCCCACGCTGTTGCACCATCCTTTTTCACAGCCCCCCAACTTCCAGTTTGAGATCCATCCATGTTGGTAGGTTTATTCCAGCCACTTGCTTCAGCTTCTGACTGGCCTGAGCTCCCACCTCCGCTGCCCCATCCACCGGTTTGATTCTTGGGTACAGCTGCAGAACCACCCCATGCAGACTGATCTCCGACAGCTTCCTCATTAGCCACAGCATTACCCCATGAAGAGTTCTGTTTTTTAGTCGCTTTAGTCCCCCAAGGGCCATCATCTTCAACATCTTCACATTGTAAAACAAGAACAATCAGAATCAAAAGAGCACTAGTAACTAAAATTACAAACGATTTCAGATATGGTTGGTATAGAGGTCATTAATGCTTTTTCCAACACAGTCCGGTGATAATACCCTTACTTGTATTATTGTCAGCATTTGCAGAACTGGATTCAGGCTGAATCTGGAAATCAAAGACTCATGAAAAAATGTGGCAGATGAGAAAAAAACACAAGCCAGGACAAAATAACACGCAGATATTAACTTACCGTAAAACCTGAAGATGGGAAAGCAGGCCAAGAGCTCCTGAACAAAAGTGCCACCAATATCAGCTCAATTTTCAGAGTAACCAAAATTCAACCAGAACACAATATATAATACACACGTTGGGTTGGGTTGGGGGGGGGGGGGGGGGAACACAAAAAATTGTCCGACTGCAATCCAGTGAACCCTTAAATGCTATAGGAAATCTAATGGTAGGATGGAAACTTAAGCATCACATGCCAGCTACATTACCAGCAATAGATTACGATTCATAATTGTCATTACATATGTATTGATAACTTCTACCTTGCATGATCTTCGATCAACATATTTGATAGAATGAGATACCTATGAAACACTAAATCAAGATACAAGTGATCCCTCAATCCCTCCCGAAGTAAAGAGGGTATCATTACAATCCCCTCTTTTGTTCTATTATCTTAAATTAGGTAATTGTTTCCACCCCGTTAAAACTGAAACAGTTCAAGCACACAATTCACATTTAAAGTTGTTTGGACATAACAAAGTCCAAACATGGCTGGACATTTGTTGGATTATATGCCTGCCATTCTGCTTAAGAAACACAGGCACACAACAAAATCAGAACCCTCTACAAGATGAGAATGAGCAGAAGAGAATTGAAAAGTGATGAAAAATTATTATGACCTTTCCGCAGACAGCCCTCCAGCACCCCATCTATCGCCCTCTACTGATGTTCCTGCTCCCCCCATCCAATCTTCAAAATGTCACAGCAAACGTTATCACAACACATAACACCCCTGAGAGAGAGAGAGAGAGAGAGAGAGAGAGAGAGAGAGCAACTCTCCCCAACAACTATATTGACTGGCAAAGAGGTACAAAGAACCCCAACAAACTTTTGCTGAGAGGCTGCAGTCTCATCACATAAAGTAAAGCATACATCCTTTGCCCCATCTAGTAACTGTTTTTCAAGATACAAATAAAAGTTCTTGAAGATGAACACAAGTTGGTTCACCCTTCGTTTACGGGAAAAAAAGATGCACTCACAAGATAAAAGAATATCAATAACTGGAAACGTGATGGTCGAATGGTAACCAGCAGTACATAATACGGGCCAAAGTACCATAAGTTCCTACCTGTCGAGCCATCTTGAGTTCCAAGAAGATCAAATGGCTTTGCAGAGTCCACATCATCACTTGAAAAGAAGCAACAGCACATCAGAATGGTACCAAGAGAACATTAACATAAAATCAAGGTTAGCAAATGCAGTTCAGAGTTATATAAAATGGTACCCCATGGAAATGGCAGAACTCTTCCCACGAACCTCAGCAAGATGTTCACTTTTAACTATGGAATCAACACAAAAGAAATTACAATAAATACTGAGCCTACAATGAAAAGAAAGCCACCAAGCATAGCCAAGAATAACCAAACCTGTAAGAATTTTCTGCTGAGAATCAAGCTTTACTGTGATATCAGAACGACGCACAGCCAATACACGGCAGAGATATCCCTTAAGAGGACCTACTCTAATTCTTAAGGACTGACCAATAGAGAACATTCCATCTTTATCATCTCGGTTGACTACATTCATAAAAATAGTTTGTCAGGAGAAAGGTGTTAAAATCTTTAATCAGTGATCTAGTATAAAAGGGATCAAAAACTTGTGAACATACAATTGCTGCTCTTTTCACTAGCTTGCCAAGCTTTTTTAGGGGATAGAGGGGATTTAGGAGATGACGAGATATCTTCAAAGCCTTGGAACCCTGATTCATCTTCCTGATAACACAGAAAATTACATCAAACCAAATAAAAAACCAAAAAATGATGGAGAACCAGTAAAAAGAATCCTACTTAAATACTTTGAGTTATAAAAAGTACAACCTTTCCTTTACATGCATCGACAGAAAGTTTAGTTTTCTCGCAGATCTGAGATTTACAACAGATGAAACCACCATTTTCCTGTTCATTTTCATCATATAAAAAGATTATTCCTCTATAAATTTGCTTAACAATCCCTTGACGACCCTGCAATGCATAAAAGATTTGAGTTATATGCAAATCAGTTTCAATAAACTCCATCATAGATCATACACAGTCCAATTACTCGTCTAAAACAAGCTTCAAACCTGCAATGAGCCCTGTAAAATCCTGACTGTATCATTTACTGATATTGTCTTCATGCGGTGATCTAAGGCATGAAACTTCTTATCAAAAGATGCATTCTTCAACTGACGCAGTTCAATAGACACCACCACTGGTCCCTCTGAACCCTCCTTCAAAATCTGGGATAAAACAGAAAGCGCTAAGACGTCAACAAGGAATGAAGCACACAAACCATGTCATATACCTTGAAATAATCCTCTTTCTCCGTGCCTACAATAACACCAAAATCCTTCCGCCTGCAATGACAAAAATAAGAAAAACAAATAAAAAACAAAAGCAAAGCAATTTACCATGCCCAGGTAGTACAAAACCTATGTTCTAAAACATAGAAGTGATGGGACGGACTTACCCAAAAACCACAAGATCATGCACTTCAAAACTACTTGCTGTGCCAGCGCTTGATGAACCCTCTCCTTTCCCACCACCTTTGTCCTTCCCACCAACTTTGTCATTCCCACCACCATTTTCACACCTTGTGCGCTTCTTTTTCTCACCAAAAAGCTGGGTAAGCCACTCTTGAGAATCAGGTTCTTCTTTCTTACAAGGCTCAAACTTCAGGAGTTCATCTTCAGAAGGTATTAAACCCCAGAAGTTTAATGAGTCAATCGCTACTTTTTTGTACAAGTAACCATCTTTGAGCATCAGCCCGTCAAGAACCTCAAAAGCTTGGCCAGTATCGCGGTCACGCCTATATTGCATGAGAGGCCGGAACTCCCTACAGAAAAGACATGAACACATATAACAAAAGTTGTGGCACCCAAAACTCAATCTGGAAAAAGAAGTGTGCACTTTACTCAAGTTCAGTAGAGCTGATCAATCTAGGTGTTGGCGTAGCCGTCTTCTTGGAAGCAATGCCTCCACCCTTAGCCGTCTTTTTGGACGCAACTCCTCCACCCTGAAAGCATTTATAAATCATGTATCAAGCATCCCATTAACATAGTGGCTTCTGTGTAGAGTCCTAGAATATTAGCTGCTCCTATAGGCTTTTCAGAACATTGAATTGAAAAGAACGATATTCAGATTTTTTCCCGCACGAGTTTACAGTATCTTACCACCTCTAACAAGTGCAATCTTACTTCATGTCAGGCAAAGGAAGCTAGATAATTAAAGAAATCTAATTGAATCCTAGTCTACAAAATATAGTTTCTCAAACAGAAAAAAACACAATGTTCAAACCCGTCATGAATTTTGGGCATCTGCGTGATTCATGATCTAACGATTCTAACTCGATACTTCTAAAAATATAATAAACTAAAAAGAATCAATACAAGTTCACAAAGTGTGCAGTTTCTACTTCTCCAATTTTCTTGGCCGAAAAAGTGAACAAGTTATGAGTTAGGTAATTTCTCCCACCATAAAAAATAAGGAAAATGCGTCCATTAGAAAAAAGAGCTTGTCCAAGATAGAAGAATATCATTACATATTTTTCAGCCAATGCTTGTAGATCAATTCTAGGTATCAGCTTCACTGTAGCTTTCTTCCGTGCATCATCCATAGATACGACCTACAAAAACATCATTAAAAAGTAAATGGAGAACTGAAAACCAGTTACAAAAGTTTAATCCGACAAAATAACAACCAGAAAACAATCTAGTAAAGAGCTCTGTCCAATGGACAAATCCAAAGTACCTGTGCTAGATCCCCTTTATATTTCCCACTCTTCACCCGGGCCCAAGTGCCCACTGAAACTTCATTGTATTTGCTTCGCACAGAGAGCAAATGAGAAATTTCATTACTTGGGACGGGTGTCACCCGGCTCGAATATATAGAACAGAGACCTTTGCATGCCTACATTTGAATTGACATGTTTCCACATTAGTTCACTCGCAGTAGCATCACCAATAAGAGCAAAAATACTGGCATACCAAGAACAAAGCTAAATATTTGCCATAACCAGTAACTAAAACAACGACAAAGAAGAAGAAAAGTACCTCATTAACATCGTTTTGCCTTTCTGCTTCGATGTAAATAAAGCCCTTCACATGGTCTAGTGCAAATGCAGAAATTATCTGCAACTTGGTTCCAAGAGCATGCAAGTCCACAAACTTCTGCATCAGGCAGAAAGCAGAATGCCTCTCACGTCCAACCTACACAAAAGAAGTTGCTCAGGAAAATAAAGGAAGAATGAGAAGATGTGGAAACATAACCCATGTTTATTTTCCTACACTATACCATGCATTTAATTTTCCAGATGGTAGGATCCCTGGAAGAAGGTATGACTGCATCTACGTCCATTGGTCTTTTAGACCCATACGCATTTTCCGCAAATGTAACGAAACCGGCACCTGGTCTGTAACGCTCTTCCATCATTTTTTCCAGTTCTTCCTCACTCATCTCCTCCTCTTTGGGAAAAAGTGGAAACTGATGGTCTTTTCCAAAATCATTTTTGCCTTTGTCGGTTGTTTTAAATTCATCTTCCAGGAAGCCTTTATTCAGTGGAGAAAAAGAACAAACCAGTCAGCCAAGGTTCAAAGCATAATCACAAATAAATAAAGCAGTTCTACAACCCACGCAAAAAAAGAAAATAGCATTGCACCACAACGTTATCCAAAACCAACGAGATCAGAAGATTCAGAACGACATAACAACAAAACCAGAAAACCCCACATGCAATGCAACCACAAAAGCCCCAGCAACGCAGACAAAAAAAAAACCTCTAATAACTTCAAGTTGCATCAAAACATAGTTTCAAAAAGCATTCCTACAGATTCCTGAAAAGCAAATGGATCAGAAAACCTCACATCAGAGCCCTAACCCTAAACACAGAGTTCGATATCATCCAAACAAAAAACAATCGCACATTAGAAACCCTAAGTTCTTTAAAGATTCAATATCATTTCCGTCACAGAGAGATCAAAGATTCCTACCATCAAAGCCCGAACCCTAACCACGCAGTTCAATAGTATCATCCAACTAAAAGCATATCGCACTCATATAACCACAAACCCACCAACCCCTGCGTGCGCCAAAATAAAACCCTAATTCCTTCGAAAACAAAAATGCAGGAAGCACACGACGGAAAACTGCATTTTTTTTTTTTTTAAATTTTTACCATCCTCGTCGAGGTCACTGTCGTCGCTGGACTCGTCCTCGTCCTCCTCGAGCTCGTACGCGGCGTCGTCGAAGAACTGGAGAACGCCGCGGTTATTCCTCTTCCGGCGACCGCTGCCGGCCTTCTCGTTGCCGCCGCCGCGCTTCCTCTTCCCCGACGATTCCTCGCCGGCGACCTCTTTACCCTTCCGAGACGCCATCCGAGAACAACGCCAAGGTTGTAACGGAGAGGAGAGAGAGAGAGGGGAGTGAGTGTGGTTTGCTAATGTGGGAGCGTCATCAGGCGTAGTCTACAGGTGGAATCTGTACCGTTTCCTATGCCTTTTTTGCATCTAAGTCCCTGACGTTTCGTTAATTGCGATTGACTATGTGCTCTAGTGCTGGTTCAAGATTCTCTTTCTAAAAATAAATATTTATTTCGGTTTTACGAGACACGTCATCCTCTCATACTACATCATTTTTAATTTAAAAAAATAAGAACTTATTTTTGCACTTTACAGCTTATTTTGGGCTATCAAAAAATAACAATGTTATTACCATACACAAACACTTACACAGTCAATATTATGTTTGTGTGGTCATATATTTATTGATTAAAAAATCGTCCTTTCCGTATGTATTTCAAGTGAAAAAGATGCGGGCCTTTTAAAACAAAGTAAAAAAGACGTGCACTCTCTTATTTACACGCATCTTAACGAGTCTAAGAAAAATTAACTAAATTTTATTGGAGGATTATTTATAGAGGGTGTGTAAAATGGGTGATTTAGGTGATTTGGGTGAATTGTAAATATTTTGGGTCTTGAATGAGTGATTGATATTTATATAACCTAATTAGCTAATTACACATACTAGACATAAAACATTACTCTTTCTCTCTCTCTCTCCCTAGGTTTCAATGCTTAGGATTTTCTCAGGGGAGGGGAGGGGCGGCGCCTTCCCCCCCTCGCTCGCTCGCTCTCTCTCTCTCTCTCTCTCTCTCATCTATCCCCCTAATTTCGGCAAGATCTGACATCGGCGGAACCGATCGTCGCCAAAGCAGTCCACCTATGTGCTCCTTTGTCCGATCTTCCTCGTTGTGTGCTCTTCTTTTTGATTGGCCTGCATTCCATCAACCTTATTAGGCCGGTCCCGTTCTTGTCGTTTTGGGCATGCATAGGTTCACACCCTGACAAGGGCGTAGTTTCTTGGGACGGATGTAGTAGTTGGTGGTGCTGTACGGTGGGGTGTGGCTGCTATGGTGATCGAGGTTCCATTCCGTGATCTTTGCTATGTCTTGACCAGCCTTGGGGCAGCGATGTTTTTAGGCGGCTGGACTTAGGGGTGCGGATATGTTGTTTGCTCGTAGGTTTTGCTTTAGTTTTTTTACTATTTTTTTTTTAGGTTTCCTTCATCTGCGTAGGAATTTCTCTCACATCCTCATGGGTGTGGGTGTGGTGGATTTTCTTCGTCATCTTGACGACTTTTCAAGGTCGGAGACGAGTCTTATCTATGTGAGGTCTTAAATATTCGTTTGTGAGTTTAAACCTCCTTTGTGATTGCTTTCCTCCCTCATTGGGCGGTGACTACCCATTCTGTCACGACCCGCTATCCCTAGACCCCTTAAAAGGGAATTACAGCCTGTGATCGGCCAACAAGGCCTTCTTACATAACCAAATGGGCTCAGAAAAAGTGCTCTAAAAAAAATGAACATTTACGGAAGCAATTAAGAAAACTTCACTTAAATTTAGGGGGTCTATTGATAAAAATAACCATAACTAAGTTTAAGCAAAATGAGCACAACCCATTTGGTCTAGAGCATCCATACATTGATAACTTTCATGATATCATACTTACATTAGCATGAACATCCATAGTCTTCCCTAAATTACATAGCTTACGTACATCACGTTACAAAAATTATATACATCCTTGATCATAAGGGAAACAAGCACAAAACATGCCCAAAAATTACAAGTCTTCTTTCTACTTTCATTCTAAATGCAAAACACTTCATGAAGTCCAACTGGCACAAAACATAGCACCAAAAAGCTATCACACTTCATCACCTGAAATTGGTAAATAAACCGTCAGCTGAAAGCTCAGTGAGTAAAGCTCATACTCTAATCTGGGTTTTGAATATTCAACACACATATAGCACATTAGTTACAAATATTTAAAAGAAATCCAAAAGATATTTTACATGAAAGCTTAACGTATTCGAACACATTTACTTAGCCAATACCGCTAAGCTTATCACACACATATACATACTTGGCACATATCGGGATCCCGGCCGATTATTGGTACCCATCGGCAAGGGCACATACCTGGATATTATGGAACCCTCCAGGAAGGCACATACCTAGATATTATAGAACCCTCCAGGGAGGCACATAATGCTAGCTATTATGGAACCCACTAGCGGGCACATACGGTAAGACTTGTAACATACATGGACTTGTAACATCTTAAAAAATAAATTGAGAATCATTCCATATCATAACATAACACTCAAATCAAGTAGGCATATTACTTCCTAGCATAGGAAGACCAAATCACACTTCATAGAAAAAGTTCATAAAATTTTCCGTTTCAAAGTATGAGATTACTCACATTCCGTTGCACTTCAAGTAAGCATCAACTTGTATCCCTTGTATCCTTCGCTTGATCACCAAATCCTAAGTATTGTATATGAACATACATTATTTACACAAAGAACTCATAAAATGATGCACATGCATGATTGCCCAAAAAAAATGACAAGTTAACCATGACATACTCCAACAATTCTTGAGGATGAACCACAATGAACTAGGCCTCGAAAATTTTAACACATAAAGAGGACTCATATGCATATGGTATCAAATTTTCTTGAGAATTTACGTGGCCAAAAGCTTCCCTTACAAACTAGGAGAATAAGCAACAAAACTGCAGAATTCAGCACAATGCAAAACAGAACGCAGCTTAGTAAACGAATTGTTTAAAATTATTCCCTTGGATTTTTACTCTAATTTTTGGACACAATATACTAGACACATATGGGTACCTCACATAAAAATTTCAGAAAATAACATGATGAGAAACTAGGTCAAACATACCAAAAATCGAAGGCCAACTCTATTCAGCACCAGCAGCAAAACAGAGTGCAGTTTAGTGCGAGATTTTTATAGACTTCGTTTTAAGGAATATTAATCCCAAATTTTTACACGACATTGTAGACTCATTGAGGGACATCCCATAAAAATTTCGTAATTTTTGAAGATGATTTACTATGTCTAAAAATTCGTGGCTTAGGGTACGAATTCCAGTAAATTTCTGGACAGATTTCACTTTAAACTCACTACAAGGAAACTTACCTCTTTTAGGTTTAAACCATGGATTGAGGGCTTCCAACACTTGGGTGAGGGATGGATTTGAGATTAAATCTTGTTCCAAGAACTTGATTGAACCCTAGAACCAAAAAACCCTAGAAATAGAAGATGGGAAGACTCCTTGATTTTTTTCCTTGAGAGGAGTGGGAGAGAAAGAAATGTTAGAAGGAATGAGAGGGTGAGGGACTGATATTTTTTTCCTTCCATCCACGTCTGGAATTGTCTAGAAAAGGGTAGTCTAATTATCAAATAAACTCTTACATAACATTCTCTTCAAATAAGGACCCAATAATATTTTCACATTAACCCATAACCTTGTTTTATAAATCTCTATGTTTTGTCTTTAGGAAATTTGACTCATAAAACCACATAATTTGACATCTATGATTAACTTATACTTAAACAAGCATAATTAGCATAATTAAACACCTCGGGTGTTACACATTCCCGATGTATAATTTTTGTATCAATGAAAATCATTCTAAAGTTTGACCAAAAATAAAATAAAATAAAATACCCGGGTGTGCACATTCAACGAGCCTAGATTTGGTCTGGCCTTGCACCACAAAATAATGGACCTTATGTGTATCCAAGATCTTCCAATTGATTCAAATATTTTTGAAATTTTTTTATTTCTACGAATTTTAAGGAAAAAAAAGTTTTGTACCCTCAACTATTGTAAATATTACTTTGCTGGAATAAAATATTACAAACTCGAACAAATTGTATAGATACTTTTGTTTCTTGAGTTTTTTATTTAAGTAAAATAGATACAATCTAAGCAATATTGTGTGGGGCCGATTTCCCTCACACAAAAATTGACACAAAACTAATTAGAGTTCACACAAATGATTGGAGCCGTTCAATTAGTTTAAAATAGGTTTTCAAGAGTTCCCATAAAAAATCAACTCATTCCAATATCGGTAAGCGCTTCATTAGTTCATTCAATTTTATCTTATGAAATTTGACAGGAACCAACTGAATGAACCGATTAAGCATTTTCTGATATCTAAATGAGTTGATTTTTTATGAGAACCCTTAAAAATATATTTTAAACAAATTGAACAGCTCCGATCATTTGCACGGGACTCCAAAATGGGTTCCACAAAAAAATTGTGTCAAAACTTGTGTCAATTTTTTGTGTGAGGAGAACTAGCCCATAGGGGCTAATTCTACCCACACAAATTGTGACATTTTCATCTCAGCCATGAAAACTAATGGATGAAATTAAACTTAACTGATCCCAACACATTGACACACACTATAATTACTCATTTCTTTTTCAAAATATTCCCAATGAATCCCACACTACTACAACCAAACCCTAACCACCACCATACCCTAGATTCACGTTCTGGTCGGCCTTCCTACCTGGTCTCATCCTCCACCATCACCAACATCGGCATCTCTACATTGAACAAATCAAACAATTATAAGATGTGGAAACTTGCCGGTTCTACTTTGAACAAATCTACAAACAATTAAAAAGCTAGGAGATATAATTTTGATATTGCAATTTTCATTTAGATCCAACTGAACTGGTTTTGCAATTTCCATTTCGATTTAAGTTAGGCAGAGGGACAAAGTGAGAGAGAAGGGAAGGATCAAGTGAAGACAGAGCAATTTTGGAGCAGCAAAAAAGAGGGACATGGCTGGTCGGTCTTTTGATCGAAGTGAAAACCAATGACCGTGGAACCCAAGTCGTTCAGCAGTGATGTTGATGCCATAATCGCCTGCCTTCGAGTGCACGTTGACAGAGAAAGGGGCCGACAGTAGTGATGGTGGAGGATGAGATCGGCGACGAGAAAGGGGCCGACAGTAGTGATGGTGGAGGATGCGATTGGCGACGACAGAGGGGTGGGGAGGCTAGCCAAAAGGTGGATATGGGGTATGGTGGTGGCGGTGTGGACTTCGGTGGAAATAGGGTCGACCTAAGGTATATTTGGGTGCCCAAGACTTGTTTTAAGAATGGTGCCCTAAACGTTTGACAATTTTTACAAATAAAAAAAATAGTCAGAAAAAGCCAAAATTATAGTATTACATCCACTTTGCCAATTAAGCTCTTGCTCTGTCGATGTAGGACAAACAAGTTGCAAGACAAAGCCTCCCACGTATAGTCCTACATCGCTAGTTGAAGGAAACAATAAGGGCAAAAAATCTTTTATAAGTAGAAAATCCTACTACCTCAGTATCAATGCTCAAGAGACTGGGTATTGCTTCTGAAACTTGGACTAAGTATTTCCTAAAAAGAGTCCTACCCAACCCAAATACTAAAAAAATTGGGTGCCCCAAAAATTGGGCATCTTAGGGATGCCCAAGGCCCAGGCCTTGTGCCTAGGCCAGCTATGGGTGGAAATAGAGGAGACGAAGAGGGAGGGAGGGAAAGATTAGGTGTAAGTGAGATAGAGGAAAGATTAGGTGTAAGTGAGATAGAGGAAAGAGAGTACAATATAACCTTAGCCATTGATTTCAATGGTTGAGATTGAGTGTCAAAATTTTGGTTGAAATTCCTAAACACACAATTTTGTTTAAAATTCCTAAATGCACAATTTCGGGGACGAAATTATTTTAAGGGGACAGGTTGTAACGACCTGGATTTTCAACCCAAATTTTTGCCCTATTTGTTTTCGAATAAAGAAATTATTTTTAATCAAATAGTCTATAGTAATCGATTAATTATAAAAATATAATTAGATTAAACTCGAACCTGGATTAATTTTTGGTGATTTAAAATTTGTTTAACATAATGTTACATTAATTAACTTGTATCTATATAGGTGTATAAATATGTATCCATGCTTATCTTTCCCTCCACATACATACATGTCCATATACATTCCATTTTAAAACCACCTAGCAGTTGCCACAAAATATGGCTACGGTTCCCTCTCTGACTCATCCTCTTGGCAACCCCTCTCCCTTATCTATCCCAATTCTATCTCTCTTATTATTCCCCACGTCTTCTTCTTTTCCATAACATTTTCCCCTGTCAATTCACACCCTAATCTCCCCGCTGCCGTATCTCCAGCCGCCCTCGCAGCCATAACGACGTTCGTCTCAGCAAATCACATTCGAAGCTCGCTGCGTCGTTTCCACGCCAACCGCACCCCAAACCACGGCCTGGTTTGAAGCCTATTTATACCCACGTCCCTCATATCCAAAAAAAAAAAACACCAACCAAGACACCTCCCATCACCGCTGGAAATCAGTAGAAAAGTATAACAGAGGAGGAGCCGGAGCATCCTCATCACCACCAGACCCCCACCACCGCCGGGACCACCCACTACCAAACCCATCACCTCCAGTCCGTACCTGCCACCACATGACTGCCATACCCCACCACAATCAGTGAGAGAGAGAGAGAGTTGTGGCCATGGGTGTGTGCGCACTGTGAGTTTCGTGGGCACACCGCCGCCGCGGACTCCATCGGAGTGCCGCCGGACGCCGCCCTGAGATTTCGGAACCACCACGGCGATCTACGGACACCGTACAACATTTAGGGGTAACACTAAGGGGTAACACCAGGAGACTACGATGAGTGACGTCACTCACACTAAGGGGTAACACCAGGAGAGAGCAGTCTATGGGGGCTCCTGGTTTTGGTGTTGGTGTGTCTTATATATGAGGGGGAGGGGAGGCCCCTTTAATATTACAGGGCCTCTCTCCTCCCCCCCCCCCCGGAGGGTTTATAGTGGGGCTCACGTGGTGATTGCGCAACACATCCTCGCCCTCGAATTAAAGTGGGCTACTTCAATTTGAATTGATGGTCGAGATGTACAGTGGGGGAATAATTAGGATGTTTTGTCCCGCAGGGCTCTCTTGGCATTATATTAAGTGTGTTCAAAATGATCATCATAACGTGGCCCCTACATGTCTGGTCCAGTATTCACATGTAGGACGTGGTCCCTACAATGTTGGGCCTCCACTTAATAAAAATACATTATGTCTTCATAAAATAATGTAGACATCAACGTGATGAGAGGAAATAATGTATATGGTTGCAGGTACAGGACATTTGCTCCTGTTACAAATGTCAAGCGTAAAATAAATTTCTAGAAAGAGACGTCATCATCTACCCGTCGCCGGTACTATCGGCGGACGACTTCTCGATGTGGATGTAAATAGACATTCCCAAACTCGGGTTTGTTGGAAGAAGTCTTTCAAGAAGAGGGCCTTATGCCCTATGCAGAACCATAATTCACAAGTCGTGGACATGCCGTGCCTAGGTGACAAACATGCTGATTACCGTGGCAAGAAAATAAAGGTCTAGAGCACTCACATGGAGGGAGTTATGGTGCGTGCAGTGCCGAAACTTACTATCGACGTGGACGAGAAACTGACCAGGGATAACGTTTGTTGCGAAATGTACTTGATTCTGGACCAGGATCCTAACCCCGTTTCTAAGCCCAATTTTCAGGACATGTTTGACTGGAAGTTTGGTGATCAGCGTATCGGTTGTTTGATATGGGCTAGCGAGCTTAACCGTTTCAAACTTATCAAGCGTCGTTGCATTGACATGCTGTTTGAGAACTTGGAACCTGGTGCTCTCACGCAGTTGCACATTTTTGAATATGTGGAGTTTAAGTATGGGAGTTAGCTGATTACGGAGTTGGGAGTCAGCTGATTACAGAGTTCAGGGATTTAAATGACTGTACAACGAGATCCTACAGTAACATAAGTAGAAACGCACTACTTGTGTTCATAGTTTGGGAATGTAGGAGCGGTGCTCAGACAATTTTTAATATTAATTCGCGTGTAAAGCTTTATCATTGAACAAATAAATGGAATGTGCAGCTATTTGTTAATTACTATTATTTAATGCAAGATATGAAGGACATGTATGACCGTAGCTAATTACATATATTATGGGCTAGTTACAGACGCCTATCCAAGGGATGCTTGGGTTGCGTAGATTCAGGTAGTGGAGATGTGAGTTCTGATACGGCGGCCTTACCCGCTGACTTGACGATCCTCTCCATCTGTTGATCGTCGAAAGTTACACAGCTGTTGTGTGATCCCACCTGACTTGCTGATGGCTCGGGGTCTTCATTGTTGTTCTCTATAATTGGATGTTCTAATACTGACGTAGACCGCCATGCGGCCATAAATTCAGTTGTTGTTGACCCGTACTGGCCCATCGGTGCCGTTAGGAAGGCTGTTCTGGGGAGGGAAATTGTGGACAATGTTCTTGAAAGTCTGGCGATTGCAGTTGTTCTCTCGCAGTACCAGACGTCCACATTGTTCGCCGTGAATATTTTGGAGTTAACCTCGATTATTGGTGGCCTGAATTCCACCTCATCTAGGAATGCATGTGTTGAAAAGCTTAGGGATGCTCTAAGCTTGCAGTATTTCTCGTGTCGTTTAAGGTTGGTGTTTGATAAGTGATAGGATGCTTCCCATGGACATATAGTTGTATCCCCTATGGCGAAAGCTGTTCCGAAATATGTGATTGTCATTAGACATGTGACTGGGAAAGCGAACCTAGCTTGTATCGCCGCTTTGCCATGAACGTGTGTATCGAAGATCCTGACTTCAACTATTCCTGTGGCGTTAACTGGACACTGTGGTTTGTACCTAAGTTTGCATTGATCTATCATTAGTGCCTTTCGCCTGAATAGAGTGCCTACTACTCTGGCCCCTATGGACGGATTCTCTATGTTGATTACCGTCAGCTTCTCATTTACTACACCGTCTACAATTCCGGTATTGACGTTATTGTCGTCGTTTGTGTAGTTTTGGATTTCAGACATTGTGAAATAATATGTTGTTCGGTCTAATGTGGTAGCGCAGTGGCCGTGGTGGTCATCGGTTGTAGATAGTGCTTTGGTATTGTGTATTTCTTGGAGACTACGATGAGTGACGTCACTCACACCAAGGGATAACATAATTATTTTTATTGCATGGTTATGTGTTGTTAGCATGTTGGTACTTTTAGTTGAAATGTTGAACCGTGTGATATTTTATTGTGGTTGTAGATTGGATAAATAGGTCCTAGGGGTGGTTACGAGTAGTGAATCATGTAGACGATGATAAGTAAATAGAAAATGGTAAAGTGTTGAAAGTGTGAGTACCGTGTGGGTTGTGAATTGAGCCATGGCGATGGTAATGGTAACCAATGGGGCCCTGTGTTGAAATTGGTTACCTGCGGGGCCCGGTGATGAGATATGTTGTGACATTAATGTATGATATACGTCATGGAAAGTTTCTCTTCGAGGAAGAGAATGAGTCCCATGAGACGGTTATAGTTAGTGAGTTGTTACTGTATGTTACGTCATGGGAAGTTTCTCTTTGAGGAAGGGAATGGGTCCCATGAGACGATTAAAGTTAGCATGGGGTAGTGAATGTCCAACCTAATGTACGATACGTCATGGGATGACTCAATCCTCCTGTTATGATCTTAAGTGAGAAAATTCTAGATACATAATTTAGGTGCGCCCACCTAAGACCCTGGTGCAGGATAAGCAAGAGGAAGGGTGGACCCATGAGATTGTTGTAGTTAGTGGATGTGGGAGGAAAGGATCTCGTGGAGAGGATCTTTAGATTACATGTAAGATGATGGATAGTAAAGAAAAAGACAATGTGTTATTATTTTGTACCTTTTGTGTATTATGAATTATTCTATTGTTGATTTGCATATTGTGGTATTGGGTTTTAAGATTTCTACTTGGTGAATTATCACTCAGGATTGTATCCTAGCAAATCATTTGCTTTGGCGTTCAATTTGCTAGAGCACGCAGGATTCCACAGTGGGGCAATTGATACAGGTGGGACCTTTAGAATGGAGTCTGGGTCAACATTGCTTAGAATTCGTGTCAAAACTAGAGTCGCTCTGGAGTTGCTTTTGTTAAATAAATGTACATGGATTTTTGTATTATTTTGAAATTGTAATTTTTGTATAAGGATAAATGGAGGCCGGCCTAGAAATTTGTAAAATTCAGCATATTTTAAGAGTAATGTGCCCAAAATTCCTTGAAAAATCGGGACTTTACAACTTCCCTTTCCTATATAAAGCAAACTTCACCATTGTATTCATACACACTTTCAGACAGAGAATTTTTTTGCCCATTCTCCTCTAAAAAACAATTTCCTACCCTGAGAAATATTGTAATGTATTTCCAAGTCATTGTAATTTTCTGTAAGTTTTTAATTATTCAATAAAATTTTCATTTCAATAATTTCTATTGTTTATACAATTTTGCGTTCACTTCATTCCTAATTATTAATCTGTTTAATCTACCTTCTATGCTTATTAAAAGTAATTCTTATATATGCGCTGCTTCCTCCACTGATATGCACACACTATCTTATGTCGGCCGGTCGCACTAAGTTATAAGAATTATTTTCAAGTCAATCTCATTTGATCTAACAGGCTTAAACATTCTACCTAGTCCCACGTCAAGACTTGAATACCAATTTCAAGTACAGTTGACTGTGTAGACTAGTGGATTATGCAGTTGTATACACCCATAGAGCCCACACCTAGCCCAATCTATTTATGTTGAGTGAAACCATTAACACTTTTGTAAAATCATATTTATAACTTTATGTTAAATAAATAAATAAATATATATATATATATTTATACACGAAAAAAAGTGATGCGAAATTATTAATGTAGGCTAAGTTTCAATTATTGTTTAAACGGGTTAAACAAGCTAAAGCTAAAAAAAAAACACGAATATCGAGATATAATATTTAACAAAAATAATTTGTCCAAAGTTCTTAAGTTATTTACAAATTTTTTAGGAGAACCCCACCCATAGTGGGAAGTCAATAAGTTTTGTTGTAGAGTTAGTAAATTTTGGTTTGGTATGTTAGCAATTTTTGGAGCGACTTTAGGCCCCGTTCCAGAACACCTTCTTAAAAAATAAGTACTTATTTCACATTTTCAAACTTAAAAATAATGTAAACGAAAAATAATTTTTCAATTATCTATCAAACAAAATCTATATTGATAGGAAAATTATTTGCGTAAGCACATAATTTTAGAGCTTAAAATTGTCTTCTTAAAAAATAAGTACTTATATATGGTTCTGGAACGGAGCCTTAGCAACTTTTGTACCGGAAAGGTAAATTTTTGTGTGGAATGAATCTTAGTGGTGAACATGAGTCATGATATATATGGTATGGTGAATGTGGTGAGGGTAGTACTTTGTGGATTCAAAAGATCCATCTACCTCATCCATTATGACTCATCTCACAAGTGAATTGAGTTTAAAACGAATTTAGAATGGATGAATTTAAGTACATTCATGAGTTTGGGTCAACATTGAAATCCTGAATCAAGTAGGTTAAAAAAATGAGGAAAGTCTATAATACACACCTTTTAAAAGGGTGTACCATATACACTTATTTTATGGTTCATTAATAATATTTTAGCATGTTTCGTAACTTTTGTTCTAGAATTCATAACTTTTCAGCAGTATGATTCGTAACATTTTCATTATGATTCATACCATTTTGGTATATCTCGTAACCTTTATACGATTCATAACTTTTTAACAATACGATTCGTAACATTTTCTTTATAATTCATAACATTTTGGGGGGTGAATATGATACACATCCAAATAAGGGGTGTGTATTGTAGTCTTTCCCAAAAAAATATTCAATATATTATAATTTGCAAAATTCACTTACTAGAGATCCTACTACTCCATTAAACAAGCCCAATCCTTTTTTTCATCGACAAAAAAAATTATTAGGGAAATCTTGCCAAAGGGAACCTAAGATCAATATGAACACTCTTATGTAAATCCCGAAGTAAATTGATCAAATAAATTAAATAGGCCCTATATTTTGGGAAGTTGTCCAATGCAATCTTTGTGTTTTATTCACACAAATTAGAACCCTCATGAATTAATAGAGTACGGTCTTCTTGCCAATTAGTGGTGAGAGTAGAACCTGCAAGTTGGGAAGGATAAACTCATTACTTAGTGTCGTAATTTCCCTTGACTCAAATTTCCTTGGTAGTTTGCAGATTTGATATTTTTGGTGAAGATTTATTTAGGGTTCGCAAAGATTTTACGACTATGCCCATTTAAATAGATTCCCTCTGTATTCATTTCATCAAATTCAGAATTACGATTGAAAAAAGTTAGAATTTAAATTAAGTCAAATCGAATTCTCAGTTCAGATTATTTGATTTTGGTGCGAACATTTGGTTCACAAAGGAAGTTTATGACTATACTCATTTGGATGGGTCGTGTACATATCCAATTCAGAAAAATTGAAATCATATTGGAAAAATTCAAAACTGGAATCAAGTTTTCGGAGTTGTAATTGGAAATTCTTTTCAAATTTTCTATTAACAAAAAATATTTTTGACAGAACAATGCATTTTAATGAAATTGAATTCTTCACGCTGAGCCCGATCATTACGGATCAATATGTTGGAACACAAAAAGGTTCTTGAATTTTTGGTGAAAAAAAAGGGTTCTTGGATATCTTATTTTGGTGCACCAGAAATAAAAAGTTCTTATGCAATATGCTGTTTGAGGCTTTAAGGGCTTGTCCGGTTGAAGATGTTTAGATTTGAATTTATAATGATTACGGTAAGGAAATATGCTAATAATTGAGATAATGATTAGAGAAAGTCAGAAATAAAAATGAAAGTAGTGGTTGAAGATAAGGGTAAGAGCATCCACATTAATCTTAGCTGATTTTGGACCAAATTAATCAACAAACATCACTTTTCTATTTTAACTAGTACTTTTTCACAATTACATAGAATCAGACTCCTTACTCTAACTATCTTCTCAATTAAAATAATATAGTAATAGAAGATGGGGCTTTTCTTTTATTAAAGTAATATGGGGCTTCCCCATATTACTTTAATGTAGGGTGCAAATAATGTGGGGTGCTTTTGATAAAATAATATAATGATGTGAGGTGGGCTAAGAATAATAGTAATATATAGAGTGACTAGTGAATAGTTCTTTGGCTGAATAAACGAGGAACTGTTTCTCTTTCAACCGTTGGGTCATTATAGAAAGCCTAGTGTAGGGTAGATATTGGAGCTTTTTTGGATTTTCCTCGCTACTTTAGTTTTAATTACATGAGCTTATAATAAGCTTGATGCAGATGCTCTAATGAGTGAATATTAGAGTAGGATAATAATTTCAAGTCCAAATCCTCCATCAAACAAATTGGCACATTTTTTAAGGACCACACGGGCTGTCCAACTCGTGTGATAATTTAGCCTTAATGCATGGCATTTTTGAAGGACCCGAATGGGCCTTGGAAGGCTTTTCTTTTGTCTTGTAAGCACCCAAATGGGCTGTCCATTTGTTTTTCGGCTTTGAAAGGAAATGAGGTGGACCCACGTAAGCTGCCCAATTGGAGATTTGGAGGGCCCGTGAAATACGTGGAACTTGACGGGCCGAATGAAAATCTAGTAAACTTCAATGGCTTCGAAGAATTTTTTTATTTTTTTTTGATCAGTGGCTTGGAGGATTTGATTTGATGACATAAAGTGCATTGCATGTTAGCTTATGCTGCTTTCAAAAATCTTTAATGTAGAACTAGGGCTCCGTTTGTTTAGATGTAAAGTATTTTTGTGCAAAATATTTTACTTATTTTCCCTTATTTGGTTTGGTGGTTGGTTGTGTAAAAAATGAGGAAAACATTTTATATGTAAAATGCTTTTCATTAATTGGGTAAAAATGACTTACCTTTAAATTTTCTGTAAGTTATTTTCCGAAATAAACCCGCTTCTTTCTACTGCAATTCTTACTACTCAGTTTTCTCGATCGTCAGTCTTGACCAATGTTCAATTCCAATATTCTCAGATCTTGATCTTCACCATTTAATTAAGCCTCCCCCCTCTCTATACTATTTTGTCAATTTTGGAAGTGCTAACTAAACACCGAAAAATAAAAGTTTAAAGTTTGTTTTCTAAAAAAATATTTTACATAAAAAATATTATACATTGTAAAACATTTTACATCGAAACAAACGGAGCCTTACTTTCAAAATAGCGGTAAGTTGTTTTACCACGTCAATCTTGTGCGGCTGTGCCAGTAACTATCACGTGTTTCCCTCTACTAAACTTCCAATTTTGCTGTTTGACTGTATCTTTGTGTTGCAATTTTGGATGCCTTCATGCCTAAACCAATTTTAAACTTTTGCTGGGAAACGTATTTTCCAATGGTTAACCAAACACCAGAAAATAACATGAAAAAAGATTATTTTTTGCAACATCATTTTACATGAAAAATATTTTACAGCAAAACAAACGGAGCCCAAATAAGCCATCGAAAACATGTTCTTCCGTCTCTATGTAATGGATAAGAGAATTGTTTTTTTTTTCTTTTTTCCTCTCCTAAACTAAAATTCAATACGAAATAAGGATAAGAGAATTGTTTTTTTTTTTTTTTCTCTCTCCTAAACTAAAATTCAATACGAAATAATAAAAATTAGGGCTGCTCAAAAAATCCGGTGAACCGTGAAACCGGTCCGGACCGAACCGATCCGTACCTTTTGGATTTTGTCCGTGGATTAATGGTCCGGACACGGATTGAAAAATTAGAAAACCGTGACTCGCAGTTCGGTCCACAGATTTTCATTACGAAACCGTGGATTAACCGAACCGGACCGTGAGATATTTATTTCATATAAATAATAAATAAATATATAAATATATGTGTGTATTTATATAATTAATTGTTAGTAATGTTAAAATTTTTTTCTACCAATTTTACTATTTTATCTTAATAATGGGATATAGCGTAGATGTATAAAATATATAGGGTAAATCGTAGTTTGTTTTTTATATAAGTTACGGGTAATCCTAATTTAGTTTCACTATTTCGTTTCTTTTCCAGTTTTCCTAATTTCCATTTCTTGTTCAAGTCGCCGCCACACCGTAGTCGCCACCGTACCGTTCTTACTTCTTCACCTCTTCCTCCTTCTCCTCTCTCTCTCTCTCTCTCTCTCTCTCTCTCTCTCTCCGTTTCTTCAAAGTAACAAGTACTTTCTGGTGGCCGGTGTTAAACTTAATTCTGAATATAACCTTCTTCACTTTTAGTGTGGGATATAAGTTTGAGCTTTATTTTTGCCAAAATCCGTGGATAAAACCGTAACCGATCCGTGAGTTACGGATTGGATTGGAACCAAACCGTAGAACTTTTGGTTCGGACACGGATTTCATTTTGTAAAAACCGTGACTAGCGGTTCGGTCCTTGGATTCCTAGAAATCCGAACTGAACCGGACCGCGAGCACCCCTAATAAAAATTGAACCCTTTGCTCGATTGGCTCAATTAAAACAAGTGTACCTAATACATTGCCTACTAAAATTTGGAGACCTTTTCTGGGTCTAGGTTAGGTGTCCCGAAATGGCCGCTTCCTCGGCCTCCCCTTGAGCTGATTCTTCTCCCCATTGTAAAAATATCCTTTAGTTTTGGTTAGTTTATAACCTACCTACACTTTTTTAACTAGATTTGATAAGGGGGCTGAGATGTAGAGACGGGGAGAGTACTGTAGAGTTAATGGAATGTAGAGTGTATGGTTTCTTTTATTTCTTTCTTTCTGAATGGCTCGTTTATTAGCAGGATATGATTTGGAGGGGAGAAGGTGGATATAATAAGAGGTCGATATAATTAGAGGTGGATATAAAAATGTAATCAGAGCAGTACCAAAAAAAAACATATTTTTAAGATTGAGATGATAAATAACATACTTTTAAGGTTGAGATCAATGCCGTCCCCGGTATTTGGGTTGCCCAAACCCGATCTCAAACTTGATTGCTCACTTAGTATTCAACTTGCTTCTTCAACTTGACCAAAACGTAAAAAGATTTATTACAACAAAATTTAATTTACCAAATAAACCCTTTCACTGTTAATACTAGAAATCACATGAGAAAATAAAACGAAATGAGATAACAGTATTAGGCTTAAGCAAATTTTTTTCTTAATCCGAATAAACGCCTCAACGGCTGCTTAAGCAAATTTAGAAAAGTAAAAAAATGTCCTATAGTGAGAAAGATAAATCGGGCATATCAAAAACATATAAAGGGGTGGCTCTCGAATATTCTAAGGGAAAGACATGCCCTTTCCGCTGGGCCGAAGATATCTACTGTTTTTTTTTTTTTTTTTCTCAGAAAGATATCTATCTACTGTTCAAATGCGCTGAATTATGTTTTTATTACATACATAATGGTTTTTTTTGGTTGCCCCAGTCCGAAGATTTGTTGGGCTTACACCAAGGCCGACCTTGGTTGAGATTGAATTGAACTAACATCCATAAAATAACAATTTAATTATGTTAAAATCGAATCTAAACCTGGACTTTCTTAAAAACAAGGTTCAATTGAAACTCCCTCGATAACCCATTTCCGACTCGATCCCTCCCGTTAATTGATATCATTTCGTGGGAAAAGTATTTCACTGGAAGTATATAAAAAAGAAGTTCATAGTTGATGGTTCCCCAACTTTAAAGTATCCATCTAGAAGAGAACATATATATAAAAATGATTGGACGGCATCTTAAAATTATAAGTAAGTGTAATGTAACGGATCAGATTATAAAACGAAAGGAAAATATATAGTAAGTTGATACTCCCTCCGTCTCAAATTCTTTGTCTGGTCCGCAACACGGAGTGTTAAAAATAATGTAATTTTTTCAAGAAAAAATTCAAACTTTTTTCACAAATTAAAAATACTTATTGATATCTAGTAAGTTGTTGAAAAACTTTTGATTTTTTCTTGCAAAAATTATATTATTTTCAACACTCCATTTTGCGGACCGGACAAAGAATTTGTGACAGAGGGAGTATCTATCTAGAACATATATATGAAAATGATTGGACGGCATCTGAAAACGTAAAATTATAAGTAATTGTGATGTAACGGTTCAGATTATAAAAAGAAAGGAAAATATATAGAAGGCAGAAGTAAAATCTTATAATTATTTAGTATCTTTTTTCGGTGCTTAATTATGATAATTTAATATCACTCTCACGGCATTTTTGAATGTCATCTCCACTCTGGCCATGAGTATATTCTATTTTTCTGCTTCAACGACTTCAACAACGAAAGTGAAATTGTGTGGGTGGGTTGCACCATTGTGTCGGAAAGGTGAGCCATATGGAAGCAACAATTGCAATTGATTGGATCTGTTTGTTAAAATTGATTCAGGGTGAATTTCACTAACTAAAATAAGTAAGTACTTATTTTTTAAATTAAAAATTATGTATTATAAGGAAATGACATATTTCGTAAAACCGAAAGTACTTACAAAATAAAAACTTTAACAGAATGAGGCGTCCGTGATTTGGATTGAAATAAGATAGAAGACATATATCTGGTGGGCCGAGAAGGAGTTTTTCAATGTCGACATTTCTCTCTCCCCTCTTCTTCTTCCATCTTTTGCTGGAATTTTTATTCCACAACATAGAATTCAATGCAGGAGATGTGTGAGTTTGTGTATGTATGTATGTATATGTGTGTGTGTATATATATATATATATACATACATACATACAGTGCCCATCATATAAGGTCGACCTTACCTTGGCAAAATGCGGACCTGAATTGAACGGCTGAGATTAAATCAACCATTTAGAGGCTGAACGGCTGTGATGGAGTAACCAATCTCGGGGAAACAAAACCCCCTTCTCATTTCCACTGTGCGCTATCAGGTGAGGAGGAGAGAGAAGCTCTCAAACGAAGAGAAGAAGAGAGAAGTCGGTCCAAGAATTGAAACACGAGGTAGACGAATCGAAGACGACGAAGACGACCCAACTCAGGTCTCCCCTTCTCTCTTTCTTTCTCTCTCTCTCTCTTGCGCTCTGTTTCTCGATTTTGCTTTCCGGATCTCGACTGATATGGAGTTTTTTTGGATTTTTGAAAAATCTGGTTCTGATCAAAGACGAACGACGAGACACGACGAAGAACGAACTCAGGTATCTCCTTCCCTCTCTCGCTCTGTTGCTCTCTCTCTCTTCCTAATTTCGATTGATATGGATGTTGTTAGGGTTTTTTTTTTCCGAAAATCTTTTTTTTTTTTTTTACAAGAAGAAGAACATCCCTTTCCCCTTACATCCGAAAATCTTACTTATTTTTTTCCAAAATCTGAATTTTTTTTGAAATTCTTTTTTTTTTCTTCTGACTTATGTTCTTTTTTCTGGGAATCAAGTTATTTTTCTGAAGGAGGAAGAACAAATTGAACGTCGGTACAACATGACGACGACGACGCCGCACCAAATCGAGTATGGCTAGTTTTTGCAAAACAACGAGACACCAATTCTGACACCTCCCCACAGTTTTAGGTCCACTGCCCTTAAATGTTTTTTTGGTCAGGGAAGCTTCATTACTTTGTTTCCTTTCTGTATTGATGGTAGTGTAGTGGACCATACTTACGCACATGGTTTGTTTTTTTTTTTTTTCCTTCTGATTTATGTTCTTTTTTCTAGGAATCAAGTTAATGTTGATTGATAGAATTAAACTTTTAAGGATTTTCTTTCAATAATCTGCATGCCATTTAGCATATCTTACAACATAGAGCCTTTTATATACTGCAACATTAATGTTCCTATGGTATTTCTTATGCTGCCATACAACAAAGCAAATATGGAGACCGATCAACAAGAAGAAAGCATTATGCCACCACCGACCGTTCACCAACCGAGGTTTACCTCTTTCCCTCTCTCATCGGATTTTCGGATAAGTATAAGTAAGATTTTCGGATGTAAGGGGAAAGGGATGTTCTTCTTCTTGTAAAAAAAAAAAAAAAAGATTTTCGGAAAAAAAAAAAACCCTAACAACATCCATATCAATCGAAATTAGGAAAGAGAGAGAGAGAGCAACAGAGCGAGAGAGGGAAGGAGATACCTGAGTTCGTTCTTCGTTGTGTCTCGTCGTTCGTCTTCGATCAGAACCAGATTTTTCGAAAATCCAAAAAAACCCAAAAAAACTCCATATCAGTCGAGATCTGGAAAGCAAAATCGAGAAACAGAGCGCAAGAGAGAGAGAGAAAGAAAGAGAGAAGGGGAGACCTGAGTTGGGTCGTCTTCGTCGTCTTCGATTCGTCTACCTCGTGTTTCAATTCTTGGACCGACTTCTCTCTTCTTCTCTTCGTTTGAGAGCTTGTCTCTCCTCTTCACCTGATAGCGCACAATGGAAATGAGAAGGGGGTTTTGTTTCCCCGAGATTGGTTACTCCATCACAGCCGTTCAGCCTCTAAATGGTTGATTTAATCTCAGCCGTTCAATTCAGGTCCGCATTTTGCCAAGGTAAGGTCGACCTTATATGATGGGCACTGTGTATATATATATATATATATATATATATATATATATATATATATAAACAAATAATAAATTAGGAGGCAAAGCCTTCCATTCAGTGGCTGAGCCGACCATGAACATAAATAAAACAAATAATAAATTAGGAGGCAAAGCCTTCCATTCAGTTCATTGAATAATCAGTAGGTGGCTAAGCCAACCATAGTTTAATAAAACTGTAAAACAGTTTAACAGTTTACATGAGTAAGAAATTACTACCTTCGGAGAAGGAGGTGAATAGGGTTTAATGGGGGAGGGGTACTGCAGAAGCAGTATTACATTTTAGTAGAGAGAAGGAAGAGAGAGAGAGAGAGAAGGAAAGAGAATCGGATTGTTGGTTCCGATTTTTTGATTCTTTTTTCCGATTCCATTTTTTACTAGGAGCCAGCAATCCTTTTATAGATGAAGGATTAAAGGCTGTACAATTATTAGGGGGTTCAGGGTGAACCATATGAACCTTTTACTTTCGGTGGAAAAGTAAAACAGCAGGTGGTTGAACAGTGGTTGAACAGTGGACTGTCGATTGAGTGAACAGTTGATTGAATAGTAAAAAGTCAATAGAGGTTTTACTATTCATTTCAGGAGGTAAGTTCAATAGTTTAGCCGTTGAAAGAATAGTTTCCTGGTTAGGAAAGTTGATTGACTAGGACTGTATTGAGTTTGAATAGGTTCGAGTTGAATAGGCTGGTCAATTGGTGCCAGCTGTTGAACAGATTTTAATCTTCCATCGTATTATCAAGGTTGTGCATTTCTTCAGTGGAAAGATTATGCCAATAATCTTCTCCTTCATCAATAAGGTCTTCAGTAATTGGAGTGGATACTGATGAATTAATCAGGTGGTCATTTGTCAATTGATCAAGATAATGATTGACTAATTGTTTGTGTTGAGTATGGTGAATAAATGGAACTTCTTGAATTTGTTCAATGCAGCGAATCTTCTGGATAGAATCTTCACAAATTAAATAGATTGATCTGGGATCAGCATAGACATGGAGATCATCATCTTGATAAGCATCTCCAAGTTTATCTGCAATTGAATGAGCTCTGTAATGGCGTATTTGACTACGAATTGGCTTTGAGCAGGGCCATGGTTCTTCATCTCCAATGAGGTGAATAGGGAGATGAACTCTGCTGAATGGCCAGTTGACTGTAATATGCATAATATGTTGAGCAGGGATAATGTTACTAGTCCAAGTCCATTCTGGCATCTTGCTTTTGATCAAGACTTGGCATCTCAATGAACCATATTTAGCAAAAAGGTTTAAAATGGAGACAGCCAGTTTTCTGGTAAAACTATCAGTCTGCTTCGGGTTAGTAAAAATAACTTGTCTTAAAAACCCATGATCCAATAGGGTCACTGGGGTGATTTCAATTAATTTTTTATTATATTTAACATTAATATTTTTGAAGAACTGCATATCAATGCAAGCTCTTGGAACACTATATATTAAATTACAGGGACAATCAATCCTGTGCAAAGGATAATTTGAGCAAATAGGATTAGCTTTTGGGCATTCAACCCTATCTTGGTCTTTATTGTAAAGAGTTTCCCAAGATATTTCTAAACCAGGAGTAGTTTTAGTAGATAAGTCAGTTAATAATTGGAATAAAAATTTCTGAAAATAGTGGCCGTCCCTTTTAGCCATATTTTGAATATTTTTTATTAAATCAACAGGAAAATCTTGTGGGAAAACAATTTGATTTTTTAATGAGACAGGTGTGTGAGGGATACTCTGTAACAGAGTAGAGAAGTAGTTCCTCATAGAGGCAATGCGTGTCCTATGCAAATTACTATGGGTGGCATACGGTGCACTCCCCACATGCAATTTAATGTCTCTGCTAGTCCTGCTGGTGCTAGCAGCTAAGTCTTGGTCAGAATTACTATGGGTGGCATACTGTGCACTCCCCACTGGTAATTTAATGTATCTGCTAGATAGCTCACTGTTTTGCTCCCTCAATGCAAAACACTCCTTTTTAATATTTTTAAAATCATGATGCATGATATGCATTTTAGCCTGAGTTTTAACATTTTCTTGAAATAAATTTGAATATTTAACAGATAAATGATTTAACTCAGAGGCCATTGAGGCATAAGCTTCATCATTATTTTTTAACAATAGATTTTGTTTACAAAAATAATAATTCAGGCAGTTTAAACTTTCAACAAATTGTTTATTATGACGATATTCCCCACACAAGTTTCAGAGTGCATCTAGGAGACACTGTTGGGTTTCGTCAATATTTTGTAAATGGTTTAATTTTTTAAAACTGAGGCTGGAACCCTCAGGAATAATTGGCAGACAGGTCGTGCCGAAGTTAATCCTGCTTTGAGTCATCTGTAAGCAAATCAAAATGTGGTTAATAGAGTAAACTTGTAACTGCTGTAAATCATGTTGATCAGGTGCAGAAAGTAATTCAAAATTTACTTGTTGACCAGAGAATGTAGAAGTAATTTTATCATAGTTGACTGTAAATGGGTAAAGCAGATAAATGAAAGCCATTTCAAGAATAGCTTTATCAGTTAAATTTTTAGCTAAAACAAATGAGGTTTTAAAACAAACATTTTTACTAATTGTTTGTAATTTATTGCTAATTATCATTTTACTATCATTAATAGAGCTTAGTTTTTCAGAAGTTTTCTGATAGTATTTACTAGTAATTAATTTTTGAATACAGATTAATTTTGCTCCAGTGTCCACCAAAGCAGTAACATTTAATCCAAAATTATTAATTAATATTTTGACATATGTATGCCATTTTTGAACATTAATTTGTTTTATTAGATTTAACCCAAGATTATCTTGATTACTAAGATTATCCTCAGGATCATTTAAATTCTTTATTTTAAATATGTCTACAATTTTTTGTTTATTATCATCGGATATGAGCAATTGATTAATTTTTTGTTTAATCTTGCATTGGGACTTGTAATGACCCTTTTTACCACAGTTAAAACAAGTAATATTTTCATTATTGTTTTTACGAGATTTAGTAGGATATTTAATATTTTTACTTTTTGGAATAAGATTATCCTTTTGAGTTTGTTTAGCAATTTTCATATCAATATTCATTCTCAATCCTTCTTTTTGAATAATACTAATTAAATCATCATAAGTTAATTTATTATATTCAATTGATCCAGTAGGTTGACTAAGGATGTTTCTAATTTTTTGAGCAAATAAGTAGGGTAATCCATTAATGAAATTTTCTTTTCAAAATGGTTTAGTACAATCATCTCTTAACATGACTCTAGATATAAAAATATCTTTATACCATCTAAAGTCGTTTAATGTTGGACAATGTAAATTACTAAGTTGATCATAAATACGATAAGTAGTATTACTAGGTTGATTAATAAAATATTCTTTTATAGCATTAACCAAGGTATTAATGCTATCATGAATAACTTCTTTATTATGATCAAATAAGGGGACACCATGATCATTAATTTGAATAGTATGTTTAATTTCTTGTTTATCATTATAACTGAGATATTTATCCCACCAAGCTTTTAGCATTCCAGTAAAACCGAATGATAGTAGATTAACAATCTGTGTTTGATTAAGATCAGTATTACTAAGATAACTATTAGCAACAATAGACATGTGGTTTAATTTTTTCAGAATTTGATGTTCACTAAGACCATCAATATTCCATTTATACAATTTAGTAGAGGAAACAGAAATTTGATTAGTGACATTATTCTCATTATTAGGAGATATTGATCTAGGATACCAATCATTGGTAAAACGAGTAGTATTAACAGGAGGGAAAGTCAATCTTTTAATATCTGGATTAACTGGTTGAATATTAGTAATCTTAGCATTAGTAGAGGAAGATTGATTGGAATCATCATCCATATGGGTTAGAACATTAACTTGGAGATTAGTGGATTTTGGTTTAACAATTAATTTTGTTAATATATTTTCAAGTTGTTGAATATTGTTCTTTGAATTTATTTTAATGTGTAGCCGTAATGGAGGCAGCCAAAACATATAATTTATTATGATTTTATTATTTAATAGGATGCAACCTAGCATTCTGTCATTGTTATTAATTTGATTAATAAATTGATTTTGTATTGTATTAATATCTTCATCAGAAGATATTGGTGAACTAGCACTTTTATTAGTTTGATTAATAACTCCTGCGTGTTGTGGAGTTTCAAGTTTAATAACTAATATATCTTCAATTTTTTGAATATTTTGATTTTGTTCTAAAGTGACCTGTGGTCTTTTCTCAAGGAGATTAATAAGAGGTTTTTTAATTTGATTACTAGAAGAAGAACAATTAGATGTTCCTTTATCAATTTTAGTTTCTATTTTATCTAGTTGTTTACCAATTGTTTGTAAGCATTGATTAGTATAATTAATCTGTTCTTTGCTTTGTTTACGGTTAGATTTATCATCAGCAAGTTTGAATGGGGTAGTAGGTATTTCAATACCCTTATGATCAATTTTAATTGATTCTAGTGGTGGATGACTAGAACTTATTCTAGTATTATCCAGTTTTTCCCATCTGGATTTAGTAATAGTGGTGCTACATTTAATAGGATAAAATTTATCTAAGAAATCAAAGAAATATATTTCTTTATTCTTTTTATCAAAATATTTTTGCCATTTAGTAAATATTTTATCTTGTTCACTAGAAGAGTAAATTTTTCTAAATTCTCTTCGTCTTTGTTTATTATCTATTGATTTATATTCAGTATATAGTTTATCAATTAGTTCATCATTATCTTCGTCTAGGGAATGAATATTTTTTATTTCCATAATTAATTCATTTATTTGGTGTTGCTTAGATTGTGAGTAGGGTTTTGGATTAGATTTATTACTTTTATGTGTTATCAAAGGACCTATACTGTGAAGAGAATATACTGTGAAGAGAAGATCCTTGTGATGGTGAATAATCATAATCTGAGTAAGTGTGTTCACGATAATTATCATAAAAGTATCTATATTTTTTGGATTCAAATATAGATTTAACAGGTTCATCAATAGATTCATTATTATCAATATAATTATTAGAGTCATTATCAAAATTATTATAATTTTCTTCATAATCAAAATTATTATGAACTTCACAATCACAATCACAAGACATGGTTTTACTAAAGCCGTAGAGTGGTGCGAGGGATTGGTTGGATGGTTGCTACTCCTGACATAGAGAAAAGGATTGGTGGATGAATAATTCTTGTGTAATTAGTTTGTATCTAAAAGAAACTGATCCAAGACTTATATCTAATACACCGTCTGCTATGTTCATCCTAAGATTATCGTGTACCCTGTGTTTCTATAAGATTTATATTTTGGAGAACAATCCTCCTATATACTCACAAGCTAGCACTTACTGTTTACATCCCTACTCATACCCACAATCCATCTCTACTCCAACCCTTAACTGCCCTACCGCGGGACTTACTCGACGGGCTCCAGGAATATATATATATATATAGAGTTAGGTTCCTGTGAGGGATCCCTCATTTTAAAAAAATGAGGGACTCCCATTCCCGATTGAATTTCGATGATCCAAGCCGCTCAAAGTGATCAGAACGTGATTTTAAGGGTCCCCGCGAAAAATCAGCAAAAAAAATGACCGGGAAGGGCTTCATCCGAGCAGTTTTCATTGAACTGTTCAAAAAAAACTGCTCGGATGAAGCCCTTCCCGGTCATTTTTTTTGCTGATTTCTAGCGAGTACCCTTAAAATCATGTTCTGCACACATTGAGTGGCTCGGATTTTCAAAATTTGATCGGGAAATGAAAGTCCCTCATTTTTTTAAAATGAGGGATCCCTCACTTGAAAATTCCTCTATATATATATATACAGTCCGGATCCAATGAGGGATCCCTTATGGTCTTATGGTGCGGGACTCTCCTTTTCTGATCGAATTGCGACGATCCGAGCCGCTCAAAGTATGTAGAACGTGATTTTAAGAATACCTGTGAGAAATCAGCAAAAAAATGATCGGGAAGGGCTTGATCCGAGCAGTTTTTTATCTTGATGTGCTTAAATTAGATGGATTAAGGCTCCGTTCTGCTTTGTCAAAAAAACATTCATTTTTTAAAAAAAGGTAATTTCAAACTCAAATATAATTAAAATGAAAAATAATTTTTTGATTTTTTTTGCACCGTTTAAAAGATTTCAATGAGATCTATTAAATAAGATTTATATTGGTAGAAAAATTATTTGCTTAAAGACATAATTTTGAGCTTGAAATTGAAAAAAAAGAAGTTTATATAGAAAGTGAAACGGCACCTAAATAATTAAAATGACAGAGGTTGCTCAATTTTTCTTTGTCAAATTTTGGGGTAACCAGTAAGAAACCTTCTTTAATTTATATCGTATCGTAGAACTACCTCAAGAATATTTTATCGATACGGGTTGTCAATGTCAAGACATGGTAATTACTTATTAGTACGACTACGTGAAGAATATTTTATCGATATGGGTTGTCAATGTTAGGACATGGTAATTACTTATTAGTACGACTACGTGAAGAATATTTTATCGATATGGGTTGTCAATGTTAGGACATGGTAATTACGAGTCACTTATCTGGAGAAGTTCCTATAGGAGGCGTATTTGCTAGTACATGCATGTTCAAATAAATAAGGACGAAGTATAGATTATCTCTCTGTTTTTTTAGGCCTTCGGCACCTTACCTCCCTAACATTTGGAAATGACCAATTCATTTTTTCGTGGTTTTGGCCTAAAGTGCTACCGTTACATTTTTCATCTAAATTAACGGAAGGTGCAGTATACATGCTTGTGACGAGAGTATTGGATGAAAAAGAAGATTAAATAAAGTTGAACTTTTATGTAAATAGATAACATTACCCTTCTTCATCACCAAACAAATTTGCAACAGTAGCCATGGCCGACCATCTGCAAATCCGACAACACCTCAGCTCGTGTTCCGGCGTATCCATCGTATTGCACCCTGAACCGACAATGACATCTCTCTCTTCTCTCTCTCTCTCTCTATCTCTCTCTCTCTCCAACGGTGATATTCTACCACGACAACACTGCAACCCGTGCTTCAGCGAACATTTCTCCTTCGTCTTCAATCATTGGGTGGATCTTGAAACTCACTAATCGGAGAAGAAAAGGGGTTTTTGGCACCCATGATCGAAGGCCGAATGGACATCGACCCAACTATTGGCAAATTTTTCTCCAAGTTCAAAAACAATAATCGATCTGTGTGCTGGGAAATGTTTGGATTGTTGTTCGGTGTTCTAACTCAATGTAATCAATACTTCTTCATATTTTTCCTTACCAAAAAAAAAAAAAAAACTTCATATTTGAAACATCCAGTACATTATTGGGTTAAAAACATCGAGTGCAATATTTGAATCAGAGCCTTAAGATGCACTACGGAGTACTATTTTTGCTTCAATTTGTTTCCAGAACATTCATGAGCGTAACATGCTTTTTCTTTCTCTTTGTTTTTTGAAAATATAATTCCTGTATTTTCATGAAAAAAAAAAGCAATGCGCGTTTTTTAAAGTCTTTGCTTTTTAGTTTTATGAATAATTCTCTAACTCAATATATCCAACAGAATAAAAGCAGATAATAATAATTGTCTTTCTAAAACTTTTAGGTAGTAGAACATGAGAATGGAAAAAAGGGGAATACCTACTAAAAAAACGGAAAGCATATATCAACCATTGTCAAATTAGGATGTATCTAAAGGGTATTACAGTCCTTTCAACAATTTATGTTAACTGTGTTAGCTTGGCACTTTAGTCCAAAACCAAGAGGAGATTAATTGGTCATTTCTAAACATTAGGGAGATGATGTGCAAATGACCCAAATAATAGGAAGGAAATCCATACTTTGCCCAATAAACAAATATATGCTTACATGTTTAAATAAAAAAAAATGATAGCGATATCTAAAAAAATATAATTGTCGCAAATTCAAGCGTTTAGAATATAGTAACTTTTAAGGGTTGGGATGACGAACTATTTTGAGGCTAATTGAAATCTAGTACTAAACAAACTTAATTCATGAGCCATTGAACAATCTGAACTTAAAGTTAAGAAAGCAAGTTCTTCCCTCCGATGAATAGACATGATGACTGAGTACTGGTAAAGAGATTCCACTAGTAACATTCTGTATATATAAAATGAAAAACATTTAATATACTTCTTCAGCCTATGCAAAGACTAGATTTAAAAATCACCAAACATCAAAATGTCTAATTAAATCCATTTAGTAAAATACGAAGGCATCAATTAAAAAACTATATTGGTGTCTCTAGCTTACCGTTTATGATAAGTATTTTTCACCGCCGGTGAAAAGAATTTAATCTCATTAACTAAACATGAAACGAGTTCCGCATTAGAAGTACTGTGAGCATAGTCTAACACTTGCCTAGCGTTTAGGCTGTTATTTAACAAAATAAAATGTTTAGGCCATCTCTAATCTTGAACTCTTTCATCGAGATGCCTGGGGATATCAATAGAAATGACTTGATCCTTGGCTTCTGCTCCCAAGCGTATTAGGTGATTAGCACGTTGATTCGCTTAATTTCTTGATATATATGAGATAGAGTAGTACCATACCATTAAAGAGGGATTTAGATTCGTCAATAATCACACTTAATTGGGGGCGATTTTCAGTTGGTCCTTCATTGATCATGTTCACTGCGATTAGAGAATCCGATTCAACTTGGAAGTTCATCATGCTCTTTTTCAAAATAAAGGTCCAGCCTCTATATATTCCCCAGATTTCACATTCCAAGCTTGATTCACAAGATAATTTTCCATAATATATATCTCAAAATCCAAGCTCCATCGGGTTCTTTGAATAGGCCTCCAAAACCCGCTTTTCTGGTTAGAGTCATACCAATTAACTGTCGCCATGTATAATCAACTAAGAAAATGTGTGTAATTAAGAAACAAAATGAACACAAAGCAAAGAGTGGAGGATTGTCAAAGTCCAAATGTAACGTCGCAGCCGTCTAATTTACCAAAGAGAACCTGTCTAAAATCCTCGACATACGGCAAGGAAAAAGAATAAGGGCTTGAGTACGTAAGCCAAGAGAAAGACCCATTCCGTTGCAACTAGCCAGTAGAAATCCCCCAATACGTATCTTTGACCTGATTTGGTTGTTTGGCACCGGTTGTACTGGATTGAGCTCACTGGAGTCGACTGCCGGGGGGGCTGCCGGGGGGCCGTTCAGTGGAGTGGGTAGAGAGAGATGAATGAACGAGAGTAGAACTCCAGATTTATATGCAACAAGGGATTTCAAAAATGGTATTCATACCCCCGTAATCATGCCGTACACTTCATTGCATGTGTTAGTCCTAAAATTCTTCGCCCTATATAAAATAAATAGGGGTAAAATGGGGTTTATTCAAATTTCGAGATGAACAATTAATCGTAAAAATTGACCGGAATGAAAAAATGTGGTATCTCCAAATAAGAAGAGTGTATTGAAACAGATACAATCTCTCTCTTTCTCTCTCCTCTCATCACTATCAATGGGCCCACCCACTTATATATATTACCAACTATCTCTAACTGTGTCTACTAAAATTGGGGTTTTAATTATAGAACATTATGGATTTCACATCATTAATCTTAGCAGCGTACACCTCGAATGAATAATTAAAAGATGAGATGATAAATTTGATTATATAATTTTGATTATGCCATCGGAGATACCCTTAGTAGGAACGTGATATTTTTGGTCGGCTGGCCGGCTTACATTTTTTATTTCCCAATTTCATCTATATTTCAATTAAATATTTTTGAAAGTAAGGGAAAAATTGCAGATAAAAAAAGTGAAAAATTATAAAACAACTAGCTAGTAGCGGGTTTGCTTCCTAATCACTTGCACGTGCACACCGCGCGTAGATGTGAGCTAGCCTTCCCAATCCCACCTCCCTCGGCCGGCCGCCACCCCCTCTCGCTCTTACTTTCTATTCATTAAGCAAGCAGAACTAAAGAGGAATTCATTAAGAAGCCCCAACTTTCCATTCCTAAAACTAAAGAGGAAGAAATGGCAATTTCTGACGGCAGTGGCCGTTTGGCTAACATGAATAGCATAGCCATGCAAGTGCTGATGGGGCGGTGGTACATGGTGTTTGCCGCGTTCCTAATCATGTCGGCCGCCGGCGCCACCTACATGTTCGGAGACTACTCCGGCGACATCAAGTCTGCTCTCGGCTATGACCAGACAACCATCACTTTGCTCAGCTTTTTCAAAGACTTGGGATCGAACGTCGGCATTATAGCCGGGTTGATCAACGAGGTCACGCCCCCGTGGGTGGTGCTCTCGGTTGGTGCGGTGCTCAACTTCTTCGGGTACGTACGGTTGGATAATTAGACTTTTCATGCCATGGTTATCATCTTTTTCCGATATCTTTTACTAGTCGTTTTGTGATGATTTACTATTTAAAATTTTTGGTTATGTAAGAAGCATATCCTATTTTTAGGAAAAAATCAAACTAACAGAAAACCAAGTCTATCGTTTATGTTTAGTTGTCTTTAGTAAAAAAAATTCAAATATAATTCACAGATGTTTTTCTATTTTATTGGATCTTCTAATTAAGATGAACCGCACCATCTAATTAATTACAAGTATTGTTCTAGGAAACAATATCTATTACGAAAATCAGTCCAAAAGACAAATCTGAATTTATTAAACAAGCTGAAAAATACATGCATGAGTGAAAAATACACTAACGATACATAGGAATAACAAAGAAAATAAAGTTAATGAAACTTTTCACTTATATGAGAGGAATAGCAACAACAGTACCAAATATCCTCAAAACAAACATTGCATGAATATAGACATCGATGGTATTGGCTATACAAGCCTCAAGTTCATTAATTCTGGACTTGATAGAATGGTTTCACATGTCCATAAAGCAAATTTACATGTCCATAAAGCAAATTTGCAATCTTCTGAGCGGTGGGCGAGGTATCAATCAGCAATTTTATAAGTCCCATGATAGAATGGTTTCACATAGTTCGCCCGCCCAACGAGTTGAACCATATTCCTACGATCTCTTCGATCGGAAGAATAAAGTTGAAACTCAAGTTTGAATGAACAACACCACAGTTTGAATGAATGGAATACAAAAAGTTCCAAATTTTTCGAAAACAAAAAATGAAGAAAGAAACTCAATTTATCATCGTGGAGGGGAGACCTTTCATTTCTATCATCATTATATTACATGATGCTCCAATTTGAGAAGCCGTTCCACTTTTTAAAAAAGTGGGTTTTTTTTAAAAAAAGGTAGATTTTAAGGTCAAAAATCATGTGTTTATGCAAATAATTTTCCTACTAATATGGATCTTATTTGATAGATCTTATTGAGATTTTTTAAACGGTGCAAAAAAAATTAAAAAATTATTTTTCATTTTCCTTATATTTGAGTTTGAAATTACCTTGTTTTTGAAAAAGAAGATTTTTAGAAAAAACGGAACGGGGCTTGAATAATTTTCTAAAACGCAACAGGTATCTTTTTCTTCTTCTTCTTCTTCTTCTTTTTTCTATTGGGTAATTTGGAAATTTGCAACAGGTACTTCATGATTTGGATGGCCGTCACGAAAAAAATCTCCACTCCCCAAATATGGCAAATGTGCCTGTACATATGCATAGGCGCCAATTCCCAAACCTTCGCCAACACCGGCGCTCTCGTCACCTGCGTCAAGAACTTCCCGGAGCGCCGCGGCGCTGTTTTGGGGCTCCTCAAGGGCTTCCTCGGACTCAGCGGTGCCATCATAACTCAGCTCTACTACGCCATCTACGGCAACAACTCCAAGTCCCTCATCCTCTTCATCGGCTGGCTCCCCGCGGCAATCTCCTTCGCTTTCCTGCGTACGATTCGGATCATGAAAGTGATCCGACAGCCCAACGAGCTCAAAGTGTTCTACGATTTCTTGTATATATCGCTTGGGTTAGCTGGGTTTCTCATGATTATTATTATAGCGGAAGAATCGACCCAATTTAGTGAGGCCGAGTACGTCGGAAGTAGCATCCCGGTGTTTGTATTTTTGTTTCTTCCGCTGGCGATCGTGATCCGAGAGGAGTATGGTATTTGGAAGAGGAAGAAAGTACACGAGGTGAACAAATCGCCGAGTCAGTTGAAAATCGTGACCGAGTCCGAGAAGCCGAATGCAGGCGTGGTGGCGTTGTCGCCATCGTCTTCCATCAATGGTGTGTCAACCAGTACTCAACTAGGTATTGCCAAATACTCCAGTTTAATTTCTTCAACTTTATTTTTGTTAAAAAGTAAATAAAAGAAATGATCCCTTTAGCTTCAACCGGGTTTCAGTTTCATCTCCCTTGTATCAATTGTGAGGCTTTTAACTTTGAAATTCTGTTAACGTATCTATTAGATCCAATAAATAACATTTGCTTCCAAACTTAAGAAAAAGTGCGTAATAAATTGCAGTTTTGACATTTAAGGGTCTTTTCCCATGTCTCTCATTTCCACTCCTTAATTAACCATGTCTCCCAATTCATTCATTGGTCATTTTCCTGTCAATTTGGGAAGCAAACGTTTATTTATTGGACCTAATAGGTTCATCAACCAAATTTAAGGTTAAAAGCGTTGAAATTGATAAAGGGCGACGAAACTGATACTCGATTGAAACTAGAGAGACCATATCTAAATTTTGCCCTTGTTAAAATGATTCCCCACAAATGTAATTAGAACGGTGAAGGCCCCGTTCCAGAAACGGGAATAAATACTTATTTTTTAATAAGGCAATTTCAAGATCAAAAATCATGTTTTTATGCAGATAATTTTTCTAATAATATGGATCTTGTTTGATAGATCTCATTGAGATCTTTTAAACAGTAAAAAAAATAAAAAAATAATTTTTTATTTACATTATTTTTGAGTTATGAAATAAGCTGTTTATTTTTTAAGAAGGTTCCTGAAATGGATCCTAACTACTTTTACTAAAATCTGAGTTTGACGTCTCAAACTTGTAGGTCAATTACTTATATACTTTATAGTCAAGATGCGCATAAACTCGCTCGAATACCCATAACCGCCGAAAACTCTAGTACTGCACATAATGCGTAGGTGGGACTAGCAAAACTGAATTGATCGAGGTTAATTATAAGATTAAGTAGTCTCATTATATTAACTGAATTTCAGCTATTTGATTGAAGCAAAAATATCGAACACTATTCATTATGTAGATCCTACGTTTAATTCATGCACGTATCATATCTTTTCTTGTTTCTAATTCCGTGATCTTTTAGCTCCTAAATAGTAGTATTACTGTTTGTTTACAGCTCAAAAACTACCCACCTCACAAAACCCGCAAGAAAAAGTCTCCTGCTTCAAAAACGTGTTCAGCCCACCAAGCAGGGGCGAAGACTACACCATCCTCCAAGCCCTCTTCAGCATCGACATGCTTGTCCTCTTCTTCTCCAGCATCTGCGGCATCGGTGGCACCCTCACTGCCATCGACAACCTTGGCCAGATCGGCACCTCCCTCGGCTACCCCAACAAATCCATCTCCACCTTCGTCTCCCTCGTATCCATATGGAACTACCTTGGCCGTGTTGCTGCTGGTTTCGTCTCCGAAATCTTGCTCACCAAGTACAAATTGCCCCGCCCCTTATTCCTCACCCTCATTCTCCTCTTCTCTTGCATCGGCCACTTCCTAATTGCTTTCAACGTCCCCAACGGCCTCTACCTGGCCTCTGTCATCATCGGATTTTCCTTCGGCGCCCAATGGCCGCTCCTCTTTGCAATCATATCAGAACTTTTCGGACTAAAGTATTACTCAACGCTGTACAATTTTGGAGGCGTAGCAAGCCCAATTGGGTTGTATATACTCAATGTTAAGGTTACAGGCCACCTATACGATAAAGAGGCTGAGAGACAATTGGCTGCGGCGGGGATTGTTAGAAAGGCGGGGGAGGAATTGAATTGTAATGGGGTAGATTGTTTTAAGCAGGCTTTTGTTATTATCACGGTGGTCACGGTTATCGGAGCGATTGTGTCGGTGATTTTGGTGGTTAGGACTAGGAAATTTTATGGGAGTGATATTTATAAGAAGTTCAGGGAGGAGGCGAAGGCGGCCGAGATGGAAATGGCGTCGGATGGGAGTGGCAGCGAACTGGTGGTGGTTGGGAGTGATGGTGGACATACGGGGAGAGAGGAAGTGGATGAATAATGGATATGTTGATTGGAGGGTATATTTGTAAGGGGAACCTACATATGAATAGTGGTTGGAGCAAGTAGTATGGTACCACGGCTTCAGAATGTGATTAAGTGATGGTACAGTCTCTTTTTACATTTCTTGAATTGGATTGGATTGATAAATCAAGAATTTCTGTTGAATATGAATTGTTTCTCCATAGAATTAATTGTAGAATACAATCATACATATATAGGAAAGAGATGCAAGTAACTAGGAAATGATAAGTATGGAATTTAGAATAATAATCCAATAATTATGGGTCTAATGATGATCCTAATTGATTGTTGCCGTGTGTGGAGTGATTTTCCTGTGATGTCTGCTAATACTCCCCCTCGAGATGGAGCATGGAGGGATGTAATGCCCATCTTGGACTTCAAGTGGCGAAATTGGTCAATCCCCAATGCCTTAGTGAAAATGTCCTCAAGATGATCAGTGGAAGCACTGTGACGAAGCTGAAGAAGACCTTGTTGGACCCTTTTGCAAACGAGGTGGCAGTCGATTTCAATGTGTTTAGAGCGCTCATGGAATACCGGATTTCGGGCAATGTGCAAGGCGGCCTAATTGTCGCAGTATAGGTTTGTTGGTGATGAGAGGGGAACCGCCAAATCGCGTAGTAAAGCACGAAGCCACAATAATTCGCAAGTGGTTGAAGCCATGGCCCGATATTCAGCTTTGGCGGGGGATCGTGAGATGACACTTTGCTTTTTAGTGCGCCAAGAGACGGGGCTGCCACCAAGAGTAATGAAATAACCTATAGTCGAGCGACAAGTCATTGAACAACTGGCCAGTCCAAGTTAGTGTAACCAGTGATAGTGAGATCAGAATCAGCCGAAAAGAGTAAGCCATGGGAGGTGGTACCCTTGAGGTAGCGAAGGATGCGAGTAATAGCATCTAGGTGAGGAACCCGAGGAGTTTGCATTAACTGGCGAAGTAGATTAACGGCAAAAGCTAGTGATGTCCGATCGCGAAATGGTGAGGTAGATCAGGTGGCCAATGAGTCGACGGTAGGAACTCGGATCCATGAGGGGTTCACTAGAATCAACTGTGAGTTTGAGATGAATTCAAAAATTAAATTTTCGAAAACAAAAAATAAAAAAAATAATTTTTCTAGGGGAACCTTTCATTTCAATCATAAACAATCTGAATTTATTAAACAAGCTGAAAAATACATGCATGAGTGAAAATACACTAACGATACATAGGAATAACAAAGAAAAAGTTAATGAAACTTTTCACTTATATGAGAGGAATAGCAACAACAGTACCAAATATCCTCAAAACAAACATTGCATGAATATAGACATCGATGGTATTGGCTATACAAGCCTCAAGTTCATTAATTCTGGACTTGATAGAATGGTTTCACATGTCCATAAAGCAAATTTACATGTCCATAAAGCAAATTTGCAATCTTCTGAGCGGTGGGCGAGGTATCAATCAGCAATTTTATAAGTCCCATGATAGAATGGTTTCACATAGTTCGCCCGCCCAACGAGTTGAACCATATTCCTACGATCTCTTCGATCGGAAGAATAAAGTTGAAACTCAAGTTTGAATGAACAACACCACAGTTTGAATGAATGGAATACAAAAAGTTCAAATTTTTCGAAAACAAAAAATGAAGAAAGAAACTCAATTTATCATCGTGGAGGGGAGACCTTTCATTTCTATCATCATTATATTACATGATGCTCCAATTTGAGAAGCCGTTCCACTTTTTAAAAAAGTGGGTTTTTTTTAAAAAAAGGTAGATTTTAAGGTCAAAATCATGTGTTTATGCAAATAATTTTCCTACTAATATGGATCTTATTTGATAGATCTTATTGAGATTTTTTAAACGGTGCAAAAAAAATTAAAAAATTATTTTTCATTTTCCTTATATTTGAGTTTGAAATTACCTTGTTTTTGAAAAGAAGATTTTTAGAAAAAACGGAACGGGGCTTGAATAATTTTCTAAAACGCAACAGGTATCTTTTTCTTCTTCTTCTTCTTCTTCTTCTTCTTCTTCTTCTTTTTTTTATTGGGTAATTTGGAAATTTGCAACAGGTACTTCATGATTTGGATGGCCGTCACGAAAAAAATCTCCACTCCCCAAATATGGCAAATGTGCCTGTACATATGCATAGGCGCCAATTCCCAAACCTTCGCCAACACCGGCGCTCTCGTCACCTGCGTCAAGAACTTCCCGGAGCGCCGCGGCGTTGTTTTGGGGCTCCTCAAGGGCTTCCTCGGACTCAGCGGTGCCATCATAACTCAGCTCTACTACGCCATCTACGGCAACAACTCCAAGTCCCTCATCCTCTTCATCGGCTGGCTCCCCGCGGCAATCTCCTTCGCTTTCCTGCGTACGATTCGAATCATGAAAGTGATCCGACAGCCCAACGAGCTCAAAGTGTTCTACGATTTCTTGTATATATCGCTTGGGTTAGCTGGGTTTCTCATGATTATTATTATAGCGGAAGAATCGACCCAATTTAGTGAGGCCGAGTACGTCGGAAGTAGCATCCCGGTGTTTGTATTTTTGTTTCTTCCGCTGGCGATCGTGATTCGAGAGGAGTATGGTATTTGGAAGAGGAAGAAAGTACACGAGGTGAACAAATCGCCGAGTCATTTGAAAATCGAAACCGAGTCCGAGAAGCCGAACGCAGGCGTGGTGGCGTTGTCGCCATCGTCTTCCATCAACGGTGTGTCAACCAGTACTCAACTAGGTATTGCCGAATACTCCAGTTTAATTTCTTCAACTTTATTTTTGTTAAAAAGTAAAAAAAAGAAATGATCCCTTTAGCTTCAACCGGGTTTCAGTTTCATCTCCCTTGTATCAATTGTGAGGCTTTTAACTTTGAAATTCTGTTAACGTATCTATTAGATCCAATAAATAACATTTGCTTCCAAACTTAAGAAAAAGTGCGTAATAAATTGCAGTTTTGACATTTAAGGGTCTTTTCCCATGTCTCTCATTTCCACTCCTTAATTAACCATGTCTCCCAATCCATTCATTAGTCATTTTTCTGTCAATTTGGGAAGCGAACGTTTATTTATTGGACCTAATAGGTTCATCAACCAAATTTAAGGTTAAAAGTGTTGAAATTGATACAAGCGCGACGAAATTGATACTCGATTGAAACTAGAGAGACCATATCTAAATTTTGCCCTTGTTAAAATGATTCCCCACAAATGTAATTAGAAGGGTTAAGGACCCGTTCCAGAAACGGGAATAAATACTTATTTTTTAAGAAAGCAATTTCAAGATAAAAAATCATGTATTTATGCAGATAATTTTCCTAGTAATATAGATTTTATTTGATAGATCTCATTGAGATCTTTTAAACAGTACAAAAAAATACAAAAATTATTTTTTTATTTATATTATTTTTGAGTTTGAAAATATAAAATAAGCTACTTATTTTTTAAGAAGGTTTCTGAAATGGGGCTTACTAAAATCTCAATTTGACATCTCAAACTTGTAGGTCAATTACTTATACACTTTATAGTCAAGATGTGCATAAACTCGCTCGAATACCCATAACCATGGAAAACTCTAGTTCTGCACATAATGGGTACATAGGTGGGACTAGCAAAACTGAATTGATCGCGGTTAATTATAAGATTAAGTAGTCTCATTATATTAACTGAATTTCAGCTATTTGATTGAAGTAAAAATATCGAACACTATTTCATTATGCAGATCCTACGTTTAATTCATGCATGTATCATATCTTTTCTTGTTTCTAATTTCCCTGATCTTTTAGCTCCTAAATAGTAGTATTACTGTTTGTTTACAGCTCAAAAACTACCCACCTCACAAAACCAGCAAGAACATGTCTCCTGCTTCAAAAACATGTTCAGCCCACCAAGCAGGGGCGAAGACTACACCATCCTCCAAGCCCTCTTCAGCATCGACATGCTCGTCCTCTTCTTCTCCAGCATCTGCGGCATCGGTGGCACCCTCACCGCCATCGACAACCTCGGCCAGATCGGCACCTCCCTCGGCTACCCCAAAAAATCCATCTCGACCTTCGTCTCCCTCGTATCCATATGGAACTACCTCGGCCGTGTTGCTGCTGGTTTCGTCTCCGAAATCTTGCTCACCAAGTACAAATTGCCCCGCCCCTTATTCCTCACCCTTATTCTCCTCTTCTCTTGCATCGGCCACCTCCTAATTGCCGTCAACGTCCCCAACGGCCTCTACCTGGCCTCTGTCATCATCGGATTCTCCTTCGGCGCCCAATGGCCACTCCTCTTTGCAATCATATCAGAACTTTTCGGACTAAAATATTACTCAACGCTTTACAATTTTGGAGGCGTAGCAAGCCCAATTGGGTTGTATATACTCAATGTTAAGGTTACAGGCCACCTGTACGATAAAGAGGCTGAGAGACAATTGGCTGCGGCGGGGATTGTTAGAAAGGCGGGGGAGGAATTGAATTGCAATGGGGTAGATTGTTTTAAGCAGGCTTTTGTTATTATCACGGTGGTCACGGTTATCGGAGCGATTGTGTCGGTGATTTTGGTGGTTAGGACTAGGAAATTTTATGGGAGTGATATTTATAAGAAGTTCAGGGAGGAGGCGAAGGCGGCCGAGATGGAAATGGCGTCGGATGGGAGTGGCAGCGAACTGGTGGTGGTTGGGAGTGATGGTGGACATACGGGGAGAGAGGAAGTGGATGAATAATGGATATGTTGATTGGAGGGTATATTTGTAAGGGGAACCTACATATGAATAGTGGTTGGAGCAAGTAGTATGGTACCACGGCTTCAGAATGTGATTAAGTGATGGTACAGTCTCTTTTTACATTTCTTGAATTGGATTGGATTGATAAATCAAGAATTTCTGTTGAATATGAATTGTTTCTCCATAGAATTAATTGTAGAATACAATCATACATATATAGGAAAGAGATGCAAGTAACTAGGAAATGATAAGTATGGAATTTAGAATAATAATCCAATAATTATGGGTCTAATGATGATCCTAATTGATTGTTGCCGTGTGTGGAGTGATTTTCCTGTGATGTCTGCTAATACTCCCCCTCGAGATGGAGCATGGAGGGATGTAATGCCCATCTTGGACTTCAAGTGGCGAAATTGGTCAATCCCCAATGCCTTAGTGAAAATGTCCTCAAGATGATCAGTGGAAGCACTGTGACGAAGCTGAAGAAGACCTTGTTGGACCCTTTTGCAAACGAGGTGGCAGTCGATTTCAATGTGTTTTAGAGCGCTCATGGAATACCGGATTTCGGGCAATGTGCAAGGCGGCCTAATTGTCGCAGTATAGGTTTGTTGGTGATGAGAGGGGAACCGCCAAATCGCGTAGTAAAGCACGAAGCCACAATAATTCGCAAGTGGTTGAAGCCATGGCCCGATATTCAGCTTTGGCGGGGGATCGTGAGATGACACTTTGCTTTTTAGTGCGCCAAGAGACGGGGCTGCCACCAAGAGTAATGAAATAACCTATAGTCGAGCGACAAGTCATTGAACAACTGGCCAGTCCAAGTTAGTGTAACCAGTGATAGTGAGATCAGAATCAGCCGAAAAGAGTAAGCCATGGGAGGTGGTACCCTTGAGGTAGCGAAGGATGCGAGTAATAGCATCTAGGTGAGGAACCCGAGGAGTTTGCATTAACTGGCGAAGTAGATTAACGGCAAAAGCTAGTGATGTCCGATCGCGAAATGGTGAGGTAGATCAGGTGGCCAATGAGTCGACGGTAGGAACTCGGATCCATGAGGGGTTCACTAGAATCAACTGTGAGTTTGAGATGTTACACCATCAGGGAAGAGGCTGGGCGACATCCGGTTTGATCGGCATCGGCAAGGATGTCAAGAATGTATTTACACTGATTAATAAAAATTCCTTTGGCAGAGCGAGCGACTTCGATACCCAAAAAATACTTAAGTTTCTGTTTACACCCGTTTTTGGCACCCAGTCCTGGGCAAGCGTTGGAAGGCCATTTAATTATCTTTTAATTAAATTGGGCCAAAAAATAGAGATGTATTGGATCAAAATTATTGGGCCAAACCCATGTTGACTGGGCCCAATTAATTTTAGTTGGATTTGGGCTCAGATTTAGAAAGTTGTGGGCCTATATGCAAAAGATTTCAGTCGGCCCACGATTTGTTTGAACTCGGTAAGTGTTTTTATGGGTTAAAAATATTAAAAGGCCATTTAATTTAATTAGATGGCCCATTACCTAAATGGCCCATGAAAAGTGGAGGAAAAGAAAGGTATTGCTGTCCCGCAAAGGCTATTTGACCGGGTCAAATGGCTTGATAATTTTGCAACCCACAGAAAAGGGATGACATGGCCCATGGAAATAGGAGGTGGGAGAGAAATACATGGCCCATGATTCTCTTAACCACCCATGATCAAAACTAACATGTGGGTAATTGTTTGTTCAACTTCAGTAAAATTCCCCACGATTGGAAAAACACATGGGCAATTTACATCAACTACCCATTATCCCATGAAACGCACAAATGGGGGAGCTACATGGGACACGTGTCGTCACAGGAAGGAGGAGAACAAGGTCTTTGCATGCAAAAGCCACGGATGCTCTTTGGCCTATAAATACTACTCCCTCCGTTCCTATTTGAGGGTCCATCTTTCCTTTTTTAAACGTTCCAAAATGAGTGTCCATTTCCAAAAGTGAACACCAAAAAAGCTCAAACTTTCTCATTTTGCCCTTCCTTCTCCAAACTTAAATATTCATTAAATAATAATTTCAATAAATGAAATGACATCATACTCAATTTTCCCTCCAATTGACTGCCACCCATTCTAGGAAAACATACTCAGTCAAATTCAAATTCCTGACAGGGAGCCAAATTGTAGAGAAAAAGTAATGCTTGCAGGGCTAATTTAAATGCCATAATAAAATAATTGAAAACTATTTAATTGGGGGCAAAATTGGAAACTAAAAAAATCTGACAATGCAATAATAAGCCTTTCTTAAATAGTTGGATTCCCGAAGAGGGACTCACAAATTGGAACGGAGGGAGTAGAAGACAAGAAGGAAAAAGGGTCCACACACCAATCAAGCTCAACGCTTAAAAACCAAAGCCTTCCCAGCGAAGCAATTATCTCATTTTCGCACCTTCACTCAATTACTTCTCCAAGTAGTTCGAGTTTCTATCTCTCTTGTATCCCAATTTTATTACTACGACGTAATAAAATTATTCATATCTCTTTTATACCCCAACTTTGTTATTACGATATATCAAAGTTATTCTACGTTGCTACTTCTTTTCCTACATGGTTAGGAAATTATTAAGTCTTCGCTCGTAGAGGCAAAACCACGAACCATCACTGCAATCTAGCCCTTAGGTTTGCAACACTATCGCCCTCACAGATTCGAAGTCAGCAAAGGGACGCCCAGCCCTTACGTTAGACGCGACAAGTCTTGGCACGCCCGCACGCTCAGTCCTTGAGCCATTTTCGTAGCCGAACATCTTCCCAAGATCCTTGAGCTGAAATCTACTTGACAAGGACCCCTATAGGTGGTGGAAGGATGCTAAATCATTGCCCGTGACAAGTAATCATCAACATAAACTAGAACAATGAGAATGTTAGAATGAGTTTGGCGAGTAAAGAGAGAGTGATCAGCCTGAGATTGTTTAAAATCGGCGGAGAGAAGGATAGTGGACAGTTTAGAGTACCAATTTCGGAATGCCTGTTTAAGCTCATAGAGTGACTTTTGTAACTTCTAGACACATGCCTCCCCTTGTTGGCCATATCCTGGATGGAGAGACATGTAAACATCCTCGTGGAGGTCACCATGTAAAAAAGTATTGTTGACGTCTAACTGGTGTAAGTGCCATTTGTGAGTAGCTGCAATAGCAAGCACACAACAGACAGTGACCAACTTTGCAACAGGCGCAAAAGTGTCATAGTGGTCCAATCCCCCAATTTGAGTGTAACCTTTGGCAACCAAGCGTGCTTTGCATCGTTCTACAGATCCATCTGCTTTTAGTTTACTTTTAAGAACCCATTTACAGCCAATCTGTTTTTTGCTAGGGGGAAGAGGGGTAAGAAACCAGATTTTGTTTTTGTCAAGTGCATTGAGTTCTTGAGAAATGGCATCATGCCAATATTGGTGCTTGATTGCTTGGCTACATGAAGAAGGGTCATAAGAGTTAGATAAAACCGAGAGAAAAGCAAAGTGAGATGGGGAAAGGTGTGAATAGAAAATGAAATGATTGAGTGGGTAAACCGTACCTAAAGACTAAGGCGGAGCATGGGTGGAGGCCGTCGTGGCTATGGGAAGGGTAGGGCATAGGTAGTCCTGAAGATGGCTCGGGGGGCGATAAGTGCGGGATGGCTGGGAGGGAACAGTTGGGGGAGGTGAACTAGGATTGGTGTCAGGTGGAATGAGGTCGGTGGGTGTGGCCGATGAGGTGGTGGATTGTGTGAGAGATTCTGAAGGGGGTTCAAGAGGAAGTTGAGGGCTGGTGCCATGCATGGGCTGGTTGATAGGACCAAGGGGTTCGACTGGGTAAATGTCGGTAAGGCTAGGTAACGGGTTTGCAGGGATTGGGATATAATGGGGGCTTTGGATATCAAAGGGGAAAATATTCTTAAAAAAATTGACGTTCCGAGAGATAAAAAATGTGTTCGTGTCAAGATTAAAGAGCCGGTATCCGTTTTGGTGGAGAGGATTTCCCAAAAACACACATGGAATACCGCAGGGTTGAAATTTGTCGTGACTAACAAGGGATGTCTATGCATAGCACAAGCACACAAGCATCCAAAAATACGTAAAAAGTTATAATTTGGGGTTCTACGAAAGAGCTATTCATATGGTGAGAGATTTTTTAAAGTGTGGGAGGGAGTTCGGTTAATAAGATAAATTGCCGTTAAGATACATTCACCCTAAAATTTGATGGGAAGATGGGCGTGGAAACGTAAGCAGCGAGCCACATTTAATATGTGACAGTGCTTACGTTCAGCAACATCATTTTGTTGGGGTGTATCAACATAGGTTAGTTCTTGTAAAATGCCATTGTCGTGAAATAGTTATAGAATTGCACGAGATATGAATTCGGAGTCGTTGTCCGAACGAAAACATTTAACTTTGGTATTAAATTGTGTTCTGGCCATGTTGAGGAAAAATTGGATTTTGGAAAAAGCATCCGATTTGTAACATAGTAAATACACCCAAATAGTGTGTGTGCAATCATCAACTATTGTAAGAAAATAACGAGCCCCACAAGTTGAAGGAGTATGGTAGCCACCCCAAATGTCAACAAACATACGAGCAAACAGAATATCACTTTTATTGAGAATTAAATTAAAAGGTAGTCTACTGTATTTGCCGCGCAAACAAGCATCGCAAGGACAAGTATTATGAGTAGTGCATTTAATAAGAGACGAGGTAAATTGGCAGGTGATGGATGACCTAATCTTTGGTGCCATAGGGTGGAATCATCCGTTGGAGCTGTGACGGCGGTGGAGGGTGATGTGCGGAGGTAGTACAAGCCATTGCATGCCTCATCCGCTCCAATCACAGTCTTCGATTTCAGGTCCTGAAAGAGGCAAAAATTACAAAAAAAAAAGAAAAGAAAACAATACACTTAGGTCACGGGATAATTTTTGGACAGATAATAAATTGAAACGAAAGCTACGGACATGTGATACATCAAAGAGAGTGATGGAAGGGGTGACATTTATTTTACCTGTATGGGAGACAGAGTGAGTAAAACTAGAGGCCGATCGAGCTGGCAAAATTTTATCCGTGACTGTATATGTGTTAAAAAGGGATAGATTGGGCGTCATGTGAGATAAGGCCCCACAATCAATAATCCAATCATGTGAAATAAAATTGGTATTACCAGAAAATAGTTGTCACGCCCTCGATTTTCAACATAAATAAATAAACCTTTTCGACAAAGATCCTTGCATAAGATAACTAATACCCAAAAAGAGTTCTCACCTGTTTAATTTACAAACGAGTCCCCAAGTTTAAGGAAATATACTGCATTGGCACACCCGCCTCAAAATGAGATTAAGTACAAAATCGAATAAGTTATTTGGTTACAAACGGTTTAGTCAGAAGAATTCTAGAATAATTAGTTACAAACTTATCTTATCAAAAAAAAAAAAAATCATTACAAGATGACTAAGTAACTAAATGCAGTTAGCTTCCAAAATGTCTTCACATCCCAACACACGAGGCATGCAAACTATTGTCCAGCATTTGAATCTGAAAAGAAATATTGGGTTGAGTTACACTAGCCTAGTAGGAAAATCTTTATGAAATCTATATGTGAATGCGATGATAAGCGTAGACACAGTGAATCAAGCTAAATGGCAAGTCCTTTAAGCAAGATGTAAGTTATTAACGATTCTAAATCTTTTGAGCATAAGGAATAAGCACACAATAATACATCCATTAACTACTTGTACTAACACCATTCATTAGTATCAAAACATTCTCACACACGTACATATGCACACTCCTTCCACCAAATTTCCACCCCTTGCGATTCTGTATTTTCACCCTTTGCGTTACAGTAAACTCCACCCCTTGCGGTTCCGTATTTCAACCCCTTGCGTTACGGCAAACTCCACACATTCTTATAACATAAACAAGCACGCCACAAATACCTCATAGGCCATAACAATCAAGACAACAATACGACTTTCATAAAGAAATGTAATCCTTAAGCCATAAGGTGTTCCATCCGAACCATAAATAGCAATTAATCACCAATATTACACGAATTCACCTCATAATATGTAGAGAAAGAGAGAAATCCCTACCAAAGTGGGTTTTGAGCAAAACCCTAAGTCTACCAAGTGTTATAAGTTTGAATCCACCAAGAACAAGCTCCTCTCAAGCTTTGCTACAAGATCTAGAGTAGATATAACCCAAAAATAAGATAAACAAGCATAGATCAATAAGTGATTGAGATGAGAGAGAGAAAAATGTGATTGAGAGCCAAGGAGTGAGAGCGAGAACACAAAACTTACCCCTCGTGCACGAAATGCGGATTCAAGTGAATTTAAGGTAGGAATCCATTGGATTTTAAAGATTTGAGGTAGAAATCCAGAGATTTAAGTGAGATTGGAATGGGGTAGGTGAGAGGGGGTGTTTCTAGATCTATTTCATGGGTTTTGGATGTGAAAAGTGGTAAAGAGGGGTATTTATAGTAGGCTGAAATGCGTGCTGAAATTTTAGAAAATCGACAGTGGGTACCGGTATTGGGCGATTCCCAGTACTGGTACTGGAACCCCAAAAATGCCAAACGACACAACTTTTGGACAACGGCTACTGGTATTGGGCAAAATGCAGTACTTGTACTGGCTGAAGAAAAAATAAAATTTTTTTACCGACGAACATCGAATCAAACCCCATTTGCTACCAACACCTTCAATCATCATTACAACCTCAAAATATGATATTCCACATATTTAAACGATTAAAGAAAATAGAATAATTCACTAGTCTCTACAATAGTGAAGATGGATTATCGTAAAAATCATATGCTTGGGATGCCTCGACGGGACTCAAGTGAGAATTGAAATCCATAACGAATGATTGTGCTGCATAATTGGACTAGTTAGGAAGGTGGTTGAAGAACCAATCCGAGTACCTGATGAACTTAAAACAGCCTGACTTGTCCGTACGATTGCAATGGGTGCATAGAGCATTCGGATCTTTGCTGGGTTGAGTTGCTGGGTCAAGCCGTTGGGCGTGCTGTGGTTGGCAGGGTTGATTGTTGCGGGCTGAAGAGTGCTGCTGGCGGAGTGTAGGTCCAACATAAACGGGCTGTTGGGGTTGGGTATAAGATTAGCCTCTTGTTTGATTTTGTGGAAAAAAACGGGGAACTTGCAAATTTCGCTGCTGCCCATTGTTGGGTTTGGGTCGATTTTGTTGAGGCTGAATTTTTTGACTCATCATAGTCGAATCTTCTTGGATGGGTTGAATGGTGGGGACAAGTTGGAGTCCTGGTATGTTCTTCTGAGATTAGTAAGACATGGACCTTCCCAAGGCTGGGAAGCGGATCCATGGTGAGAATTTGATTGCGAAGGACATGATAGGGTTCATTGATGCCCATCAAAAGTTGGTATACACGTCCATTCGACACCTTTTTTCCCCATGCTTTGGCGGTGTTACACGTACATTTCGGAGGGGGATTGATACCATTAAGTTGATTCGAAAGCGTCTTGAAGCTGATGTAATAATTAGTGATATTGAGATTACCTTGCTGAAGATTGTTGATCTCCAGTTGGATTTTTAAGATTATAGCATTGTTGCCTTGAGTGAATCTTGACTCGAGTTCACACCACAGTTCATACGCGTGAAGCAACTTGTTAAACTTGGTGTGATCGGGTTGTCGATACTATTAAGCATCCATGAAAAAACCATTGTTGAAACTCGTTTCCAAAGGGGCTTAATATCCTCATTTGTTGGGGATGGGAGTGAGTTATCGATGAAGCCTAATTTATTTATCGCACAAAGAGCCATGGTGATAGCACGATTCCAAGACCCATAGTTTGTGTAGGTCAAGGCAACATTAACAAGGGGATTTCGGGGATGATTAGCGGAGTGCAAAGAATAAGAAGAGGAGATATCATAAATTAATTTCTGAATCTTCTCTTAGGCATCGGCCATGTCGATAAAGATGGACAAAAGATTGCAGCTGTTGTGTTCCTCTAGATTGTTTTATACGGAAGAAGAAGAGCACGAATCGCGCTCTGATTCCATGATAAATCGAGAATTTCTGTTGAATATGAATTGTTTCTCCATAGAATTAATTGTAGAATATAGCCATACATATATAGGAAAGAGATGCAACTAACTAGGAAAGGTAAGTATGGAATGTAGAATAATATTCTAATAATTATGGGACTAATCATGATCCTAATTGATTGTTGCCATGTATGGAGTGATCTTCTCGTGATGTCCGCTAATATGGATTTGTTTGTAATTTTTGTTTTTGTTTTTGTTTTTGTTTTAAAACTTGTTGACTTATCAAATCGCTCAAGATGTGGCTCTTGATTATACCCCTGAACTTCCAAGTGGGTTATTGGTTTTGCTTTCCATTTATGCTTCCCATAAAAGTGGCGATTGCAGAAATATTTTGCGATAACTGTGGATACTGATTTTAGATTATAACTTCGGATTCTCCTACAAATTTTAGATTTTGGATTTTTGAAAAAACCTGTTTGTTGCAGCTATGAGATTATGAGAATTTAATACTTTTTTTTTTGAGAATATGTGTTGCAGATATTAGATCAAGAGAACACACACAAGTGAAAAAGTAAACATGCAATCGAAAGAGCAAGACACACGTTATACGTGGTTTCAACTTAAGCAATTTGACTAATTGTACTCCACGGGATGCTTTACTATGATGAAAAGATGAACAAATTACATATGGGGGCTGCCCTAGCTTTGCTTTTATAATTTAAGTAACTAATAAACCAAAAAAATGCTAAAAGATGTTGAAACGCGCATTTTTTTCTCGCCCCCGGCCGCCCTGGCTGGATTTAGGGCTGCCTATGCGGGATTTTCGGAGACCACAGCTGGGCACGGGCCGCCGATCGGGCGTGATTTTCAGAGACCTCGGTCACAATCAGTTCTTCATAGCTCAACAATTCTCCCACTTGAAGACTAATCCACAGCGCTCCCCCAAATTTTGAAAGTTATCAACAAACACCATCAGTCATCAACAGAACACCCATAACAACTATCTCCACAACCTCAAGTTTCGAGACCAACTAAAACTGCACAGCTTCAACTTGTCAACTATTACAACCTTTATCAACGTATGTGCTGGATTCTTAGCACCATAGATCTTTTCAAGCAACAACTCTCCACTGTCGAGAAGTGAACGAATAAAGTGATACCTCAAATGTTTGTGCTTCATTCTCAAGTGAAAGGATGGATTCTTGGTAATAAATGACACTTTGACTGCCACTATGCAACACCCCTTTTTCTACCGTCTTTCCCAACTCATCCAGAAGCCCTTGCAACCATACCTAGTGGCGGAGCTAGGATTTTGTTACAGGCGGCCTGCTTGACAGACATATATTTTTTATCTGAACGTATAATTATTAAATCATAAGGTTATTGCTTTTCAGTTCATTACATTTGTACATTGAATTGATTCTTTAGGCTATTTCAATTGTCACGTGCTAATTTTTTATTTATGAAAGAAATTGAGAAATGAGAATGTAAAATAACCAATTTTTTATTAAATCGAAGCAAAATTATTAAGATTATAAGAAACTATTCAAGAATAATTATCAATAATATTTAAAATCAACTATATATAAAATAAAATATTTAAAACTCGGTCCCTCGGGGCGGGGCGGGGCCGGGGGGCGGGGCGCCCCCGAGCCCCTACATACCTCCGCCCTTGACCATACCATCTTCTTTCACTACAAGAAAATTGTTCTATAGCAACGATCGAAAGTATCGCTAAAACTGTCAAAAGGCGCTGCTATTGACATTGCAGGGGTATACCAGTTGTTTCCAAAAGCATGGGGAGATTCGCATCGGTAAAGCCCTGTAGCAACGCTTTTTTGAAGCGTTGATACAAATATATCTATAGTGAGTGCTGGTTTCCAAAAGCGTTGGGAGATCCATTGCTAAAGGCAAATATTTTTTTTTTCTTTTGAAAACCCTTATATTTATAGAGTACTAATTACTGTTGTTAGTTGTAATACGCACATATTTTTATCTACAAGTAAGCATTCCATGACAATTCTATCAACACATTGAAAATGCATTTCATGAAGACATAAATTTACGAAATAGATTATCAAGCTCTAAAGTAAATTTGTCACAACACTTTGAGCTTGTATTACATAAACTTGTAATCTTAAAAAAAAGAAAGATTACTCAATGATCCTATTGCATTCCAGGAATGCACAATTCAATACTTGATTGAATATTCAACTGAGCTCTATGAGATGAAGTCCTTCAACTCCTCCCGCTTGCCCTTTCTGAAGCATTTGGAAAAATGTCTTATCGTTGTGCTCTTCCAACGTGTTACTCTCTTTGTCTCGATTTATTTGTCCAATTTCGGATTTTCAAATTATTAAGGAAACAAAATCTAATCCATTGATTTGAAAATTTACATAATCTGGTCTATTGACTTTAAAATTGGACAGTCAATTTGGGACATATTTAGTTCAAAAAGGGGACAAACAAATCGGGACGGAGGGAATATTGTATATCCAAAAGGCGCTGATATAGATATTGATTCTTGTAAAGAGTAAATGTGGGCTTAAGAACTCTTGTGTCAAAGTACATTTTGGAAAGAAGAAAAAAAATGAACATGATACTCCATCCGTTCTAAAATGAGTGACCTTTTTGGGACTCCGTGTCATTTTAAAATGTTTATATCTTTCGATTTATGAAATTTTATGTTATTCTGGAAACTTTGTTTAATAAAACTAACTAAAATCTATCAAACAAGATCCATATTGCATATTTTTTAACATTCACATTGAAATATATAACCAATTGAAAATGACATGCTTTCCCATAAAGGTCACTCATTTTGGAACAAATGGAGTAATTAATAAAAATGAGGAAGGAATATGAAAGCACTTATGGAATTATTGTTGTTCGAGATGACACTTGATTCAACGGCAACATGCTTTTTGCTAGTTTTCCCTCCCTTGTGGGGTTACTGTTGTTCGAGGTGACATTTGGTTCGCTAGCAAAGTCTGGTTTCAAGGTTGTAGTGGGTGATCTTGGATAACTAGGCCTCGATCTTGTTTGGTTATTTACTTATTTATTCTCCTTGGGACGATATTGTACTCGGCTGTTTATGGAATAATACTACAAACTCCTACCGTTTTGAAAAAAAAGTGACACATAACATACAATTTTAAAATGATCAATCTTTTATTCCTCCGTGCAAAAAAAAGAAGATTGATTCAAAATTAACCAAAGAGAACAAAGATTGAGTAAAGATTAAATAACCAAACCAAACAGAGCCTTACGTCCCAATCACTTGGGGTCGGTTATATAAATCTTTTTCCTTCATTAAGCTCTATTAAGGGCCACTTATTCATACAGACCCATTATAGTCATATCTTTGCGCACAACAACATCTAATGTCAATTTAGGTCTATTTCTCCCCGTAGCATTGCTACCTAAAGCTATCATATTCGCTCTTTTAACTACTTCATCTCTTGGTCTACGGTAGACATGCCCAAATCACCTTAACCTATTTTCCCTCAACTTCTCCTCTATAGGTGTTATACCTACCATCTCACGAATCGTTTCATTTCTAATTCTGTCTCGTCCAGTCTTACCACACATTCATCTCAATATTCTCATTTTTGTTACACTCATCTTGCTCACATGTTATTTCTTAATAGGCCAACATTTTGTCCCGTAAAATATCGCTAGTCTTATGGTAGTTTCATAGAATTTTTTCTTCAATTTTGTGGGTACTCACTTGTCACATAGTATACCAGTAGTCACTACAAGAAAATTTTTCTATAGCAACGGTCGAAAGCGTAGCCAAAAAATCCAAAAACCGTTGGTAGAGACCCGTTTAGGCTATACCAGCAATTGGAGAACTATTGGCCAAACCGTTTCAATATATACGTCGCTGTAGAGGTATAGCAATGGTTTTGACGAGCGTTGGTATAAATTTTTTTTACTAACAGTTTCATTAGCAACGCTTATAATCGTATAAAGGCAATTTTCATTTTTTTAAAAACCAACCACTGTGTGACGTAAGCCTCCACGTGGTAGCCACATGTTGCCCACGTGGCGCTTACGTGGCAGCCTACATGGCACCCGCGTGGTGGGCGAATAATCTTTGCTCCTCCTGAAAATCAAACTGCCGACCTCGCGTGTGCGCGAACCAACTATGCTAGCCCATAACTTGTGTAAAAGCATACACCTTTTAATATTTATACTATACTAACCGGATTTGTTTAATCCTTTTTTTTTAAAATCTGGTTTATACTATACAAACACTTACTAATATCAAATTTTTTTTCGATCGGGCGCGTTTATTTTTTTTACATAATAAGGAGTACAATATTCGTACGAAGAATGAAATTATTATTACATAGAATTTAACGCTAGGTTCAATAATTACCTTTTAAAATTGGTATAAATGCACAAGACTGTATGCATGTAATCATATATGACACTATATTTAATTATAATTGTTTAGATTGATGCAAAGTAGGATAATACTTTTGATAGGAGTATTATTTTGTAATATTCATTTACAAAAAATGATAGCTCGTGTGAGAAAAATAGTTCTATTATTCACTCATCTTCAATTAAATTGACATGCACCATGTACCAAAAAAAAAAACCTCTCTGCTTTCCTAATTTTTTTTCAATATTAATTTTGCCTTTTCTAAATTCTTGTTAGATTGACATAAATTTTTTTGATTGGTCAGTCATTTCTATGAGATGAGTCGCAAAAAATAAAATAAAAATGCAATTAAAAGCATTAAAAATCAATATAGGCGAAAAAATATCAAACAACTAACATTTGTTGTCATTGGTGTCATCTTATATGATTTTTTTTAACTTTGGTTCAAAATTTTATACTTTTTTTTATTCTTGTTAAGATGAATGATTAATCAAACAATGAATAATTGGTTTCAAAAATTACCACAAAATGCTAAAAAAAATACGTTAAATAAACAATACCGAAAAAAATACCAAAATTTTTTTTAAGGAAAAATAGCCCTAGTAAAATCAACAGTCTCGATCGTTAGTTCGGGTTTGAAAAACCGATTGCATGAAAGAAAATTGATTTTGGCGGTGTAAAATTTTACTAACAGTTAATGAAAACAGTTGCTATAGTCCAGTTTATAGTAACGGTTATTGGAAACCGTCGCTATAGTCCAGTTTTTAGTAACGATTAATGAAAACCGTTGTTATAGTGTTATAATCTACTAACGGTCACATGAAAACCGTTGCTATAGTCCTGTTTCTAGTAACGTTTTGCAAACCGTTGCTATACATCATTTATACCGACGGTTTGTTCAATCGTTGCGAAAAAAATCGTTGGGAGATCCTGAATTTCTTGTAGTGAGTGCTCCTCCACTTGAGCCACCTCACTTGGATCCTATGGATCACATTATCGAAAATCTCTTCATCTCTACTAATAATTGAGCCTAAATACCTAAAATGATCACTCTTTGGTATTTCCTGGTCTTGGCCAGATCATCACTCCTTCTTCATGTGCATTGCTGATACTACTAAACTTGCCTACCATATACTTAATTTAACTCCTATTTATCCGAAAACCCTTTGACCCTAATGCTTTCCTCAAAATTTTTAGTTTGTATTAACACGTCTAGCGGTTTCATCTATGAGAAATGAATCTTGACTTACGGTTTCTTAGTTTTACTCATACTTTTTTTTTTGGGGACACTACATCAATTGTAAGAATCCATGAGATAACCAAGCCTAACAACTCAACTAACACAAGAAATAAGCCTATTATAGGGTAGAAACAAAGAAAGAAAGAAAGGAAAAGCCCTCTAAGGAAAAAACACCCATACGCAGGTGGAGATACTCGAACTCCTAACCTCCTAATGAGATGCAAGAGCCTTGACCAACTGAGCTAGTCCCAGTTGGTTAATTCTCATACTTATCTCAGTGTATTTTTGTGATTGATTATTAATTTATGACAAACTCATTTCTCTCCTTTTTAAAAATAACTATTTGTGACAAACATATTGATTACTCTTGTGATTGGTTGAAAGTAGGGGTGTTAAATGGGCGAGTTTGGGTCAAAATGAGCAAGTTATAAGTGGGTTGGGTCTTTAATGCGTCATTGACCCATTTAGACCCATTAATTATGAGTTCAATTACTCATACCCAACCCGACCCATTTATTTAAAATCAAACCCGACCCGCCGATTAACCCGATTAACCCACCACCATCACAACGCCGCCACCACCACCACCATCACCACGCCACCCTCACCGCCGCCACCACCACCACGGCCACCGCCGCCGCCACCACCACGCCACCCTCACCACCCCCACCACCACGGCCACTGCCGCCGCGGCCACCATGCCACCCTCACCACCCCCACCACCACGCCGCCACCACCACCACCACGGCCACCGCTGCCACCACTACGCCGCCACCACCACTACCACAATGCCGCCGCCGCCACCACCACCGTCGCCACCACCACCATAACGCCGCCGCCGCCGCCACCACCATCACCACCACCACGGGCACCGCCGCCACCACTGCCGCCTGGTGGCCGCCGCCACCACCGCACCACCACCATTGGTGGCGGCAGTGGTGGCGGCGGTGGCGGCGGCGGTGCCCGTGGTGGTGGTGATGGTGGCGGCGGCGGTGGTGGTGGGGGTGGTGAGGGTGGCGTGGCGGCGGTGGCCGTAGTGGTGGTGGCGGCGATGAGGGTGGCTTGGTGGTGGCGGCGGCGGCAGTGGTGAAGGTGGCGTGGTGGTGGTTAGGAGTGTACATGGTCCGGTTCTCTAGAAAACCAGTTACTGGACCATTTCAAACGGTTCTAAGAAATTAAGAACCAGAACCTAACAAATATATAAGTGGAACCGAACCAGAACCAAACGGCAAGATCGGTCCGGTTTTGGTTCGGTTCCGATTCTATCCAATTAGCATCCAAACCTATCACCGGTGTGTGAGAAAGATAGACGTGAGATTGAAATTAAAAAGACTAATCCGTTAAATAAGGTTGCAAAGAATTGAAAGAATATGAAGGTATTCTATTAGAATAGAAAAAGAAGGAAGAAAATAAAGACTTTCCCAACAAAAGAGATTTCATCTCTAAATAAAGTAAATTTTGCAAGAGAGAGATTAACCTACCAAATTACACACATATTTATTTTTATACAATTATAGATATTAGTTTTAAATGGTTCGGTTCGGTTCTAACCACGGTTTTTTAATTGAAAACCAGTAACCGAACCAAAATTAAGGGTTCTTATTTTTTTAGAACCATAACCTGACCGCAAAACCAGACCAAATACGACGGTTCGGTCTGGATCGGACTGGTTTCACGGTTTTGCCGGTTTTCTTGAACACCCCTAGTGGTGGTGGTGGTGGTGGTGGCGGCGTTGTGGTGGTGGCGTGGTGGTGGGGGTGGTGAGGGTGGCGTGGCGGTGGCGGTGGTGGTGGTGGCAGCGGTGATGGTGGCGTGATTGTGGGGGTGGTGAGGGTGGCGTCGTGGTGGTGGTGGTGGTCATTGTGGTGGCGGCGGCATTGTGATGGTGGTGGCGACTGTTGTGGTGGTGGTGGCGGCGTGGTAGGGGGTGGGCTACATTTATTGGGAATCTGGTAAAGAGATGAAAATTTTTTATGCGTTACTTTCATACCCATTGGGTCATTTAAGTTGACTCAATTGATACCCAATTAAGACCCAACTAATAATGGGTTAGTTGGGTTTGAACTCATTCTTACCCAACTAATAAATGGGTTGGGTTGGATCTATTTTTTAGTTGATGGGTCTGAATTTGTTAATGAGTCTGGGTTCAATTTGTCACCCCTAGTTGAATGTAACTTTCTAGCTTGCAATTTATTACTCCATGTTTAATACGTATAAGTACAATTATGATCTCTCATATCGCATGGACAATGCCACGACACAATATACGTACTTAGAGTGCCACGGCATATTTAAAACCTTAATATCCAATAATAACTAGTCTAACCGATTATTTAAGTGTCTTCTCTCTCCCTCAGCTCTTTTCCCTAAGCATTGACCGTATCTGATTACAACAATAAAATAAATCAAAGGTCCGGAAGACTAAGTCTTCCTTAATACATGTGACTGCCTAATTCCTAACGAATCGTCCACCAATAATTTAATATCGCCCACATGTGTATGCATGCCATCCCTCAAAAGAAAAAACAATGAAATTAAATACCTCAACATGCAAATTAAAAAAAGGATATAACAAAGCTGGCCTTAAATAAATTTATTGCATTTTTTGCAACCACCGTTCTATCGGTTGACGAAATCAAATCTATTTTAACAACGATTAATATCTCTTTCTAACAAGTATGCGGGCAAAAGAGTAATCTTGTTTCTCCCTATAAAAATGTACCGTCGTATTCCATCACCAACTCAATTTCTTATTAGCTTTTTACTCTATTTTTCTCCCTTCTCCCATAAAAAGGCTTGTGATTAATAAGCCTAATTATTTGAGTTTCTACAGATGTTATTACTTTTCTACAATCACCAATCCCGTATATGTTGTCTAATAAAAAAAAAACTCAGTCATTTGAATATCAGAGAGTATATGATGTTACGTGAGGAGTGGACCCAGGGTTTATCATCATTGGGGTCAAATATCTATAGCATGAATGAGTTTGTATTAACACATGATAAAATGAAAAAAAAAAAATCAATATAATACTACACAAAAAAAGATCTTTTTATAAAACACAAACAAAAAGCGATTTATCAATCCATTACACATCATTTTACTTACAATTGACCCCAAAATTTTCATATTTGGGGAGTAAAGCAATGACATAGTATATAGAATAATGTGACCAAAATTTATCCTAATTTCTAATTAACAAAAGAGGGTCACAAGATAAGTTCGCTGAGGTACGTAGTTAGGTTGGATTAATGATAGGGCTTAACTTAGTACACAAAATTTAAAGTCCTAAATTAGAATTGGCTAACGTGGATCGTAAATATTAAACAATCTAATAAATATTTCCTCTTTTCCATTTTGTTTGTCCATTTTCAATACTCTTTTTAACACAAACGAGTATTATTGTTGGCAAAATTACCTGAAAAAAGAGATCTGAATGGTTAGAGAAGTTAGAAAAAGATAGGGGGGCAAGTATATTACTTTTTGGGCAAGAACCAAAGTATAAAATATATATGGGACAATTATATTTCCTTTGGGGCAAGAACCCAAGGATCTAAATTTATGGGGCAAACCCCACGGAAATTTTCAAAATATTATGTATATCCCTGGGGTTTTATTTCCATCCTTAGTGGGGTCAATGGACCACCCTTGCCCATTGGTAGGTTCGCCCATGGTTACATGGTCTAAAGGGATTCGGGGAGCCCGTTGGCCACAAGGGTCAGCAAGGTGTGCCAACGTCTGAAATGGTAACTTTTGAGGGGCCCAAAGTTTGGTTGCTAAGTCTTGTTTGGCAATGAAACAGATTAATAATATTTTATTTTTTGTGGGGTCTATTTCACGTTCACAAGGATGATTTAAATTGTTCATTAATCTTAAAATATTTTTTTGTGGATTATTTTTTGCAAAAAATTAGCTCAATTCAATACCAGTAAGGGATTTTTTAGAATTCATAGCACCCTAAGAATTCTAAAAAGGCCCTTACCAAAGTTGAATTGACCTAATTTTTTTTTGCAGGAATGTGCAAAAAATATTTTAAGAATAATACGCAATTTGAATCATCCTTGTTGGACCCAAATAAAATAAAAAAATCTAAAATTACATGTTTCACCCTACAAATTCTTAAAAACCCATCATCGATATTTGATCGATCTAATTTTTTGCAAGAATCCATTATAAATAGTTCAAGAATAATGAGCGATTTTAATTATCTTTGTGAGATCCAAAATTAGGCCACAAAAATCATTATTCTATTTCGCTTTCAAACAAGGACTTAGCAACCAAACTTTAGGACCCCTCAAAGCCCCTGAAATGGTGTCACCCTTTTCTGATCGTTGTGGCAATTTTACATGTTGTTGTGGGCAACCTTAATTAAGATGTCAAATTCAACATGCATGTCAAATTGTCGCGTTAACCTTCGAAAATATTTGACATCCTCAAATTTGAAGCTAAGGTTGGAGATGTCAAAGCTGACACGGATCAAGTAATGGTAATTTCTGGCAGCAATGCAACATCCAACCAAAGTGTCTTTCCATATGCCAAGCTCACATGGATTTGAAGGGAGGATATGCCTATCAATTTTGACAGCAACCAAACCTCATGTCAATTTTCAAAAAGCTCTTGACCGTTTGGATTTAAAAACGAGCGTGCTGTTTGAGGTTTTGTTACGTAAGGCTTGGAAAGAGAGAGCTTGATGTCAAAATACCACATTAAAGCATCTCCAACATGACAGGAGATGCCAAAGTTGAGGTGGCATCTCCAACGGTCAGTTTTGGTATCAATGGACAATCCAACAAGCCTGCCTTCACCAATATCAAAGCTGAGGTGGTTTTGAGATCTCCAAGGCCCCATGCCAATTTCAACAGCTTCTTCTCGTCATGCCATTTTTCAAAAAATAATGAACGTTTGAAATTTAAAAGCTGTTTGAGGTTCCCCCCCATTTACACTCTCTTTTTTTGACATAAGGGAGAGCTTGATGTCAAAATACTACATATGCCTTCATAAAAATTTGACATCTCCAATTTGAAGCCATGAGTTGAAGATGCTAATAAATGAAACTAGAAACTCGCCTCATTTATGTAGGAATGGATAGGGATTGATCTGTAAATTCAAGATATTATGAGGATTAAAAGTGTTTACTCTAACCACAAGCCATTTTTGTCGTCTCACCCCTTGGGTGAACACTTCATATGGAAAATTTTTTAGGTGCCGATCCAACATGGAAGTCATAGTATCAATAACCAATCAAAAGACAACACCTGCGCGTGCTCCTCGTCAGCTGGTGTTAGGTTTCTCTCTATTTGCACTCTGTTTCTCTAATCTGAGAAATTCAAAATATATATAACAATGAAATTCACTGATTAGGGGGGAAAAAAACAATGAAATTCAATTTTTTTTTTTTGGTATTTCACGGTTCCTCTCCTCCCCCCCGGTTGTTCAATCAGTCTCCTAAATCAGTTCCAACCAACCCAAATCAGAAGACCGGCCAAGACGATAAATTAATTAGAGACGACACAAACACTTATGCCTTGTTTGGATGCGTTTTCAAATTTTTTTGGATTTCGTTTTTGGGGTAATGAGTGGAGAGAAATTAGGATAATAATTAAAGAGAAATAGAGAGAGAAATGAGAATAATGATTGAAGGTGAAGGTAATAAGTGTAGAGAGATATGAGAGCGATGATTAGAAGTAAGAATAATGAGTGTCTTTGGAGTTCAATTTTTTTTCCAAGTAGCCATCCGAACAAGACATTAGGCTAACTTATCCAAGTGATTATTTAATTGAAAAACGCAAAAAAAATTTGAATAAAAACAAAATAAAAAAATCTCAATAATTTCAAAAAAAACCCTGAGCGGAACTCAGGCTAACTTATATCTAAGCGATTATATTTAACTCTCTTCTCTTCCACCCTCAGCCCTTTTCCCAAGGCATGGACCGAAAAAAATACTCAAAACGAAAAAAATACTCAAAACGAAAGACTAATAAAGTCTTCCTGAGTTTCTGGTTGACCAAAAAAAAAAAAAAAATCTTCCTGTAATACAAATAATTTAATATCTCCCACATGTATGCATGCAAAACCTTAAAAAAAATAAAAAATAAAATAAAATAAAATAAAATACCTCAACATGCTGATAAAAAGGCTGTAAGTAAGGTGGACCTAACTAAATAGGATCATTGGAGCACGTTCGATATCTACACTCCCCCGTAAATTCACTCCCCATAAGGCTACATTGCATTAATAGTATTTTAATGGATCAAGTTTTCACCGACAAGTGTATACATTCTACGACTTCTTTAAATCCAGCATAAGCCCCCACTTTCCATTTCCACATCCCCATTCCCAAAATTAATCAACAAAGGAGCTACCAAGGGAGAAATTAACATGGCGTTTTCCGGCTGCGGCGGCAGTGGTTGTGCTAACACGAACAGCCTTGCCTTACAGGTGCTGACGGGGCGGTGGTTCATGGTGTTCGCCTCCTTCTTAATCATGTCAGCAGCCGGCGCCACCTACATGTTTGGAGACTACTCCGGCGAAATCAAGTCTGCCCTCGGCTATGACCAAACAACTATCACTTTGCTCAGCTTTTTCAAGGACTTGGGCGGTAACGTCGGCGTTTTATCTGGGTTAATCAACGAGGTCACGCCCCCGTGGGTGGTGCTCTCCATGGGTGCCGTCCTCAACTTCTTCGGGTACGTGATTTGGACTTTTTGGATTCCAGGCCTTTGTTTTCATCTTTTTTCTTAGAAATCTTTGGTCTGTACTTTTTTCCTCATTTGTTTTGGCGTAAAATATTTTTCGATAAAATGTTTTACCTACTTTTTGGTGTTTGGTTATGTTAAAATTGAGAAAAATATTTTTCATTAATTGAATGGAAATGACTTAACCTCAAATCTTCCATAAGTTATTTTCCGAAATAAACCCGCTGCATTCTACTGCAATTCTCACTGCTAAATTTCCTCAATCGTCAGTTCTAACCCACATTCAATTCTAATGTTCTCAGATTTCTCCACCGTTTAAGCTCCTTCTCTCTACACTATTTTGTCCTTTTTTAAGGTACTTTTCAAGTGTCAACCAAACAATGAAAAAAAAAATTAAAATTTATTTTCTAAAAAAATATTTTACATTGTAAAACGTTTTACATTGAAACAAACAAAGCCATTGTCTTTCAGTTTGTGGTATATTTTTGTTATTTGTTCAATTGCATTTGGAATTGAACGATTCAAGAATCTAAGCAACGTATCAAATTTATCATACTCCCCTGTCCCGCAAATTTAGTCCACTATGAGGTAGACATATATTTTTCAAATAAAGTATACTAGTGTCTGGTATATTCTATCTGCGTTACCGTTAGTAAAACATATTCTTTTGTTTTTTGAACTACAGTAAAACATATTCTTCAACCCATTCATTTTAATTTAAAATTACAAATTTCCTCATATTTGGTTTTCGTTCCCATTCCACTTAATTACAAATTTACTTCGAATCTCATGTCTTATGATCAACATTTCCATTGTCATTCACTAGTTGCGCAGCGTCAAGAATCTATGCAATGTTTACGGACAAGTATATCTTATCATTAGCACATATTTAATTTACTTTTCATGACCGTTGCCGATATCGTAATTTTCATTTATAAAAAATAATTATTGAATTATTTTCAAACGAAAAGCGGATGTTTATTGGCAAATTAAAATATTACTAGTTGGTTACCATGATAATTACATTTATTTCAAGAAGTGGAATTAATGAATTTCGAAACCCAAACAGGTACTTCATGATTTGGTTGGCTGTGACAAAGAAAATCTCCGCACCCCAAGTGTGGAAAATGTGCCTATACATTTGCATCGGCGCCAATTCCCAAACCTTCGCCAACACCGGAGCTCTGGTGACGTGCGTCAAGAACTTCCCAGAGAGCCGCGGCGTCGTTTTGGGACTCCTCAAGGGTTTCGTCGGGCTCAGCGGCGCCATCATAACCCAAATCTACTTCGCCGTCTACGGCAACGACTCCAAGTCCCTCATCCTCTTGATTGGCTGGCTCCCGGCGGTCATCTCCTTTGCTTTCCTCCGTACGATTAGGGTCATGAAAGTGATCCGACTGCCCAAAGAGCTCAAAGTGTTCTACGATTTCCTGTACATATCGCTCGGGCTCGCTGGGTTTCTGATGATTATGATTATAGTGCAGGCACGGTATCAATTTACTAAGGCAGGGTATGACGGAAGCACCGTTGCGGTGTTCATATTGTTGTTTCTGCCGCTGGCGATTGTTATCAGAGAGGAATATAATTTTTGGATGGGGAAGAAAGTACAAGCGATGAATGGATCGACAAGTCAGTTGAACGAAGATGCGGTGGTGTCGTTGTCATCGTCTTCCAGCAATGGTGCATGCGCCTATAGTTCTCTACAGTTTTGATCTGCTACACTCCACCATTCCCTTTTTTTTCCTCGCTTTATCCTAATTGGATATAAAATCAAATATCATTTTTAATTGATAATATTTTTAACATGAAATATGAATCTTATTTGATAAAATTCAGTTATATCTTTTAAACAAAAATTTTTAAAATCACGTAAAAGATTATAGATTATAAAATATAATCAATTGAAAAGTAGCAGGAACTCCCAACAAGAATTAAAGAATTGAAAATGGGAGAGTATATTTTTGGATAGGCTTAGTTACATTTTATTAAAGAATTGAGACTGGTGAAGGTGTCATAATATTTCTTGTTATTTCCAATTTCCCTCTTTTAGCTCCTAAATTGTACTATTACTGTTTGTTTACAGCTCAAAACTTACCAACCTCACAAAACCAGCAAGAACAAGTCTCTTGCTTCAAAAATATGTTCAGCCCACCAGGCAAGGGCGAAGACTACACCATCCTCCAAGCCCTCTTCAGCGTCGACATGCTCATCCTCTTCTTCGCCAGCACCTGCAGCATTGGTGGCACGCTCACCGCCATTGACAACCTCGGTCAGATCGGTGCCTCCCTCGGGTACCCTAAAAAGGCCATCTCCACCTTCGTCTCCCTCGTATCCATCTGGAACTACCTTGGCCGCGTCGCAGCTGGCTTCGTCTCCGAAATCGTGCTCACCAAATACAAACTCCCCCGCCCCTTATTCGTGACGCTCATCCTCCTTTTCTCCTGCATCGGCCACCTCCTAATTGCCTTTAACGTCCCCAACGGGCTCTACATCGCCTCGATCATCATTGGATTCTCCTTTGGTGCCTGTTGGCCACTCCTCTTTGCAATCATATCAGAACTTTTCGGACTCAAGTATTACTCGACCTTGTACAATTTCGGAGCGGTAGCAAGCCCAATCGGGTCATATATACTGAATGTTAGGGTTGTAGGCTTCCTCTATGATAAAGAGGCTAGGAGACAATTGGCTGCGGCAGGAATTGTTAGAAAGGCAGGGCAGGAATTGAATTGCAATGGGGTGGAATGTTTTAAGCTGGCTTTTCTTATTATTACGGCCGTGACGATTCTCGGAGCAATTGTGTCGGTGTTTTTGGTGGTTAGGACGAGGAAATTTTATAGGAGCGATATTTATGAGAAATTTAGGAAGGAGGCGACGGTGTTGGATGGAGGTTGCGGCAGAGTGGTGGTGGCTGGTAGTGGTGGTGGAGCGGCAGGGGAGATATGATTGTTGGTGGATATATGTGTACGGGGAGATATGGTTGGAGGGAATGATATGGTATCTTTTTTAATTTGCAATTCTTAAGTTGAATTTGCAGTTGTTATCTCTTCTTCTTTTGCTGGCTTGTCGAACGGGCTCGTCTCCGTTAGATGTTTTTCGGAATTGTATGCAAACATATATAGTTGTCATTCAGCATATTATAGCTGTAATCATTTTGCCACTGTGTAATTGATACGAAATGGCAGCGTAGGAAAGATGCATCGCATACTTCTCACTAGTTTTAGTTCATTGAAACTAGTGAGAAGGGAGTATACTATTCATATATTCTAGGAGTATTGATGAATAATTACTCAACATGATCTTTTTGCATCTTGTAGAAAAAAAAAAAGGTGATAGAAGCAAGAACTTCCGGAAATGAATTTATTTATTGGCTTTTTTTGTATTTTCAAAAAGCTAACTCAAGTAATCCAAAGGGGCCCACTAAGGTTTTGTTTTGCTTAAAAAAATAAGTACTCATTTTTAAAATTAAAAATGATGTATTATGAGAGAATAATTTGTCTTACAAAACGAGAAATAAGTACTTAAAAAATAAGAAACTTATGAAACGGGTTCTAATAGTGGTGCATTGAATTTTTTTGCTTGTTTTGCACCCCGAGGAAAAAAGGCTGCATTGAATTTTCTTTATATAATGGCAATATATTTTAGATATTACAATAATTCATCTAAAATAGTATTTAAGGTTTTTGGTTGGAGAGGTTGAAGATTGGGTGATTTGTAGCTAAGTTTCAAAAATACCCCTGTATTAACGGTCAATTTGGATGGAGTTAGAGCATCCACAATGGGTGTGCTAACTAGTATTTTAATTGTGTGTGTTAAGACTTAGCAAACAAAAATGTATTTTTTGTGCCACAATGCTTGTGTTAGTTTGTGTGTTAAATCTTATAGTGTGCTAGCATGTGTGCTGTAACGCCCCGAATTTTGGGTACGTTAATGAGGCATTTATTACATAATAAAGAGAGTCTGGCTCATTATTACATCAAAAATACATCAAAAGGGTACATTCATACAACAGGGCAGGAACTAGGGTTCCTAACTACTGCTCCACTTGCTCCTCCATTCTGGCAAGCTCCTCTACTCCGAAGGCCTCCAAGTGAATTGTTCATCTTGATCATCTACAAGGTCTAACACATTATATTGGCGTCGCCACCAATATAATATGTCAGGGTCACCAAAAGGTAACATCGTGAGCTACAACGCTCAATAGGAAATTCTTACCCACTGACCTTACAACAGCAAAACATTAACACTGACAATCACACATCTATCGTTGGGGTCCAAGATTCTCCGAGTGTCTCTTACCTGACTCATCGTATACCGTGTCCACATTTTTCCACTTACAAACCAACCTTTTCAAATCATTTGCATTGGCTCCGTACCGCGGATAACCAAGCTACACACACCCAACCTCGGTTCCGCCGTGCTGGGTTTTCGAGTATCCTCTCAACGGTTCTGCCGCGCCGGGTTCCCATTGGCACACATTTGCATTGGCTCCTCTCCACGGATAACAATGCTACTCACCCAATTAACCTTGGTTCCGCCGCACCGGTTTCTCAAGTATCCTCACTATGGTTCCGCCGTGCCGGGTTCCCATAGGCACACACACAACTCATGTAATACCCTCAAAATGGTCATTACGTAATTTCAAAAATATTTCTACTTCCGGGTAAACACATTTCTTTGTAAACCACACCCTAGGTGCCATGTTTCTACTTCCTCGATTCTCGTGTCTCATTTACATACAAAGACTCTGAGGTAGGACAAAAATAAGTATGAATCATTCCTTGTAAACAAACAAGATCATTCAACTCTATATTGCTAATCACGCTCACATTAACGCTTAAAGCATAACGCCACATGTTCGGACGCCCTTGGAGTGAAAAATCACTTATACTTTATCACGCCATAAGTAATACAAGAAATTCACATATGCATGCTCATATTCATCTTAAAAATCAAAATACAAATACTTGATATGGAAAGTAAATAAAGATAACTTACTTTGAAATGGAAGAGAACGAGATCTTACATATACATAGGGATAGGGTAAGAGTATCCTACCTTGATCCGAAACTAGTCGGGGCCGAATAAGCTAGTTGGAAAATTCCACGGGTGGTGAAATTCGCGAATCTGGACCAAACTTTGGATGGCAGTAACTCAGTCAATCTTTGGCCGAATATGATCTTTCTTTGGGTCGAAATCGAAGCTCTAGAAACGTTCTACAACTTTCATGAAGGAAGTTGATCCTAGAAACTACTTTAGGTAGGAGAAAAATGGTGATAAAGGAAGAGACAGTAAGCTGTCTGGAAATGGAAATCCGAGATTTTTACTGAACTTTGCATGACAATATCTTTGTCATTTCTTCACCGATTGGGGTGGTTCTTGGGTCTAACTTGAAGGTCTCGAAGTGCTCTACAGCTGTCCCGAAGAGAGTTGGTTCTAAAAACTACTTTAAGCAAGAGAAAACTGAGGATTTCCGAAGGGCAGTAGGCTGCCTGGAAAAAAAAAAAAAACAGAAATGGTTTCTAGAGAGAAGTGGGAGCAAAGCTTCAAGGTGTGAGTTTTGAAGGTTGGAATGACTTCTATTTATAGGCAAAACCTTGGTTCCTTCTCCTCCCTCAAGGCCGCCCCCCCCCCCCCCCCCCCCCCCCCCACCCCCCACCTCAAATTTTGACACTTGTCAAAGAATCCTAGAAAGATCAAGGCTAACCCTAGGCTTGCATGGCTGGGATTTGATTCTTGGAAGAAAAGAGGTGTGAACAAGATTTCTAGGGTTTAAAAAAATCATGGAAGGACAATAAAGGACTAGATTCTTGGCTAGGAAGAGTTCACACCAAGGATATGAAGTACAAAGAAGATCAATGAGGTACAATCAACTCTCCTTCTTTCTTCCTTGCCCTCTCTCTCTCTCTCCCTCCCTCCTTGGCCGAATCTCTCTCTCTCTCTCTCTCTCTCTCTCTCTCTCTCTCCCTCCCTCTCCCTCTCTCTAGTACACTACATACGTATATATATGCAAGAAAGAGAATAAAATAAAGGTACTTTTGAACTAGAGATCAAAGAAGACTTAAAGACTAAGGTTTATCTTTTTAAACCAACTAATAAGCACATGTTGTACTAGGGCCTTATTCTAGTCTTTCATGTATTAAAATAATATAGACATGGGTACTATTGTACACTAGGAAGAACAACTTCCTAATATAAAATAAATAAAAGTACTTAGGAGAATCTTGGTACTAAGTACCTCTCATATTAAAAATATCATGTACTTCCTCACATGGGTTTAAAGAAAAGACTAAACTAATCAATCCATATACTAGGTGAAAGACTAAGCCTTTTACCCATTGGGTAATAAATCTCCTAACTTCTATTATCCAATAGACAATAGTTGCTAGGGAAATTATATCATAAACTAATCAAAGTGTTCTTTAAAGTATTATAAAAGTCTATTTTTTATAAATACTAGTACTTAACCAAGTATACTTTTAATATAAAGAATTGGGGTTTCTATTATCCAATGGATAATAGTTTTCCTAACTTTTATTATCCAATGGACAAAGAATAAAACCAAAAATAATTAAAAGAAAATGAATAATCAATTCTTAGTCTAGGGTTAAAAAGGTTCACAAGGTTCAAGGATGGGCAAAACGGTCCATCTAGGGTTAGGAAAAGTAACTAGGTGATTTCCTAGTTCCAACTAGCCGGTTAGAAATGAATCATTCACACCAAGTAGGGCTTTAATGTCAAGAAACAAATTTCAAGGGCTAAAATATAATTATGACAAACTACAGGAATATAAGGTAATTCAAGCAATTTAAAATAACAACGAGATTTTTATTCGTTAAAAATCGGGGTTGTCACATGTGCCAAGTTTGACAACTATGTTAGCAAACAATAAGTGAGTCCCACCTCTATAATTCAAACTCCAACCATAAAATATAAATATTCACTACTCTTAATACACACTTGTGCAACCTATTTTTATCCTAACAAATATTTTAACACACAAATTATCAAACTCTTTGTGGATGTTCTAATACACTTCTATGTTATCAATGTTTAACACACACTTGTGAGACCAATTTTTAAATAAATACACTAACAAATATTTTAACACACAAATATACCAAATCCCATTGCGGATGCTCTTAGCTCTGGGAACCATTTAAACGTGTATTGTAAATGTTGTGGATGCAATAAACATGATTTGTATAAAAGCCAACTTAAAACAATCCACATCACTAAAATTCAAGTCGCTCGATCCCGGTCTTTTTAACAGCCCCTGAGATGATGCCAATCGTCTGCTAGCCTCTCTATCATATAGGTAGCCCGCAACCTTAACATTCAGTACATACGATACTATCGGGCTTGTCATTGCTCCGACTGAATAGGGTTGAGTAGTACTTGAGTTTGAACACTTCAGATATGCCATGAAGAGAGGCCATCGGGCACCAAGGTAATCCGTTGATGATTGAGGCAATGTAGAGGCCATTGGGGACGTCGAAAGTGATTATGAGGTGGCCAACACAGGAGAAGAGGAGGTTGAGGGTGAGGAATAAGGGGCGAGGGAATTTGTACTTTTTGAGGAAGATCTCGGAGGCAAAACCGGCAAAGTTGCGGCTGAGGAAGTTCCATATCGAGACGAGGGAGACAAAGGTGGAGATGGATTTTATTGTGTAGCCGAGGGACGTGCCAATTTGGCAGAGATTTGTCAATGGCAGTTAGTTTTCCACCGATGCCGCATAAGGTGGTGAAGAAAAGGATGAGCATATCAATGACGAGGAGGGCTTGAAGAATCGTGTAGTCGTGGCCCCTGTTTGGCGGACGGAATACGTTTTTTAAGCTGGAGATGGATTGTTGGGGACACTTAAAAATTCATCCTCAGACCTCATTCTACGAAAGTATTCATCCCGATCATTTTGAACAGTTATGTTTTCATCCTTTCAAATGGTGAATTACCTATCTTATCCTTTTAATAATATATTCATATATGTTTTATTAAATTGACTTCCTAAATTAGCAATATTCAGCCTTTTTTTTTTTTTAATTTAGTAGGATTTAACCATTTCCTAATTTAGTGGGATTCAATCTCAATAATTACGGGAGATAATTACGAAAGATGTTCAAAACTTAAAAGATTCGTAATAACCAAAATTCACCGATTTACATTCGAAAATTGTATTTATTTTTTCATTTATACCATATATTATCATGAAACGTTTTGGAATATGGTGGATTGACCATGTTTTTATTTATTGCAAAATTACTATAAAAAATATTTCAGAGTATATATAATATTTAAACTGACCATATTTTTCATGGTTAATTTATCACGACAAACAATAAACCAAAATCATAATTTCTCGGCAAAACTTGAAAACCATAACATTTTGAAAAAATAGTCTTTTTTTGGAACATGGTGGATTGACCATGTTTTTATTTTTTGCAAAATTACCGTTTCGGAACATATACAATATTCAAACTAACCATTTTTTTCATGATTAATTTATCATGAAAAATAATAAACCAAAATCATGATTTCTCACAAAACTTGAAAACCCATAATATTCCTAGAAAATAGACCTTTTCAAGAGCAACGAAGAACACATAATAAGCCTCTTTCATAATCCCAGCTTTGCTAAGAGAAAAAATCAACAAATTAAAGGTGGGTTTAGAAGGAAAGTAATTAAATCTCAACATGGACTTGAATACAAGTTCATCGATCTATTAAATACCCAAATTTCAATGTCTTCTTCGAGAACATCATAAAGAAGGAACAAATCTCATGGCACACATTTTCCCAGTAGTAACAAATGCGTCTCGAGTTTCCCCGTGGTGGCGGTGGGGGTTTCGGTGAACCAGCGACCATGGGGTGGATACATCGGGCCGTTGGGCGGTGAAGGCCCTTGAATATGAATCCGAAAACAGTAGAAGAGAGAGTGTGGGTTTCGCTGTTTTCAGTTTTAAAACATCAAGGACCTAAAAAGCCATAACTTAGTGGTGAGTGGTGATGGCGGTGAACCAACGACATTGGGCATTCTAGAATGGGAGGCGGAGGATAAATGGAGTTTCGTTTGGGGGGGTGGGGGTGGGGGTTTGGGTTGTTTGAATGGTTTTTACCGTGTTTTGCCCGAGATTTTTGGGTTTGTTAGGAAACCTTATCCTAAAATCACGCTAAGGACCTTGAAGATTAGTTTTTAGTCCCAAAAAATCCCTGCCAATTATTTATATATATATATATATATATATATATATATATTAGTCAATATATCTATATAATAAGGGTAATTTTGGAATTATTTTAAAGTGAGGATGGAAACATAACTATTCAAAATGACAGGGATGAATACTTACGAGGGATAAAATTTGAGGATGAATCTTTAAAAACTCTGAATTGTTGTTGCTTTTGTGAAGTGGGTAGTGATTCATCTATAAAACAACATTAAATTAATTCAAGGTTTTAACAAACAGAGAATTCGGAACATCCCCAACACAACACCACTAGAAAAGTAGAAATAGGACTCCAACATTACTAGTGAAAGCCCATATCAATAGTAGCTACCCATGTGATGTAGAACAAATCTCTACAGATTTTCTGGAAAGATTTGATAGGATCAAATCAAGGAAGAAGTATTGATCAAAGACTTTCAAGTTATGAGAACTTTTAATTCTAGAGTTTTATTTTTAATTTATGCCACTTGTTTTGGCAACTTTTTGTTAGGGAATAATAATAGTAGAAGATCTTATTCAGTGCTGCCTATTTTGCACGATTCTAGTATAAATAAATAAGGGTGCAACCCTCCTTGTTATTCATTCAATCATTTAATAAAATTTAGAGTTCCTTTATTGTGTGTTTATCTCTTTCTTGTGGGGTCAAGAAGCCCATCTGTTAGAACGATATCTATCCTCATTCGTCTACTAGAACGATATCTAGTCTCTCTTCTGCTATAACGCTGCGTCAAGTGGCATCAAAGCGAGGACCACCTTTGCCTCAATGTGTGCCGACGAAGTGAATAGAGCGAACCCTAACAAAGGTGATCATAGTATCGATGCCTTGTGGGGTGCGTTCGAGAAGCAACAACAACAATCCAAGATGTAACAACAATAGTTGACGGAGATTCATAACCTGTTGGCTTGAACGAATCTCAATGCCACCGATAGGTAACCCTGCTAATCCTTGTGTCCAGCAAGCACGTAAGCCAAGGGTCCGCAACAATTTTGTCCGCTTAGGGAATCATCCTAGGCGCATCACAACCTTCCCAGCTTATGATGGAGAATCAAGTGATGACGACATCGAGAGGATTGCTATGCATGAGAATCCCAAGGAAGCTTTCCAAAATAATAACGACCGTATGAAGATGGATCTTCCGTCTTTCAACTGGTAGTTATACATTGAAGATTTTTAGGATTGGCTGCATGAAGTTGAGAGGTTCTTCGATTACATGGATATCGAAGAGGGAAAGAAGGTCAAGCTGGTCGCTTACAAGTTGAAAGGCGGTGCTTCTGCTTAGTGGGAGCAGTTGTAACTTTCTTGATTGCCGTAAAACAAAGACAAGATTCAATCATGGCACCAGATGGAGTAGTTGATGAGAGCACGTCTTCTTCCTCCAGATTATGATCAAGTTCTATTCCATCAGTACCAAAGGTGTCAGCAGGGTACCAGACTAGTTCATGAATATTTTGAAGAGTTCCAGCGACTCTATTCCTGTAATGATCTACCAGAAACGAAAGGGCAGTTGGTGACACGATTTGTGGACGGGTTACAGACTAACATACAAGATATTGTTACTATGCAACCAGTTCATACCTTGCAAGATGCCATCCAATTGGCAACGAGGGCTGACTCGCAGTTGGGTCGCAGAGGAGGTGTTCGAAGCCAAGCCCCTACTTGAACATTCAACTCTCAAACACAGAATCTGATCGACCAGATCAAGGAAAGACAGTCGCTGACGCAACTTCTGATCAGGCCTCCCAGAGTCAAACAAAGCCCTCATGGAGAAATCAGATGAATACAAGGCAAGTTGTAAGCAGACTTGCTGGACAGAATAACCCTTATGCACCTCCTCGAGGTGATAAGTGTTATCGTTGTGGAGAGGCAGGTCATCACTCAAATAGTTGTCTGCAGAGGCAGCGCGTCAACCTAGCAGAACATGAAGATGAAGAAGACTATCAACAAGAAGATGAGGTCGAAGAAGAATATCCAACAGAGTGGACCCATGAGGATGAGGGTGTATCACTGGTGGTGCAACGTTTGATTTACACATCGTGAAAGGAAGAGGTGCAGAGACACAACATCTTCAAGACTCGTTGTATAGTCAATCAACGAGTTTGTGATTTGATTATTGATGGAGGTAGCAGCGAGAACATCGTTTTAAGAACTATGGTTGACAAGTTGGGGCTCCAAACGCGTAAACACCCTTCCCCTTACAGCTGGATCAGGGATGTCGATGAAACCAAAGTAACAGAACAATGCATTATTCCTTTCTCGATTGGGAAAGACTATAAAGACGAGGTTGTGTGCGAGGTGGTGGACATGGATGTCTATCACATGTTGCTAGGAAGGCCATGGCAGTACGACTTGAACACTACGCATAAGGGAAAAGATAATACGTACGCCTTTTACAAGAACAAAGTAAAGGTTGTCTTGGCTCCTATGCTTTGTGAAGGTCGAGTGACAGCTTCTCTAGCTAAAGCAGACTCTTTTCTCATTGTGCCAGACATCATGAAGGAAGCCAAAGAAACCCAACTGGTTTATGCATTAGTGGTAAAAGGTGAAGCAAAAGAAGAGACTGTCGTACCAGATTAGGCCAAGCCTTTGATTGCTGAATTTGAAGGACTTGTTCTAGACGAGCTACCAGCAGAATTACCTTCTATGAGGAATATTCAGCATGAAATTGATCTCGTTTCTGGAGCAAGCTTGCGAACTTGCCACACTATTGTATGAGTCCAAAGGAGGTTCAGATTTTACAAGAACAAGTCAACGAGTTGCTGCAGAAGGGTTTGGTCAGAGAAAGCATGAGTCCGTGCGTCGTGCTAGCCTTACTAACCCCAAAGAAAGACGGGAGTTGGCGCATGTGTGTCGATAGCAGGGCCATCAACAAAATCACTGCGAAGTACAGATTTCCAATACCGAGGCTATGATATGCTTGACAGATTGGGATGCTCGAGGGTGTTCTTAAAGATAGATTTGAAGAGTGGCTACCACTAGGTTCGTATTCGTCCTGGTGATGAGTGGAAAACATCATTCAAGAAGAGAGAAGGCTTGTATGAGTGGTTTGTTATGCCATTTGGATTGTCCAATGCACCCAGCACATTCATTCGATTGATGAATCAGGTATTATAGGCCCTTGGAAAATTTGTAATCGTTTATTTCAATGATATCCTGATTTATAGTCGAAGTGAAGAGGAACATATGAAACATTTATAGGGTGCTGCGTGAGAACAGTCTTTATGTCAATTTGAAGAAGTGCAGCTTCTTAACGGATAGTCTAATTTTCTTAGGCTACGTGGTAAGTGCCCAAGGAATCAAAGTCGATGAATACAAGGTTTAAGCAATTAGCGAGTGGCCAACCCCAAAATCCATTACAGACGTACGAAGTTTGCATGGCTTAGCAACCTTTTACAGGCGCTTTGTTTGAAACTTTAGTACTATTGCTGCTCCACTTATGGATTGCTTGAAGCAAAAGCAATTTGTATGGATTGATGCCGCATAACAGAGCTTTGCAGTGCTTAAAGAAAGGTTAACCACAACCCCAGTCCTTGCGATTCTAGATTTTGACAAGTTATTCGAGGTTGATTGTGATGCTTCTGGTGTAGGCATCGGAGCTGTTCTTTCTCAAGAAGGTAGGCTAATAGCCTTCTTTAGTGAGAAACTCAGTGGTGCCCGACAAAAGTGGACTACATATGAGCAAGAGCTGTATGCTGTGGTGCGGAGCTTATACCATTGGGAGGCGTATCTCATTCAACGAGAGTTTGTTCTGAATAGTGATCATCAAGCCCTCAAGTATTTCTAAAACTCTACCAAGCCAAACCGCATGCATGCTAAGTGGATTGCGTATATACAGAGGTTCATTTTCTCTCTTAAACACAAGTCAGGCCAGTTGATCAAGGTGGCTGATGCATTGAGTAGGTGAGCTTCACTACTCATAGTTGTTAAGAATGAGGTCTTTGGTTTTGAGTATCTCAAAGAACTTTATGCTGAAAATAAAGACTTCAAGGAAATATGGGCAAAGTGTAATTCAAGTTTTCCAGACTCTAGCAAATTTCAGTTGTTGGAAAGGTTTATGTTCTTCGAGGACTGGCTCTGTATTCCTCGAGGATTTTTGCAAGAGTACAATATTAGGGAGACTCATGGTGGAGGCCTAGGTGGACACTTGGAGCGAGACAAGACCATATTGCTAGTTGAGGCTCGATACTATTGGCCACAACTAAAGCGAGATGTTGAGAAGTATGTGAAGCATTGTTACACATGTCAAATGGCAAAGGGACAAGCACAAAATACTGGACTATATATGCCTCTTCCCATTCCTGACGCACCTTGGGAAGACCTTTCTATGGATTTTGTTCTTGGACTTCCAAGGACACAGCGAGGTACGGACTCCATCTTTGTTGTCGTTGATCGATTTTCGAAGATGGCACATTTCATTCTTTGTAGGAAGACGTCTGATGCCAATCACATAGCTCAGTTGTTCTTTCGAGAGGTGGTTCGTCTTCATGGTTTGCCAAAGACTATCATTTCAGATTGTGACAACAAATTCCTTAGTCATTTTTAGCAAACTTTATGGAAGCGACTTGATACTTCTTTGAAGTATAGTACGACTTCTCACCCCCAAACCGATGGTCAAACAGAGGTGGTCAATCGCACATTGGGGAATATTTTATGAAGTTTGTGTTAAGACAGTCCAAGGCAGTGGGATTTCGCTATCTCTTAGGCAGAATTTGCATTCAATAATGTGTCGAATCGGTCCACTGGCAAATCACCATTTGAAATTGTGTATGTGCATCCCCCATTGTACATATTGGATTTGGTGCCCCTTCCTAAGCTTTCTGGAATGACCATTATTGCTGGTCACATGGCAGAAAAGGTGGCAAATATCCATGCAGAGGTCAAGCAGGAATTGGAGGAGTCTACTACAAAATACAAAGCTGTTGCAGACAAACATAGGCGTGTGAAGGTTTTCGAAGTGGGAGACTTAGTGATGGTACATTTGTGCAAAAAAGGTTTCTGATGGGTACTTACAATGAGCTTAAGCATAAAAAGATTGGTCCAGTTCAAATTTTGCAGAAAATCAATGACAAGGCTTATGAGGTGGATCTTTCGGATCGAGGATCTAGCTATTTCCAAGACTTTCAACATCCAAGATTTGTTTGAGTATGTAACGCCCCGGTTTTCATAGGAATTTCAGAGGCATTAAAACAATAAAATTTTATTGAAATAATTTTAAAGCGACTCTAGTCTTGACATATATCCCAAGCATACTCGATTTCTGCTCCTGCTATTCCTCTTATGTCCAATTACTCCTCCATTGAATCCTACACCCTCTGGCAAATTGATCGCCAAAGCAACCAATTTACCAAGATACAGATGTATCCGTATGTGATAAATCACCCAGTAGAATAATTCAACCCAACTACCCCTTTTACATTTCAACTAGCAGGTAACGATATAATATCAAAGCAGGAGAAGCAACCAATTTACTAAGATACAAACATATCCGTAAGTGATAAATCACCCAGTAGAATAATCGATCCAACCCAACTACCCCTTTTACGTTTCAACTAGCAGGTAACGATATAATATCAAAGCAGGATAGTAAAACAGAAATATCACGTAAACCGATTCATTACTATCCTTTAGCCTGACGTGTACTCTAAGATCCCATCCCGCGAGATCCTCCCTCCTAATCGTTAGCCATGTCCTGTCCCATGAGCGCACTTTCTCTTGCTATCACGGATTGCACTCAAGTTATGTACTCAGAGTGTATCCCTCTCATTACATACAAGGAAAGCTTATCATGCCCCGAATCATAACTAGGGTTCGCGTATTCTAAGATCTTTCCATAAGATCAATCGCTAATCATGCCCTGTCCCATGAGTTCACTTCCTTTTGCTGTCACGGATTGCACCCAAGTTATGTATTAGGCGTGTATCCCTCTCAATACAAACAAAGGGAAAGCTTATCATGCCCGAATCATAACTAGGGTTCGCCTATCACCACTTTACAATCATCATTGGACTCTGGCCAGTTTTAAATCATCACTGGACTTCCCTCCAGTTTGGAGACTGGGCCTTTGTTAGCACCCATCTCAATTCACAACTAAAAACTCGCCTGCAGGCAATCTCTAACATCATAAAAATTTCCAATTTATCCATTACATAGCACTCTCTAGGTGAATTCTATTCGTATACCATCCCATGTCTCTAGGGTCCAATCTAGCATATAAATCAAGAATTGGAACAATATACAAATAATCAAAATGACAATTGAAATAAACAATCAGCGTAGAAATCACGTAACTTTTTATGGATGGGGTGTTGCCTTAATCTTGTATGGCCAAGAAGTTAAAATATTATTAACGGAATCTTTATTAACAAAGAAAATTAATTTTGTTCAATACCAGTAAGTCTAGGCTTGTATTAGTTTACTCTATGAAATTAGATTGATAAATTAGTGATAATATAACAAATGGGGTCAAAACTGTACACTTAAGTAACCTAAGGGCCTAATCGTTTTAAAGTTAATAACTCAATTGGGCCAAATTTCTATACTAAACAACCTCAGGGGTGTAAATGCAATAAGATATCTATTATATTTAAAGATCTGGGTTGAAACATTACATTCAAAATGAGCAAGGGGATAAGTGTAATTACAGTGTCAATTTTTCAAAACTTCCAGCGGTGAACAGTTCCAAAAACGTGATTAGTAATCACGGCTATAAACAAAGCACAGTGACTTTTCGAAAAATCTGGGTTTAGTTCATTGAATTCCAATTTTGATTCTTTTCAATTCTAATCATAAAAACTAATCTCTTAGTACATTAATATACTTAGGGAGAGGTAGGAGAAGGATTAATTAACCTCAAATTCGATCGAGACGCAAAATACGATTTTTGGACGATTTCGATAAAAATGGGGAAGACGAGGGATACATGGGTTCTCAGAGCTGACTTCCGGTGAACGAAGGGTGGTTTGGGACTGCTTGAGATTGCTACAGGAGTTCAGAGGTCCGAATTCAGGTGTTGGGATGGTGTAAGTGTGAAACCCGGTTTCATTCTCTCTCTAGACCGCCATGGCTGATAATTCTAAGCTTTCTCTTCCTCTTATTATTTTGTTTTCTACTGATTTTCCAATGACCGAGTGAGATGTTGGGTCTGATTTTCAAAGGTGAGAGGGTGGTATCTATAGGAGGGCGTGGGAGAGGAAGTGTGGGGTGCAAGATTAATTCAAGGTAAGTGTGAAAGTAGTAATGGTAAATGATAAGGTATAAAAGCGATAAGGGTGCAGAGGGATAGCTGGATTAGGAAGGAAGGAAAGAGAGAGACAGAGCAAGGGAGGGAGAGAGAGAGAGAGAGAGAGAGAGAGAGAGAGAGATAGAGAGAGAGAGAGAGAGAGTAACGGTAGAGAGAGAGGGAGCCAAAATTTGTTTTGGAAGTATAATACTAAGGTACCCGGATACATATACATATGGAATTTTAAACAATTCAATTTAAACTAATATAGAGTATAGTTTTATGATTAATGTGGGCTGCCCCCGTGCCGGCGAGCGCCCAGAAAGAAGAGTCGCCACCCGGATTTTTGAGATGGATGATCCGAGGAACCGAGAGCTTGTTTTGGAAGGAATTTGGTCTAGCGAAAACGTTTGAGATTTTGGGTTCAGGAGCCACATTACGAACGAGGAAGGTTTCATTTTAAAAAAAGCACCCCGCTCGCCTGGTAAAAATCAGTCTTTACCAAACCTTTCAATGAGAGGGGATTTAAAAATATCTTTCGAAAAATCAAACTCTTAGATAAGCAAGCAAAGGGGAAAGGGACATAGGTATTAAATCACATTGGCGTGTTCGTGGTGTTAGCTGTATAGTGATGATAAAGATGATGCAAGATGAAAGAAACTTTCAGCTAAAATTGTCTGGATCGTGGTATTCCTGTGCACGGCATTCTGTAATACTGCGCACGGTTTTACAGAATGCCGTGCGGGGTTTCCTTCGTGTTGTCAGGTTCTCACATGGTTTCAGAACGCCACCCGGCGTCTTGGATAGCACGCACGGGGTTTTAAACCAACATCAAACAATATTTTTATTACCAGACGACTCTGGAAAACACCATTCTTCCAAGCCATGAACAAAAGAGATTTTTTGTTCTCCAGATCTTTCAGAATGACCAAAGGAGCTTCATTTTCTTGAAAAAGGAAGGAAAACTATACATGGCTTGTAGATATGGTCTATTTTTGAAAAATGTTCTATGCCTGACATTTTGACAAAAGATATGACAGAAAATAACAGTGATCCAGATGGTTTGAGCAAAGAAAGCAGTAAACTCAAAACGCCGTGCGTCTAAGTCAGATACGTCGCGCGGTGTATCTTCCTTGATACAGAGGCCTGCTTTTGTTTTTAAAATGGTTTTTAAAATGGTTTTTGAGTCGGGATCTGACCCGGGGGGGGGGGGGGGGGGGGGGGGGGGGGGGCGCACCCCGACCACAGCGAGGTTCCCACAGGGATATGGACGAGGCCTATCCCAAGGAAACTAGTTTATACCTTTGGATCTTCGAGCTTGGATGGGAATGGATGACTTCGAATGGACACGGATGGAAGAGGTCGTGGAGAGAGAGTGGGGATGATTTGATAAGAGAGGTCTTTTAGGAGTGAAAGGTCTTGAAGTGGGTGAGAGGACTCACTTCAATGGTGAGGAGAAAAAAATGGAAGACTTTGAGGAAGGAAGAGCCTTGAGAATGTTTTTTTTGGGAGCACTTTCTCAAGGCTTTGGAGTGAGGAATGGGTATGAAAGCATGATGAGAGAGAAAGAGAGTTCAGGGCCCTTTTCTCTTGAGTGGAGGGTTGTATTTATAGGCAAAAGCCAAGAATTTTGAATTTCAAATGGTGGAGGTATTTTCTGGGCGGGTCAGAAGTGCCCATTCGGCTGAGCTAGCTTGTAGGAGTGGCTCAAGTGGGCGTGGCCGACAACTAGCTGAGTCAGTCAGAACTTTATCCAAAATGCCGTGTGGTTGACCTCATGACCTCGTGCAGCATAATGAAATCTGTTATGCCGTGTGGTGTAGAGGTGTGCCATGCGGCACTAAGGGTCCAGTCCTGGGCTTTTGGGCTTGCTCTGGGCTTTCGGCTCTGGGCCTTTGATTTGGCTCAGGGCCTTTGGGTTTTGCTTTGGCTTTTTGGGTTTATTTTGGGAGAGTCCCATGTCCAAGCTCTCGGAGGTATTTGTTTCCTTTGTTTCATCATCGGGAAATCTAAAGTACTTTCGAGGCCCGGATTGGGGTGTCTACAGTAGTCCCTTTTTAACGTAACTCGGACACCATTGATTGGTACGAGTGACGCTTAAAGAAAAAAAGACATCCCAATCCACTGCTCCAAAGCTCTCTAAACTGAGACATAAAATCGAAATGCAAGTAAACAACGATGGTGGTCGCGCTCATGGGGCTACCTACGTACCCCGTTGTAGGGATCAAACCAGCGTAGTTCGATTGGGAAAATGTCAAATGAAAACAAACAACGAATTTATACAATAGACTCTAAATTCGTACCTTCGGGAGGCCAATTGAGGTGAGACGAGTCTTCGGAGCGCGAAACGTACCTTCGGGAGGTCAATTGAGACAAGACGAGCCCTTGGAGGGCGAAAATGGCGGGACGTGCCTTCGGGAGGCCAATTGAGGCGAGACGAGCCTTTGGAGGGCGAAACGTACCTTCGGGAGGTCAATTGAGACGAGACGAGCCTTCGAAGGACGAAAATAGCGGGACGTGCCTTCGGGAGGCCAATTGAAACGTTCCTTTGAGAGGTCAATTGAGACGAGACGAGCCTTTGGAGGGCGAGGGGCGTACCTTCGGGATTCCAATTGAAACGTACCTTCGGAAGGTCAATTGAGACGAGACGAGCCCTCGGAGGGCGAAAATAGCGGGACGTGCCTTCGGGAGGCCAATTGAAACGTTCCTTCGGGAGGTCAATTGAGACGAGACGAGCCTTCGGAGGGCGAAAATAGCGGGGCGTACCTTCAGGAGGTCAATTGAGATGAGACGAGCCTTCGGAGGGTGAAAATTGCGGGACGTACCTTCGGGAGGTCAATTGAAGCGAGACAAGCCCTTGGAGGGCGAAACGTACCTTCGGGAGGTCAATTGAGATGGGACGGGCCCTCGGAGGGCGAAAATAACAGGACGTGCGAGTACGGCGAGTCCTCGGGGGATGAGAAATCTTAGCTCATTGTCTTGAGTAGATTTTTTCTTCAAGACGGCTGGAATATTTGATTCCCAAGGGGATTTGGTGGCTGGTTTGAACAATTTCCGAAGAAAAGATTTTATCCATGCAAAGCTGAAACGCCGCGCGGTGCAGCATTGTGTCGCATGGCATTTCAAGTTCCCATGCAACTCTTCGATTTCCGAGAACAGTCGGCTGGTTTAAGGGTGCCCATCAATGCAGGCGGGCCCGTTCGAAAGGTTCAACGTCTTTATAAGGGTGGTGGTGCCTTATTCCATGCATCGCCATCAAAAACTCTCAAGTCTCTTCATTCTCTCCTCGCACTTTTCAAAACTACAATAGTCTTTCAAAAAAGAATGGCCGGCAACAACGATCTTGCTGCCCGAGTGACTTCTCTTGAGGCCGAGATGGCCTCGTACCGTGAGGAGATCGAGCGCTTGTCCGTTCAGATTGCGAGGCTCGCCAGCGTGATCCGCACCCTCCGCCGCGCGGTGTCGAACCTCCAGGACGTTGCTTTTGATCAGTTGGATGACAAGAACGATCCAGAGTATGCACCGGAGCGCGAGTCCGAGGATACCGCGGAGGATTTCGAGGGGAATCTGAACGGTTCCGATGACCGTTCGGATGGCGCGAACGATGCTTCCGGCGGGGGGAGCAATTGAGGTCGAAGAGGAAGAAGAAGAAGAAGAAAGAGGAGGAGGGGCAGTAGGATTTCTTTTTGTTTTGTTTTTCTATTTTCTTCTCTCTTTTTTTTTTTTTTTGAATGAATGTAATGAATGATCCCGGGGTTCTCTCCGGTTTTAGTGATGGAATGAAAGCCCTCTTCCCTTTTATTCGCTTGCGTATTTTCTTTTTCCTTGTTCATGTTTGGGGCACCATAGTCCTGATCATCATGAAAACTGTTCTCGAAATCCGAACTGTCGAAATAGCCTATAATGCCGCGCGTTGCTCACAAAGAGTCACACGGTATTGTAAAATGAAACACTATGTAGTGCGGTCTAGACGAAACGCCGTGCGGCGCTCCAGGCTAAGAACCCGGTCCAGTTCTAGTTCCAAACGATCCGGTTCGCGGGGATATATATATACAGACGGGGCGTACACAGTACGCCCCATTCATTCGAATACTCTCTCTCGCGCTTCTCTCTCTCTCTCTCAATGTCTCTCTCTCTCTCTCTCTCTCCCGACTCTCTATTCTTTCTCCGTCTCTCTCTCTCTCTCTATCATCTCTCTCTCTCTCTCACTCTCTACCCTCTCTCTCTCGTACATTGCAATCATGGATAGCGTAGACACGCCCGAGATCCCTCCGGAGAGTGGTACGGCGATCGGGGAGGTTCCGGAGGCTCTGGGGGTTTTGGTTCCGACAGCCATGGCCGAGGAGGCCACGGCTTCGGTTGCCGTGGCAGCCGGCAGTAGTGGTGAGGCGGTGTTGGCCGGTTATGGCCAAGGCGTGGAGAGCTCGGGTGCAGTAGAGCTAGGTGGCGAGGATGTGGCCACGGGCCAACCGGGGGCTGTCGGTGGTTTGGAGGAGAGGACTACGGGAGAGGAGGCGGAGGCTTCTCCCATGAGAGAGCCCCGAGTTGACTTGGGGAAGAACCCCGTTGTTGAGGAGGAGTCGGCGGAGGAGCATGAGGTGCCTCCTATGTTCGTGGGCAGTGGTGCAGGTGCGGGGTCGTCACGTCCTATAGGGATGGGGGACTTCTTGGAGGGTGTGTCCTTCGAGGACTTAGTTGAGACCCTATGGGGGGTAACCGGGCTGGCGAAGGCTTTGCCCGAGTCCTAGGAGAGGGAGCTTCGAGCCGAGGCTGAGGCAGGAGCGGCTGGAGGGCCAGAGGCTGAGGAGGAGGAGGCGGTGTTAGTCCCCCGGAGGACTGTGGTGGACGCGGCGACAGCGGTCCTCAGGCAGGACCGTTCTTTTGACGAGGGGTCCTACGTGCCTCTCAGGCACGTAGTGATGCCTTCGCTTCTAGACGCTTACAGGCCGGAGGGGGCCATACACGACGAGTCCCTAGTCTTGAGGGACCCGCAGCAGCACTTGTCCTTACGCCGAGCAGAGGTATGCCTTTATTTCGCATTTCAATACAGTGTACCATGTCCTTAAGCTTAATGCCCTTGATCGTTATGCTATATTGACCAAATCATGCTTCTTTTGCGATAAGAGATACGGATCTCGTGCTACGGCGGCGCGGGCGACGTGCCCTAGTTTTAGGAGAGGCTCCCGGAGGCCTCGAGGGAGATGGTGAGGGTGGCGGGCTTTGGGGAATTCGTTAGCGTGTTGACGAGGGCCAGCAACGACCGCCAGGTCGCGAGGGCGCTCGCCGAGAGGTGGTGGGACACGACGAACGCGTTCCACTTCTCTTTCGGTGAGATGACGGACACGCCTTTGGACTTCGCGGCGATCACCGGGCTGAGGGTCGGAGGTGACCCTATCCCTTACGACACGATGGTGGGGAGGGATCCGGAGTTGCTAAGGCGGCTTTTGGGGTACTGGCTAAGGGCGGAGAAGGGAGATGCTCCGTACGCCCAGCTTCTGGACTTTTGGACAGAGGCCTCAGTGGGTAGGGTGCAGGAGGAGTAGATGGCCCGCTGCTTCTTGTTGTACGTGCTCGGTGCGTCCCTGTTCCCGAACAGGCGCAACCGGGTGCACTTGTCCTTTTTGCTGGCCCTGGGGGCCATCGGAGAGATAGCCCGCTTCGACTGGGGCGGCGCGGCTCTGGGGGCGTGCTACGCCTTCATGGGGTTCCTTTTCTAAGGTGCAGGGAAGAGCCTCGACGGCTACTGGCGGGTCTTTGAGGTATGTCGCAGAATTCTGCTTTCGATGCTTAGTTAGCTTATTGTGTATGCCTTTGCATTATTTCGGGCTAACTTTCAATACTTTGAATTCTTGCAGCTTTGGACGTACGAGGTATTTGACATGTACCCTCCCACAACGTCGTGCCCCGACGACCTGGTGCTCCCGCGTGCCCTTCGTTGGTTGAAGGAGTTTAGGGGAGTGAAGAAGGGGAAGGGTGACCTGAACGCCTATAGGCTGTACTTGGACGAGCTGCGTCCTGAGCAGGTATTGGATGATTCCTCGATCTTAGTCCTTTCCCATGCACACCTTGAATTGCTTTCCTAAGACATATTTTTCATTGCAGGTGCACTGGCGCATCTGGGACCGTTTCGAGGTCCCATTTGTTGCTCGCAGCCACGCTGTGGCAAGAGGACGAGTACTCTTGGAGTCCCTTTACGGCTGGCAGTGGTACCTGGGCGACCGGGTATCGCGCCAGTCGCTGGGGCTGGACGCCTTTCTAGTCCCCGGGCCGCTCCCTCCTCTCGTGCGGTCGACGAGTGATTATATCTTGGAAGAGGTGGAGCGATTCACACAGCCGGACTCCTAGCTCGAGATGCTGTTCCAGGTTGGCGTTGACTACGCGGAGTACCGAGCCTAGTGCCTGATGCAGGGCTTTGGGATTCGTGCCGCTTGGGAGGCGCAGCGGCAGGTGCGAGGCGGCAGAGGTGGCAGGAGTGCTAGGAGTGGTAAGAGAGGTAGAGGGAGTGAGGGTCCTCAGGGTTGTGGGACAGGTCAGGGCAGAGCTAGCTTGCCCGTGCTCTCCTAGACGGTTGACGTGGTGACCGCTCAGGGAGTCCCTGGCCTGGTGGAGGTCCCGCGCCCTGTGGTCACGCCTCCGGAGTTCCTTACTCAGGTACAACTTGTTTTGATTGTCTTTGTATTTCTATTTTCAGTACATTTTATGCTAATCACTCATTGGATCTCGATAGGTGACTCCGAAGTACGCGCGGGAGATGGCGGCGGCCATGATGGGTTCGGAGCAGCTCGTGCGGCAGTACGCTATGGGCCATCCCCCGCTTGTACTGACTCGTGCAAGAGGGTTGCTGGTAAGTGCTCAATCCTTTTGACTGTCTCCTTATTGCTCTTGCTTTATGATTGACAATATAATCATATTGTGCTATTGCAGGCCAGGGGAGAAGCTGCTCAGGGGTTACGCTGGAATTCTGTTCGTATGCCTATGCGACAGGCTTCGTCTGCCGGCTCTTGGGAGGAGCGCCCATCGAAGAGGCAGCGACACTCCGAGGGCATCGAGGAGGAGCCTATTGCCGTCTCAGACGAGACTGAGGAGCCGACAAACGTTGATCTGGAGGACACCTCTGGTAGCACCGTGCCTAGGGTGACTTGTACTTAGGAGGTGTCCAGCTGTGAGGTGGTGGAGGAGGTCTCTGAGGAGGACGAGGATGAGGATTGAATTTCCTCTTTTGCTTTTTGTCTTTTTGCCGGAGTCTGCGTGTTTCCTTTTTGTAGGGTGCCTGTTTACCCTTGGTAGATAGGATTTTGAGCATCAGGCTTGTATTTCTGTACTTCGACTCATGGACCCATTTTGGATTATATATATGGAGATTTGCTTTTTCGCTCAATTTCTCTCTTTACTGTTTGTTTGAATAATTTGAACACTTGCCAAAATGCACAACCAACCACAGATCATGCGACTGCATCTGATATGGGATACATATCACGATACTTATTGACAATGGAATAGAAATCAAAGAAATAACTGTAAGAATTGGCGCGAGACTCGGGAATTTACATCAATACCCTTAGCAAGGGTTCGAGTACGACTATACTCAACAGTGACACAACCTAAAATTTGAAATGCACCTTAGAATTTTGACTTTATATTCGGAATGCACCTAAAACTAAAAGAAACATTGATTTTGACAGGTGATAACTTCGAATCTTGGCCGGGGGTTTGAACCGGGACTTCCACCAAGTCACTTTTGACTATATTGACTTGTAGGACCAAAGGATTTGGCTTAAAGTGGCTTGAAACGAGGTTTGGTGCTTCGGCATGGCCTAAAAACGAGGATTTTGGACTTTTTTGTCCCACGGCTTCAGATTTTGGGAGTTGTCCTGAAGCGAAACGTCCCTGAAGTCTCATATACCTATTGCAATGAGTCCTGCTGCTTGGAAATACCTCGGGGTGCCTCAAACTCATTTCATACCTTTGCTGTCAAAAGCTGCAGAAATGCATACGCAAAACGCCGTGCGTGTCTTCTTTTGATTCCGCGGTATACCAATGTTATGCCGTGGTGTTTTTTAGTTCCCAAAATGCCGTGCGTGATCCCATTACGCCGCGCGGGGTTATCATCCCGATAGTCTGTATTTTGCTGTTTCCCAAGGCAGATTGCTTGGGGGTTGTACTTTGACCCATGCAATGGCATTTCCGAATCAATGCATGTATGCATCTCCTTCTTAAGCCCTTTTCCCATATAAATCACATGGAAAACTTGTATTTTTAAAACCCAAGGCACTTTTGAAAAGTTAAAAATGCTCAGTTTCCCTTCCTAAAAATTCAAGCCCTCGATTTCTAATGTCTCCCATCACATTCAGATCCCTCTTCGCTTCTCCTTCCCATGGCCCTTTCTCTCACCGGCTTGTTCCGCCAGTGGTTGGCTTCGATGGAGGGTGTTGATTGGCTCAACTTCCGAGCTCATGGCCTCTATTCCATAAGGTATATTCGCAAAATTCGTCTTCGTCCGGAACTTTTAAAGGCAGCTATGGTTTTTTGGGATCCAGAGGTCCATGTGTTTCGTTTCGGCGAGCAAGAGCTCTGCCCTACTATGGAGGAGTTCCGTGCCTATCTGGGAGGCTTTGGTTTGGGGGAAGTCATCATTCTTCCGGTGCGTGAGAGCATCCACAAGGTTTTATCCAAGGCTTTCGGTATTAGTAGCGGCGCTGCCCGTTACTTAGTGAGCGATGGTCGCCTCAACGTGATGCGGCTTATCGAAATGTTCTCCCCTTTTGGTAACTTTGCAGACACGACTCATCAATCTCGGCGGATGACTGCGCTTTGTATGTGCTTGCTTGCGGCCTACCTCTTGGTGTCCCCTATTGCCCATGCTAGCTCTTCTTTAGTTAGCATCGGTGTTCAAATCGAGGCTCGAAGAGATGTGGTTCCAATGGTCTTGGTTGAAACTTTGATGGGTTTGGATAGAGTTTGTTCAGGAGAGGCTGAGGTTTTCGGGGGTAGTCCTCTCCTCCTACAGGTTGGCTTCTCACTCTGCTCTCCTTTTTCGGATTTCCCCCACGTTCTCATTTTACCTTAACGCTCAGCTAGGCTTTCTAGGGTTTCTGACTTGTTTTTCCTCTTTTGCAGATCTGGCTTTGCGATAAGGTGAATGTGCTGACCATTCCTCCCGGAAACTGGTCATACGAGGCTAGACTGTTGTCTCTCCAATGTTTTGAGTTTGTAGACAGGCGGGTTTCCGAATGGGTTGACCTCCTCAGGGGTCTTCGAGCTGAGACCATATCCTGGAGATGTTCATGGTTGGACCTCCCTCCCATGACCGTGCACTTCATGGGCCCTCAGTGGGTCGTCCTTGCTGGTTTGGAGGCTTTCGCTTTCTACGTCCCATATCGGATTCAACGGCAGTTCGGCCTGAGGCAAGACGTTCCTACTGAAGCCCTGATTGACATCGTACTGCCTCCATTTCGCCATTCCGTGCTTTGCGCCTATCAGCGATCCTGGAGTGCCCGTGAGGTGACCGATGCGCATCCCTATCCTTCTGTGATGGTTCGTGGGAGTTATCGAAAATGGCTAAGGAGGGACATTGCAATGAAAGCTGGAAACTGACTCAAACCTACCACCCTGATCAAGAAATAAATCATGGACCCGCCTTTGATTGTGTTGTTTTTCCTTTCGTCTTTTGAAGATTGTGCTCAACCTTTTGTATTAGAAGCAGTTATGATAATAAAAATGAGTTCTGGGGGGTCTCCCCTTCCTTGATTCAACACATTGTGCACTTTCAACTTGGATTTTTGTTTTTGAGTGGTGACGACCGGGCCTCAGAGTGAGGCTGCCTACGTATCCTTCAAAGAGAGGAATCAGGTCATGACGTAGTTTAGGCAAAGGTCCGCTCGGGTTTTAACACTCTCCTTTTGCGCTCTAAATTTTGCCTAGCACCGCCCTTTCGGGTTTTCGGCCTAGCGAGCTCATTTATTGCTTGCCTTAACTTTTGCCTAGGACGCCCTTGGTGGGTTTTCGTCTTAGCAGGCTCTTGCTCTGATTTTTGCCTGGGTCTGCCCGCCCTTGCGGTTTTCAGCCCAGCGAGCTTCTCTCAGGGGTAATAACATTTGAATTGATCCAGGTTGACCAGAGTTGCGAATTCATTCCCATCCAAATCGCTGAGCTGTGTGGCTCCTCCTGTTAGGATGGTTTTGATGATGTATGGTTCGGCCCACTTTGGTCGGAACTTCCCACGTGGGTCATAGACTGGCGCCCGGATTTCCTTTAGAACCATATCGCCTTCTGACAAACCTCTAGGCTTTACTTTCTTGTTGAATGCGCGCGCAATCCTCCTTTAATACCCTTGAATGTGGTAAAGAGCCCTTAGCCGGTGCTCATCGAACAACATAAGCTCTGCGAACCGATTGTTTAGCCATTCCGCCTCTGGGACTTCACATTCGATCATGGTTTGAAGGGAAGGGACCTCCAGCTCGATGGGGAGCACAGCCTCCATTCCGTAGACCAAAGAGTAGAGGGTCGCTCCCATTGGGGTACGGACAGACGTTCGGTATCCCCACAAGGCCAGCGGTAATTGCTCATGCCAATTTCTTGCGGATTGATAAGCACCCAAGATTGTACAAATTTGGGTGCTAAAATGCTTCCGAGTATGACGTTTCCATGTCTTTTTGATCATTAATTTCAAATGTTGCACGTAAGGTGTTCTTTCAAATGTTTCAGGTCATTTTTGCTAATAAGGTGATTTTGTACGCCATGGGTTACGCCGAAGCATTTGGGTTCTTGGAAAGCACTCCCCATCAGATTCTCGAGCCAAGAGACGAAGAGCTGGATGAAGTCCAAGAGGCGGCAAGGAATTCAAGGCAGCTCAGCAGGCTGGATCATTGTTGCAGTGCTTAACGTTATCGATAACTTAACAAGACGTTATCGATAACGTTCCCCTTCCGTTCCTCTAAGTGTACCAATTGACCCAGAGTTATCAATAACTTACCCGTGTAATCGATACCTGTGCACTATCTTTGGCCAGAATTTGTCCAGAGGCAAGGAGAGCGATAGCTTGGTGTTAAAGTTATCGATAACGTTAAGTCCTGGGTGGCCATTCTAGCATTGTTATCGATAACAATTTGTTATGTTATCGATAACGTTTTGTCCGGGAAGATATTTTTCTTGCTTTTTCAGACTTTCCACTTATGGAAACTTTCTTTTAATAGGCTACTTTATGGGGTTTTTCCTGGCTTTTGAGGAGAGAGAAAGTCACTTGTGTATATATAGGACCACCTCTCTCCCTCTTTTGTATCTAGCCCATTACGTACTTAGGTTTTTCCCCATTAAAGCTCTTTAAGCCTTTGCAAGTGTAATTTCCATTTAACTCAAGTAAGTTCTTTGTGTTCTTCATTTTCTCGTTTATTAAAGTTGATCGTGTGGGTTGGATCTTTATTAATCTCAAGTTTATTTTCGTTTCTGTCGGTTAAAAATGTTGGTTAAATTTAGCACTTCTTCTAGTCGTTCAAATATGCGTGAGTAGTCGATTAGGCTTGGCTCCGGAGTGATTAATGCCCCGAGATTTACGTTTATCTTATCTTTCTCAACTCTCGACTTAAAGTTTGATAAGGAAAATGAGCATTGTTCGGCCTTTATGTAACAAAACTAATCGATGTTAATCTCCGGTGATCATGTGCTCGCTCACATGGTTCCGTGAGCGATGTCTCGGTTTGTGTTTGCCAAAAGAATGAAAGAACTCACTCATTTTCCATGTCACACTGCAAGTCTAACTATTTTCACCGCTAAATCTTCCGGTTGATAGCCTAAGCCGTGCGATTCAACCGAGTTTTCCTTGAGAAAGTTTGGATAGCTTAAATCCCGGGCGTTAGTCATTCCAACGCCTTGCCGCTGGTCTTAATCTAGTAAAAACTCATTTTCTAGTCATTTTCATAAGAGCATTTTCCGCCTTTCAAAGGAAAACCAAAAGTTGGCCGTCTTAACGCCGCAAACCTTTACACCTAAAAATCTTGGCAAGCTATAAGGAATTATCTCTGTGGGTACGATCCCGGACTTTCCGGTATTTATGCTGACAACGGCCTAGCCCTACGCTCAGGGTAAAACGACCCGTTTCGACGGTTAGGTTTGGACGAAGCATATTTTGGCGCCGTTGCTGGGGATCTTTCTAATATAGCTTATTGGGAGGTTCGACAAACCATTGTAAGTATTCCATTTATTTTATCTTTGTGCATGGCCTGCTAGCGCTAGTGGATACCTCTAACCGATCATACTATCAGCTTGAGGTGTAACGAAGCTAGACCTAGTATCCACTGCCTTTTCTTTTCTTTTGTTGCAAAGTTATATATATCTATTGAGGCGGCGGCATAGCCCCTCATAATCGTCTTGTGAGAAAGGTGGCGACTTTGCCCCTTCAGTCTGTTTTCTCATTGCAGAGCTGCTCAATAGTTCTTAATTGGTGAAGCAGGGGTTCATGCTTGTGATCTATCGTAGTCCTCGCTCAAACCGTCTGCACCGATCTAGTTCTCTGCCTCGGATAAGAAGCCTGCATCTCCGAACTTATTCTCCGCCGAGCAGAATTTCTAGGCAGTATTCTCCGCCTAGGCAACCGATGGCAGATGAGGAAGTTCCTCCGGTTCGGACCCTTAAGGATTATCTGAATCCGGAGCGGGTCACCCAATTATCACCGATAGTCTTTCCACGGCCCACTACAGCTGCAAACACATTCGTGTTCAAATCAGACTATCACCGTTGTATTCCAACATTCCATGGGTTGGAGCGTGAAGACCCGTATCAGCATATCCGGGAATTTGAAGAAGTTCTCCAATCCTTTGTGAGTGGGGAAGTGCTTCTCAACCAAGCAAGACTGAGGCTTTTCCCGTTTACGTTGAAGGATAAAGCTAAAACCTGGTTCCACTCCTTGAAGCCTCAATCTTTGAACACTTGGGCGGAAGTTCAAGATGCTTTTCACAAGAAGTTCTTCCCGGCCAGTAGGACTAAGCTCTTAATGGACCAGATCCAGACATTTAAGCAGCGTGAGGGAGAGGTTTTTCATCAGTATTGGGAGCGTTATAAAGATTTGCTTTCAGCGGTTCCTCACCACAACTTTGCCTTGTATCAACTCATTCATTACTTCCATTTGGGATGCTCACAACAAAGCAAGCAGTTGCTTGATACCATGTGCTCCGGGGGTTTCATGAATAAGTCTCCTGATGATGGTTGGGATTATTTGGATGAGGTAGCCAAGAAATCATTGACGTGGAATTATGAAGATGCCGGTGATCGGGCAATGGCTAACCAAGGCCCTGGTGGCTCTGGGAAGTTTTCCATAAATGAGCACAATGCTATTGAATCACGGATAGAGCAACTCGCACAAAAGTTGGAGAAGATGGAACTAAAAGGGGTGAAAGAAGTTAGAGAGGTACAAGCAGTAGAGATGTGTGCCATATGTGAAACATCAGGCCATTCCACCGACAATTGCTTGTCTATTCCGACTTTCCGGTAGCAGTACCAGAACCTCAATCCTCCTATCGAAGAAGTTAGTGCGATCAACCAAAGGTTTGACTCCTTTCCGCAGAATTTCAATCAAGGTCCAAGGCAAAACACGGGATTCCGTTGGAACAACCAGATTGAAGGAGGACCCTCTCAAGCTCCTCCTAGTTCTCAAATGCAGCCTTGGCGGTCTGCTCAAAGTCAAGGACAGCCTCGTTTTTCACAAGGACCGCCAGGTTTTGTACCGTCCGGCCCGTTCCAAGGTTCTAATCAATTTCAACCCCCGCCAAGGCGATCATTAGAGGACACCTTGCAATCCTTCATGAATGCTCAAGCGAATTACAATGAGAATAACACGCAAATGATGGGGGAGTTGAAGAATCAAATGGGGAAGTTGACAACATCCATCGGGTTGCTCCAACAAGAACGGGGTAAGTTTCCGACTCAGCCACAAGCCAATCCACAGGGCCAGCTATTCATTGGTAGTTCTTTAGGACCTCCGCCCGAGCAGGCCCAAGCAATTATCACTCTTAGGAGTGGCAAGGCCGTTGATAACCGTGTTGTCAACCCGCCGGCTACACCTCTCCTGGTGCCATTTCCTTCTTCAACAAAGTCTCCAACGCTTGGGGAATCTCCCGAGCCAACTCCAGAAGAAGACGGGGAATCTCCCGTGCAAACTCTACCGGACACCAATGCTACTCCAAGTCAACAAGTGACTCCCGTTCCGGCACCCTATCCTTCTAGACTGAAGAAACCGGTTCACCCATCCAAAAGCGCCGACATACTTGAGGTTTTCAAGCAGGTCAATGTTAACATTCCATTGATGGATGCCATCAAGCAAATTCCTTCATATGCCAAGTTCTTGAAGGATCTATGCACCCAAAAGCGTAAGCTTAATGTGCACAAGAAGGTGTTGCTAACTGAGCATGTTAGCCAAATCATCCAAACCGAGCTTGCACCAAAATACAAAGACCCCGGATGTCCTACAATTTCGATTACTATTGGGGATAAGAGAGTGGATCAAGCTCTTTTAGATTTGGGGGCAAGTGTGAATTTGCTACCGTATTCAGTCTACCAAGAATTGGGTTTGGGGGAGATGAAGCCCACAAGAGTTACTCTTCAATTGGCGGATAGGAGTGTCCGAATTCCTCAGGGAGTGGTGGAAGATGTATTGGTCCAAGTTGGCCAATTTGTTTACCCTGTAGATTTCGTTGTCTTGGATACTTGTCAGTCATCTACCACACCGCTATCTACTCCCGTCATTCTTGGGCGGCCGTTTCTTGCAACCTCCGATGCCGTAATCAGCTGTCGGAATGGGCTGTTGAATATGTCTTTTGGTAATATGAAAATGGAAGTAAACATGTTCAACGTGGGGATTCAAATGGATGATGATGATGACTGTGAACACGTCAATCTTGTGGATACATTGGTGCAGGAGCATGTGGATGAATTCTTGTACAAGGACTCTTTGGAGGTAGCTCTTACCTCCGAAGAGGCCGCGTTTCTGGATTCGGATGAAATGGAGTCTTTGTTCTCCTTGCTCAACGGCGATGAAGGTAATGAGGAAATCGACGGAGTTGCGTCATGGTCTCCAAAGTTTGAGGAGTTACCCCCGATTGAGCGGAAATCGGTTCCATCTAGTGTTGAGCCGCCGGTTCTCGAATTGAAAGCATTACCAGAAACTCTGAAATATGCATTTCTAGGCGAGAACAACACCTTCCCGGTGGTCATTTCAGCTTCTCTTACACAGCTCCAAGAAGAAGGATTGTTGGCTCTTCTGAGAAGACACCAGACAGCGATTGGATGGACTATTGCGGACATACAAGGCATATCTCCCTCCTTATGCTCTCATCACATTTACTTGGAGGAGGATGTCAAACCATCGCGCCAACCCCAACGCCGACTCAACCCAATTATGAAAGATGTTGTTCGGGTGGAAATCCTTAAATTGCTTGATGTTGGGATTATCTACCCCATTGTCGATTCTAAGTGGGTAAGTCCCATTCAAGTTGTTCTTAAGAAGGCCGGGGTAACCGCAGTGCAAAATGATAAAGGGGAGCTCGTTCCGACTCGTGTGGTGACATGGTGGCGAGTATGTATAGACTATCGTAAGTTGAATGCCAGCACCCGAAAGGATCACTTTCCTTTTCCCTTCATCGATCAAATCTTGGAGAGGGTTGTCGATCATGCCTTCTATTGTTTCCTTGACGGTTATTCGGGTTATAACCAAATAGAAGTGGCTTTGTCAGACCAAGAGAAGACAACGTTTACATGCCCGTTCGGGACCTTTGCTTATAGACGCATGCCGTTCGGCTTGTGTAATGCTCCCGGCACCTTCTCCCGGTGTATGATGGGAATTTTTAGCGATATGGTTGAGAAAATTGTGGAAGTCTTCATGGATGACTTCTCCGTGTTTGGTGACTCGTTTGAGTCATGCCTTGCCAACTTGGAGAAGGTCTTAACGAGATGCGAGGAAAAGAATTTGGTTCTAAATTGGGAAAATTGCCATTTTATGGTCACTCAAGGGATTGTGCTAGGGCATATCGTATCGGAAAAGGGTATTGAGGTAGATAAGGCAAAAATTGATCTCATTTCAAACCTCCCTACCCCAAAGTGCGTCAAAGACATTCGCTCCTTTCTTGGCCATGCAGGTTTTTATCGGTGATTTATCAAGGATTTCAGCGCAATTTCGAGGCCACTTTGCCATCTCTTATCCAAGGATGTTCCCTTCGAATGGACTGCTGCTTGTGAGCTGGCATTTGCTAAGCTTAAGGGTAGCCTCACTACGCCTCCTATTGTTCAACCGCCCGATTGGAACCTGCCTTTTGAGTTGATGTGCGATGCAAGCGATTATGCCGTCGGGGCCGTTCTTGGCCAAAGGAAAGACAAGCATCCATGGGTGATCTATTATGCGAGCAAAACTCTCAACGCTGCGCAAATGAACTACTCCACCACGGAAAAGGAACTTCTCGCCATCGTGTGCGCCTTGGATAAATTCAGATCTTACTTAGTTGGTGCTCCGATTACGATTTACACCGACCACTCGGCACTCAAGTATCTCTTCACTAAGCAGGATGCAAAGGCACGTTTAATTCGGTGAATCCTCCTTTTGCAAGAGTTTGACATCACTATCAAAGACAAAAAGGGAGTGGAAAATGTGGTAGCCGACCATTTGTCGCGCTTGGAGTTCACGGATCGCACCACACATATGCCCATTGGAGACACTTTCCCCGATGAGCAACTTCTCGGTATATCAACGGCCCCGTGGTTTGCCGACATCGTTAACTACTTGGTTACAGGCTTGATACCAACGCATTGGTCTTCTCATGAGCGTCGGCGGTTTTTGTCAGAGGTGAAGCACTTCTCTTATGATGATCCATACTTGTTCAAGTACTGCCCCGACCAGATCATCCGCCGGTGTGTTCCTGATTCTGACCAAAGCGGGATTCTTAAATTTTGCCATTCGGAAGCGTGTGGCGGGCACTTTTCTGCCAGCAAGACCAAAGCCAAGATACTCCAATGCGGATTTTATTGGCCAACCTTGAACCACGACGCTTATGCCTTTTGCAAGACTTGTGACCGCTGCCAGCAATTGGGTAAAGTGACCCGACGGGATGAAATGCCTCAAGCCAAGTTCATAGTTGTTGAAGTCTTCGACTGTTGGGGTATCGACTTCATGGGCCCATTCCCAATGTCATTTGGCAACCTGTACATCCTATTGGCTGTTGATTATGTGTCAAGGTGGGTGGAGGCCATTGCTACTCGTACTAATGATTACAAGGTTGTGCTTGACTTTCTGAAGGAGAATATCTTATCGCGTTTTGGGGTCCCTCGTGCAATTATTAGCGACCAAGGGTCTCATTTCTGCAACCGGCCGTTCGCCGCCTTGATGAAGAAATATGGCATAACGCACAAAGTCTCCCTCGCATATCATCCCCAAACCAACGGTCAAGCCGAGCTCGCCAACCGTGAGGTAAAACGCATTCTTGAGAAAACGGTAAATCCTAACCGAAAGGATTGGTCTTTAAGATTGACCGATGCGTTGTGGGCATATCGTACTGCATACAAGACGGTTTTGGGCGCTTCGCCCTATCGGCTTGTATATGGTAAGGCATGCCACCTTCCTGTGGAAGTCGAGCATAAGGCATATTGGGCGATTAAACAATTGAACTATTGTCTGCCCGATGCTGGAGTTCACCATAAACTCCAATTGAATGAACTTGATGAAATCCGTAGAGATGCATATGATAATACCAATATTTACAAGTCTAAAGTTAAGGATTTTCATGACAAGCACATTCAACGGAAAAATTTTGAAGTTGGCCACAAAGTTCTTCTATATAATTCAAAACTTCATCTTTTTCCGGGCAAGTTGCGTTCTCGGTGGATTGGCCCCTATATTGTGCATCACGTTTTCTCTCATGGGGCCGTTGAAGTAGCTAATCCGGTCAATGGACATATTTTTAAAGTCAATGGGCAACGGCTTATGCCCTTTTTGGAAAATTTCCCGCAAGAGGAAAGCGAAGAAGAATTGGTCGCTCCGGTGTACCCGGTCGATCTTGTTGTTTGAGTTGTTTCCTTTTACCTATTTTTGCACGGGGAGCGAAAGCGTAACCGCTGAACTTAACTGTTTGTCGGACCCAGCCCCCAGGTAGGGGGTACCCACCATTGACTTGGGTTTGTAGCTCCGCACGCCGCTACTAAAATAAGGATCGTGTGCCCAGCTCCGGTTAGTAAGGGCAATGTTTCGTGCTTGTACATATTTGTGTGTTCTTTTCGTGTTGGTTTTTCAAATCATGAGATTTCATCAATGCATCATTGTATCGGACTTTTATTAGTCCTCCTTTGTGGTAGTTTGCCGTTAATAATCCATGCTCACCAGATATGTCCCTATCGGGGGCAGCTTAGGTCTTTGGGTGAGACTTGATATTCCCGTGCTTTGGCGCTAGGCTCTATCTTGTCTCACTTTGTTTCGATCGTAGGGAACGCTGGGCTTATTGCTTGGCGAGATCAAGCGGTGAATTTTACTTCGGGCGTGATGTAACAAATTTGACGGTCTAGTATAGCCACCTGCGTTTTGCCTACTTGGTGGGATGCGGGAAGAAAAGTATGACTCGTAAGATTGCGTGAAAATCGGGTGGTATTTTTAATCTTGCTTTTGTATATCTGTTTGTTGGTGCCCAGATAACACGAGCCGGGCGGTTCTAATGTCATTTGGTTTTTAGTAGGTAGTTTGAGCTTAAGTCTTTTACAGGGTATACGTGCTACCACACCAGCCTTGGTGGATTGGATCTAAAGTCGAAGTGATTGCGGCATTCAAGAGCCCTAAGCATGGGTGCGATTACGTGTCGCGGTTGTTAGTCCAACAAAACTTTGGCCATGATCCTGTGTGACTAGCTATGGTTCCGTCGGAAGAACCGAAGGAGTTGACCTTGGAAGCCGTTCGGATGACGAACAACACCAGTGACTCCAAAGCCTCCAACTTGGTCGAGGTATACGGGGGTTGACATTCCCCCTTTGGTATGTTTCACTTTCTCCCTTCTTCCCTTACTGTTGTTCTCCATGCTATGAGGGCATAGCATATTTTAAGTTGGGGGGATGGTTATATTTATGCTTTAAATATATTTTTGCTTGTAAGCAAAGCAAAATTTTTCAATTTTAGTCTTGCAATCCTTCCGTTAGTACAAAGCTAGTGGATTAAAATAGCTTGGCACATGCTCATTAAGCGTTATCTGACAAGAGTTCGTTTTTAGCAAATTTTGTACTTTGCAACTTGCATGAATGGACTAGGGTTGAATGCGCTAAGTTCGAGTATGTTTTTGATCAAGTTTTGGCCATATCCCATCTTTATTCCTTGCATTCTTAGCTTAGGTGAATAATCTCATGCTCATGCCTAAAAGTGTTTTGACATCTTTATTGAATCGTTAAGGAATATATGGCGTACTTAGGAAGTGATACAAGGCATTCTTTGTATGATTATACCACTTTCGTGTCCCCTCGCCCTATCTTGTATCCTAGTCCGTGTCTTCCCCTTTTGTTCATTAACTTAGGGAACCGGATGCTTTGAGGGGTGTTGGAAGCTTTACTGCAGTGTTGTGTGATGCTCTAAAGGGTATGAGGTTGTGCTAAATGTTTGGGGAATAAGAACAGGTGAAGAACTGTATTTTACCAGCAAACTATCAATTGTTATCGATAACATAACCAATAGTTATCGATAACTCCTTGTTCAATGGGTTCCCAGGCTGGTTGTTATCGATAACTTAAGAGAAGTTATCGATACCTGTGTGTTACGGGCGGTTTAAAATGTCAAAAGGCACGTCTGACCCCAGTTATAAATACACCCACTCTCTCTCTATTCCTCCATAACCGTCCCTCTCCTCAACCCTTTGCACTCCCAACTCTCCCCTGCTTCCCTAAATGCGTCCATAATCCCCCAAATTTCTTCACCAAATCCTCCAAATCCACACCTCCTTCACCACATTCACCCCATTATTCCAAGGAGTCTAAAAATTTTCGAAGTCCTCAAGTCCTGAATCGTCCAAAGAAAGGTAAATCCGAAATCTACTGTTTTTTTTCTCTCTCTCTCTCATTTTCTTCCAAATTCCTCCCCCATACCCATCCATGCATCACCATTGTGAACCATTTTACCAGTGAACTCAACCCCAATCTGATTTTGCTTGCCCTGGGGTCTGATGTTGCAACTCTGCATCTTCCCTATTGTGTTGCATTCTGGTTACTAAAGTTGTGTTTTACAGATCCTCTGTTCAGTTATTTCTGGGGGTTGTAATTTCAATGGCAAGAACAAAACAGGTGGGTGAAGGCAGTAAGGGCAAACAGGTTGCTTCCTCCTCTCGACAGGAGAGTGAGGATGATTTTGTGGAGGAAAGTGATCATGACTCGATGGAGGAGGACAGTGAGGAAGAGGCTGCCCCTTTGGAAAGCAGAACGGGCCAGCGAGAGAGGCGTCGCAAGCGTAGAACGCCCGAGCAGATGGAGGCAGATGCTAAATTGGACTGGGTGGAATCAATACCACTCAGAGGTTTCAAGTGTGAGCGAAATGTGAGCCGGAGGAGCTTCGCAGATGACAAGGATATCCTCAATTTGCTCCATAATCAAGGTTTGAATTTCTGGACTAGAGCTCTTCTTGGTTACAATGCGGCTGGGGTGATTGAATTTTATCAGAATCTAGACATAAGTGAGGCATTAACCAATGGAATAGTAAAGTCGAAAGTTCATAATAGGAGAATTGTGGTAGATACTGGGATAATTGCTAAGTACTTGAGGTACGAGAGGCCACCGGGGGATTTGTTGAATTATCCGCGTTCCGAGCCCTTAGACACGGATATGATCATTCATGATTTGTACTCTGTTGTTCCAAAAGTTGGGGTTCCGCCACACGTGCCAGGAAAGTTCAAGGATATCTATCGGGTTCTGAACCAAATTGTGCATTATAACCTTTATCCCCGAGGAGCGGAGAATAAACCATCCAAGAGGAGTGCGGAGATTTTGTATGCGTTCATGAATGAAAATGAGTACAAGGCAGATTGGGTCAACTTCATTTTTGAGCAGATTGTGGATTTCAAAGGGGATACATTTGGCACAGCCCGATGTCCTTATCCTTGTATGATTACAGCATTCTTGAGGGACAAAGGCATTTCAAAAGGGCCCTATGAGAAGCTTGATCCACCATCGCCCGGAACTATTACCAAGGCTGTGCTTGTGAAAAGCAAGTCTCAATCCAAGGCAGCTGCAGCAGGAACATCAGCAGGGCAGTCGGCTTCCGCTCCGCCCGAGCCATCTCTGTGGTCGGTCCCTAATCCTAAGGCGTCAAAAGAGAGTATATGGCGGAAACTTTGTTGCCAAAACATAGCCATTTGGAATTGTATTCAGAAGGAGAAGAAAGAGAGGAAGAAGCTTGCAAGGGAAGTTGGGGAGCTAAAGCACGAGTTGAATTGGCACACACGTTACATTGAGAGTACTACCGATGAGAAGTACGAGGCTCCGCCTAGGGCTGAAGAGGTTGAAAGTGAGGAAGAGGTGTTGTTTGGGCCGGGGGCTGTTCCCGGAGGGCAGTGAGGAGTTGTTTAGGGTCGGTGGTAGTAGTAATAAGTATAAATCCCTCTATTTGGTCGGAGTGCTTGGTGGTTGACAGCCCACCTATCTATCTTTGTTTATCGTTTTTAGTTAGTGATCTTTGAGTTAGGAGTTGGTAAGTTTTTGTTTAGGCCTTGTTGAGGCGTTGACTTGGTAGTTCGAGTTGGTGGCAGCCAAAGGGTAGTTGAACCATGCTAGTATATGGCTGTCACCCCATTTTGCTAACCGTTCTTTTGATAACCAAGGTCATTATTTGCTTAAAAGTCCTTTGTTGATTCGTCGTACGCCTTTATTCTTTTTTGATTCAGTTGTGGTGTTGGGCATACTTAGTTCATGGCATGTTTGTCTCTTGGTAAGTTAGGTTTTGGTGTTATGATTTTGCTATTCTGTGCGAGATGCTCTCCACATGGAAGGCATGGTATTTTTGTCCCCCATTGCCCTTTTCTTTCGAGCATCTTTTTCGTGGGATATGTTGTTTGGCGTGTGTTTACTTGGAAAAGGCCTTACCCTCCTTTTAGACTTCGGTTACAATCTTTTATAGCTTGCTCTGATTATGCTCGGTGCTTGGTCTTATATTCTAGTTTTCAGCTGTTGGTTGCAAGTTTGAAAAAATTTGCTTTTGGAACTCTTGCTAGCTGTTCAGTTATGAAACATGTGCCTTAGTTATTTTGTCGGAAGGATTGCTATTTTGTAGTAATAATTGTCTATGTTGCTCGGGGCGTAGCAACGTTCAAGTTGGGGGGTGTGATAAGCACCCAAGATTGTACAAATTTGGGTGCTAAAATCCTTCCGAGTATGACGTTTCCATGTCTTTTTGATCATTAATTTCAAATGTTGCACGTAAGGTGCTCTTTCAAGTGTTTCAGGTCATTTTTGCTAATAAGGTGATTTTGTACGCCATGGGTTACGCCGGAGCATTTGGGTTCTTGGAAAGCACTCCCCATCAGATTCTCGAGCCAAGAGACGAAGAGCTGGATGAAGTCCAAGAGGCGGCAAGGAATTCAAGGCAGCCCAGCAGGCTGGGTCATTGTTGCAGTGCTTAACGTTATCGATAACTTAACAAGACGTTATCGATAACGTTCCCCTTCCGTTCCTCTAAGTGTACCAATTGACCCAGAGTTATCGATAACTTACCCGTGTAATCGATACCTGTGCACTATCTTTGGCCAGAATTTGTCCAAAGGCAAGGAGAGCGATAGCTTGGTGTTAAAGTTATCGATAACGTTAAGTCCTGGGTGGCCATTCTAGCATTGTTATCGATAACAATTTGTTATGTTATCGATAACGTTTTGTCCGGGAAGATATTTTTCTTGCTTTTTCAGACTTTCCACTTATGGAAACTTTCTTTTAATAGGCTACTTTATGGGGTTTTTCCTGGCTTTTGAGGAGAGAGAAAGTCACTTGTGTATATATAGGACCACCTCTCTCCCTCTTTTGTATCTAGCCCATTACGTACTTAGGTTTTTCCCCATTAAAGCTCTTTAAGCCTTTGCAAGTGTAATTTCCATTTAACTCAAGTAAGTTCTTTGTGTTCTTCATTTTCTCGTTTATTAAAGTTGATCGTGTGGGTTGGATCTTTATTAATCTCAAGTTTATTTTCGTTTCTGTCGGTTAAAAATGTTGGTTAAATTTAGCACTTCTTCTAGTCGTTCAAATATGCGTGAGTAGTCGATTAGGCTTGGCTCCGGAGTGATTAATGCCCCGAGATTTACGTTTATCTTATCTTTCTCAACTCTCGACTAAAATTTTGATAAGGAAAATGAGCATTGTTCGGCCTTTATGTAACAAAACTAATCGATGTTAATCTCCGGTGATCATGTGCTCGCTCACATGGTTCCGTGAGCGATGTTTCGGTTTGTGTTTGCCAAAAGAATGAAAGAACTCACTCATTTTCCATGTCACACTTCAAGTCTAACTATTTTCATCGCTAAATCTTCCGGTTGATAGCCTAAGCCGTGCGATTCAATCGAGTTTTCCTTGAGAAAGTTTGGATAGCTTAAATCCCGGGCGTTAGTCATTCCAGTGCCTTGCCGCTGGTCTTAATCTAGTAAAAACTCATTTTCTAGTCATTTTCATAAGAGCATTTTCCGCCTTTCAAAGGAAAACCAAAAGTTGGCCGTCTTAACGCCGCAAACCTTTACACCTAAAAATCCTGGCAAGCTATAAGGAATTATCTCTGTGGGTACGATCCCGGACTTTCCGGTATTTATGCTGACAACGGCCTAGCCCTACGCTCAGGGTAAAACGACCCGTTTCGACGGTTAGGTTTGGACGAAGCACGGATTGAATGGTCTTTTCCAGGATGACTTTGATGGTTTTGTTAGCAGCCTCTACGGCTCCATTAGTTTGCGGTCGATAGGTTGTTGACTTGTGTACTTGAACTTGGAATTTATCCAAGACTTCCCTGGCTCGCCCTTTGAAGTGCACCCCATTGTCGGATACGAATGCCTGAGGGACCCCATATCGGTAGATGATGTTCTGCTTGATGAAATGGGCAACTTGTATTGCAGTTAGGGTGGCGTATGAGGCAGCTTCTACCGACTTTGTGAAGTAATCCACAGCTACCAGGATGAACTTATGGCCGTCAGAAGCTGCTGGCACAACCCTCCCGATGACGTTGATTCCCCATATCGAGAAAGGCCAAGGCGAGGTTGTCTGACGTAGTTCAGACGGCGGGACATGGGTCAAATTAGCATGGATTTGGCATCTGTGACATCGTCGCACGTATTCCACACATTCTGTCTCCATGGTGGACCAGAAATATCCCTGCCTGAGAATTTTCTTGGCGAGCATTATACCATTCATGTGAGGACCACACACCCCCTCATGGATTTCTTCTATCACTCGTTTTGCTTCTGCACCATGGATGGATAGTTTGTGCATGCCGCAGTGCGACCTTCGATACAAGCTCCCCCCACAAATGATGTATTGCGCAGCCATCCTTTGAAGGGCGATTTTGTCCTTTTTAGTTGCCTCCATAGGATATTGTCCTGTTTCGACGAATTTCCAAATGTCGTAGTACCAAGGGTGGCCATCTTCGGGTTCATCGACTACCATGACGTCCTGATAGACGGGTGTGTCTCTTTGCTCAATCACAATTGGCCTTAGCTTTATACCAATAGGGATTTCGACCATGGAGGCCAGTGTCGCTAATGCGTCTGGGAAACGGTTTTCGAGCCTTGGCACATGAGTGAATGTCACCTTGTTAAAATGAGGGATGAGATCTTCCAAATCCTGATGATATGGCTTCAACTTCTCCTCTTTGACTTTCCAGTCACCGTTGGCTTGTGACACGGCCAGATTAGAGTCTCCCACTACCTCCAGTTTTTCTATGCCGATCTTGATGGCTGCTTCCAGGCCTACAATGCAGGCCTTATACTCAGCCTGATTATTGGTGACTTCGAAGTTCAGCTTGAATGCGAGCAGGACATGAGATCCATCAGGCGCTACCAGCAATACACCAATTCCAAATCCCTTTTGATTGGCTGCTTCGTTGAAGTATAACTTCCAAATATCTTCAGTTAATGTCATTATGCTTTCATCAGGGAATATGAATTTAGTGTCTTCATCTACTCCAGTCGGGTTGTCAGCCAAAAAGTCGGCAACGACTCTTCTTTTGACAGATTTTCTGGTGACGTGCTTTAGCTCGAATTCGGATAACATCAACAACCACCGTGCCATTCTTCCCATGAGGGCTGGTTTCTCAAACAAATATTTGAGAGGATCCATTCGAGAGATGATCCTTATAGGGTGTGTAGATACCCCAATCTGATTTTCCAGTCATTTTATCTCTTTTCAGTTTCTTGTTCCCTCGATGATGAATCAGGTCGCGAACAGTATTGAATGAAATGGCTTGAGTTTGGTGTGTGTGAAACCCATCCCTGACCCCGAAGCCTTTAAACCCCAAACCTTGACTAAGGGTTTGACCCTCGCGCGACTTACTGAGTCTATCGCGCGATGCTCTACTTGCCAGGTGTTGGTCAAAGTCAAGCTTTGACTGATTGACCATTGCGGGGAAGCTAGAACCCTCGCGCGACGGTCTCAATCCATCGCGCGATGGTCGACACCTGTCGTATCCAGCTGGATTTTGTGATGATGAGGTGTCTGCAGGTCCATGTGACCCCGTTCCATCGACTGAACAGCGTTTGCAGGGCCACCCTTGCACCACCTAAACCCCCACTCTCCCATCAACTTTGCACCCTACTTCTCTACTAAGTAAGTGCAGCCAGCATTGTTGGCTGGCTGCATTGCCTTGCATCACCACCAACAAACCCCTCCTCTTTCTATAAAAGACCCCCTTTGTTCTCTTTCAAAGGGGTTACCAAAAAAATTACTCAAAGGAAGAGCAAGAACTCCAACATAGGTCTCCTATCTACCAAAGCTACTACCACTTCCTTATTTACCAAAACCATACCACTTCATTCAAACCATATTCCAATCATTCAAGCAAAGGTATAAATTTCATCCTTTACTGCGTTGATCCCTGAGAGGGGCTGACAGGGCCAGGGCTGGTAATCAATATCAGTCTTGGTCCCAAAGCCAGCAAATTTACAAGCTACTGAGGACAGGCGAACCCACGCGCGAGATACCCACTCTGTCGCGCGATGGTTCTCCATCTGCGTGATAAGGTTCTCGTGGGGATGGAATCCTTATCCTGTTATAAATACATGGCTTCATGTTTTCTTACTTAACGATATTCGATATATTTTACCGTGTTGCATGCTAAAATCAATAGTTCAGTTTAGTTTACTTTCCTGTTCATATTGGAATGCTCCTGGGTAGCTTCTGAATATGTCTCAGAACCCAGGCATGTAAAGCAATTCCTGGAAGTCCAGTCAGAACAATCGCGCGATGATGTGACTCCATCGCGCGATGGTGGTCTCTTTTCCAGTAATTGCCCTTGCATGGGCAGCTAGGCTCTTAGCCTCTGTTTTAACACCCTCACTGTTTAAGGGTTGCATTTTATTCCAGCTGTATTAATTTGTAAATATTGGTTTACTTTCAGTACACATAAACTGCGTGGTTTGTCCTGGGTGTGCACTGGTCCTTCCAGAGCCCAGAAGAAGATAAAACTTAACCTGTTGGGAGGATATCAACCCTCGCGCGATGGTATGGGTTTGACGCGCGATGGTGGACTCGCATGCTGGCAGATCCATGCATGCAAGTTAGCCATTATTTGTGTTAAACTCATTCCAGTGCATTGTTTTGATATCCAATCTCAGTGTTAGATTTTATCTTGTTTATTTTCTAACATGTCGTGCCATCCATGCTATCATCTATCACATCCTGCAAACATGTTACAGTTTTAAATCCCCGATTAACTGTTCTCCCTCCCTAATTGGCTAAAAATTGATTAATTAAACAGAATCGCAAACAAATAACATTTTTGCAAATGCCTAAGTAAAGACCGATCTCCAGATTGGGCGAGAGGGGTGCCATAAAACCCTTCCCCTCTCGTAACCTGGCTCCTGAACCCAGATATGGTTATGACGGACTGGTTCCTTAACTTTTTCAAATCAAACAGCGCGGCAAGTGCTTCGAAACACGTTTCCTTGGGTATCAGACCTTCAAAACCCAAGTGGCGACTCTGTATTTTCGCGAGCGCTTGTCGTCCAGCTAAAAGCGCTTCCGCGAACCGGCAGCATTTTCTCTTTTTAGGAGGGGAACGGAATCCCTTCCCGAGGAAAGAAAATCGGGCAATCGCATTGCCCACAGGGTGCGTTAGCATATAGTGCCTTAGTTTCCTAGACGCCCAAACGAGTGCCCAACAGGTCTTTTCCAAGGGAGTATAACGCTCTTCGCATCCTACCATCTTTTTGCTGAGATAATAAACAGCCCTTTCAACCCCATCGTCTCCTTCCTGTGCCAGCATACACCCCATGGAAGTGGGGGTAACTGACAAGTATAGGATCAAAGGTTTTCCCGATGTGGGGGGCATCAGCACTGGAGGGTTTTGAAGGTAAGCTCGAATAGCGTCGAAGGCTCTTTGGCATTTATCGTCCAATTTGAAGGGCACGCCTTTCTTGAGTAAACGAAATATCGGTTCACAAAGTCGAGATCAATTTGGCAATGAATCGGCTGATGAATTGCACTTTGCCTAAAAAGCTTCTTACATCTTTCTCAGATGAGGCGGCTTCATCTCTAGAATAGCCTTGATCTTTGAAGGATCAACTTCTATTCCTCGGGTGGTGATCATGAATCCGAACATCTTCCCTGCCGTAACTCCAAACGTCCATTTAGCCGGATTCAAGCGCATTCTGTACTTCCTGATCCTTTCGAAGAACTTTCTAAGTGCCGGTAAATGTCCTTCCCGCTCTTTAGCCTTTACGATCATGTCATCGACATACACTTCTACTTCCTTATGAATCATGTCATGTAACAAAGTCGTGGCAGCTCTCTGATATGTGGACCTTGCGTTTTTCAGTCCGAAAGGTATTACCCGGTAACAATAAGTTCCCCATTCAGTGATGAATGTGGTTTTTTCTCGATTCTCTGGGGCCATGAGGATCTGGTTATATCCCGAAAAACCGTCCATGAAAGAAAGCAAGGCATGCCCGATGGTGTTATCGACCAGTACGTCAATGTGGGGCAGCGGGAAGTCATCTTTTGGGCTTGCCTTGTTGAGATCTCTGAAATCGGCACAGACCCTAATCCTACCATCCTTCTTGGGAACAGGAACAATGTTTGCAACCCATTGGGGGTATTCGGTCACCATTAGAAATCCTGCATCGATTTGTTTAGTGACTTCTTCTTTTACAGATTTTGCATCGGGATAAAGGGGAATCCAGTGTTCCACAATTTCAGGATCGATTCCGGGTAGGTTTGTACAGCTTCTTCTTGCGGTCGACCAATGTCTCAGAACTGACAAGCAAAAGAGAAAACTTTTAATGTTGATCCTTTTTCGTTTGATCCCTCGGAGACCTATGACCTATCGCAATCTAGCCTTCACTTCAGGTGCTCGCACAGAAGATTTCCGATAATCCGGGTAGGTCCTGTCAGGTAGATATAATTCCGAACGTTTTGGAATCAGAGCCAATCTCCTTATCTTGACCATCCGAGACAAGGCAATGTGATTACCGGAATCCAGATACTTGCATCATCAAGATTCATTCTAGACTAAGGGAGCCATTTGGGCACGGCGAACACCGGAGGTATTGCAATCTCCATGGATTTAGAGTCTCCTAAACTGACCGCCTCCTAGAGCATTTCTAAGTCCTACGACTTACCGTAGTCTAGCCTTCACTTGAGCCGCTTGTACAGAAGATTTCCGATAATCCGGGTAGGTTCTGTCAAGCAGGTATAATTTCGAACGTTTTTGGAATCAGAGCCAATCTCCTTATCTTGACCATCCGAGACAAGGCAATGTGGTTACCATAATCCAGATACTTGCACTGTCAAGGTTTATTCTAGTCTAAGGGAGCTGTTCGGGCACGGCAAACACTGGAGGTATCGCAATTTCCATGAATTTAGAGTCTCTTAGACTGACTGACTCCTAGAGCATTTCTAAGTCCTAGCCTGCAAAATGCAGCAATGCATGAATGGCATGAATGCGTAAAAGAAAGATAAACACATAAACAGGGTACAACACACAAGTCCTAGCCATGGGTTCCTGTCCTAGTTGGGATGGTTCTACGGTTATGTACAAGTGCAAAGGCCGATTTTGGTCTCAAAAGGGTTCCCCGGACTAGAGCCAAGATGTACTCCCCATGTCAAGTGCATTGCAAGACAATGGTCGAATAGCACGATGACTCATTATCGTCGAGGGTTGCAAGGCATTCCGGGAGAGTTTGTCACCGGCGAACCGGGCAAGATTACCGAAACACACTGGCGAGGCTTGGTGCAAAGTGTTTAAGATAGAAAGAGTCTTGATTTTCCAAAAGATATTAAAAATTCCCCTCTTTGAAAGCATTTTTCAATCTTGGCTCACTTTTATTAATCAAACATTTGGAGAAGATTACACGAGCGAACAATGGCAAAAAGCCCCAGTCCGGAGTGGTCGGATGTAAAATCCCGTTACGTCACCATTTTGTTCTTCAGTAGCGCGGAGCGTACTATTTTGACAGACTTTTGAAGGATTGTTCATTCGCGTATTAATTTTCAAATTTTTGATTAACGGTTCGGTCCCCAGCGGAGTCGCCACTGTGGGCTCCCCCCGTGCCGGCGAGGGCCCAGAAAGAAGAGTCGCCACCCGGATTTTTGAGATGGATGATCCGAGGAACCGAGAGCTTGTTTTGGAAGGCTTTTGGTCTAGCGAAAACGTTTGAGATTTTGGGTTCGGGAGCCACGTTACGAATGGAGAAGGTTTCATTTTAGAAAAAGCACCCCGCTCACCTAGTAAAAGTCGGTCTTTACTAAACCTTTCAATGAGAGGGGATTTAAAAATATCTTTCGGAAAATCAAACTCTTAGATAAGCAAGCAAAGGGGAAAGGGACATAGGTATTAAATCACGTTGGCGTGCTCGTGGTGTTAGCTGTACAGTGATGATAAAGATGATGCAAGATGAAAGAAACTTTCAGCTAAAACTATCTGGATCGTGGTATTCCTGTGCACGGCATTCTGTAATACCGCGCACAGTTTTATAGAATGCCGTGCGGGGTTTCCTTCGTGTTGTCAGGTTCTCACATGGTTTCATAACGCCGCCTGACGTCTTGAATAGCACGCACGGGGTTTTAAACCAACATCAAACAATATTTTTATTACCAGACGACTCTGGAAAACACCATTCTTCCAAGCCATGAACGAAAGAGATTTTTTGTTCTCCTGGTCTTTCAGAATGACCAAAAGAGCTTCATTTTCTTGAAAAAGGAAGGAAAACTATACATGGCTTGTAGATATGGTCTATTTTTGAGAAATGTCTATGCCTGACATTTCGACAAAAGATCTGACAGAAAATAACAGTGATCCAGATGGTTTGAGCAAAGAAAGCAGTAAACTCAAAACACCGTGCGTCTAAGTCAGATACGCTGCGCGGTGTATCTTCCTTGATACAGAGGCCTGCTTTTGTTTTGAAAATGGTTTTTGAGTCGGAATCTGACCCAAAGGGGGGGGGGGCGGCCACCCCAACCACAGCGAGGTTCCCTCAGGGATATGGACGAGGCCTATCCCAAGGAAATTAGTTTATAACTTTGGATCTTCGAGCTTGGATGAGAATGGATGATTTCGGATGGACACGGATGGAAGAGGTCGTGGAGAGAGAGTGGGGATGATTTGATAAGAGAGGTCTTCTAGGAGTGAAAGGTCTTGAAGTGGGCGAGAGGACTCACTTCAACGGTGAGGAGAAAAAAATGGAAGACTTTGAAGAAGGAAGAGCCTTGAGAATGTTTTTTTTGGGAGCACTTTTTCAAGGCTTTGGAGTGACGAATGGGTATGAAAGGATGATGAGAGAGAAAGAGAATTCGGGGCCCTTTTCTCTTGAGTGGAGGGTTGTATTTATAGGCAAAAACCAAGAATTTTGAATTTTAAATGATGGAGGTATTTTCTGGGCGGGTCAGAAGTGCCCATTCAGCTGAGCTAGCTTGTAGGAGTGGCTCAAGTGGGCGTGGCCGACAACTTGCTGAGCCAGTCAGAACTTTATCCAAAATGCCGTGCGGTTGACCTCATGACCTCGTGCGGCATAATGAAATCTGTTATGCCGTGCGGTGTAGAGGTGTGCCGTGCGGCACTAAGGGTCCAGTCCTGGGCTTTTGGGCTTACTTTGGGCTTTCGGCTCTGGGCCTTTGTTTTGGCTCTGGGCTTTTGGGTTTTGCTCTGGGCTTTTTGGGTTTATTTTGGGAGAGTTCCATGTCCAAGCTCTCGGAGGTATTCGTTTCCTTTGTTTCATTATCAGGAAATCTAAAGTACTTTCGAGACCCGGATTGGGGTGTTTACAATTAATTAACTTAATAAAGAAATAATTTTTTGTATAAAATTATAATTTAACTTATTTAAAATTTTGGGTCACATATAGGTCGAAAAAAATATTTACCGATATTAGTCAGTTTAGTTATTTAATAAAATTTAAAATATAAATCTTTATTTGAAAAAAAAATTAGGGCAAAAAATTAGGGTCATTACAAAATATCATTCCGTTCCAAATGTGGCCATACCTATTGTTAACTCGAGAACGAGTTCTTTCAGAAAAGGGGAGACTGTTGTCAAACAAATCTCTACAAATTTTTTGAAAAGATTTGACAGGATCAAATCGAGGAAAAAGTATTGATCAAAGACATTCAAGTTATGGGAACTTTTAATTCTAGGGTTTTATTTTTAATTGGGTTATTTAACTATACACCCCTCCAATCTTATTCGTTTTTCACGGTCACCCCCTCCCCTGAAATTCGCTACGGCCAGACCCCCTCATTAACGTTTACTTTACCTGTAGACCCCTTCTGTTAGCATTCCGTTTAGAACCGTTACTTTTTGAACAAAAAAATGGCTTAAGCTTCCAATATTACCCTCGGTGGGTCCCAACTCTCTTTTCCCTCCCATTTCTCCATGAGTACTCCTACTTTTCCCCCCAAAAAAACGTGAAACCCTAACCCTCTTCCTTTTTCCCTCATTTCCCCCATTTTCCCCTCCACTTCTCATCTCCCAGAGCTAATTTCTGTAGAGCAAACCCTAAACCCTTTCTATTCGACCCTATAAGCTCCCTCTTATCTTATCTCTCAGACCTAATTTCACAGCACACACCCTCTCTTCCGTCCGTAAATCACCTCCCACTCCACTGCCTGCAATGTCTACAAATTTTGCAATGTCTTCCTCCACTGCAATGTCATCCTCCATTACAACGTCTTCGTCCACTATGAACACACAAGAACACTTCAATGTTCAGTGTGGATGTGGAGTAAAGGCTCCACTTCGAACAGCCCTAACTAACCCAAATGTTGGTAGGAGATTCTTAGGATGTGTTAACTACAAGGTACTAATTTATGATCTTTTATCCTATTTTATATTTTTTTGAATTTATTATCCTATTTTTATACCATTTATTCTATTTATTAAAGAGGTTATTTTTTTCGATATTGGTTTGTTAGACTGACAATGCTTGCAAGTACTTTGATTGGGTTGACCCTCCCACGTGTGAGAGAGGGAAGGATTTTGGTAACTGGATAGTGAAGAAGAACATGGATTTACAGAAAGATGTTAAAAACTTGCGCTTACAAGAAATTTTGCTTTTCCCGGCATTTTATAAATGCCGCTAAAAGTTAAAAAAATGCCGGTAAAGAGTATTACCGGCATTTGTTAGGTATTACCGGCATTTATTGCATATGCCGTCTAGGAGAGTGTCGGTAAAAGTACAAATGCCGGGAAAGGTTTCTATAAATGCCGGGAATAGTGTACTCATTTGCGGCATTTGTACAAATGCCGGGAAAAACTATAACATATAAGACAAAATGCCATATGGGCGCCACGTGTCCGCCACGTGGCGCCCATGTGTCCGCCACATGGTGCTTATTTGTCGCCCACGTGTCCGCCACGTGGCGCTTGAGTGGCGCCCACGTGGCATGCAAATTTTGTGGGGAAATTGTCCTCCCCAAGATTCGAACTTAAGACCTTCAGCTCGCGCGCGTAGGGGACTACCATCTAGGCTAGCCACCATATTGAGTCCCCTTGCACAAAGAAAAATATTTATATTATACGGAGAGTATTCCCGGCATTTTTTTGAACAAATGCCGGTAATAGTTTAACGGTATTATTTTGGCGGAAAAAATTGACTTTTGCCGGCATTTTTTTAAACAAATGCCGGTAATAATTATTTTTTTCCGGCATTTCTTGAAATGCAGGTAATAATGGCTTTTCCGGCATTAAGTAAAATGCCGGTAATAAAAATGCCGGGAATGACCATTTTTCTTGTAGCGTAGACAAATTCTGCATTGGAAGAAGACAGAAACAGATTTGAAGGGAGAAATCCGAGTGTTGAAGGAGAGAGAAAATGAGTTTGGACAGAAGATGGAACAGTGGCAGAAGAGGGAGGAATGGTTTGTAATGAAGATCAACTGTATGAACAGAAAAATTAAGGAGATGGAAGATGGGATTACAGTGAAGATGGAAGAGTGGAAGAACAAAGAAGATTTGAATGCATTGGAGATCGAGGAGGTTGAAACACAAAATGCATTTGTACTTAATCCGTGGTACTTGTTGGAATGGTGATGGAAATGAGAATGGTAATGCCTTGTTTGGATTCCAAAACCTGTCCATGTATACCAGGCCATTTACAGCAACACCAAACAGCAAATAACTAGGACTACAATACTTGTTGCCAAACCCATACAGCAGCAGAACAATGAACAACCAAAAACCTGGAATAACAGAACAACAACCAAACCCCAATACTAATTGCATAGTCATTAAACATAACTAAGGCCAGTACATAAGGCCATTTACAAGACGTTCCTAGTTGTTCAAGATAAGTCATTAATCAACAGAACAACAACCAAACCCCACAAAGCATTAACCATTCCTAGTTGTTCAAGTCAAGTCATGAATCATTATCCATTACAAAATGTTCAAAGTGTCCACACCCAAAAAACAAAATAGTGGACCATTTCATTAACTCTAACATTATCTACTGGGTTGATCCTTTACTTGTTCCAATATAGACTTGTGATGAGAAAACGCCATCTCCAATTCTTGCTATCTTCCAGTCTGGTTGATATCCACCACCTACTGCACTCTGAAATGTCACTTTTTTCCCATTCCTGACCAATGTTGGAAAACTAGGTTGAGCACCAATTTGAACAGCCCTTGCAACTCCACTTGCACCTGTTTTATGATTTCTTGCAGCACCAATGTCAACAGCCCTATGACCACCTGTTTGAACAGCCACTCCTTTCCCTCTTGACCAGTCTCCCCTTGCAACCACAACTTGTTTCCCTCTTGACACTCCTCCCCTTGCAGCCACTCCTCTACCCACTCCTGTCCCTAGAGTAACACCCCTTTGAGATGCCCATGATCTGGTACCTATCCTTTCAGTAGTTACTCCTCTTGCCATTTCTCTACCACCACCAGTTGGAACCCCTATTGCCACTCCTCTACCTCTTGACAGTCCTCTCCCTCTTGCCACTCCTTTACCAGCACCAGTTGGAACCCCTATTGCCACTCCTCTACCTCTTGACAATCCTCTGCCTCTTGCCACTCCTTTACCAGCACCATTTGGAACCCCTATTGCCACTCTTTTACCTGCACCAGTTGGAAAACCTATTGCCACTCCTCTACCTCTTGATAGTCCTCTCCCTCTTGGCACTCCTCTTCCTGTACCTTTACCTCTTGTCACTCCACTTGACACATCTTTTCCTTTTCAACTAGTTGGAATCAATGGGCAAGGTGATGTTTCTCTTATCACAACCTACAATACAGAAAATAAAAAAATAGGTACATGATACAAACTTACAGGCATATATGTAAAATGAAACCACACAAAGTACAAGATATGGTACAGGATATAATGATACCTGTGAGGTACTGCTCTCCCCAACCTCTGCACTTGTAGAAGCTACCAGAGCTTTGCATGTCCTAGCATTATGGCCAGGTTGGTTGCATTTTCTGCACTTGAAAATAGTACCCCTTTCTGCTAAAGCCTCTTCTGCACCTTTCCTCCTTGTCTTTTTTGGTCTGCCAGTTTTCCTTCTATAAGGTGGAGGCATAATGTCTTCAAATTCTGTTCTCACCCACATGGATTTATCTAGGATGGGGTTAATGAGGTAGGCATAAGATTTCCTAAATGTTTCAGTGAGGAAGTATGGGGAAATGAAGTCCTCAGGCTTTCTTCTGTCCTTGATCATTGCTGCACAGGCATGCTTACATGGTATCTTCGTCACATCCCATTTTCTACAACTGCATGTTTTCAACTCAATGTCTACAATAAAAGACTTGTAGGGTGAGCAAATTTCAAACTTATGTGGTGGACAATACATGACAGAGAATTTCATTGCATTAGCCTTTCAATCTCCAATTTCTTTACTATGTTAGGGCAGATGTTAGTCTTAAAAGTGCTACAAAATTTGGTCCTCTTAACATACCTCTGCATAACATGCTTCCTAAGACTTTCCATCATTGTGAGAATAAGTTAGTCTCTCACCTTTTTAATTGCATTATTGAAGGACTCACTCAGGTTTTTAACCATCCTATTGGTCTTGGCCACTGGACTGTAAAAACACCTTGCCCAATTCTTAGGTGGTTCATTTATCAGCCAATTGTGTGCTTCTAATGAAACTGCTCTAAGCTCCCTTATCTTGGCTTGATACTCAGGTAGAGTGTAAACACTAGCTGCCCCCCACATAAGGTCCTTTAACTCCTTCCCTTTGTGCACTTTTTGGAAGTTGGAATAGTAATGCCTCATGCAAAACCTATGCTCCACTCCAGGGAATAACAAATCCATAGATTCTGTAAGTCCCTACATAATAATGCACATACATTACAAGTTGGAATACCAAATTTAACAATGAATGACTTAAAGACAAGTACATATAACGACATTAAACTTGCCTTTTGTCTGTTAGAGATAAATACCCATCCTTTATCCTGAGGCTTCCCAATTACATCTGTGAGAAGTTCAAGAAACCAAGTCCAACTGGTCTTAAGCTCAGATTCCACAACAACCATTGCAATAGGATACATTTGGTTGTTTCCAACTCTCCCAACAGCATGCATGGACTGCCCCCCATATGGACCCTTCAAAAAACATGCATCCAAACCAATAATGGGCCTACAGTTGCCTACAAATCCTTTGGCCTGAGCGTTAAACAAAATGAACATCCTCTGAAAATAAGGCTGGCTCTCTGGAACAGGTCTCTCAACTTGTATTTTTGCACAACTACCAGGGTTCTCATTTCTTATCATTTGACAATAGTCCCAAATCTATGGTATTGCTTACCATGTGCCCTCTCCACCATCTTCAAAGCCTTCCTCTTAGCCCTATATATCTGCATTTCAGAGACATCCAACATCCATTTTCTTCTAACATCATTTTGCATTGCCTTAACCTTCCAATCAGGGTCATCATTTATCTTTACCACATACTTCTTTGCCAACCACTCTGCAGATGCCCACTGGTTGTGGTATACTCTAGGACAACTATGTTCCCCATTCAGTTTTTTAATTTGGTAAGTTGTTGTGCGACCTACCCTCGATGCATGAAGCCTCCATTGACAAGGAGGTTCCCCCCTTCATCTCCGCAATTCACAGTTACTCTCCTTGATTCATTTTTTACGTACTTATACTGACATCCATTCCTAACATGGAACTCCTTCGAGAATGTCCTAAACACTCTAACATTGGGAAACAACATGCCTTCAACAAGTTTGGGAATTTTCATGTCTCTATCCTCATTAAACTTTGGGTATTTGACCTTATTTTCCCCTTTCTTTCTCACCTCCTCTTCATCTGATGAGCTCACAACAGAGCAATTGTCATCACTACAGTCATTTTCCTCATCAAGCTCACCATCCACAGCTTTTCTAATTGTTAGAGGTCCTTCATCACCATGATGACTACATTTTCTATGTCGTCACCATCAGATGAAGATGAATCCTTTAACCCACTACAGGCACCATCACTATCTGTATCATCATCACTTGCATATTTATCTATATCATCATGACCACATTGTCCCCCCTCCCACCTTATATTCTGCACCTCCTCCTCATTACCATTTCCAACGGTCCCTAACTCCTCCTCATCATCACTTTCAACATCTAGTGGTACCCCTTCCCACCCTAACCCCTCCTCATCATCATTTTCAATATCAGGATGGCTTACAAAGCACTCAATATCCCTACCCAAACCATCATGAAAAATAAACATTTCTGTCATGTTTGCACCATTACTAACCATAAATTACCCATCCTCCATCGTATGATTTGGTCTTAAATAGAAAAAAGTGCACCCTGGCATACACACTACTTCAAACAGAACTTCTAATAGGTTACTATACGAAAACTTAAAAGGGACCACTCTTGAATAACAAATGTCCCCATCAATGTAGCTATTGACTAGATTCCCAACAAATTTCCCACCAAATTGAATATTCAATTGAACCCTACCATCTCCCATCTTCAATAATTATTTGCAAGCAGCTAAATAAGAAAAAACAAAAAACAAAAATAAGGTCAGTGCTCAGTGTGGGGACTAATAAACAACAACAATATACCTAACACACACGCACTATTGCTGGGGGGGACCATGAACCCTTGAAAACCCTACTTATACAGAGGACCACAAATCCACACGACAAAAATGCCATTCAACAGGGAAAAAACCCCTAAATTTTTAACATTGAACAGAGAGGGAGAGAGAGACAGGGCGACAGAACATAATCCTACATACAAAACGCATATTTAAACCCACACAATAAAAAGCATCAACAAAAGCCCTAACTTTCTGACATTGCAGATATATATATTGTAGGGAGGTATTCCCGAGCAGGTATGATTAGTCACCGAGCACGTGATGTGTTAGGGACACGTGGCAGGAATGATAAGTTCATTGCCGGGCAGTGCGATGAGCAGCAATATGGACCAGTGACACGTGAAGGCATTGGTCCAGAAAGTCTGTTCGGCTGCTAAGGTCAAAAGACATGTGAAGTCATTTGACCAGATATAACAACGTGGACCAGTTGCATGTGAGGTCATTGGTCCAGGAGGACTGTTCGGCAAAGAGGAAGCCGAACAGTGGAAAAAGTTGCCCTAACTCGTGACGTGGCAAGAATACTCCAGAATGGTAATATTCCGTAAAAGGATAAGATCCCGAGTATATAGGATTGAGGCCAGAGACCCAACGTGAGTGGGGTGTTCGGATAATTATGGGAAAGAGTCCCAAAAGGACTGAGAATCTTATAAAGATTAAGATATTATACAGATAAGGGAACGAGAATCCATAAGATATTAGGTTTCCTATACGAGGCAGGAATCCTAGGGCAACTGGGATGCTTGGGCAGCAAGCATCCGTGAATCTATAAATACGAGGTAAACCTGGAGGTAAAAGGTACGCAATCTCTGGCATTCAGATTACTTTCCCATTGATAATTAGGGTTTGGAAACCAGTACGTGATACTAACTTTGGCATCGGAGGGCCTTTGCTACGAGAAGCAAAGGTGCTCTCACCCCTTGTCTGTTTTGTAGATTAGGGTTCCGACGAAGTACTAGGCTTCCGGTGTAGAGGCACGTTTGCAGTTGGTACGTTCAGTGCTCCAATTGTTTTCATCCCCCTACAATTGGCGCCGTCTGTGGGAAACGAACCCATTCTCTGAAAAACAATCACGATGGAAGAAGATCCAGCCAGGCCGTTTAATCCAAAGGACCAGTTAAGTGGTGGAGGAGATAAATCTCCACCAGGTGCTCCGAAAAAGCCCACTGGAAGGCAGGGCAAGACATCCACGGCCTCCATGAGAAGGAGCAAGTCTCACCGAAGAGAAGCGTCGGTGGAACAGTCAAGAAGTATACATAACAGTGAGGATGTCCTCGACCGAAAGAGGAAGGAGATCGAGGAGTACGCTCGTTTGATTAAAAAATGAGAGTACGAAATACAAGAGTTGCAGCGGGTACGAGAACACCCAGAAGATTCTGGACTCTCTAGGAGGAGTCCTGAAAGAGATAGACGGACTTTAGTAGTCCATAGGCATGTTCATTCGCGAAGAGGAAGGAGCAGAAGTCCTACTATGAGGCGATATAATGTTTCTCCACGAAAAAGGAGCAACAGAAGCAGAAGCCGAACTCCGGAAAGACGAAGGTCTTTCTCACGGAAAAGGAGGAGTAGGGACCGGAGCTCCACCCCTGAAGAAGAGGATAAAAGAAAACATCACCGGGACAGGTACGAGAGACCTGATGCTGATCGGGCCAAAGCCACGGCTCACAAGATGAGAGAATTCGAGGATGGGACAGTGACTGCATGAGAAGCAGCTAGAAAGGCCCTAAGCAATATAGCGGCTTCCCCATTCTCAAGAAGGTTACAAGAGGCTAGGTTGCCGAGCAGGGTGAAGCATGGAGCATTCGTACTTTACGAGACAAACACGGATCCTGTGGCTCACATACAGCACTACCAGCAGGCCATGTTCATGCATGATGGCGATGATGCCATCCTGTGCAGGATGTTCCCATCAAGCCTTGGCAAGGTAGCTTTATCTTGGTTTCACAAACTGGCCCCGCGCTCCATACGAGGATGGAGACAGCTGGCAGAAGAATTCACTGCTCGGTTCTTAACAAGTAGAAAGGCTCCAAAGACGTTTGAAAGCCTCTCTACGATGAAGCAAGTAGACGACGAGCCGATCAGGGATTATGCAAAAAAGTACTGGGAAACTTTCAACGAGATTAAAAGTTGCAGTGAAGAATACTCCATCGCAACCTTCAAAACTGGTTTACCTGTTCGGGGTGAATTGCGCCGCTCATTAAACAAACATCCGGTAGCAACGTTGGCCAAGTTAATGGAGCGGATAGAGCAACACGCCAGAATGGAGGATGACATACTCCGCGAGGACGGCAGGACTGTTACCGAACAGCCCAAAGCGTCTGCCAAAAGGGTGGATAAGCCAGAACCTAAGACATACAAGGAGAGAAAGGAATACGGGCAGGCTAAGAAAGAGCCGTACAAAGAGAAGCAAGCCCCTGATCCAAAATCCTTCTTCTCCCTCACAACAGTTTGGAAGGAACCAATCTACAGGATTCTTTATCGAATTAAGAATCAGCCGTACTTTAAATGGCCCCCAAATTTAGGCGGAGATAAAGATGCAAAACGTGCCACGAATCAGCACTGCAGTTACCATAAAGATTGGGGCCATATGACCGAGGATTGTGAAATGTATAAAAGGCATCTCGACGATCTAGTTTCTCGTGGCTATCTTAAGGAATTTATCCAGGAGGACCCGAAGGAAAAAGGGAAGGTCAGGAAGATGGATTACGAGCAGAATCCTAAAGGGGTAATCCACATGATACATGGGTTAGCCGCACCTTATACGAGAAATGAGGTGAGGCTACTGCAAAGGCAGGTTAAGCACGACCAGCATGTGACGCGGTTGGGAAATAAAAGAGGCCGAGAGAGTGGTGTATGCAATGAGAGCATCGCATTCACGGATGAAGATTTGGGGGAAGTCCAAGTTCCCCATAATGATGCTTTGGTCATAACCCTACAAGTTGGGGAATATGACATTGAAAGGATCCTGGTGGATTCAGGAAGTTGTACAGAGGTGATGTACTATGACGCGTTCAAGAAGTTGGGGCTGGCCCAGACAGATTTGGAACAGTCCACAACACCCTTGATTGGGTTTGGTGCAGGGGCAGTTTGGCCGCTTGGAAAGGTAACACTGCCTGTTCGGGCAGGATCAGTGGTTTTGAGGACGGATTTTCTAGTCGCTGACCTCCCTTCTTCCTATAACGCGATTATAGGAAGAACCTGGTTACACAAAATGAGGGCAGTCTCCTCAACTTACCACCAGATGGTGAAATTCCCAGGGTCCAATGGGATCGAAGCAATTAGGGGTAATCAGAAAGTGGCCCAACAATGTTTGATTTCCATCGTTAAGAAGGCCCCGAAGGCCCACCATGTTCACGCACTGGAGGTGCCAGATCAACCGACTATCGAGGACGTCGGAAGATGCCCGGCCGATAAGGTAATCGAGGGCTTGGAAAAAATTCAGATCAACAAGGCTGATCCTAAAAGATATTTCTTGATTGGGGAATCACTACCAGCAGAGGAAAAGGCAGAGTCAATACAGTTTCTGAAGCAATATGTCGACATGTTCGCATGGGTACCAGAGGAGATGCCCGGCGTGGATGCTAACATAATCTGCCACCATTTGAATGTTGACCCTCAACATAAGCCAGTTATTCAGAAAAAACGTAGGGCAGCCGTACAGCACGTGGATGCTGTTATTGAAGAAGTTAATCATTTGCTTGAGGCAAAAGCAATACGTGAAGTTTATTACCCTGAGTGGCTGTCCAACACTGTGGTCGTAAAAAAGAAGAATGGGAAGTGGCGCGTCTGTGTGGATTTCACAGACTTGAATAAGGCCTGCCCTAAAGATAGTTTTCCCCTCCCGAGGATAGACCAGTTGGTTGACGCAACAGCTGGCTACGAGCGAATGAGTTTTCTTGATGCGTATCGAGGATACCATCAAATTGCTATGTTTGGGCCTGATCAGGAGAAGACATCTTTCATCACCCCACGGGGCTTATACTGTTATAATGTCATGCCGTTTGGGCTGAGAAATGTAGGGGCGACTTATCAAAGGCTTGCGACTATCATGTTCAGGGAACTGCTCGGGAAAACTATGGAGGTTTACATAGATGATATGGTGGTAAAAAGCCGAGATAAACGAGGGCATATTACAGACTTGAGAGAAGTCTTTGAGATTTTGAGAAAGTACAAGTTGAAACTCAACGCCTCGAAATGTGCGTTTGGGGTTGGTTCTGGGAAGTTCCTAGGGCACTTGGTCACCATAAGGGGAATTGAGGCTAACCCAGATCAAATTGCAGCCCTGCAAAGGCTGCAAAGCCCCAAAACTACGAAGGAGGTTCAAAGGCTAACTGGGATGGCTGCAGCACTTAATAGATTTATCAGCAGATCGAGTGATAAATGTAGGCCCTTTTTTCAGTTACTAAAAAAAAGGGAAGGGTTCGAATGGGGAGCAGAATGTGAGCAAGCTTTTCAGGACCTGAAGAAATATCTGGCCGAGCCTCCTCTTCTGTCAACCCCACAGCTAGGTGAGTCTTTGATTTTGTACTTAGCTGTTTCTGAGCATGCTGTAAGTGCAGTCCTGTTAAGGGATTTGGGAATCGAGCAAATCCCAATATATTATGTAAGCAAGACATTGCTAGACGCAGAAACGAGATATCTGCCTTTAGAGAAACTTGTCCTGGCGCTTAGGACAGCGACGAGAAAACTGCCACACTATTTCCAGAGCCATAGGGTTGTGGTGTACACCGAATTTCCACTGAAGTCCCTGCTACGAAAGGCAGATTTTTCGGGAAGAATCTCGACGTGGTCCGTCGAGTTGAGTCAATACGATATTGATTATCAACCACGAACAGCAATCAAAGGCCAAGTGTTGGCTGATTTCGTGGCGGAGTTTTCTCCCATGGTAGCTCCCCTACCTCCTACGAAAAAGGAACAGGAGGGTAAAACATTATCCAAGAGGGATAAAATCTCACCCGAACAGGATGATACGGAATGGAGTTTATTCATTGACGGATCAACTTGTAACACTGGTTCGGGAATTGGTGTTGTTCTTTTTCCTCCCGGAGGGGTTATGATAGAACTGTCTGTCCGGCTCGGATTCAGCGCATCAAATAACGTGGCGGAGTATGAGGCACTCCTAGCTGGATTGAGAAGTGCGAAAATACTGAAGGCAAAAAGGGTGAGGGTGCATTGTGATTCACAGCTTGTGGTGAATCAGCTGTCCGGTGAATATCAGACCCGAAATGAGAAAATGGCGGCATATGTGGAAGCCGCCAAAGATTTACTTGATACCTTTGAGAGGGTCCACATTGAACAGATAAGTTCTGGACAGAATGCACATGCCGACTCATTGGCATGGCTGGCTGCAGCGGTCTCGACCGAACTCAAGCGAAGAGTTTCAGTTGAGTATCTGTCAGAGCCAAGCATTGGGAGAGGCGTGGAATTAGTTTTTGAAGTGAACCAAGGTCCAAGTTGGATGGACCCAATCATGGAATTTTTACGAGATGAAATACTCCCCGCTGATAAAAAGGAAGCTCATAAGATCAGAACCAAGTCCGCAAGGTTTTGGCTGTCCCCAGAAGGAAAACTTTATAGAAAGTCCTTCACAGGTCCGTATTTGCTCTGTGTACACCCCGAGATGGTGCAGAAATTTCTTCATGAAATCCACGAGGGAACGTGTGGAAGTCATGCTGGAGGCAGGTTCATTGCCCACCGAGCAATTACCCAAGGCTATTGGTGGCCACACATGCAGGAAGATGCCAAGGTGTATGTTAAATTTGTGAGAAATGTCAGAAGTTCTCACCAATGATTCGAACACCAGCCGAAGACCTGGTACCTCTGACAAGCCCTTGGCCGTTTGCCCAGTGGGGAATGGACATTGTGGGTCCCCTCCACAAAGCAACTGGGAACCGAAAATTCTTGTTAGTTGCAACGGACTATTTTACTAAGTGGATAGAAGCAGAGCCACTGGCAAAAATCACAGAACCTATGATAGAAAGGTTCGTGTGGAAAAACATTATCACTCGATTTGGGGTCCCCTATTCTTTGATTACAGATAATGGGTCCCAGTTTCAGAAGAAATTCAAGTCTTTTTGTGCCCAATACGGAATACGAAATTATTATTCGACTCCAGCTTACCCTCAGAGTAATGGGCAGGCAGAAGCATCCAACAAGACTATTCTTGATGGGATTAAGAAAAGATTGGACAAAGCAAAAGGGAAGTGGCCTGATGAGTTGCCCTTGGTGTTGTGGGCCCACCGAACAACACCAAGAAGGTCTACGGGAGAGACCCCCTATTCATTGGCATATGGGACAGAGGCTGTAATTCCTTTGGAGGTTGGTCTCCCAACCAATAGGACTGCATTGGTCGAGAGTGGAGGCAATGACAGGGCCCTTGAAATCGAGCTTGATCTTGCCGAAGAGAGAAGAGAAAAGGCCCTGGTTCATCTAGCTGCTTACCAGGAACAGTTGATGAAAAGTTACAACAAGCATGTACACCCTCGAGAGTTTGGTGTTGGGGACCTAGTACTCCGGAAGGTGCTCGGCAATACCAAGATGGCCAACGAAGGCAAGCTAGGGGCCAATTGGGAAGGCCCATATCGAGTGACTGAGATTGTGGGCATAGGGGCCTACAGATTGGCAGATTTGGACGGCAATCCCATTCCGAGGCCATGGAATGTCCATAATCTCAGAAAATTCTTTGTTTAGAAGAATAAAGGTTGTTTTAGATTGCACTACGTAATTGTGTGGGAATTACGAATACAATTCCCTTGTTTTAGTTTTTAATTTTAGTTAACACCCCTTGAGTCTCGGCTTATGAATAAAGTCTGTTCTTTTACAGTATATTAAAATTTTCGTTTTGTAAATATGAAATGTCACGTATTATTTTCCTTTTCATATTGGGGAGCAAGGGATTGGCACGCATGCCACATATAAATCCCGAAAGCACGCAAAGTCTGTTTATTAAGTACGAAATACTTACGAGCAAATATGAGATATTTAGCTTTGTCTAGCTATGAACAGCTAACAATAAAGTACGAGATACTCAAAAATGAAACTCCTACAAAATGCTAAGTACGAGTATACTTAGTAGAGTCCAAGAACGAAATACTTGGACAATTAGATGTAATACGATATATATAATTCAGTCTAAGTATGAGAGGCTTAGATTTGATTTGCCAAAGCACGACACTAAGTATGAGGAAACTTGGGATGCATACGAAAACGTGCAGATATTAAGTACGAAATACTTACAAGCCAGTATGAAACACTTGGCTTAGCTTAAAACAACATACGAGAAATTAAAATAAACACTTAGCTGTATGTTTCAATCAGAAGGCAAGGTATGAGATACCCATGCAATAGTTCAAAATAACCACGAAAGGGTTAGCAACCGATCAGATCACATATCAACGAGAGAGCCAAATATCTGTGCTATTAAAAACAAAACCAAAAGAGTGTACCGATGCCTCGCAGGGCGTAAAAACACAAAAAAACGCCAACAGTCACGCAGGACCAGTAATATGTTCGGAGGAGTTGAGTAGGAATGAGATTACCTGCCAGCCTGTTCAATCCAAGTTCTGGATCTCTGGGAGAGTGTCATCTGCAGCCTCTATGCTAGCACTGGCAGCGGCATTCTCCTCCGTGACGATGGCTTCATTAGTCACCTCTTGAACTGCTGCATGTTGAACCACGTTATCTTGAGATTCCATCTGAATCTCCTCATCAACGTCAGCAAAATCGTCTATCTCTTGATCTACATCATCAGCAGGAGGCCCACCAGATTCCCGAGCAGCCATCACTTGACGACTCGGTAATTCATTATCTTCCCAGAGGGGAGAGTCTTCAGCGACGCCAACCTTCGTTAAGCACGTCTCCCAGCAGGTGACCCAGATCTGGTCCTGAATGGCCGGCATCTGTCCCACGTAATTGGCCGTTGTAGTATCAAACCCTTTTTTGTAACCTTCATCATATGCGGCCTTTTTGGCATTATCAATCTCTGCCAAGGATTGACGGAGGTTATCCTCCGCAGTCTCAAGCTTGCCCTTTGTTTCTGTGACCTCTGCTTTAGCTTTGTCTCTCTCTCTCTCCAGCCTCGAGACTGTTCGGAGGAGTCTCGTGTTATCATTCAGTAGCCTAACTCTCTCTGCGTCAGCCTCTTGGAATTTTTGGCCTAGTGTCATCAGTTTTTGGATAAACTGTACAATTGCAGAGTATGGGTTAATAGAATTTTTTTAAGACGACTATAGTCAAGGTAAAGGAAAAGGAAATCTGTATGGCCACCTTGATTCCACTAACGAGACCAGTGGACACCAGCCGGTCAGCAGAGGATGAAGACTCTTTTTGCATATCTACGGGAAGTGATAGTCCCTGTGCCAGTGCCAGTGCAGTCTCAGAGGAGCTAGCACTGTCCCCAATATTCACTGGTCGGTCCCCCCTCATGAGTTGAGGGGCCCAGACAGCAGGAATAACTTGGATGTTCGGCGCTGGGGTTTCCGATGGCGCTGAAGTATCTGGAGCGCCAGTGTCTCCGGCTTCTTCGCTCCGAGGGCGTTTGTCCCGATGAGCATCAGTAACTTCGGTCGAACTGTCTTGTTGCCGAGGAGAGGACGATCTCGTAGATCCCCCCCTGTTGCGACGAGATCGCGGGGGAGCAACACCGGTCGATGCTACCCTATTTGCAGCACTACGACCTCGTGTGGAAACGGTAAGAAGAGTGCTAAGGTCGATGGGTTGTTGAGTCATCGTACCTGGGCTCAGGGGAGATCGAGAATAACCAGAGGAAGAGGACTGGCTCGTGTCACAGAGGGTAAAGGGCTGTTCGGTTTGGATTTCAGGAACAACTTGTCTTCGTGTGGATCTCCTAAACACCACACGTGTCTGGGGCACGCCTTCAGGGATCGTAACTTCACCTGACTGTCCGGCGAGGGTGACGCCGGCTTGCAATCTTGAGCTTCGTGGTTGGGGAGCTGTGGACGTCGAGGCACCGCTGGTGCTCGGGTTCGCTAACCTCCTGTCGATGAACCCCCTGTAGGCAGGATCGTACCCCAGCAAGACGTGTGCGTCATGACCACACCCAGCAGTACGAGTACCCGGCTCTCCTGTGTACTTAAGAATTCTGTTGATATCAGCTGTTCGGATGTAGTTTGGCTCTCGTCTAGGGCGTCTGTTAGCGTTGTCCGCTGTACGAATACAAAGGCAAGTTAGAAACATACAAATCAGCTAAGAGGAAGCAATACACGAAATCACAAAGCAAATTAGAAGCATACGTGGGTAACCCCATATGTGGGGGCAATGCAAACCCACCACTTGGCCATCCTCTCCTATCGGCTCGAAAGCTCCCGTTACGTAGAGGAAATCGACCTCGTGGTCACGAGCAGAGTCTGGCAAATTGAGCACGAGACGCTTGTCCGCTCTCCTAACCTTGAGATAGTACGTGTTGTACTCGGGGTTTAGCACGATGCTATACCACCATTGGATGTCCCAAATCCCCAGTTGGGTCCCTAAGATTCTGTTTAATGCCACTACTCCCATTACTAACCTAAAAAAGTTAGTCGAAACCTGCATCGGTGTAAGTCGATACCAGCTCAGGATTTGACGGAGTAGTGGGTGAAGGGGGAATCGAACCCCTCCTTCAACGATGGCGACTATTGGGATACACATTCTATCCCATGAACCTCCGTCTCTATCTGCGCCTAGAGGGGCAAGTTCAAGACCAACATTGTCAGGGATGCCATATTCCGTTCTAAATGCCGTCATGGCAGCAGGGGTTTCACACAGCTTCCTAAATTTACTGGGTTTCAGAGGGTTTTCACCATCGTCCGCCATCACTATACCCAATTTATGCGAGGAAAACCAGAAGGACGTACGAATCAAGCCCTAAGGGGGTGGGTGACTCAAAACAATCAAATCCTAGTACGAGATACAGAAAGAGATTCGAGAAGTCTTACGATGGATGTAGCGGCGATGGAAGGAAGTACGGACGAAAGCTTCGAAGCGGCGGCTATGGCGAAGATGGTGGAGGAAACTTTTGAGAAAAGCTGAGGTTTATGCGTTTTGGTTGAAAACCCAAAAGCAACCCTTTCAGGGGTAAAAGGGCGAAAGACGGAGACGAAACGTCTCCATTTACGCCGTTAGAAGTTAACAAGTTAAAGTGACGGAAAGCAGATACCATTCTGACTCCGTTTTGTACAACGCTAGTTGAATACCAATGGAAGGCGTACGAAAAATGCCACGTGGAGTCATTATCCCGAAAAGGTATAATGATTAAGCCGCCAAAGGCATAAATGAGCATTGGTATTATGACCATATGAGGGCAGAAGGGTGCGATCCAACCTTGGTCCTTGAAAAAACTTTACCTGCAACCCCCGAACAGTGGTCATAGGTAAAGCTGGGGAGCAATTGTAGGGAGGTATTCCCGAGCAGGTATGATTAGTCATCGAGCACGTGATGTGTTAGGGACACGTGGCAGGAATGATAAGTTCATCGCCGGGCAGTGCGATGAGCAGCAATATGGACCAGTGACACGTGAAGGCATTGGTCCAGAAAGTCTGTTCGGCTGCTAAGGTCAAAAGACATGTGAAGTCATTTGACCAGATATAACAACGTGGACCAGTTGCATGTGAGGTCATTGGTCCAGGAGGACTGTTCGGCAAAGAGGAAGCCGAACAGTGGAAAAAGTTGCCCTAAGTCGTGACGTGGCAAGAATACTCCAGAATGGTAATATTCCGTAAAAGGATAAGATCCCGAGTATATAGGATCGAGGCTAGAGACCCAACGTGAGTGGGGTGTTCGGATAATTATGGGAAAGAGTCCCAAAAGGACTGAGAGTCCTATAAAGATTAAGATATTATACAGATAAGGGAACGAGAATCCATAAGATATTAGGTTTCCTATACGAGGCAGGAATCCTAGGGCAACTGGGATGCTTGGGCAGCAAGCATCCGTGAATCTATAAATACGAGGTAAACCTGGAGGTAAAAGGTACGCAATCTCTGGCATTCAGATTACTTTCCCATTGATAATTAGGGTTTGGAAACCAGTACGTGATACTAACTTTGGCATCGGAGGGCCTTTGCTACGAGAAGCAAAGGTGCTCTCACCCCTTGTCTGTTTTGCAGATTAGGGTTCCGACGAAGTACTAGGCTTCCAGTGTAGAGGCACGTTTGCAGTTGGTACGTTCAGTGCTCCAATTGTTTTCATCCCCCTACATATATATATATATATATACATATATATATATAGGGGAGAGAGAGAGAGAGAGAGAGAGAGAGAGAGAGAGAGATACAAAACCCATTTTTAAACTCCGAAAAACCCTACATGCATCATCAACTCCAAAAAACTCCAAAACAATCCTAACTCACGATATGCAAACGATTACGTATGTACTTACTTCGTGTACTTCAGAATCTTCCTCGAAATCGTCGTCTGATTCGTCTTATTCGTCTTAAAGTCGAAATCATCGTCTGCTTTGTCTTCAAATCGCACAAATCTTAATACAACGATTCAACTGGTATTCGCGTAGATGCTACATGATTCGTGGGGATTTGAGAGATTTTTATGTTAGTTACTGGGATTTTGTCGATTGAGATTATGATGTTAGGGTTTGTGGTGCTACGGTTTGGCAAAGGTAGATAAAGAAGCTGTCGATTTGGGTTTGGTGGGAGGAAGAAAAGGAGCTATGGAATTAAGAAAGCTTTTGTGATATATATATATATATATATATATATATATATATATATATATATATGAGAGGGTAACTTCATCTTTTCACTCATTCCGTCCAACTACGTTAGGTAAAATTCAACTGTCACGTGCTTATTTTTTCTTTATGAACGAAATTGAGATGTAAAATAACATATTTTTTATCAAATCGAAGCAAAATTATTAAGATTATAAGTAACTATACACGAATAATTTTCAATAATATTTAAAATCAAGTATATATAAAATAAAAATTTTAAAACTCAGCCCTCGGGAAGCCCGGGCTGGGGGGCTCGCCCCGACATACCTCCGCCCCTGACCATACCATCTTCTTTCCCTACAAGAAAATCGTTCTATAGCAACGATCAAAATTGTCGCTAAAGATGTCAAAAGGCGCTGCTACTATAGACATTGCAGTGGTATACCAGTTGTTTCCAAGGGTGTTGGGAGATTTGCGTCGGTAAATCCCTATGGCAACGCTTTTTGAAGCGCTGGTACAGATATATCTATAGTGATGTGCTGTTTTCCAAAAGCGTTGGGAGATCCGCTACTAAAGGCAAATATATATTTTTCTTTTGATAAACCATATATTTATACTAATTAATCACTGCGGTTAGTTGTAATACGCACATATTTTTATCTACAAGTAAGCATTCCATGACAATTCTATCAGCACATTGAAATTGTATTTCATGAAGACATCAATTTACAAAATAGAGTATCAAGCACTAAAGTAAATTTGTCACGTCACTTTGAGCGTGAATTACATGAACTTCTAACCTTACAAAAAAGAAAGATTACTCAATGATCCTATTGCATTCCAGGAATGCACAATTCAATAATTAATTGAATATTCAACTGGGCTCTATGAGATGAAGTGCTTCAAGTCCTCCCTCTTGTCCTTTCTGAAGGATCTAGAAAAATGTCTCTATCTCTGTGCTTTTCCAATGTGTTACTATATATCCAAAAGGCGCTAGCTACTATAGATATTGATTCTTGTAAAGAGTAAATGTGGGGTCAAGAACTCTTGTGTCAAAGAACATTTTGGAAAGAAGAAGAAAAAATGAATATGATAATTAACAAAAATGAGGAAGGAATATGAAAATACTTATGGAATTACTGTTGTTCGAGATGACACTTGATTCAATAGCAACATGCTTTTTGCTAGTTTTTCCTCCCTTGTGGGGTTACTGTTGTTTGAGATAACACTTGATTCGCTAACAATCCTAATTTTGAGGCTTTAGCGAGTGATCTTGGATGGCTAGGTCTTTTGTTTGGTTATTTACTTATTTATTCTCCTTGAGATGATATCCAACTTTGTTGCACTCGGCTGTTTATGGAATAATAATACAAACTCCTATCATTTTGAAAAAAGGGGCACATAATATACAATTTTAAAATAATTGATTTTTTTTTTCTCGGTGCAAAAAAAAGGAAGATTGAATTTAACATTAACCAAAAAGAACAAAGATTCAGCAAAGATTAAACGTTATTTAATATATATATATATATATATATATTTTTTTTTACATTTTAGGCTTGCCAAATGAATCTTGACTTACGGTTTTTCAATGGAATAGAGTTCTTGTATTGAATTCTTATACTCTTTTTTTTTTGTCAATCAATAAAAGAGATCATTGTACATCAGATATAAAGTACAGAGTCCAAATTCGGGACACTATATCAATTGTAAGAGTCCACGAGATAATCAAGCCCAACAACTCAACCAACATAAGAAATAAACCTATTATAAGGTAGAAACAAAGAAAGAAATGAAAAGCCCTCACCCACACGCAAGTAGAGAGACTCGAACTCCTAACCTCTTAATGAGATACAGGAGTCTTGGCTAATTGAGTTAGCCCCAGTTGGTTAATTCTCATACTTAGGGGGTGTTCCACTTTTGTGGACAAAGAAGGCAATTTCAAGCTCAAAAATCATGTGTTTACGTAAATAATTTTTCTACCAATGTGTATTTTGTTTGATAGATCTCATTAAAATCTTTTAAACGGTGAAAAAAAAATTGAAAAAATATTTTTCATTTTCATTATATTTGAGTTTGAAATTACTTTCGTTTGAAAAAAAAAGTGCTTTTTTTAAAAGTGGAACACCACCTTATCTCAGTGTATTTTTGCAATTGATTATTAATTTATGACAAACTCATTACTCTCCTTTAAAAATAAAAAAAAAACTATTTGTGACAAACATATTACTCTTTTGATTGGTTGAAAGTAACTTCTAGCTTCCAATTTATTAGAATGTTTTAATATAAGTACAATTATGCTCTCTCATATCGCATGGACAATGCCACGACACAATATACGTACTTTGAGTGGCACGACATATTTAATTGCATGTTTAAAACCTTAATATCCAATAATAATTAACTAGTCTAACCGATAATTCAAGTGTCTTCTCTCTCCCTCTGCCCTTTTCCCTAAGCATTGACCGTATCTGATTACACTAATAAAATAAATTTATTGCATGTTTTGCAATCACCGTATGGTTCGTTTTTCACGTTCTATCGGTTGACGAAAGCAAATCTATTTTGACAACGATTAATATCTCTTTTTAAAACGTATCCGGGCAAATGAGTAATCTTTTTTCTCGCTATAAAAATGTACCGTCATATTCCATCACCAACTTTCTTATTAGCTTTTTACTCTATTTTTCTCCCTTCTCCCTTCTCCCATAAATACGCTTGTGATTAATAAGCCTAATATATTGTTTGAGTTTCAACAGATGTTATAACTTCTCTACAATCACCAATCCGAAATATGTTGTCTAATAAAAAAATCTCGATCATCTAAATATCAGAATATATAATGTTACATGCTGAAGCGGACTCAGGATTTATCATCACTAGGGTCAAGTATCCATAGCATGAATGAGTTTGTATTAACACATGATAAAACGAAAAAAAATATTCAATATAATACTATACACAAAAAAAGATCTATTTATATAATACATAAACAAAAAGCGATTTGTCAATCCATTATACATTATTTCACTTACAATAGACCCCAATGATTTTTCATATTTGGTGAGTCAAACAATGACATAGTAATTAAGTAGAATATATAACGTGACAAAAATGTATCCCAATTTCTAATTAACAAAAGATGGTCAATAGATAAGTTCGTTGAGGTATGTAGTTAGGTTGGATTAATGATAGGGCTTAACTTAGTACACAAAATTCAAAGTCCTAAATTAGAATTGACCAACGTGGATAGTAAACATTAAACAATCTAATAAGTTCTTCCTCTCTTCCTTTTTGTTTGCCCATTTTCAATACTCTTTTTAACATAAATGAGTATTATTGTTGGCAAAATTACCTGAAAAAAGAGATCTGAATGGTTAGAGAAGTTAGAAAAAGACCTGGGGCCAAGAATATTACTTTTCGGGCAAGAACCAAAGTATAAAATATATATGGGACAATTATATTTCCTTTGGGGCAAGAACCAAAGGATCTAAATTTATGGGGCAAACCCCACCGAAATTTTCAAAATATTATATATATCGATGGGGTTTTCCATTCTTAGTGGGGTCAATGGACCACCCTTGCCCATTGGTAGGTTTGCCCATGGTTACATGGTCTAAAGGGATTCGGGGAGCCCGCTGGACACAAGGCTCAGCAAGGTGTGCCAACCTCTGAAATGGTAACTTTTGAGTGGCCCAAAGTTTGGTTGCTATGTCTCGTTTGGTAGTAAAACAGATTAATAATATTTTATTTTTTGTGGGGTCTATTTCACTTCCACAAGGATGATTTAAATCGTTCATTAATCTTAAAATATTTTTTATGGATTAATTTTTGCAAAAAATTAGCTCAATTCAATATTAGTAAGGGCTTTTTCAGAATTCATAGCACCCTAAGAATTCTAAAAAAGCCCTTACCAAAGTCGAATTGAGCTAATTTTTTTGCAGGAACGTGTAAAAAATATTTTAGGAATAATGTGCAATTTGAATAATCTTTGTGGGACCCAGAAAAAATAAAAAATCTAAAATTACATGTTTCATCCTACGAATTATTAAAAACCCATCATCGATATTGGATTAAGCTAATTTTTTGGAAGAATCCATGAGAAATAGTTCAAGAAAAATGAACGATTTTACTTATCTTTTTGAGATCCAAAATTAGGCCACAAAAATCATTATTTCGTTTTGCTTTCAAATAAGGACTTAGCAACCAAACTTTAGGACCCCTCAAAGCCCCTAAAATAGTGTTACCCCTTGCTGACCATTGTGGCAATTTGATATGTTGTTGTGGGCATCCGCCTTAAGATGTCAAATTGCCACGTTAGCCTTCAAAAATATTTGACATCCTCAAATTTGAAGTTAAGGTTGGAGATGCCAATGTTGACGTGGATCAAGTAATGGTAATTTCTGGTAGCAATGCAATGTCCAACCAAAGTGTCTTCCCATATGCCAAAGCTTACATGAATTTGAAGGGAGGATATGCCTACCAATTTTGACAGCAACCAAACCTCATGTCAATTTTCAAAAAGCTACTGATAGTTTGGATTTAAAAATGAGTGTGCCGTTTGAGATTTTGTTTTGTATGTAAGGGTTGAGAAGGTAGAGCTTGATATCAAATTGGAGATGCCAAAATACCATATAAGAGCATCTCCAACAAGAGATGCCAAAGCTGAGGTGGCATCTCCAACTATCAGTTTTGGTATCAATGGACAATCCAACATGTCTGCCTTCACTCATGCCAAAACTGAGGTGGTTTTGACATCTCCAAACCCCCATGCCAATTTTTACAGCTTCTTTTCGTCATTGCCATTTTTCAAAAAATAATGAACGTTTGAAATTTAAAAGCCGTTTGAGGTCTCTCCCCACCCCCACCACCCCCCTCCCCCCCATTTAAGCTCTCCTTTTTTGACATAAGGGAGAGCTTGATGTCAAATTAGAGATGTCAAAATACTACATATTTGACATCTCCAATTTGAAGCCATGAGTTGGAGATGCTAGCTAATAATTGAAACTAGAAACTTGCCTCATTTATGTAGGGAAGGATAAGGATTGATTTGCAAATTCAAGATACTATGAGGATTAAAAGTGCAAGTTACTCAAACCACAAGCCATTTATGTCGTCTCACCCCTTGGGTGAACACTTCGGGGGTGTGTGGCAGCGTATTTTTTGGCTTTTTATTTTCAGCTTTTTTGGCTTTTTGAATTATGGTCAGAGTGTATTTTGAATCTGGTAGAATATTTGGATGATAGGTGCAAAATGCATTTTGTAGCAGGAGTAACGCTTGGGAGGTATGTGATAAAAATGAATTATGGATTAGATTTTTACCATGTTACCCCTTGAACTGTTACGGATCATTTACCAGTTAACCTAATAAATTGGCAAACACCCACTGTTCAACTCCTGCCCTCTGCAATTCCTTTCTTCCATTACCTAACCCTCCCTCCTCCTTTTCTTCTCTGACGTTAACCCATAATAATGGAGGCAAATTTGTTGAGGGCCACCTCTCCTGAGATACCAATACCCACTGGCTTCAAGTCTTCAAAACCCAGTTGCCTTCTAATTTCCACACAAAATTAGAAAAAATTGCAGCTTTGGATTCCTCCATACGAATTTGCCAAATCGTGGTGTGCAGTCGGTTCAAGCCTCTATGCAATTTTCACTACAATTTGCCAACAAAAAGAATTATGGTGAGGACGTGAAGAGGTGAAGGAGAATGGGAAGATTTTCCAATCGGTTCAAGCCTCCGCAATTCTCTCTCTCTCTCTCTCTCTCTCTCTCTCTCTCTCTCTCTCGTGGTGGAAGATGACGGGTTTTGGGGTATTATCGAAGAATGGACAGGGAATATTGGTCTTTTTGCGTGGCGGTTGATTTAGAATGGGAAACAGAAATTGGGAAATGCTCATAATCCACTCTTTTCACTTCTCTTCTCTATCCTTAAAAGTAGAGAACTCATTCTCTTAGAATGGATTTTGTGATTCTTAGCTATACACCCGAAAATGGGCCTTCCAAACACCCCCTTCACATGGAAGATTTTTTAGGTGCCGATAGGGTACCAACATGGAAGTCATGGTAATGAGTGAAGAGAAATAAAAATAATGATTATAAATGAAGGTAATGAGTGAAGAGAGATATGAGAGTAATGACTAGAAGTAAGAATAATAGTAAGTGTTATTGGAATTCGAATTTTTTTCCAAGTAACCAACCAAACAAGACATTAGGCTAACTTATCTAAGTGATTATTTAATTAACAAACGCAAAAAAAACTTGAATAATAACAAAATAAAAAAAATCCCCAGAATTTCAAAAAACCCTTAGCGGAACTCTGGCTAACTTATATCTAAGCAATTATTTAACTCTCTTCTCTCCCACCGTCGGCCCTTTTCCCAAAGCATGGACCATAGGGCCTGTTTGGATGGGGGCTACCGAAGGGGTATTAGTAATACCCCCTCCTAAGACCGTGGGTCCAGATTCTCTTGTATCCCCTAATACCTCCGGAGGGGAGATTATTTATGAGGAGGTTCTGGGGTATTATTACATAATACCCTCCAATAACACCTCCTCTCTTTTCTATTTCAACTACAAAACAACATTATTCCCTCATTTTATCCCTCAACCAAACAAAGTACTTTTTAATCGTCCATCACATCAATGTAGGTCCATCGTCTTCCTGTAATACATGTGACTGTCCTAATCCCCAACGGCTTCGTCATCTTAGTCTACAAATAATTTAATATCTCCCACATGTATGCATGCAAAACCTTAAACAAAAATAAAATAAAATAAAGGGAAAAATTCAAAATACCCCCCAACCTATACACTTAAATTCAATTAGACTCCCAACCTTTTAAAAACTTCAATTTTACTCCCAATGTTATATTCCGTTAATCAAAATGCCCCCTTCCGTCCAAATTACTAACGGATTCCGTTACAGGCTCCGTTAAATAGTATTCTGATCGAATTTTGATGATCTGAGCCGCTCAATGTGTTTAAAACGTGATTTTAAGGATACTTGCAAGAAATCAACAAAAAAAATGACCGGGAAGGGCTTCATCTGAACAGTTTTTTATTGAACTATTCAATAAAAAACTGTTCAGATAATGCCCTTCCCAGTCATTTTTTTTTGTTGATTTCTTTTAAGTACCCTTAAAATCACATTTTAAACACATTGAGCGGCTCGGATCATCAAAATTCGATCGGAAAAGGGGAGGTGTGGATCGATCCGGATTTTATTCAAGTACGGACATCCGGATTTTGCTTTGGTCTGTACCTCCCTTTTCGGATCGAATTTCGATGATCTGAGCGGCTCAATATGATTAGAATGTGATTTTAAGGGTACGTACAAGAAATCAGCAAAAAACAAAATGATCGGAAGGGCTTCATCTGAACAGTTTTTTATTGAACCATAAAATAAAAAACTGTTCATATGAAGCCCTTCCGATCATTTTTTTTTGCTGATTTCTTGCGAGTACCCTTAAAATCACGTTTTGAATACATTGAGCGGCTCGGATCATCGAAATTCGATCCGAATACTATTTAACGGAGCCTTTAACGGAATCCGTTAGTAATTTGGACGGAAGGGGGCATTTTGATTAACGGAATATAACGATGGGAGTAAAATTGAAGTTTTTAAAAGGTTGGGAGTCTAATTGAATTTGGGTGTATAGTTTGGGGGGTATTTTGAATTTTTCCCTAAAATAAAATACCTCGGCATGCTGATAAAAAGGTTGTAAGTGAGGTGGACCTAATTAAATGATGCACCAAACCTAGATAGGATCATTGGAACACGTTCATTAATATCCACACTACCTCGTAAATTCACTCCCCGTAAGGGTACATTGCATTCAGTAATTTAATTGATCAAGTTTTCACCGACAAGTGTATACATTCTACGATTTCTTTAAATCCAGCATAAGCCCCCACTTTCCATTTCCACATCCGCATTCCCAAAATTAATCAACAAAGGAGCTACCAAGGGAGAAATTAACATGGCGTTTTCCGGCTGCGGCGGCAGTGGTTGTGCTAACACGAACAGCCTTGCCTTACAGGTGCTGACGGGGCGGTGGTTCATGGTGTTCGCCTCCTTCTTAATCATGTCGGCAGCCGGCGCCACCTACATGTTTGGAGACTACTCCGGCGAAATCAAGTCTGCCCTCGGCTATGACCAAACAACTATCACTTTGCTCAGCTTTTTCAAGGACTTGGGCGCTAACGTCGGCGTTTTATCTGGGTTAATCAACGAGGTCACGCCCCCGTGGGTGGTGCTTTCCATGGGTGCCGTCCTCAACTTCTTCGGGTACGTGATTTGGACTTTTTGGATTCTAGGCCTTTGTTTTCATCTTTTTTCTTTGAAATCTTTAGTCTGTACTTTTTTCCTCATTTGTTTGGGCGTAAAATATTTTTCGATAAAATGTTTTACCTACTTTACGATGTTTGATTGTGTAAAAAATAAGAAAAATATTTTTCATTAATTGGATGAAAATGACTTATCCTCAAATCTTTCGTAAATTATTTTCCGAAATAAATCCGCTGCATTCTACTGCTAAATTTCTTCAATCGTCAGTTCTAACCCACGTTTAATTCCAATATTCTCAGATCTCTCCACCGTTTAAGCTCCCTCTCTCTACACTATTTTGTCTATTTTTTGGAGGTATTTTTCAAGTGTCAACCAAACAACGAAAAACAAAAATTTGAAGTTTGTTTTCTGAAAAAATATTAACATCAAAAATATATTACACTGTAACATTTTAATTCAAAACAAATGGAGCCATTGTCTTTCAGTTTGTGGTATATTTTTGTTATTTGTTCTAATGCATTTGGAATTGAACAATTCAAGAATCTAAGCAACGTATCAAATTTATCATACTCCCCTGTCCCGCAAATTTTGGTGCACTATGAGGAAGTCGTATAAGTTTCAAATAAAGTACTAGTGTCCAGTATATTCTATCTTGTTACCGTTAGTAAGACATAAATACTAGGGGATTTATTATCCATTGGGTAATAAGGTTAGTCTTTCAAACTAAGTACGAGGGTTTAATAAACTAGTCATTTTCTAAATCCCCATGTGATGTTGTACCTATATTATATTATGTATGTACTTATTGGATTTAACGTCTAAGATTTCCTAGATACCTTGGTATGATTTTTATATTGGGATTTTGTACCCAATTGGATTAATTTAGTGGGGAGTTGATCTACCTAGATTACATAAGTACCTATGTATATATAATATATGTACTTGGATGACTAAAGAAATGACTTAGTACATATGTGTTAATTAAATTGTTTAATAGGAAAAATCTTAGCCTTTAAAATCTCCTTGACTCAAGTACCAAAAGTACCTATTATTTTATGTGTTCTTGTACATTGTATGTATATATATATATATATATATGTGTGTGTGTGTGTGTGTGTGTGTTTATATACTAGTGCAAGGGAGAGAGAGAGGAGGGCCGAGAGAGAGAGGGGGGGAGAGATCGAGAGAGAGAGAGAGAGAGAGAGAGAGAGAGAGAGTGGGCCGAGAGAGAGAGAGAGAGAGAGAGAGAGGGAAGAGAAAGAGGAGGGATTGGATTGTACCTTGGCTTGATCTTTCATGATCTTCTTCATCCTTTCAATCTTTGACAAAATCTAACCTCCATTGTCCTACTTTTTACAATTATCAATTTTTAAACTTGAACAATCCTCCTTTCTTCCACAAATCTTCCAAGATCAAATCCAAAGGACTAAACCTAACCATGCAAGCCTAGAAACTAGACTTTGATCTTCCAAGAAAGCTTGATTTTTGGAATAAAAAAATGAGATATGGAGAGAGAGAGTGGGGGCCGGCCTTGAGGAGGGAGAGGGAGAGCCTTGCCTATAAATAGAAGCTCACTCCAAGCTTGAACTCACACCTTCACTCATTGCTCCAACTTCTCTCTAGAAATTCTAAGTGTTCTTAGTTCAAAAGTTCTAGTTTTCTTAAGTTTCTTGAGAGTTCTTGAGAGAAACCACCAAACCACTTCCAAAACCACCACTAGATCTTTAAAGTAGCTTAGTTTAGTTAAACAAGTTGTTTCTAGGAAGAGAAAAGTTCATCTCTCTTCCTTTCGAAGCAAACCGGAGCCATTACGCCACCAAACCGATGACCAATTCACCGTAGCCAACCACCGCCAAGAAGTAAGGTAGGAATCCTAGTCTATCGACTCTATTTATTGTATAAAATCATATGTTGGAGAATAGAACGTCATTAAGAAGTAACTTTGATCATTCTTTCTAAAGTAGATAAGGTTATCTTTTGTTAAAATGTTGGAAATGCATGATTTATGTTCGCTCATGGTGATTCAAGCATGCTAAGTAGTATGGAGTTGGATGATCTCATTAGATTAGTTTCTAGTTTTTGTTAAATGCTTGTTTATGTGGAAAGTCCTACCACGGAGTCTATGCATGAAAACGAGACACTTAAATCAAGAAAGTTAGAGACATGGCACCTAGGGTGAGGTTAACGTGGAAGAAAATGTGTTTCCGAGGAAGAAAATATTTTTGAAACTACATAATGACCATTTCGAGGGCATTATGTGAGATGTGTGTGTGTGTATGTGCCAATGGGAACCCGGTGCGGCGGAACCATTGTGAGGATACTCGGGAAACCGGTGCGGCGGAACCGAGGTTGGATGTGTGGCTTGGTTATCCGTGGAGAGGAGCCAATGCAATTGTGTGCCAATGGGATCCCGGTGCGCGGGAACCATTGTGAGGATACTCGAGAACCCGGAACGGCGGAACCGAGGTTGGGTGAGTTAAGAAGGAGTTTTGGAAAAAGAAAAGTGGAAATAACGACATGGTCCACGATGAGTCAGAAAAGTCAACACTAACGTTAGTTTGAATGAGGAATGTGGATTTGAGCAATGACTCTCTTTAAGTTCTGTAATAAATTATCCTTTTAACGTACCTAAAATTAGGGGCGTTACAAATATGAAGCTAAAGATTAGGCATGCGACTAGAAGCAGTGATGAGGAGAGAGATGATCATTTTAATCCCATTAATCTTGATTACATCTTTGACGAGGATGATCCATTAGCTGAATGGTTACAAGAGGAAGAGCACGCAATATTAGATGATGTAGACAATTCAGAATGGTTGGATACAGGTGATACGCAAAATCCTCAAAATGTCGACTTATCTGAACACAGTTCAAGTGGAGGTCGTGGTTTGAGTCCATCTGGTAGTGGCGGTGAGGATGATGATGGTCCTAATGGTTGGGAAACACAAGATAATATAGTGAATCGCACTACTTATCATGAGGAGGATGGTGGAATTAGGGATTCTACACAGCAATGACGACACTCTGTATCATCTGGTGATGGGGGATTGAACAGGATTAGACGTTCACGTCCTATTAGTGACATTTATACTAATCATAATCTCAGAGACCAATTTGGACAGCTTGAAGTTGGGCAAGATCATGGGAGAGCACATAATTGGCAGCAAAGACCCATATATCCATATTATCCCCCTCAAGAACAGCAATCTTATTTTAATCAACCAAAACCACCATTTATGGGGATAGGATATCCACATCGATCTCACCAGCATTCATATAGTGGGAGCTCTTCATATGGTAGTAATCCTACGGTAAGAGAACCATCAACACATGGGTATTCACAACAACAATCCGATAGTAGCGGCACCACTAATAATTTTGAGCACTGTAATTTCACCAAGAACTTCTACAGATATCTATTTGGAGCTGTTGGGCAAATAGTCATATATGGTGATGATCAATTTAATGAGGAATATGTAGATCCTCCGGTACCTCCACGCCATTCATTCTGGCATTGAAGTTGCATTAGCAAAATTATGTATGACTTAAAAGCTATGAGCTTGAAACTAGTTGTGGCTAGCGATTATGTAATGTAAAACCTCTATGGTATGTTTATTTTAATGTCTTCATCTTATTTTTGCTATTTATGTCAATTATATCAAAACTCATAATGTTGCATTTTTCTCATATTTGTAAAATCTTATTGACTTGCGGGTTTTGATAAATTATCGGATATTTCACATGAAGAGAATGGGCTATTACATGTCTTAAATTAATTAAAATGTGATAATTTAAGCCAATATTGGGGGCAAAAGTATATTTTTCAAGTTTTATACATGTTGCTGATGATTTTTAAAAATTCACGACCGCGACACCAGATTTCTGCAACGTATCATCGATACGTCCCGATACCGATATACCGCGACCGATACCGCGACGACGACCGATACCATGATTTAAAACTATGCTCTCAACCTCTTCATCATACAGGTGGCCTGTAACCTTAACATTAAGTATATACGACCCGATTGGGCTTGCTTCGCCTCCAAAATTGTACAGCGTTGAGTAATACTTGAGTCCGAAAAGTTCTGATATGATTGCATAGAGGAGCGGCCATTGGGCGCCAAAGGAGAATCCGATGATGACAGAGGCCAGGTAGAGGCCGTTAGGGATGTTGAAGGCAATTAGGAGGTGGCCGATGCAAGAGAAGAGGAGGATGAGGGTGAGGAATAAGGGGCAGGGCAATTTGTATTTGGTGAGCATGATTTCGAAGACAAAACCAGCGGCAACACGGCTAAGGTAGTTCCATAAGGATACGAGGGAGACGAAGGTGGAGATGGATTTGTTGGGGTAGCTGAGGGAGGTGCCGATCTGGCCGAGGTTGTCGATGGCGGTGAGGGTGCCACCGATGCCGCAGATGCTGGAGAAGAAGAGGACGAGCATGTCGATGCTGAAGAGGGCTTGGAGGATGGTTTAGCCTTTGCCCCTGCTTGGTGGGCGGAACATGTTTTTGAAGCAAGGGACTTGTTCTCGTTGGTTTTGCAAGGTGGGTAGTTTTTGAGCTGTAAACAGACAATATAACTACTATTTAGGAGCTAAAAGATCAGGGAAATTAGAAACAAGAAAAGATATGAAACATGCATGAATTAAACGTAGGATCTACTTAATGAAACAGTGTTCGATATTTTTGCTTCAATCAAGTACTAGCTGAAATTCAGTTAATCTAATCACCCTTACTTAATCTTATACAGTAATAATTAACCTCGATCAATTCAGTTTTGCTAGTACCACCTACACATTTTGTGTATTATGTGCAGTACTAGAGTTTTCGACGGTTATGGATATTAAAGCGAGTTTATGCACATCTCTACTATAAAGTGTGTAAGTGATTGGCCTAGAAGTTTGAGACAACAAACTGAGATTTTAGTAAAAGTAGTTAACCCTTCTAATTACACTTGTGGGGAATCATTACTAGGAGAAAGACTACAATACACACCCTTTATTTGGGTGTGTATCATATGCATCTCCCAAAATATTATGAATTATAGAGAAAATATTACGAACCATATTGCTAAAAAGTTACGAATCGTATAAAGGTTACGAGATACAACAAAATGTTATGAATCATAATGAAAATGTTACGAATCGTACTACTAAAAGGTTATAGATTCTAGAACAAAAGTTATGAAACACACTAAAATGTTATGAATGAATCATGAAATAGGTGCATATGGTACACTTTTTTAAGGGGTGTGTATTGTAAACTTTCCCTGAAAAGGGTAAAATTTAGATATGGTCTCTCTGGTTTCAATTGAGTCTCAGTTTCATCGCCCTTTATATCAACGCTTTTACCCTCGAATTTGGTTAACATACCTATTAGGTTCAATAAATAAACGTTTAGACATGGTTGGTGTGTCGCACATATATTTTCTGGTTGGTGTGTCGCACATATTTTTCTCGCTATTATATTGTATCATAAACTCAAATAGCTTCTTAGGCCCTCGAGTGTTGCATTGGGCTTTGTCCCTTTGCTTTGGTTCCAACTTTTGGCTGGAAACCTTTCCCCTCTTCCCTATTTAATTGCTATTTTGCCGTTAAAAAAAAAAAAAAAAACTCAAACAGCCTCTTTAACTAGCTTTAACTAGCTAGTCCTACGCACAGTACAAAAAAAAAAAAAACTAGTGATTGTGTTGCACATATTTTTCTCGCTATTATACTTGTCCGATTAGACTGGGTACATGGGTAGCTATTATTGATCTGGGCTTTCACTAGTAAGTCACTAGTAATGTTGGAGTGCTTGCTTATCCAAAAAATGTTGGAGTGCTTGAGTGAAAAATGCATGGGAAAAATGAAAAACATACTTCCTGTTTCTACTTTTCTAGTAGTGTAATTAATGTTGTTTTACAGATCATTAATCACAACCCACTTCACAAAAGCAACAAGAATCCATCTCCAGCTTCAAAAACGTATTCCGTCCACCAAACAGGGGCCATGACTACACGATTCTCTAGGCCCTCCTCAGCATCGACATGCTCATCCTCTTCTTCACCACCTTCTGTGGCATCGGCCGAAAACTAACTACCATTGACAATTTCGGCCAAATTGGCACGTCCCTCAACTACCCAATAAAATCCATCTGCACCGTTGTCTCCCTCATCTCGATATCGAGCTTGCTTGGCCGCTCTTTGCTGGTTTTCCCTAGCTCTGAAATCTTCCTCAAAAAGTACAAATTCCCTCGCCCCTTATTCCTCACCCTCAGCCTCCTCTTCTCCTGTGTTGGACACCTCCTAATTGCCTTCGACGTCCCAAACGGCCTCTACATTGCCTCAATCATCATTGGATTCTGCCTGGGCGCCCAACTGCCTCTCTTCATGGCAATCATATCTGAACTCTTCGGACTCAAGTATTACTCAACCCTATTCAATGTCGGAGCTATGGCGAGCCCGATCGCATCATATGTACTAAATGTTAAGGTTGCAGGCCACCTGTATGATAGAGAGGCTAGCCGATAACTGGCATCATCACGGACTGTTAAAAAGGCAGGGAGGGACTTGAATTGTAGCGGGGCGGATTGTAGAAAGGGGGGTTATAGAGAGGCTGGCCGGTAACCATTGGGGCGACTGGTTCAATGATATTGGTGGTTAGGACAAAGAAGTTTTATAAAAGTGATATTTATAAGAAGTTTAGGGCGGAAGCGAATGCGGTGGGGATGGTGGTAGATCGAGGTGCTGGAGGAATGGCAGCGCGGGCCAGTAGAAAGGGGGGTTATAGGGATATGGTGACCAAAGGGATAATATCTCGGCTTCTTAATTTCCTGATGGTATAATTTGTAGGAAGGTATTCCCGAACAGGTAAATCCGGATGCCGAACACATGATGTAATAGTGACACGTGGCAGGCATGATGAGTTCATCTCTCATCAGTACGATGAACAGTTATCTGGACCAGCGACACGTGAAGTCATTGGTCCAAACAGTCTGTTCGGCAGACAAGGTCAAGAGACATACGAAGTCATTTGACCAGATACAACAATGTGGACCAGTCGCATGTGATGTCATTGGTCCAGGAGGACTGTTCGGCAAAGAGAATGCCGAACAGTGCAACAAGTTGCCTTAGGTCGTGACGTAGCGAATGATAATCCAGAAAGTTAACATTCCGTAAAAGGGTAAGATCCCGGGTATATCGGATCGAGGCTAGAGACCCAACGTGCGTGGGGTGTTCGGATAATTATGGGAAAGAGTCCCAAAAGGACTGATAGTCCTATGAAGATTAAGATATCATATAGATAAGGGAACGAGAATCCACGAGATGCTAGGTTTCCTATACAAAGTAGGAATCCTAGGGCAACGGGGATGCTTGGACGATAAGCATCCCTGAACCTATAAATACGAGGTAAACCTGGAGGTAAAAGGTACGCAATATTCGGCTATCACTGATTGCTTTCCTACTGATAATTAGGGTTATTACTAGTACGTGATACTAACTTAGGCATCGGAGGGCCTTTGCCACGAGAGGCAAAGGTGCACTCACCCCTTGTCTGTTTTGCAGATTAGGGTTCCGACGAAGATTAGGGTTCCGGTGTAGAGGCACGTGAGGCCGTTTGCAGTTTGGTACGTTCAGGGCACCAACTGTTTTCATCCCCCTACATAATTCTTTGTCCATGTACTTTAAAGCAATTTTTTGGTGGTTTATTTGTATAGATGGTCTCCAAAGTATAAGCAAGATCTCAATTTAATCCTCAATATACAAGTCATGTTTATTGCATCCACAACGTTTACAAATTACAATACACGTTTAAATGGTTTCCGAAACTAACTCAATTCCAACTTAACGTTAAAGGTAGGGATATTTTTGAAACTTAGCGACAAATTATCCAGTCTTCAACCTCCAACCCTCTACCCCAACCAAAAACTTTAAATACTTTTTTAGATGAACTGTCGTAATATCTAAAATATATTGCCATTATCTAAAGAAAATTCAATGCATCCTTTTTTTCTCGGGATGCAAAACAAGCAAAAATTTTCAATGCACCCGTATTAGAATCCGTTTCGTAATTAACAATTTTATTTTTCAAGTACTTATTTCTCATTTTATAAGACAGATTATTCATTCATAATATATCATCTTTAATTTAAAAAATAAGTACTTATTTTTTTAGTAGAGCAGGACCTTAGTGGGCCCTTTGGATTACTTGAGTTGGCTTTTTGAAAAAACGAAAAAAAAAAAAATTTCATTTCCCTTACTGCTAGCTTCTCTCACTTTTTTTTTTTCTTTTGTTTACAGGATGCAAGAATATCATGTTAATGAACTAAAACTATTGAGAAATATGCGATGCATCTTTCCTACACTGTCATTTCGTATAAATTTTCATTGAGAATAAATTTTATCTACCATCGGTATAAAACTTTACTTTTCCACTACTGCCCATTATGAGCCCCACCAAGTGCCTATTCTTGTGATTTGAATCGTTTATATTTAAAGACCCGCAATATAGTATTGTCATGGGAAAAAGCAGTTTGATCGGAAGTTGATAGATATATCAAAGTTTGAGTTTTGGTTTATAAAATGAACGATCTAATTTCTGTTAATAATAATAAAGACAAACTGTCCATTTTACAAGGCAAAATTCTATTTTTTATACTCCTATTAATATCCGATTAAGTTTATTTTTTACATGGATACACTACTATTTAAGGTCTACAAGATGAATGGTTTAGATCAATAATAAACACACGGTAGGACCGCAAAATGTGATGGTGGAAAAGTGAAATTTTCCACCACCGGTGGAAATAATTTAATCTCATTTACATTTCACACCAATACTTCCACTGACTCCAAATTAGAGAGTGGAGTATAACATATAACGGAGACGAGCCCATGCATTCGACAACCCAGCAAAAGAAGAAGAGATAACAACAACGGCAAATTCAACTTCAGAATTGCAAATTAAAAAATAAACATCATTCCCTCCAACCATATCTCCCTGTATTCATATCCACCACCAATCATATCTCCCCTGCCGCTCCACCACCACTACCAGCCGCCACCTCTCCGCTGTGACCTCCATCCAATGCCGTCGTCGCCTCCTTCCTAAACTTCTCATAAATATCACTCCTATAAAACTTCCTCGTCCTAACCACCAAAAACACCGACACAATCGCTCCGCGAATTGTCACGGCCGTTATAATAAGAAAAGCCAGCTTAAAACATTCCACCCCATTGCAATTCAATTCCTCCCCTGCCTTTCTAACAATTCCTGCCGCAGCCAATTGTCTCCTAGCCTCTTTATCATAGAGGTAGCCTACAACCCTAACATTCAGTATATATGACCCGATTGGGCTTGCTACCCCTCCGAAATTGTACAAGGTCGAGTAATACATGAGACCAAATATTTCGGATATGATTGCAAGAATGAGTGGCAAACAGGCGCCAAAGGAGAATCCAATGATGATCGAGGCGATGTAAAGTCCGTTGGGGACATTAAAGGCAATTAGGAGGTGGCCGATGCAGGAGAAGAGGAGGATGAGCGTCAGGAATAAGGGGCGGGGGAGTTTGTATTTGGTGAGCATGATTTCAGAGATGAAGCCAGCTGCGACGCGACCAAGGTAGTTCCATATGGATACGAGGGAGACGAAGGTGGAGATGGCATTTTTTGGGTAGCTAAGGGAGGTGCCGATCTGACCGAGGTTGTCGATGGCGGAGGCGGTGAGGGTGCCGCCAATGCTGCAGATGTTGACAAAGAAGAGGATGAGCATGTCAACGCCGAAGAGGGCTTGGAGGATGCTGTAGTCTTCTCCCCTGCTTGGTGGGCTGAACATGTTTTTGAAGCAAGAGATTTGTTCTTGCTGGTTTTGTGAGGTTGGTAATTTTTGAGCTGTAAGAGGGAAATTGGAAACAAGAAGAAATATTATGACACCTTCACCAACTAATGGAATAAAATGTAACTAAGCCTATCTAAACATATACTCCCTCGGTCTCAATTCTTTAATTCTTTTTGGGAGTTCCTACTACTTTTCAATTGATTATATCTTATAATTTATAATCTTTTACGTAATTTAAAAAACTTTTGTTTAAAAGATATAATTGAATTTCATCAAACAAGATTCATATTGCATGATAAAAATATTATCAATTAAAAATGGTAATTGATTTTCTATCCGGCCAATTAGGATAAAGCGAGGGGGAAAAAAAAAAGGGAACGGTGGAGTTGTAGCAGATCAAAACTGTAGAGAACTATAGGCGCACCAATGCTGGAAGACGATGGCAACGACGCCACCGCATCTTCGTTCGACTTCTCGGACTTGGTTATGATTTTCAACTGACTTGTCGATCCATTCATCGCTTGTATTTTCTTCCCCATCAGAAAATTATATTCCTCTCTGATCACAATCGCCAGCGGCAGAAACAACAATATGAACACGGCAACGGTGCTTCCGTCATACCCCGCCTTAGTAAATTGATACCGTGCCTCCACTATAATCATAATCATCAGAAACCCAGCGAGCCCGAGCGATATGTACAGGAAATCGTAGAACACTTTGAGGTCGTTGTGCAGTCGGATCACTTTCATGACCCTGATCGTACGGAGGAAAGCGAAAGAGATGGCCGCCGGGAGCCAGCCAATGAAGAGGATGAGGGACTTGGAGTCATTGCCGTAGACGGCGAAGTAGATTTGGGTTATGATGGCGCCGCTGAGCCCGATAAAACCCTTGAGGAGTCCCAAAACGACGCCACGGCTCTCTGGGAAGTTCTGGACGCACGTCACCAGAGCGCCGGTGTTGGCGAAGGTTTGGGAATTGGCGCCGATGCAAATGTATAGGCACATTTTCCACACTTGGGGTGTGGAGATTTTCTTTGTCACAGCCAACCAAATCATGAAGTACCTGTTTGGGTTTCGAAATTCATTAATTCCACTTCGTGAAATAAATGTAATTATCATGGTAACCAACTAGTAGTACGTGCTATAAGATATACTTGTCCGTAAACATTGCATAGATTCTTGACGTTGCGCAACTAGTGAAAGACAATGGAAATGCTGATCATAAGACCTGAGATTCGAAGTAAATTTGTAATTAAGAGCAATGGGAATGAAAACCAAATTTGAGGAAATTTGTAATTTTAAATTAAAATGAATGGGTTGAAAAATATGTTTTACTGTACTTTGAAAAACAAAAGATTATAACTGTTTGTCAATATGCATGAACTATGTAAAATTGTTGTTATTATGATCTTTTGTTCATAATTTAAGGGTTAGTGAGTAGGATTATACTATTGAGCCTTTGTAGATCATGGTGTTACCTTTTGGTGACCCTGACATATTATATGGGTGGCGACGCCGGTATAATATGTCAGATCTGATAGATAAACATGGTGAACTCTTCACTTTAGAGGCGTTCGAAGCCGATGAACTCGCTAGGATGGAGGATCAAGCGGAGCAGTAGTTAGGAACCCTAGTTTCCTATTTTGTGTTCAAAATACTCTTATGAGAGTTATGTTGTAATAATGATTGACCAATGGATAAAAGTAATAAGGGAATTTTAATGTTAAAATAACAAAAACGTCCTTTTAAACAATTATATAATTCTATTTTTATATAGATATTAGTACTTAATCAAATCTTTCAATGAATACCTTTAATATAAAGAATATGGTTTTTATTATCCAATGGATAAAAGTTTCCATAACTTTTATTGTCCAATGGATAAAGAAGAAAATCAAAATAATAAAATAAAATAAATAAACAATTTTCTAGTCTAGGGTTGAAACGGTTCACAAGGTTCAAAGATGGGCAAAAAGGTCCTTCTATGGTTAGGAAAATGTAACTAGGTGACTTCCTAGTTTAATTTGGTTTCTCCAACAAGCCGATTAGAAGCTAACTAAACTTGCCAAGTAGGGCTTAAAGTCAAGAAACAAACTTTGAAGGGCTAAAGTGTAATTATGGCAAACTATAAGAAAATAAAAGAAAATTAAAGCAATCCAAGCAATTTAAAATAACTCACATATAAAACAAATTTTTATTTATTAAAATTCAGAGTTATTACAACCTATCCCCCTTAAACAATTTCGTCCTCGAAATTAGATGCACGCTCGGATTCGAACAGGTGGGGATAATTCATCTTCATGGTTTCTTCTCTTTCCCATGTGGTCTCTGTAGCTCCTCGGTGTTTCCACAAAACTCGTACCAATTTGATGGTCTTGTTCCGGATCACATTCTCACTTCAATCTTGAATCTCTATGGGTTCTTCCTCATAGGTCGCACCTTCCTCGATGGAAATATCCTCCCAACTGAGAACATGTATGGGCGATGCGAGGTACTTGCGGAGCATTGAAACATGAAACACGTTATGCACTCTATCTAGCGTGGCGGCAGGGCTAGACGATATGCAACATTTCCAATCTTCTCTACGATGTCGAAGGGTCCGATGTAGCGTGGGGACAGCTTTCCCTTCTTCCCAAATCTGATAACTCCCTTCTTTGGTCTGATTTTCAGGAATACATGATCTCCCACTTCAAAGGATAAGGGTCGGCTCCTTTTATCTGCATAACTCTTTTGTCGGCTTTGAGCGGTCTGGATCCTTTGCCTGATGGTCTTGACCTTCTCCGTGGTATCCCGTACTATGTCAAGCCCAATCAATCCCATCTCTCCAACATATGTCCAGCAGACTGGCGATCGACAGGGTCGGCCATATAGAGCTTCGTACGGTGCCATCTCGATACTCGCCCGATAGCTATTGTTATAGGCAAACTCCACCAAGGGTAAATGTTGTTCCCAATTCCTAGAGAAATCCAAAGCACAAGCTCTCAGCATGTCTTCCATTGTCTGAATAGTCCTGTCCGTTTGTCCATCTGTTTGCGGGTGGAAGGTTGTACTAAGCCTTACATCTATTCCTAATGCCTTTTGCAATCCTTTCCAAAAGTGTGATACGAAACGTGGGTCCCTGTCTGACACGATTGAGATAGGTACTCCGTGTAGGCGTACAATCTCTCGAATGTATAGCAGGCTCAGTTGTTCCACGTTCTCTGTCATCTTAACAGGCAAAAAATGCGCAGATTTGGTGAGTCGGTCCACAATCACCCAAATAGCGGTATTTGACTTAGCAGTCCTTGGTAGTCCAGTCACAAAGTCCATTGAGATGTGCTCCCACTTTTAGGTCGGTATTGGTAAAGGTTGAAGATCTCCTCCAGGTTTCTGGTGCTCAGCCTTGACTTGCTGACACACGAGACAGGTAGATACAAATCGGGCTACGTCCTTCTTCATTCCTTCCCATCAGTACGTTCTTCGAAGATCATGGTACAACTTTGTACCTCTAGGGTGAACTGCGAAATTCGAATGGTGAGCTTCTCGGAGTATAGCTTCTCGAAGGGTTCCGATGTTAGGTACGAATACCTTTCCCTTGAATCTCAAGCTATTATCCTTCTCGATTGTCCATCCTGGTAGCGCTTTTCCTTCTCGGATTCGATACCGGACGAACTCGCAATCTTGATCGAATGTTTGGGCCAGTAAGATCTCTCGGTGAAGTGCCAGTTTTGCAACTAGAGAGTACAATCGAGCGTTCCCGTTCCATGACGATGGTCGCAAGTTGAACTCATTGAGGGTGTCTACCATTTCCCATTCCTTATGGCAGTCTTGACCTTTTATGCTCTGTCCTTCCGACTCAGAGCGTCAGGTACCACATTGGCTTTGCCAGGGCGATACTGGAGCGTAAACTTGTAGTCCTCTAGGTATTCCATCCATCGCCGCTGCCTCAGGTTCAACTCCTTCTGAGTGAAAAGATACTTGAGGCTCTTGTGGTGGGTAAAGACTTCGAATTGTTCTCCCCACAGATAATAACGCCAGGATTTGAGGGCGAATACTACTGCAGCCAATTCTAAGTCGTGGGTGGGGTTGTTCTTCTCATGCGATTGAAGTTGTCGTGATCCGTAGGCTATAACTTTTCCATTTTGCATCAGCACACATCCCAATCCATCTCTTGACGCATCGCAGTAAACCGAATAATCTACACCCCGTTCAGGAATGATGAGTATCGGTGCACTGGTCAGTCTCTTTTTCAATTTTTGGAAATATTTTTCACAGGCTTCATTCCAATCTAGCTTCACTCCTTTCTGAGTTAGCCTGGTCATTGGTTTGGCTAAGATTGAGAAGTCCGGTATGAATCTTCGGTAATACCGAGCCAATCCCAAGAAACTTCTGATTTCGAACACAGAGGTCGGTTGTTTCCACTTCAGCACTGCTTCGACCTTACTCTCGTCCACAGCGATTCCATCCTTGGATACTACATGCCCCAAGAACTTAACCACTTCTAGCCAAAACTCGCATTTACTAGCCTTAGCATAGAGTTGGTTTTCTCGGAGTACTTGTAGTGCCATCTGAAGGTGTTCTTCGAGCTCCTCCTTGTTGGGGGAGTAAATCAAGATGTCATCAATGAACACCACTACAAGCTTATCTAAGTAGGGTTGAAAGATCTTGTTTGTGAGACACATGAATACTGCCGGAGCATTGGTCAGTCCGAACGGCATTACTACAAACTCATAGTGGCCGTATTTGGTGCGAAAAGCCGTCTTGGCGATATCCTCATCCCGAATCCTTAACTAATGATAGCCTGATCGGAGATCGATTTTGGAAAAGCAAATTGCTCCTCTTAATTGATCAAACAAGTCATCAATCCTAGGCAACGGATATCGGTTCTTGACTGTGACTTGGTTCAGCTTCCTATAGTCTATACACAGTCAAAGCGTCCCTTCTTTCTTCTTCACGAACAATACAGGCGCTCCCCAAGGCGATGTGCTTGGCCTGGTGAATCCCTTGTCTAGCAGTTCTTGCAATTGGGTCTTGAGCTCCTTCAGTTCGGCAGGGGCCATTCGGTACGGGTCTTGAGCTCAATAGTATAATAATACTCACTAACCCTTAACTTATGACCAAAAGATCATAATAACAACAATTCTATATAGTTCATGCATATTGACAAACAGTTAATCAAATCCACATTCCTCATTCAAACTAACGTTAGTGTTGACTTTTCTGACTCATCGTGGGCTGTGTCGTTATTTCCACTTTTCTTTTTCCAAAACTCCTTTTTAACTCACCCAACCTCGGTTCCGCCATTCCGGGTTCTCGAGTATCCTCACAATGGTTCTGCCGCACCGGGTTCCCATTGGCACACAATTGCATTGGCTCCTCTCTATGGATAACCAAGCCACACACCCAAACTCGGTGCCGCCGCGCCAGGTTCCCGAGTATCCTCACAATGGTTCTGCCGCACCGGGTTCCCATTGGCACACACACACACACATCTCACATAATGCCCTCGAAATGGTCATTATGTAGTTTCAAAAATATTTCCTTCCTCAGAAACACATTTTCTTCCTCAATAACCTCACCCTCGGTGCCATGTCTCTAACTTTCTTGATTTAAGTGTCTCGTTTTCATGCATAGACTCCGTGGTAGGACTTTCCACATAAACAAGCATTTAACAAAAACTCGAAACTAATCTAACAAGATCATCCAACGCCATACTACTTAGCATGTTTGAATCACCATGAGCGAACATAAATCATGCATTTCCAACATTTTAACAAAAGATAACCTTATCTACTTTAGAAAGAATGATCAAAGTTACTTCTTAATGACGTTCTATTCTCCAACATATGATTTTATACAATACATAGAGTCGATAGACTAGGATTCCTACCTTACTTCTTGGCGGTGGTCGGCTACTGTGAATTGGTCGTCAGTTTGGCGGCGTAACGGCTCCGGTTTGCTTCGAAAGGAAGAGAGATGAACTTTTTTCTTCCTAGAAACAACTTATTTAACTAAACTAAGCTACATTAAAGATCTAGTGGTGGTTTTGGAAGTTGGTGGTTTCTCTCAAGAAGTCTCAAGAAACTTAAGAAAATTAGAACTTTTGAACTAAGAACACTTAGAATTTCTAGAGAGAAGTTGGAGCAATGAGTGAAGGTATGAGTTCAAGCTTGGAGTGAGCTTCTATTTATAGGCAAGGCTCTCCCTCTCCCTCCTCAAGGCCGGCCCCCACTCTCTCTCTCTCCATATCTCATTTTTTTATTCCAAAAATCAAGCTTTCTTGGAAGATCAAAGTCTAGTTTCTCGGTTTGCATGGCTAGGTTTAGTCCTTTGGATTTGATCTTGGAAGATTTGTGGAAAAAAGGAGGATTGTACAAGTTTAAAAATTGATAATTGTACAAAGTAGGACAATGGAGGTTAGATTTTGTCAAAGATTGAAAGGATGAAGAAGATCCTGGAAGATCAAGCCAAGGTACAATCCAATCCCTCCTCTTTCTCTTCCCTCTCTCTCCCCCTCTCTCTCTCTCTCTCTCGGCCCACTCTCTCTCTCTCCCCTCTCTCTCTCGGCCCTCCTCTCTCTCTCCCTCTCTCTCCCTTGCACTAGTATATAAAAACACACACACATACATACAATGTACAAGAACACATAAAATAATAGGTACTTTTGGTACTTGAGTCAAGGAGATTTTAAAGGCTAAGATTTTTCCTATTAAACAATCTAATTAACACATGTGTACTAAGGTATTTCTTTAGTCATCCAAGTACATATATTATATATACATAGGTACTTATGTAATCTAGGTAGATCAACTCCCCACTAAATTAATCCAATTGGGTACAAAACCCCAATATAAAAATCATACCAAGGTATCTAGGAAATCTTAGGCTTTAAATCCAATAAGTACATACATAATATAATATAGGTATAACATCACATGGGGATTTAGAAAATGACTAGTTTATTAAACCTTAGTACTTAGTTTGAAAGACTAACCTTATTACCCAATGGATAATAAATCCCCTGGTATTTATTGACCAATGGATAAAAGTAATAAGGGAATTTTAATGTTAAAATAACAAAAATGTCCTTTTAAACAATTATATAATTCTATTTTTATATAGATATAAGTACTCAATCAAATCTTTCAATGAATACCTTTAATATAAAGAATAGTGTTTCTATTATCCAATGGATAAAAGTTTTCCTAACTTTTATTGTCCAATGGATAAAGAAGAAAACCAGAATAATAAAAGAAAATAAATAAACAATTTTCTATTCTAGGGTTGAAAAGGTTCACAAGGGTCAAAGATGGGCAAAAATGTCCATCTATGGTTAGGAAAATGTAACTAGGTGACTTCCTAGTTTGGTTTCTCCAACAAGCTGGTTAGAAGCTAACTAGACTTGCCAAGTAGAGCTTAAAGTCAAGAAACAAACTTTGAAGGGCTAAAGTGTAATTATGACAAACTACAAGAAAATAAAAGAAAATTCAAGCAATTTAAATGATAACTCGAATATAAAACAAATTTTAATTTATTAAAATTCAGAGTTATTACAATGTTGTAGTACACATAGACAATCTTGTTTAATTTCTGATATTTTAATCAATTCCTTGTCTTTGTGTGTATAACGCTAAAGTTACTCCAGTTTCGCTCACAATTTGAAGAAGAAGTGGTTTGACTCAATACTTTCACAGCAACTTGTTGAAGTTGGGGGGCAGATACGCCATAATGGATCCACAATTCAGCTACATAAAAAAAAATTACAAATACTAGACTCAAGATGATGTATTTTATTGGACTATAATATAAAAGAAGATGGTAAATTATAAAAGAGTGTCACTTAAATAATTACCAGGATTAGTTGCTTGAATTGCTGCTTGGGCCACTATTGTTCCAAAAGAATCTTCTTTATTTCGAAATACCGAAATCTGCACATCATAATATATTTTTATCACAAATCTAAATTAAATTAATGAGCAATATATTGGCATAAGTAAGAACTATAAATTAACAACTTACTTGGTTGATGGCTTCCACTTGCTCATTTAGATCTGGCAGTAATCTCATAATTACTTTTCTAACTCCATCCATAACCTCCCTATGATTAGACAAGTTGCCACCGTATTGATATTTAGAAAATAAGCTGCATTTATTTATTGAGCCCATAAGAAAGTTAAACAATGAAATAAATTTTCAAATATGTCCTTTTACATTGCAATTGTCAATTTTGCAACAACTAAAAAAGTCCATGACTGAAAAATCACTAGTTAGTTGAAAAGAAAATTATAAAATTGGAGTCGGCAATTTTTGCGCCCCAAGCAGTGCATCCCTTTTACAATGGAGTGGTTTTGCTCCAAATACAAAATTGAATTGCCCGCCGATGCCATTCTAGAAATCCAAACGGCATCACTGGGCACCGCTTCATCACTGAGCCTCCCTATTTTCCCCTCTCTTTTCTATTTGGAAAAGTCAAATTGGTAAAAGTTTGAGCAGGGTAAACATCCTACCATATTTGGTACTGTCTCCTAGTGAATAAAAATAAGTAATAAAATAGTACTATAAAGTATTAAGAAAGTCAAATAGGTTTTCATAGCTTTATAGCCTTTTATAGAGGTGTACACGGTTCGGATTGGTCCGGTTCTCTAGAAAATCAGTAACCGGACCATTTCAAACTGTTCTAGAAAATTGAGAACTAGAATCTAACCAATATATGCATGGAATCTAACCAAAACCAAACCGCAAGACCAGTCTGGTTTTGGTTTGGTTCCGGTTCTATCCAATAAGCATCCAAACACTTATTTACAAAATATGAACTCATAAAATTAAAGAAATAGAAAGATAATCTTCTGAAATAGGACAGGAAGGAAGAAAATAAAAACTTTCCTAATATATGAAATTTCATCTCTAAATAAATTATGGTTAGCAAGAAAAAGATTAATATACCAAATTCAAATACATATTTAATTACACACAGATATATATATGTATATTTGTCTTAGTTTTAAACGGTCCGGTTCGGTTCTAACCACGGTTCATTAATTGAGAACCAGTAATCGAACCAAAATTAATGATTCTTATTTTTTTGGAACCATAACTTGACCGTAGAACCGCAGAACCGAACCAAAATAGAACGGTTTGGTCCGGATCAGACCGATTTTACGGTTCGGGCAGTTTTCTTGAACACCCCTAGCCTTTTCAGGCTACTTGTACCTTTACCTGGGGATTTTCACGCGCAAGACACAATTGGTATGTGGATGTATGGGTTCAACAGTTTGTTCACTGTGTTCAGTTGACCGGTTGACCCCACTGAATATGAATTGGAGTTGCCTCGGCACTTGTTGCTTGGAGAAAACACAGTATAAGTTCTAAAAATTGACGGTGACATAACATGTCACTTGTTAGGCCATGTTTCAGGACACCTTCTTAAAAAATAAGTACTTATTTCATATTTTTAAATTTAAAAATAATGTAAATGAATAATAATTTTTAATATTTTTTACCGTATTAAAGATCTTAATGAGATCTATCAAACAAGATATATGTTGATAGGAAAATTATTTGCATAAGCACATAATTATTTGCATAATTTTTGCCTTCTTAAAAAATAAGTGTTTATTTTCCTTTCCGAAACGGCGCCAAGACACTTTTTGCTCAGATTTTTCTCAAAAGAACTAGGACTAAATACTAATATTTTAAATTCATCATAAAAGTGTAAAATATTTATCTGCTACATGCAAATCCGTATGTAACTGAATAGCCCATCGACGGTCGATAATTCTCCAATACTCAGTATAGTAACGACAATCATTTTGTATTGTCATCTTAGCCCTGTCCATGGCTTCGTATACAAACCCCATCGTGGGTTTTCGATCCTCGTCCACAAGCCTAAGTACCTTCACCAGTGGTTCTTGTACTTTTAGTATATCTGCAGCTTTTGCCCAAAAATCCTTAGATTTAAGGATATCTCTAACTTCTTTCGCCCCTTGCATTCTAGCATATCTAGTAGCTTTCCATTCGGTAGAATTGAACATATCTTTCAAACTAATCTTGTATCTAACCAAACTCTCCAAAGTAATAAAATTGGTGGCAAAGCGTGCGATAACGGACCGTAACAAATCTCTTCCATCGGTGTAATTTTTCATGTAATTAACGACCCAATCATAATTATAAATGAAACGTGTGACTTTCTTTGCCTTTTCCAACACCGCTTTCACATTCTTTTTCTCACCAATGTCCTCCAAGATTAAATCAATGCAATGAGCGGCGCATGCGGTCCAATACAAATGGGGCCTCTTTTCCATAAGTTTCTTTCCAGCCGCCTTCATAGTAGCTTCATTGTCCGTTATAATTTGGATAATATATTGCTCCCCAATTTCTTCCACTACCTTATCCATGAGGCCGAAGTAGTAATCCGTTGTTCTACTAAGTACATCTGTTGCATCAATAGACTTGTGAAAAACTGTTCCACGATTGCTATACAAAAGAAAATTAACGAGATGCCTCTTTCTAGGTCCTGACCATCCATCACACATAATGCTAACACCTCTCTCCTCCCACGTAGTCTTCAAAGATCCTATCCATTTTTGTATGGCCTCGTATTCTTTAGGCAAATAAACTTCAGCCACCTACAATAACCAAAAATAAAACAGAATGTAATGCATGCTTAATGTTATTTTCCAAATAGCAATAGCATAAACACTAGAAGAAATGTTTGTAAGCTTTAACTGTGAGACTCACCTCGTATGAACTGGAAGTTTTGTTCCTTTTCCAACCTCTCTAGCAATATCAAGCATTGGATCAAGCCATGGAGAATTTACCGTATTTGATGGCAACCGTGTATATAGCACAAATTGGCTAACTGCCCTTCCCAATTTTTGCTTTGCTGCCTTCAAGAATTGACTTGACAATTTCGATTGTTTCTGCCCTTTACTCCGATGAAGATCAACCTCTATTTCTGCCAATCGTGCTTCTGGTGTTGTTAAACTGGACCATTATTTTTTTGTGTTAGTCTCGCGAACACTAGAACATCATGTAGAAAAACCAGGAGGAGGCCCAATATCGTGATTGCCGCTACCTCCAACCCCACTACTTCCTCCTACATGATATCTACCACCTGTTCTATTTTGAAATCTTTGTCTCTCCTCGTGTTCATATTGCATTCTTATGCTTTCTTGTCGTGCTATGGTCATTTCTGGATCTGAGTCATCATTATCATTGTTAAATGCCGCATACTCATATTCCTCGTCACATTGAGTAGCTCTTATTTGTTCCTTCAATTCCTCATGTCTTTTTCTTTTATCTTCTTGTTTTTTGCTATTGTCTTTCAAATGTTTCATCACTAACTCCCGAACTTCACCACTAACACTAGGACATGAGGACACTTGTCCTTTTTCTTTCAACCTAGTTATACCACCACTCACTATTTTCCCACAGAAAATGCATTGTGATTTGTTTCTGTTGTTTTCAACCATTTTTCCAAACTTCCACCCAATATCATCACTAGGAGTATTTGGATCGAACCCAGTACCACTACTACCTGCACCACGTCCACGCGACATTTAATTTGATGATTAACCTATGAAAAACAAGTAATATAAAAAATCATTAATTAGTAATTACCAAAAATAAAATAAAACTAACAAAATCTTAATAATGAGAAGAAAACAAAATATTGCCAATGTAGAAATATTCTTTCCCTTTCAAAGAGAACTCCTCTTGACTATATATCCACTTGTTTAATTTTTATTTCACAGATGTTTGCTAGAATATAAACTAATGTACTATTTTTTTTAAAAAAAAATTAGCACTTCTAAGCTCTACTTCCTCCGTCCCAAAATGCTTGTCCGGTCTGCAAAACAGAGTGTTAAAAATAATGCAATTTTTTCAAGAAAAAATTCAAACTTTTTTAACAAATTAAAACTACTCATTGATATCTAGTAAGTTGTTAAAAAACTTTTGATTTTTTGTTGCAAAAAATGTATTATTTTTAACACTCTGTTTTGCGAACCGGACAAGCATTTTGGAACGGATGACGTACATACAAAATGTAGATATCAGGATTTAGCCCAGCACATTCATAAGTCACTAATGTACTAAACTACCTTTTTAAAAGAAATTGCTCCGGTCCTTGACAGAGGTGGTGAACAAAGAAATTGGTTTTGTAATTTTTACTCTCGTGAGTCGTGCCAAGCAAAATCAACAAGAGCAGAGAAATAGCAAATCAAAGTATCAGGGGAAAGAAATCGGCAGCCTCGGGCCCGCGGCTCTCTCTCTCGCTCCCCTCCCCCCCCCCCGAACAAAAAAAACCCCAAATCAAAGTATCAGGATTCAGGGGAAAGAAGAAATACCTTCAAAGTTCATCTACAACCATATCTTTCTTCTCCTCTTTCTGTTTACTTCACCAAATCAACAGTTCAGCACCAAATGCTCTGCATCAGCAATCAATACCATCTGTTTCTCAAGAATCTTAAACTATTTTTTTGGAATTTTTTTCCTTTCTTGAAATATATTGAAGAGTGACTTGTTGAAGAAAGAAATTTGTGAAAGAATGAAGATAGAAGAGAAGATAAGAAAGCCAACGGCAAGTAATGATCGGATTTGGGTTTCAACTTTCAATTGCTATGTTATTTACTTATTTTCCAAGACAAAATCCAAAATTTTAGGGAAAAAGCTATGAAAAGTGGAAGGAGTTGATGGTTTGATGCTCTGTGGAAGGAGCTCTGTTTTTTTTTTTTTGCCGAACTGGTCCACAAATCCGTTACATCCCGATACGTATCGGGAATCGGCCGGTTCACCTGTGATTTCAGTCTCCCCATTATACCGGCCTATATCCGAACCGGACCTCTCAAATTCCGGTACGAACCGGCCGATACGGTTCGTACCGGCCGATATTAAAAACTATGGTTGAGAGACAATTGGCTACAGCGGGGATTGTCAAAAAGGCAGGGGAGGAATTGAATTGCAATGGGTTACATTGTTTTAAGGAGGCTTTTGTTATTATCACGGCGGTGACGGTTATCAGAGCAATTGTGTTGGTGATTTTGGTGGTTAGGACTAGGAAATTTTACAACAGTGATATTTATAAAAAGTTCAAGGAGGAGGCGAAGGCGGCCGAGATGGAAACGGCGTTGGATGGGGGTGGCAGAGAAGTGGTGGTGGTTGGGAGTGGTGGTGAAGAAGAGGATGAATAATGGATATGTTGATTGGAGGGGTATATTGGTAAGGGGAAGTGGATTGTGAAAAACACACACACGTTATACATAGTTTCGACTTATGCAATTTGCCTAATCTTATTCCGTGGGGTGCTTTACTATGATGAAAAGATGAACAAATTACATATGGGGGCTACCCTAGCTTTGCTTTTATAATTTAAGCAATATAATACATCAAAAAATCCTAAAAAACGTCGAAACGAGCATTTTTTCTCCCACTCGACTGCTCTGGCTGGATTTAGGGCTGCTCGTGTGGGATTTTCAAAGACCACAACCTGCTCATCTTGGCATGGGCTACCATGTAGAGACTCAGATAATTTTAATTATTGAAATGCTTATTAAATGCCTAATTGGGAAAATAGGATTTATTTGGATTGGGGATTGAAGTGGTAGAATGGAAACTTGAGGGAGTGTGTGTGTGATTTAGAGATATAGGAATGTATATAGGATGGGTGTGTGTGTAGGAGATAACATTTCTCCCTTTGTATCTCTCTCTACCATCCTCTCTCTCTCTCTCTCTCTCTCTCTCTCTCTCTCTCTCTCTCAAAACTCCACTCCATCTCACAAAATCTCAAAGATCAACCTCCATTCGATCTTCCAATCATGTTCTTGAGCTCGGGATTCCTTGGGTCAAGCTTGGAAGGAAGCTTTTCTTCAATTTTGAAGTTTGAGGAGGCTAGGGCTTGTTCAAGTCGCTTAGATCTTGGTTATTGTTGCGAGTTAGGGACTTCTTTACCTCTTTTATATATTTATATGTTAATTAGGTGTAGAAGTCAGGCTTTGATCGTCTTCCTTTATCTCTTTAAAAGCTATCAAAAATATGCAGAAATCGCCCTAAAACGCGTAGGGATCAATCCCTAGTCATGGGGGATCGATCCCCATTTATTTTCTTGGGTCAGTAGGTTCAGGGATCGATCCCTGGTGATGGGGGGATCGATCCCCCTTTCATCTGGACAGCGATGATGCTGTTTTGTACTCCTTCAATCATATAGACTCCCGATTGTTTTTAAACTCTTTTGGACATTTCTAACCCATTTCAAGCATGTCCAATAGACTTCCTTTGATTATTTGATGATATCCCTGTCCCGTTGGCTTCCCATTTGTAAGGAATGAATAAGAGTTTACTTGATTAAAACCGCGTTAAAATGAAACTTATCGATTGGTTGATTGCTTGAGAGTGTTTGTGGTGTATTGGTAGCATTGTTGGCATAGCCTAAGAAGGAGTAAAAGAACTCGCACCCCATGCATTTTGAGAGCCCTGAACGGTAGTGGTCTGGCAAAAATTTGGTTGTTGTTGCCTCTGCATACCCATGAATGACTGTTGGCCAAACCCATGCCTAGACCCCGGCTGCTGCACGAAACCGACTCACTACGAGTGCCCCCTCTCTTATGAGGACAATCCGCACGAAAGTGGCCCGGTTGAACACAACGGTGGCATGTAGCCGCTGGCCTAGAATGAGCTCCTCGAACCCCAAAAGAAATGGTCGATGCGCTAACACTTGGTTGGCTTTGAGTTGCTGATGATGACTCCCTTGGCCTTTTCCTTCCCTGGCTCCTAAAAGTCCCCGAAGAACTAATGGTAACGGCCGGTTGCCTCGGTTCCCAAACTCCCCTATTTCTCTAAGACTCCATTGGTATTTTGACACTCCTCGCACACTCAACAACCTCAAAGTATCTTATCTTATGCTGAGCCACTACCAACCTCTTTGCGGCCCTCTTGAAGCGTCGATATTTCCTACCCTCGTTTGCTACTAACTCGGGAGCAAATCGTGACAAGACTGAAACCTCAACGCGTATTCAAAAACAGTCATATTACCTTGCTCAAACTTCTCAAACTGATCCCTCAATTGGTCACAAGATGAGTCTGGAAAATACTGATTCGCAAATAGATCCTCGAATTCCGCCCACGTCAACTTTTCAACATCGTGCTCATTTGCCTGAGCCGTATCCTAGCTACACTCCTCGCGTCCTTCCTACCCTCCAACACAGACTCCCATCACTCACCGGCCACTCCGATAAGTTGAACGGCCACGATACTTACCCGCAGGTCATCTTTGGTAATCTTAAGAGCGGTGAAGTTCTTACAGAATTGTGCCAACCAGTGGTCGGCCATGAGAGTGTGAGACCTTGTCTTGAAATTAAGGGTTAAAAACAAAAGGTGAATTTTATATTTGTGGTTTTATGAAGTTTTTATAAACTATAGGGGTATAGGTGTAATAAAAAAAACCTTTATGTACTGTGTTGTGCACTTATAAAACAAATGAGGTGCTAGGGTTCATGTGTATATATGTGATACATATCTATTGAAATAAAAAAAAAAGGGAAATCCAAAAAGGAGGCTCTGTTCTACGTGCAGGGGGGGGAGCAGCTAAGAGAGAGGGAGAGAGAAAGCTTGGGAAATTGAAAATCCTAACTTGGTAAACAACTCTCGCTTGTATTTTCATGGGTATTGATCTTTAAAAATCCATTATGTTCATGGATTGAGTTATTAGGGTTTCTAAAATCAATTGAGCTATTCTTTGTTGTTTTTTTCTCTATGGAACTGTTAATTTTTTATTAGAAGCAAAAGGATTGAAAGTTAGGACTTGAATTTGGTAACTAGGTTACAATTGGTTGAGTTCCTATAGGAATTTTATTGTGGAAACTGTGAATAATGGATGTTTTAAGTGCCTAAACCAAGTGGTTATTGCTGGAAATTGCTTCTTTGTGCTAAAATAATAGTCCATAAGTGCTGCAAACTGGGTTTAAGCTTCTAAAACTGAAGATAGGTGCAGGAAACATGAATTAGAGGTGCTGACTCTGTTAGCAGGTTGCTGACAAAACTACCGTTGGGATGCTGAAATCGCTTAAATAACTGCTTGAAATTACTAGAAAGCGCAGAAAATATGTTTTATGTGCAGGGAATTGATAATGAATGCCGAAAATAAGAATTATAGGTGCTGTAACTGTGCAATAGTTGTTGTATTGTATTTCTTGAGAACATGCCTCAAAATATTGTTATATGTGTTTATAGTTTGCTAAAAATAAGAGTTAGATGCCAAATTTAACTAAACTAGATGATGTGTTGTTGAGAATTAGTATAAAAGGGAAGTTGGAGCTTATAGTGGCTTTGGTGCGGTTATTCAATACTTTGTTATGAGAATTTAGACTTTGTGCTCATATGTGTGGATTATATGCTAGGTTCGGAGGTGATAACGCGTACCGCGACTCCACGTAGGGAGTGAGCTTGTGTTGGTTTTCTTTTTTGTTGGAGACCGAGGTGAGTGTTCGATTCATAGATGTTCTTTGATTGGATTGAACTTGTGATATTGAATTGTGACTTTGTGCCGATGAGCAATAACAGTTAATGGCCGAACTTAGTGTCGTGCTCCTGACTTCGTGTTGAATCAATGGCTTTATGCCAAAATTATGACTTTGTGTTGAGCTAGTGACTTTGTGTCGGATTAAAGACTATGTGCCGGTTATTTGGTTATGCTTAATTAATGGTGAAATTAGACTTATTGGTTTCTATTGAACAACATCCATGTCTTACATACACTCTTGGAACTCCTTCGGGGTTCTAGTTTTGCAGGTATAGGTCGGTGTCCACTACAAGTCATGTTTTACGTTTTGTGACTCGCTCGAGAAGTGTGTGGTTGAGGCTTGTGGGAGGCTCTATCTCCCGGCCCGGAGTTGATATTTGCTTAGTTTAGTTTTGGACAATAGTTGGTTATGTAAAGTTTATGGGTAAGTTTATTTCTTGACAGAATTCCGCTGTAGTTTGTAAATGACAATTATTTTGAGATGTAAATAAAATGTGGTTGTTGAACTTTAGTTTTTAGTTATTCTTGGATTTGCTTATAGTTGGTTGTCGTTGGATTGTTGTCCCATGTCGTATCAGGATAGGCTGATGAGGTGCTATTTCGGAACGGGGTGTGACAGTTTTGGTATCAGAGCCTAGGGTTATCTAGATTCTGAGTGTCGTTGAGCGAGTTATGGTCTAGTGGTGGACTATAGGAAGTTGTATTTTTTTCATTGGATTGTTGTCCCAGTCAGTTGATGCAGCTGCACTGATAGGAGTTCAGGCGGGGGCCAGGGACATAGATGGACTTTTGGCGGCTATATCGCAATATGTTGAATGACAAGCTAGAACTCCAGTTAATCAGAATGTTGGATTACTAGAGAAATTCAAAAAGCTTTATCCAATGGAGTTTGAGGGTAAATTTAAACCTTAAGAGGTAGAGGATTGGTTGAAAACGGTGGAGAGGGTTCTAACAGCTATGGGAGTTACTCCCTCCATCCCAATTTACTTGCCCCAATTCTACTCTAACTGGATTAAAAAACTAGTTATATATTGAAAGTGGTAATAAATTTTATATCCAATATGGATCTTGTTTGATAGATCTTGATTTATTCTATAATTCAATGTTTACGAAATCAACTAAAACATTATAAATTATAAGTTATAATTAATTGAAAAGTGGCATGAACTCCAAAAAATGACAAGTAAATTGGGACGGAGGGAGTACTAAACAGAAGGTGACCTTAGCAACTTTTACCTTAAAAGGGCAAGCTTTAATATGGTGGGAGGTAAGTGAGTAGTTGCTTTTTGCCCCATTACCTGATGTTCAGCAACCTGTGCCACAAGTAATTACGTGGGCGAGATTTGTGAAGGCCTTTAATGATAAATATTGTCCTAAGATGTATCGTTTTGGGCAGGAAGCGGAATTTATCAATCTTAAATAGGGGAGTATGTCGGTGGCTAAATATGATGCCAAGTTTAATGCTTTTTTAGCTTATTCTACGGATATGGTGGATATTGAAGAAAAGAAGGGTAGACGGTTCAGAAGGAGACTGGAGGATAATGTTCGAACCAGAATAACGGCTTATAAAGAAAAAGATTATGCAGATTTGGTTGAAATGGCAAGCAAGGTTGGCAAGGATGTTGAAGAAATGTTTGAAGGGAATAGACTAAGAGGAGCAAAACTGCAGCCAGTCAGTAGGCAGTCTCTTTTTGAGACTCGATCACAATCTATCAATTTGATCCAAGGCTTTGGTACATTGCCGTGGTCAAGAAGAAGACAAGCTTCACCTGTGCAGAAGGGGAAAACCTTTTAGATTTCAATTTTGTTTCGAACTACTACTTCAATTTCAAAGCTGAGCAAAAGCCTTAAAAGATTTTAAGCATCAAAAACATAATGAAATGCTGGTGAGCCCTAATGGCTCACAGTTTATTCTAAGTTCAACGAAGTCTTGTGTGAGCAGTTGCAGCAGACTTGTAGTTGTGCGCGCTAGTTTGAGGTTTACGCCTGTTTCATTAAAAGTAATGCGCGTTAGTCTCAAACCTGCGCACGCGTACTCAATTAAAGCAGCAGTCAGCTACTGCTTTTGAATGTCATTCTAGGAGCTTATGCCAAATTTTGTCATGCTATGCAGGTCATATGGATCTAACGTGACTGCACAGGAGTGTCGGTTTTAGTTCGGGCCTATACGAGTCATCGTTTGTGTCTTTTGTCCATCTTTGCGACATTTTTCCAGCTTTTCAATCAAATGTCATTTTGGGATGCTTTTCCCGGTTTCGTCTTCGTACAGGTCTTTGTAACTATTTTGACCTTACGCAAGCATCAGTTTCACCTGTCTAAAGGACCATTGTGAGTTTTGGCACTCTAATGCCCAAAATTCATTATTTTCCATGTGTCTAAAGTCCGCATCGTATCCTGGGGCTTTTCCTCCCTTTTCATTCGAGCTAGGTGAGTCTGTACATATAAATGTGTCTGTGTGTCGACTCAGTTCACTTGTCAATGCAAATCGGATATTAGCGGTCAATTTTTGTTCATAAACTGGAAAATGCAATTTTTATATTGCTACCTTTGCTTTTGTAATTTGCAAGCAGTGGAATCTCTTGAAACGGCAGGGGCACGTCAACCCAAGGCCAAGCAAATCATATCTCTAGGGCACGTCTGCCTAAGCATCGAAGAAAGGGCACGCAAGCCCAATTCCGTCAACTGGGGCATGCCGGCTCATTCAAGCATCTTTTTGTCTGGGTGCGCATCTCAGAAGCAAAAGATAGTAAAGTACTAAGGCTCAGTGGTAGTCCTTAGGCATTGTTGTCCTCTTAGGAGCCGCCCTTAGCTTACATCTGCATTTTCAATATCATACATGTCCTTGCATATTGTGTATATTAAATGTTGAAAGCAAGAAAGTAACCAGAATGGTCGCCATCCTCGATTTGTTTGCCAAGGGATGCGATGCAATATTCTGCGAAACCAATTCAACGACTGCCGGTCCTGTCCAAATCTCAACGGCTTGATCATTCTACACACTGATCTTCCCGTCTCAAATTCAACGACAACCGTTCCTATCAAATTTCTCAACGGCTTGATCATTTTGCACACTGATCTTCCCGTCTCCAATTCAACGACACTCGGTCATGTCCAATCTGCAATGGCTCGATCATATAGATTAATTATTCGCCCATCCAATCGGTCCACAACGACGATCTGTCCGTCCTGGTCCACCTGTCCGCAGCTAGTTGTTCCCCATGAGAGTCCACCTCAGCCTGTCCTATCCAAATTCGATCAACAAACGGCGATTCACTCGTCTACTTCTACTTCCATCCCCGGCAATGGACCGCATGTCCATTCCACCGATCAGGTTCCTTAAGTTTACAAGTCTACTTTGCTAGCATGCTTTGTTCTGGATTGCCTTGAGGGGTGTCTAGAAATCTTTGATGTTACTTGTACCAAGTCGATGGTGCTTCAAGTGCCGTCAAAGAGGGGCTACTGTAGACACCCCAATCTGGGCTTCCAGATTAGTTTACTCATGGTATTTGATTCCCCGATGATGAAACGGATCAAGAACACCCTGGGAATGACAAGTGTTTGAGCTTTGAGTGTTTGAAAAACCTTTGAACCTAACCCAATCCTAAGCCACTTCAAAAAGCCAAAAACCCTACTGGTCGCGCAATGGTCAAACTGCCAGGTGGTAGTCAACAGTCAAAGTTTGACCGTTGACCATCGTGCGCCAGACTGACTTCGTCGCACGATGTACCAAACTGCCACCAACTTTTCTTGAGGAGGAAGCTTGGCCACCAATGCAACTTCAGCCAGACCTTGTGGACTGGTTGAACTCCTCTGTTTGCAGCTCAAACCTACCTCCATCTTTCTCTATAAATACCCCCTTTGGTCTTCCATCCAAAGGGTTACAAAATTTCAAAAGGAAAAGCACACAAGCTCTAGTGCTTTTCATCCAATTTCACATTCCTCAAAATACTCATTCAAACACCCCAATCAATCTCACACTCAAAGCTCAATCTCTTTCAAACTCAACCAAAGGTATAGCATACCTACTATTTTCTGTTCTAATCCCTGAGGGGGCTAGCAGGGCTAAGGCTGGTAATCAATATCAGTCCTGGTCCTAAAGTTGGTAAGGTTTCAAAAACAGTAGAGGCAAGAACCAACATGCGACGGTCCCATATATGCGCATGACACTCTCACTTTATCGCGCGATGGACCGCGTGGGGATTGGTGTCTTGTTGTTTTTGTGTAGTTATTTACATATAGATCATGTTAAGCATGTTAAAAATTAGTTTACTGTTTTCCTTTGTTAGAATCTGCGAGTTTGTAGTTAATTTGCATTTCTGCTATTTTGGAGTACCCCTGGAATCATTCTGGACCTGTCCCAGAACCCAGAAATGCGTAAACCAAACACTGGTCAAATGGTTCAGACCATCACGGGCCAGGGCGCAACCATCGTGCGCTGGACTGACTCTATTGCGCGCCGGAGCGCACCCTCGCACGCCGGACTGCCTCTGATCAGTGAGTGGCCTTGCACGGGTAGCTCGGCCTTAGGCCATTATTTTGTCCCCATACTGTTTATGGGGTGTTTTATTAATTTGTAGGGCTTTTCAGCCTTTAAAGTGTATATTATGCTGCCTATAAACTGCGTGGTTTATCCTGGGTGAGCACTGGTCATTCTAGAGCCTAGAAGGGGGTAAAATTCAACCTGCTGGTAGGGCATCAACCCTTGCGCGATTGTCTGGGTCTGCCGCGCGATGGTTAACTTGCATGCACGTAGATCCGTGCATGCAAATTGGCCATTGTTTGTGTCAAATTCGTACAAACGAATTGTTTGATATCCAATCTCAGTTTTGAGTTTTATCTTATTAATTTTCTAGCATTTCATGCCATCCATGCTATCACTCACATCCTGCAAACATGTTACAGTTTAATCCTCGATTAATTGTTCCCCCACCCTAATTGGCTAAGAAATTGATTATTAATCAAACAGAATCGCAAATAAACATCTTTTGCAAATGCCTAAGTAGAGACCGATCTCTGGATTGGGCGAGAGGGGTGCCATAAAACCCTTCCCCTCTTGTAACTTGGCTCCCGAACCCATATATGGTTATGACGGACTGGTGCTTTCACTTTTTCAAATCAAACAGCGCGGCAATTGCTTCAAAATATGGTTCCTTGGGTGTCGGATCTTCAAACCCGAGTGGCGACTCTGTATTTTTGCGTGCGCTTGCCATCCCGCTTAGTGCTCCCTCGAACCGGCATTTAGAAAGGAACGGAATCCTTTTTAATGGGCACGTTGCCCACACATTTAAATAAACCTTATGTGCTATTAGATACTACTTTAGCGATATCTACCCCCATTGGAGAGGTAGTGATAGTTGGGGTGTCATACCCAAATTGTCAGTGTGTGTTAATGATAGGAAACTAGAAGTGAATTTAATTCATTTGGTTATGTTTGATTTTGACATTATTCTTGGCATGGATTTCCTATCAATGCATCATGCATCTCCAGATTGTTTTAATAAAGAAGTTGTATTTAGAATACTAGGTGAGGAGGAAATTAAATTCTATGGTGATAGATAGGGTTCTTTGAATGGTATGATTTCTGCATTTAAGGCAGCAAACTTGTTGAGGAAGGGATGTCAGGGATATCTTGATTTTGTGGTTAAAACTGAAAAAAAACCATTAGAGTTAGCCGATATTCCTATTGTGAATGAATTTCCGGACGTGTTTCCAAACGAATTACCAGGAATTGTGCCTTACAAGGAGGTGAAGTTTGCTACCAGGGATGAATCCTATTTCCATTCCACCTTACAGAATGGCACCAGCTGAATTGCTAGAGTTGAAGATTCAGTTGAAAGATCTAATGGATAAAGGGTTTGTACAATTGAGTGTTTCACCTTAGGGAGCACCGGTTCTTTTTATGAAAAAGAAGGATGGTACCATGCGTATGTGCATTGATTATCGGCAACTGAATAAGGTTATAGTTCAGAACAAGTATCCTTTGCCCAAAATTGATGATTTGTTCCATCAGTTGCAAGGGGCAGCCATCTTTTCCATGATAGATTTGAGATCGGGGTGTCATCAGATAAAAGTGAAGGACAGTGATGTGTCCAAAATGGCTTTCCGATCGAGGTATGGTCATTTTGAGTTTTTAGTTATGCCTTTTGGGTTAACTAATGCTCCTGCGGTATTTATGGATCTAATGAATGGGGTGTTTGAGCCATATCTGGATTCGTTTGTCATTGTGTTCATTAATGATATTTTGATTTACTCTCGAAATAAGGAGGATCACGAATGGCATTTGAGATTCATATTGCAGACATTGCAGGAGAAGCAATTGTACGGTAAATTGAGTAAATGTGAGTTTTGGTGTGATAGTGTTGTGTTTCTGGGTCATGTAATTTCCAGGGATGGTATTTGTGTTGATCCAAAGAAGATAGAGGAAGTGGTGAATTGGGAAAGAACAATAAATATTTCTGAGATCCGTAGTTTCCTTGGCTTGGCAGGGTACTATCGGAGGTTCATTCAGGGCTTTTCTGCTATTGCATTACCCATGACAAATTGACAAGGAAAGATGTAAGATTTACTTGGTCTGAAGAATGTAAAAATAGTTTCCAAGAGTTGAAGACTCGATTGGTAATAGCGCCAGTATTGACTATACTGATGGGTAATAAGGATTTAGTGATTTATAGTGATGCATCTCATTAGGGGCTTGGCTGCGTTCTGATGCAACGAGGTAACGTTATTGGGTTTGCGTCGAGATAACTAAAATATCACAAGCGCAACTATCCTACTCATGACTTAGTTGGCAGCAGTGGTTTTTGTTTTAAAATTATGGAGGCATTACTTGTATTGGGTGACTTGTGAAATTTACACGGACCACCAGAGTTTGAAATATTTGTTTATGCAGAAGGATTTGAATTTGAGGCAAAGGCGGTGGATGGAGTTCATCAAAGATTATGACAGTTTTATACACTATCATCCGAGGAAAGCCAATGTGGTTGCCAATGCTCTGAGTCGAAAGATAGCTGAGAGGTTGGCTTGTGATCAATGTACTTGTGTTGATATCTTTACTGAATTGGCGATGTTGGGAGTAGAGCTGGTTTTGACAAGAACTAATGCTTTGATAGCTCATATTAGAGTGAGGCCTGTGTTGATTGATCACATTCGGGAGACTCAATATCAAGATCGAAGGTTGAGGGGATTCAGAGATCAAGTGAGAAAGGGGAAACGAAAGGACTTCACAATTCGAGATGATGGAGTGTTGACGTATGGGAATCGGTTGTGTGTTCGTAACAATCTGAACTTAAAGAGAGAAATTCTAGAGGAGACTCATAAGTCACCGTATGCCATGCACCTAGGAAGCACGAAAATGTATCGGGATCTTGAGAACATTACTGGTGGTATGGGATGAAGAAGGAGATAGCTCGGCATGTGGCTCGTCATTTGGTGTGTCAGCAAGTAAAGGCGGAACATTAACGATCGACAGGTTTGTTGCAAAATCTTCCTATACCGAAGTGGAAATGAGAGCATGTGACAATGGATATTATGACAGGTTTGTCGCATTCTCAGACGGGGTACGATTCCATTTGGGTGATTGTGGACAAATTGACAAAATCAGCTCATTTTCTGCTAGTTAAGACTACGTATACTATAGATAAATATGCTCAGATTTACGATGATGAGATTATCAGATTGCATGGGGCGCCTATGTCTATTATTAGTGACAGAGATCCTAAGTTTACTTCTAGATTCTGGGCTATTTTGCAGCATGCCTTGGCTACTTCTTTGAAATTTAGTACCACTTTTCACCCTCAAACAGACAGGCAATCTGAATGAACTATTCAGACTTTGGAGGACATGTTGAGGGCATGTGTTCTTGATTTTAAAGGCAGTTGGAATAAATATTTGTTGACAATGGAGTTTGCTTATAATAATGGCTACCATAGCAGCATTGGCATGCCACCGTTCGAAGCTTTGTATGGTAGAAAGTGTTGGACTCCTATTTACTAGGATGATGTGAGAGAAAGGCATAACTTGGGACCGGAATTAGTACAACAAACTGCTGATGGTGTTAAACTCATAAGAGAACAGTTGAAAATTGCACAAGATCGACAAAAGATCTATGCTAATAAAAGGAGGCAGAACTTAGAGTTTCAAGTTGGTGATCGAGTGTTTATTTGTGTGTCACCTTGGAAAGGTGTTGTACGTTTCAAGGGTAAGAAGAAATTGGCTGAAAGGTATATTGGGCCATATGAGATCACCAGACGAATTAGAGCAACGACGTATCGTTTGGCTCTACCAGTGGAGTTGGCATGATTACACGACGTCTTCCATGTTTCAATGTTAAGGAAGTACATACTAGATCCATCTCATGTCTTGGGTATGGTACCGATAGAGCTGAAAGGAAACTTGACATATGTTGTGGAGTTGATTGAGATTTTGGAACGGGGGAAAACGTGTCCTTCGCTCCAAGGTAATACCGTTGGTGAAAGTGCTTTGGCGTAACCATACAAAGGAGGAAGCCACATGGGAAAGGGAAGAGCTGATGCGAAAGAATTATCCTCAGTTGTTTATTTCAAGTAACTAATTTTGTGGACGAAATTCCTTAGAGGGCGAGAGTTGTGAGACCTTGTTTTAAAATTAAGGGTTAAAAAGAAAAGGTGAATTTTATATTTGTGGTTTTATGAAGTTTTTATTAACTATAGGGGTGTAGGTGTAATAAAACCAAAAAAAAAAACCTTTATGTGCTGTGTGTGCACGTGTAAAACAAATGAGGTGCTAGGGTGCATGTGTGTATATGTGATACAAATCTATTGAAATAAATAAATAAATAAATCCAAAAGGGAGGCTCTGTTCTACGTGGAGAGAGAGAGAGAGAGAGAGAGAGAGAGAGAGAAGGCTTGGGAAATTGAAAACCCTAACTTGGTAAGCAACTCTTGCTTGTATTTTCATGGATATTGATCTAAAAAAATCCATTATGTTCATGGATTGATTTATTAGGGTTTCTAAAATCAATTGAACTATTTTTTGTTGTTTCTTATCTATGGAACTATTAAGTTTTATTAGAAGCAAAAGGATTGAAAGTTAGGACCTGAATTTGGTAACTAGGTTGCAGTTGGTTGAGTTCCTACAGGAATTTTATTGTGGAAACTGTGAATAATGGATGTTTTAAGTGCCTAAACCAAGTGGTACGTTATTGCTGGAAATTGCTTGTATGTGCTGAAATAATAGTTTATAAGTGCTGAAAACTGGGTTTAAGGTGCTAAAACTGAAGATAAGTGCAGGAAACATGAATTAAAGGTGCTGAATCTGTTAACAGGTTGCTGAAAAACTACTGTTGGGATGCTGAAATCGCTTAAATAACTGCTTGAAATCACTAGAAAGTGCAGAAAATATGTTTTATGTGCAGGGAATTGATAATGAATGCTGAAAATAAGAATTATAAGTGTTGTAACTGTGCAATAGTTGTTAGAAATTATTGTATTTCCTGAGAACATGCCTCAAAGTGTCATGATATGTGTTTATAGTTGCTGAAAATATGAGTTAGATGCCAAATTTAACTAAACTAGATGATGTGTTCCTTAGAATTAGTATAAAAGAGAAGTTGGAGCTTGTAGTGGCATTGGTGCGGTTATTCAATACTTGGTTATGAGAATTTAGACTTTGTGCTCATATGTGTGGATTATATGCTAGGTTCGGAGGTGACAACGATCACCGCGACTCCATGTAGGGAGTGAGCTTGTGTTGATTTTCCTTTTTGTTGGAGACCGAGGTGAGTGTTCGATTCATAGATATTCTTCGATTGGATTGAACTTGTGATATTGAACTGTGACTTTGTGTCGATGCGCAATAACGGCTAATGGTCAAACTTAGTGTTATGCTCCTGACTTCGTGTCGAATCAATGGCTTTATGCCAAAATTATGACTTTCTGTTGAGCTAGTGACTTTGTGTCGGATTAAAGACTATGTGCTGGTTATTTGGTTATGCTTAATTAATGGTGAACTTGGACTTTTTGGTTTCTATTGAACAACATCCATGTCTCATATACACTATTCAAACTCGTTCGGGGTTCCAGTTTTGTAGGTATAGGTCGATGTCCACTACAGGTCGCGTTTTGCATTTTGTGACTCGCTCAAGAAGTGCGTGGTTCAGGCCTGTGGGAGTCTTTGTCTCCCGACCCGGAGTTGATATTTGCTTAGTTTAGTTTTGGACAGTAGTTGGTTATGTAAAGTTTATTTCTTGACAGACTTACGCTGTAGTTTGTAAATGACAAATATTTTGAGATGTAAATAAAATGTGGCTGTTGAACTTTAGTTTTTTGTTATTCTTGGATTTGCTTGTAGTTGGTTGTCGTTGGGTTGTTGTTGCGTGTCGTATAGGGATAGGCTAATGAGGTGCTATTCCGGAATGGGGCGTGATAGAGAGGGTCACTATTTGCCGCATTAAACACATGTGGATTTAGACGACAAAATTCTCGCATAGCTACTAAGGCCCGACTATCCACATTATCCCTTGGAAGAGGTTGCAGAAGATTAGCTGTTGCAAGTGCCGCGACAATATCCCTAGCAAGACAGTTCTGAACATTCCTCACCCTCGGATTTGGCCCGGCCCCCAATTCTGCATCCCCACCAGGGTTCTCCCCTTGATGACTAACCTCATCCTCTAATGGTTCCGCACGGCCACGACCATGGCCTTAGCCACCCCAATTTCCGGCCCTACCTCGCGTTTTGCGTAACAGAGGCATCTTACTACAAGGATTAAAAGAGAAAATTATCAACCGCAACACATTTACTATGAGGTCAAACCCCCAACTTCTTAACATAGGTTAACAACTCTACTCCACTCTACGATAAGGTAAATGTAATACCACATAACTCCATGAATGTCAATCACACAAGCACACACATGTCATGTAAAAAGATGTAATACTTGTTGAACCCATGAGACTAAGTCTCCCCACAGTCTCGAGGTATTCTAAACTTATGCTCTGATACTAAGTTGTCATGTCCACGATTTTTAAAATAAAAATAATAACATTTCTAAATGAAATCCATCGCGAATATATATACATTTTCATACCCAAGAGGTTTCCCATAAAACATTCACAAGAGTACTATCATGTTCAAACGATTACAACTTTGGCACTCCGGCCTCAAATTCCAAATATTCGTTAGAAGAAAGAGAGTTTAGAGGTTTACATATTTTCCCTAAGTCAAAAGAATAAATATGAAATTACAGTTACATCTTCAAAAGGATTTTACAAAAGATGCCATGGTAATTCCTCCGTGTTAGCTTTCAAAAGTATGGTCAAATGCACAGCAAGCACTCCATGTCAATGCCTATGAGGTGTACCTGAAAATAATGATAGGTTGAGCTACACTAGCCCAGTAGAGAGTTCTATGCACAAACTATGTATCGATGAATAACCAATGCACTAGAAAGAACATAGTCAACAACGAAGTTTCACAAATGAACAGGAACATGCAACTGAATGACCAACACAATCTATAAGAACGTAACTCAATAATTCCAAGGTTCTCCATTTTCATTATGTCAAGTGTTCTCGATTTTATTTCTGGGCATTAAGGACCCCGTGCGTTCCGTATTCACTTCGGCATCACACCGTGCGATGGATCCGTGGCTTTCTTGTGCACTTCTGGGCATTTGGGACCCCGTGCGCCCCGTTTCCGGCATCACACCTTATAGTGGATCCGTGGCTTTCTTTGTATTGTTCTTTTTCTTGTTCCTCATTTCAATTTCCTTAATAACTTCATGCTCAATATATAACCAATCAATATCATTCATAAAACACGCCACAATATCCACATAAACCTTCAATTGCATAGACGACAACGGGACACCGTACTCATAGGAATCAACACGTTTCTTTTGTACGATGAGTGTTCAAGATGATAGATTGATCAATGAATCATTTGAAGTACGAACAATCAAGTTTGGAAAGTGATTTAGAGGTGATTAGAAAGTGTTAGGAGTGATCGGGAGTCAAAACAATCGACGGGGAAACAGCAGGAGCAAAACTGGACGTAAGGGTCTTGGTATCGATACACCTTAAAGTTGTAACGATACAACACTCACTGTCCAGAAAGATAACCTTGTAGTTGTAGACACCCCAATTGGCCTAACAATTATTTCAAGTCCCACCTTGGGGACCATCCTGTTGATGAATGGATACAGTGATTGTTGATTGACTTCTCGTGAACCCGTGGACTTATGGTGAGTATTTTTAGCCACTTAAAGGACCCAATCCAGAGCCATATAGCCTTTCAGACAGAAATACAGCATCCTAGGAAAATACATTACGACTGATTCTTCGGCCACCAGATCCATTCATCGGCTGCCAAATCCATTCTTTGGCCACCAGATCCATTCTTCGGCCACCAAATCCATTCCTCGGCTGCCAAATCCATTCTTCGACCACCATATCCATTACTCGGCTATCAGATCGCCTTTTTCTAAAATTCTGGAACGTTCTGTCAATCATTTGATTGATGCACCAAAACCCTAGCAGCCTTTTTCCGATTCTTTAGGGCTATGAAAAAGATTCGAGCAGAGATCTTCTAACCCTATACTACCTTATTGATTCACGCCATTTGATTGGCCAGAGTGAGTCATCCCATGCCTCTATAAATAGGCCTTAGGGTTCTGAAATTAACATTCAATTCCTCCATCTCATAGCTCCAAGCTCTGTAAATTTTCAATATCCTCTCTACAAACGCCCTGAACCTTTGTGAGCAACCGCATCCCAAGCGATCAAACCCCGAAGTACAAACCCTAATCCTAGGGTTTCGAGAAGAAAATCAATCAATTACCCTCAATCCGAAGCAATCAAGCACTGAGGGATCAAGGTGGTGAGGCCCAAGGGCCTATGGTTTGATTCATCTTTTGTTTTTATACTTTAATCGTAGTATTTAATTCCTGATTAATGCTTTGTTCTGGTGTGAGGAAGAACATCAGTTGGAGAATCAATCATTTGGCCGATACATATATCCAGGGGGATTCCTCGTCCGTGACATCAATTCACCGGCCAAGGGATCTATTTGATGGGACATATTTGTTTTCTGCTTATTCTAATGCATGCTTTCAATTATCGTACTGGCTCACTTTATCAACTATTAAAGGCTAAAAATCAGATTATGTGTTAGCATTAAATATAGAAAATATGCATTGTATGTTGAATGATTATAGGCCAATCTCACAACTGGGCAAAGAGGGATAACATCTTCCCCTTATTGTACTCTTGGCTCCCGTACTCGGAATCTCTATTTATTTTTTCTAGTTTTAACAAACTACGTGGCGACTCCATTTTGATGATAACCGTTATCGTGTGGCGATGTTCCTAGCCATGGGAATATCTACGATCTTGGTTTATGAAGTGGAACCAAACAATCATGATCAATCTATATGGCAATGCCCCACTTGGGAGGTGTCTACAGTAGTATCGATACACACTTAATGTTGTATCAATACCATAACGTTTCAAGCAGCGATTTTATAGATTTTCAGAGGCAGGCATGACAATAAAACCCAACGATCCATGGCACGATCAAAGAACAACAATCACTCATAAATACATAGAATGAGCGAGAAATCCTTACCTCAAGGTTAGAAGCTTCAAATACGAGATCAAGCAAGCGAGCCCTAGCTTTCCAACTTCGAAATCAACCAAGAATGACTCCAAGCCCAAACCCATGCGATCCAAGGCTCGTATCGAGCATAGATGATCGATTGAAGGTTGAAATGTGAAGGTTTGGAGGTTGATTGGTGAGTTTTGGTGTGTGTGTGAGAGAATGTGAAGGTTTGGAGGTTGATTGGTGAGTTTTGGTGTGTGTGTGTGTGTGTGTGTGTGTGTGTGTGAGAGAGAGAGAGAGAGAGAGAGAGAGAGAGAGAGAGAGAGAGAGAGAGAGGGAGGGAGAGAGCCATGAGAGGTAGAGAGTGAGTGAGTTGGGGATTATGATTCCCTACACATACACACATACTAGGACACAACAAATCACACTTGCACTCCTTCCACTTTCAATCCTATCACATTGACCCCTAATCAAATAAACCCTATAAACCCTCCTCATTTATTCCATATCCTATCATTAATTAAACTTTTAAACAATTTTCAAAAATACAAGTCTCTACAACTTGCTTTGTAAGGTTGAATAGGTGAGAACTCTTTTGGTATTATCTATATAATGCGAAGATCTTTTATTGAAATGGATTTATTTAAATATGTTAAAAATCAAGGGCGTGACGTGCCGGACGGGCGGGATTTTCATAGACCTCAGTCACGATCAGTTCTTCACAGCTCAACCAATCTCCTACTTGAAGATTGATCCACAGTACTCCCCCAAATTTCGACAGTTATCAACAATTTCCATTAGTCATCAATAGAACACCCATAACAACTATCTCCACAACCTCAAGTTTGGAGACCAACTAAAGCTACCCAACTTCAACTTGTCAACTATCACAACCTTTATCAACATATGTGCTGGATTCTTACAAGACGAATGACCTTGTGCGAGGAAAATTAGTAAGAAAATTTTATTTTGTCGCTAAAGAATGACAATTTGCGAGGAAAACCAAATTTCCTAACAAAATCCGTTTGATTAGGTAATAATAGTTGAGGAAATTAGTTTTGTCGCCCAAAGATCCTTTATGGCAAGGAATTTACATTTTTCCTCGCAAAAGGAAACCCGCCAGATTTGTTTGGATGCTAAGGCGAGGAAAAAATTTCGTTGCGAAGTTGTGTCAAATTTGACTGTATAGGGCAAGGAAAAATTTTGTTGCTAATTGTTATTGGCGCCATTCGGGGAAAAAAAGCTAACGGGACTTCAAATTTTCATACAAGGAAAAAAAATTTCCTTAAAATTAAAAAAGGCTTAAATAACGTCGTTTGAGAAGGGTTAAGTTTAGTGAATTAGGAAAAGTCCAGACTCATAATTACTCTCTTCCCCTCTTTGCACATCTCTGTCCTTCTCTCTCCGAAGTCGACGATGATTCTGAAGTTGACGATGTGAGCTCCACTAGTCAAACGATCTCAAAATTCCAGGTTTAATCCACCCCCTCTCTTATCCTATGTCAAGGTGTGTTTTTTTGTTTGGTAGAAATCGTTTTGTTGGAACTCGTATGTATGAAGAAGTTTAGGCCGATATGGGTAGTGGGTTTATTTTTCATTTTTAAAAATTGCTCTTCGTTGTCTTGAGAGAGCTGGAACTAGCTACAAAGAAGAAGTTTGATTGATTTGACTAGTGAAGAAACAATTATTTTAGTTTAAAACCTAAATCCCCCAAAAAGGGGGCTGACAACTCTCTGTTATTGTTTTCGAGGAAGTAAGAACTAGCTGCAAAGAAGAAGTTTAGGCCGATTTGGATAGTGAAGAAATAATTTTTTTAGTTTAAAACCTAAATCCCAAAAAAAAGGGCCGAGGCCGATCGATTCGCTTCGAACTCAACCACTGTGGGGTCTGGACACATTGTCACGGAACTATAAAATCAAACACTTTTAGGAATGAGTATTTTATTAGACATGTTTGTGTTGTTGTTTTGTTTGTGTCGTTCTCACAACTCTGTGGTTAAGGAATTTTCAAAGGAGGTATTACTAGAGTATGAACAAGTACTAGTAGTAATATTATGTTAGAAAATCGGCCCTTGTTGTCCGTCATAAATTATAATATATTACATGGTATTTTTGGATATGGATTCTGGTATGGATTATGATATGTAGTTACGTTTTTTTTTTTTTGTATTGATTTTCCTAGAATGTTGTATTTCTGTCTGAAAGGCTATATAACTTTGCATTGGATCCTCTAAGTGGCTAAAAGTACTCACCAAATATCCAGAAGTTCACGAGAAGGGAATCAACAATCACTGTATCCATTCATCATCAGGATGGTCCCCAAGGTGAGATTTGAAATAATTGTTTTTATCTTTCGGCCACTAGATTCATTCCTCGGCCACCAGATCCATTCTTTAGCCACCAAATCGATTCCTTGGCCGCCAAATTGTCTTTATCCAGAATTCGAAAATGTTCTATCATTCGTTTGATCGACGCACCAAAACCCTAGCAACCATTTTCTGATTCTTCAGGGCTGCAAAATGAGATTCAAGTAGAGATGTTCTAACTCTATACTCCCTTATTGATTCACAACATTTGATTAGCCGGAGTGAGTTATCCCATGCCTATATAAAGAGGCCTTAAGGTTCCAAAATTAACAACTCAATACACCCTTTCATGAGCTAATACTTTGCAGAATCTATCTTCTATACTCTCTCTACAAAAGTCCAAAACTATTATAGGCAGCTGCGGTCCGACGATTAAACCCCTGAAGTACAAATCCTAACCCTTGGGTTTCGAGAAAGAAGTCAGTTAATCACCCTCAATCCTAAGCAATCAAGCAACTAAGGGATCAAGGTGGTGAGGCCCAAGGCCTATGGTTTGGTTCTTTTATGCTTTTTTAAATTAATCGTAGTATTTTGATTTTCTTTTATGTGTTGAAGAGTTAAATAAAGCAAGTATACATCTTATGTCGAACGATTATGGGCTAGTCTCACAATTGGGCAAAGAGGGCTGCCTAACACCTTCCCCTTATTGTACTTTTGGCTCCTGTACCCAGAATCTCTACTTGTTTTTCCTAATTTTTATAAATTAGGTGGCGACTCTATTTTGATGATAACCGTTATTGTGTGACGATATTCTTAGCCATGGGAATATCCACGATCTTGGTTTATGAAGTGGAACTAAAACAAGCATGATCAATCTGTATGGCAATGCCCCGTTTGGGAGGTGTCTACGGTTTTTGGCGACTCTGCTAGGGATTTGAGAGCCATAACTAGAAAATTTGACATAGGGTTAATACTTGCTTTTTTTTTTTTTTTAATTCTTGTATCATATGCATCGAGCGACAACCTCGTTGAGTTCACCTAATATACCGGCATGTCACGGGCTATGTTAGGGGTTCCAGCAAACTCTGCAATTACCTGTACCTAGTGGTATATCAAAACGAGAATCACCCGATTGCCGCCTATGATCGGCTGGTGAAAAGACCGGTGCCCTTTGACAACAGAGCAACCTTGAGACCACCCAAACCATACATGTGATTAGAAGAGCCATAGAACTTATCAAAATAAGGCAGGATCCCGTAGGTTAGGAATCTACTTACATCTTTTCTAGAAGTTCTTCCTCACACCTTGTATATGTTATTGTAACATCGCTTTTTGTGCAGAAGGGTTGGGGCTTGAACTAAGAGCCCTAACTCTAAGTCTTTATAGCGGAGCACTCAGGCACAACATTGCCTGCAAGGTATATTTGTGGTAAGTTGAAAGTATCACTGCTTACTTCCTACTCCTACTTCACTTGAAGCACCACGAAGCATAGATTTCTAATGCAACATCAAACAATGGCAGTAGCGTAAGCCATCCACTGAAAATCGAATTGAGGTTGCTCCAGCAATCTCTACTTTGAAAGGTCGAGAGAAAGGAGGAGTACGAAGTGGAAAAGTAGGTTATGGGTGATGGCATGCAAAATTGAGGATATTATCGGTAAAAGTGGCAATATTCAAATGGATGATTCAACATGACAAGTTTAGGACTTTGATTCCTATTTCCAAATCGGCCAAGCAATCCATCTTTCAAAATTCAAAATTATGAACATGCTTACTGCAACAAGCTGGTAAGATTTAGGAGTTAATCAATGTGGTGACAAGTAATCATGTGGACACCAGTTATATCAATCATGTTCTGAGAAAGAAAAAAAAGGAAAAACTTGTTGAATGAGTTTCTGAAAAATCAACACCGATGTGGTTAACATCGAGTATCATTTGGTTTAGCCACCCCATCATACTTGATTTGCATATTAAAGGCAATAAGTGTGTCGGTGTGTGTAATGCATAAACAATTGATTTTGGATATCTCAGCTTAAGTGTTATCGGGTTTTTGCTTCTCCTAAATTTTGGATTTGGTCTAAGACGTGACAGCGATGGCTGACAAGAAGATTAAAGCTCTGGCCGCTAAAGTTGATGTATTGGCTAAATCAGTGGCTGCCCTAGCCACCATTGTTCACAGTTTGCAAAGAAGTTTTCCACAAGCTCCGCCTCCACCTCCCCCTGCTAGATGGATGGAGAAAGCAGTTCAAGCGAAAATTCATTTTGCCAAGGACAGACAAGGAAGAACAATGATGAACCTACAGCCTCAACATATGGACAAGTCAAGGGAGAAATCACCCAACCAAAAAGAAGCCTTCCCAACCATACCTTTGTCACCAATGCCAGCAGTGCTATGTTTCCACTAAATCCATCCAACACACACCTGCTCACCAGAACCACACTTCTAGAAATCCCAAACGTCATGCACTCCGCCACATCCGAAATCTTAACTCATCCCTATCTCAAGCCCTGCCTACCCTAGTCGAACAAGGACTCCTCGAACCTTTAGAAACTCAGTTGCCCTACCCATCATTTGGCCCAAACTATGATCCTACCAAGCATTGTGCCTACCATCAGATTTCTAGGCATGAAATTGATCATTGCATCCAATTGCAACGTGATATCCAAGAACTTATTGATCAAAGGGTGTTCTGATCCGGCCAAGTTGAATGTTTGAGCGGCAATAGCCGAGTTTGTCACGTCTTAGTCTGAGTGTTGAGTCAATGTTTTTTGTAGTTTTTTTTTACAATCCGAGTCTTAGGTTTATTTTCTTTTAGAAGTTTGAGTCTTGAGTTTATTTTCTCTTAAAATTAAAGTCATTTCGTTCATCATGGTTTTTGACCAACTCTTTGCACTCAACATGAAATGTGAATCTCCTTAAACATGAACTATGAATGACCTGATTCTCTTTAGAGATACGTAGGCACCTTATGGTCGGCCACATTTTTGAAAATGTTTTCCTTGTGCTAATTTCTGCCATGGAATACTCATGATAACATTAAGTGTTGAAAACAATCCTCAAGGGTTTCGAAGTAATCTCATGATATCGCTTGAAACACATCATGACCACTTGAGCTGTCAAAACCACTGAATGAGTTATGACCCATGTCATTTATGTTGAGTTAAGGGGGAGTTGAAAACATTTATGTGTTCTCATTGAACTGTTCATAAGAGGAACATGCAGTTGAAGATAAAAGAAGAAAAAAATGACCTCGCTAGATTGAAAACCCGAAAGTGCAGTCTAGGCAAAAGTTAGATCGTGAAAAAGGAAATGAAAATTTAGCCATGTCTCCACGCACCCACTTTGAGTCTCAAGACTTGTCCTCAATTTTTAAAGAACCCCTTGGTTAAACATCAAAACCTCTTGATCTCTTGGTTAGGATTCTAGTTGCTCTGTCAAGTGCTGTAAAATGAAGAAAGGTCATCATTTCTCTACCCAAACACTTATCCCTTGCTAGCCACATTGAGCCTCTGAATAGTTTCTTTCGAATAAAGCCTACTAAAGAGCCAATCCCTGCACTGGGTTAGATAAAAATGCAATGAGAGATAATAAGAAAATGGAAAGTGAGCCCCGAATCATATGAGGGGTATTTGGAAAAGAAAAGAGGAAGAATAAGAGAAACACATCATCCCTTCTAAAACAGGGAAGCATTTTGAAGAAGACATCCCTTCTGATACAAAAACAAGGGGCATTTTGAAGAAACACCTTTTTCATACAAAATGGACTGATTAGATGGTTGCTAGTCTTTGAACCTGTATGAGTAGAAAGTAGGTTTGAGCCGTTATATCCCTTTCTTTCCTAAGCCAACACCCTAGCCTACAATATGGTCTATAATACAGTCCTCTCGGATTGAAGGACGCGACTTAGCAACAAGGTCCTAGATACTAGGGGCATAACCAATGTGGAAGGTATGGACAAGGAAAAGAGGTAAAGGGGCATAACTGCATCCCTTTTTTTAGAAGAAGCACACAATCTCCCAAGAGGCGCATAGCGGTCACTTATCAATCCTACTCAAAGTAATCAATTCGCCCTGAGACACTACACTCGCTAGGGGCATGGGTTCATGGAAATGTTTTTCGTCTCTTCACGATTGAGTGGTTTAAATGTGAGTCATGTAGATAAAATGATGTGGTTTTGAAATCCCCAAGGAAAAACTTTCAAAATTGATTTTATCCTAAGAATTTTTGACACAACAATACAAGCTCAATCACTTATTTGCAAATTTTCACGGAGCTAACATGGGTTTCCCATTTCATGAGGAGTGTAGCTAGATGGTCTCTTAGCCAAACAATATTTTTAGTGGTGCTGCCAGAGTATTGCGGTCTTTCAAATCACCTGGCTAGTGTAAGTAATAAGTCATTGTCAGCCTCCCTAAGGCAAGGGGAAGCATTGGATCAAATACGTAAAAGTTGAGATTTCCAGAATACATTGCGGATTTACATACATGTCAGTATCATCCTGTCTTTTGCATTGATCTCTTGATCCTAGTAGTTGTCTTAGTTACACGAGCTAACTCCAAGTAGGAAGTGTTCTTATGCTAAAGTAAGGTAGGTTCAGCAAGGCATCATGGCCGTCGTCTCTATGCAAGGAGTGAAGTGAGCTGTGGATCCAGTTGGGCAAGCTCCCTGCGACGGCCAATCCACCCCGCCTTCGTTGCTGAGTTTACTAACAATTTTGCAGGAGCAACAAAGGGATGCGCTATGAAATCTATCTCCCTGCCAACACACTTGGCCTTCAAAAAGAAGAAAGCTTAGCCTGAGGGGCGTCATATCCTGCGGAACACCTCAACTCTTTTGTGGGATGCTGTTACACAACATTGTCAAAAACATGTCAAGATCTCTTCCAAACAGTAAAAGGAGCATTGTAATCACATTTGTTGCTATTTATGTCGCATATTTCTATGCTAGGGGAAATTAGATTGTTTTCATGCATAGCTGAAGTAGGATCAGGCATCCAATGCCTAAACAAGGGGCTTCTATTTCTTTCCAAATGTTCAATTCAATATGCATATGTGTCATGGTTGCAAACCATATCACCCAAAGTGGTTCAACACTTGAACTAGGGTTCTCGAAGTATGGTGGTCATCCCCCTGACAGTTTAATATAGAAAGGATTTCGGCCCGTGGCTGATTCCACATTTGTTGCATGTTGTTTTTCCTATTGAGTATTACTTTCTAAACTATTCAAATGTGGATTGCAGGCCATGATGGACCTCTCGACATCCAAATGCTAAGCAGGATTTTGGTCCTCACGATCACTCTAGTCCTTGGGACCGAAAAAATGCAAGCTATAGGCTACATCAAGTTTTATGTCTATGACCAATGGAGCCAAAACAAAAGAAGCTAGAAGATAGCCTCGTAACTACTCCTGAGCAAACTCTACAATTGGCACCATGTTAGCAGCATTAAAGTGGCTTCGCACTTCGCATCTCCATAGCTCCTTGCTTCATGCTTTCATCTCCATGTTAGCAGCTCTGCCTTCATAACTCAGAAGCCTTGCACTTGCTCTTCAGTAGCACCATGCACATGCCTTGTCGTATTCACAACCTTGTCTAGTTTCATGAAACTCAGAACAACTCTACACTCAGGCAGCCTCGTGCTCAGCAGGTTCAATCTCAACAGTACTCTACACTCAGGCAACCTCATGCTCAGCAATACAATGCCAACTTTTGCTACCCCAAGCTCACATTTTGAAGATAAGCAGCCTCTCTACTTCCAGGTCAGTGAAATAATCCTGTGGCTTCCACTTAATGCATTGAGTGAACATTTATGCAGTTTTGAGTTGACAGCCAACAAGAAAAAGCACATGCATAAAAGCTTATAAATGGCCCAGTGCACACTCCGGAAGGCATCCCGTCAGCAGAGGCGTTAGAAATCCATTTAACAAGGTTAAAATTAAAAGGCAAAGGAAATCTCCTAGGAGTGTATAAGGATCATCTCGTCAACAAAGATGATAAAAATTTCCAAAACAAGTTGAATTTGTCAAAGGTGGCAATAGAAGCCTCTTAAAGCATATGTGTGGGTCACCCAATTAATCGAAGTGATGGAACTTTCTTTGACACCAAGTTGAAGAAGGCAATGAAAATCTCCAAAGGCAATAACAACCAACAGGTTTCACCCAAAGCATTTAAATAAGTCGATGGAGTCAATGTGGGAATATGGTCAGATCAGCCTTAAGAGGCATCCTAAGCATGAGGAATCTAGCCTTGGGGACACTCCTGAGCAAGTGGAATGCAGCTAAATCTAGCGAATAGGATATAGCTGAAATCTAGCAAGAGGAACGTGGCTAAATCTAGCCTTGGGGGCAATCCCAAGCATGTGGAATCCAGCCTTGGGAGCATTCCCAAGCATGCACCAACATCAGATTGAATCAAAAGTCTTGCATAGGTTGTCAAATGTCTGCCAGAAGTGCTCAGTCTAGCCTTAGGTTCATTTCGAGCATAAGGAAACTAGCCTTCCCAAGCTTAAGAATGATCAAGTATCAATCAAAGCCTTGCAAGGGCTACCAAGTACATGCATTCAGTCTAGCCTTGGGAGTATCCCAAGCATGTGGAATTCGCTAGGGAACATGTCGAAAATAGCCTTGGGGGCATACCTGAGCATGTGGAAACTCTAAGCACCGGTGTTGAATCCACATTAATTGGGACTTTTTTTGAACTGTCTTTGGGATTGAAAGATCGCAATTACTGGATGCTTGACCATTGAGGATTGTAAACTATGAGCTCTTGCTCGTAAAGCCCATGGATCCTTAATACCTCAAACTCAGGCTCTACGCCCCAATTATTGTGCCTCAGAAGTACAACAGCCGTCACATCCTATTCTAAAGCTCGATGCTCACTACCATCAAGCTACCCAGTTGCTCTATGCCCGTAAACTCACTATTTCAAGCTCCGTGCCCATTACCTCAGTAGCCTCGTGCTCATTATCTCAACAGTTTTGAACTCATTATCAGCAGCTCTATGCCCGCAATCTCAGTAGCAATGACTCTGTGCTGACTACTCCAAAAGCTCAGTAACCCCGTGCTCTCCATCTCGATATTCACTACCATCAAGTCACTCAGTAGCTCTATGCTCATATCTCAGCAACACCAGCTCCATAATCACTATTTCAAGTCACTCAGCAGTGCTACGCCCACAAACTCAGCGGCTCTACTCCCACAAGTAACTCTACTCTCATCAACAAGATATCATCTATTCTCAAGCTATATGCTTGAATGCTCAAAGTCCAACACTTTGAATGCTCGAAACTCTTCGAATGCCCAACCACTGTGTACTAGATGCTCAAGTGCTACACTTGAATGCTCAAGCTCTATGCTTGAATGCCCAACCACTGCGTATTGGATGCTTGAACTCTATGTTCGAATGCATAAAGCTTATACTTTAAATGCTCGAGCTCTACGCTCTGAATGCTCAAGTCCATAACTTGAAAGAAGCTCTACGCTTAAAACAAACACACACGCACGAGCCCGTGCACATAAGCACAAATTGCATCACCATTGTCATCGAGTCTGCATTACCATCATCACCATATACTATGTTTTGCATCTTTTCTCTCACTCATGAAATAGGTCATTCCTGCATACAACAAGCTCTACGCCTTTGTTCCATCACGTCAAAGCCTTAACCGACCCCTCAGGCTTTTGCCTTATGATCGATACCGGCTCTACGCATCACTTCAAGCTCCAAGCTCCAACTCCTCAGGCTCTTGCCTTATGATCAATACCTGCTCTACTCCTCGATTCCATCATTTTAAGCTATTTGTTCCTTGTCCCCCCCCCCCCCCCCACATATTTCAAAATCGGCGTCTGAATCCCCTCAATCAAAGGAAGGATGATCATGAAAAGCAATCAACTCACCCACTGTGTACTTGTAGACAACCCAATTTGGCCTAACGATTATTTCAAATCCCACCTTGGGGACCATCTCGATGATGAATGGATACATGATTGCTGATTGACTTCTCGTGAACCCATGGACTTATGGTGAGTACTTTTAGCCACTTAAAAGACCCAATCCAGAGCCAAATAGCCTTTCAGACAGAAATACAGTATCCTAGGAAAATCTATCTTTCGGCCGTAACACTGATCTCATGACCTCAACATCTTTCTTTCACCCGTGAAACATGTTGATTGAAAATCTCACTGAGATCGATTCCTCGACAGCAAGATCTATTCTTCGGCCGCCAGAACTATCCTTTGGCCGCCAAATCCTTTAACCGACAGCCAGATCGTATATTTTCAAGATTCTGGAATGTTCTGTCATACGTTTGATCTGATCCCCAAAACCCTAGCAGCCTTTCTCCGATGCGTTCATGCTACGAAAGCAGAATCATCTAAAGGTCTCATTGCCCTAGAATTCCTTATTTATTTACGCCATTAGATTGGCCGGAGTGAGTCACCAATTGCCTACATAAAGGGCCCTTAGGCTTCCAAAATTAACATATCAATTCACCCTCTCAGGCTACGAAACTTTGCAAATATACTCTGTCACATCCCCTTTACAAAAGCCCTAACCTTTTGAAGGCAATCGTAATCTGACGATCCAAACCCCGAAGTTCAAACCCTAACCCTAGGATTTTCGAGAAGCATATTAGTCAATCTCTTTCAATCCGAAGCAATCAAGCCACTAAGGGATCAAGGTGGTGAGGCCCAGGGGCCTTAGGTTTGTTTTATTTTCAGTTTATGCATGCTAATCGTCGTGATTTGATTCTCTGTTAATTATTTAGTCTGGTGTGAGGAAGAACATCGGCTGGATGTTCGATCCATCGGCTGGTACATTGAACCAGAAGGATCTCTTGGCCATGACATCCATTCATTGGCCCCGAGATCCATCTCTCTGGGACATCTTGTTTTATTCTGTCCTTCTGATGCATTTTTCAATTATCATCTCGACTCATCATTAATTATGTAAATGCTAATTAATCAAATCTATGTGTTTAGAATTAAATAAAGCATGAATTAACCTTATGTCGAATAATTATGGGTCAGTCTCGCGACTGGGTAAAGAGGAGTGCCTAACACTTTCCCCTTACTATATTCTTGGCTCCTATACCTGGAATCTCTACTTGTTTTTTCTAGTTTTTATAAATTGGGTGGTGACTCTGTTTTGATGATAACTGCTATCGTGTGGCTATGTTCCTAGCCATGGGAATATCCACGATCTTGGTTTATGAAGCAAACAAACAATCTGTATGGCGAATCCCCACTTGGGAGGTGTCTACAATATTGATCTACCCAAAAATACTAAGGATGCTCTCAGCAAAAATTTCCCTAACAGCTCTGCGCTCCTTCAACTACTCTTCGTCAAAATCTTGGCATGGCCTAAGTACGTTGCACTACGGCTTTTTAAGCCTAAAGGTACATCTTCTGTCTCTAACCCTTTGAACTTTTTCTTTTTATTGCCCCCCTAACTACGATTGGTCTGAATTTCCCTTGTGGAATACGTAGGCAATCTCTCAACCCGACCATAACTAAAACCTTCTCAAAAAACCCTTGGAATAGTTATTCAACAAAATTGAAGTTGTTTTACGGCTTTGACTCTTACTTAAACATGTCTCGCGATCCGTCTAAGTTCAGTCAAAGAGAGGCATCTGTAGACACCCCAATTTGGCCTAACGATTATTTCAAGTCCCACCTAGGTGACCATCCCGATGATGAATGGATACAGTGATTATTGATTGACTCCTTGTGAACCTATGGACTTTTGATGAGTACTTTTATCCACTTAGAGGACCCAATTTAGAGCCATATAGCCTTTCAGACAAAAATACAGCATCTTAGGAAAATCTATCTTTCGGCCACTAGATCGGTAGATCCATTCCTCGGCCACCAGATCTATTCATCGGCCACCAGATCAATTCCTCAGCCACTAGATCCATTCCTCGGCCGCCAGATTCATTCCTAGGTAGCCAAATCGTCTTTTTTAAGAATTTTGGAATGATCTGTCATTCGTTTGATCGACGCACCAAAACCCTAGCAGCTTTTTTTAGATTCTTCAGGGCTACGAAAAGAGATTCGAGCAAAGATCTTCTATTCCTATACTACCTTATTGATTCACAGCATTTGATTGGCCGGAGTGAGTCATCCCATGCCTATATAAAGAGGCCTTAGGGTTCTAAAATTAACAACTCAATACACCCTCTCACGAGCTAATAGTTTGCAGAATCTATCTCTTATACTCTCTCTACATAAGCCCTAAACTCTTGAAGGCAGTCGCGGTCCGACGATCAAACCCCCAAACTACAAATCCTAACCCTAGGGTTTCGAGAAAGAAGTCAATCAATCACCCTCAATTCAAAGAAATCAAGCAGCTAAGGGATCAAGGTGGTGAAGCCCAGGGGCCCTATGGTTTGGTTCTTTTATGCTTTTGTACATTAATTGTAGTATTTTGAATTTCTGTTAATCATTTAGTCTGGTGTGAGGAAGAACGTCGGCTTGATTTTCGATCCTTCGGCCGGTACATCAATCCAAAAGGATTCCTCAGCCGTGACATCCATTCACCAGCCGAGGGATCCATTCTCTGGGACAGTTTATTTTCTGTTTTGATGCATGTTTCCATTACCATTTTGGCTCACCTTATCAACTATTAAAGGTTAATAATCAGATTACATGTTGAAGGGTTAAATAATGCAAGCATACATCTTATGTCGAATGATTATGGGCCAGTCTCACGATTGGGCAAAGAGGGGTGTCTAACACCTTCCCCTTATTGTACTTTTGGCTCTCGTACCCGAAATCTCTACTTGTTTTTTCTAGTTTTTATAAACTAGGTGGCAACTTTGTTTTGATGATAACCATTATCATGTGGTGATATTCCTAGCCATGGGAATATCTACAATCTTGGTTTATGAAGTGGAACTAAAACAAGCATGATCAATCTGTACAGCGCTGCCCCATTTGGGAGGTGTCTACACAAACGGTATGAAAAACTTCATCATACTATGTTCTCTAGCAACTCAAAAGAAAACCAAATATGAGAGGGAAAGAGACAAAAGAATGAAGGAGGACAATGCGAGACTAAAGGCTACTGGGGTTAACAGTATACTAGCTAATTTGAGGGGGTTTTCTTTGCCAAACTGTACAAATGTGAAGAGAAGGGGTACTGGGAATGGGAATGGGGTAGATGATCGATCCTGACTATATGCCACCAAGTAATCATGAGGACGTCAATGATGATGAGTCCTTAGATTCTTTTGAATGTGAGGTACAATATGGATGATATAATGAGTGCTTTTATGTGTGTGGCTTTACTCAATTTTGTTTTATGTAGTGTTTATACTTTTCATGTATTGTGTTATGTTAGCTCCAATAAATGCAAGATCACAAGTTGAGCTCCAGCATGACTCGACTCGTGTCCTTAAGAGGATGACTCGTTCGACGACACATCTTGTAGTTGAGTCCTAGCCCTCACCACCTCCCAATGTAGAAAAACAAAGTGAGCTGGCTCCAAGTAGCAGTGCTTGTAAGATGTTGAAGTTTCATTGATGGGGATATTTTAAGTTTAATTTTTTTCATTGAATAACTAAATAATATTTTTGTGCCATTATAGTAACTCCTAATAGATGCAGACGTGGCATATCACGTGAACTAGATATCCAAAGACTTGTTGACAAATCTGGAAAACTACTTGTTCCCATCCCACAAGAGTATCGTACTCCGGTGGGGATTTACGCTTCTAAGTTGGCCTGTAAGATTGGTGTTGAGGTTCGTGCACAAGTACAAGACCGAAGTGTTAAAAGTTGGAAGGCTATGGATGAAGGTATTAAGGCACCTTTGCTTCAATCCCGAAAGGTACTTGCAATACCTATTTATTTTTGTAGCCGATGGCACATAGTTAATGATTACTACAAAATCTTTTTATAGGATTAGTTTGACTTTAAAGGAGATCCAATTGATGTCAACAAGGCAATAATAATAAGGTGTGGGTGGAGATTGAGTGATTACACCCACAGGTTGTATGAAAAATTCAAAAAGCTTAAAGCAACCAATGGGAAATCATATGCAAGAAGTCACCTACCTCCTCAAGTTAACATGGAGCAGTGGACTTGTTTGATTCAAAATAAGTGGACAAACAAAGATTGGCTGGTAACCAAAACTTGTACCATTCTATATTGTACTTGAACACTCTAAAACTTGAATCAAGTATTAGGCTTTGTGAGTTGACCATGGAGTGACTCTGCACTTAGACTTGGATAACATGCTACAATATTTTGTAGTTGATCTTTAAGAAAGAATGTCATCTCAGCTTCGCTAGTTTGCCTTGCTGCAGCTTTGTTTGTACTAGTTTTCCTTTATGTGAATGTTCATGTCCTCATTTGGTTCCTACCATATAAGCATGGGCTCATTTCAATGTTTCAAGTACTGTGTTTTCTTATTTTTGTTGGTTGCAACAAGACAAAGCACAGATACGGGACGAAGTCTCTTACAGTTAGAGTACACGAACATGTGTGTTTTCATTTGTCTCTAGGTTTGATGAGCTCATTAGCATGCTAAGTTAACCTCTTGAAAATGAAATAACATCTCAAGCTCTAAAAAAGGGTACACTGGACATGTTGGGAGTGCAAATAAGCAACAATAGAAGATAAATGCCAGCATGATGGAGTTTTTTATTAAAAAAGGGTACATTAGACATGTTGGGAGTACTGAAACATCATCTAATGATTTATTGGTTAGTAGAATTCATTTATCCTTTTCAAACTCTTTTATTCTGAACTCATATATAAGTAATGAAATGGTTGATTGAATTAGTGTGGTCACAAACAAATTCGGGAGTGCATCTAAGTGGGATAAGGTTTGATTCATAAGTGACACTTTCATTGGATTGCATCAAGTGTTCCATTGATGTATCTGAGGGGCTGCTGCAATCTTTGTGGAATTTTTTTGCTTTCTATATATTCATGCAATTAGTAAATTTAGTTGAACTTTCAAAAAGTGTCAGGATTGAGATATTTTTTGTCCATGCATGTCAATACTTTGTAACTTGTTAAAGCTATCTAGTTTTTCATGATAGAAAAGGTTATGTTGGGCTATTGAAGCAAAAAGAAAAGAAACTATAGACTTTTAACTACTTGTAACAATAGTTCAGAGGGGGAAGAAGTTTGATGAATGACCTATAAGTTAATTTCAACTTCTTTCTGAGTTGGTGTTGCTTGAGTTGATATCATACATTAGAAGTTCATTTGGGCTTGTTTTAAGCAGTTCGATCTTAGTATTAATTTGTACCTCATGTTTGCTATTATAGTTTCTGCTTTTCCAGGTTGGTAGGTTGGCTGTGCCAACTTGGTTCTCTTTGTTCCTGGATTTGACTAATGGTGGGATGAGTATGACTGCCAAAATAGTTTAGATTGTAATCTTCTATCCTATTAATAAAATGTTTTCTTTGCCGATAAAAAAAATTCAACTACTTTCTTGGTGCAGTTCGTGTGCTCATAAGGGCTTGTTTGGGTGTTGCTTTTTATTATTTGTATGTTGAATGTTACTTAACATGTATTTCTCCCACAGTAGATTTCTCATTCAAATGCTCATTTTTTTCTTGGCAACGTGTAAGATCGATGTTCACTTTGTAGCTCGTGGCTGTGGGAGATGGAATTCCAAGGATACATTGCTGGCCCCGAGATGCTGTAGTATTTTGAAAAGATTCATGATGCTTTTTGAGAATGCTAGAGCATAAGTAGTAGTATACTTTATGTTTTGTTTCCTGGAGCTAAACTTTGTTTTGACGGTTTGAACCACGATATATGTCGTTGTTATGTAGTTGAAAGGATTTGGATAATGTTTCACAGTTATGACATTTTGTTTAAGTAAGCTAACAGATTTATGCTATTTATGGTTATGCTTATCCATGGTTGTATGATGTGCTGATGGATTCTAAATATGAGTAGGGAATGTGTACAAAATATTTGCAAGGAGAAATATTCATTGCCTATATGTAACATTAGCGAGATAAAAATTTGTCTCTGAAAGTCCACAATAGGCCACTTTTTGCGAGGAAATTACTTTGGCAAGGAATTTATTCCTCTCCTATTGTTTTCAGTCATGTGGCATCTAGTGTTTGTGCTAGGAAATTTTTGTTTTTTGCGAGGAAATTGATTTTCCTCGCAGTAAGCTTCTGCGACAACGTTTAGATGAGGAAAGTTGGCGACAAAAATATTTCTCGCTAATACATTTAGCGAGGAAATTTGATGATTTAGCTAGGAAATATGTTCCTCGCAATAGGCTGTTCGTGTTTTAGTACAATAGATCTTTTCTCCACTATCGAGAAGTGAACGAATAAAGTAATACCTCAACTGTATGTCCTTCGTTCTCAAGTGAAAGGATGGATTCTTGGTAAGAAATATGACACTTTGACTATCACTGTGCAACACCCCTTTCTCTACCGTCTTTCCTAATATTTCCAGAAGCCGTTGCAACCATACCCAGTTGCGAAGCCAGGATTTTGTTACCGGGGGGCCAGCTTAGCAGGCATATATTTTTTAGGGAAATGATATTGGCACTCCAAAATTGATGCAGGCACTCCAAAATCAGGGCAATTTCAAGTCATTTTCCTTTGTATTTTGGAGTGCCTGCATCAATTTTTGGAGCGTCAATATCATTTTCCATTTTTTATCGAAACGTATAATTATTAAATTATAAGGTTTTTGCTTTTCAGTTCATTATATTTGTACATTGAATTGATTCTTTAAGCTATTTCAACTATCACATATTTATTTTTTCTTTATGAAAGAAATTGAGAAATGAGAATGTAAAATAACCAATTTCTTATCAAATTGAAGCAAAATTATTAAGATAATAAGTAACTATACACGAATAATTATCAATAATATTGAAAATCAAGTATATATAAAATAAAAATTTTAAAACTTGGACCCTCGGGAAGCCAAGGCCCGGCCGGCCGGGCCTCTACATACCTCCGCCCCTGACCATATCATTTTCTTTCACTACAAGAAAATCGTTCTATAACAACGATCAAAAGTGTTGCTAAATATGTCAAAAGGCGTTGTTGCTATAGACATTGCAGGAGTATACCAGCTGTTTCCAAAAGCGTTGGGAGATCCGCGTCGGTAAAGCCCTATAGGAACTCTTTTTTGAAGTGCTGGTACAGATATATCTATAGTGACGTGCTGGTTTCCAAAAGCATTGGGAGATCCACTGCTAACAGCAAACATTTTTTTTCCTTTTGATAAACCATATAGTTATACTAATTACTGTTGTTAGTTGTAATACGCACATATTTTTATATAGCCAAAAGTAAGCATTCCATGACAATTCTATCAACACATTGAAAACTTGTAACACCCCTAATTTTGGGGAACATTAAATAAACTTTTTTATTGAAAACTTAAATAGAGTCTGACTCATTATTACGTCATAACTCCCATGAGAGTACTTTTATTACACAAGAGAAGGGAAACTAAGGTTCCTCACTATAGTTCCACCCGCTCCTCCATTCTTGCCAACTCTTCGGCTCCGAAAGCCTCTAAGGTGTACAGCTCACCCTGATCATCTACAAAGTCTGACACATTATACCACCGTCGCCCCCAGTATAATATGCCAGGGTCACCAAAAGTAACACCATGAGCTATAGGAGCTCAATAGAATAATTCATACCCACTAACCCTTAACTTACAAACAATAGATCATAAAATTAACAATTTTCACATAGTACATGCATATTTAACAAAACAGTTAACACTGACACTTCCACATTCACTATTCAAACTAACGTTGGTGTCTGTGATATCCGTGTTTTACCTATTCGACTCATCTTAGACCGTGCCTTATTTTCATTTACCAAATCAACATTTTCAAAAGCACTTTTTAAACATGTTACCTATGAAACTATCACGCCCGGCTTCATTGGCAACACACACACAATAGGCTAACAAGTCCGGCCACATTACGGTTTCCAAATCCATACACACAATGGGCCACCACGTCCGGCCACATTGCGGTTTTCATAATTCACACAATGGGCTACCACGTCCGGCCACATTGCGGTTTTTCTAGGCTCCTCTACACGGATAACCAAGACACGCCTCCCATGAGACTACCATGTCCGGTCCTATTGGTAACACACACCACACAATGAGCTACCACGTCTAGCTACATTGCGGTTTCAAAATAGGTTTTTTCATTAACCTCTCCCTAGGTGTCATGTTTCTAACTTTCTTAATTTCTGTGTTTCGTTTGCATGCATAGACTCAGCGGTAGGATTTTCACGTAAGTACACATAAATCATTCATTGAAATCTTAAAACTAAACTAGTAAGAACATCCAACTCTATATTATTTATCATGCTCATATTATTACGTAGTCATGCTCAAGCATTTAGCATACCATCGAAAACATAGTATCACATGGACGGACACCTTTGGAGTAGATACCACTTATGCTTTACCACACATCAAACAAGCAATCCTAGTAATCACATATATATTCTCATAACCATCTTTAAGATCAAAATACAAATACTTTCATTCAATTTTACATTTTCAAAATTTATTCTCTCTTCCTTTTGGGGAAGTTCAAAACAACATATATTTTTTTGAAAAATAAAGTCGAGTTATTCAACGTGATTATACTTTCTTTCGAAGTTTTAGTAGAACAAGTTTGCTACTTATCATGCATTTTCGAACATAAAAATAACTATAATTTTCTTTATACTAGAGAAAGTGAGTACGGGAAATCTACGTATACTTAAAGTAAGTAAGTAGAGGTATTCTACCATTCTTCTTGGCGGTAGGGCGGCTACAAACAAGTAAATTGGCGATCGAACGAAGTGACTTCCTACGGAAAGCTTCGGTAGCTTCAAAAGAGAAAGGTTTCTCTCGAAACTAGTTCTTTGGCTAAACTACTAAACTTTTTGGATCGAAAGGGTGGTCAAATGGTGGTTTAGTGATGGCCTTGGATGAGTTTCTTGATGAACTCAAGAACAATGAAGAACAAGGCAAGAACACAAGAGTTTCTAGAGAGAGAAGTTGAAGGATGGAAGGTGTGAGTTGAATGGCATGTGAGGGGTCATATTTATAGCAAAAACTTGAGCTCTCTCCGTCCCTCTCATAACCGGCCCCCCCCCTCTCTCTCTCTCTCTCTCTCTCTCTCTCTCTCTCTCTCTCTCCCATGGATTTGTTCCATGGTCTTATCCAATCAAGCTTTTCATGCATGCCAAGACTTATCAATCCAATTTAGGTTTAAGAATAGGAAATTATGGAGATTTTCTAAGGCTTAAAGGCAATCCTAGGTGATTATAATCTAGGTTGGCAAGTCTTATTCCTTTTATTCAATGGATAAAAATTACCCTACAAACTATTGTCCAATGGTTAAAGAGGAAATGATGAGAAGGAATATTCTTGGAAGAAATTTCTTTTTGAAAGTGACATTTCAATGGAGAGAAAGAGCAATGCACTTTCTAGGAAAGTGATTTGATTAAGAAGGCACAATGATGAGTGCGGAAAATGACAAGTCAATGGAAAGTGATCGAGATGATTAAAATGTTGGCTTTTGAAAGTGTCTTGTCAATGCAAAAGAATGAATAAGGCTTCCAAGTAGCCTTTCCAGGAAATTTTAGGGTGATATACATACATATATATATAAATATATATGTATATGTATATGTATGTCATGGTTATTTGTAGGAAGGAGAAAGGAAGTAATAATGAATTATGGGCTACTTGATGTGACAATATATAATCATGGTTGTTTGGAAGAACAAACTTGGTCTTGGTCTTGATTAGACAAGTCCATGGTAGCACTATTTTCTACACGATAGGAAGTCTTATTTCTATTACTCAAAGGATAAAAATTACCCTACAAACTATTATTCAATGGGTAAAGAGGTGATGATGAGAAAAGATAGTCTTAGAAGAAGTAATGATAAGTAATTAAGTCTTAAAATGACTAGTCATGAAAGTGAAATGATTTCCTAGTCTAGGGTTGAAAAGGTTCAACTAAGGTGTAGAAAGGTTCATTAGGTTCATCTAGGGTTAGGAGAATATAACTCGGTTGAATGGATACTTAGGTTTCTTTAACTAATTGGTTGAAAATTAATTCTACTTGCCAAGTAGGATTTTTAGCCAAGAAATATATTTTAAAAATTTTATTTAACTTGCTAGAAAAATATACAAGTGCTTCTACAAGCATACTTGCCTTTAGAAAAGGACTAAATTGTTCGAGACGAAGAGATATAATTTTATAAGTCTCAAATCTAATTATGATGGATTATTAGAAATTAAAAAGGAATTTTAAGAGAAATTTCCAAATAATTAAAAAAATTCAAATATTTAACGAAATTTTTATTTTTCAAAAATCAAGGTCGTTACAAATTGTATTTCATGAATACATCAATTTACAAAATAGAGTATCAAGCACTAAAGTAAATTTGTCACAACACTTTAAATGTGTATTACATGAACTTCTAACCTAAAAAAGAAGAAGATTACTCAACGACCCTATTGCATTTCAGGAATGCACAATTCAATACTTGATTGAATATTCAACTGAGCTCTATGAGATGAAGTCCTACAAGTCCTCCCTCCTGTCCTTTCTGAAGCATCTAGAAAAATGTCTTATCGTTATGCTCTTCCAATGTGTTACTATATATCCAAAAGGCGCTGCTATAGATATTGATTCTTGTAAACAGTAAATGTGGGGTCAATAACTCTTGTGTCAAAGTACATTTTGGAAAGAAGAAGAAAAAATGAATATGATAATTAACAAAAATGAGGAAGGAATATGAAAATACTTATGGAATTACTGTTGTTTGAGATGACACTTGATTCAACAACAACATGCTTTTAGCTAGTTTTCCCTCCCTTGTGGGGTTACTGGTGTTCGAGATGACACTTGATTCGCTAGCAAAGCTTGGTTTTGAGGCTCTAGTGAGTGATCTTATTTGGTTATTTACTTATTTATTCTCCTTGGGACCATATCCAACTATGTTGTACTCAGCTGTTTATGGAATAATAATACAAACTCCTATCATTTTGAAAAAAAAGGGACACATAATATACAATTTTAAAATGATTGATTTTTTTTCTCGGTGCAAAAAAGAAGTAAGATTGATTTAACATTAACCAAAAAGAACAAAGATTCAATACTGATTAAATGTTATTTAATAATTTATTTATTTTTATATTTTAGACATGCCAAGTGAATCTTGACTTACGGTTTTTCAATGGAATAGAGTTCTTATATTGAATTCTCATACTCTATTTTTCTCCCTTCTCCCATAAAAATGCTTGTGATTAATAAGCCTAATTGTTTGAGTTTTTACAGATGTTGTAACTTCTCTACAATCACCAATCCCATATATGTTGTCTAATAAAAAAAATCTCGGTCTTCTGAATATCAGAGTATACAATGTTACATGCAAGGGGCGGACCCAGGATTTATCATCACTAGTGTCAAGTATCTATAGCATGAATGAGTTTGTATTAACACATGATAAAAGGGAAAAAAATATTCAATGTAATACTACACAAAAAAAGATCTATTTATAATACGTAAACAAAAAGCAATTTGTCCATTACATCATTTCACTTACAATTGACCCCAAAGATTTTTCATATTTGGTGAGTAAAACAATGACATAGTACGTAGAATAACGTGACCAAAATTTATCCTAATTTCGAATTAACAAAAGAGGGTCACAAGAAAAGTTTGCTGAGGTACGTAGTTAGGTTGGATAATGATAGGGCTTAACTTAGTACACAAAATGCAAAGTCCTAATTAAATTAGAATTGGCCAACGTGGATAGTAAACATTAAACAATCCAATAAATACTTCCTCTCTTCCATTTTTAACACAAACGAGTATTATTGTTGGCAAAATTATCTAAAAAAAAGAGATCTAAATGGTTAGAGAAGTTAGAAAAAGACCTGGGGGCAAGTATATTACTTTGTGGGCAAGAACCAAAGTATAAAATATATATGGGGCAATTATATTTTCTTTGGGGCAAGAACAAAGGATCTAATTTTATGGGGCAAACCCCACTGAAATTTTCAAAATATTAAGTATATCCCTGGGGGTTTTCCATCCTTAGTGGGGTCAATGGACCACCCTTGCCCATTGGTAGGTTTGCCCATGGTCACATGGTCTAAAGGGATTTGGGGGGCCCGCAGGTTACAAGGGACAGCATGGTGTGCCTACCTCTGAAAGGATAATTTTTGAGAGGCCCAACGTTTGGTTGCTAAGTCTCGTTTGGCAATGAAACAGATTAATAATATTTTATTTTTTGTTGGGTCTATTTCACTTCCACAAGGATGATTTAAATCATTCATTAATCTTAAGATATTTTTAAGGTTTAATTTTTGCTAAAATTATCGCAATTCAATATCATTAAGGGTTTTTTCAAAATTCTTAGCACCCTAAGAATTCTAAAAAAACCCTTACCAAAGTCGAATTGAGCTAATTTTTTTTTAGTACGTGCAAAAAATATTTTCAGAATAATGCGCAGTTTGAATCATTCTTGTGGAACCCAGAAAAAATAAAAAAATCTAAAATTACGTGTTTCCCCCTACGAATTCTTAAAAACCCATAATCGATATTGGATTGAGCTAATTTTTTTTGCAAGAATCCATTAGAAATAGTTCAAGAATAATGAGTGATTTTAATTATCTTTGTGAGATCCAAAATTAGGCCACAAAAATCATTATTCTGTTTCGCTTCCAAACAAGGACTTAGCAACCAAACTTTAGGACCCCTCCTTGCTAACCGTTGTGGCAATTTGACATGTTGTGGGCATCCTTAAGATGTAAAATTGCCACGTTAGCCTTCAAAAATATTTGACATCCTCAAATTTGAAGCTAAGGTTTGGAGATGCCAAAGCTAACGTGAATCAAGTAACTGTAATTTCTAGCAGCAATGCAACATCCAACCAAAGTGTCTTCCCATATGCCAAAGCTCACATGGATTTGAAGGGAGGATATGCCTACCAATTTTGACAGCAACCAAACCTCATGTCAATTTTCAAAAAGCTATTGACCGTTTAGATTTAAAAATGAGCGCATCGTTTAAGGTTTTGTTTTTACGTAAGGCTTGGAAAGAGAGCTTGATGTCAAAATACCACATAAGAGCATCTCTAACAGGAGATGCCAAAGCTGAGGTGGCATCTCCAACAGTGAGTTTTGGTATCAATGGACAATCCAACAAGTTTGCCTTCACCCATGCCAAAACTGAGGTGGTTTTGACATCTCCAGACCCCCATGCCAATTTTGACAGCTTCTTCTCGCCATGCCATTTTTCAAAAAATAATGAACGTTTAAAATTTAAAAGCCGTTTAAGCTCTCTTTTTTTGACATAAGGGAGAGCTTGATGTCAAATTAGAGATGTCAAAATATTATATATGCTTTCATAAAAATGTGACATCTCCAATTTGAAGCCATGAGTTGAAGATGCTAACAAATGAAACTAGAAACTCGCCTCAATTATGTAGGAAAGGATAGGGATTGATCTGTAAATTCAAGATACTATGAGGATTAAAAGTGTAACACTGTGTAAGTTACTCTAACCCCAAGCCATTTTTGTCGTCTCACCCCTTGGGTGAACACTTCAGGTGGGAAAAAAAACAATTGAATTCATTTTATATTTCTATTTCACGGTTCCTCCTTTATAGTTTGAGTGCTCTATCTCTCTCTCTCCGCAGTTGTTCAATCACTCTCCTAAATCAGTTCCCAACCAACCCAAATCAGAAGACCAAAACGATAAGTTAATCAGAGACGATACGAACACTTATGCCTTGTTCGGATGGGTTTTCAAAGGTAATGAGTGGACAGAGATGTGAAAGCGGTGATTAGAAGAAAGGATAATGAGTGTTTTTAGAGTTCGAATTTTTTTCCAAGTAGCCATCCGAACAAGACATTAGGTTAACTTATCTAAGTGATTATTTAATTCACAAAAGCGAAAAAAAATATTTATAAAAAAAAATTTTAAAAATTTCAAGAATTTCAAAAAGCCCTTGGCGGAACTCAGGCTAACCTATAGTAGTACTATTGTTTACACCGAAAAAAGTACTCAAAACGAAAGACTTATAAAGTCTTCCTGTAATACATGTGACTGTCCAAATCCCCAACAGCTTCGTCATCTTAGTCTACAAATAATTTAATATCTCCCACATGTATTCACGCAAAACCTTAAACAAAAAATAAAATAAAATAAAATACCTCAACATGCTGATAAAAAGGCTGTAAGTAAGGTGGACCTAATTAAATCATGCACCAAACTTAGATAGGATCATTGGAGCACGTTCATTAATATCCACATTCCCCCGTAAATTCACCCCAAGGCTACATTGCATCCAGTATTTTAATGGATCAAGTTTTCACCGACAAGTGCATAAGCCCCCACTTTCCAATTTCCACATCCCCATCCCCATCCCCATAATTAATCAACAAAGGAGCTACCAAGGGAGAAATTTGTTAAAAAAAGTAATTTGTAATCTTCTAGAATGATGTAGAATAAGTATCTAAGTTTAAAATAATTAGAAGTATGTAGAAGTAATAATTACACTTAGAAGTGTGTAGAAGTAATAAATATCTTAGAAGATATTTGTATAGATAATTCTAGACGAAGCTTGAAAGATGTATTGTAATTAAGCATATAGATGATTCTAGAAAATAGGAGATCCTTGTAATTAGCCCATGTGCTTATCTCTAGACAATTCTAGAGAAGTGTAGGATGGTGGAAGTGCTCTATAAATAGAGCCTTGTTGTACTCATTTTAATGCAATGAAAATCAATTAAAGCCTTTCACAACTTGTCCTTATAACACCTCTCACCCATCCTTTCCCACTCTCTTGTCCAATTTACTACAAAATCTAACCTAGCACCCCAACAATTTTGGTATCAGAGCTAAGTTAACCGATCCATCCTTGTCCTTCTTTCAACCACCATGGAGTCCAACTCTTCCACTTTCAACTATGCACAAAATCTCATCCCTATATTTGAGGGAGAGAACTATGGCTATTGGAGTATCCAAATGCAAACTTTATTTGTCTCACAAGAATTGTGGGATCTTGTTGAAAGCGGATTCGAGGCACCGGCAAATGCCGAAGAAGAAGCAACTTGGACGGAAGCAAGAAAGAAGAAGTTCAGGGAGAACAAGAAGAAAGATGCTTTGGCTCTCCTCAACATTCAACGTGGGGTAAGCAAATCTATCTTTCCAAGAATTATGGGTGCAAAAACTTCAAAAGAAGCATGGGAAATATTAAAAATTGAATATCAAGGTTATGATAAGGTTATCTCCATTAAACTTCAAACACTATGGAGAGACTTTGATAATCTAGCAATGAAGGAAAATGAATCCATTCAAACGTTCTTTTCCCGAGTTGCTGGAATTATCAATCAAATTCGAAGTTATGGAGATACCCTTCCGGATAAAAGAATCGTCGAAAAGGTTCTTAGGAGTTTGCCTCCAAAGTTTGATCATGTTGTAGCTGCTATCGAAGAATCCAAGGATTTGTCTAAACTTACTCGACATGAACTAATGAGTTCTCTCGAGGCCCATGAACAAAGAATGAGCAGGTTCACAAATCAATCCTTGGAGCAAGCATTTCAAAGCAAAATCAATTTTGGAGGAAAGAACCAAGAAGATCAAGAGAAGGGCTCATCTCGAGGAGGAGGCATGAATGGACAAAGACGTAGAGGCCAAAATACATTTCAAGCCCGGAACAAAGGAAAAGGATACGACAATCAGAGGAATCCTAATGGCGGTAACTCTAACTCTTCTTGCATTATTTGCAAAAAATCTAATCATGCATCCAAAGATTGTAGATTTAAATGCAAGAGATGCAAGGTTCCTAATCATTCTGATCGAGATTGTTGGTTCAATCAAGAAAAAAATAAAGCTAATTTTTCAGAAGAAAATGAAGCTGAACACCTATTCTCTTGCATGAATGCTCAACAAGAGTCAGATAACATTTGGTATTTGGATAGTGGATGCAGTAATCATATGACAGGCGATCGTAAAAAGTTCGTGCAGCTTGACGATAAAATCTCTTCACAAGTAAAGCTGGGAGATGGGAAGCTGCAAAATGTGAAAGGAAAAGGAGTTATCACCGTCTACACAAAGGGAGGTAACAAAAAATTAATTTCAGATGTCCTTTATGTTCCTGGGCTAACTCAAAACTTATTAAGCGTGGGGCAATTACTTCAAAAAGGATATACACTAAATTTTGACAAAGATGAGTGCATTATTATTGACAAGAAGAAAAATTTTGAAGTGGCAAAAGTCAAAATGACTCCAAATAAAGTTTTTCCATTAATAATGCCACTTAATGAAAATTTTGCCCTTAAAGGAGAAAAAATTGATGACTCATATTTGTGGCATCTAAGATATGGCCACTTAAATTACAAGGGCATGAGATTGTTAAAGGAGAAAAATATGGTGAAAGGGCTACCCAATATTGATAAAATTGATAAAATTTGTGAAGGATGTATATATGGAAAAATGCACAGACTCCCATTTCCAAAGTTCGCTTGGAGAGCTAAAGCGCCTTTGGAATTGGTGCATTCTGATATTTTTGGCCCTACCAGAACACCATCTCTTGGTGGAAAAAGATATTTTCTCCTCTTTGTTGATGACTATACAAGGATGATGTGGTTATACATCCTTGACAAAAAATCAGAAGCTTTCTCTGTATTTCTCAAATTTCAAGCCTTGGTGGAGAGACAAAGCGGAAGACAAATAAAGACATTTCGGACAGATCGTGGTGGCGAATTCATCTACACTCCATTCATGGACTATTGCAAAGAAAAAGGAATCAAGAGGCAACTTACAATCCAGAAAACACCTCAACAAAATGGAGTGGCAGAACGGAAGAACCGGACAATTGCAGAGATGGCACGGAGCATGCTTAAAGGTAAAGGACTTCCTAACTCATTCTGGGCCGAAGCTGTCAACACTGCTGTTTTCATCCTCAACCGTTCTCCCACTAAGGCAGTTCGAAACAAGACACCATATGAGGCGTGGTACAAAGAGAAGCCTCAGGTAAATTTTCTAAAAATTTTCGGTTGCATTGCATATGCATTAGTTCCCTCAGAAAAAAGGGAAAAATTTGACGAAAAAGGAGAGAAATATATTTTCATTGGATATAGTGACGAATTCAAGGGTTATCGTCTCTATAATCCAAACACAAATAAATTTATGGTTTCTCGAGATATAAGATTTGATGAAGCTGCTGTGTGGAAGTGGGAGGACAATTCCTTCCAAGACCCAAAGTTTTTTGAGCCTGATGATGCAGGACATGAGCGAGAAACCTTAACTCCGGACCCAAGTCCAAATCAAAGCTCACGGACCAGTCCAGAGAGCTCATCATCGGATGATCTCAATCCGACAAGAAAGGTACGTTCCTTACGAGATATATATGACTCGTGTGATTTTGCCTTCTTCACTTGTAAACCACATAATTTTGAGGAAGCTGCAAAAGAAGAAATTTGGCTAAAAGCAATGAATGAAGAAATTGCAACTATCGAGAAAAATCACACGTGGGATCTTGTGGAGCTACCAAAAGGAAAGGACATAATCAAACTCAAATGGGTCTATAAGACAAAATACAAAGAAGATGGATCAATCCAGAAGGACATTGAGTTCCGACATCACTTTATCAGAGACTTGGTGCAGAAAGGAAAAATTCAGCTTGAGATCATCAACACCAAGGAGCAGCTTGCAGACATCATGACCAAATCAGTAGTGTCAGAAAAATTTGCTCAGTTTCAAGAGATCATGAAGATTACAAATTAAGGAGGAGTGTTAAAAAGAGTAATTTGTAATCTTCTAGAATGATGTAGAATAAGTATCTAAGTTTAAAATAATTAGAAGTATGTAGAAGTAATAATTACACTTAGAAGTGTGTAGAAGTAATAAATATCTTAGAAGATATTTGTATAGATAATTCTAGACGAAGCTTGAAAGATGTATTGTAATTAAGCATATAGATGATTCTAGAAAATAGGAGATCCTTGTAATTAGCCCATGTGCTTATCTCTAGACAATTCTAGAGAAGTGTAGGATGGTGGAAGTGCTCTATAAATAGAGCCTTGTTGTACTCATTTTAATGCAATGAAAATCCATTAAAGCCTTTCACAACTTGTCCTTATAACACCTCTCACCCATCCTTTCCCACTCTCTTGTCCAATTTACTACAAAATCTAACCTAGCACCCCAACAAAATTAACATGGGGTTTTCCGGCAGCGGTGGCATTGATTGTGCTAACACGAACAGTCTTGCCTTACAGGTGTTGACGGGGCGGTGGTTCATGGTGTTCGCCTCCTTCTTAATCATGTCGGCAGCCGGCGCCACCTACATGTTTGGAGACTACTCCGGCGAAATCAAGTCTGCCCTCGGCTATGACCAAACAACTATCACTTTGCTCAGCTTTTTCAAGGACTTGGGCTCTAGTGTCGGCGTTTTATCTGGGTTAATCAACGAGGTCACGCCTCCGTGGGTGGTGCTCTCCACGGGTGCCGTCCTCAACTTCTTCGGGTACGTACGATCCAGCCAAGTAGTATCATCGGCATGTACGATTGAATTTTAGAGAAATGAAAATTTTTGTTTTTACAACTAAAACAATCTAGAGAGAATACATGAGAAATGAAGCATTTCTCTAGATTGACTAAAGATGACCTAGATACAAAATCTAAATCATCCAATGCAAATTTGTGCCCAAATGAATAGAGAGAAGAGTGCCCTCTCTCTCTCTCTCTCTAAAATGGTTGCCCAAAATTCGTGTGTGTGTGCTGCCCTAATTGAGTGAAAAATAGGTATACATAGGGTATGACCTGAAACCTAACAAGGAGCTAATAAGAGGACGACACATAAGCGCTACCAAGCTAGCGCTACCACGCGCTAGCATGGCTTCCCAGCAATCACATAAGCCAAGCGCTATTTTTAAAAAAGCGCTAGCAAGGCAAAAGACTCAGGCTAGAGATAAGCCAAGCGCTACCAAGCGCCAGCGCAGTGCTAGCACGCGCTACCTTTAAAAAAAAAAAAAGCCAACAAGGCAAATGGTTTAGATTTGGTGAGGTAGGCGCACAAGCAAGGGAAAGGCTAGCGCTAGGAAAGTGCCCCGCGAGCACAACTCACTGTCCATTCCATGCCTTAGAAAAATTTCTCTATCACCCACAAAAGCAAACAAAGACAGCTACTGCCTTAAGGGTTAAAAAAACGTGATTACTCTATTGAAGTTTAGGCATAAAACTTAGAAGAGACGCATGGAAAAATAAGTTTAAACTAAATGCATATGAATGAATATACCTTTTTCATATAAAGTCCGAGCATCCTTCAAGGCATGAGCTTTTCAACATTTCTTCATTCACCGGGCGAAGGACTAGACAAGATAAAATAAAAGAACCACCTCCCAAACCCAAAAGAAAAAAGAACAAAAAAGGCTCCAATAGTTTTGACAAAATCCTGAAAATGCCAATCATACTAACAAATCTAACCAACGTATCAAATTTATCATACTCCTCTATCCCGCAAATTTATGCCTTGTTCTCTTTGGAACTTAAAAAGAATTTTTTTAAAAATTCTCCCTAAATTCCTCATACTTTCAACATTTCTCTCTCTATCTCTCTCCACTTATTACCCCTACTATTTTTCAAAAAAAATTTCAAATTCCAATCCAAACAAAGCATTAGTCCGCTATGAGGTAGTCGTATAATTTTCAAATAAAGTGTACCAGTGTTCAGTATACTCTATCTTCGTTACCGTTAGTAAAACATATTCTTTTGCTTTTTGAAATACTGTAAAACGTATTCTTCAATCCATTCATTTTAATTTAAAATTACAAATTTCCTCATATTTGGTTTTCATTCCCATATATTCCTCTTAACTACAAATTTACTTCGAATCTCATCTCTTATGATCAATATTTCCATTGTCTTTCACTAGTTGTGCAACATCAAGAATCTAGCTATGCCATGTTTACAGACTAGTATATCTTATAGCACATATTTAATTTACTTTGCATGACCGTTGCCGATATCATAACTTTCATTAATAAAAAACTATTATTGAATTATTTTCAAACGAAAAACGGAGGTTTATTCGCAAATTAAAATATTACTACTACTAGTTGGTTACCATGATAATAACATTTATTTAACGAAGCGGAATTAATGAATTTCGGAACCCAAACAGGTACTTCATGATTTGGTTGGCTGTGACAAAGAAAATCTCCACACCCCAAGTGTGGAAAATGTGCCTATACATTTGCATCGGCGCCAATTCCCAAACCTTCGCCAACACCGGCGCTCTGGTGACGTGCGTCCAGAACTTCCCAGAGAGCCGCGGCGTCGTTTTGGGACTCCTCAAGGGTTTTGTCGGGCTCAGCGGCGCCATCATAACCCAAATCTACTTCGCCGTCTACGGCAACGACTCCAAGTCCCTCATCCTCTTCATTGCCTGGCTCCCGGCGGCCATCTCTGTCGCTTTCCTCCGTACAATCAGGGTCATGAAAGTGATCCGACTGCCCAACGAGCTCAAAGTGTTCTACGATTTCCTGTACATATCGCTCGGGCTCGCTGGGTTTCTGATGATTATGATTATAGTGGAGGCAAGGTATCAATTTACTAAGGCAGGGTATGACGGAAGCACCGTTGCGGTGTTCATATTGTTGTTTCTGCCGCTGGCGATTGTGATCAGAGAGGAATATAATTTTCTGATGGGGAAGAAAATACAAGCGATGAATGGATCGACAAGTCAGTTGAAAATCATAACCAAGTCCGAGAAGTCGAACGAAGATGAGGTGGCGTCGTTGCCATCGTCTTTCAGCAATGGTGCGCCTATAGTTCTCTATCTACAGTTTTGATCTGCTACAACTCCCTTGTTCCGAATTTTATTTTGCGTTTTATCCTAACCGGATGGAGAATCGATTATATTTTTTAATTGGTAATACTTTTAACATGCAATATAGATCCTGTTTGAATGAATTCAAGCATATCTTTTAAACAAAAGTTTTTAAAATTACGTAAAAGATTATAGATTATAAAATATAATCAATTGAAAAATAGTAAGAACTCTCAAAGAGAATTAAAGAATTGAGACCGAAGGAGTATATTTTTAGATAGGCTTAGTTACATTTTATTCCATTATATCTGACATATTAGTTGGTGAATGTGTCATAATATTTCTTCTTATTCCCAATTTCCCTCTTTCAGCTCCTAAATAGTAGTATTATGTTTGTTTACAGCTCAAAAACTACCCACCTCACAAAACCAGCAAGAACAAGTCTCTTGCTTCAAAAACATGTTTAGCCCACCAAGCAGGGGTGAAGACTATAGCATCCTCCAAGCCCTCTTCAGCATCGACATGCTCATCCTCTTCTTCGCCAGCATCTGCAGCATTGGTGGCACCCTCATCAACAACCTCGGTCAGATCGGCACGTCTCTCGGCTACCCTAAAAATGCCATCTCCACCTGTGTCTCCCTCGTATCCATCTGGAACTACCTTGGTCGCGTCGCAGCTGGCTTCGTCTCTGAAATAGTGCTCACCAAATACAAACTCCCCCGCCCCTTATTCCTGACGCTCGTCCTCCTCTTCTCCTGCATCGGCCACCTCCTAATTGCTTTTAACATCCCCAACGGCCTCTACATCGCCTCAGTCATCGTTGGATTCTCCTATGGCGCCTGTTGGCCACTCACTTTTGCAATCATATCCGAAATATTTGGTCTCAAGTATTACTCGACGTTGTACAATTTCGGAGCGGTAGCAAGCCCAATCGGGTCATATATACTGAATGTTAGGGTTGTAGGCCCTCTCTATGATAAAGAGGCAAGGAGACAATTGGCTGCGGCAGGAATTGTTAGAAAGGCAGGGGAGGAATTGAATTGCAATGGGGTGCAATGTTTTAAGCTGGCTTTTCTTATTGTAACGGCCGTGACAATTCTCGGAGCGATTGTGTCGGTGTTTTTGGTGGTTAGGACGAGGAAGTTTTATAGGAGTGATATTTATGAGAAATTTAGGAAGGAGGCGAAGGCGGGCGAGATGGAGCTGGCTTTGGATGGAGGTCGCGGCGGAGTGGTGGTGGCTGGTAGTGGTGGCGGAGCGGCTGGGGAGAGGTAAGTGAGGGTGATGGAAATTGGTGCATGGTGGATATGAATACGGGGAGATAGGGTTGGAGGGAATGATATGGTATCTTGTTTAATTTGCGATTCTGAAGTTGAGTTTGCAGTTGTTGGTATCTCTTCTTATTTTGCTGGCGGTTTCTCGAATGGGCTCGTCTCCGTTAGTTGTTTTCCGGAATTATATGCAAACATAAGGTTTATGCAGAATTCTCATTCAGCATATCACAGTACAACTGTTATCATTTCGCCACTCTGTAATTTGGAGTCAGTGGATGTATTCGTGTGAAATGAAAATTTATACAAACTGACGATTTTAATTTTGTTCACTCTCTTTAAAAGAGTGAATATTACCCTCCTTTTAATTGGTTAAAATGGTATGAATCTCACTATAAAGTGATGTCAAGCTTATCAAAAACTATATTACACAGTTGAGATCTACACTATTTCAATCAATAAGAGTTATTAGAAAATAAGTTATTTTGTCCTTATTTGAATTTTTTCTTTTGCATTTGTTAGTTTTGCGCCAAACTTTTTTAAATTATTGATTCGTCTCGACGAGAGTAATCAAAAAAGTAAAACTTTTTTACTAAGTCATTGACTTATTTTGCTAAAAAGTGGTTATTTTTCAAAATATTTCGGTAAAAGTAAAAATATATATATTTTCCCGATTTTTCTTATCTAGACGAATCAATAATTCACTAAAGTTTTGCGCAAAACTAAGGACGAAATGAATGAGGCCTCAAAAAAAATTCACGCGTGTTAGTTTTGCGTCAAAATTTTCATGAATTATTGATTCGTCTTAATGAAAGGAATCGAAAAGATAAAAATTTATGACTTTTACCCCAAAAAAAATTCAAATATCTAAGATAAAGTGCAAAAAGCCGATTTTATATTGGATATTTCAAAACAAATTTGGGTAAAAGTCATAATTTCTTATTCTTCCGATTCGTCTTGACACAACGAATTAATAATTTAAAAAAGTAAGACTTAAAATTAATAAATACTACGAAAACAACTTGAATAAGAACAAAAGTTCAAAAATCTAAGCGGAACAGTTACAAAGGGAAAGAAATGTCATCCAAATGTACCCAATAAAAAAAGAATTATCGTTCAAAAACATGGAAACGTAATGAAATAACCAACCCTAGTTAAAGTAACCATAATACTTGTACTATTGTAAAGCCCTCTGTTAGAGAACGTCACTTCTCAAAGCATTTAAAGGCATTCGCTGAGGTGTCAAGCATTAATTAGTGGGGCGGAAATGGCTGGTTTCCTGATCAGCCGGAGAGAATTTAATCTCCTCCAAGAAAGATCCTTAACCTAGGTCCGTGCAGGGCTAGTTATATGGGAGGGCCAGATTAAGCGCTCTGTGCGAGGGCTTTGGCATGGAGAGCAGCTTTGGATTTTGCGTTGATGTTGGGACTGAGGCTGAGATCAATTGTGGTGGAAGGGGATTCACATCAACTGCCAAGGATTTTGGCAAAAGAGGCAGTGTGCTTACCCGGCAGGGTTGGAAGTTGTGGTAGAAGATATTCGGCGGGCAGTGCATGCCCAACTGTATGCGTTGTGAATTTTGGTTTATTCATAGAGCGGCTAATTCAGTTGCTCATGTTTTAACTAGTTTGGGAATGTGAGACTCTAGTATTAGAACTTGAAAAGTTATGGTAGTGTTTGGTTGGGAGTTTAGTTTAGTTTAGTTTTGGTAGTGGGTGGAGAAAGAAATATGGTAATAATTGAAGATAGGGGTAATGATTGGAGAGAGATAGAGAGAGATAAGAAAGTAATAATTGAAAAAATAGGGCAATGATCGGAAAAATATGTAAAGTAATGATTAGAAACAAAATGAAAACTAAAACTAAAATGGCGTCTCCTCCTTTTTGGTTATTAGGTTCTCTCTTGAACATGATAATCACTTTCTATGATGTATTTCGGATGTGAATTGAGTAAAATGCCTACCGTTTTGAAAAAAAATAAAAAATAAAAACCTAGGTCCATATAGCGCACAACAAATACGTGCGCTCACTATGGAGCAATTTTACTGTACCTCAATAATGCCTTTTGATATATTATTATTATACTTTACTAATTTTTTTACTTACAATGTTACGACCTGTACCATTTGACCTGCATATTCCTTAGTCTAAGGGCTTGTTTGATAAAACTGAAAACTGAAACTGAATGCAAAAAAATTAAGTACTGAAAGCTGAATGCTGAATTGTTTAAGCTGAAAAGCTGCTTGATAAACATATTATGTATTAAATTAAAAAAATAATAAATTAATTTTAGTTCAGATTCTCACTTAATTTACTAATGGTCACAATGTACTTATAAAAATAGTGGAATGGTGATTGTGGAGGTGGTGGTAGTGTACATGTTGGTGGTGATGGAGTGGTGGCGGCGACAACGGTGTTGGAGTGCTGGCGATAATGGTGTAATGGTGGTGGTGGAGTGATGGTGTGTAATAGTGGCAGTGGGTGATGGTGGTGGCGGTGGAGTGATGTTTAGTGCAATGGTGGCATTGCGGCGATGGCGGCAATGTGGTAGTGGTGGTGATGAGGGAGTGATGGTAGTAGTGGTGGCGAAGTGATGGAAATCGCCCCTTTGAATAAAGTGTTTTAAAATCTCACATCGGTACAAAAATTACATCGGTACACTAATATCATCTAAGAAAACCAAAAAATTACAATAAGGCCAACATAGTTGCATGGATGCTTGTATCTTTGTTGTGATATTGTCATGCTTGGGTCTTTGTAATCGTAATAAATCCAACGTTCAATAATAATAAATTCTCATTTTGGGCAAACTGAAAATGTATATAGTTATGGGTTTTGCTAGAGACAACTCAATATGGGCATCAGCATTGGGAAGACAATTGAGTTGTCGGATACATGATTCAACGATTCAGAGGTGCTCAGAATGGTACTGCGTGATAGAAGCGTAAATGTTCACATTAGCGCCCCCTAATTTATCTTTGATAAGTCCATTTATATTGCTACTTCGAGATTAATAATGTGATCTTTGTCTTGTAGGTGTTTGGAAGCTTAGATCGTGAAAATCAATTAAATTAATGAAAGTGGCCAAAGTTGAGAGGATTTGAGCCTTAGGGCATCCACATCTCTCTCTTTACTCTCCTCTTTAAACTAAATTAAAGAGCCAAAACAAGAAAAAACATCCAAAACCCCCTTTATCAGCCTCTCTTCCTTCCTCTCTATTTTACAACAAATTTCTTTCCCAAAAAAATTACTGCCACATGGCAAAAGTTAAAATTTTTGTTTTACATATTTTTGCATCAATTATGGATATCATTTTTTACATTTTTTCAAATAGATTTGAGAAATATAAATTTTATAAAATTTAATTTGTACAACAAAAATTGTTAACATTTTAAGATTTAAAATTGTGAGAGAGAGAGAGAGAGAGAGAGAGAGAGAGAGAGAGAGAGAGAGAGAGAGATTGATGCCAAAATTTGGCTTTGGGGTTCATTCATGGTGGGCAAGTTATTTTTGTTGGAAATATCTGGGATTAGTTAGCTAATAACTAATTTGACTTAGTCGGCTACTTTTCCTCCTAAAAATTAGAACACTATTGGTACTGCCTATACATAGATATCTAATCTTTATAAATAAGTTATTGATTTTCCTTCAAAACTACTACACTCCTGGAAAAACTACTTTTCTACTCAGTTTTGGTTTACACGGTAGACAGTAAAATTCTTCTCTTCTCTTCTTCCAATCAGTGTACTCTTTCACAAATACAAAAGCTTCTCTTGGTTCTTTTACTTCATACATTCATGGATTATTTTGAGTGTCGGGAAACTACATGGTTCGTGAGTTTAATTCGCTGTATCGAAGAGAGCTTGAAGGTCGTTGTATCTTGGGGAAAGAACACCATCCAACCCTGTGCAGAAGGGGGGTGCATCATTCCTTAGGAGGGTGTCATCACGTGCCTCGTGTTGGGAAACCGAATCCCTAAGACCCAGTAATGACGCGTACAGATTAGACAACAAAAATAAAAACCTTACAAAGCGGAATTAGGGTTTTACCACAACTCCTTGCGACACGAACGCTGGTTGAACTTGTTATAGCACGCCTTGCTATAAACCACGAATACTGCTCGATCGTACCTTAAGATCTTCGATCGTATTCCCTGCACGTCTAGAACGCGAACTGAGTGTGGACTCTTTCGCGATCTGTTTGCTCTCTCTAAATCTGCCTCTATTTACTGAATAATAGAAAAACATCCAACTGACCTAGAGAGCATGACGTATATATATAGGGCTACGATAGGGACCTAAGGAGTAATAAGTCAGGGCTCCCAATGTAAATAAGAAAACCTAATCCCACCAGCATTCTACTTCTTATTTCACGAATTATAATTCACCCCACTACAGAATTATAATTGCACTCCCGTCCTTATCTCAATTATATTACGAGCTCCATGATATTAAATACTTATTAATCTCCCCACGTTAAGATTACAGATACCCGTTGATTAAAACAAATTACTAACAATCTCCCACTTAATCAACATCTTAACTTGAGACTATCCGCTTAACTTATTCGATATGTTGAATACAAATATCCACCTGCAGGGTTTAACATAATCGAAACTTATAAGCTTACTCAAGGGGTATCATCAATCTCTATTGGGACGTGGATTCCATCAATAATTAATAGTTGTCATATACATAATGTTGCGACCCAACCCATCAAGACTATTGAGCGTATAAAGATCTCACTCTTTAATGAATCAAAGTCAACAACGTTAAATATACACCTCTAATAATTATTTTTGGATTAAGAGCATAAGTATTCATAATAACCATGAGGTTCCAATTGTCTTATAAAGTTAGTATAAAGACAATTACCTCAATGCGGTCCCAGTTCAATACACACAAAGCGTACTAGCACAATGAGTCAGAACTAGACCGTTCCCTGTAGTCAAGACAGACCTACTAAACATTGTACTACAGTCCTACCGATGGTGTGTCCAGTTCCATCTAAGACTGCGAACCATATCTTATATTTCACAAGAACTGATGATCTGATCTTCTGTGTGTAAGCCGAACTCTACACACCAGATTATCTACTTTGTAAAATAAAAGACACATGCACAACATACAATAGTATTATGCAAACATTGCCCATAAAAGATTCTCATCAAAATTGGATAAAACTGATTAACAAATAGCAATCAAATATTAATCCATTACACAAAAGTATAACTTTTAGTATAATTTTCTGACAAACTCTCACTAAGACTCAAAACCATGCTACCATGCATCTCACTTCCATTCCCTTTACGTGACTATCAAAAGTCTTAGCTGGTAAGCTCTTCGTAAAAGGGTTTGCCAGGTTGTTTGCTGATGCAATCTTGGTCACAGCAACATCACCTCTCTGAACGATCTCTCGAAACAGGTGATACTTACGCTCGACGTGTTTTCCTTCTTATGAGTCAATGGCTCCTTAGAATTAGCAATTCCACCACTATTGTCACAATAGATGTAAAAGCTAATTTCACTAAAGGAATCACTTCTAGATCCATCAAGAAGTTTCTAAGCCAAAACGGCCTCTTTGGCTGCTTAAGAAGCTACCACATACTCGGCCTCCATGGTGGAATCAATCAATGCACGATTGCTTGATACTCCTCCAACTTATGGCTCCACCTCCTAAGGTAAACACATATCCCGAGGTAGACTTTCTGGAATCCTTATTTGACATAAAGTTTAAGTCAGTGTACCCATGAGGTACCAGACTATCTAATTGGAACACCAACATATGATCTCTAGTTCTTTTCAGATACTTGAGTATATGTTTCACTGCAGTCCAACGCTCTTACACTGGATTACACTGAAATCTACTAACCATGCTAACAGCAAAGCAAATATCAGGTCTAGTATACAGCATAGCATACATGAGGCTTCCTACTGCTAAGGCATAAGGAATTGCCTTCATCTTTTCCATCTCCTCAGATGTCTTACGACACTGATCCTTGGATAGGTTGATTCCATGTCTAAAAAGGAAGGAACCCTTTCTTGGAATTCTGCATGCTAAAACGAGCAAGGATCTCATCGATATAAGTAGGCTTATGATAAGCCCAACATCCTATACTTGCGATCTCACATAAGTTTAATCCCAAGGATGTGACCGGCTTCTCTCAAGTCTTTCATATCGAATAGGCTAGATAGTCACACCTTTATCGAAGATAACATTCCTACATCGTTTCCGATTAACAGAATATCATCTACGTATAGTACCAAAAATACCACCACTTTTCCGTTGCGCTTCTTGTACACACATGACTTATCCGGACATTAATCAAAACCAAGAAAACCTGATTGCTTGATCAAAACGGATATTCCAAGATCTGGATGCTTGCTTGAATCCATGAATAGACTCCTTAAGCTTGCACAACATGTGCTCTTGACCATTTACTATGAACCCATCTGATTCCATTATGTGGATGCAGATTTCACAGCCCTTTGTCAAAATTCAGCATCTTTATCTTTTAGTTCCTCATTGTAGTTATAAGGTTCAGCATGTTGTTCTTCAGGGATCATATCATAAGATTCTCCCAAGAACATATACCGATTGGGTGGGACAACAACCCTCCCACTACGATGAGGTACCAGTGTGTCAACAACTCTTTCTTGCAGTGTAACCTCCGGTTCTATAGGTGTTGAAGAAGTCTTTATCGGTCCATCTCATCTCAATTTCTTTAGAACAATCTTACTTCTGAGCTTATGGTTTATTTCATAGTCCTTCACCAAGTATCGAGCATTGGTGCAAACAATGACCTTCTGATTCTTAGGACTATAAAATAATTCACATTTCATTCCTCTAAGGTACCCCACAAACAGACAAACTTATGTCCTTGATTCCAATTTATCTGCGTTCCCATTTAGCAAATGTGCTGGACTACCCCAAACCTGAACATGTTGCAGACTAGGTTTGCACCCAGTTCACAGTTCTATGGGTGTAAATGGTACTGACCTAGATGGTACCAAGTTAAGAATGTTCATTACTGTTTCTAGTGCATGTCCCTAAAACGAAATTGATAAATCTGAATAACTCATCATTGATCTTACCATATCTATAAGAGTCGTATTCCTTCCTTTTGGTAAACCATTTTGAGGTGGATACTTGGTGCTGAAAACTGGGATGTAATCCCTTCAGCTAACAAGTACTCCCTAAACTCTCCCAAGAGGTATTCGCCACCACGATCAGATCGTAGTGTCTTACGACATTTACCTAAATGCTTCACCGTTTTCGCCCTTTACTCCTTGAATTTCTCAAAGCATTCGGACTTACGGTGCATTAAATAAATGTAAACATTGAGTAATTATCAATCAAAGTGATGAAATACTCAAAATCACCTCTTACTTGGACATTCAAGGATCCACATAAATCAGAATGAACCAATTTCAATGGCTCTTTGGCTCTATAACCTTTTACTGATAAAAAAGTCTTTTGGTCATCTTACCGTCTAAATAGGATTCACAGACTAGAAGTTCCTCAACTTCCAATGAACCTAAAGGTCCATCCTGACTAGTCGAAAAAAAACTATTCAGACTAATGTGACCAAGGTATAAGTGCCAAAGATACATTTGGTTCAATTTAGAAGGCTCATTTTTCTTACATGGCATATCATTAGTGTTATTCAATTCATGCAGTTGCACTGTAGGAAATATAGGATTAATAAAGTAGAGATTATCCACCAATGAACCAGAATAGATAAAACGTTTATTTAACTTAATAACCACAAAGTTACTAAAATAAACCAAATATCCATCTTTAATCAACTTAGAAACTGAAACCAAGTCTCTTCTAAGTATGAGAACATAAAGATAATCTCACAGAATTAAACTCCCATTATTATTTAAAATAACATTTCCTACTACAACTGCTGCTACTCTCGTAGCATTTCCCATGTGTAGATAAATCTCTCCATCACTGAGTCTTCTGGTTTCCTGGAACCCATGCAATAAATTGCAAATATGATTAGTGGTTCATGTATCTACACACCAGGTACTGGCAGATGACACCACTAAACATGATTCAACGACTAGCGAAAAGATTTATCTTGATTATTCACTTTATTGAGATAGAATAGACATTCATTCTTCCAGTGTTCTTGATGCTTGTAGTGAAAACACTTGCCCGCAGGCTTTTTCACTCTACCTTGAGGCGCATAAACTGCCTCCATAACCTTTTTTCTGAGACTTGTTCTGCTTCTTCTTGCCTTTCAGCTTAGAAGTAGAAACTTTCTCTGCCACTAACACTGATGGTGGTTTCTTCACAACCGAAAGACCCTCAGCTGCTTGGAGTTCCTTAAGAAGTTTCGCCAAAGATAAATACATTTTGTTCATATAATAGTTCAGGCGAAATTACTTAAAACTCTCAGACTGTAGTGAGTTAAGAACGAAATCGATCTGGGTTTCCCCATCAATTTCAGCTCCAAGAATCTCTAGTTCATTAAGAAGAGCTATTATCTTCAGAACATGATCCTTAATCGGGATCCTTTCAACATGGGTGATACTCACCAATTTTTTTATAAAATTTTACTTTCTGTTCTGTGGCATTCTCATCAGGTCTAGGAGGGCACACCTCAGGCAACACAAAATTGTGCCCTTCAGCAATTAACACAATATCCAAGTTCCTTTTTCAGTCAATATAATCCGATCCAGTAAATTTATTTTCTTTGAGAATAATGACAAGTGGATTGAAAAAATACCCATTTTTGAATCTGAGAATCACATAACAACAATTATGAAGGGCAATAAAAACTTTGAATTTCATTTTAATATTGGTTCCCTCAACCATATGTTAAAAGAAAAACATTGGCAACCCTACACACCGTGAAGAATATGCCTCGATAGGAAGGTCGTCTACTCTTCATCATTCGTGTAGATAGGCACAACCTTTTAATTTTACTATCTAGACACTATACCGTGCCAAGCAAAATTAAATAGCCAATATAGTTTCGGTCCTATAAATAATAATAGTGACTCAGATGGTGAGGATACTATTATTTACAGCTAAGTGTATACCATTACCTAGCCCCATGACCCATTGTTCCATTATGAATTACCTCAGATGGTGAAGTAATTCACACAACAATTATCATAGATCTATCCTTTAAGAAAGTTTGTACCGATGAGACCATAATTAATTTTGCCCGATGGGGGGGAAGGTTCTAAAACCATCACATAAAATTAATTACATCATCTACATACTAGTAATGGAGACCGTGGGATTTATAAAAAATAAACTCCCTCTCCCACTTAGTTATTTTAAAAAAAATTTGTTAGGGTTATCAAAATTTTTTGAGTTTGCAAAACCGTGATCTAGGTCAAAGCCAATTATCACCATGTTGTCCCAATATGGTAAACTATCACATATGCAAATATTATGGAAACACAAATAGTAAGGAACCACAAGATAAAGAATCCAGCTATTATGGTCAAAGATGCAATCCTTGAGTAACAAGGAATCTTTCCAAACTTGAAATCCTTAAGCAATAAGGAGTCCTTCCAAACTTGAAATCCTTAAGCAATAAGGAGTCATTCCAAACTTGAAATCCTTAAGCAATCCTTCAACTATACTTGTGTAGAAGGTTTAGATACTTTGAATCAATCAAGGAAACCAAAATCCAACCGTGCTTAAGCAAGAAAATTCGGATTTGACATATTCCCGCGTAAACTGCACAGCCTTCAGTATTTTGACCATATCTTCCTCATCCGACCTCCAAATGAAGTGATTCAAGTTGGGTTGGATTCAAAATTCAATTATCTACAACTTTCGTGAAGAACAGATTTTCTAATTCCAACGTTTACTGGATCGAAACAGCCCTGCAATCAGACCCTACGAATCTGGAAAAAATCTGTTGCAAACCAAACAACTTATATCTTTTGTATCTACCATCTTCGATCTCCGAATAACCGTCGAATGCTATTACAATCGAAGAAACATACAAACATTGATCTTATGCCTCCATTGGAGTTCACATGCTACGTTAATTATTACAACCACGAAAAATAATCGTGGCACCCAATAAATAACACATGCTATGTTAATTATTACAACCACGAAAAATAATCGTGGTACCCAATAAATAACAATAACCACGAAATAAATTATCGTGGGATCCAATCACATAAAATCAACAAAAATCATATGACCATAATAGCTGGGTAAGAACGCTGCAAAACAGGGTTAGCACAGTTCTACGTTCTACCCTCTATAACCGATGGACAACATGGCCTGTTTAATCCATACGCGTGATTACAGCCGGCTCTGATACCACTGTTGGGAAACCAAATCCCTAAGACCCAGTAATGACGCGTACAGATTAGACAACAAAAATAAAAACCCTACAAAGCGGAATTAGGGTTTTACCACAACTCCTTGCGACACGAACGCTGGTTGAACTTGTTATAGCACGCCTTGCTATAAACCACGAATACTGCTCGATCGTACCTTAAGATCTTCGATCGTATTCCTTGCACGTCTAGAACGCGAACTGAGTGTGGACTCTTTCGCGATCTGTTTGCTCTCTCTAAATCTGCCTCTATTTACTGAATAATAGAAAAACATCCAACTGACCTAGAGAGCATGACGTATATATATAGGGCTACGATAGGGACCTAAGGAGTAATAAGTCAGGGCTCCCAGTGTAAATAAGAAAACCTAATCCCACCAGGATTCTACTTCTTATTTCACGAATTATAATTCTCCCCACTACAGAATTATAATTGCACTCCCGTCCTTATCTCAATTATATTACGAGCTCCATGATATTAAATACTTATTAATCTCCCCACGTTAAGATTACAGATACCCGTTGATTAAAACAAATTACTAACACCTCGACCACCCATAAGCTATTCTTTTCTTTTCTCTAATAATATTTAGTTGTCTTACTTGGTTTATTATTGTTCTTGTTTAGGCATTTAATTTCTAGCAGAAATATTCTAATCATATAATTTTCCCAACAATTGTCTATATATAGATTGAGAAGCAGCACCAACAATTATCCCTCCCGAGTTACGAGCAAGTTGCAACCATGCATACCCATTCCACACAAGCCATGGGTGGAGGCTCCTGCATTTTTGAGCTTGATCGGGCTGGGCAACGTGAAACTCACCCCTTTTCCTTTCAAGAACCGAAAGGAATTTCTCCCAAGCGGCTGGCATGTGCCTTTTCAAATATCAAGACTGGATCCCACTGTTGTTGTTCGAACACAGCCGCGTTTCTCCCTTTCCAAATGAACCAGCAAATATAATATAGGCCACCAAGGCTAGCTTGTACGTACGTAGCTTCTCACTCTGAACTGCATTTTGTTGCCCCTGTGATAATGATGTCCACCACAAAGGAAAATCCATCGATTTCTAGTCACATGAGGGCTGGAAAAAGCGATCAGCTCGGCACCAAACTTCCTTTGATCCCTTACATCGAAATAGCAAATGTTCAGTTGTTTCACGTTCCTTGCGGCGTTCACAGTGGACAGTAGGGATTAACATCCATTTGCCTGTGACCAGTTGCAATAGCATTATGTAAGCAACCAGACGAAAAGCTTAACTTTATTAGAAGCCGAAATTTTCCACACCTCTTTCCCGCCCAAATTGCGTGTACTACCCGAACTAGATTCACCCTTCTCCTTTGTCCGACCAGCCGGATTCAGTGACATAGCCACATATGTGGTATGCAGAGCGAACCGTAAAAATATTGTCTCCCATGTGGTGCCAAATGCCTTTGTCTGGTACCCCGCGATTACTGATAGGAATGGATAGAATAGCCTCCGCATCAATAGCCCCAAATATTTCCTTCACTAAATCCTCTTTCCAGGAATGCGAAGCCCCGTCAACAAGATCCGCCACTCGTTCCACTCGTTCAACACTTCAACCATTTCCCCTGTGCCGTTGTCTGGGACCAACTACCGATGTGAGGACAAAATTGAGGAGCCAATTGGGTTCCAACTTTCACAGCCCAATCTGAAATCAATTAGGTTTGGCACGGGGCATCAAGTGGGATTTATATATGCCAAACAACAGATTGTTGTGGGTGCCGTTCAGAAAAATAAAAACAGATTATTGATAGGTGGGCTTGGGTCTTTGGGTGTGATTTGTGTGGGTCTTTGCCCTTTGGTTATGATTTGTGTGGGTAAAGGCTTACGTGGCACTATCCGGGATTCTTGCCATCCCCAAGTAAGCACATGTTAGCCATGTCAGCATTTTTCATTAGCCCCTTGCGCATTTTCCATTCAAGTTTGACGGAAAATGAAACATTGAAATTTGTTAGAAATTAAAAGGGTAAAATTGAAGCCAAAAATTTTGTAGGCTACGAATTTATTAATGGGCGAGGAATTTTTTCCTTTGTAGACATCCTTTTGCAGATTACATCCTTTGTAGACAACCCCGTTTTTGTTACATTTGTGTGTGAGTTTGCCTCTTATTGAGTCTTTTTTTGTGTCATGTTTGAACTTGACTCCTATGAATGTAACATGGTATTAGTTTGAATTTTTATGTATCTGTGTTATACTCCCTCCGTCTCTAAATAAATGTTTAGACCACAAACTCTTAGGCCTCTAAAAAGATGCATTTATTTTTTTTGTGTTTATGTGATTTATTTAGGGACAGAGGGAATAGTTAGATTTGGATCCGTTCAATGCAACTTGGTGTTTACGTGATTTGCACCATCGTTAGTAGTGCCGTAGGCATGAACTGGGGTGGGTAGTGCTGTAGGCACGGGCAAACACTAATATATGTATGTATTATACGGTTCGGATCGATTTGAAACATAACCGTGAACGTAAATCTACAAAACAAACCATATAGCGTGGTTTTTAATTTTTTAAACTATAACCAAACCATACTGCTAAAATACCAAACCAAACTTTTCAGTTTAGAATGGATTCATTGACGAATTTTTTACTCACCCATAGTAAAAAGTACGAGGAAGCCTCAATTTGAAATCCCTACTAGAGTGTTCTCTTCCTTTATACATAGAATAAATTTCCTAACTTCTTCTCCCCATTTTCCTCAGCATCTTCTAGCAATAATAAACTCCTTAACTTTTTCTCCCCATTTTTTTCAACATCTTCTAGCAATAATAAATTCCCTAACTTCTTCCCCCTATTTTTCTCAACGTCTTCTTCTAGCAATAACAAAATGTCTTCTCTGTATTTTTTTCAACATCTTCTAGCAATAGCAAAAGGTTAGACTCCCTGCATACCCTAATCATCCATAGGCGCCCCCCAAACCGTCACTACAAGAAAATGTAGCAAAGGCGACCTAATTGCCGACGCAATGCATTTTATGTCGGCAAAAGTATGCTTTTGCCGATGCAAAAGTTATTCGTGTCGGTAAATGTAAATTTTTTGGCGACGAAAAGAAGTTGCATCGGCAATGTTGTCGGCAAAAGTAAGGTTGGCGGGAAATATTCTCCCGCGAAATATTTGCCGACGAAATTTTTTTCTAGCAATGAAATATGCATCGGCAAAAGTTGAATATTTTGGCGACGACATTTTTGTGTCGGTGATAGTAACAATTGGCGATAGAATGTGCATCGCAAAAGATAAATCTTTCAGCGATGAAATCTTTGTGTCGGCAAAAGTACAAAGTTGAAATTTTTTTTTTTGGCAAAAAAATTGAATAACGCATGGATATCTACTAATTTACAAAAAAGAATGTTTGGTTTTTTTTTCAAAAAATATATTTTTTTAGGTTCTAAGTTTGTGGACAAAATTTTTTTTTTTGGAACAGAGAGAGTATATTCACATATGTGTGTGTGTTTGTGTTATTTGTATATATATACAATATTATGCGGTAAATATAAGGTACGTATATAATTTCATATTTGTTAGTTTTTTATCGATTTTTTGAGAATTATTGTTTCTTCATGACGAGACGAATCTAAAAAGTATAAAATTATGATTAAAATCTAATTTTTTTGAATAAAGACAAAAATAAGCCAATAAACTATTTTTTTGTCTTTATTCAAAAAAATAGGGTTTGATCGTAATTTTTTAATTTTTAGATACCTCTCATCACGAAGAAGCAATAATCTTTTAAAAATTGATTAAAAACTAACTGATGTAGGGAAGCGAATAAGAAAACTGATGATCAAAGTAACGAGGGCAATCACAAACACAATAGTTTAGAGAAACTCTCTTTGACTCTTTTCTTTATCAATAATCAACTGCCCAGCCCTAAGGCGTAAAACCGAATATATAGGTGGCAAACCTAACCCTAGAAAACATAAAGGAAACAATACCGAAATTATTAAAAACCCACAAAATAGAGGAAAAAACAAGACTTCAGAAAAAAGAATGGGCTGAAACGGAACTTCCTACAGAAAGTTATAAGAGCGCAAAGGATGGCCCCAAAACAAAACGAAGGCCCGTTAGAAGGCCTAAACGGCCTCGGAAGGCTAAAATCCACACGGCACATAACCTAAGGCAATGTGTTCTGACTGTTGGGCCGTTTCAGATCGAACCCAGGTGGGCCCATCAACTAAATCCACGATCAAGTATATTACGAAAAAATCGGTTAGTAGAAATAGTTTTTGGAATGCTTAAGATGGTACTCCTCCTCTTTGGCTACTGCATCACTAACTAATGCGAATTTTGTTTTGAATAAGGACAAAAAAACTTTCTGTCTTAATTAAAATGCCAAACGAAGCCTAAAAGATATAAGAGTATGTAATAATGTATCTAGTATAAAAGATTGTATATGTACTATATATGTAAGGATAAAAAAAACTGTTTATGTAGGTTATATATATTAGATATTGCAATAACATTAATGGAAAGTAAGTTGGTGCAGTTGGTTGGTGTGTGATGTTAGAGTCTTTGAGGTCTTGAGGTCGAAACACGGGCCGCGCGGAATTGGATTCACAACACCAGCACTGTACTTTTTTTTTAAAATTGACTTTTGGCGACGCAAAAATCTAGTCGGCAAAAGTGTCATACTCTTTGATTTTAAAACCCCTTTTACCGACGCAATACCATTTGCCGACAAATATGCCGACGCAAGCTTGCATCGCTGAAACTACTCTTTTGCCGATGAAGGATAATTTACGTCGGCGAAACCCTTTCCCGACATATCAACGCCGACAACTTGCCGACACAAAATTTTTCGCCAGCGAAAATCTTTGCCGACCCATATACACTTTTGCCGATGTATTTGGCTGTGTTGCCAAATTCGCATTTTCTTGTAGTGCCTTGATTTATATATATATATATATATATATATTTATATATTTTATCTCATTCGGGCGGGATGGACAGTAAAGATCCGAACCATGCCTTCAGGCCCTGTTTGGATGCCGGATTTAGAGGCCGGATATGGAGCCGCCCGGATTTCATCTCCAGGTCCCACTCATATCCGGTCTTTGGTTGCATTTTTGGGAGGGTGGATTAAAACACTGTTGGGACTACAAATCCACCTCCAACAATGTTTTGGGTGGATTTGCCAAGCAGAGCTTCACCCCTATCGTTAGCAAATCCGGGGGATTTGAGACTCTTTTACCCCTGCAAATCCACCCTCACCCCCACACAGTTTTCTACGAAGAAGGAGAGAGAGAGAGAGAGAGAGAGAGAGGAGGTCGAACGCAGCAACCTTGATCTTTAGCAACGGCAACCTTGAGAAGATGATCGGCGGCAGACGGAGAAGACGAGGGAATTGCAGAGGATCCGTGGTTGAGGTTTTTAGAGGATCTGTGGGTGGGGTTTTTGGAAATAGGGAATGAAGTGGATTTGTGAGGCCTGAGTTGGTCGGCGGCGAAAAGATCAGAGAGAGAGAGAGAGACCTGTGTACGTACAGGAGGGACTCGAGGGAGTGGTTCTGTGTATATACAAGAGGAAGTGGTTCTCCTATGCTGCATTTGTGAGTGTATTTAATTATCTTTAAAAAAAAAAAAGATTTGGTGTACTATTTTTTTATAATAAAAAACACGTTTTCACTTTGTATTTTAAAATGAAATTATCTAATCCTAAAATGTATCATTTATTCTAATAATTATGAAATAAACCAATTTTGAGCATTACAAAAATTAAAGTGGGGGCAATTCAGTCATTCGATATCTAAATCTTATCATATCCACCTTCTTTATCCTCCTTCTCAAAAAACTATCCAAACACCTCATTATAAATCCACCATTCTTAAGAGGTGGGACCATCCTTCTTAACATATCACCCCTCATTACATATTCACCTTCAAATCCACCCTCATTCTATATCCATCCAAAACAAATCCTCCATCCAAACGGGCCGTCAGTTCGTTAGCTCACATATAATGAAAATATTTAACCATGTGAGTATTTTAAATGATACATTAATGTACCTACTAATATCCAACCAAATTTATTTGTAACAGAGATATTTTTCTCTGTCATACTTCCTATATGAACAGTTTGGATCATTGTTGCGGGTACCGACTGACATAAAAATTAAAAGTTTGAAAATGTATGGAGGATTAGGCTAGGGAGAGGATCTTAACTCACAACCAATAACAAAGGTTTGTGCACAATATAAACGTGGAACATACCTTTTGAATTATTCCATCGAAAAGATTTATGCATAAGTTTGACTCAACATTAATTTTAGATTGGTTATTGAGTGTTTTTGGAGTACCGTGGTACTCCCAATTCAACCAGGGCGGATGCGGTAAGGACCCCACTGCTCACTACAATACGAAAGGGATATAGTGAGGATTCCAATTTCTTGCCGAAAAACCTGATTTTCTCGCAAAATGTATTAGGGAGGTTTCCTCGCTCGTTTTCCTCGCCAAAAGATCATCACAAAAGGTATTTGCGAGGAAAAAATATATTTCCTCGCATATTTTGACACAATTGGCGAGGAATTTTTTCCTCGCAAATTCCATCCATTCGTTGTAAAGGCTATGAATTTACTAATGGGCGAGGAAATTTTTCCTCGTTAATTATAGTTTTGGCGAAAAAATTATTTTCCTCGCTAAAAGAATTGAAATCCAAAAAGAAGGTTGTTTCTCCGTGGCTACCAGCGCTCGAACCTTGAAGGAGGCAAAACACTTACCAGTTGCACTACATTGCACTTATGATGCAAATGTTGGACTTTTTGGTATATATCATAGTTTTAGCATGTTTTTCACCTCTCCAACTTACTTTCTTCAACATTAATTATGATCTTCCAACTATTTGCAAATTCGTAACACAAGTTTAATTTCTTACTTTCTTCAACATTAATTCTGCACTTTATTTGAACAAGTTTAATTTTTGCTAGCACAAGTATTTTTTTTGGGTTTTTTTTCCCTTCGTTAATCCTAATCTATACTATCCTAAAGGACTTTGAGAAGGGGATGAGACTTACGGGGATTGAACCCTGCCTATGTACATTAGAATATGTAAAGGAGGCCAACTGCACTCCACTCCACATGCATAAATTTTTTGGTTGAAACATGTTATATTGGTAACTAACAGCAACTTTTGATGGACTAATAATATATGTGTTATTATTCTAATTATTTGATGGGATTATTCTACCTTTTATGGAATGAGTATTTTGTCGTCATAAGCTCAAGATATATTTTAGTACGTATCACATTATGAATGACAAGAGGCGTCGGTGCCGTTAATGTTTAAGAGTGAGTTTGGACTTCTTCTTTTTTGTCAAATACAAAGGGTAATATAAATTCGTAACTTATTTTGTAAAAGCTTTTTTTTTCATCATTGCTATAATAATATGAACAAAATTTGTAAATATTCAGATCATCCAAAAAGCACTAAAGACCATACATTTTTTAAAAAAATCATCTTTAACAAATTTTTTTAAATTTTCAATTGCCCTATATCTCTCAGACACGCAATATAAATATGTATATATAAAAATATGCATGATACTTTCAAAATTGTATTTGAAATTAATGTTTAACATACTTATCGTTACAAAGGAATGCCATTAGAATCATTTAAGTTGGTTTGAATAAAAATCAACAACGGTTTAAAAAAAAATCTTTACTGCATAAATGCATAATAGATATGAAATTGCATGTATTCCTGTATAGCAGTAATGTAGATGTTTTGAAAATAGATTTGTGGTGATCTAACTTCGAGATATCTATCTAATAAAACACAAGGGTCTTTTGGAATATTCCTAAAGAATATTCTTTTTTAACGGTTTAGATTTCTCCTTGACACAAATTTTATTTACTCATACAAACAAATCCAACGGTCCAGATTTCTCCCCAACTTCTATCCTCTACACAATGGCTTTTTTGTAAATACTTTACCTAACAGGGTCTTTTGCCTAACCCCTCCCTTTTGCCTAGTGCTGTACGCCAGCAAATTCAATTTCAAAATTTGAAAACCCTATTGAGAGCTTCACTGCTCTCTCTCCCGAAATCCCCTGCTCCATTTCTCCTACGATCCACCTCCGGTGAGCCCTATGTTTGGTGAGTTCTCTCTCTCCCTCCTTTCCCCCCCTCTCTTGGCCCCCTGTTTTCAGCCAAAAAAAAAGGCCATTCGCGTCGCCAAACGTGCAACCAAATGGAATAGGGCTACCAGCCAAATGGGTAACCATTTTGGAGTTTGGTTCAATTTCTTTAACATGTAGCAAGTGATTACTCAACGCTCTCCAGATTTTTTGGTTCAGTTTCTATAGTGATTGCTCAACTCTCTTTGTTCTAATAACTGAGTTGAATAGACAAAATAGCCAGTTTGCATACCCCATTGAAATATTCTGAGTGCTTAAACTTGTTCCTGTTAGTGAGTGCTTAATTTGGGGCATTGATGCATTATAGTGATTACTCAACGCTCTCCGCTTTTGGGTAATGTGATTTGGGAAGTAAACTCATCTTTCAAGCCTTCAAGAGATGGTGCCTTCCTAAGAGACATTAAAGGCATGAAAGTTTCGTTGAATAGGAGATTAGTTTCACATACTGCTTTGTTGGGTATGATTTCCCCAATACAAAAACTCTGGGCTTAGAAACAAAAATTGGCTTCGTGGAGGAGAAGAGTGCCAGGGGTTTTGCAGCTTGAACTTGCTTATGAGAGGTATTTTTTATTGCCCACCATGCGTTAAAATGCATGTGGCAAAATTCGTACCTCTCTTCTATTTGTAGAGACTTTGTAGTGAAGTAGAGGGCTTCTGCAGATTTTTTCTCCTTTTTGAACGGCGTATATGACTGGAACTTGCCTCTCTTCTATTTGTAGAGACTTTGTAGTGAAGTAGAGGGCTTCTGCAGATTTTGTTCCCCTGTTTGAACGGCGTATATGATTGGAACTTGAACATCGAAAGGAAAATTTCACAATCTACATCACTTACTTCTGTGTTGGTGAAACTTTCACAATCTACATCATTTTACTCTTGCATATATGTATGTATAGCCAAACCTGTTTGGCTTCCATAAGCAAATTGATAGTTCTTTGTAGCTAGCTTAAAAGTTTAGTTAGGGGAGTGCCGTAAGCACAAGTAATTCTCTTTCGTGCCACTAAGAAAAGGATCACATACTACATACTAATGAATCAATTTAGTGTTTGAGTCACTAGCTAGCAAGTGCCTTAGGCACGGACAAAAGTGGAGTAATTTTGCCATGTGAGCATGAGATAAATAGAAAAAGAAAAAAAAAAGAATGGTGAGCTGTATGTCCGAAAGTACAACTTTATCCCAAGGTTGCCATATGCACAAGTTTAAATTTATCCCGAGGTTGCCTCTTAATTTTAAGATTTCTTACTTTTGTTCGTTGTGTTTTCCTCTTCTTATAGGCTTATGGTTTCGATCCGTTGACAGACTATGTCCTTCGTGGTCTATCCATTTGTGCTAAAGCCAGACGGATAAACAAACCTTCTCAATCTCCACCATGGCCTCCTCCTCCAGGTTTGGCTTTATTTATTTAATCACATCCTCTTTGTCGTCAAAATTGATCGGGGTTATGGGTATTTAATTTTGTTATTAATCATGTATAGTTGATGTAGGAGGGAAAAACGCTGTGATTAGAAATGATCACCCTATGTTAGAGGCAGCAGCACCCTTTTGTTCCAATTTTGCTTTAGTTGCATCAGAGAAACATGTGAGATTGTTAAAATTTAAAACCATCCTTTCTTATCAAACTTTATTTTTGACTTAATTTTTGATAATCAATTGATTCAGATTTTTAATGTTATTGGCAGAGTCAATAGAATATTTGAACCATCTTTTTTCCGGTTTAACTTTGTTGCTTTTACCTATTTTGTTTGTATTTTTTATCCACGTAAATTCATCATTTTGATTTTGGGGTGTTGTGGGCCCGGAAAGTGTAGGGATGAATATTTTCGATTCAAGATTACTGCTGAAGTTTGTAATTTAAGAAACTGATGTAGGATTTGTTCCGTTCATGTGTGACAGTGAAGGAACGTATGAATATATGTGGGAAATTTTTGTTCAAAAGTACACCAATGGGAAAATGAGGAAAACTGTAAGGCACCTTTTTCGACTTTTCTTAGGTAGCACCGTAGCAACTATACAAACCATTTGGGATGTATGATCAAAGTGGTCGATGCTGGTTGTGATCTTTAAAATCAGAAATGTTCGTGAAGCATTAAATCAATTGAATTGCTTAAACATCAGACAATTAGGGAACACAAGTTTAAATGCTTAATCAAACGATGCTAACTGCTTCTACTTCTGTTCATTCTATTTTTATTCCTCAATGGCGCCTTGGCTTGAATGTTAGTTAAGACTGTTAATCAACGTTTAATTAGCCCGAATGACATTTTTTTCCTGCCCAACGAAGCCGAATTTGTCGATTGTTATCTTGCTGAATTTATTGTGTGTGTGTACTTACTAGATCTTTTTTGCTCATATGTAGGAAGACTGGACAAACCATAAGGCTTCCCCTGATAATTCCATAGCTGGTCTCTCCCCGAGCAGCAGATGTAGTGGAGATAAAGAAGGGTTCCTCTTGCTAGAGTTCAACGAACTTGTGAGAGATTTCCATTTGGCTATCACCAAGGCTAGTTTTTCTCCCAAAAGGACGAACTATTGGGAGAGTGATGAAGAGAACATTTCAAGATAGTTAGAAGAGTAATGATCCTTTTGCAGATTACATCCTTTGTAGACAACCCGTTTTTGTTACATTTGTGTGTGAGTTTGCCTCTTATTGAGTCTTTTTTTCGTGTCATGTTTGAACTTGGCTCCTATGAATGTAACATGGTATTAGTTTGAATTTTTATGTATCTGTGTTATACTCCCTCCGTCTCTAAATAAATGTTTAGACCACAAACTTAGGCCTCTAAAAAGATGCATTTCTTTTGCTAAAAAATTCAAGTTTTTTATGTGTTTATGTGATTTATTTAGGGACAGAGGGAATAGTTAGATTTGGATCCGTTCAATGGAACTTGGTGTTTACGTGATTTGCACCATCGTTGGTAGTGCTGTAGGCATGAACTGGGGTGGGTAGTGTCGTAAGTACGGACAAACACTAATTTTCAATACGACATCACTTCAAGATGTTTTTAACTTTGTCTTTTGTTGAGTTTTTCATTACTATGGGATAAATCATCTATAATACAATTCGCGGTGGTGTGGTGGCCCACACATTTTTTCTGCATAAATCTTGGTCGTTGGCTTAACACACATTTTGCTGCATAAATCTTGACCCTTGATTCAACCTTGGCATTTTGGTAAATACGTTGCATTTTCTAGAATAAATGGTACTCCGTAGTAATTAAGCCATCAATTGCGCCACAAGAAGAAGTAGAAGCGGTAAATCAGTTTTTTGTTTCCAAAGATAACGTACAGATCAGTTTTGGTAGATTAGCTTCATGTGATGGCTGAATATTTCTCCCTCAAAGAATCTTTTCAGTCAAAAGCGCAAGTGTTTGATGGCTGAGATTGAAGCCCAAAATTGATCCAACAAACATCAAGCAGTTTCGTTCAAAATTTGAACCAAGGATCAAGTATTCGAGAGATCTCAAGCTACCGTGAACAGCCCTTACTGTTTTTGTTTTCATCCATGGCATTTCTAGCTCTCTCATTCTTTCCATTTTCATTAGAACGTTTCGATATTGTTTCAGTCGAACTTTTGGTAATGAGGTTCTCATTATAGGGAAAGTCTACAATACACACTCATTAAAAAAGTGTACCATATGCACCTATTTTATAGTTCATTCATAACATTTTTACTTGTTTCGTAACTTTTGTTCTAGAATTCATAACTTTTCAGCAGTACAATTCGTAACATTTTCATGATAATTCATAACATTTTGGTGTATTTCGTAACCTTTACACGATTCGTAACTTTTTAGCAATACGATTCGTAACATTTGCTCTATAATTCATACAATTTTAGAGGGTGCATATGATACACACCCAAATTAGGGGTGTGTATTGTAGCCTTTCCCCTCATTATATTCACTTATCATGGACTATAATGACTAATTGGGTAATGACATGCTTAAAGACTTGATTGCCGTTGATTGGGTGTACTATAATTGCTGGTGGTTTATTAAATTTGGTAGTGATTTATGAAATTGCCGGTGATTGGTGTTGACTGGATGACAATATGCTATAAATCAGGCAAGACAAATTGTTTTGATTGGGTGAACGAATATGGTAATAAAGTATTCTCATATCAATGTTTGTAGTATAATAATACACTTCGTGACATCTTTCCTTCATAAAATCTTAACCGTTGGCTTAACGCTCATTTTATGCATTAATCTAGCCATGTTGAGTTGCTCATATGGCATGTTTTTTGGTTAATGATTGGGTAACATTATAATTTCAGACTATAAAACTTTGATTGTAATGAACTGATTTTCCGAAATTGGTAACGTTTTGGGAAGATTTCCTCAATTGTCCATTGATTGGTCCGCCTAAGTCCATGGAAAAGCTGAGCAAATTGAGAGTGGTTTGATCATAGCCGAGTGAAGACTTGATGTCGTTGGAGTAGAGTCCGAACATGTAGCTGGTGCCGGCAGCAGACATGATTAAGAAGGAGGCGAACAACATGAACCACCGCCCCGTCACCGCTTGTACGCCTAGGCTAGTCATGTTAGAGAAACGCCACCAACACTGATGCTGGAAATGAAAGGGATGGGAAAGTGGCGACTTATGCTTATTAGAGCAGTGAGAGAGAGAGAGAGAGAGAGAGAGAGAGAGAGAGAGTGCCAACGCTGGAAATGAATGGAGCTGGAAAGTGGATGCTTATGCTTATTATAGAAGTGTGTGTGTGTGTGTGTGTGTGTGTGAGAGAGAGAGAGAGAGAGAGAGAGAGAGAGAGAGAGAGTATTGGGGTTTGGGAAGGTCGATCACTTATTAAATGACTTCATAGTTTTGTTCTTTTACTGAGCAAAAGAAGAATTTTAATAATTAATGAACAGATCGTATGAAGATTAAAGAAAGTGTGAGCACGACGACATCACAACCAAGGGCCTCAACTGCTTAGCAACAAGGACTTGGGACATCGTAGGCCACCCATTACCACCCTGAAAAGGGCAAGAAAAAGTTGGGTAGAAGCCAACCTAGCTAGGAGACAAAGTAAAACCACAGGCACAAACGTATTACATCAAAACTACGAAAACTAGCCTAAAAATCCATCGGGTGTTTTTATGGGTTTCATCCAACTTTCGGTTGGATTCCCCTCCCCCATCTTGATGTACCCTTTGTCAAGATTTCTTTAATAAACTTTTTGCCTATTAAAAAAAAAACAACAGGGGATTTGACCAAAACTGCAAAAACCAGTGCCTATCAAAAAAAAAACTGCAAAAACCAGCGTAAACAAAAGCAGCAGACAAGCTTCAACCTTTCAATTACTTCATAGTTAACGACTAGCTAGTTTTTTTTGTTTCTTTTGATCAGCACGACTAGCTAGTTGAGTCCTTAGGAGAGTTAGGAAAAGACAATTATTAAGTGCATGACAAGTGATCTTCACAAATCTTCTATATATCTTCCATTTATATATTTTTTTTTCGGCAAAATGAACTTTTATTAATCTCGAAGGGGTACATCGAGGATAAAGCAAAAATTACAAAGAGCTAAAAGCAATTAAAATATCCAACCAGAGTTAGATAAAACACCTCTTTTATCCAATCTACACCTTCACTTTTCCAATCCCATCTAGGTACCCTTTGAAATCCTTCACTGTGTAGATCTCGATATTGAACTTAGCTTTCGTCCACATAGCTACTCTAGTTTTAACTAAATCTACCACTTCTAAAGCATGAGATGTTGCTCCATTAAAGATATACCTATTCCTCATTAACCAGATGGACCAGAGCGTTGCAAAAAAACATGCTTCCCATATATCCTTTTCCAAGTTTCGAAACCTCCTCCCAAACCACCAAAGTGCTAACTCTGCTAAGGAGGATGGACAAACCCACTGGATGTTCCACCAAGCCAATATTTCTGACCACACCACCCACGAGAAGCGACAATGAAGGAGCAAATGTTGAGGTGTTTCCACATGCATGTCACACAAGGGGCACCCTGCCAATTGAATCTCAGAAATTACATTTCTATCAAAAAGAACCGACCTTGTGGCGACTTTATCTTGAATAGCCATCCAAGAGAAAATTTCCACCTTAGGGGGACTCAAATTCTTCCACAATGAACCGAGTAAAGTGTTCTGTGGCTGTGACTGCGCTTCCCACTGCCTATAGACCGATTTTACAGAAAAAACTTTGTCGGCTGTCCAAATCCACTGTAACAAATCAAGCTTTGAAGGATTTAAAGTCACACCAACTAATCTTTGTTTCAAGGCCTCATATTGTTGAGAATCCCGAACCCTTAGTGTGCCACGAAACAGCAAGTGCCACTCACCATTGCCCCCTAAACCGCAGACCCTACTTAGAACCTCGTCCTGCTGCATTGATCGCCTAAACAGCCTTGGAAATTCATCTTTGAGCGCTATAGTACCCAACCACGTGTGCTCCCAGAATAGCGTATCTCGACCGGAGTTTACCTGCACCTTGAATCCCTCCCGAATAGAAAATCCAAGTGCCGAATCAACATTCCCAAGTGAACAAATGTCCCTCCATACATTAGATACCGACCCAGAACGAGGCAAACACGGGAGCCAACTTCTTCCGTCTAAATTATATTTTCCTTTAATAACCTTTACCCAAAGAGAGTTTTTATCGTTGCCGAATCTCCACCACCACTTAGCAAGCATAGCCAGGTTCTGTTGCAATAATCGCTTGACCCCTAGACCCCCATTCTCCTTTTTCATAGTGATCCTCTCCCAATTGACCATGTGCATTTTCTTCTTGTCCGGTGTATCACCCCAAAAAAATTGCCTTTGTAATTTCTCAAGCGATTTGGCTACTTCCACGGGCATTTTGAATAGGGACATAAAATAAATCGGCAAGGTGCTAGAATTGTGATTGATCAAAGTCAGCCTGCCCCCGGTAGATATAGTTCTCGTTCTCCATACACATAACCTCTTTTGAGTCCTTTCTAAGACTGGTTCCCACGTTTTCACCCTTCTAGGATTGGCACCAAGTGGAATCCCAAGGTATTTGATAGGTAAGGACTCCACCTTGCAACCCATCACCCGAGCAAGTGCCTCAATATCATGCTGCTTAACTTTTACACCACAAAAGGGAGCTTTTAGAGTAGTTGATCTTCAGGCCAGACATTAATTGAAAACATCTAAGAATTCGCTTGATGTTTTCCATTTCTACCAAATCATTGTTGCAAAAAAGAATTGTATCATCGGCGAACTGCAAATGAGTAATAGTCACACCATTATTCCCCAACTTAACACCTTTGATGATGTTCTTCGCTCGAGCTCGTTCTAGCATAATATTAAGTGCTTCTACCACTAGATTAAACAAAAAGGGCGATAAGGGGTCCCCTTGCCTCAACCCTTTCTGCGTTTGGAATTCCCGCGTTGCTGCCCCATTAATCAAGACAGACATAGATACAGTGGAGCAACATTCCTTAATCCAACCACACCACCTATCCCCGAATCCTACCTTCTCAAGCATATCCAATAGAAAACCCCAGTTGACACAATCATATGCTTTCTCAAAATCCAATTTCAGAATTAAACCACCATGCACAGAATGTTTCCAACTATGAATAGCTTCATTAGCAATTAACACACCATCCAAAATCTGTTTTCCCCCAACAAAAGCCGCTTGAGATTCACCAATAATTTCAGGAAGATGTTCTTTAAACCTATTAGCTAGCACTTTGGATAGGATTTTGTAAATACTCCCCACCATGCTAATAGGCCTAAAATCCTTAAAGGTAGAAGGACAATCAACCTTAGGAATTAATGCAACAAAAGTGGAGTTAATACCTTTTGTAAGCTTTCCATTTCGATGAAATTCCGAGAAGAATTGGATTATTAGGTCCTTCATGAACTCCCATCCCTTCTTGATAAACGAGAAGTTGAAGCCATCCGGTCCCGGAGCCTTTAAGCTGTTGCACCCTTTTAGAGCAGCCAGAATCTCCCTTTCCTCAAACACTCCTTCCAATTGCAATGATACCTCTCTGGACATTTGTCTATGAAAAACCCCCCCCCAAAGTTGGTCTAACCTTTCTTTCCTCTGTAAAATTACTCCGAAAGTGGACGATTGCAGCTTCCTTGATTTCTTTGGGATCCTCCACTGTTCTACCATCAACTCTGACTGAACCGACCATATTCCTCTTGAACCTATTATTGGCCATAATCTGAAAATACCTTGTATTTTTGTCCCCCAATTTTAGCCACTTAACCTGTGATTTTTGTCGCCACAGTGATTCTGAAAGCTTGTAAAGCCTCCAATATTCTGCATTTATTTTACACCTCAAAGCCTTTTCATCTGGATCAAGTGGTCTACCTTCAGCAACAATATCAAGCTGATGGAGTGTAGCTTCATTATCCTGGAGAGCAGTGTTGACATCCCCGAACTCCTCCTTATTCCAGACTTTCAGCCTATCTTTAATGGCCCTCAATTTTTGAACAAGAATAAATCCAGCCCACCCCGCCACTTGAACCTCATTCCACGTCTCTCTGGCCAAACTCATGCATTTAGGGTTAGAAAGCCAAATATCCATAAATTTGAAAGGTTTAGGGCCCCAATCCCTGCTATCATCCTTAATCGTAACTGGGCAATGATCAGAGATTGGTCTCGGTAGGCCCCATTGCAGGATATTATACTTATCTAGCCACTGTTGAGACACCAGGAATCTGTCCAACCGGCTATGGACAGCATGATCCTGATAATTAGTCCAAGTATATTTCCGGCCAAGCATAGGAATATCAATCAACTCCATGTTATCGCAAAATTCTGAGAATTCCCTCATGCCCCTTTCTAGTCGCAAACAGCCAACCCTCTCATTGATAACACTAATTTCATTGAAATCCCCCCCTACACACCATGGAATACGGGAGCCATTCTTAAGCTCCAATAATTCCTCCCAAAGCTCTTGCCTAGACACGGCTTCATTTGGGGCGTACACATTGACAATCGAACAGGAGGATTCATTGTAAAGCATACCACTCATTAAAATGTAGGATCTTTGGACCACAATATTAGTAGCCGTAAAGAAATCCTTATTCCAAATAATAAGCAAACCCCCGGAAGCACCCACAGAATTGGAGCAAACATATTCGAAATCGGCATTCCCCCAAATTTTCTGGATAACAAACCTCTCCACTGCCTCTAACTTTGTCTCTTGAACAAAAACCATATCCGGTTTCCTATACTTAATAAGTTTTGACAGAAAGCGTTTTTTGACAATACTTCCCAAACCTCTTATGTTCCACGTTGTAATCTGCATTAGAAACAAAAACCCTTTCGACCTACTCCTTTGAGTTAGATAAAAGGCTAATTCCTTTCACCCCTCTCTCTGACTAGAGAGTACTCCTTAACCTCTAGATCAATCATTCTCTTTAAAGTCTCATTATCATTGGGCAAAAAATTAATATCCAACTCACCTCCGATTGCCATGGTAGCTCTGACTTCTTTTATAATCGTCGGACTGACTTGGCTGATATCCTCTGAAAGAGACTGAGAAGCTTCCTCCGAACTTGGATCTCGGTCGGAATCCTCACGAATCCTCAACAAATTATTCAGCTGTCTTCTCCTCCTTTTCCTGCATTCCGCATTATTCAGGTCCACCAATAAGTTAATGCTAGGCACCTGGGACGAGCGCACCACCAACTGGTTCACTAAGTTTTCCTCTGGCGATTCCATGCTTGGGGACGCCAATACTAGACGTGGAACATTAGCCCGAGACCCTACTGGAGATGTTATCTCACAGGCTTGGCCCACTACTTTATCAACTCGTAATTTATTCACCGACCCATCTTGAGAATTAAAAGCAGCCCGTGGTGTTACTTGGGCTTTGCTGGGGGCTAAAGATTCCAAGTGGACAGAGGGGCCCAAATCTGAGTCTCCAACGACCGAGTCTTGAACGACCGACTCCTCAATCAAAGATTCAAAATCCTCTGGGTAAACCTGTACATCCCTTTTGTCAAACATTAAATGCTCCCCTGCAGCTGAAAGCCTTGGGCCACCAACCCTCTCATCTTTTTTCTCCTTCCCACTAGCCGAGTCAGAGTCCCCTGCACCCTCACCTACCCCTCCCTTCTTATTGGTTGGACCCTTTAAAGGTACTTCCACGTCATCACCTTCTACCAACGTCCCTTTTGCAATAGTGCCATTACCAACCTGCACCTGAGATTTTGGAAATGGCCTTTGGTCAACCAAAAACCCCGGACTCAAAACTTCAGCTTCATCTGGGTTAAGAAAAGAGGACAACTCCTTCACCAGCACATCATACTCCACACCTTTTACCACCAATTTAATCCACCTCTCGATTCTAGACCTTTCCTCAGTGGCTATTAAGAGTTTCCCTTGAGCAAAGGACAAACCTCTCAAAGTATCCTCATGCACTGAAATGAACTGACCCCATATCTCACCAATTCGTTGGAAAGTGGTATTGTCCCATGCATTCAGTGGAAGACCTTGACATCCCAGCCACACAAACCGTTCATGGCTAGCCGGTTCTCCACTCCACGGTTTCACCATTTCGAACCACCTTTCCATCCACGGGCCCTTAATGAGTTCATCCCTTACTCGTTGGCTTTGGAATGTTGTCAGAACAAATCTCCCACCCAAAACTCTGAATTGGGCAACCTTATCTGTTTCTGTTTCCAACCCAAAGCTTGCCTTCAAAGTCATCATCGGGACCACTCTTCGCATAATCGCCACCGCACTCCGGAAAAGCCATCCATTCCCAATAGGACTGACCTGAATCGTGACATTGGGGCTTGGAGTTTTGGATGACTCTCCATTTACCACTTGGACAAAAGATCTGCTATGAACCTTGCTAAAGTGTCCAGCCTTCAAGTTTGCTCCTTGACCAACTTGTTGACTAGGCCCGTCCCTGCTTCTGTCTTCCTGCTCCCTTCGTTCATGGACCGTGGGTTCCTTCCTCTTCTCAACCCGACCAAAGCAAGCCTCTTTGACAAATAATTTTTTGTCCTCCACCCAAACTCCATCCAACCGAGATATTGCCATGGAGGCAGAGGCTTGGCAGCCGAATCTGACAAATCCAAATCTATTTCCTGTACGTTTGCTTCTCTTCCACGGGATAAAAGCATCCTTAACTACTCCGAACTTATTGAAAGTTCGTTGTAGCCACTGTAGACCTTGGGTTTCAGGAATGTTGTCCACAAACAAAGTATAGGTCTCCTGATTCCTTCTTCCTTTGTCAACTTGAGCCCTGTGGTTGTTGATCACAGGGATCCACCCACCTTCACCTCTGGCCTTTCCTTGCACTCTAACCCGAAATCTCTCTCTCTCTCTCTCTCTTTCACTCTCTCTCTCTCTAGCCATCACTCACTCTCTCTCTAGCCATCACTCACTCTTAACAACTACCTCATTCATAGTTGTTAAGAGCTGAATTTGGTTTATATTAGTTTAGCAGCCTCCAAATACTCGTAAAATTATCTTCCATTTATATTTTGTGTCCTATTTTGAAAGGTTAAGGTGATTTTTTTTTTCTGGTCAAACAGAAATTCATAAAACACTAAGAAACAGAGTTCCGCATCACGCGAGAGTACATAGTAGCATACATATTACGATACAAACGAAAACGAGCAGCAAAAGCTAGGCCCATCTTGAACACCAAACTAGTCTAACACCTGTCTTAATTGAAGGCGATAGCTAATAACAAACTCCCTAATTGAAATAGGCATGTGAGTTTCAACTACCAAGTCTTCGTTCTGTTCAACCCCAACTCGCGCAAGGTGATCCGCACACTGGTTTGCTGAGCGATAGATATGAGCAATCAAGGTATTCGTACGGTTCATGAGGTAGTGAGCTTCATTAATTAGTGATTGTGAATGGACATGAAATAGGAATCAGAGAGAGAGAGAGAGAGAGAGAGATTGGCTTTGCATATATTGACTTAAGGCCTCAGCTGGCAAGAAACCTTCATTGGTGATGTTAGGATTTGGATTTGGAAGTGCTTAAACTTGGCTACTTCGTTTGAATCCGTGGTCTGTGCGTAGATAAGACAAACAATATGTATTATACCAACTAACTGTATATATATGGTCTAATATTAGCTATCGTTCTTACTTACTCATCAATACATGCTATGTACGTACGTAATTCTTATGCATCATTTCAATTTTATTACGAATGTTAAAATCTATATAATTTCCTTTATATTGTCATTAATAAATTAAAGAACGAGCACCGAACACACATTGATGTGCGTAGAACGGAGCCACACCACTAGAACACAATTTCAAAAACAACTAAGCGGAGATGGGCCATTAAAAAAGCTAGCCAGCCAAAAAAGAGACCACAGCAGACTGTAGGTACACAATCACTAACAAGCCAGCAAAAGATCAACATATATAGGCCACAAACTACAAAGGACTGTTGGAAATTTACGGAATTTCGGGTGTATGGAACCGGAATTTTGGAGGGTCTTCCGAGGCAACCGGTCTCGGGTTCGTTGAATCTGGACGCAATCAATAGACGTATTGATTGTGGGAAATTCGGTAACTCCCGTAACCCTCCTCATGATGGTGCATGAATTCTGTAACCTCCCTATTCATGGCTGAATTCATTGGCAGAATTCATTGCCATGATAATTGCTGCATTACTCCTCCTCTACCTCCTTCACCCTATAAAAGGGAGGCTCACGTTTTGGAGCAGTCCAAAAGTATTCTGAAAGTTCGTTCTTGAGAGAGAAAGGCAGGCGGTAGTCAATTCGCCAAGGCGGTCGACAGCAATGTTCCGACGGCTTGCGGTTTAGCCGAGCCAACCCTGGGAGAAAGGCGCCGACACAGCCTACAACACCCACAGTAGGCGCCGAATATTTCTTAAGGAGACCGTGGTACCACACGGGACTCGGTTCGATTCTAAGTATTCTGTTCATATCTCGTTCTTGTAATTCTGATTTGTAATTGTATTTGTTTCAATTATGTAATTATTGTATTATCAATGAAATTGTTTTCTGGATTATTCCTTACTGCCGAGATTTTTCCAACAAGCTTAAGAAATATTTTTGATCTATGATCGGCATTGAATTCCAGAAAACAGTTTCTGTTTTGTACTAACATTTGAGTTGCAAGAACAGATTCGTGACAGATAGGTCTCGTAGTGAAGTACCACAGGCGTAAAGCGATGGAACAATCTGTTCAACATATCGAGCAGATTGGCTTTCATTCAAGATATCAAAACAGACCTATTTGGCTTCGGCCATGGCCTGTCATGCGTGACATGGCCACTGTTCAGAGATGGGATTAACAGAAAGGCCACGGCCTAAGGCAGTCATGCGTGACTTGGCCTTGGGGCCACGGCCTGGCCTTGGGGCCACGGCCTAAGGCAGTCATGCGTGGCTTGGCCTTGGATCAATTTTGGCTGGCCTCTGGGGTGATCTACTTGGCTTCTGCCTTGACATCGCCTGGCCTTGATCCTCTGTCAATGATCTGCCCTGTGTGCAGTTCATGTTCTTGATGCCTGGGTTGCTCTCGGCCTGAAGTACTCAACCAGTGGAAGGTTTGAGTGCTCAGCCCTTGTGCACGGCAAGTGTTATATTCAAGACATGGACTGGGCTCCAAAAACAGAAGGGGAAGGTGGACGGCCTAAGTGTTGCTAGTAGCAAACTGTGTATACCGTTTACCTTTCGGGGGCGCTACCCCCGAGCCCCCGCCAGGGGGCGCGACCCCCTGGGCCCCCGCGACCTGACCGGGCAGGTTGATCCCCACTGAGGGCGCTGCCCTCAGACTCCAGCCCAGGGGCGCTGCCCGCAGGACCCCCGCCAGGGGGCGCGCCCCCTGGGACCCCCAGGGTACGTGGTATTGTGGGAGATGTTAGACTTAGTTTGGTTGATAGATTGTTAATCTATGCATGTATAGCTTGTCATTCTGAGATTGAGATTTGTTCTTTTATATGTGGTTGTTCCTAATTTCAGGAAAATATGACAACTGATCAAGGGAAAACTACTGGCACTGGCAAAGAGAAACAGACCGGTGATGTCAGTGGCACTGGAAATGGCGGTGGTTCAATTCCAACTCATGCTCCTATTCTTGGGATTCCCACTGTTCCAATGTCTCATGTGGAGAGGCCGAGCAAATTTGTTGGGGTCGATTTCAAAAGGTGGCAACAGAAGATGTTGTTCTATCTCACCACCTTGAACTTGGCAAAATGGCTTGTCGAGGAAGCTCCCGTTATTGCTGAGGATGATCCTGATACTCAGAAACGGATTGATGTGGCTAGGTGGAAAGAGCATGACTACATGTGCAAGAATTACATCTTGAATGCTCTGGATCATTCGCTGTACTCTGTGTATGGCGAGGCTCCGTCGGCTAAGGAATTATGGGAATCCTTAGACAGGAAATACAAGATCGAGGGTGCTGGGTCCAAGAAGTTTGTTGTGGGCCGGTTCCTTGATTATATGATGGTGGACTCCAAGTCTGTGACAGTCCAAGTCCAAGAGCTGCAGCTCCTGCTCAATGAGATCAGGACTGGGGGGATGATTCTGAGTGAAGCATTTCAGGTGGCCGCGGTCATCCACAAGCTACCTCCAGCATGGAAAGAGTTCAAGAGCTATCTCATGTTCAAGAATAAGGAGATGACCTTGGAGGCTCTTTTCATCAAGCTCCGTATTGAAGAGGAGAATCGGGGTATGGATAGGAGTGCAAAGGCCTCCTACATGGCCAAGGCAAACATGATGGAGCATGGCCAATCTTTCGGTGGGAGGAAAAACCAAAATGACAGGCGTTTTGACAAGCGGTCTGACAAGCAAGCTGCCAAGCAGAAGGACAAGAGTGTCAATCTGGGACCGAGAGGTGGTGTTGCCAAGAAACAAAGAGAAGTTTCAGGGCACTTGCTTCAACTGCAACAAATTCGGGCATAAGGCTTCGGAGTGTACGAAGCCACAAAACCCTCGCACTCAGGCTCACTTGGCTCAGGTGGAGACAAGAGTGTCCGATATCAACCTCTCGGCTATGGTATCTGAAGTGAACATGGTTGGTTCAAACCCGCAGGAATGGTGGGTTGACACTGGGGCTACACGCCATATCTGTTGTGACAGGCAGTTGTTCACTACCTTCGAGCCAGTTGCTAATGGTGAGAAGTTGTTCATGGGGAATTCAGCTACCTCGGATGTTGCGGGGCAGGGGAAAGTTGTCCTGAAGATGACTTCAGGAAAAGAGTTGACTCTGAATAATGTGCTGTTCGTGCCAGATATTCGTAAGAATTTGGTTTCTGGCTCACTGTTGAGCAAGCACGGCTTCCGCCTGGTTTTCGAGGCTGATAGGGTCACTCTGACTAAAGCTGGAATGTATGTAGGGAAAGGTTACATGACCGATGGTCTCTTTAAGATGAATGTAATGACTGTTATCCCTACTATCAATAAAAAGAAATCCCCTGTTGCTTATGTGCTTGAGTCTTTCTTTTTGTGGCATGGTAAACTAGGTCATGTTAATTATGATTCTATGCGTAGATTAATTAACTTGGACCATATTCCAGCTTTCCAATTTGATAAAAAAACATAGGTGTGAGACTTGTGTAGAGGCTAAAATGCTGAGAGCATCTTTCAAAACAGTAGAAAGAAGCACAGAACCTTTGGGTTTAATCCATATTGATGTGTGTGATCTGAAATATGTCCAAACTCGGGCCGGTAACAAGTACTTCATTACTTTTATCGATGATAGCACTCGGTTTTGCTATGTGTATTTGCTGAAAAGCAAGGATGAAGCCCTGGACAAGTTTGTTCATTACAAGACTCAGGTTGAGAATCAACTGAGCAGAAGGATTAAGGTGGTCAGAAGCGATCGTGGTGGTGAATTTCAGTCACCATTTGGAGAATTCTGTGCCTAACACGGAATTATCTATGAAACCACAGCACCTTATTCGCCTCAGACTAACGGTATTGCTGAGCGCAAGAATCGTACATTGAAGGATATGATGAACGCCATGTTGATCAGTTCTGGGTTGCCTCAGAACATGTGGGGAGATGTTGTTCTCACCGCTAATTATATCCTCAATAAAATACCTCGCAAAGATGTTGGTAAAACCCCGTATGAATTGTTTAAGGGTAGGAAGCCTACCTATACATTCTTACGAACATGGGGTTGTCTAGCGAAGGTGGTTGTACCTCCTCCTAAGAAGGAGAAGATAGGTCCTAAAACCGTTGATTGTATGTTCATCGGTTATGCAGACGATAGTAGTGCCTATCGTTTTCTTGTATATGAGTCAAATATACAAGATATTCATAAGAATACTCTCATGGAGTCAAGGAATGCAGTGTTTTTTGAACACATATTCCCTTATAGATCCATTGGAGAGTCAAGTTCTGCTAAACGGACTCTGCATCCGGCTAATGAAAGCAGACAAGGCCAAGAAGAGGAAATTGATGTTGAACCACGACGTAGCAAGCGAGCTAGAACATCAACATCTTTTGGTCCAGATTTTCTGACTAATCTAGTAGAGAATGAGCCTCGGACATACCAGGAAGCTGTAAGCTGCCCTGAAGGTCCTTTGTGGAAAGAGGCCATTAAGAGTGAGATTGACTCCATCCTGCAAAACCATACGTGGGAACTGGTGAATTTGCCACCAGGCAGTAAGCCTCTCGGCTACAAATGGATCTTCAAAAGGAAGATGAAAGCAGATGGGTCAATTGATAAGTACAAAGCTAGGCTTGTTATCAAAGGATATAGACAAAAAGAAGGCCTAGATTACTTTGATACTTACTCACCAGTCTCCAGGATTACATCCATCCGGATGATCATCGCGATTGCAGCTTTGCGTAATCTTGAAATACATCAAATGGATGTAAAAACAGCTTTCCTTAACGGCGATTTAGATGAAGAAATCTACATGGAACAACCCGAGGGTTTTTCTGCGCCAGGCCAAGAAAGGAAAGTATGTAGGCTTGTTAGATCATTGTATGATTTAAAGCAAGCACCAAAACAATGGCATGAGAAATTTGACAATGATGTGTTGTCAAGTGGCTTCAAAATCAACGAATGTGACAAATGTGTTTACGTAAAAGACACAGACGAAGGGTACGTCATTTTATGTCTCTACATTGATGGCATGCTCATTGTTGGTAGCAATGAAAGGGTCATTCAGTCTACCAAAGATATGTTAAACTCAAAGTTTGACATGAAAGATATGGGCCTTGCAGATGTCATTCTGGGTGTCAAGATCACCAGAACATCTGTTGGACTTGCATTGTCTCAGACACACTACGTTGACAAGATTCTTGGAAAGTTCAACCCGTCTGATTCAAGTGTCGCAAGAACCCCTGTGGATTTAAGTCTGCATTTATCCAAGAATGGGGGGGAAGGCGTATCTCAATTAGAGTATTCTCGGATAATTGGGAGCCTGATATACTTGATGAGTTGTACAAGGCCCGATATAGCTTACTCAGTCAGCAGACTGAGCAGATACACGAGTAATCCAGGTCGTGATCACTGGAAGGCAATAGTCAGGGTTCTGCGCTATTTGAGGTACACTCGTGAATTGGGGCTACACTACACCAGATATCCAGCAGTACTAGAAAGGTATTGTGATGCAAACTGGATATTAGATATGAAGGACTCAAAATCCACAAGTGGATATGTCTTTATATTTGGTGGTGCAGCAGTTTCTTGGAAATCCTCTAAACAGACGTGTATAGCACGTTCAACGATGGAATCAGAGTTTATTGCTCTAGAAAAAGCGTCTGAGGAGGCTGAGTGGCTCCGTCAGTTTTTGGAGGATATTCCAAGATGGCCGAAACCTGTGCCAGCAATTAGCATCCATTGCGACAGTCAATCTGCAATTGGTAGGGCACAGAGTAATATGTATAATGGTAAGTCTAGACATATTCGACGTAGATATAATACCATTAGGCAACTACTCTCAAGTGGGGTTGTCGCTATTGACTATGTGAGGTCAAAGGACAATATAGCGGATCTGCTAACGAAAGGGTTAAATAGAGAGTTAGTTGAGAAAGCATCGAAAGGGATGGGGCTAAAGCCACTACGCTCATAGTTACCGTGGGGGTAGCCAACCTAGCTGACTGGAGATCCCAAGATCTAGGTTCAATGAGACTATCTTTCGCGAGTAGCCGAGAATGATCACTGAGGAGACTCGATCTCCTGCCCATTCCTATGGTGTAGAACAGTGATACCTGCAAATGGAAAGAGGTTAAGCATTGCTTTTAATGACTCCTATGCGCTGGGTTGCCAGGCGGAGTATAGCAGGATACCCTTTCAAGGAAGGTCACCTATGTTAGTATGAAGTGGGGCCGCTTCTTTGAGAATTGTGGCAAAATTCTCGAGAAAATACTCGCAGAACCAGGAAGGGGGTGTCATGGCCAAAATGAACCCAACAGTGAGAACTGAACTACGTCAGGAGAAGTCCTGTGTGACATCTATTGTCTCGATTTACATTGGCGACGGAACAGTTCAAAGCGGGACCGCACACTGGTTTGCCAGTAAACCCGATAGGCTATCACAAGGGAAGGTTCTAGGCCAAAAGCCACCTATCCTATGCAGGAATTATCCGTTGTCGCTCTCTCGGATCAACTTTGTTCTCTGCACCAGCTTGCCTGCCAATTCCATTCATGAGGGGGATTGTTGGAAATTTACGGAATTTCGGGTGTATGGAACCGGGATTTTGGAGGGTCTTCCGAGGCAACCGGTCTCGGGTTCGTTGAATCTGGACGCAATCAATAGACGTATTGATTGTGGGAAATTCGGTAACTCCCGTAACCCTCCTCATGATGGTGCATGAATTCTGTAACCTCCCTATTCATGGCTGAATTCATTGGCAGAATTCATTGCCATGATAATTGCTGCATTACTCCTCCTCTGCCTCCTGCACCCTATAAAAGGGAGGCTCACGTTTTGGAGCAGCACAACAAACTGAGAGCAGTCCAAAAATATTCTGAAAGTTCGTTCTTGAGAGAGAAAGGCAGGCGGTAGTCAGTTCGCCAAGGCGGTCGACGGCGGTGTTCCGGCGGCTTGTGGTTTAGCCGAGCCAACCCTGGGAGAAAGGCGCCGACACAACCTACAACACCCACGGCAGGCGGCGAATATTTCTTAAGGAAACCGTGGTACCACATGGGACTCGGTTCGATTCTAAGTATTCTGTTCATATCTCGTTCTTGTAATTCTGATTTGTAATTGTATTTGTTTCAATTATGTAATTATTGTATTATCAATGAAATTGTTTTCTGGATTATTCCTTACTGCCGAATTTTTTTCCAACAAGGACCAAATTACAATCACTTGGCATTCCAAAATTACCACGAAGTACCACCTTTTTCTCTACCCCGCTGCTTCGTCACCACTTCCAGTTGCCGCCGCCGCCACTCCTCTGCCACGACCATCCAACGCCATGTCTATCTGGGCCGCCTTTGTCTCCTCCTTAAACTTCTTATAAATATCGCTTCTATAAAACTTACTAGTCCTGAGCACCAAAATTACAAAAACAAGGGCCCCGAAAGCTGTCACCACCGTAATAATAAGAAAAGCTAGCTTAAAACATTGCACCCCATTGCAGTTCAACTCCTCCCCTGCCTTCCTAACAGCCCCCGTTTCCGACAATTGTCTCTCGATCAGCCTCTCTATCGTATAGGTGGCCTGTAACCCTAACATTCAGTATATACAACCCAATTGGGCTTGCCACCAATCCGAAGTTGTACAGGGTCGAGTAATACTCGAGTCTGAATATTTCGGATATGATTGCAAAGAGGAGCGGCCATTGGGCGGCGAAGGAGAATCCGATGATGATTGAGGCCAGGTAGAGGCCATTGCGGACGTTGAAGGCAATTAGGAGCTGAGGAAGATGAGGGTGAGGATTAAGGGGCGGGGGAATTTGTATTTCGTGAGCACTATTTCGGAGGAGAAACCGGCAGTGACACGACCGAGATAGTTCCAGATAGATATGAGGGAGACGAAGGTGGAGATGGATTTAGTGGGGTAGGCGACGGAGGTGCCGATCTGGCCGAGGTTGTCGATGGCAGTGAGGGTGCCCGCCGATGCCGCATATGGTTGCGAAGAAGAGGATGAGTATGTCGATGCTAAAGAGGGCTTGGAGGATGGTGTAGTCGTCGCCCTGGTTGGTGGACGAAACACATTATTATTTTGCGTCAAATTTTTATAACTTATTGATTCTTCTTGCAAAAATGAATTAGAAAAGTAAAAAATTTTGATCGAACTCATACTTTTTTGAATAAAGATAAAAATAAGTCAAAAAGACGACAATTATTTTTACTTTCTTTTGTCTTTTTTAAAAAAAATCGAGACGAATCAATAAGTCAAAAAATTTTAATGCAAAACTAACAAATGCAATTTTTTATGAATAAAGACCAAAAAAAAAATTACTATTACACTTTTAAACCCAAATCTACCGTAGTATTTGAGCTGTCAATGAACATTAGGGAGTATATTTCATCAGGAGCGGAAATTAAAATATAATACCAACTACCATAGAATGAGAATTATGAGATCGAATTTAATTTTTAAAATAATTTTGAAACGAATAATTTCCCCATAAAGTATTTTTCAGTGTTTGGTTCACAAATAATTTTACTTGAACAAAACATTACAGGAGAAATAGGATAAGAAAGAATAGTGAAATTATACAATAGTCTTGTAGTACCGTCACGTGGTACTCCGGATCACTTTACAACGACGCATCCCTGTGGGGTTTGCCACTAACTGTATGGACCCCACAAGAATGTGTGGTTGTAAAGTAGCCCGGAATATTTTAATGTTTTTGTTTTGGTTACGAATTTTGTACAAGGAATTTAAACTTAAATTTGATGCTTTTGGCTTGATTTTTGTTGCAGGAAAGTGCTTTCCAATTGAAAAGTTGAAGTCCTGGTCCATGACTTTCTTGTTAATGGAACACCAAAAAAGTTATGAGAAAGATTATTTTCTCATCATCTCCAATTTTCTGTACAATTGAAACGTGGAGAATGATTTCGGCGCTCCTGTTTTCCACACTGGCGCTCCTCTTTTTGGCCTGATTTGGTAAAATTCCTAAACTATCCTTGTACTTTCTTCTGGGTGTCCAAATTACCCTTTTTGATTTTATTTACTCCCAGTCAGAACATCATCTTCTTCGGCAACACTTTTTGGGTGAAAAGTGAAAACCCATTTCACTGGTACCCATCTTCTTCGTCTACACACCGTCCACTCCGACGAGGGCGGAGTTCAGTCATTTCAAGCAACTATGGGATTTACAGATGAAGATTTTTCAACAATGGAGGGTGAGAATCCAGATATTGGTGGCTTTCAAACAACCATGGGATTTACGAATGAAGATTTCTCAGAACTAAATGATATCGTGAATCTCACAGCCACAAACAACATTGAAGAAATTTCGGAGTTCTACAAATCAATCTACTCTACAAATGATTCTGGTAATTTCCTTTCCTAATATGCCTGAGATACTAAATCTAGGGTTTATTTTCTACAAATGATTCGGGTAATTAATTTTCTTTCCTAATATGCTTGAGATTCTAAATCTAGGGTTTATTTGTATACTATGGAAATGGTAAAATAGAAAATGTAACATGTGGTAGTCATTTGTGGCTTGGTACGTAACAGGCAGTGTAGAAGAAAAAATGCCAGTTGTGGAGAATGGTGAGTCTAGAGAACTTTCATCACTGTTAGTGGAGAATTTTTTAACTCGGGAAGAGCTACTAGATAGGGTTCGCAAAGTGGCATTAAAAGAAGGTTTTGTCACAACAATTAAAAAATCAAAACAGGGCTGTTATGTTATTATTGGTTGCGATAGAGGTGGGAAATATCGAGGCACTAGTGTTCCGTTGAACGAAAGGAAAAAGATATCGGGCTCTCGCCTTATCAACTGTCCTTTTGAGTTGTGGGGAAAAAAGAAAGGCAGTGAGTGTTGGAAAGTGGAGATAAAAAATGCCTCTCATAATCATGAACCGTCAAAAGATATGTCCGGACATCCGTATTGCCGTCGTTTTTCAAACGAAGAGATACTAAGTATAAAACGAATGACCACGGCTGGTATACCTCCTCGACAAATTCTTACTTCATTGCGGCAAAGTAATCCCAATTGCAAAGCAATAGCAAGGACGGTTTATAATGCAAAGGCTAACATCACAAAAGTTGTATTAGCGGGTCGTACAATGATTCAAGCATTATTTGATGAATTGGGTCAAGGGGACTTCACTTTTGATATAAAACGTGATGGAAATGGTCGTTTGACTCATTTGTTCTTTGCACATCCTTCTTCAATTGCATTAACCAAGAGTTATCCCTATGTCTTTGTGATGGATTGTACTTATAAGACAAACAAATATAAGATGCCATTACTTGATATAGTGGGAGTTTCAAGTTTCAATGGATCATTTTATTCTTGTTTTGCTTTCATGCAAAAAGAGGAAGAAGGAGACTACGTGTGGGCATTGGAAAGATTTAGTAAAATTTTGGGCCATGACCAGCAACCTTCTGTGATTCTGTCAGATAGGGAATTAGCATTAATGAATGCCATTAAAGTTGTTTTTCCGGGTACTGCAAATATTCTATGTGTGTGGCACATTGAGAAAAACGTTCTCTCAAAGTGTAAGTCTCAATTTGAAAGAGGAGAAGATTGGGAGACTTTTTTATTGGCTTGGACTAATTTAATTGAATCTCCGGATGAAAGTTCCTTTGATGAAGCTTGGCGTCTTCTTGAAGTTGAATACAAAGAGAAAGAATATGTTCTTAATTACATCAAGAATAATTGGCTCCCTTTCAAAGAGAGATTTGTACATGCATGGACGGGAAAACATCTACACTTTGGGAATCGTGTCACTTCTAGGGCTGAAGGTGCACATGGAATGCTCAAGAAATATCTCACCGTTTCCACCGGAAATTTCAATGAAGTGAGGGAAAAGATTTGTCTTGCAATTGAGAACCAATACAATGAGATCAAGGCAAAGATTGCAAGTGAAAAGCTTCGAGTTACACATAAATTTCGAATTCCCATTTTGAAGGAACTTGTTAGTCATGTGTCCAACTTTGCTCTTGGAGAGCTTTTCAAACAACATGCGTTGGCGACATCTTCTATATTGGGTCCTTGTAGAGGTCATTTTTCAAAGACCATGGGTTTACCTTGTGCACACATGATGACTAACAAGAAAGGTGAAAGCTTGCTACTTAGCGATATACATCCGCAATGGAGAATTGATATAAGATCATTCACCAATGTGGATGGTGGAGTAAATGGAAATGGAAGCGAAATTGAATGTCTTCTCAAGAATTTTCATGACAAATACAAATGCATGCCTCTTGTTGAAAAGGAAGATAGCCTCAAGCAAATTGCTCAACTTATTGATGCTCCAATTCCATTGACTCTTGAACCGAGCATTCAACCCCACAAAGGACGACCATCGGGTTCTAAGAAAAGAAAAGGAGATAGCTCTACCACCCGTGATCCTTCAGCTTTCGAGATTGCGGAAAAGACCCGAAAGTGTAGTGTTTGCCACCAAATTGGACATAATAGTCGGACTTGCCCACATAAGGATGAAAATACTAGCAGGAGTCCTCATTTTGTCTTGGCTAATCAACATGTCAACATAAATATGCCGGAAACACAATGTGAGATTATTATTTTTTTTTTGTAGTATATTCCCATGAGATTTTTTCCTTGATTAATCTGAGATTTTTTCCTTGATTAATCGATGCTTTGAACTATTCTTTTTTATTGATATGTGCTTTCAACTACTTCTTGCAGTTGAATGTGAGATCAATACCTCACTGGAACTATAGCCGTGGTGGAGTTTGTTTGGTGGATGTGCTGTTATTTGTTTGTGGAGAACCAATTGTGCAAAGAAGATGTCCGCTTTTTGGTAGGAAACTTTAGGAAACTGCTAGAACATATAGTATATTGTAAGGATTTTGATTTTCGCGCTCCACTTTTTATTGATGGCACCTCACTTTGTTCATGAAGTTACTAATAACTTCACGTTAAAAGTGGAAAGCCATCAGTAAAGATTGGAGCGCGAAAATCGGTTTCCTATTGTAATGTCATCTGCAGTTTTTTTGTTAGACTTTATGAAGATCGAATGATTGGAGCTCTCTATTGGGATAGATGATGAATATTTGTATGGGTTTTTGGAGTAACTTTGTGCGAACTTCTTGTGTTTTTTAGACTTAATCTGCGAATGGTCTTGAATTTCAGAAAAATTCAAGCATCTAATTTGGCCAAGATTGTTTTAAGATTTGCAGGATTTTAAGGTTGTTTAAATTCTGGGTGTATGGTTTTTTTTTTCTTTTTTTTTTTTTTGAATTGGAATCATTCGTTTTTTTTTTTTGAAGTGATTCTGGGTATCGTTTTGTTGTGGAATTCTGGTAACACAAGGAAGGGCCAGGTCAATGAAAGCCAGACATGTACAAGAAAGATTAAAGAAAGAAGGAATGACTTTCTTCATTAATTTATTGTGAGGGTAGTTAAGGTATTTTGCTATTGAAAGATTAAAGAAAGAAGGATACTTTTGTAATTTTACACAATAAAGACAAAAATTGGAGTGCCATTGTACAAAGTTGGAGTGCTAAAATCAATCTCCTTGAAACGTAGTCCTAGAGATTAAAGGACAGTTCGTACAGCAGACATCAAACACTTATTTGTGGATTAGAGTTTTGAATTCGTGTTGATCTTAAACACTATAAAGACATTCATAGACTAATCTAATGAACTTAGGCCCCGTTCCAGAAATCTTCTTAAAAAATAAGTAGCTTATTTCACATTTTCAAAACCAAAACTAAAATAAATGAAAAATAATTTTTCAATTTTTTTGGCATCGTATAAAAGATCTCATCGAGATCTTCCAAACAAGATCCATTGTGCATATTTTTAGATTTTAATAAACCCATAATTTTTGAGCTTGAAATTGCCTTCTTAAAAAATAAGGACTTATTTTTTATTCCGGAACAGAGCCTAAGAGAATCTTCACGCTTAACCTATTTTAAGATCCAAATTTAAAATTTGGATAAAAACTAGGGCTGTTCAAAAAATCCGGTGAACCGTGAAACCGGTCCGGACCGAACCGATCCGTACCTTTTGGATTTTGTCCGTGGATTAATGGTCCGGACACGGATTGAAAAATTAGAAATCCGTGACTCGCGGTTCAGTCCACAGATTTTCATTACGAAACCGTGGATTAACCGAACCAGACCGTGAGATATTTATTTTATATAAATAATATATATGTGTGTATTTATATAATAAATTGTTAGTAATGTTAACAATTTTTTCCATCAATTTTAGTATTTTATCTTAATAATGGGATATAGTGTAAATGTACATAAAATATAGGGAGTAAATCATAATTTTTTCCTAAAAATTACGGGTAACCTTAGTTGAGTTTTAGTAGTTCGTTTCTTTTCCGATTCTTTTATGTTATGTAATGTACTATAATGATACAATATTTGTGTTTTAGATTCTTTTGAATTTAATTTTTAAGTAAGCCTTTGGTAGTTTATGTAACAAGTACTTTCTGATGGTATTAAACTTAATTCTGAATGTAACATTCTTCCCTTTTATTGTGAGATATATGTTTGAGCTTTATTTTTGCTAAAATCCATGGACAAAACCGTAACTGATTCGTGAGTCACGGATCGGATTGGAACTGGACCGTAGGACTTTTGGTCCGGACACTGATTTCATTTTGTAAAAATCATGACTAGCGGTTCGGTCCTCGGATTCCTAGAAATCCGAACCGAACCGGACCGCGAGCAGCCCTAATAAAATCCACAAAAATTCCTCTCCAGTCCTTTACCCAAACCCTTCCCTATTTTGGGTTTTATCCATTTTTCCTCCCAAATATAAAAACAACTTTTGCCTTGACCTATTTTTTGCAACGGCTAGTTAAAGAGAGAGAGAGGGTGACCTAGCCGGAGAGAGAGAGAGAGAGAGAGAGAGAGAGAGAGAGAGAGAGAGCTTCTGTATCTAGCCGGAGCTTCTGTATTTCGTCGAAGCCGGTCGACCTTTGCCGGAGTCACTGAGTTGCCAACCGTTGAAGCTTTATTCGCTGGATTTATCGTCTGATCTTTGCGTTGCCAGAGCTATGTTCGTCAGAGATTTGTGCTATCTTTGTTCATCGAAGTTTTGTGTTGATTGAAGCTGGACGCCGATCGTTGCTGGAGGTGCAGACGAAGAAGAAGATGTAGAAAGAGAAAGTGGTGGTTTTGATTGTGAGCAAACGAAGAAGAAGGTGGAGACGTGATATGTTTTGATTGGCTCTATTTACCATTCTGCCATTAAAAATCAAAACATATATATTTGGATAAAATTTGGGTTTGATGATTGGAGATGCACCTACCAAAAATGGATTTTTATCCCAAATTTGAGGGAGGGGGGAGGAAATGGGTGAAAGGCTGGAGATGCTCTAACTACTCCTCCTGTGCCCAAAAAAAGAACTCAGGCCTCGACAAATAATGGACTCAGGGCCCAAAAGACAAAACTAATACAGCATGGCCTCATAGCCCTACGGAAGCCCAGTGGAAAAGGCCCACATAGAGTCGGGTTACAGTTAGGAATACAAAAATTACAGTTAGTTCCAACGAGAATTGAGCAAAAGGAATTCTAGAAGATGGAACTTAATTTTCGGATGCATCTTCAAGCTTTGGTCACAATCATCATGACCATTTTTTATTTTCAATCTCGAAGATTCAACGGATCGTAAATCGTTGACCAATGAATCTAGTTTCAGTGGGTAGTAAACCATAGAGACGTACATAAATGGATATATAAAGACTTGACAAGTCAACTCAAACAAAACTATTTTTGTCAAACACGACTACACGAGGGTCGAGTCGACACCAAATCAATGTTCTAAATTTTACTACTACTACTACTATTTATTAATGATGATGACAAGAAAGTTCTGCTTTTTTCTACTCTTTTCCAAAGCATGATTGGTACCCTCATACTTTTAGAACAAAACTGTACGTGTTCTGCCTTGTCAGGGTGATTATTTTGAAAAACCCGAACTGCATTCGAATTGAAGTTTAAAGGATGATGGGGAGTCAGTTATTTTCAGGATTAATTAATAACGGGAGGAATACTAATACAGTAATAAAAAGTTTCGATGGGGTGAGTTCATGCTATATTTTTTGTATTTTTGCTCGTCTTTTTTAAATTTTTGTTAAATCACGTTGTATTTTTTGGATGAATCATCCGTCTTAACAAGAGAAATCCATAAAGTAAAAGATTATGACCAAAAATAAAGAAAAATTGTTTATTAAAGACAAAGAAATACCAAACGAACGATTAACCTCAAAAATTACGACGAAAAACTAAAATAATACAAAAAGAGTAAATTTAAGCAAAAAAATATGCCGTGAATTTAGAATTCACAGTATCTCATATTTTGTGAGATCGACTATCTAACAAGTATGTTTTACTTACAAACTAAGGTCGTAAATGAGCCAAACAATAATAGAATGTTTAGATTCATTCATTAAGTTTTTTAGCGAACTTGAGCTCAAGCCAAACTCAATGAAAATTATGACGAATCGAACTCGAACCAAGTTTGTCTAGGTTTGAGTCGAACAAGCCTTAACGACCCAATAATATCATATATTTATACTCTCATACAGATCTAAAGCTGCAGATAAAATTTTAAGTATATACATAAATACATTCATATACATATAAAATGATAAAAACATATACATAAGTACGGAGTAAATTTTTAGTTATTGTAAACATTTAGACTTGTACAAGTTCTAAAATTTTCACTATATCACTATATAAAACTCCCATGATATAGATATACTCTAGGTTTGCGAGCCTAATCGAGCATATACTGCTACGTTCATATTTGGCTCATTTATGAAACGAGCCTAAAATTGATACTAAAGTTCGGTTCATTTAGTAAACGAATCAAACTCAAACGAGCTTTTACCGAATCGAGCTTCGAATAATTCACAAACAACTCAATTTATTTGCAACTCTACTACAAACCGGTGTATGCAATTATCGCAAACAGAATCCTCATGGAAATTATAACTAACTCAATGCCATACCTAGTACTGACAGGCAATCAAAGAGGTGTAAAGTTAGGACCAATAGAATTAAAAAGTTGGAAAGGGGAACACATCAAATGAGACCTCCTTGAATATTCATTTAGTAAACGAATCAAACTCAAACGAGCTTTTACCGAATCGAGCTTCGAACAGTTCACAAACGGCTCAATTTATTTGCAACTCTACTACAAACCGGTGGATGCAATTATCGCAAACAGAATCCTCATGGAAATTATAACTAACTCAATGTCATTCCTAGTACTGACAGGCAATCAAAGAGGTGTAAAGTTAGGACCAATAGAATTTATAAGTTGGAAAGGGGAACACATCAAATGAGACCTCCTTGAATAAACCCTCCTCCTTGTAATTGCTAATACTATGTGCAAGGGTCGCATTGGACGGATTGAGAGCATATCTTTTAACCAATTCATCTTTCATAGGTTGGTTTTTTCTACTTGCCCACGAACATGGATCTGAGGAAGTAAAAAGGGAAAATGAAATGATTAAAAATTTAAAACGACTCCTTTTGTCTTCCTCCCTCCAAATCTAATATGGAAAAAAGTGGAGGGGTACGTCACACTTAGACCACACTTCGGGGGCTTTTGGCTAAATAATAAGTCAATTGGTTTATTTTTTTGGTTTTTATTCTAACTATTTTCGCATTTATTAACTCTGCGTTAAATTTTTGTAGATTATTAGTTCGAGTCGATAAGAGGACTTGAAAAAGTAAAAAATTATGATCCAAATCTTAAATTTATTGAATAAAGACAAATCAATGACAAAGCTAGCTAGATTTTTCAATTTTATTCACAAAATTTATGCTGTGTTTGGTTTGGTATTTGAAAAGTTTTAGAGAAATGTTGGAAATTGGGGGAATTTTTTGAAAAATACTTTTTGAAAAGGAAATAGAACACAACATTAAGGTTTGGACCATAATTTTTTACTTTTTCATTCTCTCTCGTCAAGTTGAACCAATAATCCATAATAATTTGACACGAAACTAAAAAATGCACAAAAAAAAAAATTGAATAAAGACAAAAAAAAAAAAGCCAATTGACTTATATAGCCAAAAGATCCCCGGAAGATTGAGTTATAGGCGATTGGCTAGATTCAGTACTTCTTTTTTTGTCAAAATTTAGAGGTGCTTTCATTGATATGAAAATCATACATCGAAAACAAGTAGCCACCCCCAAGGAGGGAGGAAAGCAACCACAAAGAAAACCTAAACTCCCAAATGAACATTCAATACCTCACACAGACAAGACTTATCTCCGACCACGAAAAGCCATCAAGACAACATAGAAAATCCACCACAAAAACACCCACAAGGAGTGAGAGAAAGTCTCACGCAGGGAAAGAAAACCAACAAAAAATAGCAAACAAAAACTAGAGCAAAACCTGCAAGTAAACAATAGTACGTTCAACACCCCTTAGTCTAGTAGCCCAAAAATGCCAATCAAGACCACCACTGCCACAAGGTTGGTTGAAACACAGCAAAGACCACAGAACAGAACCTTGATCACCACAGCAGCCACACCCCATCGCACAACACCACCAACTGCTACCTTTATCCCAGAAACTACGCCCTCATGCGTCAAGGTGCAAATCTATGCGACACCCAGAATGACAAGAACAGGGTTGGCCTGATAACGTCGATGGAACAGCCAGACAATTGAAATTAAAGAAAAGCACACAGTGAGAAAGATCGGTCAAAGGGCACATGCACAAGTGAACTGCTCTGACGACGATAGGCTCCATTGACGTTAGGGCTTGTCGAAATCAAGGAGGATAGATCTGAAGTAGAGAGAGAGAGAGAGAGAGAAGGAAAGGAAGGAGGAGAGTAGGGGGAGGAGCCGCCCCTCCCCCAGAAAAACCCTAAGCGCCAAAACTCAGAGAGAAAGAGAGAGAGAGAGAGAGAGAGAGAGAGCCGTGCGACTAAGTTAAATTTAGTACTTCACCCCAAAGAATCGCACTATAAGAAAAAACATATTTGGCGACCAACTTTAGGCGACCAAACTATTTTTTGTCGCTGATTGTCAACTTTTGGCGACTAAAATATTTTTCGTCGTCGATCGTAGACATTTGGCGACTAAATTCTTTTTTGTCGCCGATTTTGTAGACCTTTGGCGACTAAATTCTTTTTTGTCACCGATTTTGTAGACCTTTGGCGACTAAAACATTTTTAGTCGGCGAAGTGCTACCATTTGGCTACCAATGATCATTTGGTCGTCAAAAACAAAACAATTGGCAACCAACCAATAGTTGGCAAAAAAAACATTAGGCGACAAAAATATTAGTTGGGGAAAGCTACCAATTGGCGACTAAATTCGTTTGTCGCCCTTTTTGTGTACCTTTGGTGACTAAAACATCTTTAGTCGGCAAAAGGCTGCCATTTGGCTACCAAAGGTCATTTTGTTGCCGAAAATTTATATATTATATCATAATAAACTTATATATTTATTCCATCTACATAACCAAAGTTTAACCTGTATCCCACCGTTAAATCCTTAATTAAATCTCACTTTTTTTTAAATGGCAACTCCTTAAATTTGATGTGAAATGCTACCAAAGAAAAAAAAAACGCTCCTTAATTAAATCTCACTTTTCTCTTTACACTTTAAAAAAAAAAAAATTTAGTTTGCCTCTCTTCCATATATTCTCAACAAAGCAAAAAAAAAATAATAATAAATTGCTCCTACGAATGGAGAAAACCTTCGTTTAAAATATGGCAGAGGAAAAACCTAATAAAATTTATCCAATTAACTCTTACACTAATCTTTACAAGAATCAATCAAATTGCATAATCTTGTTATTCAATGAATTATATATAGTCCAACTTCTAGCGACTGCAAAATGAGTTACCGATATCATTTTTTCCATCTACACCAATGAAAATATTTTTCAATTGCGGCATGACATTGTTGGAATTCAAACGGCAATGACATTTTTGCTCCGGACTCTTTTGAATTTGATTGAATGTCCAAATTAGCTATTCCAGTTTTTTCTTTTTTAAGGTTTTCCGTTGGCGTTCACCTGTTGGATATGTGTTATTTCGTGTTTTTTTATTGGTATTTTTGGATTTTTCTCTGTTATTTTCAGACAAAGAAAGATTATCTAGCCTTATAACTAATTCCTAGATGAGAAAAAAAAAAAAAAAAAGGACATATATTGAATTGTTAGAGTTAAATGTGAAAAGAATTAATTTCCCTACGGTGGAATATGGGTTGGGCTAACTTCCGTTAGGTAGAGGTTAGGCAGCTTAAGGAGAAAGGAGCTTAGGCCAATGAAAGGTTGTCGTGTGTCTGAGGTTGGAGAAAGTCCTCCTACCGGGGTAGGAGGAGATCCGCGTTCATCATAAAATAGCGCGCATCTACAAAATGTACCCGAGCGGATGAAAAACATGCCGTTTGTGGGTCACTTAGTTTTTTTAAGATGCCCATTGGTACATTGCACAAATTCTCGTCAAAAAACCCCACTAAAAAAATTGAATTACAAAGAACTTCTCAAATCTCTATCTGGCCATGGTTTCTCCATTTTTAACTTCAATGAAAAAAAAATCCTTCTATGCTACTAAGGAACTAAAAAAATTAAACACTAATTTAATTTATGCTTTCCAGGTCCATTAGCAAGACAAAACCACAGGTCCACAACCATTGAAAATTAAAATAAATATTCTTGTCTACAATTAGAAATGCATTTCATGAAGTGTTTAGAAAAAAAAGGACAAGAAAAAGTTACGTTAAACTCATTTGATATAGGACATGTTCAACTATTATGACCTTAGGCATGTAACAAAATTATAAAAAAAAAAAAACGAAGAAGAAGAAGAAGAAGATAGCTTCAATGTGATAAAGAAATGGAGTGAGACGAGGATAATTTTTTAAGAAGTTAGAGTTTTTTTTAGATGTCGAAGACTCAAAGGTAGTGTTTTAGAGAGTCCTTTTTGGTAGAAGAAAGGATTTTGGTTGGGGTCTTGTGATAGTAGAGTATCAATTTAGATTAGGTCCTTAGGAATTTCCGAATTTTAATAAAAAAAATAGTTATATTAGTAATGGAACATATACGAAGAGGATTTTTGATCATTTTATACTAAAGGCCATAATTAATACTTGTTTCTAGGGCTTTTATAACTAAGTATATGTTTTTCATTTGATCGTATGACTCTAATATGAGAGCATAAAGTTAAAAATTAATTATGACTATTTAAGGGTAAATTATAAATGTAATTAATTTAACCATATTTTTACTATATATTGTTATCATAATAAACATAATTATATTATATATATCTAATTTTTTGCAAATAATATTTAATATTATATTATAGTATATAAATATTGTTTTATATATTTTATTTTATTTTCTTATGTAGTAAATATATTATCTTTAGGAATAAAGCACAAGTTAAGCGTGTAGCCCAGTGGTTGTGTGCCCTCATAAGGCATGGAAGGTCGGCGGTTCAATTCTTGGCAAAGGCATGTGGTTGAATTATTCCACATGCGCCACGTGGAGGATCCAGAATGACCCACGTGGCAGTACAAAGATGGGGCCACGTGGCACCCAAAATTTTTTTAATAATATTTATTTGGCATGACATTTGGCGACAAATTCGTTTTAGTCGGGAAAAGTTGTATTCGGCGACCAAAACTTTTGGTCGCCGTATGTAAATATGATTTTTCGAAGGGGTTTGAATTTATTAGATACGGCGACTAAAGGTAGTCGCGAATACTTTGCAGGACAAAAGTATTTTGTCGGGAAAAACAAGATTTGGCGACCAAAAATTATGGTCGGCAAAAACTTTCCCAAACCAAGTGTTGCCGACCAAAGTGGCGACCAAAAATTTAGTTGCGGAAAGGTTTTGGCTACTAAAAACAGCCATTTAGCGACTATTATTTTAGTCGGCAAAAGTGTTTTTTCTTGTAGTGTTGATCCGGTGAAATAGATTTTTCACGCATCCAACCCAATTCGTCCAGGAAAATATTTTACAATAGACAACAGCGGTGCGATAAGGAAAAAATGGCACTAAACCAAAACAACATGTTTGTTTTATCTTTTTCATAAAGAAAAGATATGTTACTCTCAACTGCAAATCTTTGAAAGCTTCGGAGTTCCGTCATATAGCAGCACTCCATTCCAATGATTCTCAAGTTGTACTTGATATGTTTCATCAATCAGCATCACCAGACCTACATGCATACAAACAACCCATGAGGCAAACCAATCGGTAGTGAAATGGAGGGAGGGGGGCTGCTGTCCCCTTGGGGGATAGCAGGCTGCTGTGCCGGCCAAAATAGTATCGTCCCGAGCTTGAAAATTTGATCCGAAACGTTCACTTGAAAGATCTCATCACATACTATGGCCCTGCAAAAAATCAAGTCGATCGAAAATCGAAAACCAAGTGAACAAATCAACTGTTTACAGTGTTATTATCAATGCCCAAAATATTAAGCCAAAAATTAAGCAAAAGAGTGATTCGTTCACTAGGTTATCGATACTCGATCGACTTGATTTTTTGAAGGGCCATAGTATGCAATGACATCTTTCAGGTGAATGTTTCGGATCAAGTTTTCGGACTCGGGACGATACTGTTTTGGCCGGCACAGCGGCTAGGCGAGAAAAAGACAATGTTCCCAAATTATTGGCCTCAAATTCCACACAAATGTACAATCATCATTACAAAGAAACATGCAGATAAGCAAACAAATAAACCTATTCCACTTTCTTTTTAAACCTTAATTTCAAGCTCAAATATAATGAAAGTGAGAAATACAGTAGTTTTTTAATTTTTTTTGCACTGTTTAAAAGATCTCAATGAGATTGATCTATTAAACAATATCCACATTAGTAGGAAAATTATTTGCATAAACACATGATTTTTAAGCTTGAAATTACATTCTTTTTCTAAAAGTTCCTTTTTTCGCAACCGGAACACTCTATGGCCCCATTTGATAACAGTGATAGATGGATGTGATTCGTAAGGAGATGGGATTAGAATTGAGATTGGTAATGAGATAGGATTGTTAATGAGAATGGATTGATAACGAGTATGTTTGTTTGGGATGAGATTAGATGATGTGATTATTAATATCATGTTTGTTTGATATGGGATTAGATGATAGAATTGAATTGATAGAAGAAATTGGTAATGAAAATGGATTGGTAATGAGAATGGGTCGGGATTGGACTACGAATACCAAGTCCCAAGGGTATTGCTAATATCCCCTATAGGCCGGATTGTTCATCCCAGGAGACTACCAATCCGGACCAATTTTGGAAACCAAATACAGTATTACTAATACCATCACCTTAGCAATCCAATCCCAACCTCCAATCCATTAATCAAACAGGGCCTGTAAGAACACATCAAATTAGCTACCAATCAATCAATATGGGAAGCACATATAGAACAAAAATATAAAGGAAAAACAAAAATTGCAATAAACTGGTAATAAATCGAAGTTACTGTGTGTGAATTTGATGTTCGAGGTCCTTCAAACGTGAAAGATGCATACATAGGTGCATCTTATAGGAGAGAGTTGATCCACTTGACTCATATGATATCGAGTTCGGTGTCCATGCTTGTTTTTCTTATTGAACTGCAACAAAGAGTGAAACAAAAAAATTGTACTAGAAAAGCAATATTGTTTTGAGAAACAGACCATCTTTGGGACAGATCCATGGAGTATTTTATAAATTTATTGTGTCTTATTTAATTTCGTGAATATGTGTATATATCTAATTTTGTGAATACAATTTAAGTATTTTTCAATAAAGCCAAGCTATATAGAGTAATTAGTTAGTTAAGTTGTTTAGCTTTTTGAAGTCGATCGAACTGAAGCTTTTTTTTAAGACGATTTTCTCTATTTTAATTTGGAGAAAATTTCTTTTATATCCCTTCGACTTTAATCAAAAATTCATTTTGGTCCTTCACCTTTCAATTTCGGCATAAAAATCCTTCGACTTTCCAATTTTTTTCAATGTGGTCCTGTTGACGGAATCCGTTTTTTTTTTGGATGGAAAAAACGAAGTTGACTCCTTTTGAGGGGCATTATTGTCCTTTTCCCTCCTCTCTCCTCCCTCACCATAGGTCCTTCAAATTAAAAGTCATTTTGTCTTATTTTATTTTGTTTTTATTCACTTGTTTTTATTTGTTAATTTTATGTGAAACTTTTGTGACTTATTAATTCTTCTCGACAAGAGGAATCGAAAAAGTAAAAAATTTAGACTGAAACTCATAATTTTTTTCAAAAATACAAATTTTAATGTGTTCAGACAAATAAGCCAAAGTGGCTTATTTTTTGTCCTTATTCAAATTTTTTTCGTATCACTTGGCTTATTGTCAATTTTTTGAGAATTATTGCATTCTCAAGACAAGAGGAATCTTAAAAGTAAAAAATTTTGACCGAAATCAAAATTTTTTTTGAATAAAGACGAAAAATTTCAATAAGCCAATTTTTTTCGTCTTTATTCAAAAAAATTGGATTTCGGTCAAAAAATTTTACTTCTTAGATTACTCTTGTCATGAGAATGCAATAATCTCCAAAAAAATTGACAATAAGCTAAGTGATACGAAAAAAATTTGACTAAGGACAAAAAATAAGTCACTTTAGCTTATTTGTTCAAACTAAGTAAAAATAAAAAATTTACAGGTGGTAACGTGGGTTTTGATTTTTTTTTTCAATCCAAACGTGGGTTTTGATTCCCTCCCATGGATCTAGGGTAAGGAGGAGGGGAAAGGACAATAATGCCCCTCAAAAGAAGTCAACGTCGTTTTTTCCGTCCAAAAAGAAAACGGATTCCGTCAACAGGACCACATTGAAAAAAATTGGAAAATCGAAGGATTTTTATGCCGAAACTGAAAGGTGAAGGACCAAAATGAATTTTTGATTAAAGTCGAAGGGATATAAAAGAAATTTTCTCTTTAATTTGCTTGGACTTTCTGAGGTGACTTTATTGCAAAATAGACAAGATGACAACCACAAAAACATTTTAGTGGTAACACATAATGCGAACTTTCCAGACAATCCAGATATTTGAATATTTATGGATAGATTCCACCGACACTCCTTGAGGTTTACCTTTATGATAGATATTCCCCTCTTGTATGATAAATGATGAAAAATCCCTTGTCATTTCCATGTTTATTTCCCGACACTCATCCAACACCCGTCCAACTAAACAAGTGATAGAATTAGCCAAACGAATTCATCCTTTTAAGTATAAAGTGAATAATAGTAATAAGCTTTATATTCTCAATTTTTTTACCCAAAAGTAATAAATTTATCATCTCTGACCAAAAGCAAGTATAGGATGCTGACTTTTTTTTCCCAACTCGAGTTATAATATGTCGTTTAATGTCACACAACTTACAAATATATCGATGATTTCAATTAGAGACAAGAATTACAAAACAATTACTGCCATGATCATCGATTTGAATGAAATTTCTTGTGTATAAACCTTGCGTATTTTCGAGACATGAGACAATTACTAAAGGGAGATTAGCCATCCATCAAGCCAGCGAAAGAAAGACATCATTTCATCACTAAATGACATTCCAAAGTCATGGTCTGTGTATCAACTCAACTTTAGCCTCTTCATTCTGTGTACCTCTAGCTAATTAATCAACCTAACCCTTATAACCTGGCCGTAACATTCCACCCACCAATCTCCATTACCCCCCTTTCCTCTCCCCCGCCGTTCCGCCACCAGCTCCGCCTGCCACCGTCACCACTCCCCCGCCACCTCCATCCAACGCCATCTCCATCTCTGCCGCCCTTGCCTCGTCCCTAAACTTCTTATAAATATCACTCCTATAAAACTTCCTAGTCCTAACCACCAAAATTACCGAGACGAGGGCCCCCAAAACTGTCACCGCCGTGATAATAATAAAAGCTAGCTGAAAACAATGCACCCCATTGCAGTCCAAGTCCTCCCCTGCCTTCCTAACAGCCCCCGATGCCACCAGTTGTCTCCTACCCTCTCTATCGTACAGAAACCCTGTAACTCTAACATTCAGTATGTACCCTCCAATCGGGCTTGCCACAGATCCAAAATTGTACAGGGTCGAGTAATACTTGAGTCCGAATACCTCTGATATGATTGCAAAAAGGAGCGGCCATTGGGCACCAAACGAGAATCCAATGATGATTGAGGCAATGTAGAGGCCGTTGGGGATGTCGAAGGCGATCAAGAGGTGGCCAATGCAAGAGAAGAGGAGGATGAGGGTGAGGAATAAGGGGCGGGGGAATTTGTATTTGGTGAGGAAGATTTCGGAGGCGAAACCGGAAAAGACGCGGCCGAGGTAGTTCCAGATGGATACGAGGGAGATGAAGGTGGAGATGGATTTTTTAGGGTAGCCGAGGGAGGTGCCGATCTGGCCGAGATTGTCGATGGCAGTTAGGGTGCCGCCGATGCCGCAGAAGGTGGTGAAGAAGAGGATGAGCATGTCGATGCTGAAGAGGGCCTGGAGGATGGTGTAGTCGTCGCCCCTGTTTGGTGGGCGGAACATGTTTTTGAAGCAGGAGTCTGCTTCTCGTTGCTTTTGTGAGGTGGGAAGTGCTTGAGCTGTAAACACACAGTAAAAAATTTCAGGAGCTAAGAAGGAAAATCAAAAATTAAAAAAATAATGAGAAGAAATGGGATGCATGAATGCACCAATTAATATATATTATGACCGTATATTAAAAATCAATTTGTTTTGTAAAAATATGCGACTAACATCTACTAATAATATTCGTTGAGGATCATTTTAAACAGAGTAGAGGAAATTGTTTCGCGCAATACCTCCTACTACTTCAGTGATTGTCGCACCATCGGTGGCAGATGACGACGGATACGGTTCAGCCGCCATATCTCCATTCGGCTTCTCAGTTACGATTTTCAACTGACTTGCTGATCCATTTATCGCTTGTAATTTCTTCCCTCTCCGAATATCAGATTCCTCTTTAATCACAATCCCCAGCGGTAGAAAGAGCAATATGACCACTGCCGCCGCGCTTATTCCATACTCTGCCTGAGTAAAATTTTCCCGGTTCTGTACTATAATTATAATCATGAGAAATCCAGCAAGTCCAAGTGATATGTATAGGAAATTGTAAAACACTTTGAGCTCGTTGGGTTGTCGGATCACTTTCATGATTCGAATTGTACGGAGGAAAGCAAAGGAGATCACCGCCGGGAGCCAGGCGATGAGGAGGATGAGGGACTTGGGGTCATCGTCGTAGATGGCGTGGTAGAGCTGGGTCAGGATGGCTCCACTGAGTCCAACGAAACCCTTCAAGAGCCCCAGAACGACGCCGCGGCTCTCTGGGAAGTTCTTGACGCACGTGACTAGAGCACCAGTGTTGGCGAAGGCTTGGGAATTTGCTCCTATGCATATGTATAGGCACATTTGCCACACTTGGGGTGTGGATATTTTCTTTGTGACGGCAAGCCAAATCATGAAGTACCTGGTTGGATTTTGAAATAAACGTGAGTTGTAACTAACTTGTTTTTATGTTCTGATAATCAAAAAAATAGTAGATATCAGCAATATATTGCGACCATGAAAACAAAACATGCATGTACCAAGGATTTTTTTTCTGATAAAAAGAAGGAAAAATTATGTTGTGGCAACTGATTGGTGGTACATTCAGACAAGGGACAAGTTAATCATAAGAGATGAGAGTTGGTTATTCTATTCAGCGCACTTGCATCTTATTGGAATTGATAGAGCTGATTTTTTTGTGAAATATTTTTCAAAAAAACATTTTAGACTTAATAAATGGTTCGGATTATTTGTATGGAACTCGGGAATAGGCCACAAGTGTCGATCTGTGCACCAATATCGGTGCAGATTGGTACCCATATACTGGTTGTTCTCTATAATAGTCAAGGTTCAAAGACTTCATTAATTCTTAAGAAATATGGAGTAGTAGTTGGGTTTTCAGTCATGTGACTGTAAACCTATGTCTAGTTTAATTTAGCTAACACACGTGTATCTGTCTGTGTGTGTGAAAATTCTATTTCTCATAAAAAAAATAAAGTTGAAAACTTAACGGCCCTGAAATTCCAAAAACTTGAGCCTGCCTTATTCCTTACCCGAAGAAATTGAGCACCGCGCCCAGAGAAAGAACCACCCACGGAGGCGTGACCTCGTTGATTAAGCCGGACAAAACGCCGACGTTTGCGCCCAAGTCCTTGAAAAAGCTGAGCAAATTGAGGGTGGTTTGGTCATAGCCGAGGGAAGATTTGATTTCGTCGGAGTAGAGTCCGAACATGTAGGTGGCGCCAGCAGCCGACATGATTAAGAAGGAGGCGAACACCATGAACCACCGCCCCATCACCACTTGTACGGCGAGGCTGTTCGTGTTAACCCAACGGCCGCCGTCGTTGGAAAACGCCATGTTTGTCCCTAGCTAGTAGCTAGTCACGTTGGTTTTGGTGGATGTGGAAATGGGAAGTGGGTGGTTATGCTCGATTTATAGAAGTTGGAGAGAGAGAGAGAGAGAGAGAGAGAGAGGTGGAGGGCAATTGAAGGCCCACTCGTACGACGACTTCATAGTTGACTAGTAGTGTCCTTCTCGGGAAGCTTGGGAAGGCTTATTACAGTACATGCCATGTCTATATATATCCATATATTTACAGATCGATATGGAGTAATAATTGTAGGAGTATATATATAATTATATATATGTGTGGGGGGGCTGATTTTTCTGTTGACTGTCTTGACTCGTTTGAACTAAGAACTATGGCGTCGATCTTCGTATATCTGCAGAAACGGAGGGGGTTGTTCCACCGGGAAGAAGCTCCGATGATAAAGTTAGTGAGAGGAACTGGAGGAAAGAAGTTTTAGTAAGAAATTTGCTTTGTAGAGAGAAGAGTAGTGTGAGAAATCTGAACCCCTTCCTTGAATGAAATATCCGTCTATTTATAGGTAAGAATGAAGTGAGTTAGTGTAGTGCAAGCTGTCTCTGACATCCATGTGCTTGATTACGCTAGAATGACATCACGAGTCAGAGGCATTAAGTGACTGCCGCCTGTTGGGGATTGGGGAGCCGCCCAATCAGAAGAAGAGGGGTCACATCAATCAGAGATGTCACCTCACCCACCAAAGAAGCTCTCCCACCCATTCTTGGAAGATTCTAGAAGGTTCTGGAACGGCAGTCTCCAAACGAGGCCTACGTGGCCGAGGAAATGATCAACTATGGAGGGGACGGTTTTCCGAGAGAAGAGGTTATCCAAACGAAACAAGTGTATCATCCTTCGGCAACAATGTTATAGCTCGGCCAGGCTCTTAGATTCTCTTTATCCTTCGGATGACGCATAGAGATGTAATATGTGGGTCCCTCTGGCAACAGATGAACTGAGACAACCAATTGATTAAAGTACAACACAGCAAATCTCTTGTGACTCATTTGAACTTTTGGACCTTCCGATATTTCGCTCCCCTACAATATGCATATATATATGTATATATATATATATATATGAAATTCTTCATTTTTCAAGACATGTAGTCGTTCACTTGGATTGAATCTCACAAGCGTTGTGTGGAACTCAAATGTATCGAATAATTTTGAACATAATTGTTTTTGATCTTGGACCAATTACGTTGTTATTATATATAATACCAGTACTTGCTCGTGCCTACAGCACTACGCACCCAGGTTGAAATTGTGTGTACATGCGACACTTGCTAGTTAGTAGCTCAAACACTAAATCGATTCATTAGTGTGTAGATCCTCTTCTTAGTGCCACGAAGGAGAATTACTCATACTTATGGCACTCTTCCAACTAAATTTTTAAGCTAGTTACAAAGAACATTTCTAACACCAAAAACTGCCAACAATGATCCCAATAGAGCATTGCCTTTGCTTTTAGACCCCAAAACTCCAAAAAAACAAAAACAAAAACAAAAACAAAGAAAAAATCCAAAAAAATCCCAATCCTAATAAACTCCAAAAATTTCCAAATACCTTTGCTTTTACGGAGTTTTCTTTGCCCATCGTCCACGAAAAAAAAAAACAGAGAAAAAATCCAAAAAAACTTCAATCCCAATAAATTGCAAAAATTTCCAAATACCTTTTGGCTATGTTCGTTTGGCTATTTTGTTTTGTTTTCATTTTGTTTTTCAATCATTACTCTACTTCTTTTTCTAATCATTACTCTATTTCTCCAACTATTATTTTCTCATCTCTCTCTATCTCTCTCCAATCATTATCCCTATTTCCAATCATTACCTTATTTCTCTCTCCATCCACTACCAAAACTAAACTAAACTAAACTATCAACCAAAGATAGCCTTTGCTTTTAGGGAGTTTTCTTTAATCGCCGTCCACGTAACTCATATTGCCTTTGCTTTGAGACACCCAAACTCCCAAAAAAAAAAAACAGAGAAAAAATCCAAAAAAATCCAAATCTTAGTAAACTCCAAAAATTTTCAAATACCTTTGCTTTTAGGGAGCTTTCTTTACCCACTGTCCACGCAACTTGTAGGTTTTCTTCCAAATGGATATGGTTTCTTTCACTACAACACGAAAGGGCTATAACGAGAATTTAGTTTCCTCACAAAAGTCCCTGATTTCCTCGCAAAATGTATTAGTGAGGAAAAATTTTATCGCCAGTTTTCCTCGCTAAAACACTGTCGCAAAAAGTATTAGCGAGGAAAATAAATTCCTCGCCTATTTTGACGTGATGCAAGGAATTTTTTTCTCCCTAAATATTTTCCTCGCAAATACCATTTGTCGTTAAATAGGCTACGAATTTATTACTACAAACAATAGGCGAGGATATTTTTTCCTCGCTAAACAAAAAGAATCCCAAAACAGTCCATGCTTTTTGTAGCTCCTGGTACTCAAACCTTGGTCCTCTCCTATAAGATGCGAAGCAACTACCAACCACACTACATTATACTTTCTGTAAAATTGGTGAAACTTTATTTATATATTATCTCTTTCACCACTCCAAATTAATTTTTTCAAACATTAATTTTGGCTTTCTACTTTCTGTAGTCTTATATTGTCTGAACTTTATTTGAACAAGTTAATTTTTTGCTAGCACAATAATTTTATCTAACTTTTGAAGGACTAATAATATGTGTTATTATTCTCATTTTTTTATGGGATAATCCTAACTTTTATGGAATGAGATTAATTTTGTCGTCATAAGCTTGAAATATATTTTAACGAAAAGTTAGGGACAAAGAAAATTTACCTTAGTGTGCCCCGAAAAGAGCAACTAGTAGTTGAGATTCAGTTTGATGTGTGGAACCCTATATATCAAAGTGAATCTCAACCACTAATTGTTTTTTTCATGGTAAATTTTCTTTGTACTTAGTATTAATATTTTAATATCAGATTATGAATAACAAGAGGCATCATCCTCATTTTCTAATTTTAAAAGTGAGTTTGACCTTTTTTGCCAAATGCAAAGGGTATTATAGATTTGTAATTTTTTTCATCATCGCTATAATAATATAAACAAAATTTATAAATATTTATTTAAGATCATCCTAAAAGCACTAAAGATAATTGGCCTTGTTCGTTTCTCACATTTACTTTGTTTTAATTTTGTTTTTCAATTATTACTCTATATCTTTCTTCAATCATTATTTTATTTCTCTAATTATTAATTTCATTTCTATCTCTATCTCTCTCTATTCATTACCCCTATTTCCAATCATTACCTTATTTCTCTCTTCACCCGCTACCAAAACTAAAATACCCAAAGTTACCAAACGAACAAGGCTAATACTTTTTAAATTTTTTAATCTTTAACAAATTTTTTAAAATTTTAAATTGCCCCTCCCTCTCTCCCTCTCTCTCTCGCACACACACACACAATATGTATATGTATAAATAAAAGTATCCATGATACTTACAAAATTGCATTGGAAATTGATACTTAACATATTTATCTGATTATAAAGGAATGCCATTACAATGACCTAAGTTGGTTTAAATAAAAATCAACTGTTTACGGAAAAAAAATTACAGCATGAATACACAATACATATGAAATAGTGTATTTTTTGTGAAATAGTGCATTTTTATGTAGATGTTCTGAAAATAGAATTGTGATGATCCAACTTTGAAATATTTTAAATACAACATCAGTACTTTAAGATGTTTTTAACTTTATCTTCTGTTGAGTTTTTCACTATTATGAAAAAAATCATCGATACTTGCACTTCAAAATATCTTTCATTGCTAATTAGAATAAGAAAAGTGACAAATACGAGATTTCTTCACCAATTCTGCGATTGGTGATGAAAACTATTTGTTCACTTTTAACACTTTTTTATTTTAATAAATTTCATAATGGTATAATTTATTATGTCATACCGTCGTGATATTACAAAATACATAGGAATATAATTAATAATAACTTATATATAAAAAAAAATGAATCCTAAAAAAGGTGACGAAATATTTTCTCATCAAAAAATTACATTTGGCAAGGAAAACTATTTTCCTCGCTAGAAAAGGCGACGAAATTAAATTTCCTCACAAATAATATACTTTTAGCAAGGAAATTCATTTTCCTCGCCATATTTCCTCGCTATAGCCCATTAGTGTGTGTAGTGTTTGTTGACACTAAAACTTCAAAAAAACAGAGACCAAAAATCCCAATAAACTCCAAAAAATTTCAAATGCATTTGCTTTCACAAAGCTTTCTTGGCTCAGCTCCGACCGTCCGCAAAACTCGACAGATTTGAAAGATTTCGCTGGGTAAGGAACATTCCACGCAGCTTTGTTGGCCCAGATTTGAAAGATTTTGCTAGAGATTCGAAAAGCGGTGTCGAGAGAGAGAGAGAGAGAGAGAGAGAGAGAGAGAGAGAGAGAGAGAGAGAGAAGCAAGTTTTGTTTTTATATGCTTTCAACAGAATCTGATTTGAGTACAAAGAATCGATGGCATTTTTGTAATATATTTGTAAGAGTGTGGGTGTTTTCTTAAGAGAGTTGAAGAGTACATATCAGCCATTGGATCAAATGAATCTCATCCCTCCTTTCAACTTGCGTTTGTGTGGTCCCTACACCTTTGTGTTTTATTAAGTAAATATAATCTACGTATATGCTTATGTGTGCACGGATGAAAAGATGTAAAAATAATTTTCCCCCTAATAGTTTTACAAACACATAAATCCGTCCTAATAACTGTACGAATGATTAAGTATTTCACAAGATGTGTTCGTAGAATCCATGTAATTGTTTAATATCTATGCACTTTGGCCTGTTTGTGAGTTACAGTGGAAGAAAATATTATTCTGTAGAATATGTAAATCTCATCGGATTATTATGAATGAAATTACTAATACCGTACACTGATAATTATGATTACATATTATAGTATTGTATGTTCATACTTTATAATTAATTATGATTTTTTTATTGAACCACAAATATTTAAGCCAAACACCGAATATGTGGTCATCTTGAAAATTCGTTACTCATTTCGATACAATCAAACAAACAAACCATTTTTGTAATTATCTTTTCAGGTCGGTAAAATTATTCTTTTATTAATTCATTTTATGAGAGATAAGATGACCAACATACAGTAATTGAAGTATTAGGAAATAGATTATAGAGTTCTTGTCGTAGAATTTGTCTGTTAGAATTTTTCGATGAAATGTATCCATAAAGTTGTGAATTTTACAGGGGAGTGTGTATAGAATGTTGGTTTTTTTTTTTTCCTTGCGTTTTCGTTTTCTATTTGCCTTTTGAGGTTTTTTTTTTTTTTTTTTTTTTTTAAAGGGGTTCATAAATAATAGTCCTATTATTTAATTTTATTTAAGAGTTAGTCCTAGTTACTCTAGAAGGTTGTCTTTTGGTCCTATATTTTTAAAAGGTCGTAACTACCCAACTATAAGTGATATCCGAATGACCATGTAGATATAAATTTGCTGAGTGTAGTAGGCTGAATTGAGCGGCTCGAGCCGTATCTCCCCAAAGATGGTCCGAGGCCAAGACGGCGCCAAGTCCAGCATTGTTGGAGCCCACGCTCGGCAATAACTAAGGCTCGGACAGAAGGTCTTACACCGAGCCTCTCATTCTGAGGCACTTCCTCAATCGACTGAGTGCCCTAGCTCAGCCACTTTCAACGTCATGCTCCCCCCACGCGCAAAAAATAGTTACGCCAAGAGATAATGTTGACGCTCATGGGAGTACCAGCTTCCCTGGGAGCTGTAGAGGCCCATATAATTTTTGATTATTGAAATGTTATATTTATACCGAAATTGGGAAAAATCGAATAGTCTGCTATGGTGGGCCTTTCAAAGGGGTGGTTGCTTTAGAGCCTAGCTGTAAATTCATTTTGTGGTTTGTTGTTGCTTTGTTGTTTGAGGTTTTGGAGAGCTTTAGGTGGTATATCTAATGTTGTTTTCCGGTTTTGTTCGTTTTCGTGTGCTCCTGGCTTCCATGATGTTATGGATTGTGCCGCTTGGCTTTTTTCTTGCTTTCTCTTCTCTCCATTCAACCGTTGGTTGGATGTCTCCTTCTCCCTTTCCTCGATGTTCCCTATCGAATTTTTCTTAATAAATATTTTTTTGCTGATAAAAAAAACGTACTAAAATATAGTGAGGTTGTTAATGCATTGAAACGGGGTTTTGGTTGCATAAATGCTTCTAATGTATGACAAAGATTATTATATGGATTCATACAGAGTTCATTTGCCCTCATAATACTAAAACAGCCGTTTTTTCCTTATTCGAAAAGTGTACTTTTTATGTTATGAAAACAAATATATAAGAATAGCAATTAAATGAATTAAAATACATGTTTCTCTTCTCAATCGATAGAAATTAATTGTATTAGTGTTTTGAGCTACACAATTAACTATATTAGAAATACTTACCACCTCAAACATACAAGCATGTATAGATTAATTAGTTCATAAAAATTGACTGCTTAATCTTCTTATTTAAAATGCTAAAGGTTTAGCTAACTAATTAAAAGCTTGCTTTTGTGGACTAACCTAAGCCAGAAAAAAAAAAATTTTTAAACTTGCCGGGTTGTAGCGTTCAATGAGTCAGATTTGGGGTATGTATCATAGTCACGGTGGACAAAAGGGGGCTTGTCACCCCTGCACAACTCCAAATTCTCCCACTAATTATATTAGCTTTTGATTTTAATTTATAAAAATTCTAAAGAATTGATCCTTACAAGTTTCTTGAGGGAAAGAAAAGTTCATAAAGTTCCTACTATATGAGCGAAAATCCTCTAAAATTTCAGATTATCAATCATTTTTTGGTTTTAAGCATAATATTAAATGGCGCTTTCGTATACGCACTATCTTCTCTCCTTCTTGAAACTAACTAGTAGCAATATCTTTCTTTTTTTTTTGTTACTAATGCAGAAATACATGTAATTCATGTCACTGCTAATCAATACAAATCTTGCGTCTGCTACTGATTGTAGTTTCACTTTTATTAAAATTTTGGCACTTTTAAGCTCACATATATCAGAAAATATACCGTAAGAATCTCATTAATAATTAATTTTTGACCTACATCATTGCCAAACTTAATCGAATACTACTATTTAATAGCTCTAAGTATTTGACCTTGCTGTTTCCAAATAAATACCGGCTACAGTTTTCTTGGTGTGAGTATCCACAATGACATAATCAAAAGTAATAGGTTTTAAAGTTAACAATGTTGGTGCAAAATATGATTTACAATGTTATAATTAAACTTAACAATCTCCTTAGAAATAATCAAATTTTAGGTTTTGGATAACCAAAATTAGCAATCTTTTGTCAATAATCAAATTTAGTGAATCTCTTATTCTCAATCAAATACACTCATCATTTATATAAAAATATTCTCTCTCTCTCTCTCTCTCTCTCTCTCTCTCTCTCTCTCTCTCTCTCTCTCTCTCTCTCTCTCTCTCTCTCTCTCTCTCTCTCTCTCTCAACAATGTTTTCAAAACAAAAAAAAAAACAGTTTACTAAAAAAAAAAACTATTTTTTTGAAATGTTATTTTCCAATTGCTTTTCATAAATAATTTTTATACAAAAAAAAAAAGTTGTACTTTTTTTGGAAACACTGTTTTGTTTTGAAAACTATTTTTTTAAAACTTTTTCTTATATAAAAACTATTTTTTATTTTACTTTTATTAGGGTAAAAACTATTTTTAGAGAAAACTATTTTCTATGTCCACAGTTTTTATTTTTTTTCTAATTTGAAAAGATGATAGAGCATTGGTTATCTAATTTTCATTATGTCGTTGTGAAGTTCTATATTGCTAACCTTAGCAATCTTTTAAATGAATAATCAAAAGTTGATGTGATGATTTTTGGTTATCCATTTTTTATTATAGCATTGTGGATACCCTAATTATGCCTTCAAATATAATGTGAACATGGTTATATATATGGATTCATACATAGTTCGTGTGCGCGCAGTTTGGATTGAATGTGTCCTAATTTTATGTTATTTGGTATAACCGTTTTCCCCTTTGAACAGCTCCAATGCAGGAGGTGCCCATATGAGATGACCAAATTTAATTTCCGACCTACATATATATGAAATGACCAAACCATCGATTGATGATATTTGACATTTCGTTTGATCAACAACTTGCTAAACTTGTGACTTGATCTCTTGTAAATTAATACACAAGCTTAGATGGCCGGGCAACTTTCTTTTTATCCTATTTTTTTATTTGGTAACTTAATTTTCATTGAAAAAACCATGCAAACATACAAACTAGAGGGGCATATCCCTACAAAACGAAAGAGATACTTCCTCGTTCACGTTTTTTGGTTAATTCCTCGTTTACAACCAAAATGGCAAAATCCAAACACCGGCCCTAAACAAAACAAACAAGCTAGCTAAGCACTCGAAAACACAACAAGAGGAATGCGCCAAGCCAAGCAGATCAAGCAAACGATTCTCGTTAGTTTTCTGGGTAATTCCTCGTTCTTAGTTAATTATCCATTACGACGTATCCCACTCTTATCCCCTCTTCTTCTTTATCTTCAACACCTTATCCACCGACCACCACAAGAGTCGTTTATGGTCGGGTATGGGCCGATTAGGCCGGCCTTCAATCAATGAAACTGGAGAAAAATAGGTATGAGCAGCGTAATATTGGATTGCTCGTTTCTGATTCCTCTCAGTGAAATGAATCAATAACCCACAAAAATTTGACGCAAAATTAACAAATATGAAAAAAATTCAAATTTAAGTTAAGTCCAAAAGAACGAAGCCGGCCTACTGGACTTAATTTCTCTCACGTTTTTTATTGCATGGTTTGACCCCTGGGACTTGCCTTGTATGAACCGTTTAATTAGTTGGACTTTTGTCATACGATCTGCAAGGTTACGTACATATGTGGATCTAGCACGGAACTTTGAGATAAAGTTGACAATTTGATACTAGTAGATGTTCAAGTTGATTATAATTATTGTTAAACGGACCGATCGATCGAGCATGTGTAGTTTATTTATTTGTAGTTCGATCGTTTACAAATATAAAAATCTTTGTCAAACCAAACCAAACCAAACCAAACCAAACTGAGCCTTAAGTCCCAATTACTTGGGGTCGGCTACATGAATCCTTTTTCTCCATTGAGCTCTGTCAAGAGCCATTTGTGCACACAAACCTATTCTACTCATATCGTTGCGTATCACAGCATCTAAAGTCAATTTAGGTCTACCCCTCCCTGTAGCATTGCTACCCAAAACTATCTTATCTGCTCTCTTAACTACTGCATCTCCTGATCTACGGTAGACATGCCCAAACCATCTTAGCCTATTTTCCCTCAATTTCTCTTCTATGGGTGCTACACCTACCATCTCCCGAACCGTTTCATTTCTAATCCTATCTCTTCTAGTCTTACCACACAACCACCTCAACATTCTCATTTCTGCTACACTCATCTTAGTCACCTGTTGTTTCTTAATAGGCCAACATTCTGTCCCGTAAAGCATCGCTGGCCTGATGGCAGTTCCATAAAATTTTCCCTTCAATTTTATGGGTACCCTCTTGTCACACAGTACACCAGTAGCGCTCCTCCACTTGAGCCACCCCACTTGAATCCTATGATTCACATCATCGGCAATCTCTCTGTCCCTACTAATGATTGATCCTAAGTATTTAAAATGAGCACTCTTAGGTATCTCCTGGTCTTAGATCATCACTCTTTCTTCGTGCGCACTGCTGGTACCACTAAACTTGCACACCATATACTCTGTTTTACTCCTACTGATTCGGAAACCCTTTGACTCTAATGCTTCCCTCCAAATTTCTAGTTTCGTATTAACACCTCTAGCGGATTCATCTACGAGGACAATGTCATCTGCAAACATCATACACCACGGGATATCCTCCTGAAATTGTCTAGTCAATTCATCCATAACTAATGCAAAAAGGTACGGGCTCAAGGCTGACCCTTGATGCAATCCTACAGTGATTGGGAATTCACTCGTTTCCCCTACTGGTGATCGAATGGTAGTGACGGCACCTTCATACATGTCTCTAATCACCTCGATATACCCTTTGGTCACTCCCTTTCTCTCCAGAACCCACCATATGATGTCTCTAGGCACCCTATCATAAGCCTTTTCTAAGTCTATGAAAACCATATGGAGATCCTTCTTCTTTGCTCTATATTTTTCTACCATTCTCCTTAATAAGTAGATAGCTTCCATGGTTGATCTACCAGGCATGAACCCAAACTGTTTCTCTGACACGGTAGTCACTACCCTCAAGCGATGCTCAATAACTCTTTCCCACAGCTTCATCGTATGACTCATCAATTTAATACCTCTGTAGTTGTTGCAGCTTTGAATATCCCTTTTATTCTTATAGATAGGTACTAGAGTGCTCCTTCTCCATTCGTCGGGCATCTTCCTCGTCATAATAATCTTGTTAAACAATTTCGTCAACCAAGTCACCCCCAGGTCACCTAGACTTTTCCACACTTCAATAGGGATACCATCTGGTCCTAAGGCCTTACCTGGTTTCATCCTTTTCAAAGCTTTGACTACTTCGAACTTTTGTATTCTCCGATAAAATTCATATTCTATATTCTCACCAGGTTCATACTCTTCCTCCCCCCCAAAGCCTCCTTCATGTTTCTCATTTAACAACTTCTCGAAGTACGACTTCCATCTATCTTTGATCGCCTCGTCTTTTACCAACACCACCGAATCAATATCTTTTATACACTTAACTTGAGAAACGTCTTTAGCTCTCCTTTCTCGCAACTTGGCAAGTTTATAAATAATTTTTTCTCCATCTTTTACTATCGAGTCTAGCATAGAAATTCTCATAGGCTTCCAACTTAGCATCCCTAACAGCTTTCTTAGCTTCTTTGCTAGCCTGTTTATAACCCTGAAAATTTTCCTCAATCCGGTCCTTTTGCCACTTTTTAAAGCATTCCTTCTTGGCTTTGACCTTGGTTTGAACCTCATCATTCCACCACCATGTCTCCTTAGAAATTGGACCTTTTCCCTTCGACTCCCCGAGAACTTCTCTCGATATTCTTCTAATACCGTCAGCTATGGTATTCCACATATTGTCACTATCTCCTTCCACTCCCCACTGTACTTCTTGGGACATTCTTTCCTTGAATACCTTTAGTTTCTCCCCTCTTAGGCCCCACCATTTAGTTCGTGGGCATCTAGTTTCCTTTCTCCTTCTAATATTCCCCTTGAGACTAATATCTAACACCAAAAGTCTATGTTGTGCCACTAAACACTCTCCGGGGATAACCTTACAATCCTTACATGTCAAGCGGTCCGCACCTCTAGCAAGAAAGTAATCAATTTGGCTTCTATTGGCTCCGCTCTTAAAGGTAATTAAGTGCTCTTCTCTCTTCCTATAGAGGGTATTTCCCACTATAAGGTCAAAAGCTACTGCAAAATCTAAAATCCTCCGACCACCTTCGTTAAGGTCCCCAAAACCAAAGCCCCCGTGCACCTTCTCATACCCTTGCTTGTGCACTCCCACATGGCCATTGAAATCGCCTCCTATAAATAGCTTCTCCCCGAAAGGTATATCTTGAACCACGTCATCCATCTGCTCCCAGAATTGCTCTTTAGTGAGATCATCCAAACCTATTTGGGGTGCGTAAGCACTAATAATATTAACTATGCTCCCTCCAATCACAAGCTTAACTAAAATAATCCGATCTCCTTTTCTCGTGACTGTAACTACCGAATCCTTTAGGTGTTTATCTACTACAATACCTACTCCATTTCTATGTCTATTCTTGCCCGTATAGTAGAGCTTATAACCTGTGTTCTCTATTTCCCTAGCTTTCTCCCCTACCCACTTAGTTTCCTGAAGACAAGCTATACTAATCTTCCTCCTAAGCATTGTGTCAACTAGCTCCCTAGTCTTACCCGTCAATGTCCCTATATTCCAAGTTGCTAAACGAATCCTATAATCCTGGGCTAGCTTCTTTACCCGTGCTCGTCCAGGTACACACGGGAACCCTTGCTCACTTATCACCACACCCGGGCGCCGGTGTGGCGCCCCTTGCTCATTTTTCGAAGCACCCGAAGGCAGGCACAACGCGTCGCTTAAAGGGAACGCCCTAGCATGTTTCATTATCATATTTGGATTCATGTCATAGAGATCTGACGGGTTTTTTTTACATGCTGGCTGTCAGCTACCTAACGCACAACCCTCCTCCTTTATCCGGGCTTGGGACCGGCTGGAGAATAAAGATACGGCTCTAAGCACAGACCAGGCGGAGTTTATAAAAATCTTTGTCACTTATTTAAAAAATCTTTTTAATATTTAAAATTTTTAGTGCTAAGTTCAGTCCTTTTTAAAATTGAAATGTTTGATTTATTTCGCATTTTTACAAATTTGGTTAAATTAACAAATTCCTAGGTTTCTTGGCGTTACACACTAATTAAGTAACACTTTTTTTTTTTTCTGGAAAAGAAAATCACAACCAGATCAATTAACAAATTTGAAACTAATTGTGTGACCGGCAAAGTGATTGAACAAAGCTTCTTGAGTAAATAAGTATTTATCTAGGAAATATAAGTTGGGAATATTAAGTGGTGTCAAACTTCTCAGTCAAACAAATCATTTATCTACTCTATAATCAATTAAAGAAATTACCATAAAAAAAAAAAATCAATTAGTTAAGCCTGAGAGTCAACACTTAGCAATCATAGTGTCCTACGCGAATGTGATTGATCGGAAGGTTAAATATAATCACACGTGAAATGGACTTATATAGAATAGTACTGATTTAACATTCAAACTTCACGTAATTTGGCGTAATTTGAGTACAAATATTCTATCGCACGAACTACTAAAGTTGAAATTTCCGTAGATATATGTGAGCCTGAGATGACGACTTTTGAACAACTATGATGGTCCAATTCCAATACATACATCATTATGTACAAAACAGAGTAATTTCCACTTACACCCTTGTACTATGAGTGAGTCTCAAAGACACCACATCAATTATGAGATATTTAGAGAATCAATCTGAGTTTCACGATTATATGCGTTTCAATTGTGAGATTCTCTTTGAAGGGTTAATCCGGTGGGAAGACCTGTTAAAACAATTAAATATTGCTTCTCAGAGGGTAAAACCAATATAAATAACAAGGAAAAGGACTAATTCAATTGTCAGCCAATTAATTAGGAGGTCGGGCGTTCTGGAGATTGATCGAAGGCAAATTTTGACGACTTCCCTTCTTTTACAAAGCCTCTTTATTAATTTGTTGTTAATTTTTCCTTATATATAGAAGAGTAATTTCTCTGATTAGTTTTGATTGTTTAACTCCATTGGATGTTACAACTGTAACGTGTTGCAAACTCTCATATAGTTGTCGTAGTGTCTCTTTATTCTAACTTTTGTAATATATATAGCTTGTACACCAAAAGTGGAAAAAATGAAAATTTGCATTAATATATTTTTGAAAAAAAAAACTATTCACCGTATAAAATATGGCACAGTGAGATATAAATTATTGTTTTGGTCCAATAGACGTGTTGGTTGTTTAATTCCTTTATTTTCTAGGTAAATCACTTTCACTAAGTCCTGATAAGATGATATGTCTTGTTCATGATTTGGTAACTTTGGGTATTTTAGTTTTGGTAGTGGGTGAAGAGAGAAATAGGGTAATAATTGGAGAGATGGGTAATGAGTGGAGAGAGAGAAAGAGAGAGAAATAAAATTAATAATTTGAAAAACAGGGTAATAATTAGAGAAAGATATAGGGTAATAATTGAAAAATAATGCAAAAAACATCAAAACGAACAAGGCCATAGTTATTTCCAAGTTCGGATAAAGGAGGATAGTTGTGTGCTGATATATACTCCCTCCATCCCAATTTTTTTGTCCCAATTCTATTCTAACTGGAACTGGGACAAAAAAATTAATTATATCTTTAAATTGGTAATGAATTTTCTATCCAATATGAATTTTATTTATAGATCTCATTTTGTTCTATAATACACTATTTTCAAAATCGCTTAAAATATTATAAATTATAAAATATAATCAATTGAAATATGACACGTACTCGCAAAAGTAATAATTAAATTGGGACGGAGCGAGTAAATTTTTCTAAGATGGGATAGGGCAAAAAGTAGTCGGAGCAGGAAATTACTTGATTCATGGAGATCCTCCACCGTTTTCTTTCAAAAATCACTCCGTACTAGACAAAATTATGAGAACGACATTAGAAAAGTTGAACAACATATGGACCCAAATATCTATTATTTTTCCTATCCTATAATATAAAGAACATTGATCGAATTGGGGGATGGTGGTGTGCGCAACACCGTGCTGCGTACCTTCGAGCCGTCGGATCGTGCATCTGACGGCTCGGATCTCATCTCGGCAATGAACGACACTCAATCGTTGGTTGTAAAGTTGAGATTCGAGCCGTCGAATGCACAATTTGATGACTCAAAAGTGTACAGTACGATACTGTGCATTTTACTACACAACACTAACCCGAAGTTCACATTGATCATAGGTATGCATTAGGTAGCTTGACGGAAAGTCCATCAAACTCCTCATGCTTTTATTTCTTCACCGACCAAATCAAATCAAATAGTTCTTACCTTTTCCTTTTTACGTACGGTACTTTTGAAAAAGTAAGGCGTGTTCATATTGAAAAGCAGCATATCAGAGAAGGATATGCCAATTTCAAACTTCATATTTTATGGCTACGTTTAAATTTCTCCGAATTAATGGATGTCAATCGTATTCATGCATGGGGACTCGGGGGCCTGTGGTGACTTGAGTCACCACAGGGATGTAGTGGCAGGAAACGGTGCCGTTTGCGGCAAGAAAAAGTTAAGTTGGGAAAAAAAGGGTTGCAAGTCCTTGTTTGTTGAAAAGGAGAGGGAAAAAATTAAGTTCTCTAATTTTTAATTCGTTTGAACCAGTGCAAAGATCTTATTTTTCTTATCATTTTACATTAAAGGGTCATAACTAATTTTTGACTCTAAGACTCTCATTAGTTAGTCCTAAAAGATATTTGGTTCTACGACTTTCTTAGGGCTAACTAACGAGAGCCCTAGAGTCAAAAATTATTTATAACCCCTTAGAATAAAATGATTATAAAAATAAGATCTTTGCACCTGTTCAAACGGACTGAAAATTGGAGCACTTAACTTTTTAACCCTATTTTTTTAATATATAAATGGTCTAAAGATTGTTGAAAAATTAAGTGCTCCAATTTTCAATCCGTTTGAACAGGTGCAAAGATCTTATTTTTATAATCATTTTATTCTAAGGGGTCATAAATAATTTTTGATTCTAGGGCTCTCGTTGGTTAGCCCTAAGAAAGTCGTAAAATCAAATATCTCTTAGGACTAACTAATGAGAGTTTTAGAGTCAAAAATTAATTATGACCCTTTAATATAAAATGATAAGAAAAATAAGATCTTTGCACTAGTTCAAACGAATTAAAAATTAGAGAACTTAATTTTTTCCCTCTCCTTTTCACCAAACAAGGCCTTGCAACCCTTTTTTTTCCAACTTCTTCTTGCCGCAAACGGCACCATTTCCTGCCACTACATCCCTGTGGTGACTCAAGTCACCACAGGCCCCCCGAGTCCTTCATGCATGTTGCATATATAGACAGATAGATAGATAGATAGTACTGGTTGTTACTAATTGTTTGTGTAACGCTTATTTAGTACAGTAATTAGTCAAAATTATTTTTGTCCATAATCTTTCATGGTTGAAAAATCATTGTTATTAGCCCGTGCATGGTGTAGATTCTTTGCGATTTTTAGTGATATTGGTAATTAGCCTATGCATAGCAAAGATTCTTTGCGAGTTTTAGTGATATTGAAAAGGTACTCCTTCCATCTCAATTTGTTAAGTCTATTTTGACTTTCACGTAATTTAAGAAATTATCATAATTATATTGACTATGTCAATTTTACCATTTTACCCCCTTGTAACTTATGACTTTTTGTCAACTTTCTTGTCATGTCATAAATTTACTTAATTTACTCCAATTTTCTTTCAAATCAAGTTCAAAATTTGAATTTGGTAATAATATAGACATCCAAAATTGAAAAGTTTTGAAACAAACATATCATTTTGGAACATCCTTAAAACGAATAAGAACACAACAAAGTAGGACGGATGGAATACTATTTAATTTCTTATTATAAATGTAGAGGCCGCAGCCTTATATAGTTTACATCAATAGTGGTTTGCCAACCCTATCTCTCTCTTCCTCTCTCAACTCTAACCACCACAACTCGTCTTCTCCCTTCCCTTGTCCCCCGTGGGTTCTATACCCATATGTGACGACGGGAGGGGAAGGCCATGGTACTATTCTGACTCATTTTCTTTCCTTTTTTTCTTTTTCTCTTCCGTCTCTCCAGATCAACGACTTGTCATCTGAATTGTGAGAGTTTTGTCTCTTGTTTTATGAGAGTTTTAGTTTCGTCTTTGGACGAATTTTGTCTATAGATTGGGTTCTTTCAATCAAAATTGTTTCACAACAACATATGTGTTTCGGCGTTCTATCACTACACAATGTCTTTGGCAGAACAACTCGTGGCAGCTTGACAGATCTGTAGTTCTTGGGAGTTTATTGGTACGTTTATCCTTGGTTGGAGTGCATCTAATCTTCTAAATATTTGGTGTCTTCTATCCTTAACTTTGCACTTTTGCTCATTTGAGACTCCTAATTAGATATCGATTGCCTTATGATTTACTCGTTTGAATTTATTAGACGATTAGTTTGACTTTGTCCAAATTCTTTGTAATGATTTCCGTTTTGTAAGTGCCGCTGGGCTTTTATTAATACAAAATTCTCACTTTTGACCAAAAAAAAAAACCTTATATAGTTTGATGATGATGAATATAAAAATAGAATAAGAGAGGTTTTCAAAATCGCTTTGGTACGCCACCGCTTGTCCCCTTTGGCTCCATATCCTATGATACAAGATTAATCATGAAATTTTCACCCAAAAATAATAATAAAAAAAACAGATTAATCATGGAACTGTTTGAATCAAGGTTAGAAACTAACGAACTTTAAGATGTCTTCAAACTGAACTTTTTTTGTATTACAAATTTATTTCATACGGTCTTCAACAACTTAGAACACGAGCTAGCTCAAACAAATAACTTTGTGTGGGGTGGATTTGTAAATGTTGTGAAACTAATGGATGACAAAAGATTCACAATGATTGAAGCCTTCAATTTTTCAGCAAATTAAGTTTGCGAATAAGAAACGCAGTTGTAATAGTAGCGTATTAATTATACGTTTGATATTTCATCCCTATAAAGATAGAAGGGAAATTGCAATGAAATGGGAGAATAAGAAGTATCTGATTGATCCTGCTGATCAATTGTGTTTCTGATAGTTCTGGAAGAACTATATTTAACTATATGTTGTGTTATCATTGTCCTTATTTTATGTTCTGTTCTTTTGCTATTACCTTCGTTTTATATGACGTTATCAGCACGAATCTCTACCCGACTGAGAAGGTAATGGGTTACATTTCACATTCATATTTACCACTGTTTATGTTTGTCTATTACATGCATACATAGATATTTAAATTACAAGTAAATTATTATTAACAAAGAAAAAATGTTCTACCAGAAGTAGTTCCCTAATGAATATTCAAAGTATTCTTGCTATTAATAAATTCCTGAAGTCAATTGAATTTTGACAACAATAAATACCTGAAATATTTACTATCGAAAACAAGAGTACTCGAAGTACTTATTTATAAGCACATATAATACTTATACTACGAAATGAATTTCTTAAGGAGAGGATGTGCATTTAATATCTCATTCTTGATCTGCAATAAATTAACATCAACATGTTTTTATATTGCTCTTTGCATATGTTAACTTACGGATGTTGGAGGCTAGAAATCTTTTCATTTGCAAATTAGTGAAAGTCACATTATGTTTTGTGCATTTTGTTATTGCCTGACATTTTCCCTAATTAGTTAAACTTGTACCATTTACTTGATTGTCTTTTATTTCAACATCCATCTAAATTAATATTTCTAATTTTATAGACGATGTCGAACTACACAAAATTGGATTTCGCTGTCCTAGACATTTCTGGAAGGAATTATTTGTCATTGATACTTGATGTGGAAATCCATCTCGATGCTATGGAACTTGGCAACACAATTACCGATGATAAGGACGAATCCTCGAAGGATCGTGCGAAAGCCATGATCTTCATTTGGCACCATCTCCAGGAGGACCTGAAGTCTGAATACCTTACAGTGAAAGACTCACTAAGTTTGTGGAATAATTTGAAGGAAAGGTATGGGCACCAGAAGGCTGTAATCCTACCAAATGCTCATTATCGCTGGTTGAATCTACGACTGCAAGATTATAAATCTGTTAGTGAGTATAACTCTAATCTGTTCAAGATAGTTTCAATTTTGAAATTATGTGGAGAACAGATTTCTGAAAAAGATATGTTGGAAAAGACTTTTTCCACCTTTCACGCCAACAATTTGCTCCTATAGCAGCAATACAGAGAGCGTGGGTTTGAGAAATACTCAGATTAATCTCTTGCCTTCTGGTCGCTGAACAAAATAATGAGCTATTACTAAGAAATCATGAGTCTCGTCCAACTGGTGCTCTACCTTTCCCTGAAGCGAATAGAATCTCTTTTTTGAGTAATGACAAGGTCGTGGTCGTGGTCGTGGTCGTCGACATGGTCGGGGTAGCCACAACCACCAAGTTCGTGGAGGATCTATTCAGAAATCAGGCAAGAAGCCGGAGTATCCCCAGAAGTGGAATAAGTGGAATAGGTCGGAAGTGTCCAAAGAAAAGGGCAAGAGGGTGCTGAATAAACCCTCTAAGAATTCTGAGGATTCTTGCTACAGGTGCGGTGGGAAGGGTCATTGGTCGCGTACCTGTTGTACGCCAAAGCATTTGATTGAGCTTTACCAAGCATCGCTCAAGGAAAAAGGAAAAGAAATTGAAACAAACTTTACCGATCAAATTGGTCAGAACCAATCTGTTGACCCTTTTGAACCCATTGACATTCCGTCTTTCGACATTTCTGAATACCTGGCAGGACCTAGTGGAACCAAAGATGATTTCTTTGGTGATGGAGGTGACTATTCTGAATGGTCACAAGAATGATTGTGTGCTTAGCATATCTTGTGTTTGTACTTATATCAAAAATAAAGACATACTACAGTTATGTCTCAATCATCTTATGATGTAATAAAAATGCACTTATTCTATAATAATATTTTTAAGTGTTTTTGATTATTTATTCATGAAACTTTTGAAATTATGTTTTACATATAATAGGGGCATGGATACTAATCGGGCACTATCAAACACGAAGATAACTGGTGAAGATATTTGTTTAGTAGACAGTGGTACAACACACACTATTCTCCGAGATTACAAATATTTCAAACAATTGACAAAGGTACAAGCGAACGTCAATACAATATCAGGTTCTGCGAACCTAATTGAAGGTTCTGGAAGAGCAAATATTGTGTTAACAAATGGTACAAATCTAAGTATTGATAATGCTTTGTACTCTACCAGATCCCGAAGAAATCTATTAAGTTTCAAAGATATACGTCGTAATGGTTACCATATTGAAACCATCAGCGACGGTAAAGAAGAGTATTTGCGTATCACTTCTTACGTATCTGGCCAGAAGCTAGTACTGGAAAAACTTTCTGCATTCTCTTCTGGGTTATATTATACGACAATTAGAACAATTCAATCGTATGCTGTTATGCACCAGAAGTGTACTAACCCAAAACTTTTCATGCTATGGCATGATCGCCTTGGGCATCCAGGTTCAATAATGATACGTCGTATTATTGAAAATTCACATGGGCATCCGTTGAAGAACCAGAAGATTCTTTTACCTCGTAATTATCCATGTACTGCTTGTTCACAGGGAAAACTGATAATTAGACCATCCCTCTCAAAAGTCATTGTTGAATCCCCATCCTTTTTACAAAGAATTCAAGGGGATACTTGTGGCCCGATACACCCACCATCTGGACCATTTCGCTATTTCATGATTCTAGTTGATGCCTCAACCAGATGGTCACATACTTGTTTATTGTCTACACGAAATATTGCATTTGCTAAATTACTAGCCCAAATAATTAGATTGCGAGCACAGTTTTTAGACTACCCAATCAAAACAATTCGTCTTGACAATGCCGGTGAATTCACATCTCAAGCATTTAATGATTATTGCATGTCAATTGGTATTGATGTTGAGCATCCTGTTGCACACACTCATACCCAGAATGGTTTAGCTGAATCTTTTATTAAAAGACTTCAGTTGATTGCTCAACCATTGCTTATGAAAACAAAATTACCAGTTTCTACTTGGGGACATGCTATCTTGCATGCTGCATCTCTAATTCGTGTTAGACCAACTGCATATCACAAATATTCACCTACACAACTTGTACTTGGTCAACAGCCGAATATCTCTCACTTAAGGGTTTTTGGTTGTGCTGTGTATGTGCCCATTACACCTCCCCAACGCACTAAAATGGGTCCTCAACGTAGACTTGGTATATATGTTGGTTTCGACTCTCCTTCTATCATTAGATACCTTGAACCCTTAACAGGTGATGTTTTTAAGGCACGATTTGAGGATTGCCATTTTGATGAATCAGTATTCCCACCATTAGGGGGAGATAAGATGCAGCCAGAAGCTCAACGAGAAATTATCTGGAATGCTTCGACATTATCTCATCTTGATCCTCATACTAATCAATGTGAACTAGAAGTTCAAAGGATCATTCATTTGCAAAGTATTGCAAATCGGTTACCAGATGCATTCACTAACACAAAAAGGATAACTAAGTCCCATATACCCGCTGCTAACGTTCCTGCACGGATTGAAATTCCTGTAGGACAGACCACTTGTACAACAGCTGATGAATCTAAGACATGCCAAAAGCGTGGGAGACCAGTCGGAGCAAAAGATAAATTACCTCGGAAGAGGAAAATCCAAGGCAAAGAGATTGACACCCCGGAAATAGCTAGCACTCTCGAAGAGACCAAGCTAACAAACGCGAGTGCTCCCGAAGAAACTAAACCTACAGGACAGGCAAATGAAAGAATGAATCTACCAATATTTTCTAGTAAGTTTGAATCTCCCGAAGAGAAGACTCTTGAAGAGGTGTTTCCTAAAGAGGAACAGGTACCTGCAAATAATGAGATCTCAATAAACTATATGAATACGAGAGAAATATTGGATAGAAACAAAACCGTTGTCGACAACGTATTTTCATTTAAAGTTGCTCTTAACATTACCAGAAGTAATGAAAACATTACTGGAAGTAATGAAGAAAGTGAACCACAAACTGTCGAGGAATGTCGACACAGGATTGATTGGCCAATGTGGAAAGGAGCAATTCAAGCAGAACTAAATTCTCTTGCAAAAAGGGAAGTATTTGGACCTGTTGTCCAAACCCCTGCAGGGATACAGCCTGTAGGATATAAGTGGGTGTTTGTGCAAAAGCGCAATGAGAAGAATGAAGTTGTGCGATACAAAGCACGACTTGTTGCACAAGGTTTCTCGCAGAGACCTGGAATTGATTATGAGGAAACATATTCTCCTGTAATGGATGGTATCACATTTAGATTTTTGATTTAGCTTAGTAGTCACAGAATGTCTAGATATGCGTCTGATGGACGTAGTGACAGCATATTTATATGGATCACTGGATGCTGACTTATACATGAAGGTCCCCGAAGGATATGTTATGCCTGAAGCATGCAATTCAAAACCCCTAAGTGTTTATTCTCTTAAGCTACAAAAATCACTGTTGAAACAGTCTGGTCGTATGTGGTACAAACGACTTAGTGATTATTTGCTAAAGGAGGGATATGAAAATGATCTAATTTGTCCATGTATTTTTACTAAGAAATCAAACTCTGGATTTGCGATTATTGCGGTTTATATCGGTGACTTAAATCTCGTAGGAACTCCGAACGAGCTTATAAAACCCGCAAAATATTTAAAAAGAGAGTTTGAAATGAAAGATCTTGGCAAAACGAAATTTTGTCTCGGCTTGCAGATCGAACATTTGCCAAATGGTATCCTAGTACATCAGTCGGCATACACGAAAAAAGTCCTTAAGCAATTTTACATGGATAAAGCGCATCCATTGAGTACTCCCATGGTAGTTCGATCACTTGATGTTAACAAGGATCCTTTTCGTCCTCTTGAAGAGGAAGAAGATATTCTTAGTCCCGAAGTACCATATATGAGTGCAATTGGTGCACTTATGTATTTGGCAAATTGTACACGACCAGATATAGCGTTCTCAGTCAATTTATTGGCTCGATACAGTTCTGCTCCAACTCAGCGGCATTGGAAAGGAATTAAACACATTTTCCGTTACCTCCAAGGAACGGTTGACTTGGGCTTATTTTATTCAAAAGGATCGACGTCGCAATTAATTGGATATGCAGATGCTGGTTATTTATCGGATCCGCATAAAGCCCGATCACAAACAGGATATGTGTTTACGTGCGGCGGTGCTGCCATTTCATGGCGTTCTGTGAAGCAAACGTTGACTGCTACTTCTTCTAATCACTCTGAAATCATCGCAATTCATGAAACAAGTCGTGAATGTGTTTGGCTGAGATCAATGATTCAATACATTCGGGAGAAATGCGGATTATCTTCAATCAAGGATTGTCCAACAATTTTGTATGAAGATAATGCTGCATGTATCACACAAATCAAAGGTGGTTATATTAAAGGAGACAGAACTAAGCACATATCGCCAAAATTCTTTTACACTCATGACCTCCAGAAAAACGGTGATATTGATGTTCAGCAAATACGCTCCAGCGACAATCTGGCAGACTTATTCACTAAGGCATTACCAACTACAACGTTTAAGAAGCTGGTAGCCAATATCAGAATGTGTCAACTCAAAGATTTATCATACATTGTTGAGGGGGAGTCAACAACTTGAAAATTATATACTGTGTGTACTCTTTTTCCTTCGCCAGAGGTTTTTCCCATTGGGTTTTCCTTGGCAAGGTTTTAACGAGGCATAGGTTTAATATTTTGTCATCCAAGGGGGAGTGTTGTGAAACTGATGGATGACAAAAGATTCACAATGATTGAAGCCTTCAATTCTTCAGCAAATTAAGTTTGCGAATAAGAAACGTAGTTGTAATAGTAGCGTATTAATTATATGTTTGATATTTCATCCCTATAAAGACAGAAGGGAAATTGCAATGAAATGGGAGAATCAGAAGTATCTGATTGATCCTGCTGATCAATTGTGTTTCTGATAGTTCTGGAAGAACTATATTTAACTATATGTTGTGTTATCATTGTCCTTATTTTATGTTCTGTTCTTTTGCTATTACCTTCGTTTTATATCAGTAAAATGGTACTCCCTCCGTCCCTTTTTTATAGTCCGGTATTCCATTTTTGGCTGTCCCTTAATAAGTGTCCATTTTATAAAGTTATTGGGTAAAAGTTGGTGTATTATCTATTTTGTCCCTAAAAGTAAATTCCATTTTAAAAAGTTAGTGAGTAAAAGTGTAAGGATGATGGGTAAGTAGGGAAAGTGGAGAAAAAAGTTGATGTGAAAGATATAATGATGATGTTTTTTTAATAAGTTGGAATTACGAAGCAGGACACTTAAAAAGAGACGGAGGGAGTAGTTATTAGCAAGCAGCCAAGGATTATTAAGGCAAAACTGAGAAGAAGGAATTAATACAAGAGAAAAAATTCTTTTCACCTTAGGTGGAACGCATTGCCGACTCCGCCATGTATTTTTTTCAATAATTTAAACTGTTCATCTTATAGGGCCTGCATAGTAGTACATTCATAGAAAAAAATCATATTTATCATATATCGATAGGTATGTTAAAAATTAAATCTTAGTTTATAAAATAGACGGCTATGGATAGTTTAACTTTAAACTTATCCACCGTCGATTTTTAAACCAAACTACACTCTTTTATATACCTATCCATGTCCGATAAACATGATTTTTTTTGTGAAGGTGTACCATTTTGCGAGCCCTACGAGATGAACGATTCAAATTACTATAATATACGCACAATAGGGCCCATAATTGATGGTGGTGGAAAACCCAAGTTTTCCAACTGAGGTGGATGGAAGTTACACTCTTAATACTCCCTCCGTCCGGATTTAATAGTCATTTTTGGTAGTTCGTGCCATTTTTCAATCGATTATATCTTCCAATTTATAAAGTTTTACGTGATTTCGAATATATTGTATTATAGAACTAATCGAGATCTATCAAACAAGATCCATATTCGATATGAAATTCATTACGGATTCTAAAATATAATCCGTTTTTTAGCCTGTTAGAATAGAACTAGGGACAATTAAATCCGGACAGAGGGAGTAGTACAAAAGAGAATTGGTTTTTTTTTTTTTTTAATCAGAAAAGAGACTTGGTTTGAAGAAGGAATTGCATGTGTTTTTGCACAAAGGATGATACCAATTAACGACGTTTAGTGCCCAACGTCAGGAATGTATGAGGTAAGGGTAGCCCTGCACTGAGAGTGTCAAGGATATCTGCTCAAGCTCAGCAATGAGATTGTCCGAAGTTAGGCCCCGTTCTCTTAAACTTAGCTTAAATATGAAAATTGTCCTTATTTAAATTTTTTTTGCATTTGTTAGTTTTGCGTCAAATTTTTGTAAATTATTGATTCGTCTACACAAAAAAAATCAAAAAAGTAAATTTTTTTTTACTTTTATCCAAATATATTACTCCCTCAGGCCCATAATGTTTGACATTTTTTGGAATGCGTGTCATTTTCAAATTGCATATATCTTTCAATCCATAATGTTTTAAGCGATTTTTTGAATTTTGTTTAATAGAACAAGTTAAACTCTATCAAATAATATTCATATTGCTTATAAAAAATATTATGAATGAAAAGATATGGTTAATTTTTTCTCATAAAGCTGGAATAGTAAAAGTGTCAAATATTATAGGACAGAGGGAGTAAGAAATAACCACTTTTTTAAAAAAATGACAGTTTTTGTAGCTCAACGCTGAGAGTGTTCGACGTAAAGTCTGCTCAGCACATTGAGCGTCAAAGCAGATCCGTCCTGACACGAATCAGTTATAGGGGAAAAAAGGCAAAGCTATGGTCTTAGAGCATCCCCAATGGGGATGTATTTTAGATGGGGTTGGATAGTTATTTTAGATGTAAAAGGTGGTTAAAAGTTGGTTATATGTAAAATAGAACCCCTCCCTATCCAATGGTGAGATGTAAAAAAAGGATGGATAATTAATTAATTTTCCCTCCTCAATTTTCCTCAACTTTCTTAATCCTAATTCAAGTACTACTTCCGTTGAAAAATAATTTTGGTATTCGGTAATCGAGGACTTCAAAAAATAAATTATTCCGAAAAAGAAAACCAACGGTCGTCCCATATTTTTGTTTTTACTTCTCATCCACTTCAATTACACCATTTGCTTCGTCAATTTACTCACATCAATTCTCAACCACGTTATTTAATTGATCCATTTACTTTCCACTCTCATTCCCATAAATAAAATAAAAAAAAAACCAACGGTAGGATCAAATGATCCGTTGGCTCTCATTCCACACACTTTACTCTTTCTTTTTCTCTCTCTCTGTCTGTCCCTCTACGATCAGAACAGAACTAGCCCCCCCCGCCCCCCCTTTCTCTCTCTCTCTCTCTCTCTGAACCAGGAGAAACACCCACCCCCCTCCTCCTCCTCCTTCTCTCTCTCTCTCTCTCTCTCTCTCTCTCTCTCTCTCTACCTACGAACGGAAGAGAAATATTGGCTGGAGCTCTGGAACTCGACGAGGAAAACGAAAGGGCTGGACGAGGGTTTCTAAAGGGGCTGGACGAGGCTTCCATCTGCTCCGTCCATGAATCGTCAAGAATTGGGGTCAGAGACGGTGATCTACAAACTTGGAATCAGTTTTCGGCGAGCTTCCGGAGTGTTGCAAATTCCTGCGTGTTCATCAAAATTTTGACGACATTCCGACAAAATCAGGTAAATTCCGGCTGTCCAAAATTCTGGTATTTTCAGTTGGGTGATGACCTGTCAATTATAGCTGTAATTAAATGGGGATGGAAATATCCATCTCCTTTTCCATCTCTGCCATTTTACCACCTAATTTGTTCCATTTTACATCCCCATTGAACGGGGTTTTTTTGGCATCCGGTTGTATTTTAAGTATAGCACCTGGTTTTACATCCCCATTGAGGATGCTCTTATAAGAAGCCAAGAAAGCAGGGTAGGGTACGACAAGTACTGTGACAGTTACCAACCGGTAGGCCGGCTTACGTTGAGTCACATTGGCCAGTCGGAAATAATTTAAGTCGTTACAAAAGAGTAAAAGGTACACCCAAAGATCTGCAAGAAAAAAATGGCAATGATGATTAGAGTCAGCGGACTAGTTACGGTAACCTACCCCAAGGGGCTGTCAATAGCAGAAGCAAAGAAAAGAGCCAAGGGATCAAGCATTAAGCTTTGTTTGGTTGACATTTTAGTTTAATTTAGTTTTGGTGATGAGTAAAAAGAGAAATATGGTAATGATAGAAGAGAGTGATAAAATTGGAGAGAGATAGAAAGAGATGAAAAAATAATATTTGGAGAAATAGGATAATGATTGGAGAAAGAAATAAGATAATAATTGAAAAATTAAACTAAAATGGTTACCAAACAAGCTGAAAAAACTCTCTTGATCAGTGGGTTGGGATCCCATCCAGTATTTCACTGTCCATTAGGGTCCATTTAATGGCTGAGATTAACTGTGATAAATCTAAGGTGGGACATCATGCCACATCCAGTTCAATTTTGGCTCTCAAACGGCACTTGGGACTTGCTAACGGAAAAGGTCCCATTTAACATTTTTTTTTTTTTTTTGAGAAAATTCAAATGTTGAGGGGCTCTCAAACAACACATACTATTTTTGTGGAGTCCATTTCGAATCTCATAAAGATGATTCAAACTTTAAGTTATTCTTAAAAAATATTTTTTTAGTGGTTCTTGTAAATAATTAGCTCAATCTGACATCCATATAAAGGATTTTTCAGCATTCATAGGGGCCGTACGAATTCTGAAACAGTCTTTATCAATATCGGATTGAGTTAATTTTTTTATAAACTAAAAGAATATTTCAAAAATAAGTGACTGTTTGAATTATTTTTGTAGGACTCGTGATGGGCTCTACCAAAATCAAAAAAAATTATTGCCCATTTAATGGGTACCAAATGGGGGTACACTAATCAGATTTTTTAAATTCTTACGGGACTCATTACGGGTTTTACAATTATGATTCAAACTGTCAATTATTCTTAAAATATTTATTTATGGATTCTTGAAAAAAAATTAAAGATTGGCACAGAATTCGTAGGGTGTTTCAGAATTCGTACAACCCCTATGAATGCTGGAAAATCCTTTATACGGATGTCAGATTGAACTAATTTTTTACAAGAGCCACTAAAAAATATTTTTTAAGAATAACTTAAAGTTTGAATCATTTTTGTGAGATCCGAAATGGGCTCCACAAAAATAGTATGGGTTGTTTGAGAGCCCCTCAACATTTGGATTTTCTCAACAAAAAAAAAAAAAAAAAACATGTTAAATGGGACCTTTCCGTTAGCAAGTCCCAAGTGCCGTTTGAGAGCCAAAATTGGACTGGACGTGGCATGATGTCCCACTTTAGATTTCTCACAGTTAATCTCAGCCATTAAATGGACCCTAATGGACAGTAAAATACTGGATGGGATCCGAACCCATTGTGATTGAACTTTCGTAACTCGACCGAAAGTATTTAATCAGTTATTAATCATCGGAGGCCACTCCAGCCAAACCAACTGAGCGCCTTTGGCATGCATGGTTCTATCTTTTGCAGGTAGAGAATCTAATTAATTAATGTGTTAATTCCGTATTTAGTGATAACAAAACACAAAGTTTTAACCCCCTACAAACTTTTTTTTTTGATAACTTAATCATTTCATTGCACGCAAACAAACCCAAACATAAGGCATAGCCTTTACAAGCAGTCAGGCCTCAAAGGCCAAAGCAAAATAAAGCAAAGTAAGAAAGCAAACAATGCTACAAGAAGCAACAATGCACAACTCCTATGCAAAACTAACTTGATTCGTCTTGAGTGTATAATAATGTGGATAAAATTAAAACAGAGTTTGACACGTTCATATGGCAGCTGGAAATTACCTGTGGCTGTATTGCATGTCGCTATCCGACTGCTGGTTTATTAATCTTTATTGGAGTGATTATTATGCTCCTCCACATGAACAACAACTTGATAAGGTCTTCACCAAATCTCAAGTTTATAAAACAACCAGAAGGATCTTTGACCACACGCATGTGATGCCCTATTTTTTTAAGAGTTTTTTTTTTTTCTTTTTATCCCTTAAACTATGCACATTTTCTCTACTTAGTCCCTAAATTATTAATTTGATGATTTCATCCCCTCAATTATCATACCGTTACCTACTTAGTTCAATAGATAACGAAAATTAGAAATTTGAACAGAAAATGTCACGCAAGACCTTATTTGGGACCCTATAAAGCATATACTTAATTATGAGAGCCTTAGAGATAAAAATTAATTATGACTCTTTAGTATAAAATGATCAAGAAAATAAGATCTTCACATCAATTCAAACAGATAGAAAATTGAAACACTTAATTTTGTAACCATGTTACTTTCTACAGCTCTCATAATCAAGTATCTGCTTAAAAGGGTTCCAAATAAAAAATAGATATTTAATTATGATAACCCTACAGATAAAAATTAATCATGTCTCTTTAGAATAATATGATTAAAAAAATAAGACCTTCGCACCGTTCCAAACAGATTGAAAACTGGAGCACTTAATTTTTTTAGAAGGTTTAAATTAAGTATTCTAATTTTCAATCTATTGAAACCGGTGTGAAGGTTTTATTTGTCTGATCATTTTATTCTAAAGGGTTATAATTAATTTTTATCTCTAAGGCTTTCATAATCAAGTATCTGCTTTACAGAGTTCCAAACAAGCCTTACATTATATTTTTCGTCCAAATTCCTAACTTCCGTTATCAATTGGACTAAGTAATGGTATGATAGTTGAAGGGATGAAATCGTCAAATTAATAATTTAGGGACTAAGTAGAAAAAATGTGTATAGTTTGGAGGATAAAAAGGAAAAAAAAAAAAAACTCTTTTTTTAAGGTTTAGTTTAGAACAACGCGCTAATCCGATATCCACTTGTAAATAGATTTCGTTAGGCCATCCCTAGAATATGTGTCATGGTGTCATTCAAGATTAAAGAAAGCAGACAGTCAAAAAGCCTTTGGCCCAACGGCATGCATCAATGGTACACTTCAGTACAGGAAGAGAATTTTAATAGTAGTAGAAAAAAGATTAAAGAAAGTCCAACTCCCACCATAATCGGATAAAAAAAAAAAAACTCCCACCATAATTAAGGGGTATTTTGGTCTCCAAAATAAATTTTACTTTTCATTCAATATTTCAACTACTTTAACTACTTTCTACAATAGTGGAGTTTAGTTGACCTCATTTAATGATCATGATGCCTTGTTCGGTTGTGGGTTGGGGAAAAAAAAAATTTCAACCCAAATCCACTCATTATATACGTATATTTTCAATCATTACTTTTATTTCTCTTTCCACTCGTTACCTCTATATTCAATCATTAATCTCATTTCTCTCTCCATCTCTCACCACTCATTATTTCTATCCCTAATTATTATCTTATTTTCTCTTCTCACTCATTATTCAAAAATCAAACCCAAAAATTTTTCAAATCCACAGTCGAGCAAGACAGATTCTAGATTCTGTGAAGTGTTATTCATGCGCTTAAAACTAATGCTAGATTCAAAGCAAGAAAGTTGACAAAGCTATCAAGTTGCCAATTACCATGTGGAGATCATGGAAGTCGCCTGAGATATCCCCACACACCCACCACCCCAACCCCCCGCACCCCACCCACCCACCCACCCACCCCCCCAAACCAAGAGTAGCCACTCCCCAAAATAGATCTAGTTCTGCGACTAATTAGGCTGCGTTGTTGTTTAAGCCTGAAACTTATTTCGGTATTTATAGATCCAGTTCTACGACTAATTAGGCTGTGTTGTTTAAGTATGAAATTTATTTCGGTATTTTTTTATTTTTCATAATTTTTTATTTAACTTTTTGTCATAATTTTTGAAATTAATCGTTAATCTCGGCAAGACGAATCAAAAAAGTACAGAAACATGGACTGATGTTTAAAAAATTCAAATAAAACTGCACTTAAGACATTTAAGACAGTTGTTCAATACTCTTTCCGTCTTCAGTGAACTTTTTTTTTTATTTTCGGTCATAATTTTATACTTTTTAGACACCTCTCATCAAGGTGGATGATTAATCCAAAAGATATCACACAAATCTAACAAATATTCAAAAAAGACGAATAAAACACATAAAACGAAGAATACGAGAATGGTCAATGGCCATATTATTTTCCCCAACGGACAAGGAATCTCTCTCTCTCTCTCTCTCTCTCTCTCTCTCTCTCTCAAGCAAGCAATTGATTCTTAAATCGTTTGGAAGATTAAAAAATTCAGCAAAATCATTTGCTTAAACAGTCTCGAAGCGCCTTTCCAAAAAACATAAAAACAGTCTTCGAAGCAACATAGTAGAAGTAGTTTTATTACAAATTAATTCTTCAACTCGTTGATGAAGTTAATTCCACATACGATGTTCCTTTCTATGTTTGTGAATATTACCTCTCTGAGTATTGTCAATAAAACCTAGCTTTGAATCACTTGTATCCTAATCCAATAATTGAAATAAAAATATCACCACAGGCGCTACTGATCGATGTTCAATTTTTTATTGACGGCTTAATTCACCCACTGATCAACACTCAACATCGAAACACAGCGCCACACTAGGATGAAAGAATGGGGACGGAGGGAGTATGTTCAAGGGACCGACATGTTTAGCAAACTTGATCAAGGAAAGCGGGGGCTTCATTTCAATTTTACCCCACGTAATAAATACTCTTTCATCTCAGTTTTCGGGAAGAGTGAGAATGAAAAAACCATCTCTATTTTTTCATACCCAAGATTTAAAAAAAAATCATTTATGATGGTAATCAACAAAAACGAGATTAAAGATTTGTTCGGTGATTTTTTTAAAACTAAACTAAAACTAAGATCTTTTCAATTTTTCTAGTGTGATCTTTATGCAATTTTGTATCAGTGACAGTGAACAAACAGGACTTACACCCAATCGGCCAAAACATCAAATGTGGAATGTTTAAAGGTGGAATATAAAGAGGTCGACTAAATGCAAATTGGAAAATCGGCCAAAACATCAAATGCGGAATGTTCTAAAGGTGGAATATAAGGAGGTGGACTAAATGCAAATTGAAAAATAGAACCGACAAGAAGTGCACTTCCATAGATCAGTGCGCAAAGCCCCCTTCTGGGTCCCATACCAATTATCCAAACCATCAATTAATTTTAAAATATTATTTCGGGTGGCCTTTCAAATATTCAGATCAATCGAATAACAATAAGTGCTTGAACCAAGGTACAAATATTTCATTCGAAATCCAAGATCAAGCTCTTTCTGTTATTTTATTGAGCTAACTTTTACTCAGCCACTCAAAAAATTAGTTTAAAATTAGTGAACGGTTCTTGTAAATTGGCATTCCGCACTCCCTTTATCCGTAAGGCTTAGCCATTAATTTCTCCTGGAATAAGTTAAGGAGAAGATGTACCTGCAAGATCAATTGAGACTAATAAGCCCTGTTACACCCTCATCAAAAAAGATAAAACCAATAAAACACGAGAATACAGTTCAAAAAAAAAATAAAACACGAGAATAAAAAAAAGTTGGGCTCTCTCTCTCTCTCTCTCTCTCTCTCTCTCTCTCTCTCACACACACACACACACACACACAATGATTTTGACATAATTTGAAAATTCAAAGAATTGGACTTGAAAAAGAGTTGCTAACAATCAAGTGACCTCACCGGTGGTCCAGCTAACTTTGGAAATCAATGTTGAACTTACATCACAGAAACTGTTTTTTTCTGGCATGCAATTTTCCAAAGCCCAGCGTACTGGTCAATGACCAAAACTCTAAGGCAAGTGTCTCACTCCAAAGTCTTCGTTTTGAAAACACAGCACGTTAAAGATGAAGAAGACAGAAAGAGGCCAATGAAAACACACCATATTGGAGAAGACCCCAAAAATGAGTAGAGAGAAAGAGAGTAATTCAAGCACCTCTTATATTGTATAATAATAATAAGTCTAAACATGAGAAATAAGTGAGTGCGTTTACATAAAGAAATTGAAAGCATATGCCAGCAAGACCTCATTATGTGTTCACAGTTTCCTAAGTCAATTTTGGTTGCAGATCTACTTATCTGTACGCACATGTGCTTAATACAATTGGTTTTCTTTGAAAAGAAAATTAAATACTCCACAACTAAATTGACATTGCCGACCTCAACTTCAAATCGTCTCATAAACTAACCATCTTAATTGGAGATATGATTCAAAGGATAATAAACGAATAAAATATGAACACATTTTAAAACTCCTTATTTTTTAAGCCCAATTTAAATAACTCATACTTACCCCCCAAAAAATAACCCAACTCCCAACGTAATTTCCGGTTCGTTTTCAGATCATTGTGAAAACATATTCGAACTCAGCATCACATTTTCTAACTTCAGGAAGATAAACCAATATTTTTTACATGAAAAATATTTACTCAAGCTATCATCTCAATTGACAATTGACGCTCATTACAGTCCACTCAAAAATATTCTAAATAAAATTTTGAACCAACTCCTCGCTCGGCTCTGAATTAATTCATTGCAATCCGTATTTTAATGAGCCGGTTTCTGATAAGTAGCCTCCAATCCAATACATGTTGGTATTCCATCGTGGAAACAGGTTCTAAGACAGAAACGATTACTACTCCTTTGATTATAGCATGAAATAAATTTACATTATTTTGGGGTTACTTTTACCTATAAGTGGAAACTATAATCCATGTTATCAGCTGGAGAAGAGAGGAACTTAATTGACAGAATAATTATGGCACAAAAGACCTAAAATACTATTAAACAACAGAAAATAATTTTGGCACTCCACTTTTTTACGATGGCACTTCAAAATTTGTCTTTTAGTGTGCCTTGCTATGTATAATTTTTATAATAAAAGACAAGTTTTTGAGTGCCATCATAAAAAAAGTGGAGTGCCAAAATTATTTGCCTAAACTTCATATAGATGCATAGTTTTCACCATAGCAATGAGACAAGGATTCACATACCGCAATTTCAGATAAAGCTAAAACACCAATGACCTACAAATAGAGCTAAAACACCAATCATCCAAAAGAAAGCAGCATTCCTAAACAAAACATAGGCAGTAAGTCAAGTACCTGACCCAAAGAAGCTAATGAAGTCCACAGCTAGTCTGAAAATTCCCAGTAGCGATCAAAAGAAGATGGGCGCTCTCCACCCCTCCTGGGGCGGTCATAGGGACCGGACTTGTCCTGGCCTGTAGGATATTCCCTCGCTTGTAACGTGCTGGGCCCCCTCCACCTCCATATCGGTCACCCCTGCCTCTTGGTCCTCCATCTCTATCGTAGGCAGCATCTTTCCCATTACCCATTTTGAGGGTAACCGTCCGCACCCCCATACCTATTGCCCACAAAGAGACCACCATTAGATGGATACCTGCATTTTATGTAACAGAATTAAAGGACTTGTACATTTAGGCCATGTTTGGAACTTGGATTCGTGAAAGGGATATATGGAGCCAAAATGATTGAGAAAAACAAAATACAAGATCATCACGCGAAAAAGCTTTATTTCTCTGGTTCCCTACCATTCCTTTCCCTTCATAAAATGATACATACAAAGCCTTGAAGTATGACGGGACCATTAACCCTATAACTGTCTACGAATACACTGATAAATTTTTTAAGATCAACGCCAAAACTGTCCCTTTGTTAGTCCATTTTGGAGAATGCAACCAAATTTTGCAGTGAGATTTCAGAGTGGACATTCTTTATGGAACAATCGAAGTGGAAAAATGAACTACCAAACCGCTGACCGAATATCAATCTACTGTTTCATATCAAAAACTCACTATGCCAACTTTGAAAATAAACTAATCAAAAAAAAAAACCTTGAGCATAAATGATCCAACTTTTGGAAAAGCTAGGAAACAACAATTGGGCAGTTAATAACAGTTGTATGAATACTGTTTGCATTCGAAGGACTACCATTCCACCACTATCACTCTAGCAAAATTACTTTTATCTAAGAGAATACCTGTCATCAGCATAGCGGTCGCAACTACCATACTTTTCTCTGCTATCATAACGATCAATATCCCCATAGCGCCCTCCATCACACCTATCATCGATGTATCGATCACAATCCCCGCCAAAGCAAAATCCCCTCGGCCACCTGGCCCACCGAATCTAGAACGAGAAGAGAATCCACCACCTCGGCCGCCACCGCCTGCTGAAGGGCAGTCACAGGCCTAGTGACCTGGGCAGCCACACTTGAAGCAATCATCCTGGCCTACAGACCTATCTCTTCCCCCATAGCTCCCCCTACCACCCGATGGGTAACCGTCCTATAACCACGGCCTGGATCATCACCCCCCATTCTGGGTTGAGCCTTGTTCACTGATATAACACAATCACCAAACTCCCTACCATGCATTTCCCTGATCGCATCTTCCATTCCCCGGCGGTCTGCCAATGTCAGAAATCCAAATCCGCGAGGGCAGCCTGTATCTCTTTCCACCATAATCTACATGAACACTACAATTGAGAAACTGATCCCTAATACAAACAATATATATTTGAGATTAAGATGACTGAAAAATAGACAACACTTATATTTGCTCGATTTGGGCAAGAAATGTTAAGATACGAAATCACATGCCCTGCTTTAATCCATTTTAGAGCTTGTCACGATGTTGTAGAGAACAAAAATATTATGTTATAAGTACAATTGGATAAAGATACACAGATCAGTTGAGAAGCATCCAGCTTGAAACCCACGCCATAAATTCTTTAATAGGGCTGGAGGGCATGAAATCTTTCAATAACATGAAGATAGAAAAGATTGTGTGAATGCGAATAAGGAAAACATATGGGAAAATGACGGCTAAGGACGTGTTTTGATAATTAATATCCGCCAAGGACATTTTCAGCATTAACAAATATTCTCAGCATGTCCTTGGCAGGTATTAATTATCAAAATACGTCCTGGGCCGTCATTTTCCCAATATATATATCCTACCAGTGCATCCAAGCCAGGAACAACTGAATATTTCGCCCACAAGTCCCAGGCCCAAAACACAAGCAAAGCATTGTAAGAGGGGTTTCCTAAGTATCTAGAAGTCAGCGGCAACAATGCCCTTGTGGCACTCTTGGATGACGAAAACCAAGTACATACTGCATCACAGTAATAGGAATAACAACACAATTATATTCAATTGTCAGTTCAAAAACATTATGTACTGTTCGTAAGTAGAATACACATGCATTCTACATAAGAGTGTGATGAGGAGATTGATTTTCGATTATTAACGCAATGTCAGTTCCAAAAAAAATGCAACTTCACACCGTTAATGCTGCAAAGGTAACATGCAAGCTCAAACGCAACCACAAGAGTATACGATAAACGAGTGCCTTAAAACCCCATAGCTGAATGAAGTCCATGTAATTTTGTTTCTTATACTATTTAACCACTTATCAGCATTTTAGTATTCAAGACATGTCAGCTGAGCCTCAAACAAATGGCTTTTTTAATGGACAAAATAACTAAACCTGAATTGTTCCATAGACTTGTGCTCCAGATACCAACATCCCGGGCAGCCCTAGACACTGTTTTGAGCAAATCGATCAGAAGTCATAAGCTGAATTGAGATAGTAGACAAAGAATCTGAAAGGCTTGGCAGCTCATGGACATCATTCGCCTTTGAGTTTGTCAATTAGTATCAAGAACTAGTAGTTAAAAAGAAAGGCTAATGAGTCTGTCAATTAGTATAAAGTCATATGCTTATCTTCACTAGTCTCCTCAGTAAAAGTCTACATCTACAACTGACCTGTATATGAATAACTTGGACCATCTTTTCTTCTTCCTTCACCACACCATACTACTGTTCCCCATCAATATGTTCCACAGCCTACATTCCATGATGCGGACGGCAAAAGCAAATATCTCACACGTTAAGAAAACAATTATTGAATAGATCCTTCCTTTCATCGCTTAATGGTTATGCGGCAACCCAAATCTTATAACCGACAACAATACTGCAAGTACAGTGGTGTTCTAAACATTTAAAAGTCCGACACTGCAGTACTACGCCCAAGTACAAACGCTCTAATTCCTTCTCACCAGGTCGATTTTCCTAGGGCCTAAGAAGCACAGATATGGATACAGAACACAGAAGCAATACAACACAGATAGCAGCAGACACGAGGACAGGGACAAGTTTACAGATATGTTAATTACACAAAGAAATAAATAAATATTTGTATATATACATATAAAACCCATATGTTATACAAAAATAATAGCACATGCCCTCGAACAATCGGCACATGCAAATATATACTGAGCTCACATGCAACATATCAACCCCTGCCCAATGAAATCAACTATGAGAAAAACAATAACCCAAATATATTCATGGACAAAAAAAGATCACAGGAAAACACGTCATATTCACACCAAAAAAAAAGAGCCAAAAGCTAAAAAGAGAACACTAAGAGTCAACACTAAGAGTCTCCTAGAAAAGGTTGTCTACAAACACAACTAACTTCCACAGTTTCCAAACATCCTCATCATAACTGTCCGAAACGTCTTTGTATCATTAACCTCGTTAACTTGAATAAACAAACAATTTACAAATCTCAAACTTCAGCATGCACAAAATCCCACACATTAAATTAAACCTCACAAAATTCGAAGTTATTAGCGATCCTTCCCCATCCAAAACAACAATGAAAAAAAAAAAAAAAAAAACACTATGCAACAAACAAAATGCGTGCTTGATGAGAGATAAAAAAGAACACAGAAAATTGTCATATTCACAAAAAGAAACAAACTAGAAAAAGAAAACACAAATAGTCTCCCTTAGAAAAGTCAATCCACAAGAACAACTAACGTGAACTTCTCCAAACATCCTCATAAAAACTGTTCGACACATCCTTGTATCAACTTTTATATACCAAACCCGAGCATATAGACAATGACCTGGTTACGTAAGAGAACACTAAATTAGAATATAGGTATGAGAATAAGCATGTATGACAAATGTGCAAGAGCAGCAAGACTATAGAGCTTGCCCTCTGCTTTTCCCGAGCCATTGCTTCCATCCTTTCTTCTTCCTTTTTAGAAAGAATGTGTATTAGGAAAATTTTAAGTACAGAAGATAAGAAATACCTCTTGAATGTGGGACGTTGATATCTTGCTCACCACGAATCACGACCCTAACGTTACTTTCTCAGAGAGGCTGTACCTGTAAAAAAAAAAAAGAGGGAAATGAGGGTTTAAACTATCACACTAAGTAGATAAAGCGTAATACCGAAAAAACAAAAAACAAGCATGAAAAAATAAAAAGCGTAATACCGAAGGAATTTCTCTTCCATTGGCATAGATGACTTTGCCTTTCCCCTTACTTGTACAGCTCGCCTTTTGCCTTTTTTGAGCAATTGCTTCCGCCTTCTGCTTTTTCCTTTTAAGTGGTATAGCATGTGTATTAGGAAAACTTAGCAAAGACGATTTAAAAAATGCTAATTCGGAAAGTTAAGATAGCTGATAAAAAATACCTGAAGGATGCAAGTGATGGTTACCCCACAAAAAAGAAGAAGAAGAAGAATGCAAGTGACGTTGATGTCCCGCTAATCACAGATCACTACCCCATCATTTCTTTCTTTGAAAGGATGTACCTATTAACGGAGAGTGAACTGAGAGCTTTGAAATCTTTACGCTAAGAAAAGAAATTGGAAGAAAAAAGAAACATGATATACCAGGATTCGATATATGAATGTTGTGTCCCATATGAATTAGTCGAGAGTACATTAAACCAAGATTTAAATAACTCCCAGTGCCAGCATCTTCCTAAAAATACGAGTGGACAAAGTCCATCCATAACAAAACATGTTCACATGCACTTGTGACGCCTTGCACCAACCAACATTAGATTATTGCAATTGAGCCCCAATTACCTCTAGTTTTCAGTGCTGTAACATTAAGAGAGCTTAATTTTTAAGAAATACTGTGGAGGTTTTTTTTTTTGGGTGTGGTAGCCATAGATTGCAAAATGCCCCCTTTTCAACACCAAAACTGCAGTTCACATGTTCTCCTCTCTTTGTTTGGGCATTAGAGATCTGAAGCAACTATTGAAACCAATTTCATAAAGCAAGGGCCACGTTGTCTTGAAAACAATGAATCTCGATACTGACTAATCCTAAAACTGGGGACAAAGATTACACTATGGCTTCTTCAGGTTAAAAAGCATCATTGAACAATGGAAGTTACGGAACTACAATCAGAGGGAAGAATGGCACATATGCAAGTAAAAGAACGGTCTCACCTCAAGTTTCTCAAAACAGGAGAAAGTGGATTCAAGTGGGGACATTGTCTAATTCGTTAAGTTTTCTAATTCAAAAGCTCAAGGGAAAAAAACGAAGAAAAGTCATACCCGTGAATATTCTTTTCCCTTGCTTGCATAGATTGCTTTTCCTTTCTCCTTCTCTATAGAGCTTGCCCTGTGCTTTTCTCGAGCCATTGATTCCATTCCTTCTTGTTCCTTTTTGTAAAGAATGTGGATTAGGAGAAACTTAGAAAGTGATAAGGAAACTAGATAAGAAATATCTCTCGAATGCGGGTGAAGTTGATATTCCACTCATCTCAGCCTAATGTTGCCCACATCCTATTGCACCCAACAAATTAACTTGACGTCTCTCAAATTTTAATTTTGATGTAATTTTCGTTCTTGCTATCCAATTTCAATTAAGACAACTGTTCTTGTACCAAAAAACAACAAAGTAAAGATCAAACAATTAGCAGTCAAAAGAATGAACACCACCATCCAGAGTACATTTTGATCCAATGCACAATTTATAATCCGAGTTAAATTTTAAAAAAAAAAAAAAGAGAGGAAAAGAAGATATTATAAAATCATTTTCAGTTGCTAAAATCCCAATCTTTCTATCAAACAAAAACAGAAAGACCTAATTCGAATCACAATAGTATTTTGAGAGTTGGTATATTAGAACAAACTCCAAGAATCCCGACAATTTCGATCATCATGCACTTTCAAACTCACATAGAGAATTCTCATCCCATTAGAACTAAGAAACCAGTTCATGTAATCGCATACAAAAATTAAAGAAAAGATAAAGGCATCCAATGTCAATGACCAAGTTTTCTGGATTAAACAAAACACATCAAGAATTCGGAAAAGAAGTATACCTTGTCAAATAATGTGTCTTCCATTGCCAATCCTTGATGATTTAATCCCACCATAGATAGCAAGAGTTAATTTCTGATGACAAACTACAGTAGAAATATTCAGAATAAACTCAATACTAAGAATTAGAGGAATCAACCTTGAACAAAACTCTGTAGACGAAAATGAACAATAACTACAGCAAAGCCAATGGCACACACAATAACAGGAAGATGATATTTGAACATAATGAATTGACATGAAACCAGTCACTCTTTCAAGGCCTCGTATACGCTCATGGCTGGAATGGCAAAGCTCTATACGAAATCATCCAGCAACATTGGGCTATCCATGTGAGTTTTTCTCGCATTTTATCGAACAAGTAGAATGCAAGTAGAAATGTGAGCAGACTTTGAAATTTATCAAAATATAATCTAATGGAAAACATGAAAAGATGAAAATCCTGACCGAATTTAACAGAATCAAACAGTCAACCAGGTTACGTGGCCTCATGAAACGAAGGCTGAGGTAGCCACAGTTCCTAAACATTTAATCAAACACCTGGAATGTGAAACAATTAAAGTGAAAACACTTTGCTACATGTCCTAACATCCAATCACCAGTCCTACCATATTACATATAGCACATTTTATCCAATTTCTTGAATGGAAAAACAGACCTCTCATGTATTCTACTACTACACGTTCTATGGTAGTCACTAAGATTACCATCCAAGGGGATTGTTTAGTTATTGAATTTCTTTCCTAGTATTCTTGCGGTAGATGAATTGCTGAGATTATGAGTTCAAATGACATGCTAAAATTGGAGTAATTCTCCCCAGCATTACACAGACATGTGTTGCTCAACAAATCAATCATGAGTATATCAACCTAGAACAGGATAAGTAAGCATAATGGAAGAAAAATTGATTTTGTAAAGCCCAATTAGCAAAATGAATGCGGAAGTTGAATCAAAGAATTGTAAGGAAAAAAAATTCATACCCTCTCAATTGCAATCTTCTCACACCAAAAAAATGGAGTCATATTTCACTGAATCATTGCATTGAACATGTTGGATACACACCGAATCATTAGGTATTTTTTACATTAACCCCTTGAGTCCTCAAACTTTGGACTGGTGTGCTTGTTATGGGTAAAAAGAGCCAAACAAAAAGCCGACTTTTCGCAGATTCGAAAATACGCCCGTGCCGCCTTATGAAGTTGGACCAATTTCGCAATGGTGATAGTCTGTGAAAGCAAGAAGAGTCGTAATTGGTGACCACAAAAATTTCAATTTTCTGAGGGCTTTTGATCGCTACCTGCCTGTGGGATGAAACTAAATAAAAGGAACGTCAGATCTTTGAAAAAAAGGAAAAGAGGAGAAGAGATTGACAAAGAACATAGTTTACCCAGATTGAGTTCGGAACTATATTTGTAGTTCTGTGGAAGAGGAAGGAAGGAGTGAAGATGAGAGAGAGTGGGTGGGGGTGGGGGTGTGGAGAGCGGTTGAGAGAGAGGAGTGGGGGATGTGGGGAGCGGTCAAAAGAGAGAGCTGGGATACAGAACACGTGCTTATAAGCGCCAAAAGTTGGAGATATCAAATTTATCCCATTCGTTGCTCAATCTGGCTCACAATTTCAGCCCTTGAGCGAAAGGTGCTAGTATATCCGAACCATCCATTCAGGGCAAAACGATTCCGGACTGTTGGATTTATGTTAGGATTCAAAAATTGTTGCTCTTTATTATATAGATTATTTATTTCCAAATTAAAGATGAAAAAAATGAGAAGAGAAGATTGTGATTTCATCCTTGAGTTATTTCAAACTAGTTTTTAATTTGGTTTAAACTTCAAATGCTCCACATTTTTTACCCCGCTTTATGTTTTAAAGTTACATTATTACCCAAAACGTGTCGGTTACGTGTCCAACATGTCAAGGCGTGTCCGAAACGTGTCGGTCTTAGAAGAAAACAATTAAGTACTGGGACATATTTTTCACATTCGGACATGGGCCGGTAACTTGTCCGAGTGTGTCAGTCTCCGACACATCTACGATACAGATACAGTGACCTGTCTGTGCTTCTTAGGTCCAAGTTCAATTTTCTAGTCCGGTCCAAGTTCAGGATCCCACCACCTAATCTTTAAAAGATCATTAAGCACAAAGTATTTCCACCATAACCTCTGTTGGTCCAAAGTTTTTCTGGGACAACTGACAAGCTAAAATTATGCACATAGAGATTTATGCTTAATGACTTCTTTGCATTTCCAAACCAAAAGGGTATGCTAGGCCCTCGTAACATGCACAAAAAATAATAATAAAAGAGGCATCTTTGGATCCTAGATGCTATCATAGACGCAGCATAGAGCTAGGGATGGCCATCTCAACCGACCCGTCCGAATCCGATCTGTTATCCGCCGGAATAGGATATTCGGAGATTTTTTCGGATATCGGAGCGGATTTGGATTTTTTTTAAAAAAAATCGGAGATCGGATCAGATATGGAGGTAAGTCTACCTCCGATCCGCCCCAAATCTGATCTCCGATCCACATCCAATCCGCCCCAAATGCCCGACTATAAAATACCCACGTGATCACTCCCTCAAACACCTCTCTGTCCTCCCCCCCCCCCCCCCCCCCCCCCCCCCCCCGTCTCTCTCATCCTTACCAAACCAACAACCACCACCTTCTCTTCCAGCTGTTCCGCCGCCGCCGAACAGCATCGACGAATCCGATACCGAATGAACGCTCACGCCACACCCCCATCCCACGTCTTTCCCCACCACCGTCACCAGAGCCGAGTTCGAGTTCCATAAAACGCCGTCGTCGTCCAACCCTAACAAGCAATTTACCTACGCCGACTCAGAGAACCCCCTATTTGATGACGACCCATTCATTGCGTTCACGAATCGGTCCTTTTATTTCGTTGAAACTTGCATTAAGGACCCAATCGAGTCCGGATTCGACGGGAACAGAAATAGGCGGAGCTGGAGTTCAACAACAGGTCGTACTCCTCGATCATGTTGTCGAGATCTTCGTCAGTGGTAAAGAAGATTAAAGAGTTTAGGTCTTTGTTTGGGAGTTGGTATTTGAGAGTGAAGGGCTTGTCACTGTTTGGGGAGTTCAAATTTGGATATTCGATCGGATCTTCGTTCCCCGTTCGGAGCGGGGATGGAGGACCAAAAACATATCCATTCGGAGTTCGGGGCGGATTGGGGGGGGAGGGGGGGGGGGGGTGTTTGGATTCGGATTCAGATATTGCAATATCTGCCTCCGATCCGCCCCGTTGCCATCCCTACATAGAGCTAAGAATGCAAGCCTAATCAATAACATTTGAGAAATTGATGAACCATAAAGGAGTGAAGTAAAAGAGTAAATATATTCAGTTTAAAATGTTTATGACGTGCCAAGGGGATGATGCAAAATCAAGATGCCAGAATCAATAAAACAAACTGCAAATATGTAGCCTTTTAAGGATGACATTTTTTAAGGATATGAATTCTTACAGGAAAGGGAAGAATCCACATACTGCATATATCCATCATTTGAAGGAGTAAATTAATTACCTCCGGCCTCAATTTCCCCAGAATCCAAGACAGATGCAAGGAGTCACAGATATATCTCCAATCCCTCTCAAAATACATTACACCACATGAATCTCAGTATGCAGCAGAATACTGTAATTAATTACCTCCTGTCCTTAGCCAACAAGCCTTTTGACCTTACTCACGAGTCACGACAGTTCAGTAAAACACACTATCTATTTTTGGAGGTCGGACTAGTCCTACAAATGAGCACTACACATACAATGGAAACAAACACATTGTGACATCTGGCCAGAAGTCATTTCCACATCAAAAGTTTTACTTGCACACAAAGCTTTTTAGGAACCCAAATAACAATTATATATGGGGTACATATGTAACATACTCACTTTGTTTGGTTCAACATTCCAAAAGTTACTTTCAACTCTCGACACAGTTTTCAATAAATCTCTCTCTATCTCTTTCCACTTATTACCACTCCAACTCTCAAAAATAACTTTCTAAATGTTAAACCAATCGGAGTGACTATCATCCAAATATTCACTGTGAGGCCTATAGCCAGGCATTCAACTTATTTCCAGTGCTCCCTTGTGGAAACCGTGGGCCCAGAGATTGCAACTATCAGCTAGAAATGTACTAATGAATAAATGTCGTTTGCATGGTACCCTGAATATGTAGAACTAAGATAACCAAGAAAAATGAACTACATGTAAGCAGCTCGACAGAACATATCTGCATCCACTTACAAGTACATTAGGAAAGCAGAAGCCTCGCAACCTCAAAAAGAAGAATAAGAGAGACGGTAAAAATTAAACCAGGTCCACTCAACGCATCCTGACTTGAGACTAAAGAGATGGAGCTTTCTAGAGGCGAGAAAGCAAAATCTTTCAACTGCAAACTTTGATTTTGTAAATTTCTATCTCAGTACAACCATTGTAAACTTCTATATATGTACTATCTTCTGTCTCTTAACGTTGGATGAAGTTCCCACCCTAGCTTCGACATATTCCATTCGCCTTTAAGACTCCTTGGACAAAAGTACGGATGATTATCTAGCCTAAATGTTCCCAGTTACAAAAACTTGCAATGAAATGGTCGCCACACTGCTTTGATGGAACCCAAGCTTGTACAACTGTCCTAAAACTTGCTTTAACAGGCCTCTTTTTACTGAAGGTTGGACTCGCAGACATTTTACCAGAATATTTCTAAAAGGAGCAATGACATACCCTCACATTGTTCAGCGAACACTCATGCACCAATAAAAAGAATCAAGTTCGAGCTTCCTCAATTTAATAACGCACAGTCACACACGATGTAGATATTTATGATTTGACATTCCCTGAACAACAAAATTGTAATTTGTTTCCCATTTATTTGAATATCTGACAACCTAGAGCAGTAGATTCAATTAGCAAAGATTCAAAAAGTTCAAATTACACATATACTCTTACTTCCCTAAAGCATGCCACTCACATTTTGTGTAGGGCCCCATGGTTTGAAATATTGGTGATACGTAATGGAATCAGCATAGGTACGGAGTCCCGTTATGGCCGATATTGTGGTATGAAGAAAAATTGAATATGTAACGGTACTACACTACAGTATTGCCAGCTGTAACATCGGGTAACAGACCGTAACGAGTAATTAACGACCGTCACAAACCGTTACAGGCAAAATACAGTTCGTCACAAGGAAAATATGGCCGTTACAATAATGTTAGTTTTTTAAAAATTCAAGTGACAAGTCTCCAGTTAGCAATACTGTTATGCTACAGCTGTTACACCCTGAAACTGCAACATCACAATCGATACCATTATGGCGACGGATGCGATATTACAAAGCATGGTGTAGACTCATGAGACCCGAGTATTTTAAACAGCCTTCCTGACAAGGAAATCTTGGCACCTTAAGCATCTCCAACCCTTGACTTCAAATTGAGGATGCCAATTTTTTTTTTTGAAGGCTTACGTGGCATTTTGGCATCTCCAATTTGACATCACAGCCTCCTCTCCAACCCTTATGTCAAATTATATTTATTTGACATCAACCTATCCCTCTCCAACCCTTATGCCAACCCTTTATGTCAAATAGAACTCAAACTTTTAAAGGAAAAACAATAGAAAATTCAAACGGTAATGTTTTCAAAATTGTAACGGTCAACTTTTAAAATTTGGCATGAGAGGATGTGGATGCCAATTTTGGCAGGCTTGGCCTTGCCTTCAAAGCCACGTGGCTTTTGGCATAGTAGAAGGCAGTTGGGTTGGGGTGAATGTTGAGGCCCAAATTTACCGTTTGCCCTCCACATCAGATTTGGCATCTCCCTTTGGAGATGCTTTAGACGGCCTTTATGAAACATTGTCCCGCGACCACTTAAAATTTGTCATAACCCATCCTCTTTCCCATTGTATATTTTTTGAATCCGAGTGAGTCTAAGAAAGACAAGTTATATGTAATGTTACAGGTCTTAAACTAACAATAGCCTGCGCTCCAATCAACTGAACCTAATACTACATCCGTACTCGTACGTTGGAACGAGTTTTTCAACTTGTCCAAAGCCGATAACAGAATGAAGAGTAGTATACAGGATGCAGTGTAATAGAAACGGAAACAAACAAGAAAGATTAAGAGACCGAACCAGAGAGTCGATAATTTAGTCGAATCGATCAAATGCGTCTTCCAGCTGACGCTCAGAGACGTCCCAACCCAAGCCTCCAACGAATATACCGTTCTCTAGATCCTTCGCTGCCATCACTGCTTCTTCTCTCTCTACCGTGTACCAATGACGGATCTAAGGTTCGGCATACGGGGGCCAAGGCCCCCGCATAGTTTCGGGTTTTTTTTTATTTTAAATTTTGATATCAATATTAGTTGTATTTTGCTTGAGTAGATAAATATTGTATTTTGTATTGGGTATTATTTAGACATTTAAATGCTTTAGAATTAGAATGTGTCCATTTTTTGTCACAAAAATCAACATCTCTCTCTGCGCAGGATTTCTCATAAGCTATCCCTTCAATTATTAGTCTCATTTTCTCTTTTTATCCCTCTCACTCGTTTCCCAGAAAAATTCTCTCAAACCCAAATCAAACAAACAATTAAATTCCCGAACTTTGAAATTTTAGAATTTTGTTGTTTATAGTTCGGCCCTTGCGTATAGGAAATCATGGTTCCGTCCCTGCCGTGTACCCGAAAAAGAAGCCACAAAATGCCTTGTAACATAGACGCAAACAAAACAAAAGCAACTCACAACCCTAGAATAACAATCGGGAATATATATACAGTCGACATGTACTATAGTGGTGCGACGACAGAAAGGATGAATTGCTCGAGGTATCGTGTCTACGGTTATAGATCGAGAGTGTATCATCTGGGACTGGGCGGTGCATTCTTTTTAATTTAATTTTCTTTTGTTAGATTTACTAATATTTTTTAGATTAATTTTTAGATTAATTATCTGTCCACGGAAAGAGTTTAAATAAAAAAATAATATTGACACTTTAAAAGTTGATTGAGGCACCTCAAAAAAACAAAGAAAGATAAATTTGGAATTACACCAATTTTGCGATGCCTCCATCATTTTTTTGAGTGCCAATATCAGTTTCCTTTAAAAAGTATAAAATTATGACCGAAAACAAAAAAAAAAATCATTAAAGACGAAAAAAAATATCAAATAGCTATCTTATTTGTCTAAAGTGCGTCTTATTTGAATTTTTTCAACATTAGTCCATATTTTTATATTTTTTAAAAAATTACGATGAAAAGCTAAACAAAAGTTACGAAAAGTAGAAAATATCAAGATAAGTTCCAGACTTATGAGTTAAAAAGAACGCAACCTGAGAATGGGATATTATTGATTTACTGAGTTTGGGCTTTACGCTGTAAAACGAACCGGGCCAGATCACTAATACGAGTAGTTGTTGAATGTTAGTTTGATTGAGACTAGGAGAACCAAGCCGTTCACGAATAGTTCAAAGCTCAGCTCAGTAAGGCTCATTTGAGTTCAAATCAGATATTAAACAATCCGAATAGGAGCCTTAATTTTAAGCTCGTTAAATAAATGAGCTGAACCTACCTGACAATATTCAACTCGATTAGGCTTGCGACCCTAAAGTATATGTATATCTCATAATAATTTCACAGGTAAATTTCACTAACCTCCCCTGAGGTTTCTGACAAATGCAGGAACCTCCCCTGAGGTTCTAATAATTGCACTGACCTCCCTTACTTTACAAACTGAGTATTATTCAGATTCCCTCATTCCGTTAAATCCACACTAACACCGTTAGTATTATCTACTAAATGACTAAAATGCCCTCAAATATAATGTAAACTATAAAATCAATTCTTCTTGTTCCATTTTTTTTCTAATTGGAATTTTTTATGTTAAATTAGAACTAACTAAATATATTTGGTCAGATTACCTTGATTTCTACATATTTTTCATGAACAAAGTCAATGTATCTTCTTCTTTTTTTTATAATTTTTATGTTTGTGTGTTAGTTTTTTTCTTTAATTGACTTGTGATTTAATATTTAACAATGTCATACTTGAGTTATACATACTTTGGTCAAGCTTGTATAACGAGTTATGCATTTTGATAATTGATCACGATCTATTTTTTCCTCTCCTACTTGGGTTTTGAAAAATAAAAGAGGCATGTGAATGCCTAATTCCACATACAAAAAAATTATCGTGTATTTTTTAATATGTTTTCCGACTAAATAAATTTGGTATAAAAAATTCTTTAATCTTTTTTTATTTTTCCTTCTTATTTTCCCTATTAGTTCATTAGTAATAATTGTGTTTCATTTCTAATGCACTGGGGGGGGGGACGCAGAAGAAAATTTTGAAGAATGATCAATGTGTAAATTATATTGAGATCATTTCTTAGAAAAATTGACATATAGAGTAATGTTTATTTTTATTAGTACGTGTCCTCCATTTGAAAAATCACACTTTAAAGAGGGAAAAAATGACTATGATAATGTAAAATGCATGATTAATTATTCAAATTCGACGAAAGTTTGTATAACTGAGTCTAATTTTATGTTGAAGTTATCTTATATAACCAATATAATGTTACTTTTAATATTTTAAACTTCAATTAAATTACAAAAAAGAAGGAAAAAACACTTGATTGTTTAGATTAGTAATATTCAAGGGCATTTCAGTCAATTAATAACAAAAACTAATGGTGTTAGTGTGGATTTAACGGAATGGGGGAATCTGAATAATAGTTTGTAAAGTAAGGGAGGTCAGTGCAATTATTAGAACCTCAGGGGAGGTTCTTGCATTTGTTAGAAACCTCAGGGGAGGTCAGTGAAATTTACCCTAATTTCACATATAACCTTAATATGAAAAAAAATTTAGCTACAACCACAAATAAGATATAGACTTCTACCTCCGTCTTTGACTTTATCTTCTTCCCAAAAAATTGCATGAGGAAACTACTCAAGAACGGTTGAACTTCAAGGCTTTCACTGCAATATTCTAATTGATGGGTCTCAATCAAGATGGCAAGCGGTAGCAGCAGATGAGAGAGATCCGATGATGGTGGTCTTGATCAACTAATAGTTTAATGGGTTTGATGATGGGTTTGGCGGCGGTGTTCTCGTTCATTATCTGATTTGATGTGTGTGTGTGTGTGTGAGAGAGAGGGTATATGAGTTTTGAATCTTGATTAGGTTTTATAGAATAATGTGGCGGACTTCCAAGTTTAGATTTTGGTCCCAAAATTCTGTGCCTATATAGTACCCCCAAAAAATAGAAAACATAGTGCAATGATGACATAATTGGATTTATTTAAATTTGGAGATGAAAATATAAGCCCAAAAAATGGTCGGGATGAAAAAATAGCTCATATGAGGCTGGAGGATCAATATTTAAGTACCCAAAGTTTTTGGGCTTTCAAAAATTAGGGGATTTCATTCAAATCCAAACCAAAATCATAAAAGTATAGCAAACTGATTTAAGAAAAATTGGAAGAAAACCAAAATCATAAAGCTAGATTTACTAATTACCAGAGATGAAAACACGAAAGAAATACCTTAATTTATCCCGTCGATAATTTTGCCTAATCTCTTCACGAGAGAGAGAGAGAGAGAGAGAGAGAGAGAGAGAGAGATGGTTAAATTATTGATTTTATATAAATTGTTAAAGGGTAATTTTCAGAATACCCCCCATCTACCACCAAAAATCAAGGACCCCCTTCATCTACCAATTAAAATAAGGACCCTTCTCCATCTTTTTTCAATTTGCAATGTCCCACATTTTAACAGATTTGGTTAACGAAAAACGTAAAAGGTCCATATTACCCTCATTAACCCTAAAACGTACTAAAATCCTTGGCCGGGAAAACTCTGCCCTCTGGCCTTTGCCATTTTTGCAGCTCCCACACCCCTCTTGTTAGCCAGCTATGTGCCTCCATTACTTCCTCTCCAATTCAACACCTCTTTGTTCACTCTCCTAATACACCCCCCTCTTCAATTTGAAAATTTCTACACACCAACACCCCCACCCCCTCTAGAAAATCAGTGGGAAAGAAAGAAAAAGGAAAGAAGCTCCAAGGTCCTCTAATGGAGTTTTAGAGAGAGAGAGTGAAAAATGGGTTTCTCACCTACACCACCTCACCATCCGAATTGAAGCTTCCTACATTTTAGCACAAACTTGAGCATCTTGGAGCCGTTCCCCCCTCACCCCAAGTCATCTCCGAAGTCTCCCATCTTCGGTCGTCTTCTTCGATTGCTGAAAATTTACCAAAACCGTTCACTGTAATTTCTTATCGAATTCAAGGTAGAATAATCCCTGTCATACCATCCCCTAAGTATATTTAGTCCCTAGTATGTTGTTTAATGTTTAGAAGTAGTAAAAAATCAAACCCCATGCATCAAGAACCAAAATACCGTAGCTATCCCCTGTTTTTCGGTTTTGGTCGTGACTGGACATGAAAACAGTTGCATGTAGAGTGCTTTTTCTGTTTTGGACGTGTGCATCAAAATCCATCCAACCAAACCCATACTCTGTTTTCAGTTTACCTAGTTCGGACCGGAGTTGGCGTGGCCCGGACGAGCGTGTCTGGAAATGAAACAGATTGCATTAGACATCGATCGGGGAGAAGGAAGAAGACGTGGGGGAGAGGAGAGACGTGGAGGAAGAAGATGTGGAGGAAGAAGACTATGATATGTAGATATATGAGAGTAGATATATTTCTTTTATCCAAAAAAGAATAATGGGGGAGAGGGGCATTTAAGGGAGTTAAAATGTGAAATATTTTTTTTCCGTTAATTTTGTTAACAGAATTGTTAAAATGTGGGACAATGCAAATTGAAAAAAGATAGAGGAGGGTCCTTGATTCAATTGGTAGATTGAGGGGGTCCCTGAATTTTGGTGGTAGATGGAGGAGGGGTTTTTTTTGAAAATTACCCATTGTTAAATCGATCATATAAAAAATCAGAATTAATAAAATACTGCGATTATTGTGAAGTCGCGTAACATTTGTTGCGATACGAAATATGATTGTCTGTTCCTTTCAGGATAATTGTTAGCACCTTGATTTCCAAAGCTTGGCTAGCGGTGGCACCTTGCACGCTAGCCAACCGATGGAAACAAAGGCATGAGGCAGACATGTCTTTACAAGGTGACCCGATGGTGTCGGTTGGTGTCGGCACTGGTCCCTTAGGCAAGTGGCAGTCATGATGCACGTGAAGGCCCGATAATATTGAGGCATGGATGCTAAATGGGAAGCAAGCTTGTGGGACAAGGCAATCGAGGAAAACGGCTACGTATTGGGAGCTGGGGTTAGATCACGAAATTGGCCAAGCAGTCTTGAGTTGGCTCGGGCAAAACGGAGGCAGACCTGAGTTGCTCGGGCAAAATGGTTATTGACGGTTAACAGCATTCTGCACATGTTGCTGGGAGCATAGGACAGGTGTCCAAGGCAAAAATGGGCTGCTTATGCTGCTGGCAACATGGGACATGTGTCAAAGGCAAAAACCGGCAGTTATCGGCAGTTATAGCCTGGCAGTTTCAGGTTTTCAATGTGCTGGCAGATTCTGGCAGAGCCAGCACAGCCCTAGAGCAGTTGGGGGTGTCAACTACAAGATCATGGGTTTGCCCCATGATCTCATTTACTTAGTGGCCACATTTTTATGATTGTATACCTATATAGGCAAGACATTTTCGTAGCCTAAGGCGGAGGGATGTTCTGTCTAGGCTCTTCAGTGTATTCATTTGTAAGTCGGTGCTTAATAAAGGTTGGGACGATTCCCGTAACTCTTGTGTGTGTTCTAGACGTTCAAACCTGTCGGGTGTGTGAGTAAACACTAGTTGGCTGAGACCAAGTTACTTGCGTACTTGGTGCCATCACGGGTAAATTTCTAGGCGCAAAACAGCCCGTGACAATAACCATCATTGCTTTAGGCTTTTGTAGGAATATTAATAAAGACTTAATTATTACAATTCATGGCATGGCTTAATTACCACCACTATAGTATTTTTATTACATTTTCACTCTACCGTAGAGTGAAAATTTAGATCTAAAGTTTCAGATAAGTACTTATTTTTATCAAGACGGTAGATCTACTGTCTTCATAAAAAGCAAGCCAGAAGCTCACAAAAACTACATATGGAAACCGGAATCGCCCGAAGCAGATGATTAGGAATCGCCCGAAGCAGAAGTTAATCATCAGTTTCAGTGGGTAATACTAATAATGTTGGGATTTGGAGATGCAAAAGCTAGAAACTCGGTATCATTTTCAACCAAAACCATTTCCTTCTCATCCAGCATCATCCACGCCTCTATCCCGCTACCACCTCTGCCGCTTTCTATGAAAACAACCCCACTCTTGGCCGGCGAACTCTCAATATCCCCCATGTGACCCACCCAAATCGGCTTCCCCCACCCGAAGTCCACGCTATAGAACCCCAGATTGCACCAACTCGTGAACCTAAACGTATCCAACTCCACATTCGCGTGAACCGCCTCCATCTCCTTAAGCCTAGAACTTGCCAATAAAAATCCTTCGTGACGGGCAAAAAATTGGTGGTGGTACTGAGCGTGGTGGCATGTATTACATTATCGAAAATGTTCACCCTAACTCTGTTGCCCTTCAGTCTTCTGTGTCACCCTATCAACATCATTATCGACTTGGTCATCCATCCCTTCAGAATCTTAAACGGCTGGTACCTTCATGTAGTCGTGTTAATACTTTGCCCTACAAAGTTCGTGAGTTTAGTAAACATCATAGAGTGTCTTTTTATCCTAGGGTTGAGAGTTGCATATCCCGTCCTTTTCACTTCGTTCATTCTGATAATTAGAGTCTAATGCGTGTTTATAATGTTTTTGGCTTTCAGTATTATGTAATTTTTGTCGATGATTATTCTCGTGTTATGCACTTTATCGCATGAAAGAGCGGTAAGAGTTGTCTTCTATCTTTAAGTCATTTTATATGGAAATCAAAACTCAATTTCATACAAGCATTCGTATATTTCATTCTGACAATGCAGGTGAATATTTTCATAAATTCTCTTTCTAAGTTTTTTGATGACCATTGTATAATTCACCAATCTTTTTGCACTCGAACTCCACAATAAAATGGAGTTGCCGAACGCAAAATTAGGCATTTATCAGAGGTTATGCATGCTCGATTATTTCAAATGCGAGTTCCTAAGTTTTACTGGAGTTATGCTGTTCTTACAGCATGTTACTTAATCAATCGTATGTCATCTAGCGTTCTAGGTGGTCAAATATCCCATACAATTTTATTTTCTGGTCGCCCTCTCCACTCATTACCCCTACGAGTGTTTGGGTGTACCTATTATGTTCATACTCTGGATCCTGACCAGGACAAGCTTGATCCACGGTCAATTCAATGTATTTTTCTAAGGTACTCGCGCACTCAAAAAGGGTATAAGTGTTACTCACCATCTCTTCATCGTCATTTTGTTTGTGCTGATGTCATATTTAATGAGTCATTGCCCTTTTACTCGAGTCACAGTACTCTCCAGTTGACCTTTCTGAGCCTAAGTCTATGTTTCCTATTTGTGTACCATCTGGTCCTCCCTTGCAGGTGTATGTTCGTCGGCAAAAAGTATCAACAGCCCCACAAGTACCACCTGCCACGCCTCCTCCAGCCTAAGATCCGGTTGCACCTTCACCTCCACCCCACCTCCGCCATCACCTGGTCTTCCTATAGCTTTTCGCAAAGGTATTCGATCTTGCACATCTTATCCTATTACTCGGTTTGTTTCCTATGATCACATGTCCCCATCTCTTCGTGCTTTTACTACTTCTGTTTCGTCCATTTTTGTTCCTAACACTATTCAAGAGGCCTTATCTGTTTCTGAGTGGCGGACAGCTATAGAGGCTGAGATGTCTGCTTTTCATGACAATGGCACTTGAGAGTTGGTTTCTCTTCCACCAAGAAAGTCTACCGTTGGATGTCGGTGGGTATTTACCATCAAGTATAATCCGGATGGCAAAGTAGAACGGTAGAAGACCCGTCTTGTGACCAAAGGCTATACCCAGACATATGGCGTTGATAATGCCGAGACTCTCTCTCCAGTGGCCAAGATTAACTCTATTCGCATTCTTACTTCTATGGCTGCCAATTTGGGTTGGCCCTTATTTCAGTTGAATGTTAAGAATGCATTTCTACACGGTGACCCGCTCGAGGAGATGTATATGGAGCAACCTCCTAGGTTTGTTGCTCAGGGGGAGAGTTCTCAGGTGTGTAGCCTTTGCAAAACCCTCTATAGTCTTAAGCAGTCCCCTCGAGCTTGGCTTGGCAGATTTAGTGATGTGTTGCAGTTTAGTATGCGTCGCTCTCATTCTGATCATTTTTTCTTCTCTATTGAGTCAGATCGGGGAAGAGTAGTGTTGGTTGTGTATGTGAATGATATCATTATTATTGGGAATGATCAGAAAGGTATTGATGAGCTGAAACAGTTCTTACAACGTCAATTTCACACCAAAGATTTGGGTTAGCTACAACATTTCTTGGGTATTGAGGTAGCAAGATCCAAGGAAGGGATCAGCCTATCTCAAAGAAACTATACGCTAGATATTCTAGAGGAGACTGGTTTATTGGGAGCAAAGCCTTCGGAGACTCCTATGGATCCAAACGTCAAATTGTGTGTTGATCAGGGGGAGATATTTCCTCATCCAAACCATTATCGTCTCTTGGTAGGCAAGCTGAATTATCTCACCAATACACGGCTTGATATCTCATTTGCTGTCATTATGGTAAGTCAGTTCATGTTAGCCCCTCGTTTTCCACATTGGGAAGCTTGTCTTGGTATTGTGAAGTATCTCAAGGCTCATCCTGGACATGGTTTGTTTTATCGTTCAAATGGTCATTTGCGTGTTGAAGCCTTTACCGACGCTAATTAAGCAAGATCACCATCTGATAGACAGTCCACAACTGGGTACTGTACTTTTGTTGGTGGAAAATTAGCTACCTGGAAGAGCAAGAAATAAACTATGATTGCTCGATCCAGTGCTGAAGCAGACTATCGTGTCATGGCTCATACTACATGCGAGGTTGTATGGTTGAAAGCTTTGCTCGAGGAGTTAGGGTTTGGCGTACAGTTACCTATTCCTATGTATTGTGATAATCAAGCAACAATACAGATCGCTTTGAATCCGGTATGAACCAAACATATCGAGGTAGATTGTCATATTATTCGAGAGAAGATGGATATGGCATGTTGGCTACCCCTTTCGTGTCTATAGGAGCTCAGTTGGCAAATATCTTCACCAAACCTTCAATTAAACCACGTTTAGAGTTGTTACGTAACAAGCTGGGATTTTGTAACATTTATTCTCCAGCTTGAGGGGGAGTGTTAGAGTAGAGTTGGACTTAGTCCCACATTGGTTGCTTATGTTGTGTAACTAGTCACCACATATTATAAATAAAGCTCACTTGTGTTAAGGTTATTTAACACCCTATACACTTTTCTTTCTTTCTCTCACAGTAGATACAACACATAATTGAGTAGGAAAAAAAAAACCGTTAACCAACCTCAGAACATGAAACAAGTGCAGAGAGCTTAAAACACTGTTGTTAAACATCGCTGCAAGTTTACATCCTACATAGGAGAAAATATGCAGAACGGTAATATGTCCTTGTTGTACCGGTCATAACTCATTTGCAAATCCGGACCATTCAAAACACAATCCAACATTTCTTACTGGTCATAAATCGGCAGCGAATCTAGACCATTCAACACACAATAAATCGTCAGCGAATCTAGACCACTCAACACACAATCCAATGGCTAAGATCATGGTCTACGGCAGATCCAGTCCAAGATCCCGAATTTTGTGTAAAATGTGGGCTTCTTTCCTCAGCTATTGGATTGTGTTTTGAATAATCCGGATTCATGGACAATTTATAACCGGTAAGAAATACAAATGAAACCTATGGGCTTGTTGAGTGCAATTGAACCGATGGGCAAAACTGAATGCGGCTCATACCCAAAAACTGCACAACCCACAAATGTATTCATTACTTTGACCGAAACAAGAATGAATAAACTGGAATCATCAGTGCATACATCAGTTAGAGGCTTCTTAGAGATCACAGAGGTAAAACCCACCGGTTAAAGTCAGTTAGCCATTGGGGTAAAGGAAAAAGAGTCACTTAAAATCGCTCTTCGTCTAGAATCTAATGATAAACTAAAACCATGAAGCAGCTATTAGACATATCAGATCATTTGGATACCCGTCTTAATTATTCATGTACAAATAGCCAGTAGGAATACACCTTCAACTGAATTTTCATTAACAAATAAAAAACCATGGAACTGCTGTTGTATTATCAAATGATTGGGACCAGTTCTATTGATGTATTGATAGATTTTAAATCTTCGGGAGGTATACCCCTTCAGAAGTTTAAAGGTTAGTTAGGTTGGGGTATTGGTTGTATAACTGTAGTTGGTGATGGCAATCTATGGGTTTAAATCGATAATTCATAGATTTTAAATCTCCGGGAGGTATACCCCTTTAGAAGTTTAGAGGTTAGTTAGGTTGGGTTATTGGTTGTATAACTGTAGTTGGTGATGGCAGTCTATGGGTTTAAATCGATAAGAACTGAATTTGGAGACTTCCAAACTGACAGCAAACTTACTAAGCATGCACAAAAAATGGGTCAGTTTTCTCCTCACCCCCAGGACTGAGTACTGCTATGTGTACATATGCCATGTACATACCCTGTACATACGAATTTTTGCCTCCACAAATTTAGAAAAAATTCTTACCGATATCGGGTTGAGTTGATTTTTTTATAGAGCTCCATTAAAAAATATTTTAAAAATAATGGGGGGATTGAATCATCTATGTGGAACCCGAGGTGGGCCCCACAAAACCCATTATGTACATGGTATGTGCAAACTCATATGTACCCATAGCTTTATTGGCTTGAAAAATACACAAGGAACACTAAGGAAGTATAAACTGAATGGACTCTAGTGAATAGGCACACGTTACCTAGAATATCACAGAGGCGAACCCGATTTAGCCCTAAACTCTCTTCACAACTACAATCTTCGCTTCAAAATCTGTTATCAGAACAGAACCATAATGACCATCAATCCATCATATTTACAACAACATCAATTCTAAAATGAAGACATTGCATACACACATCGCTGCATATATCAGTTCACTTAAAGATGAATGAAATATACTTACAGTTAACATCCACGTGGCGTTCTCTACCTCATGTGGATTAGACTTCAATTTGAGAGTTCGCAAACTTCTCTGTCCATCGCAATTCATGCAATAGTTCTATTACTCATATGCCAAACCAAAACCAAAGCCAACACCAAAACTCAAATTTTAGGATACTACACAACTGCATCTTTCGAAGATCTTAGGATCTGGGGTGGATTCTGCAAAATTAACAAGAAGTGATCTCTTTACAAAACTAAAAAACACCTGGTTTTGAGCTACCGTCTAATCAGAGGTGTGTTCTGATAGAATGCTGAAAGAAAGCTGGTTTTTTAATCTCTGCATTCAACTCTGACTTCTATTATTCTTAAGTAAGACACACGTTCATGCTTGTGTTTTTCCTTTCTTTCTTTCTTTTTTTTTTTTTTTGAGCTTTGTGAATATTCTTTTGTTTTCCTGGTGTCAAGTGGCCCTTGACAGAGCTCAATGGAGAAAAATAATTCATGTAGCCAACCCTAATTGATTGGAACATAAGGCTTGGTCTGGTTTCCTGGTGTCGGATTGCAGAATATATTAGAGTTGCCATGCTGCAAGACCAATATAGAATAGTTGGCCCCATGACAATGTTCATATAACATAAAGAAGGCAGGAATAATGTTGTATATACCACTTTGCCATGCTGCATATACCATAAAGAAGGCAGGAATCATGGGGTATATGCAAGTTAACAGTCAATACAATGGGGAAAAACCGAAGCCTGGGCAGAAAATACCTCAAATTCTCTTCTCCTTGTTTGTCTTTTATGAGTATAGGCTGTATAACGACTTCCTCAATGCCATTGCACACCTCAAAATCCTATATATTATTACCAAAATATTAGATACGTAGGTAGCAGAAGAATTTAATATGCAGGCATTGTAGATAGCAAAATAAATATGCATATTCATTTTCACATTTCTGAATCCAAATATCTGAAGGACTACTTACATGTAAATGGCACTTTTACAAGTTAGTCTCATAAATAATAGCTCTACACTGAATCTTAAGACCTTATATTATGAAAAGTAAGACCGCAGCTTGAGAACTTTATTCAGAACTTGTATGACTGCATCATTAAGTGGTATCTGAAACTTTAAACAGAGAGATGGGACAATGTCTACCATTTGGTTGGCAGATGAAACGAGTATTATTGAGATTAAAGTATCCAGACATGTGCCTTGCTCAAGTACTCCTCGAGTGGATAAGTTATTCTCAAATTTGACATTCCTAACTTGACACGAGAAGAAATTTTAACAGCAAAGTGTTAAAACTAAGGAAAAGAACTTAAAGTGTGAAGATTAATTTCCAAATTAGTAGCAGATGTCTACAATAAGTAGCCATCCAAAAAGTAAGAAATATTTTTTGTTGGAAATGGCTAGAAGCAGGTGGCAAGCAAAAGCTGCATGACAAAATCAGTTGAATGGAGAAACTCACACAAAAGAAGATTATATTCCATGTTTACATGATTCACAATGATGTCCACAGAACAACTTTGCATGGTGGCTACCAGTACCAGATGCATCCCTAAAATCTTACTCATATCGAACAAGTATCCAGTGTTGGGGGGGGGGGGGGGGGGGGCTCAACTTTCAACAGGCTTTGATAACTATGTCGTAGCTCTTACTAAATGTGATTTCTGGAGAAGAACCAAAATATGTTCACATAGCCAAATTGGGGCCAAGCAATGTTGGGTTTATACATTGAATTTTGAATTGATGGCTTCTGGTTTCTTGTTTACACCATCTGACAGGAATTAAACACCCTACCAACCAGTGCAGAATTAGAAGCCTTCCTTTCCATTGAGTACTTGAGCAATCTACTTTTCTCACACTTGATAAACAGTATGTTCAAACATTTTCTTTTTGAAGGGGAGGGAAGAGGGAAGGAGGAAGAAAGATAAGGGAAGCCGACCCAATTGTAAACAAGAGATGTGCCTAGTACGACATTTTTCCTACAATCTCTGAATTGATAAATGATTGTAAAACAATTGAGACAGCAAAGAAGGCAACCTAAGAATCTGCATACACATACATACATATATGTACGCATATTTTTTGTGATTGGACAAACGAGAGTTTAACCTATGTACATGTATACCTGAATTGCCTTGTGTAGTTGTGAACATCCTTCCAAAACTTGAAAAGCAAGTGCAACTTCAGAATCAGTTGAAGGTGTAATTATCCTAATGGGTTCGGAGCCAAATATATTATCCAAATTTGCTACCCTCTGCTCCTCTAGTTCTTTTAATGAATCTTGAAACAGAACTGGCACAACTGATAGATACCAAAACACAATATATCAGCCACGTCTCAATGTCAAATCATACCGATTTTTCCAAAAGGAAAACCAAATTGACAGTCTTGGGCTTCAAACAACAGATTAAATTAGCAATTCTCAACCTTTGACAGCTGACAATAACATACAAGCATAGTAGCTATCTTTCAAAACTTCTATATGCATATTTCATGCCCAGCGTGATGGGGCCTAATACGTTCAGTTGGAAATTGAAAAGTTTGTTGCTGCGGTTCACAGTTTCAGAAAAATATATTGAAAATTCTCATCATTCTGTATGAATTTTCTGTTATGGGACTATAATTGGCCATGTTTCCTCTATGTAGAATTTTCTGCCAATATAGTGATCTGAAAATGCTCCCCACTCCGTATTTATGATCTGAAATTAAGCACATCAATCAAAAAATAGGCTTGAACTAAAGCCCATGGTAAGCAAAAGTCTCTCTCCAGCATAGATGTATTATGACATTTGCTTGATGTCCTAGTGCATTTCATTCATTATGCTTTAGCTTTCTACACACAATTTCCCAACAGTAAACTTGAACTGTTGCACATGGTTTTTAAGTGAGCGTCTAGATACTTTTCCAGACATGAATCCTGCACCCTTGCGCAAGTGTAGAGAGTATCTGGCATGAGTACTTTAAACGTACAGAAGAGTCTGTGTAACATAGTTGCTGCCACCACAGGACTCGGAATTGGATGAGTAATATAGAATTTGAGTACGTGTATCTAGCGACGAAGTAGTGAAGGAATATCGCAATTGTAACTATTCCCAACTCCTTTCCCGGACAAAGCCTGCTTTCCCCTCCAAACAAGAAGCAGTAGTTGTGAGATTCCAAGCTCTTTTCCCGGCGGGTAGCATTTAAGAACCATATCCCTCAAGTTTTAGACTCATGCGCGAACAGAAAACACAAGCAAAAACCTTTACAGCTCGTAAAAAAATAGAGAATGATTACAAGTTTTCTCGGTATCTTACCAGCCATCTCCATGGATTAAATTTTTGAGGCTCCGGATATAGGAAAGGATCGTAGTTGATCTCCCTTGTATAAACGTAGATTCTCCATTCTCTTGGAATAAAATATCCCGAGGAAGAGTAAACATGAAATTGCAAATCTGTCACTCTTTTGTCTCCAGGAAAAACCCTAATGAACAAGCGGCGAAAAAAAATTCTGCCCTAGTTCAAACTAAGAGTTTTGCAGCATACCATTCAATTCCATTCCATCGGTTGTCTTCCTCAAAACTCCGTTGACAACTGTGGCCAATCTTGATGTTTCAAATATCACCTGCATTGAGAAACATATACAGTTCCAATAAGTATCTTAGGACGGGAATTGGTACTGATAGGTGCAAGATCCTTTATTCTTCAAATCTTTGTCCCCCTCTACCAATACATTGGCGAGTTGCAACCGCATGATGATGTCTCGGCATTTGGTACCCGGAGATTCTCCATGTTTATTTTAGTTTAGACTTTAGAGTACGTTAGGAGAGGACAGATTCTCGGCATCTGGATTTCTGGCCATATCGAGTAGGTTTGTCGATTTGCTTACCGCCAGTGTAAAAATCATCGACTTGTAATCATTCCAATCAAGTGGCTCTTCTGGCCTTTTCCTTCCTCTTATTGCGAAATGCTCATCCTACAGACAATTGCATCGTAACAGAGTTATTGACCCTACCAGTTTGCATCACATATGATCAATTTTTGACAATGTATAGACTGTTGCTCACTCTGATTTCTTGAAGAGCTGATGGATGATCATGAAGATACTTGATGACCATCATTGAAGTAGTCGATACGGTTTCAAAACCCGAATAGAGAATCATAGCTACTTGATCGAGAATTTCCTCATAATTGAGTTTGTATCTTGGATCCTCTTCCTTTAGCATGTAGTCCAGCATGTCATAATTCTTCATCAAGGAATTTCTCCTGTCCTACATAATATCTCTCAAAATTCTAAGGACACTCTTTCTTGCCTGCAAAAGAACATCAACTTCACGAAGCCCACAGATTCCTCTAAAAATTTCGCTAATGCTCAAAGTTTTCCACTACACAAGTTCACCATTTCACATGCCGGGAGAGATATATTTACCCATAGTTATATATAACCGTATCTATACAGTTATACATATATATATTTACATACACACAACGTGTGCACGCGAGAGAGAGAGAGAGAGAGAGAGAGAGGCGAGAGGCCTACAAGGTTGTCTCAAGAGAGAGGATATCATCGGCGTCAATGGGGGGGGGGGGGGGGGGGGGGGGGGGGGGGTGTGTCTCCGGAGAGCAAAAGGAAAATATGGTCTCCATATATTTTAAGTAATAACATATTTACTCTCATGCGTATCCAAAACGTATCCAAGCGTAGCCAACACGTATTTGCACGTATCGGAATGTAAACGCGCATATCGGGATACCAGGGAAAAACATTCTTAAAGCAAGATGCCTTTAAAAAGTGTATCAGATATGCATCTGGAGAACATTCGAGAGTATCGATATCCAATACCTATACGATACGTGATATGGAGGCCAAAATAGAGTATCCATGCTTCATAGATTCTAGTTCATAAATAACAAATCGGAGCATGTCACATGAAACCTAGAAAACTTTTACATTGAATCATCTTGCCTTTTGGAACCCAGGTTCCATGCTCCTAGATAGAATAACAGTTGAATATACATGTCCAGTGACGCACACCAAAGTCTTCCATGGTATTAGTGCAGATTTAACAATGATTCCTGAGATAGAAAACAAAATCACAAGTCCAAAAGATCATTTATTTGCATTGAATATCGACTACCATTGACCACTGCAATCATTCCTGCAATATGCTTTTCTTCTGATAACATAAATAGCAAAAGTAACCTCGATTTGTCCTCAACCTGTAAGTATTCTAACCGCTTTCTTCTGATTAAAACCGATTGAATCACAAATCATCAATACAAATAGTATAAGTCGATTCAAAAGTCTCTTAAAATCCAGTTGTTTTATGCCATAGCTCTAGAAATGATTGATTTCCAAGACTTCTAATTTCACCTCGCTTCAAGTGAGGAAATTACTGTAAATGGCTTGAAACTTCGTGCTAAGATAGAACAAAATGTCAGTCGTTGGACAAAATAATAGTCCGTACTATCAAGTAACCAGTCCTTTTAGGCCACTCAATACTCGATAGTTTCGGATTAAAAAAAAACCTCTATAGTTTACTTTTGCAAAATTATTCCCCAATTGCTAAACAAAATTTTGAATAGGTAGGCAGCTCACCTCAAGACTCCCATCCCCACCACACCCTCGAGACCGCACTTTGTAGGCTTCACAAGGTCTGAGATTCAAAATATGCACACAAAAAAAAAAATCATTTTGATTGGATATCGATAAATACATTAACTACTTGTGTGAAGTTTTATTAAATGGACACCAAACATAATTTTTAAAACTGATGGTTCAATTTACAACACAAAAGACAGGTAATTATTGTGCGTTGGTGTATGATTAAACAAAGTTTTTGCACTTTCTGGTTGAAGACGATGAAACCCAAACCATGCAAGAACATATGCATACATCAATCAACTGAACAAAACTCAACCATTCATACACGAATCCGAACCACCCCGATCAATAACCCAAAAGGAAACAAGGGGAAAAGGACTCACAGGATTTGCTGAGTTTTGAACGAACTGACGCAAGGAATCAATCGCTGACATGGGTGCCGGTGGTAGGCCCGGCCGATCAGTCTGAACCAACTGCTGGATGAAGTCTTCTAGGCCGACAACCGTTGGGTTGGGTTGGGTTGGGTTGGGTTGGATCAATGGGCAGAGAAAGCAGGTTTTGTGGTGGGCAGATCAAGGGTGGTGGCCGAGGGTGGGTTGGGTTGAGGAATTGGAGGATTATCCAGTCTTGGCGAAGTATCTTCTCCTCTCGCAATCTGGTCGGCCATTGTCTGGATTGAGACGCCTGCCTGTTCGTCTGTCGCAGAGATGGTGGTGGACCGATGGATGATTACGCGAAATGGGAGGAAGAATTGGAGACAGACAAGCTGGATTCCAGACGGAATTCCAGCATGCACAGTAGATAGGGGAGGTGATTTTACCGTAAAGCCCCCAAGCCCAACACTGTTACGTGACAAAACAGTGTATAAAAATCGGGACGCAGACAGAAAACATCGAAAGTCTGAAAACCCATTAAAGTAATTCGAAAATAACCTGAATAGTGTCTATGGCCCACCACTTTTGAGTGTGAAATCACCAATATGCCCAAAAACCCATAAGAAGTAAATTCAGCCAGCTAGTTTCCAAACCCAGGAGCATTTTCGTCCGGAGCTCGCGAAAGTGTAAGCCATTCCTTGGATCTATGTTCCTTTATAGGCCCATTGTGGAACTGGAGTATAAACAGAGAAGTAGTCCATGTATGTGAACAGTAAGAATAAAAGAATAAAAGAGAATTGGTGCGGAGAATTTCACCTGCAGATTCCACGTCCATCAGCATCAAAATGGTACTGGTTCTTTGAAACCTGATATGCATAACCTTCTTTAATCAAGCAGATTTATCAATTTTTTGAGGAATAAACCACAGGTAACACAATGAAACTTACATCATCGTCGAAGAACTTGCATTTCCAGCAAAATTACTTCCCCATCAAACCCATGCAAACTCCACTGCTAATGCAATTTTGTTGGACCTAAAGAAGAGAAAGTTGGCCAAGAGGATTAAAAAATAATTCCCTTTTGATTTATTTTGATTCTAAAATATAAATTCTCTAGGAGACTCACTTCTTGCTCAATGCCACATTGGGAGCCTAAGACCTGAAAAGTACATAAAATAGGAAACACTCAACAACCTTGAATGAAAAACAACTCATCAATATAGAATAGGGAATTTCCATTGTTTGGCAGCCATGAACATACCATTTTAATTTGATCTCAGTAGAATATCGTGCCTATGAATAGGATCTATGTCCAGTGTGTTCTGTTCATTAATAAATCAAAGAAGGGGGTATTAGCAGGTAAGAATTAGGGAACAAATATTATATCATCTCTAAAGCAAAAGAAGAGCAAAAAAAACTGTTGTATTCATAACAGACATGCTCAATCGTGTACATGAAGAAAGGAAAAATGGATACCTTCGGTTATAGCAAGAACCCGAAAACTGTTGACATAGCTGCAAGAAACAATTCAAAAATTTTACCCAAGCAGATTAAACTTCTAAGCAAGTATTAATTCTGCATTACTCTTCATTTCTCCTTGCTAACCCAATGCGTCTGATTAAAGAGTCAAAACTTTTATCCCTATAGCAGAAATTACGTGTAGACAGTCATGGTTGCTGGCCTGCGGCCGTATAGCATAAATTCAGGTTTCACAACTAGAAAGACTCGTTTAAGGGAGGGGATAAGGACTGATCATTCTAGAAGTTGTAAAACCATTAGTATAAGCGGGAAGAACCCATACCAAATAGGATTTTCATGATACCAAATAACCCAACTGTCAACTCAAATCCCAATTCCAAGTAATAGCAAATGTACATGAATCACGTGATGGTGGTAGTGAAACAACTCAAACCGCTTCTTATCACAGTATGAGACATAAACACCAAATCAAACTAATAAAACTAAGTTTATCACTACCAAAAATTAGAAGTTCAAGATATAAAGGAAAAGACTGCTGAAACTAAAGATAACTATGTAACCTTTGAGTCCGCTCTGTTCCTAGTGTCCAATCTGGTGTTATCGAGTCTTGGTTCCTGATTAAAAAACTAAAATTTAAAGACTTCCATCAAGAATAACTGAAATACTTACCCGAAACAGAAAGGTGAAAATTCAAGGGTGAGGGAGAAAACAAAAAAGACAACTATTGAGCCCTCAATCTAGAATGAACCATGGTGTGAATTCAAGGGTGAGGGAGAAAACAAAAAAGACAACGATTGAGCCCTCAATCTAGAATGAACCATGGTGTGTACGTTTCTGTGAGTGAAAAGGACGAAGTCTGTTGTGTACAAATTTTTCCCAGCCAAGAGGTGATGGATTGAGAGAGATTAGATGCCGAGAGAAGGAGATTGAGAAGGGGAGGAGGTGAAACCGTGAGAGGACCATGGGCTCGGCCACAGATCAAATTCGACAACACAGTGAACCAAAAAACTTAGTTAACTTCATCCAATTAGTAAAAGCCATCAATTTCAGAGGTAAAAGTATGAAAGCACAGTGACTCTTGGCTCCTTTGCAATACCACAATTCAAAAAATGAGTCGATTTTTGGCGAGACCTACTTTCAAGGATTCCTATCTAAGAAACAAAATAGTGAAAATAAAATAGTAGTTTAAATAAGATCAGTGGAATTCACAGGAAAATCAACATTACAAACAAATGAGATAGCAGTGACTTACATTATGTTTCAGTTAAAACTTGGCGATAAGGAAGAGAGCGAGGGAAAGGGACGTGCAGGTCCTCTAAAGGTCCTCTAACGATCTGATCACATTGTTACCGAGATCAACTCAAACACTACAATTTAAACGAAACAGGAACAAAATCCACAACAAATAAACTCCCAAAAAGTATTTAAGGGAACTGTGACAACAATTTCGAAGCATAATTATGTGCTACTAATATAGAAAGAAAATGCATAACACAACTCAAATATACTTAAAACGCATATTCATGTGTCAATCGCATGTAGTCAAATATGTTGAGTGTTTAATCAATTTGACAAACTAATAAGCCAAACAAAGCACCAAAAAAATAGAATCTTAAGTCACAAATCACCTCCTCTTGTGGTCCACAAACGCAAAAGCCAACTCCGAATCAGTCGGAAGCGACGGAAATTGATAGTTCCTCCCCAATACACACACTCTTGATGCAGTTCCCAAGACAATTATCGAAAATAAAATTACAAAAATATCAGTTCTTTTGTTTTCGCATTGCATTTTTTCCAAATTCAATACGTACCAAAATAATAGAAGATTTTTTGCTCGCCGCGGTTTCCATTTGATTCTGGTTCTCCTTTTTTTTGTTAAGATAATGCACACTTCTGAGGCAGTTCCCAAGACAATGATCGAAAATAAATTTTCAAAAATTTCAGGTTCTCCTTTCGTATTCCCATTGCATTTTTAGTGAATTCAATTGAAGGCATAGCAAAATAATAGTAGGATCCTTTTCGTTCACCACTATTTTTCCCGCATATTTTCTCAGCATCAGTAACTCATCATAGTATGCTAGAAGGGGGGGGGTAAACATACTCCTTCCATCCCATTCCATTTTGGTTGTCCTTTTTTGATATTCGTGTCAGTTTTCAATCGCTTATATCTTTCAATGTGAATCTCCAAAAATATACCTTATTTGATAGATTTCAATTTGTTTTATAATACAAAATTGTCGAAATCATGAAAAATATTAGAGATTGAAAGATATACGCAATAGACACAAAGAGACAAAAGTAATAATGGACAACCAAAACGGGATAGAGGGAGTAATAAAAAAGAGGAAAAACATGGCGTATTGGAGCGACCAATAGAAGTACTGGCATATCTTCTCGAGAATAACGGTGCTTATCTCGGGGAAAGTCACTTCGGTTTTGTTCGGTTCCCTTTTTAGTTTTAGTTTTAGTTTTGTTTTCAATCATTATCCTACTTCTTTCTCCAATCATTACCCTATTTTTCCAATTATTACTTTCTCATCTCTCTCTATCTCTCTCCAATCATTACCCCTATTTTCAATAATTACTCTATTTCTCTCTCCACCCACTACCAAATCTAAACTAAATTAAACTCCCAACCAAACACAACCTTCGTCATGCTGCGTTTTGGCGAAACTCCCTGCAATAGATCAAAATCTCGAACCGTCAAGCACAAATTTCAAGCCCTCTGTTTGATCAGCCCAAATAAAGCTGAAAACCCTAATTTTAAAAAAGGGGAAGAGAAATGGGTGGAGAGAAACCTGGGGAGGTGAGCCTGATGGTTTGGGAGACCATGGCGGCCTTCTTGTCAATGACGAATTCAAACCCTCATCGCTGATCAACTTCACCATGTCTTCCTTCCTCATCTTCACCACCGTCCCTTCAACAAACCGAATTATGTGATTCGTGTTTACCTACAAGAATTCTACTCCACGGTTGTTTTCTGATCATAAGTATCACACTATTCATACATGGATGTTGCGAGAGAGAGAGGAAACGCAATTTCTGCCAAAATTTGCGTTGAGGAATAGTAAGGACCGAATGGTTTTGCCAAAAAGCCCCTAACAAAGGAGGAAAAAAAAAAAGACAAAATAGAGGACGCAAAGGGAAACTTCGAAAGTCCGAAAACCCGTTAAAGTAATCTGTAAATAGCCCAATAGTGTCTGTGGCCCACCACTTTCAAGTGCAAAATTACTAAAACGCCCAAAACTAAAAAGGAGTAGATTCAACCCCATGTGTCCAAAGTCGGGGACATTTCCATCCTAAAGTGGCAAAATGTAAGCCACTCCTTGGAACTATATTCTTTTGTAGGCGTTTGTGGATATAAAGGTCATCTGGGAAAAGATTTTGGTGTGAGAGTCCACTTCTAAGAATAGAAGATTGAGCCATTTTGAGGTTGTCGATTGCTTGGAAGAGCAACCCTAGGTATCTAGTGGATATTCAAGCCCGAGAGGGTGTGACAGTTTCCGAAAGTTTGGACATTTAGTACCTGCAATATGAGAAACATGTACGGAAACCTGGATCATATGCCCTAACTAGTTGTGCGTTCGGGCCATTAAAACATTAGATATACTTATTTCAAGGGACAACATCTAATAACAGACTATAACTTATCAAATTGAAATATATCCTAAGTATTATTACCAACTTTGCTTTTGCATTTTCTGATTATCATAATCAATAGAAGTTAAGGAAAAGCATTTCAACGCATAAGTACCTGTGAAGAAGTGCAATATGCTCATCATTAGGCTTATAAAGTTCATATTATTTTGCAAAAGCATTTCCCAACGAAATCACCCAATCAGTATCTTGAATAACATCCAAAGATTCTGCAAGAAACTGTTGCCAAGAAATAAAGATTTACTAGCACAACATGGTATCTAAAGATGGCCAGCATTTAGTATATAAGTTTTATTACCAAGACAAAAACATATTGCAAAGAGCAAGATACACATCAGCTAAAAAGGAAAACAAGCCTCAAGTCAAATCACTCCTTTACCAAGAACATCACAAGATAAACCCTCGACGATATAAGAGGCTAGGCGAAAAACCAAGCTAGAAATTAATTTGGTTACTATGTAACGCCCCCAGCCTCCTTTATAGTTCTCCACTTTTGGCTACCTGTGCATGGCTTTAAAACTCATATCCAATAAAGGTCCAAAGCTCACACATTATGAGGCACTTCATACACATCATCAAGTGATACAGAACAAAGCATACCGACTTGCTACCCTGACCTCACCTCATCAATCTGACCCCAAGTGGTGTTTTACCGTGATCCACTCCAATGGTGACCCTCGTCTTCATATGACAGCTCATGTTTTAAGTTGGTCCAAGGACTCCAACCTCTAATACCATTTGTAATCCTTTGACCACATGTCATACCGGGTTGCTACAAAATGTATTTTGCACCTTAAAGCTTGCATTTAAAACTTCACACATACTCCCAAAATATTCAGGACCCAATGAATGAGGTCACATGAAGGTATCAAGTCTAGAAACTTTGCAGTGTGAGCTCTGGACGTTCAACGCAAATAATGTATGGCTTGGATGTGAGGCTCCGTCAATTCAAATGGCATCAGAGCTAGAACCAGACAAACATGTGGGCTAGCTAAAATGAATACGTATGGTCCTAAGTGAAGTTGATTGCGGTGACCAAGATCCATGAGAGCTTAGGGTCAAAGAAGAATGAGGCAAGGTAAAAGTACCAAGTCCATGTACCATGGCATGCATTGTTTGGCCTAATGTGTGGCGAAGTCTCTTATAACTATTCCTTGTGCCTTCATCATAGTTGTGAAATGTCTATAACTCTAAGCTAGACCAAAGCGGACCATTTATGCAATGCACGCCCCGTGCTTTACATCCTCCTTGTCCTAAATAGTAAATTTTGCATCTTATTAGCTGGGTTATTTGCCACCAAAGCCCTCTTCTACTCAATGCCTGTCGAACTGCAAATATTTTCTCACTTCAAATAAAGCATCTTATTTTAGGACATTCCTCAACAAAATTGGGCGGGAAAACTGAGAAAATTTGTAACCACTTGTGAGTCATGAATTTTTTTTTTCTTTTGAGCTGCCCCAAAACCAAGCAATAGTGACGCAACATATGCTGTAATAGTACACTCTCATTGCTTATGAAGCTATGTTACCAAAGGATTCAACAATAGTAGCCATCAAACCAAAAAGGGCCTCAAACAAAGTACCTGATGCGTCCGACTTGTCAAAAGGTTTATTTTACATTCGTACGCAAAATCTTTCGAAGGCCACCCACAGTCTTCAACACAGTATTTCGCTTCAGTCATAGAGTTTGGCCATGGAACGTTCTTGCATTCCAAGACCTCAAGTTGGCACAAGGGCCATCTCTTAATGAACTGTACATGGCATAACAATTTTAAAGCTGAACCAATCAGAAAAGGAGGAAGACAAAGTTGTTTCTGCACAACACCACCTCTCAGAAAGACCACTCAGCAATTTATTCAGCAGCATGCATTGTTGTCATTTTAAAACAGGAAATACCATAAAATGTTTGAAAACTATTTTATTCTCTCCAATTGCAACACCCACAGAAGCCTCCAATGATAGGGTTTGTATCAAGTGACTTTTCATGGTGTATGCATAACTTGAGGAAAAACTGCCACACTACTTGAGGAAGCCTCCAAAAAAAATTTTTAAAAATTCTTATATCTCGCAAATTAGCCAAATGCAAATAAGCACTTTTAATTCAGTCAAGGCTAAGAATACACAAAAAATGATCACATCTGTCCAGGTCACACCATTTCATCCATTGCAGTATGGCAGTACCAACAGACATACTCTAGCCACTAACCCTAGTAAAATGTATAAAACGAATATATGGGTTAACAGAGCTGGTTACCTTCCGAAATAAGTCTTGGAGCCATATTGACACGCCGCATATAATGGGTGATTACTCCAACAGGAAGAGGAGCAGCAGCAAGAGCTAGATACAACTTCTTCACTTTTTTGTCCTGATGATGGACAATACAAAGCTTCAGAGTTCAAGGGAAGGGCCCGAAGCATAAATGTAAAAGAAATAGCAGAGTTCACAGCTAAAACAACATAAATTTCATCTTGGATGGGTGTAATCATAGAGGCTGTCCCCTTATGGGATGTGATGTACACACTTTTGGTTGTAGCTCTTCACTGGATATGTCATAATGTACTCTGTAAATCAGAAAATGAATTTACGAACTTACTCTGATCTTTCCATGGAATACTGAACAATACACCTTCGTTCTAGTCCCCTCTCTCCAATTGAAAGACACATCAATTCATCTTGTCAATCACACCCTGATGTATTAAATTGCTTACTTAGATCCTCAACCACACGCTAGCTTCCAATCTTGTCTGTGTTTTTTCATCCAAGTTCTTCTTGTAGTTCAAATACTAGGTGAACCGCGCGTGCTAGCACACGGAGTCTCATGCCTGTGAATTTTGTATCTGTGATGTACTATATGTTTAAGAAAGTTTAAGGTGTGTACATTGAGAGATAAACGTTAGTGCTCTTAACTCGCAAACTTAGCTACTTATTTCAGTGAATAACTAAGTTTTGAACTTGAAAATACCCCTATTCCAATTAACAGTAGCAGCACCAAATAAAGCCCGATGAAATCTCATGTACAAATTCAGAGCATAAAATTTTCTGGTTCATAGGTAACTGAACTTTCAGTCAAATTTCAGGTAATGGCAAGATTTAGCACAACAAATTTAAGTGATGGTTTCATTAAATAGTCCCTATACTCGGAATCATACGTTTTTGAGGCATAACAATGGATGCATCGCCATTACGATTTGATCTCAGAATTATGTACATTAATTTTATAGGCAACATTGCGTCATTCACTACTTTAACATAATTAAAAGAAAGACACAAACGACAAAAATCCAAAAGAGCCTGTGTACAAGCATGACATAGCCCTCCAAGGATTCCCAAGTCCTTGAATAAAGAGCACACAGTCTGTGTAAATGCAAATTTCCCGCATGTTATGATCTAAAGCCCATTACAAAGCTTTCAAACCTGCCCTAGCTTCCACCATGGTTGCTGAAGTAGCAAAGCACACATTTTAACCCAAACCGTAGCCCCTTGTAACAAGTCTTTCCTCCAAGCCCATCTGTTGCAAATAGAGCAGACCTTAGACTTGGTGCACATTATAAGCACGTTATTATTGACACCCACAGTCCTTAGACCTGGTGCACAACTGCTCTGGAGTCCTGCAAAACAGGATAGAGCAATATCCACACAATCAATTGTGAACAAAATAAAGCATCATTGCGAACACACCAAATAATCCAAAGCAAGAGAATGGAATCTCAAAGCATCTCAACATTTGGAGCACTCTTAACCCAACCCCATCAGCCATTCCGCAAATGACACCGGATTCGCAACCTCAAAATCGAACCCCAAATAGAAGGCTCTGCACAACCTCTTAGCAAAAGAACACTGAAAGAACAAATGTTCAATATTTTCCAATGAATCACCACAGATTGGACAATCCGGTGCTACCTCAATTCTCCTTTTAATCAAAGCTTCCTGGACTGTCAAAATCCGAAGGATCAACTGAAATTTAGGAGGAAGACCTAACCCCCAAATTTTACCCCACACATCAAACTTCCCACAACATTTCTAACTTAAAACCTCAGCCAATAAGCCGATTTAATCGAGAAATTCCCCTCCTTTGTAAAATCCCACAAACGCTCATAATCAAAGAAAAAGCAGATTAATCAAACATCAACGAACAGACCACACTAAATCACTTATTTGCATCAGCAGCAAACCTCATAAATAAATCTTGCTACATGCATCTATAACCTCATCTTTGAGTAACTTTTTCAATACCTACAAGCACATAGGAGCCAAATTTTTCCAATTGAACACAACTTGTGATAAAGACATAAAAGGAAAAATATTAGCTCCAGAAATGAGGTTTCAACAAGGTATTGACTCTACTTATGTACAAGCCTTAGTATGGCATAATTGGCAGTTTTAGTATGAATGAAACCAAACATCTCTTTTGGAAGCTTGGTCTTCGACAACGTATTAAAGACATATATGATGGTTTTGGTTTGAGTAATGTGATTAGAGTGTTTGTTTCGGTTTGAGTAACGTGATTAGAGTGTTTGCTCTCTGATTTGAGGGCACAAATGAATTGTAAATATGATTTTCTAATTTAATAGAGCTAAATGGGATAACCTGCAAAGGTTGTTGCTGGCTATGTTTTCAATCTATAATAATACAATCACATCTCAAAACTTTAGCCTAATTAGAACCTCCTTCTAGAACTGGTCCATTATCCCCCATAAAAACGGCATGTATGACGTAAGCACATAGTAATTTCTTACCCCATGGGGAAGCCATGATGTCCAGAAGCTAAGAAGGTGTCGTGGTGGTGGTCTGATGATCCGTTCATCTCACATCTGAAACCCTAGCAGACAAAACAAAACCCTAAAAACAATTACCAAATTCAAAGCAATACAAGAAACAAATGATGAAGTGCATGGAGATGAATCCTGAACAAATAAGAGGGCCATGGCATACAATAAAAGTGCAAACTAAGAGTGTGCACTTACATAAATGCGTACATATACATCCACATGTCTCTCTATATATATATATTGGGAGAGAGAGGAGAAGACGACTCTACCTGTACATTTGAGCCCAAATCAGCGATGCAGGACATTATAGGTTGAGAAAGTTTGATGTTGTTTCATATACCTGCTCGAAAACAAACAATTATTAGCAAAAATCGAAGGTGATGTGTTTACGGAAAGTTCATACAAACCTATCGGCCTTGTCTGAAATTTGTAATGCCGAATTCAACACTTGATTTGTGATTGATTGATTGAATGAATGAATCTAGGAATTTATACTTCTTACATTTACAAATTTCATGCCTCAGTGTGTTGTACATTTATGATCCTTTGTTTAACCAATCGAAGCGGAACATTCAGCTTCAAACCCTGAGAGTATGTATGGCTCACCGAAAAGAAATCAGAGAAGAAAGAACTCAACCTGACGGAATGAGTAACAGCCGTCGATGAGATGAGAAAATGAGTTGACAAGATCGGAAAAAGAGGAAAAAGAGCACATGAACGTACAATAGCTGGCTGGAAGATCTATGGTGATCCACAAAACTCTAAACAGAGAACTCAGGATTCTCCTTCACACATTGCACCTACAGATTCACAGAACAATCTTTATCAGAACACATCCACCTGCATAAAAATAACGCACATTAGAAGCAGCAACAAAAATAGCCAGAACAAAACTCCACGCATATAAATATTACTCGGCTAAAAATTGAAAAACAATTGGAAATTATTACCCGACAAATTGCACCACGAGACATGCATCAATCAAATATACCAAATCCATCAGCAAACAGGCAATGCTGGGAGGAAGTGTAACAAAGTATAACTAAATGAGCACAATACATATCCGGTATCCCAGTACTATGAAAAGGTAATAGCCTAAGCTGCGGATGTACCTTGCTCACTATACCAGAGGAATGAATGATATATGATGCCATCCAACCATGTTGCCAGCTGGCACCTGAAGTTCCATTCTAGCACAGTACTCAAGGGCAAAATACTATGGTAATCTTGGAGGAAACCAATGTTTTGAAACCCGGACCGGTGGACGAACCAGAGAAGGAACCAGGCGTACGAGTCATCAGTTCAACCGCAGTTGAACCGGTATTGAACCGTCATGTCATGTATATGCAATAATATATATAGTAAAGTACTATATATTTAGAACTATCAACTATTCCACAACTTTAAACATCAATCTGACAAATTTTTATCATAGTTCGTCTTTTGTGAACAATCACAGGTATTTTTGAAAATATGTGTAATATTGTTGAGGTCAATCTCTTTTCTTTAAGGAATACCATGTATAGTATCATGGTGTTATAGTTGAAAAAGTGGGAGAGAGTGAAGAACAGGCACAAATGTTGAATTCCCAATCCCACATCGGTTGCAAACCCAAGCAGAAGCCTTCTGTTTTGTTATAAATATCGAGCGCTGCCCTCAAGTTCAAACAGCTGGCGCGTTCAACGCAGGCTATAGTTTAAAATTTGAACGGGCTGGGTCTTCAAAATCGGAATGGTTCCACCGGTTCACCGGAAATTTGAGACGGTTCTCTTAAAATAGACCAGTTCTCTTAAAATAAACCGGTTCTCTAATAGTAGCAGTTTTGTGGTCAACCCAAACCAGACAAGGGGCCGGTTGGCAGGCCAACCGGTTCGACCGGCCAGTCCGGGCCAGTTTTTAAAACATTGGAGGAAACCATCAAAAGGTTTACAAGTCATGTGGTTTCCTTCCCCAGAAATAACAGCAACACAATGTACCCTTTGACCCTGAGCTGTTTCGAGAAAATAAATGCCTGCTCTTGGGTTTGAGGAAGAAGCATCCCGTTCTAAATCTCAACGGACAAACGGCACATGGACCACCATTCTGCAAACTTATGACAAACACAACAACAATTGCGAAAGAGCCCAAAATATTTAAGTAACAAAAATAATATAAACTCAAGCTATGAAAGACACAAGAATTGAGGAAATAGGCAAGTCACAACAAAGTCAACACCAAATGAATGGATGGCATAAAAACCCTCCGCTAAGGGTTCTTGCAAAAAAACTTTGCACTTGTCAATTGGTAACTTTTTGGCATCTAGATCAGCTCTGTCTAGACTATACTTAGTACCTTAATTCCTTTCCCAAAGGTAACGTTGTTGGCACATAAGTGCTTGTGCTTTTGAACATGTACCTTATTATATTTAAATTAGCTCTGAGCTTACAAACAAAGAAGAATAACTAAAGGTTAGTTGATTGTTGAATAAGGGGGAATATTCATTTGAATTTCCACTAATCTGTTCTAAAAAACTGGGAAAGAGTAATATAAAAATAATCCATTCTTCATTTAAAAGGAAACGCCTATCTGCCCTTTTATTTTCCTACTTCATATCCAATGGCTATTGTGCATTGACGGTCACTTGTAACTGCACCAGTTTAACAACATAATCCAACTAACTTAACAGATATTTGGTGCTCGCTTGAGTAAAAATCTATTGCGCTCAGTTTAAGTTCCGTAATGGCCAAATTTTGGTACACATGTACAAATGACAATGTTAGATTGTGGGACTGTATGCATTGCTAAAATTGCATACTAACTTACAGTACAATTTAGTAAAAATATGGCGCCTAAAGGGCCTGTACTTTAAAGTAAGTAAAAACACAAAAGCTACGATAAACAACACTTTTAAATTTTCGAAAGGCCTATAGAATGACCATCTCGGACCTATATATGTTTCTCTTGACTAACTTGGGCACACATAACTGGTCGACAAAAATAGGCTATTACTTGCATAAGCTGGTGGAGACAAAACAGATCAGAACAAATTATACAATCAGGAGAATAAAGAAGCCGCAGCAACTTAACCAACCCCCTACCCCAAACACCAACCAAAGAAAACACAATACATGCACTAAAAGGAAACAGCAAACGCATGGCCTAAAACCAGTAAAGTGGTCAGAATAACTATACTTTGGCAGAAAGCCCAGAAGAAAAGAAGGAGATAGAGTTAGAACAAACAATATCTACTCAGATGGCAGGGTAGCAAGTTAGCAACTCTAAGATTTTCCAAATTGCATAAGAACCACCATGGAGCAGGAAAATGATAGCACAATCATTTATGCACAGCTTTTGTTTTTCTGTCTCAGAATGGGTTACATTAGGTGTTGGGCCAGGGCTGGCCATTTAGGTTTCGGGCCTGGCTCACAGGTGTTTGGGCTGTTTACAGTTATGTCTCAACATTTTTAGGCTATTTGGCCCTCTTTTTTCTGAGATGTATCTGTCGATGTGGGCATTTTAGGGCCATTAGGAGTTGGGGCCTACGACCTCCGGTGTTTTTGGACTTGGCCCTCCTCAAGTGTTTTGTCCAACCTTTGATTGGATTCTCCTCCCCTTTCCTCCAGTTGATATACTTAACCAAGTTTCTTAATAATATTTTGTTGTTTCCGAAGAAAGCAGCTGCCACTAATGAGCAAGAAAAATATAGCTGCGAAGGAAAACAGTCCACACACGCACACAACTCTTTAAAAAGTAAGATGGACAATGCATAAGAGAACAACGAAAAGCACATGAACGGGAAAGCCCATCTAACGCAAAGCAGGGATTTTATGCCCCTTCTTTTAAGTATTTCTAGCCTCACCGTGCCATTTTTTTTACCTTGGTGGGCGGCATTGGATGCGTGTGTATGTTGAGGGGGGGCAGTTGGTAACTCTGGTGAGTAGCAACGGCGAAAAAAGGAAGTCAAGTGACACACCATCGCCCATCGGCATTAATGCCTGCACATGAATGGGGGGAGGCAGGAAGCACGAACGCAAAAGGGAAAACCCCAAACAAACACTACCTAATGACAGAGAACAGCAAAGCCATTACCAAAAAAAACCGCGGCGAAGACACCCATAGCTCAAAACAGGAAATCAAATCAACCAAACTCAAGCAAGGAATAAACCCGAACAGTTACCTGTCGTCACTCAGCAAACAGGGAGAGAACCCGGAACATGCAAACAGAGAACTCAGAGAGAGAGGAAGCAGCGCTGCAGAAGATAGCTATCAAGGAGATACGACTCCAAAGGTTTAGATCCCCACACTCATTTCTTCTGAGAGCAACACCTACCACCAATCAACGACGGGGGACCATCCACGCACCGACGCACGTCACCGTGAACAAGAGCAAAGAGGCATCCCAATCAAGGGCAGGAAAACATGCAGGAAGAATTGGAACCAAACCATGTAAAGAACAATTCGAACCATACGAAGCTCTGCCCAAAGTAAAGGTACACAAATAGAAGCCTAAAAGGAAACGAATCTCACCTCGCGGCACTGCTCTGAGTCGGCAACACCACCGCAGAAATACTCAATTGCCTTGCTCCGTCCGAAACCCACGAACTCCCTCCTCTCCTCCTGTCTAGAAACATCTCAGGAAAAAAAAAACCAGATATTATACACAAGCTGCAGGAGCTAAAGACAACATCAAAACCCTCGATAGACATAGAAAAGACAAATCCAAGCAAATCACCTCACCGTCGCAAATCACGAAGCCTACGGCGAAGAACCCCCAATATCGCCTCACCGTCGCTGACCTAGGCTTCTTGTTCTTCCGTTCTTTTCTCAGTGTGGAAGAATCTCTCTTCTCTCTCTCTCTCTCCTGTCTGCTCCAAAACAAAACCAGACGAACTCCAAACCAAATGAAGGAAAGGAAAAGGAAAGTGGGGAGACGTGGCTTCATCTTGGCCACGTTCTTTGCATGAGGCGAATGGACGAAACTGCCCTCAACGCCAAAACCAGTGGCTCTCCAATTGAGGGGCACAATTGGAAAAATCGGACAAATTATGGCAGACGTTCAATTGGCTTTTGTTCTCTTAGTTTTAAAGCTTTAGATAACAGCCTAACAAGGGACATCATCATTCTCTTACAAATCTTTAGCCTTACATTCACAACATGACTAACTATTCTCCTATCTTTTCACCCTGCAGAATTGTTTTCAACCATTCAAATTCCTTGAAGAAAGTCTCTTTTTCCATCCTCCAAACTTTTTCATAGAATTCAAATTACTCAAAGACGTGTTTGTTTTCCGAATTAAAACATTGGATTGGACTACAAATCAAACGAGACCATTCCATACCAAGACAAAAAGGATCCCCGCAACAAGACTACATAAAAATTGGATATTCATCATCCTACAAGTTCGAAAAGTACATGAAAGAAATTGTCAAATGTAAAGCACTAGACGAATCTTTTCTTTTTTCACTTGTACCCTCAGCACTCATTTCTTCAAAATAATAAGTTTGCCGCCAACACAAAAAACACCAATAAGTATTTTGTTCATAGCCTCTTTACTATAGTCTTGAGAGTCCATAAAGCAGTGCACGTATCTTTCCAAACCCGCTCCACCCAAGACTTTTGTACTTTAAGGGTAAAGAGGCGCTTTTGATTTTATGAGCTCATTGAAATAACACTGTAACAAGTGTTATGGATCTTGTAAATAATAATATTCCTTCCAAAGGATTCAATTACAACCATGAATTTTACAAGGTAAAATTAATAAATGATCCTTCTACCAAGTATGCAAACAACACAGCTAAGGAGAAGAACATGCATGGTAAACCTACTCATATGGGGAAAGACTTGTATACTTACATGGATTATCATGTCATCCCATGTTTCGTGATATGAAGGATCCCGCTTTAGGTCTTCAATGTCACTCACATAGGCTTTCATTTTTGGAATCTAGAGCTTACGAAGCAAGGAAGGAAGTTAGAATCCAAGTCATAATCACTTGAAAAGATCTACGTTAACCCCATTTCTTTCCAACAAGAAGCATCTATTGATAGTACAAACTCTACTATTGACCCAAGAGCAAATTGGCGCAAAACTACATCAAGCATAGAACATTCATGAATTTCTGTCATGGTAATTCAAATAGTTAATATGTATTCAAAAAGTAGAACACAAAATCACATAAGTTATCATATAGGTACAAATCAGCACAGTGGTCCCCCCAATACTGAAACAATGCCTGCCTATCAAGAGCATATATTTTGAAATTTAACAAATGAAATGGTGAATTCGATTTCTTTCTAAAGTGAATAAAAGTGGAAGTAGAGTTACTCAAGGTCTGGAAAGCACCAATATCTTCATGTCTCCTCTTATTCAGCTGAACAATTAGCTTCTAGGGCAATACAACTTGTAACGCCTTAGTGGCCATGAAGCCCAAAAAAATAAGTTGTTTTTCAGAGTTTGATCCCTCGATAAGACCAATACCTTTTTGTCTTCATCTACCAATGCAAGGGCTAACGAAACCATAAACTATTTTATTTATAGAAGCCTCTTGATGTAATCAACTACCCTTTTCTCTCTAACTACAACTTTCAATATTTCGCAACTTGTCGCTTTGGTTATTACTCGCTTTATTCTCTACATGGGTGGGCATACCCTTGATGCCTTTTCAATTTTTTTTTTCATTTATCAAAAAAATTGCTTGAAAAAAACATTTGTCACTCTAGTTCTCCTAAAAATTCTATTAAAATTAAATATTTCAGAAATCATGTTAAGTATCTTAATACATTCACTTGTAATAGCAAGACTCATTCAAATCACATAACAAAAGCCAAGACTAATAGATCTTAAGAGCCAGTCCATGATAGTTTACCTCATCTTGCCAAAACAAGTTGATATTTTTTGGGAAGGGAGGTGCAAGGTAGCACAAAACCTGCCGATAGACATGAAAAACAATCAAGTGGATTCATATTCCACTCATCAATTCAATACAAAGGAAATAATCAACAGAGATTTAATAAACAAAAGGAGTTCAATCAAGCTCCATTGAAGAAATAGTTCCAAGAGAAATAGCTTTTGGGAAGGCTCTTTAGGGAGGATTATTTAACTAGTATACCAACCCCAGTTTGATCCTCATATGTGGTAAGTTCATGCATTTTAAAGGGTTCTCCAAGAATGACAAATAAGTTGCACAGAATGGTCAAAAGAATTAGGTTATGGCATGAGCATTAGTGCACAGTTGGTTTTTAGGATAGTTGATTGATGCATTCTAGAGGGCAGTTACCAAGAGGCACTAGGATTCCTGCCAACAATGGCCAAGTCGAGGTACAGTCTTCCCATAAATTGTTGATGCTAGGGTCAAGTAGGTTTTCAAGAAATACCGTCTGAAAAAATTCCCTCCAATCAGCATTCTGTGGTGCATGATACTATTCTTGGACATTGATAATTAGTTGAGGGAGGATTATCCGAACTTTGTTTTCCTGCCACTAACTTGATGCTTAGTGTAGATTTTTTTTTTTCCCATGCCATGGTAGGGTGAGGAAGAAGATATTAAGCATTTGGAAGCCATGCTCGGTTTTTATAATAGGACTTTGAATATCAAGGGTGACAACGATTGTAAACCTCAATTAGTGAAATTAAGTCAAATGCAGCACTAGTGATAACCTCATGAGTTCAAAAAGGAAGAGGTACTTGTCTAGGTTTTGATATATTCACTGATCAAGGATAAGACAGTCAAAATTTGAGTGGCCTGCTGCTCCCGAGCAAGAGGATCATGCAGGAGCACCACCAATCGGACAGAGAGTTCCTGAAAGTAAAGAAAACACATCAATGTTGGCATTTCCTACGTAGAAACCAGAATAAGTTATTTGGGACATCAACTACACCAGATTAAACCTAACCTCAGGATTTGGAATATCAGCTCGAGCTTTACACTCAGTAAGCATTGTACTACTATGAGAAGATCTATGTGTACACAACTCAGAGATGCATCTACAAACCAGCAATAGCAGCAAGCCATTTGTACTCTTGTGTCAACAAACATTGGAACAATGCAAAGTACAATCCAACTAACAGACACAGAGTAAGTGATGCACAAAAAGTCCTACCTAGCAACTGCACCAATGTAGACCTGTGGAATAATCATCTTCAATAGAAAACGTCAGAGGGCATGCTGCAAAATCAAATGTAAGATAGAGATTACACAGTTTGATATCCTGAATATTACACCATTACAACTACATAGGAAAAGAAAAGCAATATCACCAAGAAATTGAAGTATGAAAATGAATAAGCAAAAAGAACAATTGCTTGAACGGGTATAGAGGAAATATCTAATGTACCTCCATTTCAGGAACAGTAATTGTCACTAGAAGAAGACCTTTTTTCACAAATTTCCCATAGCTTGATTGGACAAACCACCCCAATCTTCACCTGAGAATTACAGTAATTGTTAACAGTAAGTGAATCAAAAATGACTATTTCACATAATGATCATGACACTCAAAGGGATCAAACTCAAGGACTTTGTTTCAGAGCACCTTACTAGAAACAAAATACATGAATTTGTAGATCCATATTCCAAGGTAACATGTCAAAAATCGATTGTGCCAAAAATAGTCCATTAAGGGTAAGGGGGGCTAAAGGTGTCTTCCTTATAATGACTAAACAATTAAACAAGTTTCTGATGAACATGTGAACATATATTTAGAGTTTTGTATGCTCTTGTTATCTCCTATTATTTTAAGGGTAGTTTAGTCTTTTTGCTAATTAGGGTTGCTTAGGGTTTTATCTATTTAATCCCTTGTACATCTTGTAATTACCTCAATGCAATATACGTTGATTGTTCTCCTTTGCAAAACTATCAGAACAACGTAACAAACATCAAATAGTCTATAGCAAACGAAAACCAATAATCAACCAACGATTCCATTTTTAAAGTCAGGTTTTAACCTCATATCTCCTATAAAGGAGAACATAATATGTGCCAGCTGGCCTAATGGCTTCCTTTGAGCTTTCCAGATCATTTCTGTATCACCCTGTAACCTTAAGCACCTACAACAACAACAGAACCCATATAGTCCCCAATCATTGGGAGTATCGGCGGGGGAGGATTGGAGACAGACCTAACCTTTGGCAATATACGCAAAGTGGCTGCTCTCAAGCACATCAACGGAGAAATTAAATTTGTTACGACCCATCCCACATCAATATTACAATCAGCCATAAGCTGTTCATACATATAATTATGAGTGAAACCACCACCCTGGCCAACCCCCACAGTGGGAGCACCTCCAACTACTCTGTTCCTATTTTTCTTTCCCACAACAAGAAAGAGAATAGCTAATATCAGCCAGCTTTCCCTCCCCCTGCAGATCCCCTACTGTTTCCTCTTTTCCCTTCTTTAGACTATGAAGCTGACTCATCAAAGAGATCTGAGGGATTAACACTTGGCCATTTAATAATTCTCATTTTCTTTGTTTCCTTCACTTTTCTTGTCTATGGTCAAACATCAATTTTTCCCTTTAGTTGGTTAAGTAAAGAAGTTCTGGAGTAACAGAGAGAAGTTGGAAGCGTGTATTGAGCTCACCGAATATGAAATAAAAGTCATCAGCAACCACATCTTTCTCCAAGTTCTTTATGTACAACACAGAAGCCGGATTCCCAGCTGCATAATTCTGCCCAAATTGAAGAGAATTTAGTAGGAACTGAGTATCTCATGTTTGCACCTTATTGATGCTTGTTTTCGGAACACATCCTATATGATTGCGGATGTTGGAGATACATATGAATTAGCTGGTTAGCCCTGTTTATACAAACAAGTGAGGCAAACCAAGCCACCAGCATCCATTTACAAGAAAGAAAAACACATAATCAGACAAACTGAAAAACAACTGCATGAACAGTGCATCATCCATTGACCTATCATGATACAGAGCATATTGACAACATTTTATTTTCCATACAAACTAGGGATGGCAACAAGAGTTATGACATACACATCTCCTACCCAATCCCATCCTTGTGTACAATATATTTCATATTCTACCGTTCCCAACCCAAGTCACCTACAGTAGGTAACATCTGCCAGTGTATCTTATAATTTTGTTTACACAGGTTTAAACCTAACCCAATTAACATCATCTATTCTACTTCCACCCATATATGCTTAGAGTTTCTATTCCTGACAGAGTTTCAGAATAAGATTTAGATTGGGTGCCATGTGGCTGATACATCTTGCGTTAGACAACATTTTCCAATACAACATGAGTCCTACCCATCTAATTTCTTATGACATTCCTCTAAAATATATCTAAATACCTATTTTCAAAAAACATGTCCTCCTACTAGGCTAAACTAATCGTTTTCCATTTAAATGAACTTTTATCTGTCAAAACTACATAAATTATATGACATCAAACTTCAGAGAGTATCCTATTCTATTATTTATTCACCGAAATTCGCCTTTCGATCTACATTATGCCTATTGCATCCTATAGAGCCCCCCATTTCTCTCTGTCCAGACCGTTCCTTAGGACAAGCTACAAACAAGATTATAATGGCACAGCTTCAAATGAAAAGTAAGTAATAGTCAGCAAAGAGAAAGTGACGCAGAAAATTATTTAATATGTAGGACTGGAGCCATCATACAGCCCCAAAATACAAGTTTTAAAATCAGAAAACTACATTCAAGTCGAGCAGAAACATTAAACAAGTGTTACCAATTATCTTCTTTGAACAGAATATGAAGTAGAGACCATAATCTCTCATGATCACACACTAATACACTATAGCAAGATCTTACCATCGCACATACAAATAGGATTGTGATCATGACATAAATGTGTAAAATTGAAGAATTCATGACAAAACATGAATTAATATAGCCAACAAATGAATTATGTTTCACTAATCAGTAAAATTGCTTCTTGCCTACCTTAAACATGGGAAGTGATAAAATTTCCTCTGGAGGCAACTTTCCACCCTCCAATTCATCTCGAGTTAGATAAGGTTTGAGATCTAAATTCTCGTCAGGCATGGTTTGTTCTTTCTCGACTTCACTTGATCTGTTTGCCCATTCTGCACTTGTTTAGGCACAATTTTGATCTGCAATCAAAACCAAAGCGACGCTTCAGATAACTTCAACACAAGGCGAAAAATACTACCACTGCTTCCTTCAAAACAAACAGAAATGACCTGTAAAACAGGGTTCTTTTTTATCACTGGGATCTCTTTTGGAACCAAGCTGGCAGGTCTCACTCCAACAGCCTCATGAGCCACATCTGCAAGGCCTACAACGGATTCGCGCTAGTTGCGTTCCATAAGGATATGCCTTATCATCAACTTCCTAAAAGACAATTGACTCCAAACAATTAGCATCTCCGGATACGAAATCCATAAAAAGTAAGCAGAATGGATCTGGACACGGACACAATACGACATGTTCCAGAAAGAACAAGACATGGAACAACAGGGACTCAACAACGAATATAGCTTTGATAATAAAATACCATCTACACAATACAAATATATCATCATATACTATCCACAGTGTGGATTTAGTGGAATCATGTTACACATTTAACATACTAGAGACATTTGTATACGCTGTCCTATATCTTTTCTCAACAAATTTACTTTGTAAAATAGATATTTGGGATTAGAAGCCTAACATCAAAATTATACGCTAAGCAATGAGCATATGCCCCTCCAAATGTTTAAATCGTGAAAAAATTGCATGACACATTTGGACGAACTTCGAGTTAGAAGAGCCTGTCAAGTGTCATTGTTCGACGATCATTTGACACGGAAATGCCTCATTAGCTCCTTAAAAGCTTAATCTACTAGTAAATGGTTAAGCAATATGTATATAGCTCTTACATGCTCTCTTACATGACTTGTCCCGGCAAAAGACAAACCATAAAAATAGGAAGAATTCTCAAAGATAGTGTATCTAATTGGAGAATTGTGTGGTTTTCATTATTTTTTAGCGGGTAAGCACGAGCACATCCAAAAACATGTCAAACCGATACAAACCAAGTACTGGCAATATTGGTTATTGATGCATGGTAAACCTGAGTAGTACTTTCCTCAATACGTATATGGTGTTTCTCACTTGATGTGACTTTCTCTATGTGCAGCGTGCTTTTACAAATAAGCTTTGGTTTGTAGGTTTTTTAGAATGGGACATTCAACTCTAGTCTGACCCTCACTTTTGGCATTAAGTTGCCATTTGTAGGTCGGATCCTAAATCCATGAAACCCTACACCTAATTTTTTTAATTCAGCTTTCTCACAACTAGATATATTTCATTCTGTCAATTAAAAGAATGCATTTTGTATTAACGTATCGCAGTTGTATTCGTACTATACTTTGCTGGGGTTTTCGGTATTGACATACCCTATCGCACCATTTACTTAACACATGCTTCGCAAGTAACAGTACACTAGAATTTACAGAAAATGACCTTTTAAACATGTGTACTAACCATAACCGTATCCTATTTTTTCCAACAGAGTCGCATTCCCCCATCTGTCATATCATATATATATGTACTGACTATTCATCTTATGTGCTTCATAGCGTGAAGATACAGAACCTTAACTTCTTGGTCTTAAAATGGTAAGACCATTATATGTGATATGCAGACATGATTCGAACATGAAGCCCATGTTTAGAAACATGAAACTTAATGCCGAAAATAACACGAGTTGTGCCCTCTTGATTGGAAATTGTCCTCATTGCCCCCTTTCTCGTAAAACTCAGTGTGTGGTAAACAGGATTTGAACATACAATGTTCTTTTGAAATCATAACACCAATTATCAGATAAATAATGTATTACGTTTTCCAAATTAAGTGTCTGCAACTTAAAGTGTCTGACCAAGAAATGCATACATTTACAAAGCTAACAACCCAAGCACGATATTGACATATGACTTAGTGGTTACCTCATCTGAAGACCCCAATTCTGACTCACCACTAGAAAGATCGGTTGAAGAAGGCTCGTTAGCGAATGGGGGTGATGGAGGTGGTGGAGAGGAAGGCAGAGCAGGGACTCCTGCAAAAGGCAGTAGAGGTGGAGTAGGAAGTGCAATACGAAATGGAGCAGGAATATTAATCTTGTTCATCAAGTGCAATACCTGCAATTGGGTAGTCTTCAGCAAATATAAGTCGATACACTCGGGATATAATTTATTGAGATCAATGAATGAAAAATTAGGAGTCTAATAGAACTTTTAAAAACAAAATTAGGCTCTGCAGCATGAGTCGTGACCTGTGTATAGAATCGAGGCCTGGCAATAAGAGCATTTTCGATGTTGGTAAGAATATTTCGATCTGGTGTAGGTTAAGCATACCTACATCACAGCAAGTTGGTTAAGAAGCAAAAATCAATCAAGAAACAAATTTGTACAAATGTGGAACTATTTCAAAAGAAAATGCATCAGACAAACCACTTGGAACAACCTCTCATAAAAATCAATGTCTAGTATAAAAGTGAAGTCACTTACTTATTACACTGCAGAGAAGAGGTACGCACTCAACATCGTCTCAATACCCTCAGTCTCCGCAAGATACCTGGTATTAAAACTTTCCCAATTTCCTATGATCCATAATCTGACTAAATCTTCAACCTCCACCATACATGGGTATTTTTTCCCTTTTCACCTAACTAGGGCTTGTTGGCAGAAGAGAAAAGAAAGAAAAAGAAACAAGAAAACACGGGAAGAAATAACCTATTCTTATTGTCCATTCCTGTCAGAACATTTTAACGACTGTGAGAGAGAGAGAGAGCGCGCAACGTGTTAAAAGGTTGAGAGTAATAACACTCCAGCTTTAAAATGACTCCTTGTCAACTATATGTCTATACATACTTGTTAATGGTTTATGCCACTCCTTTAACAGGGGGCATATCTGATGGCTCACCGTTTTCCTCCAGAGAAAAGGTAACAAACCACAAGTTTCAACCAAATCTGTTGGCTCACATCTTTTTTCTGGGGAAATGCAAATTAAGACGTGTTTTGACCAAATCTGTTGGCTTACAGATTTTCTGTAGGGAAATGCAAATAAACAACATGTTTCCACCAAATCTGTTGCCATTAAGCCTTTTTGTAGTCAAGTTAAAACAAATCATATGCCTAGGAATAAGTCATGAGCAGATACAAAAACGCAATGAACTCCATGTCATTTGTAATAGAGTACCATACTTAACAACGGCAAAAGAATATAAATAACCATCGGCAGTGAAGTTGTTTAAGCAGTTAAATAGGTTTTAGAAGTAATAAGGGGTACAAGGGTGAGCACGAGATATCTCCCCTCTTTTGTACATCACTACTACGTCTATAACTCAAGAACCAAAAGTCCACACACAAACGTGGTCAACTCTGTATTGGTCGTCCATACCAACTACAAAGTTCAACTAAAGATGCAATGGAATTGGGATGTACACCACCTGTGCTCTGACTTAAATTAATACTTACGGGTGTGGTTTATCGACTTTTTTTGGCTCATCGCCCATTGGGCCTATGTGGCTATATCAATTCAAATGAAGTTTTCCATGCTAACTTACACGTGCAGGATCAACAATTAGGAAATAAAAAAGTGCATAAGACAGACATACTCAAGGTGAGGAGGAAAGCGGTAGCCAACACCAAATCTTTCAGCAATAGGTTCACTAGTGGGAAAGGACCCTAATTTTGATCCTGCATTAAGATTTCCGGTCACAATAGCATCATTTGTCATAGATGATGAATGCTTCACTGATTGAGCAGCAGCTTGTTGATGTGTATTATTCTCGGTTGTATTATTAGCTCTCTCTACTGACAAGAGTTTACCCAGAAAATGCAACCTGACCAAGCATGTTGAGACAAAATTCAGAGCCTTTTTCCACATCAGATTAATACAAATCAGGTAAGCACGTGAAAAGATCAAGGAACACATAAAACATCAGAAAATGAGCAAACAATAGCAGTGAAGAGAAGTGAAATAAATTACATGAAACTTGTATCTACACACATGCCAGTCAAGCCACCAGCACACACACACATCAAAAAGTTCACTTGCACTTCCATGTCTATCCATTCATTATTTGACTAAATCAAACCAAAAGGTTATTCACAATATGGCTTCATTAAAAGACAGCAAATATTTGACCAAGGGTTCCATAATATTAACGAAAACTTAATTCATTCAAGGGACGGGGTATTACAATTCCTATCCTTATCTGATATAGCACAGTGGGACTAAAATCTAAACTTGGAAATCCTCCACCACTATTTCGGGATATACCCAATAAATGAATCCTTTATTCTATACTTTCCATTATTGGTTACGAAACCTTCGAATCACGGCAGCTATGCTTGCCATCTTCTTCTTACTAGCAAAATCCAACCTCGCTGGCGAAACCCTAATCACACCCGACAACCTCCTCCCCGGCAAAGTCGACAGCTGCACCACTATCGCCACCTCCCTCAACAGTGGTATGCTATAATCAAAACAAAAGGCAAAAAGGGAAGGGGTGAACACATTTGTACACTAAATGGACAGAAATATAGATCTCGTTCGCCTTTGCCACAAAACACAAAAGAAAAACATAAGCAAATAGTTAGATCAAACTTAATCACTTATCATTCAATATGTTCAATTTTAAGTACTGAATTGGTTATGATTAAAGTCACACATTCACAAAAACAAATTTCAGTCGCATATGCAATCGCAGGGCTGACGGAGTGACGGCAAGCGGGAGCCGCAGTGCCCCCAAGCCTTCAAAAGTAACCTAAGTAAAAATTTCTACAAGTTCTTCAAAATATCACCACTTCCTGTCCACGTAACACTATATGCACCACTGGAATAAATTAAAGATTTCCTGGTCCGAGTTCAAACGTGCCTATAAACCCGAACAAACGATGAACCAGAATATAGAGTCGTTTTTAAGCTTTGTCTGAATCAGACGTGACATTGGAATATTTCCGAGTATTAAAAATTCGTGCGGGAGATAAAAGAAACGAAGAAAGAGTTAGGGTTAGGGCAAAAGAATTAGAACCTCTGTCTGCAGAAGCACCGTATCTCCAATAGGGATCCTTCATTCACGCCTCTCTCTCTCTCTCTCTCTCTCTCTCTCTCTCTCTCTCTCTCTCTCTCTCTCTCCATTGTAATTTTCTGATCGACGAACTCCGCCGACTGCCCTCAATCTAGGAAGGCCTGGCCTGCACTCAAAGGAAGAATCGCAGGGATGAAATTTGAAAAAGAAACGGCGTGAGGGGATCCAGGAGCGGTTAAGAACTGGATAAACGACATTGTAGTAAAGATACGAGACGACATTGTAGTATGATACGCTGGAGAGAGAGAGAGAGAGAAAGAGAACGGTGAAATTGCAGAGAGAGACTAAAGGAAAAATCGCAGGGGGCGTCGAGAGAGAGAGGGTTTTGAAATTTGAGAAAGAAACGGAGTGAGGGGGATCCAGGAGCGGTTAAGAACTGAAGAAACGACGTTGTAGTAAAGATACGCTAGAGATTTATACCCAAAAAAAAAAAAAGATACGCTAGAGAGAGAGAAAGAGAGAGAGAGAGAGAGAGAGAGAGAGAGAGAGAGAGAGAGCGAGAGAGAACGGTGGAATTGCAGAGAGAGAGAGAGAGTGACGTTAAGGAGCGTCCTGTTGTTAATAAATTTGAGGCGGTGAAACAGAGCATCATAAGAAGGTGTTCCACTAAGTCTTCTTTTTTTAAAAGTACTTTTTCTTCAATTTTCAAACTCAAATATAATGAAAATAAAAAATAATTTTTTGATTTTTTTTGCACCGTATAAAAGATCTCAATGAAATCTATCAAACAAGATCCATATTGGTAGGAAAATTATTTACGTAAACGCATGATTTTTAAGTTTAAAATTACCTTCCTTTTCCAAAAAGTTCTTTTTTAGAAACCGGAACACCACCTAAGCGGACAAAAAAAACAAAAGCGGGCATTAAATGCCATTTGCACTTTAACCCTCCAAAGATTGTGTAAATATAAGTTAGACCCCTAGGACTTCAACTAGTATAAATAGAGGCCACAGTTGGTCTCCAATAATATGTCGTTAGACTTGAAGACTAACCTTTCTCTTTTTTACAGTTCCAGAAGTAATTATCTTCTCATATATATTGTGTTATCTCGCTCTTACATCCATTTTAATTCTTAATTGTCACCGACTTACTGTGTCATGCCGACTCACCAAGTCTTGCTTGTTTCAATTAGGAGTGGCAACACCAACAATGGTAGCTTTTTTAGCTTTTGTCTTTTATTCAATTTTTTTTTTTCATTTCTTAATTTTTAATCAAATTTTTGTAAATTATTGGCTTGTCTCATCGAGAAGAGTCGAAAAAGTAATGATTTTTACCCGAATATTTTGAAAAAAAAATATTTGATTCAAAAATATTTTACACATATCCCAACCTGTAGGGAGAACTTTAAAAAAATCACTCAATAATGTAACTACTCTTAAACTAAACAATATGTAGAGCATAACCTATTATATACTATTAAAATCATCAAAGAAAACTCGCCGAATATAATATTATAGAACCTCACATGCACACAAATCAAGTGATGGTTGCAAAAATTCAAAACCCTAACATGTAGATCTCAATGACATATCAGAAAAGAGATAGAGAGAGAAAAGAAAAAAAAAAGTAAATGAGGGATGGTTAGATTGACCTCTCACCTCGTCACCGTCAATAATGGCCTGTGGAAGAGGTGATTGTTCAACCTTGTTGGAAGAGTACGTGAGAACTGAGAAGGGTTTCTTTACTTTCAACGAAACATGGAAGAAAAGACATTGTAATAGAGGATCACAGAAGAAGAAAACGGTTGAAGTCTCCGTTAGATTTTTTTTCAAGTAAAACGGCACCGTTTTGCTTGAGAAATATAGTAGACTGTTGTGGATCATTAGATCTCCCTATTGATGCATTGTCAAGCCTACTACAAAAAAAGATCCTCATAGAAGATTCGGATCCCTCAGATTCTCTTAGATTTTGTTTTTACTGGGATTATACGATTTTGAAGGGTTACATTGTGAATCTTTTTCGGGCTTATTTATTTAAGTGATGATGAAAATCCATAATAATACAGTTTCTATAACTTGTCAAAAAAATAAATGATGTCACAAATTGTATTATTAATTATTTTTTGCACTCATTTATCTTGTAATAAAGTAGATTCAAATATTTTCTTGAAACATATTTATTCCAAAATTAATTGTTTAGAAGTAAATTTTTACAACACGTTTACCTTGAAATAGAATAAATTACTAACAAACTAAATGGAACTTGTTCAATTTGAGGATATGTGCTCAGAAGTTGATAGATATATTCAATTAACATGATTTTTTTTAGTATTGAGTAAATTTTTTTAGACAATAATACAAGTCAAAACAACTCCGATTATATGGAGAGCGGATCGATGTCGTTGATTAGTATGTTTCAAATCATCATTACTTTTCAAAGTGGAAGGCTTCAATCCAAAGGTTAATTTAATGAACCCTGGAAAAAGTCTATCTCTTTTCAAAGTCAATGCCTTTGATCCCACGATTTATTTACGGTTTGTTTGGACGATTTTTTTCGGTGTTGTTTCTCTTAGTTTTTTTGGGTTTTTTGAATTTTTTCGTATTCAATTTTTTTCATGTTTGTCATTAGTCTTGTGTCAAACTTTTGTGAATTACTGGCTCATCTCAACGAGAGGAATCGGAAAAGTAATTTTTTTAACTTTTACCCAAATATTTTTTGAAATATTCAAGATAAAAGCCCAAAAAGCCCGAGTTTAGCGCAAAACTAATAAACGCAATTATTTTTTAAATAAGCACAAAATGCCAAAAATGCCCAAAAATTAAGAGAAACAACCCCTTCATCTCCTTACCCGACAAATACACTATTCAAATGAAAAAATTCCAAATGATCCAAATTCTAAGTTAGAATTTGACATTAAGAATGATAAAAACCTCTTCAATCTCGTCCTAACTTCAATACTAATACACAATATAATAATCAAAATCAAAAGATTGCTAAAGTTAACAATGTGTGCTTTAAAAAGTGCTCACATTGTAAGAATCAAAGTTAGCAACCTCGTAACCAATAATCAAATTTGGGCATTTGAATAATCAAAAGTGACAATGTGAGACTTCACATTACTAACTTTAGCAACCCTCTAAATGAATAATCAAAAGCTGACGTGGCAAGTTTTGATTATTCACTTTTGATTATTATATTGCGGATGCTCAAGTTTTGGCAATGCAATTCTAATTTAACATCAACTTTTATAATTTTCAAACTTGTCATATTGTCTAAGTCATTTTTCTTGCACCGGAAAAAAAGATAGGTTTAAATCAATGTTCTAAATTTAACAAACTCGAGGATCTTGCAGTGCGAACATGGTAGTGCAAGGGTGCACTATAGAGGTGTAATGCGTGATTTGAGTCATCCTTCTCTACCATCAATTGTCCAAATTTATTAAAAGTATCATGCATATCTGCGATCTAAGTTGCCCATATTTACAATCAATTATTCAAATTTGTCAAAACTTATTCTAGAGATAAAATATCCATCTTACCTGCAAGATACTTATAGCATGTCTGGACCATTAATTGCAGACATAAACAACTAAAGTTGCGCACTACACCCCTATAGTACTCCCTTGCACTACAGGGTCTCGAGTCCTTAATCTAAGGCTTTGTTTGAAAGGAACGAAAAATTTAAAAAAAAATTCTCCTTCCTTGTTTGGTTCACTATGGAAAGACGAGGGAAAACAACAAAATGAATATAACTTTCCTCATATTTTCTCTTCAACTTTCTCTTTTAATTATTTTCCCTCCCTTCATTTTCTCTTTCATAAGTTCCAACCACAGCATAAAATTGTGCCAAATGATATTAAGTCAGTGAAATGGCATTCACTTTGTTTAGTTTACATTTTAGAAAGTTATTTTGAGAGTAATGAGGGATAATGAGTGGAGAGAGATTTATTGAAAATTGTGCCAAGAGTAAAAAGTTACTCTCAAATTGGTGAAACCAAGCAGAGTGATTTCTACTTTTAGTCTTTAACACTGTAACATATTAGAGAACAAATTTGAGTCTACATTCGAGTCCCAACAGAGGCAGAGCTATGTTGGCCATAACGGCTAAACACAAGACGCTACTTCGAGGCAAACCCCCGCTGACACGGTGAGCTCTGGCCACAAGAAGCAAACACAAGCAAATTGCCAAAACAGCTAACCAATGAAACCTCGTGGCCACAGCGGGCAGGACACAGTCTGAGGAGCACAAACAACCCCAAAAAATCACACAACAACTGAAAACTACTAATTATTTACCCAGTAGCACTACCCATCGGATCTGGGGAAACCAGACTGGGACTCACCGGACAAGACGAAACTAGCCAGGAATAACTTTACACTGGGAGAAATTAAACAGAAAAGAAGAAAATAAAAACTACCTCCGAACTACCACAAACCCTACTTATTACCATCCAAACGGAGACGATAAGAGCTTGGCTGCCTCCAAACTACCACGATCTAGCCCGAGTTTGCTAAGGAAGACACCACGTCACACGAGCCGCCGAGGTTGAGCTGCGCCTTCGAGGTTGCTGGAGCAGAAGCTATAAAGTTGGAGAAGGCGTGGAAAATAGTAGATTTGTGTCTTATGACGCCGAAAGGAGGAGAGCCAGGGGTGTGGAGGAGGAGGAGGCCCGCAGGGGTGGGGGAGAAGAGGTGACACTCTTGGAAAAGTGTAGAGAGAGAAAGTAAAGAGAAGGAGGAGACGCTCTTGATCGTTGACAGAACCACAGTTAGAGAGAGTAGCAGGGTATAGAAGTCAGTAAAGTAGTAAAACTACTACATCGTTGTGGCACAATCAAAATACATCGTGGCATTATCATTTTACCTTAAAAAATGAGTCAATTAAATAGATGTCTAGAGAAACCAAGCTTAATTGAATTGGTTTGCTCATTTGATTTATTAGACCAAAATAGGTCACCTTATTTGGTTGTATTCTCATTCTGACATTCAAAAAATTCTAATAATATCCCTATCTCCTTATATAAACAAAACACATTTTTCTGTAAAAACCGACAGCCTTATTCTCTCTCCCCTCTCCTCCCCTCTTGTCTCTTTTTCAAACGCATGTCTTCAAATGTTTTCATTCCCTTTTCCCTCTAGGATATTATTTTCTACGACTCCAATGTTGCAACCGCTACTCAGCCTAGTCCATTAGCCTAAGGAGTCTCGGTTTTACTAATCAATCAACCAGCTTCTACTACCGATTAAATCTTACAACCTCGCCGCTATCTTTCCTGAGGAGTTAGATGAAGCGCTAGAGTTTATCTCTCAAACTCTATCTAAAATCACTCTCAGAACAACTCCTAGTTCTGTAACTAAACCACAAATTCACTGTCTCAGTACAACCACTTAAAAAAATATGTGAAGTGAAAAACTCTCTCAAAGAGGAGTGCAATTTTGTTCACGCTTCTTAAAAGAGGGTAAACATTACCCTCCATCTTATTTGTTAAAATGGTATAGGTCTCACCCGTGCAATACACTTTTTGGTGAGCATGACATCACTTGTGGTGGGATTCATACACTTTATGGTGTGATTCACACCATTTTAACCAATAGAAAGGAGGATAATGTTCATCCTCTTAAGTAGAAGATGAACAAACTCAACTCCTCAAAGAGTGATTACAACAATTTTGCTCTCAAACTAATAATGTGAAAACGAAGTACTCCTATGAGAGAAGGAAGATATTTGCTCTGTATTGCGCTAATGTTGCTTGGTGTATTCTTCTCCAGAATCTTTCCTTTTTATAGCCTTCCGAACGTTAGAAACATTTCTGTTGAGAAAAAATCTTCCAGCAGTGAACTTGATCTTCATTAAATGCATATATGGACGTTGAGCTGAAAATCAGAAGGGAATAGATTTGCAACGTTCCATGTAGTATATTCTCCCAATTAAGTTTCCAAGTCAACAAAGGCTGCCAAAGAAAATTACTCAGCTGGACGACCACAAAAACGGTTGACCACTGAAAAGATCTGGACACGCTTTTGTAAACAGGGGAATCATGGGGTGGAAAACAACTTGAGTATTAAGATCAATTATGGGCTGAAGGTTTATATTAAAAAAAAAAATAGGGTTTTATTCGTTGCCCACTAAAGAAGCCATTTTGCACGAAAGCAGAACTCATTGATTCTTTTAGGAATTTGGGATTACAGCAAAGTATTTCTTTGGTTCTATAAAACATTTTGACAAAGCTTTTAAGAAATATAAATTTTGTCATAGAAAATAATCAAAATCAATTATTTTTAACAATTACATCAACTGCATTTTTAACAATTAATCTGGTTATTAAAATGTTTGGAGAAGTTTTTGTCTTGTAATTTTGTTTTGGTTCAGTATTTGTTTTCACAGTTGAAATTGGAGGGGAGGAGTTGACATGGCACAAATGACTTGGGCCATTTTCCTCTGCCAAAATTGGCTGAAGAAATGGCTCCGTCCATTTTTGGCTGGGCAAATGGTTCTCCAATGGGGAGGCTGAAAATGGATAGGTTGCCCAAAAATGGGTATGATAAAATGAGTTCTTCAATCAAATATAAGATGAAAACATGACTCATGCTGATGTCAAGAATGGAAACATATGTAAAATATAGATGAAAAATATAACTCGTGCTGATGTCATAGATGAAAACATAAGATGGGTGGTTTTAGAACCATGATTAATGTCATCGATTCCATCATTTCCATGTAGGCTGCAACGAGCTGAGTTAAAGCTTTGAAAAACTTTGGTTTGGCTCGCCAAAAAAATGGTTTGCTTGAATTGACACGAGCCATAAAAAATACTGTACTATGTTTGAGCTCAGCTCACGAAGAGTTCAGTGTTCACGCCCAAGAGGTGAATGCAAAGTGAAGAGAGCCGGAGTGCTATACTTATTATATGGGATTCTCTCTACACTGGTCAGTTGCACTTTATTTTGATGTGGGACTAATGGAGTTGGAGAACCTCTCGGATTGAGGTGATTTTTTATAGGGACCATAAACGAAATATTTTGAATAAAATGAGCGGCTCTGATCATCTTTGCGAGACCCAATGGTGATACTTGGGGTTTGGAAATAGTTCCAAAACCTTCTTTTCTGGTAAATAAGGTCAAAGTTTACCAAATATATAGGGGGCCCGTTTAGGAGGGTAATTTTTTTTTTTTTTCATTTTACGTTTTATATTATGGTTAGAATAGATTACGAATCTATAGAGTGTTTGAAAATATATGCAGAATAAATTTTGCAACATAATAGTGTTTGGGAGGATAATCGGCAAAATACATTGTGAGTCAGTTTTTTACTATCATGCCCTTGATAATAATTGTATTTTTACTCCTATAAATTCACATTTATTTTTAGATATTATTGATTAAAATATCATTTGGTCCTTCCTTTTCACAAATACTTGTGTCCCATATTTGAAAGTCTCCTTTCTCTTCGAAACCAAAAAGTCGTAAAATATTACATTAATAAATTTGAAAGTAAGATTATTTTGTGATGGTGATAGAAAATATAAACAATAAACGATGGATATTAAAATTTCTACTCGTACATAATAACGACTAGGACTTCATATACCATGAGGGAATATCTAGAATCATCATAAAAATTAAGCAGGGGTATTTTGGTCTTTTCAGATGTAAGAGAAATCAAAGTCCGAAATGAGAATGCAAAATCTTCTTCCGAACTAATTCTCAATTTGTCCCTCAAAAATATGGTTTATAATTTGGCTCCTAAACATCAAAAATGTAAAAAGAATAATCCATTAGCTCCCAACGAGCTCAGAGCATATTCACTCTTTACTCAATTTTTTATCGAAAGTTGAGTAAAAATTTGGGTAAAAACTTAATTTGGTATGAAGCAATCCAATGGGCAAATGCAAATCTAGGCATAAATTTGAGTAATGTTTTATTAATGGGATAGTTGTAAATTTGAAGAGAAGAAAATAGCCTTAAAAAATTTGAGTAAAAATTTGTTCAAACCAAATTTGGGGAAAATTTTGAGTAAAACTCAAATTTGGCATGAGTTTGAGTAAGGAATAGAGTGGTATTTTGGTGATTTTTACTGAAAATTGAGTAAGGAGTGAAGATGCTCTTACAACAAGCACACACACATAGTCCAGCTAGCAAGCTCATCCAAGCTGAGTTGATAGTAACTTGCGCTCGGCTCGTTTTTCAAATGAGTTGTGAAACAAGGCTCGAGCTCGTTCATATGGCCACTGAGTCAACCTTAAACGAGACGTTTTCGAGCCGAGTCGCTCATGAACAGCTTGGCTCATTTGCAGCGGTATACACATTTACCAGAATGATGTACCTTTAAATGATGAACAAACCCTTGCAAATTATTCCCAGTTTCCACTCTGTTCGAGTTGGTCGGGGTATTCTAGCAATCACACCAAAATATAAAACTTTATCCGCTCAAAAATGCCTTCCCCATCCACGTCAGCTCGAGAGAAGATTTAGAGAGAGAGAGAGAGAGAGAGAGAGAGGAAAAACTAAAAACAGGATGCCAACAACCAAGAAACACACAGAAAACGACATTCTAACTTCATTCAACAACAAATACTCCATATAAACAACAAAATTTCCTGCCCCCCTCTCTTCTTTTTGGATCTCACCAAAGCCTCCACAAGGTATGTTCTCTATCTATCTGTTGCTTCTCTGAAGTCTTCTGAGTCTCAGTAGAGTCCAATGTATTGCCTGCTCCGAAAAAGCAGTTACGGTTTTAGCTGGAATCTTCTGTATAAGAGGATTTTGTTGGAAAATCTAGAAATGCTTCGTATCGTCCATGTGATTATCTTTTGGGATTTTTTTATTTCTGTTAATGTTGCAAAAGATTCTAGTTAAATCAATATGTGAATTTCGAATTAATTCAATGTTTGACTATGTATTGTGAACTGGGGTTTAGAATTGTCGAACTCAGTGCATCTGAACAGACAAATTAGTGTTGTGCTATAGATGTTTGGATTTATATGGAATCTTGGAGGAATGTGATTAAGTTTTATGAAGTTTAGGACTTTTTTTTTTCCCAAGAATTGGTCACTAGAGGCGGCTCCACTCTTAGAGTTGAGTGGTCAAGTGAACACCCTACAATTTTATTTTTTAAAACTTTATTATTAGGAATTTTATTTTAGGCTTTAGTTGAACACTCACCCTTATATTATTTTAACAACCATCAATTCAAGTAATTGATAGTTGAACGCCTAATTCATTAGCCCAAACAAGGTATATTTTCATAATGACAAAAATATGAAAAATGGAGAGAAAAAGAGTGACCCGTTGGTACCGGTATCGTGCTCTGGCTTCGTTCTGAAGAACACTAAACTCTACATCTCCAAAATAAGAGAATGTCCTAACAAATCCGTGTCAACTTATTCACCACAATTTCCCCTAAAAGAATATTACTAGTAGATTTATACACCCACTTAATCTCGCTTGGCCCTAAATGGAAAATTTCATCAAGAAAAATTTGAAATCGCAATATTCATACTACTAATGTCTTCGTCATTTCTGTCTTTTTAGGTTGTGAAACAGATGGTTGTGGAGGACGTTAGGCCATTTCCGTCACTTTACTGAAAGTTTTATGGGAAATTTTCTTTCAGTCAGTTTGAGTAAGAAACTGCATGAAAGTTTTATTTGATAAGAAACACTTTTATGGGCAAACTTATGTTTATGCATAAATTGAGTAAGCTTCATTGATGGCACAGTGATAACTAGTAAGTTCAAAAGTCACAAAGTAGTCTTGGAAAACTTGAGTAAAGAAGGTAGTCCCCGTTGATTTGACTAAAAAATTATTGTAATTATTTGATGTGGGTTTGATTGAGGGAGTGGAGATGTGTGAAGCGAAGTCCCACATCGGTTGGGTTCCAAAGTAATATGAAGAATATAAGTGTGAGGGCACCCTCACTTCAATAGCTAGCTTTTGGGGTTGAGTTCTATCCAAGACCGTGTAACATGGTATTAGAGCCGGGTATGCCAAGGATGGAGAGGGTGCGTGTCCCTAGCCTGCACGTGGCAGGTGCAGCTGAGTGAGCACGCTGGGCTTGAGGGAGGGTGTGAAGGGAAGTCTCCCATCACTTGGGTTCCAAAGTAATTTAAAGAATATAAGCGTGAGAGCATCCTCACTTCAATAGCTAGCTTTTTGGGTTGAATTCAACCCAAGACCATGTAACAAGATGAATCTGGGGATTTTTGTTTTACAAATTTAGATTATGTGTCAAGATTTTTAGAGGCTGAAGGTGCCTTTACGGAAGGAATGGTTTTGTTCAATTTTGTGTTAGATATAAGATAATGTAAATAACTTGGGTCTCTCTCATCCCTTTATGGAATACTGTTAGTTTTGAGTTTAAGTTAAACTAAATAAGTACTTCGCTTGTCAACTGAACCAACATTGATCTAAATTTAAGTTACTCGAACTTTCACTTCTGATGTTCTTTCTAGCATTTAAAGACGACATAGGAAAAGAGATGTTTTGGACACTTTAAACAATTACATTGTGTTTCATAGACTGACAGCAAAATTGAAAGGTTTGTATCAGGATTAAGTGTTTGGGCATTATAAGCAGGTTTCTTTAGTATGGAGCCTAGCTAATAGGCTTTACCCACCCTATATCAACCCACAAAACTCACTCCATGAATCCCAATTGGTTGATAACTAAGGGACATCGGAGAATATGTATTTGCCATGAATCTGAGTTGTTCTTATTATAAGGGGCAATGCAATGGCAAGAATATTAGCTTCCTAGAAGCACGGAAATCATGTATGAGCGCTTCAAGATTAAATGAATGAATCTACGTGTTATCATTGTGGAAATAATGGAAAAGTAGTTATTTGGTTAGTTTATTGATGGTTCTCAAAGATAGTACATTATGATATTGAACCAGATGGTAAAGGACTACCATTCTACTTTGAGATGTATGAACTCTTTAATTTATAAGTATCCCAAACATGATTGGACAATTGAGGTTAATAATCCCACTGTAGTTGTGTTAATGGTTCATCGATAATGTGTGAAATGAATTAATAATAACAGTACCAACGCGACTGGGTTGTGTTTTTTACCAAGTATGCTTGATAGAAAAACATCATTCTTTTAATGCCCTTTGAAATATTGAAAGAGCTCATATTATTGTCTAGTTTTCTTTCCTGTTATTTTTCCCTTTTTATTTCTGGAACTCTTTTTATGCAGAGCAGCTGCTGCATTCCAAGTTGTCATTCCTTCTAACACAACTTTGAGACAGCTGAGAAACATTTGTCAACAAGTATTATGTCATAGCAAAAGGGAATGTTCTTCATTTCTGTAGCAATGGAAGCCAGTACTGGAAATTCCCTCTCCAGTAAGAAAACATTGGAGGACAATGATGTTAACAAGAGTACAGCTGACATTGCAACCTCCTCTGTATTCGTCAATCATGGTAAGCCTTCTATTTAGAGATCCGGGGATGGAAGTTTTTCTTTGTTTTGATAGATAGCTCATTAAATCCCAACTAAAATGAAACATAGATCTTATGAAGTTATGCTACAATTGTGGGGCTTAGAGCAATGCTTCTAGTTTGAGCGAATGGAAGTTTTGGATCTCCTGGGCTTTACAATTGTGGGTACTTTGTTTTTCTTCGTACAGATTCTCACACATAAATTAAAGGAGAACAATAGAGTTGGCAAAGAGTTGGCTAAGGTTGTTTGAGTTCAACTCTTATCTTAGCAATCCCAACGCCTGATTCTCTCTCCTAGTCATTTTCTCTCCGAGATGCAACTGTATTTTACCGACAACCCAGTTGATCCGTTTGGTGAAAGTCACATCATTTACCAATGATTCCGTTCAACAAAAAAATTGAGGGGACTACAACCTAAGGCGTTTAGAAGGGGCAGTCCACCACTAAAAGCCATCAAGAACAAAATTTAGAAAGATAAATTTTCATAGTATGTGATGGTTGAGTGGTAGGACTCAGAGAGAAAGGGTTAGGAATGCATGAATTGGGGATTTACAATTAAGTCTAGTAAGCACTCTTATGAAGAGTGACAGAGTCAAATTGAGTTAAAGCACTGGCTTTCGTTCCCACGGACAAAGCTCGCCGGTGTTTTGATAGTATGATAGCAGTCCTCCGTTTTCTGTTTCACATGGGGTTGGTTTCTCGGATTGATTTCCATCAGTGCTTTGTTGTTAACTTTGATATGGACCTCCACCATCCCGAGGCGGCTTAGTGTCTGGGTTTCTAACCCCACTTGTACCGATCCAAGTTGACAGCGTGAAGAGAGCGTTAGGCTTGTGCTTAGGATCTAGACATTAGCTTGTCTCTTTGTGTTTCATGTGTATTCATTGGTTATGGGCTTGGTTGTAGTTTTTTATCGATGTATTCGGATGGAAATCATTGTAAGTGCCAGATGGCTTTTTCATGAATGCAAAAAAAAAAAAAATTGAGTGTAATGCTAGGGAACAAGTGAAGCTAAAATCTATTTGGTTTGGGACAATAAAGAAACACAAGTTTTCTTGTGATGTTACTGAAAGTATGATGGAGTGAAGGGGTTCAATATTTTTATTTTCCCCCCTGGTCGAGAAAAGGCTTAGTTTAGTTGAGAGTGGATGCCATAGAGGATGGCTTGATGTTCTCAAAGCTACAGTTTTCTCTTCTAGTATATTTTGAAATCTGTTCTCGTTAGACTGACCTTGGATAAGTATGTGATGGAACCATCAAATTTCTTTCAGATTTTGGGTTTCATGAACTATGAAGCACGGATACTCTATTTTAGCCTTTGTATCTCATACCGTACGCATATCGGATACAGATACGCTCGGATATGTTCCAGACAGTGGTGGAGCCAGGATTTTGTAACGGGGGGCCGGCTTAACAGACATATTTTTTTTATCAGAACGTATAATTATTATATCATAAGGTTTTTACTTTTCAATTCATTACATTTACACATTGAATTGATTCTTTAGGCTATTTCAACTGTCACGTGCTTATTTTTTATTTATGAAAGAAATTGAGAAATGAGAGTGTAAAATAACCAGTTTTTATCAAATCGAAGCAAAATTATTAAGATTATGAGTAACTACACACGAATAATTATCAAGTATGTATAAAATAAAAATTTTAAAATTCTGACGCTTGGGAAGCCGGGGCCGAGGGATCGAGGCCCCTACACACCTGTGCCCCTGGTTTCGGATACGTATCTGATATGTTTTTTAGAGTATCCTGTTTTTAGTTTTAATTTTTGGTACCCGATACGTTTCGGATACGTTATGGATACGTTTTGGATACGCATGAGAGTAAAATATATGGGCCAAAACTGCAATTAGAGCTTTGCATTTATTTCCCCCACCTAGACAAGTCAAAAATAGAGAAGAAAAAGGCAGAAAAAAAAGACGACGATATCTCTCACTCGTCTCTCGACAACGACGACCACTGTAAGTGACTCTCTCTTGTCTCTCTATTCTATCTCGTCTCTCTCGTCTTCTTCTTCTTCTTCTTCTTCTTCTTCTTCTTCTCTCTCTCTCTCGTCTTCTTCTTCTCTCTCGTCTCTCGTCTTCTTCTTCTCTCTCATCTTTCATCTCTCATCTCTCTCTCATTGTGTATCAGTGTATATATTTATCTATCTATATATATTTATATACAGGCATATACAGTGAGCTTTCATTAAGGGATCCCTTAACTTGCTAAGTTAAGGTCCTCATGAGTTTAACATTGTTCCTGATCATATTTTGATGATCTGAATCATTCAATGTGTTTAAAACGTGATTTTAAGGGTACTCGAGAGAAATCAGCAAAAAATATGACCGAAAAGGGCTTGATCCGAGCAGTTTTTTGTAAAAATGCTATAAATGCATTTTTATGAAAAACTGTTTGGATCAAGCCCTTCCTGGTCATATTTTTTGCTGGTTTCTTAAGGAAACCTTTAAAATCACGATCTGATCACATTGAGCGGTTCAGATTATCAAAAGTCAATCGGGAAAGGGGAGGTCCTTAACTCAATAAGGGATCCCTCATTGGAAGGGGACTGCAAGCCTATATATACCTATATGGAAATATGTATCTCTCGTCTGTCATCTCTCTCTCTTGTCTGATTTAGAGTTTTTTTTTTTATAGTAAAATATGATTTTAGGGGATTTATTTATTTATATATTCAATGTATCCCCAATGTATCGTATCCTACTTTTTGAAAAAATCACGTATCCACGTATCCGTATCCGTGCTTCATGAAGAACTGATATGAGAGCACCAAAGATAGAGTGTTTGGTGATGGTCAGTTGCATTTAGCAAGGGTTTCTTTATATGGAAACTTCAGATATATATATGACAATAAGGCAGCAACAGAAGTGCAGTTGCATTTATCAGTAATGCCGTTCAATGGAAATTCAAGAGTTATCTGACACTAGTCAGTGACAGATGTGCATCCAAAATAGACAGCCATGAGAAGAAAATTTCACTAAAGAAATTTCATCAACTCTCTTGATTGTATGTCTGTGGCATTTGCACGGTGAGTAAGATACAGACTAATAGTACAAGCCAAGGAGTATCTGATCAATAAAAGATGTTAGGTATAAAATTAAGATGACTGGAAATATTACATTTGATACATTTGCGACTACGGTCCTCTCTCACATATTGGAGCCCGGCATTGTGTTTTTTTTTTTTTGTTGCTTTTTTGGCCTTAATAAAAATTTGGTCATTAAGAATACATGGGGGATTGGTTTCTCCAGTTCTTGACAACAAGTTCCTTATGAAAACATTGGAGACATGTGGTACTTTCTTTGACATCATAAAGACGTGGTATGGATGGTGTTCTTTTACATGCTGCTGTTTTTACGTAGTTTTAGTACTCTCTGTCTCTTGTATCTTTGGTGTTAAGGATGAGTAACATGGCTGAAAGTATTATGTAGCTGAAATTGCTTGGCAGCAAAACAGAAGACAATGGATTGGAGATCAAAGTCAAAAGTTCAAAAGAATGCCAAAGGATCCAATAATCAGGTACATTATTTTGGCTAAGTATTTAATTGTAAGGTGCATGATTTTGTCATTGCTTCTCTGGTATTAGTGCAACCTGTTAATTGTATTTGCGATCTACTTCATCACCATTTACAAGAAAAATTACACATCCAATCATGCTCTGGGAAGTGTTCAACTAGCTACACTAGTCTGTCATTTAGTTTGTGATTAATTTTATATTTTCTGCCGCTGTCGCGTTTTTCTTTCCAAATGTTCATTTTGGCGCATTCACTCATATGTGAACAACATTCGCGAAAATTTATTCTACAGCTGGTCGACCACGTATGAAGATTTGCTATGCAATGATGAGCCTTTTTCTGAGGCCATTCCCTTATCTGTAAGGATCTCCAATACACATACCCACACACTAGATCCTTAATGTATTCGCTTCCCATATATTTTGGACAAGCAGATCCTATTTGTAGACACTGATGTGAAGTTGATCTTCGGAATTTGCAGGAGATGGTAGATTTTTTAGTTGATATTTGGCAAGATGATGGACTTTATGATTAGAGAATCAACGACACTACCTTTTTGTGCAGTTTGATTTGCAGGCGGGAATAATTAGATCATGACGGTTAAAATAATGGATACCCATTTTTACCATTATGCCTACAGATTCAGTTGATTCTCAATTCTTTAGCCAATTGTTCGATTTCTCAGGCTTTTGAATTGCCTAATATAGCCTTCAAGGATGTTCCTCTGTATAACAGCCAGAGGATAGGTGGTAATCTGATTGTTGTTGATGTAGCTAGTATAGAAGTTTTGACAAATAGGTAATAGTTTGACACTCTAGCTACTCTTGTACCAGAACATTTGGTCTTTTTAGTCCACTATTTTAGCATATTTACACCAGATTTTTGTGGGAAGCTCGATGCTCTTTTTGGATGCTAGAGTTGTCTTTAGCCATTACGACCATATAGTGAAACTAGTTGTAATTAATTTTTGCTCTAATCCCTTTTTTGACAAGGAATAAAGTCCAAACTAAATTGCAAAGAAGCCTTAAGGCCCCGTTCAGATGTCAAGAAAGGATATGGGATATGATGAGAAAGTCAACTTTTCCACATATTTTTTAGTGTTCAGCTACCAAGAAAACAAATAGCACCCTTGGTGGATAATTCAATTTGCTTATCAATACAATGAATAAGAGACATGGTTCGATCACCCCATTCTCTCTCTCTCTCTCTCTCTCTCTCCACCAAGGACCATGTTTGTTGTTGCACTAGGGTTTCGGACTCTCTAATGCATCTATCTCCCTATTTATTCTTCCCCCCCCCCCCCCCCCCAAGCCCACATAGTGACAATGGGGTGATTAGAACCATGTCTCTTATTCTTAGTTTTGATAAGCAAATTGAATTATGCCAAAGATCAGGTTTTTGTTGTTGCATTTGGGCATCTCTAAGCCCTCAAATATCATATGTAATTTATTTTTTTAAGGTTTATAGTATTTTGGTTGAAATTTTTGATTCTAAATTTGGTTTTACTTACTTACAGAGAAGCGTACAGTATATATTTCCATGAATTAGATAGGATTGGCTTGTTGGACCATATGTGTGTCGTACTTGTAGAGCATATAAAGGACTTCAATAAAAAAACAATTCCAACAAAGTACATGAATAAAAAAACACACACCAAAGTACTTAAATAAATACTAGGTGTATGCCGTCGTGCTTGCACGAAGATTTCGTGCCCGTTGTTTGTTTTTTGAATGAGAATAGCTAAATAGTTTGTAGCATAGAATAGTTAAGAAGTTATTTACATAAAGTTACAGGTTGTCACTATTTTCACATCACAAAAAAATTCAAAGAATGTGACTTCAGCTTTCACATTTCCTAAATGCATGCCAGATTGTTGAAATGATCACAAAGCTTCTGCTTAATCGTTTCCTCATCCTCTACACGCCTCAAAATCTTCACATATCTTAACTGACCATAAAGAAGGCAGGAATCATGTGGTTTATACAAGTTGAACAGTCAATAAGACAGAAAAACCGAAGCCTGGGCAGAAAAATACCTCCAATCTCTTGTATTTGTTTGTCTTTTATGAGCATAGCGACTTCCTCAATGCCTTTGGACGCCACAAAATCCTATATATTACTGCCAAGAACTTAAATATGCAGGTAGCAAAAGAGTTTAAAATGGAGGCATCACTTCAGGTAGCAAAATACCTCCAATTCTCTGATCCTTTTCCCTATTTTAAATCACTTACAATCAAACCTAATCAACACGAGACGTTCTTCACAATTTCTAGTTCCCCAATCGTATGTTAAAGTCAAATAGTCACGTTAAAATGAAGATGAAAATAGTGCCCAAAAATTAAGACTACCAAATACCGAAGAATCATTTCTAGTTGTGTAGTTTCTATATGTCCCTTTCTCCTTTTAGTCCTTTATCCTTCCACATCACTTATAAGAGAAAGCATAAGTCAATCTCTCCAAGATTCTAAAATCCACGAAATTAAATTCCCTGTTAAACTGCATTGATATAAAGTTTATAGCATGATATCAGCCTAAACAAGTTATATGTAATTTTTAATAATCTGGTTTTATCTAATTCCAGTGCTAACAAGACAGATAGAAGTGCTAAATACCTACAAATTAGATGAGAAATTGTTAATCATGAGCAATTGTATGAGGGAAACATAGTGATTCCTCATCTCTTAAACTAAGAGTGTAGAAATATAAAAGAACAATACTTGTGAGGGTAACTAAGCTCCTCAACTTTGTACAAATATTAGGAGGATAACTAAGTTCTTTGTGTGACCAACTCAACTCATTCACTTCTTATCATCGCGCGCACACACACATAGAGAATAATGCTATATATATTTTTCCTCATGTTTTGGTGGAACTTATATGCTTCTGTGTTAGCATCATTTTTACTGTAAGTGTTTGTAATAAGTTGAGGTACAATGCCAGTATGCCACTATGTTTTTTCTTCTTTTTTTCTTTCCTTCTGTGCTCAGGTAGGGGAACTGTTGAGGAAACTGTTTGCGAGAACATATATCGTTGAAGAAGAGGTATCAAAAATTAGAAAAACAACCGGACAAATAAGAGAGCTAATGGAACTACATTGAATACAGTCAATGCCATCATATTGACACAAATGTGTTTACTTGTTTCTTGTTATAAGCATTCATAAGCTTTTCATACTCAGCTTTCTTTTTTATAGATTTGACTTCCTATGGAGCTTTTTCCTGCCAAGACTACTTACAGCAAATAAGATTCATAACACCCAAAGAAAATTAGCCTCTCTTTTTTTCACACACAATTAACTCATAGCTGCATATCACAGTTGGCTGACTTCCTGATAAGACTAAAATTGATTCACCGAATAGTACCGTCATAAAACCTTAAAACTAATGAGAATAAGACATCTGAGCCTTTAGGACCTCAGTTGATTAGTTAATTTTTCACTCTAGTTTTCTCCGGGCACCATAACATCAATTACATATATGCCAGATCAAATTGGGTCTTTCTAGGCCGATCCAAGCTTCTTAAATATTATTTTTAACATCTTCTCGAGGGTACGACATGCCAACAATTTCTTTTTCAGTTTGAGTGGTAAGCACATAATAATAGCCACCAACATCACATGTCTCACTTGAATGGCTTTCAAAAGTTGACCGGACAAAAGGACATTGAACAACCATAGCACTACAAAAGACAACCCAAGTTAATGGGCAACGAAAGTACTTGCACCAAATAGTTCTACCAATACTCAAAGTATCATTATAATACTGTAATTGATAAACAAGCACATGTAAGCATATATGATGTACACAAGCATTATTGAGACTTCAAGTACATGTAATTTAATTTTCTAGATTCATGAATTGCGAACTCAACAGAGGGGGAAAATGAGCTAGCATAACGCAGGGGAAAAACTTAAAAGTGGACCAATCATGCACAGCTAAAAAGCAAATTGCATATAGAAAACTAAAAATTACTCTCTTTTGAGAGCAGTTTTGCTCTACCAACTTAAATATTTTCCAATCATAGCATTCGAGAGAAAGGAAAAATGGAAAACTAATCCACCATAGCATTTACCTTCTGCCGTGCACGAATTCTTGATCTCAGTTACCAAACCAGAAATGACTTTATGGGGTTCGGCTCCCCTTCAGTTTTCCACTGTCCAGTATGAGCCAGTGTGTGGCTGGGGATGCATTATGCCAAATCCAAGGCTCCACGTTATTTCTGATCTCAAATGGACAAACAGGTTGATAATTGTGTTAACGAAAATTGAACGGAAAACATAAACAGTCATTTCTCTTACAGTAAAAAAATATGGTTAAAAAATTTGAGTGCTCCCATTTTCAATCCATTTAAACTGGTATAAAAATTTTATTTTTCTGATCATTTTATCTTAAATGGTCATAATGAATTTTTGGGTCTAAAGCTTTCAATGAGTACCCTAAGAGAGCCTAGAACAAAATAAGGAGCATATACTCTCATATGAGAATCTTAGAGCCAAAAATTCATTATGGCCATTTAGGATAAAATGAATAAAAAAAAAGATTTTCACACCTGTTCAAACGGATTAAATATTGGAGCACTTAATTTTTTAACCAAAATTTTTAATATATAAACGGTATAAAAAATTAAGTTCTCCAATTTTCAATCCGTTTGAACTAGTACGAAGATCTTATTTTTTTATCATTTTATACCAGATGGTCATACTGAATTTTTGTCTTTAAGGCTCTCATATGAGAGTACATGTTTCTTATTTTGTTCTAGAACTCTCTTACGATGCTCATTGAAAGCCTTCGAGTAAAAAATTCATTATGATTATTTAGGATAAAATGATTAAAAAAATAAAATTTTTGCACTTGTTTAAATGGATTAAAAATTTGAGCACTTAATTTTTTACCGGACCGTTTATGTTTTCCGTTCTGTTTCCGTTAACTCCATTATCAAACTTTTTATCCATTTGAGAGCAGAAATAATGTGGAGCCTTGGATTTGGGATAATGAATCCCAGCCACATACTGGCCCATACTGGACAGTGGAACACTGGAGGGGAGCCGAACCCGACTTTATGCTTGTGAAAAGAAAACAGAACATGCAAGGACTCGCACAATACAAATTTCACCCCTATTACAACTGACTCTATCCAAAACCTAGCAGACAAAGTAATTCCTAATCTGTATGTGACCAACAAAAATGAATTGGCAAATCGAATTCGGAGTAAAACTTGACGATTCACAATGATCAAATTCTTCCAGAGAGAAGATGAGGTCGAGACCGATTCCCTGGATTTAATGGCGGCAGAAGCATGGCAAAGAGGCCTAGGTTCACAGGCACGACGTCCTCGGTAAGATAAGAAACCCAGGAGAATAGAAGCGAAGAGGGAAGAAGAGACGGAGGAAAACCTAGATCGTTCTGATGTTGGAGATCTGCCACACGTGGATCCGTCTGGACCACAGTACAAAATACACGGCTCAGATCCGAACAACATTTACTGTTCCCTTTACGTAAATACCCCTGGTTACTACCCTTCAGCCCCTCCAATCCAGGGGTTTAATTGGAAAAATTGGACCAAAAATCTCCAACCCTTTTAACGTTCTTTTATTACAAGGTAAGAAAAAACAGTGGTAAGGAAGTCAATAAAAATGGTGAAATTACACAGAGACCCCCTCATCTATACGTTTTGGACACGAACACCCCCTAACCTTTAAAAATGCCCACAGACACCCCCTCATCTACTTGAAACTAAAAAATCACAAACTTTGTTAACGGAATGGCTGAAATGACAAAGATACCCTTGTCATAATAACACTCTCACAAATATACCCTTGTTATAATAACACTCACAGATTAAAAAATTGCAAACACCTAATTTCGTCTCCCTCTCCTTCTTGCACTGTCTCCCCTCTATCTCACACCTCACCTCACCTCTCTCGTTACCTCCCTCCCCTCTTCATTCCACATGTCCATCTCTAGCCAACCTCAACTCTAGCCAGCTCCATTTTTGGCAAACCCCACATTTGCTCAACCCCCTCCACTCCCCCGCCATCCCCACCCATTGTTTTTTGTTTATGCTCAAGTTCTGTCCAAGAATCACAGACCCAAAAATCTGATCAAAACCATTTTTTGATTGGTGAGTCTTGTGCCATTTCTGGTAATTAATTGGAGCAATAATCTCAATTCCGAAACAATAAACCGAAATACCTCTAACCTGACCAGAGCTATGTCCGGCGAGCCACCGCCTTCCGCCGTGAACCACCGAGCAACTCTGGCTCAGATCTGTTGGGTAAAGGCACCTACCGCTGGCAGCACCCACCGTTGGCAGCGAAGGATACCCGAGAGCACTTCGGTGCTGGTTCTTGAGAGAACCCAACCGGAAAGCCTGGGTGAAGAACGGAACCCAACTGAGAGTGGCTCATTGATCTGGAATGGAATCCTCCGTGAGATGAGCCGACTGGAGCTGTTCCAAACGATGCCCACACCGATGAGCTGAGAGACAGATCGTTGAGTTTTGTAATCACTGTACCGTGGCGTATGGTGGGTTTGATTAGGGAAAACCCCTTTCTCTCTCTAGAGTTTCTAGAGAGAAGGCAGAGCCTCCATGGCTGCCATAGGAGGGAGAGGGAGAGGGAGAGGGAGAGGGAGAGAGAGAGAGAGAGAGGGGTGGGGGGAGGTATACAGATTCTTTCAAGGGTATTTTTGTCTCAAAAAGGCCAAAAGCACTAGCACTGGGCATTGAAACAAACGGCAATCCAACGGAAGGGGTTAACTTGGGTAACGGTAATACATGAGAGGGTGTTTGTGGGCGTTTTTAAAAGTTAGGGGGTGTTCGTGTCCAAAACGTATAGATGAGGGGGTCTTCATGTAATTTCACCAATAAAAAAACATCAACGTGGATCTTTCATTCTCTACAGTGCAACAACAGGCAAAGATATAAACTCATTCTGGAATTGGATTAGGGGAAATCTTTTCTAGAGCTCCAATGATATGAATGAAACTAAATTGGATCATATCTATTATAAAACAGAAGGGTGTAGGGACAAGTTGTTGCAACAGCTCAGATTTGTTTGATCAAAGGGTTGATGTATGCTCTTCAACTCTCTTAAGAAAGTGCCTACAATCTTTCAAATATTTCACAAAAATGCCACTATCTTCTTTTCACCCAGCTTCTGTCGTTGACATAATAAAAAAATATAGTTCCAGCTGCTCCTGTCGTTTAGGTTCCCTCTCCCCCCCCCGGCCTCTCTGTCTCTCTCTCCTGTCATCTTTCGAATCCCCACCGAGATCTACAAATCTCGTCGGAAGCTAGGCCAAGAAACATTCCTTTTGATTATCAAAAAAATAAACATTCCTTTGGGATTTTTGATTTATTCCGGAAGCTGGTTGAAGAAAGCTGCGTGAAAGTTGGGCCAAGAAAGCTCCGTGAAAGCAAAGGTAATGGGTCTAACAAAGAAACCATTTTTTGAAAGCCGTGTGAAACATTCCTTTGGAAGTTTTTGGTGTCTGTTTCTTTCTAGGGTGCAAGTAGTGTTTAAATTTCAATCTAGCTATTGTTCCGGGTGAAATTTGTACATGTTCCTAGTGTTCAAGATATTTGGGTGATTTCTTTGATGTGGGTGGGTGGGTGTGTTGTTAAATGTTACACATAATCGAGTTTTGTTATTTGACCCCTCTTGACGTTCCGTTTTGAATGATAGTTTAGTAGTGTAGTTCGCGCCCAGGTCCATGTGTTTTCAGACCCTTCTTTTTCTTTTTCTCTTTCTCCCTTCCTTTTTTCTATTATCATCTGGTTGCCCGTGCCTACATGGATAGAAATTGATGCAAGTCTTGGCAGAAAATTGAATTTCAAAATAGTAACTCTATGTGAGCTAATTCCAATCGAGGTGGGTAGTGCCGTAGACATGGGCAAGCATTATGTCTCCAGTGGTCGCTTAAACTGAAGTATTTCAACCAAAGCCTGAGTTCTCTGTAACTTTTTCCGATAGCCTGTTCTTTTCTCGTGGTTCGAACTATTTTTTTTTACTCTTTATATGGTTCGTTTATCGCGTTTGATAACTATTAGTGATTAAGGTTACGTTGAGGTTTTTGATTTTTGGGTTCTAATATGTTCTTTCATTTCTGCAAATGGGTTTAATGTATGTGGTGGGGAATCCATAGTAGTGCTATTTTAACTTTTTTACTTGGTATTTACTGAGATTCCATAATCAAATTGATAGTTCTTTGTAACTAACTTAAAAGTTTAGTTAGGGAAATGCCGTAAGCATGAGTAATTATCTTTCGTGCCACTAAGAAGAGGATCACATACTACACACTAATGAATTGATTAAGTGTTTGAGCCACTAGCTAGTAAGTGCCATAGGTGCTTCGTTCTTTCCGATGTCTCGGAATATTACCCCAAGCGTAGGGTTTAATATGTCGATTGAAGCAAAATAATCCGGAAGACTGGGATCGTATCCAAGGGAATAATTATATGGCTTGGATGGATTTATAGATGCAAGTAAGGATTTCGGCTTTTAGGCAGCCAACCGAGTTTTACTTCAAGCGGTGGAGAAATTAAAAGGCTAAATTAACTTCGAATAAACTAGGGAAAAGAGAGGTTAGGTCTAGGAATTTCTAACGCCCATGACTCAAGCTAAATCTCACGTTTCACCCAATTACGCAATTTAAGATACTTACGCAAAGTTCTTAAACCGAAAGATAAGATGGTTTGAAAATCAAGCTAGCTCTAGAATTCATTTGGCAAACATCTCGAGCGACAGAGCTCTAAGCATCATGTGTGGTGAGTAGGCGATACTCTCACCTACACATGATCAAAGAAGTTAACACCTCGGCAATTTGACAAATAAACCCGAACCCCACATCAATTTTCAAACCAAAGATTAAAACTTTATTAGGTGAAAAATGTAATTTTTGCTCGAGCCATGGGGTGCTAGTCACCCTATGACCTAACCCTTAAAGACTACTCACACATATCTAGAGAGATAAGAGCAAGCAAAACTCTAGCTAACATAATTGAAAGACAACACTTGAATTAAACTAAAGATTAAGATAGATCGGGAGAAAAGCAACAACTTTAATTAAGGCGACAATATCAAAAAGTAACAACTAAAGGCAGAAATTAAAATATTCAAAGCTGAAAATTTAAGAACACTCAAGAACAATTTGAATTGCAAACAAATCTAATCCTAGATCTAGAAAATGTACTACTTAATCTATGCTACTTCTTTTTGGATCCAATTACATCACGCCTTTTATTCCGCGCTTGGAATATTCCCCAGATGCTCTGAAAATCCACTTCTAAGCCCCTCGGCATCGATGGCAACAGGCATAAACTGCGTCACTAAGGGGCTCGGCATCGATGTAACGTTATTCTTCCCATCGATGCCGAGCTGCTTAGGCCTGATTCCACTAACTGCTTCGGCATCGATGGATCTTCTCCCTTTACATCGATGCCCAGCTCAATAGCTTCAGGTCCAGCTTCAGCTTCAGCTTCACAGCTCCCAGCAACTTCCACAGCACCAAACAGCTTTCATAGCATCTTATTTTCATTCTCTAAAGTTAAGTAAAGATTTCATTTTAAACATTTCTTTTACCTTTTCTTTACTTTAATTTATTTAATGAAAATAAGGAAGTACCCCCCATTTGGAAACAATGACATTATCAGAATTTTGAGATTTCAATCCAATCAAAATGTTGACCCCCAGCTTTTAGTGTAAAACAGAAAACAACACACTTTTCTATCGAATATATGGCTCAAAACATGACCTTAATCTTTGAATAAAACCTTGAAAATTTGAAGTTGCTCTTAGAAAAATTCAAGAATCAATTACCGCCATTTTTTATCTCAAAAATCGATACTTTTTCGAAAAGTGATTTTTCCATACTTAGACAGTTTTTTAGGGGCCGATAGGGTCTTCATTGGTTCCTCGGGTACTCAGACACACTCGGGCCTTCCACGAAGTCAAAACATGCTTTATTCACATGATTTACCTGAAAATACTAAAAACAAACCTTACGAGTAAAAGCAGATAAAGATAACAAAATAAGCAATGAAATTAGACTAAATTAGAGACTTAGCGCACCCTATATTGCAATAACGGGTGCTTATCAATAGGCACGAACAATTCCAACTGAGGTGCGTAGTGCCGTAGACACGGACAAACATTACTAGTAAAATGAAATACAAAGCTTTTAGTACCCTTCATTAGACAATTAACTTCTTAAGATGATTGCTCCAAAAAGTATTATGCTTTCCAAAACTACTCTTCACTTATGTGAAATCTAATAGAGTTGACATGTTAATTAATCACTCCAATATTACCTTTATTGGGACAAAACGTATTTTCTCATCTCACTATAATTCGCTCTATAACTCCCCTTAGCCTGTAGAAAATCAGTTGGGTACATAAATACAGTAGGCAATTTAAATTTGAGGAACAAAGCTGCACTATGAACAACCCCAGTCACTTTGGGAACCCAATTGTAGAGAGACAGTTATAAAGAGAGAAAGGGCAGATGAAATAGATGGAATCATGATGGATGTGATTTGCAAAAAATAAATAAACTTGTAACCACATTTAAATCCTTTGACTTGGAATGATGTAAACTATGGTAATTTGAGGCTGTGGAGCCCGTTATGTAATCTTTTGAAATTCTTTGACGATCATGGAATGACTTGAAAAATCTTTTGAGTTCTTTATGTATGGTGGTTAGTCATATTTCAATTATGGAAAACATATTTGCGGAGTATTTATATTGGAAATCGAGGTGTGACACGTTGTATTTGATTCAAATAAGATTTTTTTGAATGACAAATATAGACTTCTTAGGAACATGATAGAAAAAGAGAGATGTTGGAAACAAAAATAAAAATAGCTATTGGCATTTAATCAAACAAAAAAAAAATAATGTACCAACTCTTTTGCGGTCAGTCAATTTGGATTTCCCACAATTAGCAGTGGATTCGGACTCTCAAAATTAGTCGAGGTGTGCACAAACTGTCCCAGACACCTAAATTATCAATCAAAAGCATTAAAAAAAACTTAGGGATGCTTAATTGGCCAATCGGCAAAATTAACCCATTTAACCCAATGCATTTTAATTTTTAACGGTTAGATTCACGTATGAAAACTCCTGTTTTTTTTTTCTTTTTTCTTTTCCACATGGTATAATTAGCACTTTAGCAGGGATTTACAGGGTGAGTTAAATTAGCACAAGAGAGTTCCTGCACTAGGTAGTGGAACCTGTACGAAAACCTCTAACTCACATCGCAAACACACACCCTAAGAGCATTCACAGTGGTATAATAAAAAATAAAATGTTGCTAAGGTTAGTAATATTTGCTCAAAAAAAAACTCACATTGAAATAATCAAACTTAGCAATCTCTTAGCAACTCATCAAATTTTGGCTTTTGGATAATCAAAACTAGCCCCCTTTTGCTAATAACCAAATTTGTCACTACATTTTTTCAATCAAGTACACCATCATTACATAAAAACCTTCTCTCTCTTTCATTTTCAACATGTTTATAAGAAAAATACTTTTAAAAAATGTTTTTTTTTGCAATAACAGTTTTTTTAAAACTTTTTTTTTGTAAAAACACTTTATTTTAAAACAATTTTTTTATTAAAACATTTTTTTTTTCAAAACTGTTTTGGAAAATTTGTTTTGTTGTCACAATTTTTAGATTTTTATAAGTTGAAAAGGTAGTATGACAAGTTTTGGTTATTCAATTTTGAGTGTACCGTTGTAGACCTCTACATCCGCAATGTAATAATCAAAAGTAAATAAACAAAACTTGCTACGTTAGCTTTTGATTATTCGTTTAGAAGGTTGCTAAAGTTATCAACGTGAAGTCCCATATTATTAATTTTGATTATTCAAATGCCCAAATTTGATTATTGGTTAGGAGATTGCTGATTTTGATTATTACAATGTGATCATTTTTTTAACACACATTACTAACTATAGTAATATTTTAATTTTGATTATTACATTATGGGATCCGGGGGCTGCTGTGCCTCATGGCATAGTACGCCTTACCCACACCCCTAAACTGTGCCGTTTTGCATAAAAAAAATTTTAAGTTATCAATTTGTAGTCATATGGAGCAGAAACGTGATTATGAGAGTTTTAGAGATAAAATTTAATTGTGTCTTTTTAGAATAATATGATCAGAATAATAAGATCTTCACACTAGTTTAAACTGATTAAAAATTGGAGCAGTTAATTTTTTAACTATATATTTTTAATATATAAACGTTCTATAAAAAATTAAGTGTTTCAATTTTTAATCTGTTTGAACAAGTGCGAAAATCTTATTATTCTTATCATATTATTCTAAAAAGGCATAATTAACTTTTGTCTTTAAGGTTGTAATAATCATGTTTCTGTTCCACAAGATTCTAAATAAAGAGCATGTACTTAATTATGAGAGTTATAGAGATAAAAGTTAATTATTATCCTTTAAAATAATATGTTCAGAATTATAAGATCTTCGTACTTATTCAAACGGATTAACAATTGGAGTACTTAATTTTTTTAGAACGTTTATATATTAAAAAATATGGTTAAAAATTAACTGCATCAATTTTCAATCAAGTTGAACCAGTGTGAAGATCTTATTAGTCTGATCATATTATTCTAAAGAGACATGATTAAATTTTATCTCTAAAACTATCATAATCACGATTCTGTTTCGTAAGATTGCAAATCGGTAACCTAAATTTTTTTTTAATGCAAAACGGCACAGTTTATGAGTATGGGTAGGGGTACCGTGTGGCATGAGGCACAGCATAGCCCCGGATCCTACGTTATGGATGCTCTAAGAATTAAAAATTTGAAAAACTACTGCTAGTATTACTTAACAAAAATAACCCTTTGATCTCTTTACCCTCTCTCTCTCTCTCTCTCTCTCACGGCCACACCCAACCCCCCCAACGGCAACACCCACAAAACCCTAACGCCAGAAACCCTCTGGCCTCTGCACACGCAACGCCCTCCTCTCTCCCTCTCCCTCTCCCTCTCCCTTGGAAACCACAAACTCAAGACCACCATTCCAAACTTCCATCCACCGCACACCACAATCTTCACGTTTATCTACTAGGGTTTTTTTTTTTTTCTGACTTAAACGCAAACTTTCTCGATTTCCCATCTCAACTCGCAACGGTAGCGATACTCTCTCTCTCTCTCTCTGTAGTTCTGATCCATCGATTCATCTTCCTGCCAAACGCGCAACGAATTCATATCGGCGGCTGTAGAAGCAGTAACGGGTGGAGAGATGCGTCAGCGCACTTCCTTCGAAGATCAGACGCCATCTCTCACGGCTCACCTTTTCAGAAAGCGGCTGCACTTGTTGATTCGGTTTGTTTATCTTCTCTGTCCATATTGAGCAATACTTCTTCGTTTCCGTACGCACACACATGTTATAAACGATGATTGTTCTTGGCAGGGGCTGACCCAAGGAGACCCGAATGCCCACGTCCCTGCACAAGGCTATAATAGTCTCACATATTATCACCATTTATCTACTTACATTAGGGTTTTTTTTTCCCTTAAACGTTGGTATAAATGTTATTTGATTATTTACCCTGTGTGCTTCTTGATTTTGTGTTGATTAATTAGTTTGTCCCATCTTGAAATTCTTGTGCTTCATAGCCACCTAATAGCTTGAGCTTTTGCGTTGGATAGAAATGTTGTTCGTGGTGGAAGATGAGTATAACCCCTCACCCACGGTGACAGACCCAAAAAGAAGTCATATGATGGTAGGCCCAAGAAAGGCTACACATGACAGACTGTGAAAGTGACAATATGTGAGGCCTCGCATTGCTTGGGTGTGGAATGGGTTATGACTTGATATTGTCCTGCAACCAAATTAAAAGATAGATTTATAAAAAGAGTGAAATCCCTAAATGGGAATACAAAGAGTGTAAAGTCTAAAATCAATTCCTTAAAAGTGATAAAAATTACAAAGTAAGAAGCCGTTATACCTATTTATAGACTCAAGAGGATGCTAAAATAAAATAAATACCCTCAATTATACTGCATTAGGTCTACCAATCTAAAAAACTGTTGTTGATACTTATGCCTGCTTTCTTGGGAGCAAAATGCTTCACGTAATGCTTTCACCTTTAAAAGCTTCGGGAAGAATATGTGTAGTTGGTTTGTATTGTTGTCCTTTGTGCTTATATATATGGTCTAATTCGCAAAGGAGCCTAAAGGTTTGACATTAGGTGCTTAATCACGCACTTAATGCCTTCAGCACAAATTTCTGTAATGGTACTTGGCTGTGTTGCATGTTTTAGCGAACTCATGTTCTTGGGTCAGTTGAAGGTCTTAAGAGTACTTTTACTAAAGGTTGATCACTTTGACTTTCTTTTTTTTTTTTTCCTCTGCCACAAACTTGAATTCAAGTTTCCCGCATTCGAAAAGCTGGTTATTTCTCATACGTGACAGATTATAGCTGGATAGAAATTTATGGGTTGTTTCCATAGAAACAGAAACTGCAAACCCCATCATTTTTTTTTAAAAATACTGCACTTACACCACTGGAATTGTCAGGATGATCTGATTAACTTGTATGTCCAAGTGGAAAGGTTGGATTATAAATTCCAGTTGAATTCCCACACATCACAGGTTGTCTCAAGGAATGATTGAACTTGAGTTCTTGAATGTACATCCCCTTTGTCTGGATGAGTTGCTGTTCTCCCTGCTATCTATGGTTGCATTGTGGATGTGGGGTCACTGGGGTGTATGCTGGCATGTAGTGCGTAAGGTCATCTATTTCTCTATTACTTAGTTTGAAAAAGTTGCTTAGCTGCTGCGTCTTGTAAAAACGGAAAAACCGCGGCAAAGAGCTTGGATACCATTGGATAACTCTCATTTCTTTTTCACTCTGCTTTTGAGCTGAGCTAGCAAGAAGACTTTTTGTTGTGGCCTATTAGGCTGAAGCCGCTGAACTAACCAAGGAATACATGGGAGTGAAGGGTCGATTCTTTTCGATGAACCTCTCCATAAATAATTCAGGTTTTGAGTGTTGACTAAATTTATCGTGTAAATAAGGGAGGTAATAACACACTTACTCCACCCTTGTTTCTCTGTAATTGACTATGATGCCCTTACAGCTCAGAGTTGGTACTTGTTCCTTTTTCTGGCACTTTCTTTGTACACTAGAATGACATCTCTTATGCATCTGTTCAGTTATATGTTGGGGATTTAACTTGACCAAAACCAATGTGGCTTTGAATACCCCGTCATTCATTGTAGGTTGGACAATTGCGTGAGGTATCCAATAGGACGAACAATGCAGAACTAAAATTGTTTCTGGAAGTGGAATTTGGCCAAATGTCTGCTTAATCTAGATCCATCTTTTTAAACTTTGGTTGCTCAAGTTGATTTTGGTAGACTTTTGTTTGGGTAAAGCCACATGAGATTCTAACATGCACATGGATTGGTGTGCACCAGAGGAGGAGATTCTTCTCTTTCTGAAATGTTATGACCCATTGAAAGAGGAGCTGCAGTGAACATTCTTTTCCTTGGATTGGTGTTGCGTGCAAATCCGAAGGCCTTTGATTCCCTCTTCACTTTTTCACTAACTTGGTGTCTTTACTGTTATCAGGTACGTTGGCCGGCTGTTTGTGAAGGCTAATGGCAGGCCAACAGAAGTATTGACATAGCTAAATGAGTTGGCTGGATTCACTCCTAATGAAAAAATTGAACTTTTTGAGGTGAGTGATGTCATAATAGTGGAATGAGTGCATTATTTCTTAGATCCTCACCTGGCCACAGGTTAGGATTTGGTTCAGGAAGCCATTCTAACACCTCTTTAATGTCTAGGAAATAAAAGTTGAACCTCTTGTCATGTGTGAACACATCGATAAGCTCACATGGTATGAACATGATTAATTGCATGCTATTTCTGCTTATACAATGACGTGTATGGCCATGTTCTAGTATTGCTTCCTTTTCGTTTTTGGATATATGCAAATCATACTGGTTGGAAGTAGATATTCACATGTTTCTTCTTCTAACCTTGTAGCTTGAAGATGGAGACATAATATGTTTTCTAAAATCCACTCCAGTTGAAAGTAGTGAACAATGCTGCTATCCTGACGTTCCTTCATTTCTTGAATATGTGCATAGTCGACAGGTAATATGTGTGCTATCTGATTGTGACTCCGACGACTTATGAACTACTATCCACATGAAGTTGTGAATGCTGTTTTTGCTTTCTCTTTTACTGAGGAATGGTAGTTGTCTTTATGCCCAGTGTTTCCCTACTATGAGGCATTGGTATGAATTTTGTGAGTTAGGCCCTATTCCAGAACACCTTCTTAAAAAATAATTACTTATTTCACATTTTCAAACTCAAAAATAATGTAAATGAAAAATAATTTTTTAATTTTTTTTACACCGTATTAAAGATCTCGATGAGATCTATCAAACAAGATCCATATTGATAGAAAAATTATTTGCATAAACACATGATTTTTGAGCTTGAAATTACCTTCTTAAAAAATAAGTACTTATTTATGTTTCCGGAACGGGGCCTTAGCTTAGGTGTTTGACATTTCAGTCTTAAACGGGCATGTGCAATCTGTTTGTTTTGAGTGTAACGTACCCATTGCAAAGTTCAAACGCTAGGCTGTGAGGAAAATATGTGCTATACCCGTGATTAAGAGCTATAGAAATCAATATGCACCCATATGGTGGGCATTTTCATGTCATGGCACTTGAGGGCATCAACTCTTAATATTTGAGTGTCACAAGCAGAAAGTCTTTTGAAGAAATTACGGGGACATTTGGTCATATTGCACAAGTGGCTGGCTTGGTGATTTTAGCTGCCCAATTTGCTTATGCGATGCTTGCTTGCATCACAATTTCTCAGGCCATGGCTAGAATGATCCATGCTCGGCGACTTTTAAAGGTTGCACATTCACTTTTTCCTTCCCCCCCTCTCCTCTCCTCTTTGCCCCTGACACAACCACCAAACCGCCCTAGAGGAAAATGGGTATTTTGTTCGATTTGTTGGTTTGGTGGACCTTTTGTCTTTTGGATCCAAATGAACACAAAAATAATGGTTGGCCGCAAAAATTTGTTCATTTTGATCACAAAACTTTGTTGACCACTGATTTTGTTGTATTTGTCGTTGATTTTCATCACAGTTTATTTTTAAAGTTTTATATCATGAATAAATTATAGTTGATTTTAGAGACAAGGTGAGGAATGAGACTAGGTTTTGGCTTAATGTTGGACCTCTCTGCCTACTACGAAGCTGCAATGTAAGATTTTTTTTCAAAAATAGGGTGCACATATGGTTAGATAAAAAATAGATTTAGGATTTTGTAGGATTGTATGACACAGAATCACAAGAATGGTAAGAAAACATTCTGTAGCAATAGTTGGGAAATAGGTACTAATTTGGGAACCTTTACTTCTAATTTTAAGGAGGTCATACGGATATGTTGATTCTTTATCAAGTGTAATTTTGTTTCGAGACTTTTGCCCATGTCATTTACTTTTTGCACTAAGTCTTTACTTGGAAGAATATTGTATACAAGTTTACTTGTTTAATTGTAAGAAATCTTATTTTAACGGAAACCTAACAAACAAGAAGACGATACAATTAAAGTAAACCCTTGACAAATTGTCTTTTTATAAACACGCATTGTTTTTAACATTGTAAAATGAATGTTTAATTCTCAAAAGGACAGTAGCCTTTCAATTTTTTTATGACAAAGGTCGATTATGTTGCTATCGATGTACAATCTTTGGTGTGCATGCACAACATCAACTTGAGGAGCCTAATAATATAAGAAAAGGTTCAGATCAAATCATCAGGCACTCATGATTAAAAAAAAAAAAATCATCAGGCACTCTCTTTCTCTCTCCCTAAACTTTCACCAACGATGGAGTTCACAACACATAAAGTGTGCCAAAACAATGAATCCCTTGTATTTCAAGATCTAAAACTGATTTCTGCTTCAGTAACATCTTACTATTTCTCTTAACATTCAGCGCAACGACTACATCTGGTGGGCTAGGGTCGGTCCTTTTAGTCTCAGCTTGGTGGTTCTGGTCTTATGGGTAAGTCTTGGTCTATACTTTTGTTAGTCTGTTTGAGTCTATTGTGTCCGTGTCCTGTTTTGTGTCCTTGTTGGTTATTGTTGTTCACTGCTGCTGGATCATTGCTGTCTCCTTCAACGAGACTACCTTTATGGCTTCATCCTTGGAGCTCTTCTTTTGATGAAGTTGGTCATGCTGCTGATGTCTACTGGTTATAATTTGAGGCTGATTTATCTTGGTACTGTGTTGGTGAAAACTTTTCTCACCATGGAGTGCCTGTGGCTGCTGGTTCTTCTATTGCTGCTGTTCCTGTTCCTGCTTCTCTGTTCTATCAGGGCATTATATAGTGATGATGCTATCCTTATATGCTTCATTATAGAGTGCTTTATGTGTAGTACTTGTCTGTTGCTGGAATGCCGATTCTGCTGTCTGTTGCTGCTGTTTGATCTTTGATGATTGCTGGTGATCTACAAGTGATGTTGCTATACTCCCCTGCCACTACTCAAACATTTGGTTCTGAATGCATGTTTACACTGTTAATAAAATAGGGCCATCAGATATGTGCAATTGACTAGATGTGATGGTTCAGTTTTCAAATTTGTTTCATATGTAGTTGGGGATACAGTTTTCTGTTTGTTCGAATTGCTTTGTCATCTTCGATTGGTGCAGCGTTTGAACACGTTAGCCTTTAGAGTCCTTGTGTAGTTCTGTTTTAAGGAGTTTTAGTTCAAAAAAAAAAAAATGGTAAGGCCTAGAGATGCTCTTAGACAGGGGATGAAAAGAGATGTAACTGAATACCTTTTGGTGCCTTTTGATTTTTGTTGTTGTAGTGTTATCCGTGGTGACCTTTTAACTTCACAATATTACATTTACAAAATCATTCGGACTTGGCCTTAAACTGGAAATCCAGTTCTTGCGCTACTGTTTGGTTCCTGAGAAAATTGAGAAAAGAAAGAAAGGATAAGGGTTTCATGTTCTGCTGTAGGAGTATTATTGAACTCCTAAGGTAAAGATTAAGAGCTCAATTTGACTCGGAGCTTTTCTTGTCCTTCTATTATTTTCGGAATTGATGTAAGAATAGATGACTGTGGAATAAATAAATTGATTCTGTGGAAAGGTAAAGATCAGACTGTGTGCGCTATGGTATTAATTTGATGACAGATTTCAGGTGATATCATAAAGACATTGAAGGAGAATGAGAATGAGTATACTTGGGGAAATGTGACTGTGAAACTTGCTGAGTCGTGTGGCTTTTGCTGGGGAGTTGAGCGGGCTGTACAGATTGCTTACAGGGCGAGAAAACATTTTGCCGAGGAGAAGATTTGGATAACCAACGAAATTATTCACAATCCCACAGTCAACAAGGTCTATAGTTTTCTACCCAAATTGACAGTACTGCTTATCCTTGGTTCATATTTGTTTGGTCTGTGGGCTTGCAACCTTGATCATTAGTTAACCACTTAGGTCTTGGCCAAAAGCATGAATCCGGTTCTTATACTGATGAACATTTAGCCATCTATCATTGGGCCATTTTTTGTATCTGTACTCTGAGTATCGCCTTACAGATCATACTATGTTCTGAAATATTGAATTTCTGGTTTATAAGTATTTATTTTTTGACAAGTTTTGATGCTGCTTTTATTTGATTTCTTTGTATAGACAAGCACAGTCCATGCTTATATACTCGGCCACATGGCCTGTAATATTGGTTGACTTGATACCCATTTTGCTAAGCATGTCTTTTATCTCTGTTATTATTAGAGAAGGGGGGTTGGAAAAGCCTTCTCTTTATGGTATTAAGGGTTCCCTTTCCTTATATCACCACTCATTGTAACTCTTAATCTTTTTGGTCATTAAAGAGATTGGAAGAAATGGAGGTGCAAAATATCCCTATTAATGATGGGAGCAAACAATTTGATGTTGTTGATAAGGGTGGTGTTGTGGTTTTGCCTGCTTTTGGAGCTGCGGTAGAGGAGATGATGGCCTTGAGCGATAAGAAAGTACAAATTGTTGATACAACTTGTCCATGGTTAATGAAGGTAAATTTTCAGTTGACTGAGCTGCTATTGGTTTGATATTTTTGCTTGTCGTTCTTTCTTAAAAGCTTTGTAGTCCCCAGTCTTTGAGATATGACATTCCTAATGTCTATGAAGGTCTGGAATACTGTTGAAAAGCACAAGAAGGGAGGGCAAACATCTATTATTCATGGGAAATATTCTCATGAGGAGACTATAGCAACTGCATCATTTGCAGGAAAGTATATCAGCATGAAGAACATGGCTGAGGTACTTTTATCGTGGCTGCTATTGTTCGTTGAGTTCTCTTTATTCAGATATTAAGCTGTCTTCGCTGTAAGATTTTTAATCTATATGAATTCTCAACTTAACAGATGCTCAAATTTGCAGTTACTAAGGGGTTTGATCCAAATACCGACTTGGTTAAGGTTGGTATTGCAAATCAAACTACATTGCTCAAGGGTGGAACTGAAGAGATAGGTTAGTTACATTTTTCACTATGTCATTCTATCATATCTGCCAACAGATTGCAAATTGTGGTTTCTGAGTTTGTTTTGTTGTTTCACAGGAAAATTAGCAGATAAGACAATGATGTGCAAGTACGGAGTGGAAAACGTCAATGAGCACTTCATAAGTTTCAATACGATCTGTGATGCCACTCAAGTATTTTCCCCCCTCTGATCTATTGATTTTTTTTTTTTCATTCTCATAACTAATGATTATTATACTAGACCATCAGATAACATACTGGGGTGCTCATTGTTATTCATCTTTCCATTATTATGTTTTGTCTTTTCCCTTCACTTGTTTGTGTTTTGTCATTAGAACTTAGCTTATCTAACAGTTTTTTTTTTTTCTTTTTCTGGGTGGTGTGCGTGTGCATTTCATTTTCAAAGCTCATTACTCTCAGAGAGAGGTTGAAGAGCCTTCTACTTACTGCTGATCCACATGTTTTTCATTTCTTATTTGCAACATGTTGAAGTTTTGTTTTGAAAACTGTTTCAGATTACAAAAGAAAAAACAAGCGCTTAAAATGTTTGTCTGGATTCCTTTTTTTATAAGAGAGTAAATAAATGCTTATCAAAAAAGAACATGAACCAGTTCTAGCCTTCTGGGTGTTTTTGGCCTTCATGAAGCCTCTTCTAATTAAATCTTGTCCATTTCAGGAGCGGCATGATGCTATGTATAAGCTGGTGGAGCAACAGCTGGATCTTATGTTAGTTATTGGGGGGTGGAACTCAAGTACCATGTCTCACTTGCAAGAAATTGCGGAGGATCGTGGAATTCCATCTTACTAGATTGACAGTGAGAAACTTTTCCCCTCTCCCCTAATAAGTTGCTATTTTGCTGTTCAAAGAAAAAAGAGATTGACAGTGAGAAGAGAGTCGGTTGTGGAAACAAAATATCACAAGTTGATGGTAGGTGCATGCCTAAAATTCCAATTTGCATGACAACCATAAACTACTACCTATATGTCCGTAATGAACTTTAGATCACTACCAAAACACAATCCACTTGACTGAAACCAATGATAAGATCTTGTTCTTGAATAAGCCACAGAGACTTTTGTGTTGGTGCTACGGTAATGCTAAATTAGTGCTATGTTCATTGCAATGAAGGGAGATTGGATGGGATCTGTCTAACTTTTTGGATTTGTGGCTATTGGACGGAAAATGCTTTATCGGGATACTGATTCTTTCAATCTCTTATTGGATGTGTGTGTGTATATATATTTTTTTCCGGCCCTTCTCTTTGATTCAAGATTTCATTGTATCTAGAATTAGCTGCCTCGATGTATCTTTTGTCGAGTTTTAATAAAATCTTTTTTGCTGATAAAAAGAGAGTACCGAAGTTGTAAAACACAAAAGGTGTGCCAAAATAGTGAATACATTAAATTGGAACATGTGAAATTGACCTTTTGCTATATCTCTACTATCATCACTACAAAAACAAAAAACACTCCTTGATACCAATTCAACCAGTGAGCTCGCGGAAACGTGTGAAGCACGAGCATTAGACTAGTAGTTAGAATGAAACAAGTTAATGTCTATATATGGTGAAGATGATATACAATAGAGACACTGCCAAATACAAAAGGAAAACTCTAGGAATACGTGGTATTTTCTGCTTGGGAAATTTTCTGAAGGCAAACCATTTTAAGAGTGATGGCATTTCTTGTTAGGATGTGGGGTCACTCAACACCACAACGATATGAGGAAAACTCCCTTAATATTATTTACACAATAATACAAGATGAAAAAACCTTTCTAAGAGAGCCACAACCGACTCTCCTCCGCTCCGATGAGCCACACCAGCTCACCGCACTCGACCTCATCCTCTCCCTCACATGGTTTTAGTCACACACCTCTCTGCTCTTACATACATCAATATATAGGCAAAAAGAAAACCCCAACACGCGTAAGGAAATAAGGTGGAGAGTTATCTTGTGCTTCGCGCACACCACCCCACTTGGGTGGAATCCCAACAATCATCCCCTTCCAACCAAGTGGGGTAATCGTCAATCGTCAAACCGTTCAACTACTCTAGCAAGCGCCTGTTATCATCACTACCAAAGTCAACGTCTCAGCTCCCCCTCACGGAGTACACGCCTGACTGAGTGTCTCCCTGGAAGACTAGTTCTCCGTAGCTGAATTTGCAGCGCTGTCCGGCTACAATATCGACATCTCCGCCGATATTTAGCACCCCCTCAACAGAGTGCTCGCATCCAAACCTGGATGCCTCCCATCTCCAACCTGAGATGTCCGCAACAGTCCATTTCTATCCGTGATCCTCCGCTACTTGACCGCCTACATCATACCCTGGGATGCCGTAATTCGCGTCCGCCAATCCACGAACGCCCGTGCCCAGTCACAAGACACAAAACCCAATTGAACCAGAATGCCCCCGATCATTATCAATCATCTCCTCAAACCATCGCTCTAGTGAGCGCCTGTGTCACTGCTAGCCATCATAAGTTTCACCACCTCCACATCGGAAGTGTGTATCCCAACTGATCAAGTGTCTCCTTGCTCAACGAGCTCATCCGCGATGGAATTCCTTGATCAACCTTTGATCTCTGCTAGTCTGCTCTGTCAATAGTCCGCCACTTTCCCGACCCTCTTGCCATTCTCTGTCATCTCATCCCGGGTCTTCTCCTGCCACTTGGTCCATCCTCTTTCCACTCTAGGCTTTTCCCTACAACCCTTGATCTCCGATATGGTGCCCCTAGTAAGCGCCTGTGTCATTACCTGATGAGCTCTCCAGCACCCCCAATCCGGGATACAACGCTCGAAAGAATGTATCTTTGCTCACTAGGTCTCCTGCGACTAATCACGACCTCCTAAGGCCGTCCGGAACAGATCACTCTGTTGCAACAAGCCTCCACACAACCCAAACCGCCTCCATATGCTCGATTCTTGCTCAACTAAGCAATAGCCCCACCCTAGGAGCCTACAATTAGAAAATGGAGCGCACGGTTGGATCCGGAAAGTTGAGATAGTCAAAATCGACTACTGACTCGCAAAAAACGGACTTCAAACGGCTCTGAAATCGCGAAAAACCATTATGGACCCATAGACTGTTGACTAGTTGACCGGTCAAACTTTGACCGTTGACCATTCACGTCAGTGTTGACCGACTGACGTGGCACCCGAAGTCCGTCCCCTCTGATGATGTGGCAAAAATTCAAATCTAATGGTCAATTTTTCCTTCTTAATCTAATGGTCGATATTGAATGGCATTCTAGTAAAATAAGTGAAAGTAGAGAGCATTTGTTAAAATCCATAAAGTGATCAATATTGTTAAATGCACAACTACTTGCCGAAGTGGAGAGTGAGTTTCACCTACCAATAAAGCATTTGCTTTATGGAGAGTGAGTTTCAGTTTTCCATGATGGTTGTACTTGATTGAGAAGATATGGGACCATTAAGTTTGGTTATTGGCAAAAGATTGCTAGTTTTGATTATCTAAAAGCCAAAATTTGATGAGTTGCTAAGAGGTTGCTAAGTTTGGTTATTACAATGTGAGCACACATTGCTTACTTTAGCAATCTTTTTTTTTGATTATTACATTGTGGATGCTCTTATTTGTCTTGGGGTCAGATTGTGGAGTGGTTAGATGCTCTGGTTCATATTTCGTTTGTATGCTATAGTTCTGTGGGTATGTCCTTGCTGCTTTTAGATATCATTGTGCCCATAAATTAGCAATTCTAGATATCATTGCTGCTGCCTGTGAGTTCCTATTTGTCTTGAGGTTTAAAGTTTTTATTTTTTTATTTTAACGAAGGGAAACTATTGCAATATATTTGACTGATGGATTTGCATATGATTCGATTGTGATTGTTGGTGTTGATTTTTGCAGAGAGGTAAGTTGGTTCTTTGGTTGGAAATTTCTTCACTTTAAGTGATTAATTGCAACAATTTTTATAGGGATTTCGAACCTTATTCTACCAGCATCAACAAAGCGGAGAAGGAAATAAAAAATGGCCAAGAAGGACGACGATTTGTGCGGTCATAATCTTTCTCCAGGCTGGATAAGGTAGTGTAGTTTAACTAAGCTTTGATTAGTGTTGTGGCATGTTCTTTGCCAAATCACTTTATAGAAAAGTTTCTATTATCCTTATACTTCTTTAGATATTGATAGGTGGAATTAGAACTTGAATATATGGAAACTAAAGATTTGGTCTATCTCTTACCATATGTATCAAGGAGTCTGACACTAGCTTAGCGGCACCCAACCAATAGGATCTTGTATATGATAAGCAAATTATGCCGGAGGAACAACCGCTGCAATGCAAGTATGGTTTCGAACTATTTGACTATTTTCTTCCTTTTTTTTTTGTGGGGGGGGGGGGGTGGTTGGTTTGTAACCGACTGTACTAACCATCGATGGTTTTGGCAACCAGGTGGCAAAGTGCAAGAAAATCATCAACCCAAACATATGCTCTTTATTTTGGTGTGTGATCATATTTATATCTTTTTTTTTCTTCAAATCGATCCTGAAATTCTTGTCTCTTGGCAATGTAATATCTTTTGTTAAATAATCTATGCAGGAATAGAGTGGAAACTTCTATTCATTAATGAACAACATCTAATGACTCGTTAAGCAATGAAATACCTTTTGGTTTTACATTAGCCAATAAGATGCTAATAATGAAGGAAATGAGATGATATTACTTAGATGCTAATAGAGAACCGTAAACCGACAACCAAGTACATTGTAGGATAAAGAATTCAACTTATATACAATAGCGAAAACTATAGCAATCAATAATCATTTTTTCAATGAAACTTGGCATTTGAACAAAGTGGAAGTTATGGAACTTGGACTATTATGTAGGGATCATGTTTACAAAGAAATTATTAGTTTATTTTCCCTTTTATACGCTTTGAGTTATTGTTCATGGAATCTATGGTTCAGAGTTGATTTGAATAATGATTGTGCATCTTTTTTGCATTAAGCATAAAGGAAACATTGCCACAAAAAGATAATATGCTTTCCATTCATAACTGAGGAGAACTTCTAAATATTTACTTGCTTTGATTGCCCTTTCATTCTATTGAATGCTAATCGAAATCAAATGGAGGTATTTGATGCAAGTGCCACAATTTATGGCTTTTTCCATCTCGAAAATTTTGACTTATGGGCCAAATAACTTTAAGTCTGAGGAAAGGTTTTTTTTTTTTGAACGGCAAGGCTGAGGAAAACTGATTTTTTAGGACCTTCATTTTCTTTATTTTTGGGTTTTTGCTTTCAGTATGAGGTTTTTTCCATCTTCATGTTTTTTGGCTTAGAAAGCCGAAGAAGATATCCAAAGAATAAATTATGTGGACCAGGTTCATTCTCAAAGACAACGAGTATCGACAAAGATTCGGAGTATTTTTCTCTCAACAATGAGTCTCTCTCTCTATCTTGGAGAATGTCACCTGGGATTTATCCCTACTCGTAATCCTCCGTTTCCCATCTTTTCCCTGATCTTGCTCTCTCTTTTCATCTCCTAGTTTCCTCTCACAGCAACTTCCTTTCTTTTCCCTACACACATTTCATCTGTCTCTCCTTTCCAGACTTAGATCTCTTTTTCTTCTCTTTTTCCTTATCCTCTTTTGCTCTTTTTTTACCTCTTCTTTCTTGTTCCAACCTTCTCTGTTAACTATGGAAGAACCAGAGATCATTAACCTAGATCCGAGCTACGATGATTCCTCTCTTAAATCTAAGTTCACTCTGGTGGGTAAGATTTTATCACCCAAAAGCCTCAACAAGAAGGGGGTGACTAACGTCATCGCTAAAGCCTGGAGAACCTCGGAGGGGGTTACAGTAGCAGCATGGGGGTACAACCTCTATGCATTCGGTTTCAAAGCAGAAGACGACGTAACCAAGATTATGTGCTTGAGCCCCTGGTCCATTTTGGGGTCTCATGGTTCTACGTAAATGGGATGCTCAAAAAACCCTAGAGGAGCTGGATTTCAACTTCAGCCCTTTTTGGGTACATTCCAAGGCCTTCCTTTGGGTTTCCTGAACACTCGTAGTGGGATGAAGATAGCGGAATCGCTTGGGGAGGTTATTGCTTTGAAGATCCAGACGGAAGAGGTAAACCTATGAGATTTATTTGAGTTAGAGTTTGGATAGACATCACCAAACCCCTAAAGAAGGGCTTCTATCTGAAGCGTCATCACGACGAGGATGTTTGGGTTAAGTTCAAATATGAACGGTTGTCGGACTATTGCTACGGCTGTGGAAGGGTCGGGCATACCATCAATGACTGTGGGGATAAGGGTGGTGTTAGGGATAACAAGTGGCCTTTCAATGATCTAAGAGCTGAGATCTCGTGGCTGGATACGATTCAGTTTGGTGATAGGGAACCAATTAAGCTGATTTACCCAGATAACAGGGGGGAGTTGATTGGAATAAGGTTACCGAGGGCGGCGCTTGTAGCTCTCAGCCTGAGAAGCGTGTAGAGGGACAAAATGGACAAATGGTGAGTACGAACGATCGTGGGAATTGCGCTCTTGGTGACATCGAGGCTGATTCTGGGGTAAGACAGGTGTCAATAACTGGGGAGAGAGCACGGGTGGAATACAGACAAACCAATCTGGTTCTTCAACGGTGGTGCCTTTGGAGAATATTCCTATTTCGAGGAACCCGAATATGTTTACTAATCAGGCTGCAGACTCGGTTGTTTTTCCTTTGTCTCACAAGCCCAAAGACATGGGCCAGCCTTACTTTGTTGAGGAACCGGATAGCCCAAAAGGCACGACGGACACTGTAGCTGATTTACCATGGAAGCCACCCAGCCCAAGCCATAGAGATGTGCGCCTCTCTCATATCTTTGATCGTTTACTCTGTCTTAAACGCAAGCACCCTGGGGATCATGAGTCTGAGGTAAGCTCCAAGAAGCAAAATCTAGCGATCATTTGGGAAGGCGGTTCTTCCAACTCGGAGGCAGGGGGTGCAACAGCTTCTCTGCCACTGACTCAAAGCTCAATTACTCCTGGCAGAAAGGCTCATAAAAGGGATAGCAAGAACATAGTTGTCAAGGGTTCAAAGCGATGTGGGCGTAAGAAGGTTGGGATTCCCATGAGCAGCATGGATTCAGGGCTAGTGGAGGTTAGTGTTTCTCAATCCCCTGATTACTCGGGTGAGCGGGTTCAACGTGATGTTTCTGTGGAAGAAATCCTCTCTGATGGTGATTCTTAAGTGCCTCTTCTCTCAACTCGGGCTCTGGTGGCTAGCACTAATCAGCCACGGGGTCAATGGTAATTCTCAGCCCGAATGTTCGGGGGATGGGGCAACCCCTGACATTCCAGATCTTACGAGGGTTGTGTACAACCCATCGTCCTCTAGTGGTGTTTCTCATGGAGACGAAAAATAAGAGAGATACCCTTGAAGGAATAAGGAGAAGGTTCCACTTCTTGAACGACTTCTATGTGGATCCTGTTGGTGTGTCTGGTGGACTTGCTTTATGGTGGAAAGATGAAGTTACTATAGATGTGAGGTACAGTTCAAAAAATCTCTTGCGTTGTGTTATTTCTTGGCCTTTGATTTCTTCCAACTGGTTATGTTCTTTTGTTTATGCTCCTCCAATTTGGCAGCAAAGAGTAGAATTTTGGGATTTGTTTGAGTCTATACACCGTGATAATTAGTATCCTTGGTTGTGCTTTGGTGATTTCAATGAAGCGGGCTCTATTTGGGAAAAACAAGGGGGCCAACCTTGTAAAGGTACAAGAATGGAAAAATTCCATGAGCTGATGTCAGATTGTGATTTAATAGATCTTGAATTCAAAGGGCCTGCTTATACTTGGACTAATAATCAGGGGGGTGAGTTCAATATTAGGGAAAGATTGGACAGAGCTATGGCAAATGTGGAATGGAGGAATTTGTAACCTCTGGCTCACGTTTTCCATGACCTTCTAGTGGGATCTGACCATTGCCCCCTTATCCTCAATTGTTGCATACCTCTTAAGAAAGTCCCTACAGCTTTAAATTTGAATCGATGTGGTGTACCATTGAGGAGTGTGGTGATGTTATTGCAAGTTCATGGAATTCCAGTTAGAGGAGTTCACCCCAGATTGCTTTAGTCCAGAGGCTCAAGCAATGTAAGGAGGCCCTCAAATCTTGGCTGAGATGGGTGAAATCAGGGCGAAGTGGAGCAAGTTCCAGCCAATCATAAATGACTCCTTTAGGTTGATATTCCTCACCGAACATCATGGGTAGAGAGAATGTATCTAGAGGATCATCCATAGCTAGTAGTTGATATGCATCTGGGATCCGATCCCATTCCCATTTGGGAACTTCTTGAACGGCTTCATTGTTTTCAGTTTGGATTTCGAACATCATGTACAAAGAAAGCCCATCGAGAGGCTCTGCCCGGGCATTTTCCCAATCAACCATCCATTCAGGCTCAAACGGTTGGCCATCCATATTCTGGAATTTAGCGGCTTTAAATTCTTCCTAATCGAAGATCAGGTCTCCCCATTTATCGTCCTATTCTTGAAGGAAGCAGATGGTGAACTCTTTAGGAATTACGACAATAGGTTTTGGTTCAGTATCAGGAATGTTGAAAAGGGTAGGATCAAAGTTCTGATGAGTTGGGTTATTTGTGAGAGTGATCTGATTGATACGGAAGGTGTTATGTGGTGACAAAGGGTTCGAGATGGTATTTGGCTTGTTTGGTGGAGGGTCTTCAATGACCTTATTGTCAATGAGGTTCTGAATCTGAAGACGAAGGCGAATACAGTTGTCTGTGGTATGACCAGGCATTTGGTGATACTCACAGTGGACATTGTGGTTGAGGTTAGGTAGGACAGTTTGGGGTGGTGTGAGTACTTTGATATCCCCGAACTCAACAAGTTTCTTGAGTAGCGCAGATCTGAGGGTGTTGAATTGAGAAAAGGTTTGGGTTTGAGGTTTAGGGTAGCTTGGTTTTTCAGCAATTTGGTTTACCTCTGCCAATTTAGCAGAAGTAGAGGTTCCCGCTTGATAGGTGTTGGTGTTTCCGAAAAGAACATTGTTGTTTCCGAAGTAGGGGCTTTTGGATTTTGAAACCTCCAAGGTGCCATCCCTCAGAGCTTCTTCCACAACCGATCCCGAGTCATAGAATGTCTTGAAGTTTGGAAATGCTTGAGATAGAACCATATATGGTGCAAAGGCGCTTGGCAAATTCTTCGTGATGATTCAAATTTGTTCCTTCAGGTTTTGTTTATTCTGCATCTGAGCAGCCTTAGCTCTCCAATGCTTCACATAGTCAGCAAAACTTTCATTGTCACCCATCTTAGTGTTATCCATTTCCCTTGTGGTCATTTTCTGGTCCACATTGAACTCATACTGAGCAATGAAGGCCATTCCTATGTCCTCCCAAGTCTTTCTTGGATGGTTCCAGAGTAAGAAACCACTGCAGCGCTTGGCCGGTCAGAGATTCATGGAATAGTTGAGCCATTCTCTTATATTATATATATAGAGTCCTGTTTTGGTCCGGGAGTCTGGTCAGGACTCCCGGACCAAAACTTCCATCCACACCCAACTAAATCCAATGGCTTGGAAATAAAATCCACCTCTTGGCTTCCCACGCGCTCCCCCAACACCCATCTTATTTTCCTTTTTCCTTTAAACGCGTAAACACAAGAGAGAGGAACGACGAACGAAGAAAGGAACGACGACGAACCAAACCCAAGCCCAGCGCACGACGACGACGAACACACCAAGGTATCTCTCTCACTCTCTATCTCTCGCTCTTTCTTTGTCGAATCTCGAATCTCGACGAAACCCGTGACCCTATTTCTTTCTTGCTGTAAAAGTAGAAACACGAAAAAGAAGAACAAGATTGAAGAGAAGATCGAAGAAGAAGAACTGGATAAACATAAGAACGAATGACGAACGATTGGTATCTTTCTCTCTCGATTTGTTTCGTACCAAAAATTTGGGCATAACGGTTCGAACCAATTGGGTATTAGGGCGCGCTCTCTCTCTCTGGCTCGTTCTCTCTCTCCCCATGTCGATTAGGGCTTTTTCCACGTCAATTAGGGCTATTTTTTTATTACTCGAAATTAGGGTTTTTTTTTTTTTTTTTTTTCGTTTGCTCGATTAGGGTAAAAGAAATCACATCCACGACGAAAGGCTCGAGTAATTCACCCAATCACTTCTGTTGTTTAATCATAAGAAATATGGACTAATCCACGACCAATGTTAATTTGTTTGGAATTCGCCAATGTTAATTTAAGCTCACGTTCTATCTTTTTCTCATACTTGAATTCATGTTCTAATATAGTAATCCATGTGACAGGATAAAAAATACTTTTACGTGATGCAATAGTTTATACTCTAGTTTATAAAAGAAACCACAACCACGACGAAATTAAGTGTGTTATCTGTGATTGCCTAAGTTGTTAATCATTTTCCTATTCTTAATTAGTGGGATTCAATTAGTTGATCCATGCGTGTCCCAATATAGCTAATGTTAGCGTAATAGGCATTTAAAGTGTGTGTCTCTGTGTGAATAAATGAGCAATGGTATTCACCAAGAAGTCCTCTTTAAACAATTTCACCAACACTGTACATCTCAACAAAATAAAACCTTCTGTACCTGCCAAAGATTTTATAATCTGAACCTACCAAAAAGCTAATGGTTGGCAGAGTTATGTTAATTTTCTTGATAAGTATTACATCAGCCGACCATTGCATATATCTCTTCATCCTTTAAAAATGAAGCCTTCACTTCTAGTTCTTAATTTTTCAAGTCCTTAATCCTTTAGATGGATCTTGTGATACATGGTACTTGGTGTTCCTTGTTAACTTTGTTCTAGTTTCTTCTTCCTGAATGCTCCATCGACCAAGAGGTCATTGTGACCAAACAAGAGTTTAGCTGTTAAATGATGCACTCCATATTCAGCATACCAGAATGGTGGTGTGAAGATAGTTAGCTAATATCATGGTTGTGTTGCAGATTGAAAAAAAATAGAACAAGAAGATAGTGTGAGCATCAATCCAACCCCCTTGTTTCGCCCACCACCACCAAGGTATCTCTCTCTGCCTCTCTACTTATATAGATATGGATAGGCATAAGAAATGATTTGGTGTAGTTATTGATTCTTCTTTTGGTTTCTTAGCTCTTCGCAAGATGTTAGGTTGAACGACGACGACGACGATGACATGTTCAACAATGATGATGAATGTAAGTGTTTATAAAAAAAAAAAAGAAAAGGGCTGTGTGCATATACTTGTGGTCTTTATTTTTATAGCTTTGTTCATATTATGAGTTAGTTGTGTTTCAGGATGTGTAAACCAAGGTTGACAAGATGGCGACGTGCGGAGATAGAGATGGAGGAAATGGCAAGGCGAGGTTGACTGCCCTTGTAGATCGCTTGGAGATGTTGGTTTTGTAATGGGATGTTCAATGCCCTTGTAGACCTCTTTGTAGTGTGGTGGATTTTTTTGTATTCTTGAATGTTAGTAGAGTAGGAATTGTGCTATTTACAATCTTGAAAACAGGGGACGACATTAATGTAATATGGAGCTAGATGGGGATAAGCTATTTGAACGTTAATGTAATCTGTATTTATTTTCTGAATTGCATTTTGTTGGGCGGTGTGTTTGATTGGTTGATTTTATTGTATTCTTAAATGATAGAATCTGGAAAACAGGTGATATAGCTATGTGATCAATCTGAAAAACAGGGGACGAGAGAGGCATGTCTGAAAAACAGGGGATAAATTTTACAAGTGATGACTGAAAAAACAAGGAAGGCATTTGCAGTCCTACTACAGAGCTACAGATCTGCAATGGTCATACAAAAGCAATTTAAAGGAAGGATTGAGAGGAAAAGGATTGCTGCTTATCCATTCTCAGTATCCCAGCGGACTCCAATAAAACTATGGATAAAAACTTAAGTACATAGAACTACGACAAGTATTTATACACCAAAATACCAAAATAGAACTGCTGCCTATTGTAAGGGAGCAGTTGTAACATATTTCATATCATTTACATAGAGGTGTAAAATGGGTTGGGCCGGCACGGGCACGGCACGAGCACGACACGTTTGAAGGAAGCACGACAAAGGCAGATTAATCCTAGCATGGCACAGGAACGACACGGTCTTAGTGGGCATGTGGCACGGGCACGGGCACGGAAGTGAGTGGGAACGACACGGGCATGGCACGAAAGTTGGCCTGGTATGGCACGACACGACAAGGTCTTAGACGGGCATGACACGGGAGTGGGATGGGGCACGAGTCACGACACGGCATGACACGGTTCTAGCCATGCATGGCACGGCACGCCACGGGCACGCGACACAGTATGGGCACGAAAGTGAGGGGGAACGACACGAGTACGGCACGGAAGTTGGCCTAGCACGGCACGGGCACGACTCGGAAGTGGGATGAGGCACGAGTCACGACACTGTTCTAGCCAGGAACGACACGAGTTATGGAAAAACCAAAAAAAATATATGTTATTTAATAAACAGTAAAGCCTCGTCTTGCTGTGCACAGTAGGCTTTTTCTTTCGCCTCGGGTCGCAAAAAGACGATCGGAACCGCTCATTTTGTTCAAAATACGTCGTTTAAGGTCTCTGTAAAAAATGAGCTTTGTTCGATACCATTAGAGGCGTTAACAAAAAACCCAAAATCACTTCAGAATTTAGCGAGAAGAAAAAGCCTGCTGAGCACAGCTTGCTGTGCACGTAGCACAACTCTTTAATAAATAAGGGATTTCATATTATAGTTTACTTTATTTCTGTATATTTTTTGATAACTCAATAATTTATTAATCTTTTCCTTTTATTTAAGTAAAATAAGGTTTTAAAATATTTTATATGATTAAGAAATTTAAAGATTTAAAAAAAATACATAGAAAATAAATAAGGAAAAAAACTAATTTAAAAGAAAATAGTTTTAAAAAATAATCTCTATGGGGTTTGAACCCAAGTCCTTAGGAACTTGATGCACATCTCAAACCATTAAAACCAACAATCTTTTTGTGCTTATAATTAGAACAAGTAATATATATTATATAATTCTATTCTATAAAACGGGTTTTTTGTACGCTAGCCACACGATTGCTACACAAGTAGGACGATCCATACAGTTCATTTTGTTGTTCTTGGTTTTTTAATCACTCTTGCAAATTTTCGGGTCTATCGAGTTTTGGAAGCCCTTTCATCGGGACGTAAATTAATTAATAGGAAATTTTTTTTTTATGTGCGATCAAGTATATATCGATAACCAATTACTTCATTTTTTGCACGAATGATATAATCACTCCCACACGAAAGATAGACGGTTCCGATTTTCAAAAAATAGCTCCAGCGTTATAGGACTTTAACGCCTTTGAAAGCATTGAATGTGTTCTGATCATGTGGTTTCCGACATCCGATTATCATCTATTTAGGGGAGAATGATAAATTTGATAAGATCTTGAATCGTAACGGTTTAGATCGAGCGTTTGAAAAAATGAGTCTTCAGCTACCTGTCAAATCTATACATCCAACTTATCTGGTTCTAAACCAATGTATTCCACTATAGTCCAATGTACACTAGCCACACGATTGCGACACTAGTATGATGATCCATACTGTTCATTTTGTTGTTTTTGGTGTTTTAATCACTTCACAAATTTTCGAGTCCATCGGGGTTTTGGAAACCATTTCATCGGGACGTAGATTCATTAATAGAAATTTTTTTGTTATGTGCGATCAAGTATATAATGATAACCAATTTACTTCATTTTTTGCACGAATGTTATAATCACTCCCACATAAAAGATAGTTCATTTTGCTAGCACGACTCAAATTAGAATTGAAATATTGAATACTACGGTCTACAAATGTAAGAACATTAGAGGTCCACACTGGGCACCGGAATGTGTGTTTTTTGGGAAGAAGGTTTTTTAGACGAAAATCGGTTGCCGATTTGTGATGTGTATACGAAAATCGATGGCACAACACGGCATGGCACGGCACGACACACGACTAAGTAAACGGGCCGACACGGCATGACCCAACAAAAAGGTACAGCACGACATGACCTGACAAAAAAAGGCACGGTATGACGTGGCATGATTAATTAATCGGGCACGGCATGACACGACACGGTTTGAAAAAGACAGGGCCCGACAAAGCAAAATGGCTCACCACGGCATGGCACGGCACGCCATGGCACGATGAAGTAAACAGGCATGGCATGACACGAAGCACAGTTGGCACGGAAGTAGAATAGCACGACAGGCACGTTTGATACCCCTACATTTACGGCAGGCATTTCAAGTTCCTCATGTTCGGAACAACTACTACATTCTTCGTAAACCACACAACAATGCATACAACTTATATAATCAAGCATTTCATTTTGTAGTCAAACACTTGAGCTTCAGCTTCTTGTAATTTTTTTGTCAGCTTCTCGTTCTTTATTCTCAACACTTTATTATCTCTCGTAATTTATTCCACCTCTTTGGTCAACATTGAAATTTTCAAAAAATTACATTAGTAAAAAATGTATGGAATAAATTATCAATAACCAAAAAAAAAGCATATTACTTTACAGTTAGTTTATACGACCTAATCGAATTTGCTAAGGAACCTAATCAATTTTTTCACAAAAGTAAAAAACTAATCGAATTTGCTATGGAACCGTTGGATGCAAAGCATTTTTTGGATATGTGTCCAAAGCATTAATTTTCATACGCATAATTATTCCAGACCCTCCACACCGTAAAAAAATAGAAAGAAAGAAAGTTAGATTCTAATGGGTGAGCTCTTTTGCTTGTGAAGAGAGGCCTCTGTCTTCTAATGTGGTGGGTTCAATTCATTTAATCCTTTGAGGTAAAAAAATGTGAGGAAACTTTGGTGCTACAGGGGCTGATAAAAAATGGTGAGCCATACATGGATAACTACACCCCCTGCCGGACTGGACAGCCAATTTCATCCACATAGTGATGGATTAGTGGGGGTTCCTCCAAAACCCACTAGCGATTGTCTATAATCAGAGCAACAACTATAAAAGAACATACTTTTTACAGATTTTTTGCAGCAAACAAAAATAGACGAGGCATAGAGAAAATCATAGCTACTGATTAGGAGAACTGAGCGGTGCGAGATCCGAATTACTTTCAATTATCAAGACCATAAACCTGCCAAATGAATTCGCACATAAAGAATGAGTGAAGCATTTTGTCGAACACGAATAAGACAGTTAATTGTAACTGTTGAAGATTCTGTTGAACTCATTGAAGAAAAAAAACAATACCACCAACATAGTAGCAAAAAGAAGTGCCACACACAAAAAAAAAGTTGACAAAGAAAACAATTGTTCACTATTAGAGCAGGGTTTTACATCCATAAGGGCTGCACGTACTCGGATACCCAGACAGTGTGTTGTGTGCCCCAAAAGACCATTGCCTTTGCGATAGTGATTCTACTGTCTTCGCCAAAAAGAAGATCAATGCAAGAATCAATTCATGGTAGTGGCTTGATTTGTCATTCTTTGTAGTTAAAAAGTTCACAAAGTTTGTGATCAAGAGGGGACCTATGTACGAAGCAATTGTAGATCCTATAAAGATTCCAAGAAATAAAACTGTGTAAAAGTCTGTTAAGAAAAAATTGAAAAATAAGCACGATTTTGAAGCGAAACATAAGAGTAAGGGAAAAAAAGAGAGACATACCTGCAATGACGCCGTTTATGGTCAGCGGTCTCCAGAAAAAAGCCCTACCAGATGGAAAGGGCAGGGGTGGGGCGGTGGTTGACAGTGAAGCAGCTCTGTGAAAAAGCCCTAAATTTGAGATTCGAAAAAAGCCCTAATTTTGAATTCAATCAAAAAACCCCTAATCCGTCAACAACAATAAAAAAAAAACCCTAATTTTGGGTTTCAAGATTCCTGGGGTTCACACACGGGCTTCATCTGAACAGCCCTAATCGACATGGAAAAAGCCCTAATCGACATGGGGAGATAGAGAACGACCCAGAGAGAGAGAGAGAGAGAGAGAGAGAGAGAGTAATATTTTTTGTTCTAAACAAAAAAAAAAAACTTAAATCTGTAATGATAATCTGAGTTCAGATCGACAGGGAAATAGCGAGAGATAGAGAGTGAGAGAAAAACCTTGGTGTGTTCTTCGTCATCGTCATGCATTGGGGGCTCAATCGTCGCCTGGTTCGTCATTCTGCGTCGTCTCTCTCTCTCTCTCTCTCTCTCTTTACGCATCTGAAGGTCTCAGGAAAATGAGAAGGGAGTGCGTCGGTGTAGATGGAATGGAATCCAACGGCTTTTGAGGGAGGTGCGGATGGAAGCCCTGGTCCAAGAGTCCTGACCAGAATAGGACTCTCTCTCTCTCTCTCTCTATATATATATATATATATAAAAGATCATTTTTCTTTCATACTAGGAGATAGGGATGGCCATCTCGGTCGACCCGTCCGAATCCGATTTGTTATCCGTTTTGAACGGATCATGGATTTTTTCGGATATCGGAGCGGATTCGGATTTTTTTTAAAAAAAATTTCGGAGATCGGATCAGTTTTGGAGGTAAGTTTGCCTCCGATCCGAATGCCCGACTAACCTCTTATTGTTTACCTATTAGGATTATAAGTTCTAACCACAAAAACAAACACTCCCAGGACCCAGCTTTACAGCTTTAGTGCCGACTTCACCCCACCATCCACCCCAGTCGATCCGACGATCTCCCTTCCCAATCGACATCGAGTGTCGACCAGGGTAAAATCTCTCTCTCTCTCTCTCTCTCTCTCGATCTATTAGGGGTTATTTCTTAATGGCGATGCCCCCTCCTCACTCGAGATCTCCAACTCCAACCGGACCAACCCCACGCTCTTCAAGGTATATTGAACGTCACGAAACAGGTAACAGGTTCGTTGATCGGGTCCGTTCTTGCGTTTCTTTGAAAATCGAAAACCATTCTTCAATCTAACTCTCTGTTTCTCGATTTGTAGGTTTGAGACTGTGAATTTATACTTATGTGGTAGAAATTGCAATGTTTACCCACAGTGTAACATCTTTGTTGGTTTTTAGGGTTAGTTATTGTAGGGATCTACATTATATATAAGCTTATGTGGTCCAGGAATAGGGTAGAAAGGCATGTTATGTATTGGCTTTCTTTGATTATCCAACACTTGATATATGCTTTTTCTGTTATACATGGAAGTTATGGAGACTAACAAAAATGGGATGAGTAGTTTTGGTTTGTGAAAAAAGCTCAGGAAGATTGTTGTAGTGGTGTTGTTTGTACTCTGAGTTTAGATGAGTAGTTTTTGAAGTTCACCAACTGCTTTATCATTCCATGTATACATATGCATATCCTGCTGCAACACTACTTTAAATGCATGTAATCTTATGTTTATAAAATCTTTTATATTTTTTAATATGTAGTGTGCCAATTCGGGAAAGTAACTCTATTTCAACTGAAGTTAAATCGAATGAGGCACAATTACCAACACTTGATAGTTCACAAGCAGAAACTGAGTCAAATCTCTCTACAAATAAACCATAAGAACTTAGGTATACTTCTGATGGTGATAAAATATTGTCAAAAGCTAAATGTAGTAGCATAGTTTGGGAGCATTTTCAGAAAATAAAAACTAAGGTCACTGGTGTAGAAAAAACAAGGTGCTTGTATTTTTTTGTAAGAAAAAGTTTGTTGGGGATAGTGGGAGTGGAAAAACACATTTAAAAGATCATACTAATTCTTGTTACATGAAAAAAGCGATTGATAGCAAGCAGAAGTTTATAACACCTAGTCTTTTGATGGGGGAGGGCAAAAAGGCCAACATTCAATCATACAGCTATGATCCAGAAGTTGCTAGGAAATAACTAGCTTACATGATAATAATGCATGAGTACCCTCTAAGCATGGTAGAACATGCTGGGTTTAGGAGATTTTGCCATGCTTTACAACCTGTGTTTCATGTGATTTCTCGGAACACTGTGAAGAGGGACATTTTTAAGATATATAATGTTGAGAAGCTGAAGACAATGAGGCTTATGGAAAGAAACAAAAGTAGAGTTTCCTTGATTACGGATATGTGGACATCTATCTGTAAGAAAAGAGGGTTCATGGTTATCACGGCGCACATCAACGATGATTCTTGGAATATACAAAGCCGCATTCTAAGGTAATTTTAATTTTATGCAAGTTGAGTGTTATTGTCATTGTTATTGTACATTCATACTTAATATATAGTAACTATTTTATTTAGGTTAGTGTATGTCCCATGTCCACACATGACGGAAGCATTGTGTTAGGTGTTGATGGATAACTTTTTGGAGTAGAATATTGATAGAAAATTGTCTACTTTGACAGTTGACAATTGTACTACCAATGATGCAATGATTGATTTGTTGGTAGAAAAACTTGGAGGTGATCATATAAGGTGTAAGAGTTTGTTTCATGTGCAATGTGTTGCCCACATTCTTAACTTGATTGTGAAATATGGTTTGGATGTCATTAAGTCTTCCATTGTGAAGGTTAGGGATAATGTTGCTTATTGGATAGCAACTCAAAAGAGAGGAGACATTTGAAGGTGCAGCTCGTCAATTGGGAATTACTTATGGTAAAAATTTGTCTCTTGATTGTCCTACAAGGTAGAATTCCACCTTTTTGAAACTTCAAACTGCTATAAAATATAGGAATGCTTTGGTCAGTTAAAACTCAAGGATTCGCAATATAAAAATTGTCCAAATGATGATGATTGGAACTTGGCTGAAGATATATGTGAGAGATTGGAAACATTCTACAAGGTCACTTTGTTGTTTAGTGGGATTACCTATCCTACTTCCAATTTATTTTTTCCAGATTTGTGTGATATTAAAGTTAGATTGTCAGAGTGGGTCTGTTGTGGGATTGATATAGTGGAGGAAATGGCCTTAAAATATGCTTGAAAAATATGACAAGTATTGGGATAATACACATGAATTTTTGGCAGTTGTAGTCGTGCTGGACCCAAGGTTCAAGTTGTCCTTGATTGAGTACTACTATAAAAAAATTTATGGAGAGCATGGTGTTGGGATGGCGGAGGACATTAAAAGAAGGTGTTATAACTTGCTTTCGTTGTACCCAGGTAAATCTTCAAGCAAGGATCGTAGTGAATCTTTAAGCAAGGCTCCACCCTCTACCTATTTGAGGGATAGGACTTCTCTCTCTGACTATCTTGATCAACAAAAGAAAACTAAAACTGTGCATGTAAAGTCAGAATTAGATCGTTATTTGAAGGAGGAGCAGTTACCAATGTGTGATGATTTTGATATATTGGCATGGTGGAAATCTAATTGTTTAAAGTATCCTGTTTTGCAAGCCATAGCTAGGGATGTGTTGACCGTGCCTGTGTCTACTGTTGCATCGGAGTCCTCTTTTAGCACTAGTGGTAGCGTGGTGGTGAATCCAATTCGTAATAGACTTCACCCGAAGACTTTGGAAACCTTAATGTGTACTCAAAGTTGGTTGGCAGCTTTGGGGAATGAAGGTAATTTTAATAATCTTTTCTTCTTTTTCATACTATATTTTTTTTTGTCTTTGCTAATAATATAATATGTTATAACAATGATTGTTCTTAATTAAATCTTATTTTTCTTCAAGTAGAGATTCCAACTATCAATGATGAGAATATGGATGTTGATGACTATACGTCTGATGTGACAACTGTTTGTGGGCAACGTGCCCTTTAAAAAGGATTCCGTTCCTTTTTAAATATCGAATAGAGGGAGCGCTAAGTGGGACGAGCGCTTCGTATTTTAGAGAGTCGCCACTTGGGTTTGAAGGTCCGAAACCCAAGAAACCGAATTCGAAGCGTCTACCGCGCTGTTTGATTTGAAAAAGGTGAAGGCACCAGTTCGTTATAACCATATTTGGGTTCGAGAGCCAGGTTACGAGATGTCACACCCTCGATTTTTAACATAAATATAAAGGGTTTTCACAAATAAATCCTCACAATATTTCATACGAAACCTAAAAGATTACCGTACTTTCATTCCCATAATTATGCTTCTAAGTCCATTAGATTTTAAAATATTGCATTGTCGGCTCAACGGCCCCAAATTAACATAAGTGTCAAGTCTCAAAAGAGTTAAGAGTTTACAAATATTTCATAATCAAAGAATTGTAACTTGAGTTACAAATATATCTTTCAAAATAAATTTACAAGGATAAATAAGTAATTCATTTGGTTAACTTTCAAAAAGGTTGTGTAGACACCCCAATCTGATTTTCCGATCGTTTTATTTATTTATTTCTTTTCAGTTTCTTGTTCCCCCGATGATGAATCAGGTCGCGAACATTATTGAATGAAATGGCTTGAGTTTGGTGTGTGTGGAACCCATCCCTGACCCCGAAGCCTTTAAACCCAAACCTTGACTAAGGGTTTGACTCTCGCGCGACTCACTGAGTCATTCGCGCGATGCTCTACTTGCCAGGTGGTGGTCAAAGTCAAACTTTGACTGATTGACCATCGCGGGGAAGATAGAACCCTTGCGCGACGGTCTCACTCCATCGCGCGACGGTCGACACCTGTCATATCCAGCTAGATTTTGTGATGATGAGGCGTCTGCAGGTGCATGTGACCCCGTTCCATCGACTGAACGGCGTTTGCAGGGACACCTTTGCACCATCTAATCCCCCACTCTCCCATCAACTTTGCACCCTACTTCTCTACCAAGTAAGTGCAGCCAGCATTGTTGGCTGGCTGCATTGCCTTGCATCACCACCAACAAGCCTCCCTTTCTCCTATAAATAACCCCCATGGTTCTTCTTCCAAAGGGTTACCGAAAAATCACTCAAAAGAAGAGCAAGAACTACAACCTTGATCTATCCTCTACCAAAGCCATTACCACATTCTCATTTACTAAAGCCACACCGTTTCATTCAAGCCATATTCAAATCATTCAAGCAAAGGTATAATTTTCAGCCTTTACTGTTTTGATCCCTGAGGGGGGCTGACAGGGCCAGGGCTGATAATCAATATCAGTCTTGGTCCCAAAGCCAGCAAATTTACAAGCTACTGAGGACAGAAGAACCCACGCGCGAGATACCCACTCTGTCGCGCGATGGTTTTCCGTTTGTGTGATAAGGTTCTCGTGGGGATGGGATTCTTATTCTTGTCAATTTATATAGTTTCATGTTTCCCTGCCTAACAATACCTAGTATATCCCACTGTTTTGCATGTTAAAAATCAGTAGGTTAGTTCAGTTTCTTTCCTGTTCATTTTGGAATGCCCCTGGGTAGCTTCTGAATATGTCTCAGAACCCAGGCATGCAAAGCAATTCCTGGAAGTCTAGTCAGAACACTCGCGCGATGATATGACTCCATCGCGCGATGGTTCAGCCATTTCCAGTGATTGCCCTTGCATGGGCAGCTAGGTTCTCAGCCTCTATTTTAATACCCTCATTGTTTAAGGGTTGTTTATTGCTCCAGTTGATCCTGATTGTAGTAATGTTTTACTTACAATACCTATAAACTGCTTGGTTTGATCCTGGGTGTGCACTGGTCCTTCCAGAGCCCAGAAGAAGATAAAATTCAACCTAATGATGAGATGTCAACACTCGCGCGATGGTTTGAGTGTATCGCGTGATAGTTTGCTTGCATGCATAATTCCCGTGCATACAGGTTGGCCACTGTTCGCAATAAATTTAAAACCATCGTACTGTTTTGGCATCCCGAAATCAGCGTTGAATGTTATCTTATTTATTCTTCACCGTTTCATGTATTCATGTCAAACATCTATCACATCCTGTAAATTGCTACAGTTTTTAACCCCCAATTAACTGTTCCCCGTCCTAATTGGCTAGAAATTGATTAATAAAATGGAATCGCCAAAACAACCATTTTCACAAATGCTTTAGTAGAGATCGATCTCCGGATTGGGCGAGAGGGATGCCATAAAACCCTTCTCCTCTCGTAACCTGGCTCCCGAACCCAGATATGGTTATGACGGACTGGTTCCTTAACTTTTTCAAATCAAACAGCGCGGCAAGTGCTTCGAAATTCGATTCCTTGGGTGTCGGACCTTCAAACCCGAGTGGCGACTCTGTATTTTTCGCGAGCGCTTATCGTCCAGCTTAAAAGCGCTCCTGCGAACCGGCAGCATCTCTTCTCTCTCAAAGAGGTGGGAGGGAACGAAATCCTTTCTTGCCAAGGAAAGAGAGAGGAAAGAGTCGGGCAAACCGCATTTGCCCACAGTGTGTCCATACTCCAAGCACTCCATGCATGCAAGCTACTGTTCTGAATTAGCACCTAAAAATGATATAACGCTTGAGCTACACTAGCTCAGTAGAAAAGTCTATGCAAACTCTATATGCAAATGAGCAATAGAGAAAAACAAATGATAGAAATCCAATGACAACAGAGATAAGCATAACTATCAAGATCATGTATCCGACTATTGCCAATCCACCTTCTCGGGCGGTACCACATTCTTTCCCATTTCTCATTCAATCATCGTCGAACCCTTTATCATGCGATGAAGTATGCACCAAACGCGATGAGACTCAACAAGCGAACAAGAAATACAAGAGGGGTTACCAAAATGAACCGACTAATTTAGATTTCGGGGTTTTGGACATCTTAGAGATAACCCTAACCTTTCACACGTCAACTAAAACCAACATTTAAGCTCATATCAATCCAACAAACTACAACAACTATTCAACCATTTAATAACTTTTCCAATGAATACCACAAACAACTTCCTCATTCCATACCATTCATCATAGAGCCTAATTTTATAAAACCTTCCTTTTAATTTCCGAAACAATTTAGAGAAAACTCAAGACCAGTATAGGCAGAGCTCCGTTGATTCGGGCGAAATACCAAACTCCGTTGATTTGTGCCAAAATACCGAAAACCGTTAATTCGCTCAAGAATACCGGAGGATTCTCTTTAAAATCCTTTAATCAAACCAAAACCCTTTTATTTACTTCATAAACCAATTACATGTTGTTAAGAGCCTGAGCTAAAGCTCATGTCAGGCACTTACTCGATAACGAGCCCTGAAGAGAAATGATATGAGCAATTTGCTCCTGCTAGGCATTTACTCATTCAAGAGCCCTGAAAGTATATGATAAAAGCATTTAGCTCCTGCAAGGCATTTTACTCATTTAAGAGCCCTAAAAGTATACGATATGAGCATTTAGCTCCTGCCAGGCATTTACTCATTCAAAAGCCCTGAAAGTTCTCTTTGTATCCATTTGTCATCCATTGTCATTCCATTTCCCATTCATAAACATCAAGTTGTTCAATCGAATCCCTATCTAATCGATCACATTGTATCACAAGACCAATAATCTACCATATCACATATAATCAAATACACACGTCATCGTCGTACCTCTAAGTACACCCCCGTACCTTCATATACCACATATTGACCCTCAACTAGACCCTGCGATGCCCGGTCTTCTAGTTTCTATACGTGGAGTCCGTAAGTCATACGCTAAAGGAGTCTAAAAGATTCTACGAGTCGAGAGAACACGAATTGCAATTCTACTCATTGGATCACTAGACATGCTCATGTGTATCGTTCGTGTTTTAACATGCAGTAACTTACATTTCACATTTCTTAACTCAACGAGTTCATTTAAGTTCATCGGATACCACTCTAATGTGAAACGAGTAACACTCTCCAAGACACTTGAAAGAATGCATAAACAAACCCATTAGAGTCGATGAGAAGCTCCAAAAAGTGATTTAGGAGAACATAGGAAAAACAACTAAAAGACACTATTCCTACCGGTAGGTGCATGAGTCCTACCGGTAGATGAGAAAGATTTGGCACTTGACCTACCAGTAGGTGAAGGGTTCCTATCGATAGAAGCTGAAAACAGAATGGCCAACATCTCGAATGTAAAACTCTTGTACTTGACCTACCGGTAGAAGAAAAGTGCCTACCTGCAGGTGAATGGGCTTTTGAGCAGCTTTTGAGTTGCTGCAGTACTTTTGAGCTGATTAGCTAAAAATTTCTCACTTGTCCTACTGGTAGGGGAAGCACGTTTTTTGGCGATTTTGACTGGATTTTAAGATTTTGATCTAAACTCAATAACAACCAATACAAGCTCCCAGATGGCACAAGAACACTCAAATAACATATAAAGAGAGGTAAAATTCCCTACCTCGAGTATCCAAGCCGAAATTGAAGAGATTGAGCAAGCCCTAGCTTCCGAAATCTAAACCGAGCTAAATACACCGAACCGAGCGCTATCCAATGCGATACGAGCCCCAATATGAAAGTAAAAGATGGAATTGATGTTGATTGTTTGGGGTTTTGACTGATTGAATGAGAGAGTGAGAGATAGAGGGAGCTGAGAGAAAGTCGGTAAAGAGAGGGTGAGAGAAAAAGGATGAAGTGAGGGAAAATTATTCTCCTGCCACACACACCGCACTCTCATATACACACACCTCACACACTTTGCCATAGCACCCAAAACTTTCAATTCTTTCACTTTAACCCCTAATTTCATACAAACACATCTTTCACATTAGAATATACATTATTCTCAGTTATAAACATGGAAACTAGGGAATTTAAATACGGGTCTTTACACGATAGGGGAAGGGCTTTAAGGCACCCTGGCCTCTCGCCCAATCCGGAGATCGGTTTTTACCTAGGCATTTGCGAAAACGTTTGCGATTCCGTTTGATTAATTAATTCTTTAGCCAATTAGGGCAGAGAAAAGTTTAATGAGGATTAAAGCTATAATATGATTTGCAGGATGTGATAGATAGCATGGATGCAAAAGCAGTAAATAGGATAAAGGCCAGGTTCTGTTTAACAGAGCAAACCCAACGCACTGTATTGAATTGACGTGCACAAGAAAGAAATCTATATGCACTGATCCAGTTCACGCGCATCACTGCATGTGATTCAAACCTATGCGCGTGCATCACACGCGCGTGTTTGCTCTACTCACAGTCTCTGTTTTTACCCTTTATTGGGCTCTGGAAGGACCAGTGCACACCCAGGATAAACTAATCAGTTATAGGCAGTTACTATGCAGTTCTAATCAGTTTAAAGGTTGAAAAAAGCCCTATAAATTAACAAAACACCCCAAAAATAGTATGGAGATAAAATAGCGGCCTAAGGCCAAGTTATCCATGCAAGGTCACTCACTGGTCAGAGACAGACCGGCGAGCGCATAAGGCGCCCCGGCACGTGCGTGTCTAAACCATTTAACGAGTATTTGGTTTACATATTTTCGAGTCCTGGAACATATCCAGAATGATCCCAGAGGTACTCCACAGCCGCAGATATGAATATTGAACTAAAATTAACAGTTTAGTCTAAAGAAAGCAGTAAACTAGTTATTAACAGTGATCTATATACAAAGGAGAACATAAATCAGTAAGACACCAATCCCCATGCATATCCGCGTGCGCAGCCATAGAGTGGCGCATGCGTACATGAGATCAACGCGCGTTGGTTCTCACCACTACAGTTTTTGAAACCTTACTAGCTTTAGGGCCAGGACTGGTATTGATTACCAGTCTTGACCCTGCCAGCCCCCTTCAGGGATTAGAACAGAAGTAGGTATGCGATACCTTTGATTTTGGGTTTGAAAGAGTATTTGAGCTTTGATATTTGAAGGCTCGATTGAGGGGTTAGATGTTTGATGATTGAAGAACAAGGTGGTTGTGCTTGATTGAGGTGTTTGAACAAGCTATGTTCTTGAGGGTGTATCTCTCTTTTTTTTTGGAAAGAAGAAACAAGGTTGGTGTAACACTTTTGAAGTTTGTATCTCTATTTTTGGAACCCCTTTAATGGAAGAACCAAAGGGGGTATATATAGGAGGAGAGGTGGGTAGATATGGTGCAAAGAGAGGAGTTTAGTCAGTCCACGAGGCTGGCTTTGGATTGCATTGGTGGCCAAGTTTCCTCCTCAAGAAAGGTTGGTGGAACAGGCATTACCAACCCGCACGGGTCAACGGTCAAGTTTTGACTGTTGACCACCACCTGGCAGTTTAACCCCCGCGTGCAGGTCCAAAACCCACGCGCACGAGTCAAACCAACACACGTGTTGGTCAAAGGCCAAGCTTTAACTGTTGACTAACACCTGCCAATTTAACCCGCGCACGCTGGTTCCTAACCAACGCGTGCTAGTAGGGTTTTTGACTTTTTGAAGTAGCTTAGGATTAGGTTAGGTATAAGGGTTTTGCAAACATTCAAAGCTCAAACATTTGACATTCCCGAGGGTGTTCTTGATCCGTTTCATCATCGAGGAATCAAATACCATAAGTAAACTAATCTGGAAGCCCATATTGGGATAGCTACACTGTTGATGATTGATCAGGTTATGGGTAAGTTGTTTCATTTGTACTGCGAAAAGTTTTACACTTGTGCTAGCTTTATCTCTTAGCCCTTATATGCTAAAAAGTTTTACACTTGTAGTGACAGAGTTCAGGAAAATAAGGATTTGATTTGTCTAATTTGGTAAAACGAAAGTGTGAGCCAGCCTCAAATAGGAGACCATACCTATTGGTGCTCTCCCTTAACAAATTAGAATAGATTATGTTCAGTTTGTTGCTTAGAATATAATGATGATTGATGATATCTGCTACTTTTATAGCAGTAAGGAGGGATTGAATTGTTATGAATGCATCTCCTTGAAAAGAAAGTATGGCTTTTCCCTTGTGGACTTGCAGTTCATTGTTCTAGTATTGATTGGTTCCATCAAATTTTTTGTATTTCCAGTTCGACTTTACATGGGTTCGATTTGTACTGCGAATATACTACGAAACACATTTAATATACTTAGAGTTAAGGGGTAATGAAAAATCTATCTTGATCCTTGGAGTTCAAGCTAGGGTGGATAAAATGGAGTTTTCGAAAGTGGAGCTTGGTGGCGGCAACGGTACATGCGGTGTTCGTTTTCTTCCTCTTTTCTTCTTTTCCAGTCACTCTTCTCTCCTTCCCGGAAAATTAGAAGAACAACAAACAAACAAAAAGGAAAAGAAAGTGGACAACAATCTATTAATGCTCCCTCCCTCCCGGCAAAAATAAGAAAAAAGAAAAAAAGAAGAAGAAGAAGAAGATAGTGGAGGATGATGGTGATGACCCCTCTCTCTCTCTCTCACACACACACATACACTTGTTGTCTCCCGAAAAAAAAATAATGGGAATGGGGGAGGTTTTGATTTCTTTAGGGGAGTAACATAGAGACGTGAGAGTGTTGGAGGATAAGGGTGGAGGTGATGGAGTGTGGGAGGGAAGTGAAGGTTTAGTTCCAATAGGATTCTAGCTTGGGTTTAGATATGAAGGATAATGGATGAATGTATATCTCTAAAGATAATATATTTCGTATATGATTTTCAAAGTAATATCAATTATTCACACAATGATGTATTTTAATTAATCAATCTAACTTATTATTGAATTAGTATTTAATATTTAATATTTCAAATATGTTTTAAAAAAAAAAATTGGTCAAAAATCCGGATCGTTACAAGCACAACTACGTCTAGCCCACTAGTTTAGAAGAATTATATTGTGCTCCCTATAGGTCTACGTTACGGCAATACATCATTCGCAAATTAATCATTCATAAAATGCATGGGGCGTGCTAGTAGTGTCATAGAATCTCAAAACTATACCTTTAATTCCCTCATCAATGAACCTTGTTTCCAACTCATCCATTCTCCGTAACAATGGCTGTGTTCGTTTGTTCATTTTGTTTTATTTTAGTTTTGTTTTCCAATAATTACTCTACTTCTTTCTCCAATCATTATCCTATTTTTTCAATTATTACTTTCCCATCTCTCATTACCCTTATTTTTAATCATTACTCATATCTTCAATCATTACCCTATTTCTCTCTTCACCCACTACCAAAACTAAATTAAACTAAACTCTCAACCAAATAAAGCCAATATCATCTAATTGCTAAGCATCACTTTTCTTTATCCGGTCTCTCCACCTTAGACACTTTCCTTCTTCTTTTTCACTACGTTTAAAAGCAATATAATCCTCTTTGCGTCCCCTTGTGAAAGCCTCCTTCCTTTGCCTATGTTCAACAATGGTCATAGAAGACATTAATAGGCATCTTTTATATATATATTACTTTCAAAAAAAACATTGATCCTCTCTACGCCTTTATAAGTACTTGGGTATGAGTGTTTTGAATAGTGATTTGAAATTTAGATTGTTTGATTGATGGCTATGGTGTTGGTAGAATGGAGGAGAGAAAAGAGAAAGACATTGACTTACAAGCATAGTAAGGGGCCGGAGAAAATTGTGAAGAAGAAGAAATAACCAAATAATTAGTTTTAGACTCACTCTTCCTAAATTTTGGGTATTTTTTTTCTTGTTTTTTGAATTTTTTTTATATTCACGTTATATTTTTTTGAATTACTTATTCGTCTCGATAAAAGAAGTCTATAAAGTAAAAAATAATGACCAAAAGTAATTTTTTTTTCTAAAGATGAAAAAATACTATACAGCTAGTACTTTTGTCTATAGTGTCATTTTATACGAATTTTTTTCAATTTCAATTCACATTATTATATTTTTTTGATTCTCTCACTCGTCATGATTAATAATTATTTTAAAAAAATACTACTGTACGAGAAACTAAACTAAGAGTTCTGTAAAAAAATATACCGAAAAAATACCGGACCAAAAAATTAACAAGAATGGTCCTGCATGCATAGCTATCCGAAGAAGATTGATCGTCGGTAAATTTTCTGAACTTTATTGGACAACATAGTGTGAACCCAACTGTTTTTGGAGGGGGAAGTAGTAAAATTTTCCAAATTATTGGGTATCCACCCTAATTAAGGACTCCCGGGAAAGATCGAAGTAATAAATCTTTAGAGCTCGTTTCAGAACACTTTTTTAAAAAATAACTACTCATTTCACATTTTTAAACTAAAAAATAATGTCAATAAAAAATAATTTTTTTGATTTTTTTTGCGCTCAAACAAGATTAATATTGCATATTTTTAGATTATATATATAATTTAAAATCAGCTTGAAATTCCCTTGTATTCGATTTTGCCAACAAAACAAAATCCACGAGTCCGGTCTGGCCCTAGGGAGAGAGAGAAAGAGAGAGAGGGGTCACCGGAAAAGTGATGGTGTTGCAAACCTACGAGATCAATTCGGCCGGAGGTTAAGGGGAGAAGACAAAGCTGTTCAAAGAAAAGAGGGAGAAGACATAGGCGAGATTGGGTGTGGCTTGGCCTTTTAGTTTTTGGTGTGACATACACGTGTCATTGTTTGAGGATTGGGACAGGCAGAGTCGGACAGAAGATCCCGTAGTTCACCGTAGTTCTCCTTCTCTCCTCTCTCCCCCCCCCCCCCCCCCCCCCCCCCCCCCCCCCCCCCCCCCCCCCCCCCTCTCTCTCTCCCGATCCATCCTCCTCACCAGCTTCATCTCTCTCAATTCCTTCCTCATTGGGAACAAACGCTGATTCGGATCGACTGGTACTCGCACAGATCCAACTCACCCCATATCTCCGGTAAATCACCATCTCTCGCTCTCTCTCTCTCTCTCTCTCTCTCTCTGCATATCTACAGACCTCGTACATGTACCGGTATTCAATACCTTCGTGCATGTACGCAAACCTATGCTGGTTCTGAAATGTTTAGCCTCGTGTTTTCTTTGCAGTTACCCGACTACCGGTGACCCGATTGGTTGGTTATGGGATTCTTCGACGGGTTACCAATTTCCCGAGAAAAAGCGGTGCGTACATTTCTCCAAATTCTATAGAATTTGAAATAGTTACCTCATCTCAGATTTTGATGTGCGAAAGGTATTCTTTGTGATTAGAACTGAATTTGTGATTCAAGCTTAGGGTGGTATTGACAGGTACTGCCACTGTTCCAGATCTAAAAGACACCTTGATGTTTTTTCTGATACTCAGTTGCCAGGCCAGCTTTCGCGCACCTAGACTAATCTTGGGAGACCAATCCCACTGCCCACTTGCGGGGTTGCTCTGTATGGACTGACCCTAAAGGATTTGATATCACCTAAGGGGTTTCATGGGTTTCGAACATGAGACCCTAGGAGAGAGAAAACCCCTAGTCTTGACCACTAGGCCAACCCCTTGGGGTTAGAAGTCACCTTGATTTAGTTGTCCTAATTCAGCTTATTCCCCCATTTGGATATCAGAATGATAAAACTCGCATTGTCATTCAATAATTTAGGTGAACGGCCATTCATTTTTGGAAAAAACCAAAAACTACCTTAGTACTCATCATGGAGAGAATAATAATAACAGCTTTTCCCAAATTATTTTCAGTCCTTGCTATTTTTGTTGTACTTCATAAGCTGATAGATTTCTATGTTGTCTTTCTTTGTTTTTTTGGGGTAGTGTTTACTGATACTTGTTTTGTTCTTTTACCCCAACTTAGTATTTGAGGGAAGAGCTTTCGAGGATAGATGAGAGCTGGTCTGCTGCCCGTTTCGATTCTTTACCTCACGTTGTCCATATTTTGACATCAAAAGACCGGGAAGGCGAAGTCCTAGTTTTGAAGGAGCAGAGCGATGTTGTTGAGGAAGTTGTGGACGAAGTGGTGCATGCTTATCATAGTGGCTTCAACAAAGCAATTCAAAATTATTCCCAGGTTTCCCAACTGTTTTTCCCATTTACTTCCTTTTTCCCTGAAAAATAGCACACTTCTTCTGTTCATTTTTATTGAGCGTCATTCGACTACTATGCGATGGGAAGAATGATCTTAAGTATTTTTTCATACTGTCTTGTTTTCTATGCTTATCACAGTTGCTGCGCTAATTGAAATGTTCCATTTTGAGTAACTTATAGTCTTATATGAAGCCTCGGACGTTATAAACAAGTTGATTCAAATTTATGTACTTGTAAGGGCAGGGATAGATTGAGTCCCTACTTTAGAGTCTCCATGTTGAAGGAAAATGCGCAAACTATTTTCTCATTATGTATAAAAGTTTGTTAACTTTTGTGTTTCTTTAATGTAAAAATTCACAATTGGGAGGTTAGTGACGATTCTTGTCAAGATCAACAACTAATTGTTTCTTCCTAATCATGGGGCTGGATATTGTGGTTTTTGCGCTTACAGCTTTGTATTTCTTGCATGATTGATTATAAATTTTGTTGTATTTCCCATGGCACTTATAGACAATCGCCTACCAGTTGGCAAAGACAAAAACAAGAGAGCTCCAATTAATGGGTTAATTAAAGTAGCGCAATTGATTTTATTGGGAAAACCTAATGGACCCTGACTTATTGCTCACCTTTTATATTTACTCAGAGGCTTAATGTGTATATGCCTTTTGTCTTTACACATGGGCGTAATGTGTACCTTTTTTTTTTTTTTTTTAAATCTAGGATATGCACAAGTTGACAACTTTTGGAGGGGATTCTAGTTTTCAAATCTATTGTTTAGGAATCATTGTTGAAAACCTTAATGCTGCTTCTAAAAACTTATCATTGTTGACACTATAGATTTCAGTTCAACCGCGACATACATTAGCAAAATTGCATTCTCACTGAGGATTCAGTCCTTGCCTTCCATTAAATTGTGAGGTGCAACTCTATTCAGTTATGAACTTCAATCCGTTCAAATTAGGACATCTCCTTCTAAGTCAAATAACTCTTTTAACGCAATACTCCATTGGTTTCTTTTTGTCATTTTTTTTTGGTAGTATTACCCCACTAGTCTAACTCGTGAAAAAACCCATCCACTGCGATTGAGTTTTGCAGACAAGAAAGTTGTGCTGAAAATTATTTGTATTTCAAAAATATCATCTTGTAGTTGTCTCAACCTCAAGGGTGCATACCTAGTACCTACTAAACAAATGATTACGTAAAAATCTCAAGGCTATAAAGTTCTATTTCACAATAGTTTTTGGCAATTGACATCTCCATTTTGGGGATATGTGTGGTAGTTTTTATTTGGAAGATAGTTAATTGTTTTATCTTGTTAACTTATAGTTTCTATCTTAATATTCTTGGTTCCGAGAATCCCAATTAGGAAAGTATTTCCTTATATGGTATTGGTGACAGGTGAACCAATCTAGACATCATTAAGTGCCTAGAAAGTTAGACGATAATTGGCAGGCAGTTAGGGAGAAATGAAATTGTTTTCACTGATTGCTTGCGCGCTTAGAATCAGGGCAATGGAGAAACTGTGATTGATAATAATTATTTTTAAGATGTCATCAACTCGGCTATTACTAGGCTTCCTGTGATTTTCGCTTGACCAATAGACATGGCGTAATAACTTGGTGTGATCACAGTTTTAATCTGATCTGTTTTAGCTTTTGACCTTTTCTGTTTAACCTGGCGTGATCACATGCCAATTAGTGGCTATGATTCTATATTTATTTAAATTCCAAAAATAGATAATGAAACAATCAAAACATTGGTGCTTATGCGGTGAGGCGGTCATGGAATTGACTTAGTGATGGTCATTTCACAACATATGGTCACTTGACTCCCAAATTCCAATTGTGGCGCATATCCCCTTCTTTAGTCATTTCTACTTGAAGACGTATTCTGTTGAATAAACCACTATTGACTCTGAAGATCTGATAAAATCGAATGGCAAATTGAATATGGACAAATTCTGACATGCTTGATCTAATCCACTTGATGGTGCCTAGGCATCAATATCTAGGACTTTATTGCTTCAAGGATCAAGCCTACTTTTCCTTAGATAAGATTTCGATGTGCAAGTTTCTTATAGTTAATTGAAGCCCAATAGGGGAGGGCATTCGAGGAGTTCCCATATTGGAAGTTGTTGGATTTACTGGACTCATCACTAGCTTTGCATTGGGCTGATGTCATATGGATGTCTCGAGATGGATACATTCCTAAGTGGCAAACGCTTCAGTTGCTTGTATTTGTTTTTCTATTTATGTTTTAGAGATTTCTGGTACATTTCTTTCGTCTTCCTGTTCTTTCCATCAGTGGTATTGAATGGTAAATGTTCCCGCTATACATAATGGAAGTGGAAGTATTGTGTAGTAGATGTGTTAGGATGGCACATCTTATTGGAACAACACCTCTGTCTCCTGTCTTTGTAAATCTCACTTTGGGTTGGTTTTTTTTATGTTTAACTAGCATTCATTAAGTAATAAAAGGCTCCCCTTCTCTCTCTAGCATCCTTTTTACCTTTTTCTCTTTTGACTTTCTATTCTTTGAGGCTTTGAGAAGGTTATGGCTGGCTTTGTAATGATTAACAAATTTGTCCAGATTTTGAGGTTATTTAGTGAATCTGCCGAAAGTGTAGCTGTCTTAAAGGTTGATTTGGCTGAGGCAAAGAAGGTTCTTGGTGCCCGTAACAAGCAGTTACATCAGTTATGGTACCGGTCAGTTACTTTGCGTCACATAATCTCCCTGTTAGATCAAATTGAGGGAATAGCGAAGGTTTGTTTGTCAGATCTCTGATTGTTACTAGCACTGTTTTTGTTTGCAACATTCAATTTCTACATGATTCTTGTAACGTTTTGCAGTCTTCTTATTCTCATAGGTTTGTGCTATGGATATATCCATCCTAAGTTTACTCACAGAATGAATGTAACTAGGTGATGTATCAGAGGAATGTAGTTTAAAGTTGATGACCTCCCCCCCTTTGGAATATTTCGTTGCTAGTGCTCTGGCATTCTGGCAAAGAACTAAAAGGACCAAAGAAAGGACAAAAAGTTCCCAGTCGCTTTGGGAACACGATTTACGGATGCTTGATCCAATTAATGATCATTGCTCAATAGCTTTTGATTTTCTTCTGGTCACATAAGCATACTGTTGGAAGAATTCCCATATTGCTGATTATTATTTTTCTGTTCTGATGTATCTTTGAACATAGCTCTTCATCTATTGAGATCCTATGAGAGCAATTAAATTTGGAGGCATATTGGCCACTGGATCCATGAGGTGCAATAATTTATGGAGGCAAATTGGCAGACCCACGATTTAGTGTTTAGAATATATTTAGTCTTTCAAAGAACGTGGTTATTCTAAATGTGCTGCCTTTCATAATGGAAGAAACGTAAGAATTTATTTGTTGCTTCTTTTCTGGGATATGTAACACTGTAACCGATAGGTTTTGGGGGGGGGGGGGGGGGGGGGGGGGGTTTTCAATTTGTGTTCCGATTCCGACTGAACTCATCAAGGAACCGATGTCAGTTTGGTCGGGTTTTTTTGGTGAACCAGAAATATGAGCCTAATTTGAACAAACACAGTAAAAAAAAACTAATGAAAAGAACCCATACTCCTTCGCTGAGTGAACCCATTTCTCTCGCTCTCTCTCTAGGAAACCCTAGTTAACCCATTTCTCCAAATTCGCAGGAAACTAGCACAAGGAATAGATAAAGAAACGAGTGGGGAAAAAAAGCTTGACAAGAACAAAATCATATGCTAACCAATTAAAAAACGTAGTGAGAGACTTTTTTTATATTTTTGCAAGTAACAAATTACTAGAAAACACAGTGCTAGGGAACTTTTTTTGCTTTTGTTTTCCTTTTGACTTTGGCTGAGAATAGAGTCGTCATCGGTGTACTCGTCCTTGTCAACCGCATACACAGCATCCTCAATGAACTGACGGATGCCACTATTCTTCCTCTTCTGTCCACTGCTGGTCTTATTTCATTCCTGACCTTGGGTTCTTTAACTTCATCTAAGATGCAGCAGGAGCAAGGAGGAGGACGCTGGCGGTCTTATTTCAGATTTGGGGAAGGACGGACGGCATTGATCGTATTTTGGTGTAAAATATTCGAAGCACATAATTTTTTGGTTCGGTTTGGGTAAAAAATTACTAGAACGCGAAACGGAACTGAACACCGAAAAGACCTATACCGAAAATCGAAATTGACGGAACCCTACTTTGGATGGACCAAACCCCGGTTTTTTTGGTTGGTTTGGTTTTTTTGGGTAATGGTTTCACTCCTAACATAAGTAATTCCTAAAGGAAAAAAAAGAAAGAGAAAGTATACCAAGGTATTTCCTTCTGAAGATGCTATCTCGTCTTGAACATACGGTGTTAAAGTCATCCATACTTGCTGTGGAAGGATTGAACACTTAACTTTGTGCCAGACTGCCAGTCCTCCGTGAGGATAGGCTGCAATCAACTTTGAGCCATTATTAACCTGCTCTTGTATTATTGCCCCACGTTGATTTCTTTAGACACTTGCTTGAATAGTTAGACTCGCTTACACTGGATATGAATCCTAATTGTTTTCTTAAACAGTCACTGTTCACCTAAAGAGGAGATCCTTTTTCTTTCTCACAGACCAACTGCTTAGCTGTTTTGGATGCTTTCATGAATTCACCCCGATCATTTCACTTTACTGCTAGTACTGTAACTGTGCAGAACCTATTTGATGCTGCAACGTGGTGCATCTGAATATTTTTGATCGACTTTGTTTAATTGCCTTAGGTTCCAGCTCGTATTGAGCAACTCATTGCTGAGAAGCAGCTATATGCAGCTGTACAATTACATGTTCAATCAACATTGATGCTTGAGAGGGAGGGTCTTCAAACGGTTGGTTCTCTCTCTCTCTCTCTCCCTCCCTCCCTCTCTCTTTAAATAATTCCACTTTTGTGTTGAGGGATCTTTGATAAAACCTTCAATAACTCATTGACTTCCAAAATTGAGGTTACTGGCCCAAGTTCTGATATTCTGTTGTACAGTTTAAGTCCCAGTACATCCTACGTCAGTTCAATGGACCATGATTAATTGGGCGCTTGATATCTGAAAAGTGATTATATTAGCTTAGCTGTACCCGATGTTTCTCCTCACTTCATGGAAATAATATTTTTACCTTTGTCGTTCTTTTAGAACCTAGTTCTCGAGTGTCAATACAAGGACGCTCATCTATACACATTCCAATTCTCCAAAAGCTCCATTGTTGGTTTTCTGGACGGACTTTGAAGAATTGTCTCATCAGTAATTTAAAAAGCTGCTTTTGTTTGCTATCTATGAGCAATCCTAATCCTGGTTGATCTGGCCTAGGTTGGTGCTCTTCAAGATGTTCGGTCTGAATTGACAAAGTTGAGAGGAGTACTATTCTATAAAGTTTTGGAGGATTTGCATGCTCATCTTTACAATAAGGGTGAATACAGGTATTTCTACGTTCTGTATAAATTTGTCTAATTGTCTGCCAATTCAAATGCAGTCCTCGTCCTTCTACAATGTGCTTATGTTTAGGCAAGGGATGATTAGGATTGGTGTCTTGGTATTATGATTGTAGAGTTGTTTAAAGGGTAGATTTGGTTATTGGGTCATCTTCTATCCGTAATAAGTTTCTGGGTTTTCTCGTGCTGCTTAATTACTAAGCACATGACTACGGAGTTTACTTCAGTTAATTTGTTTCGAAAACTGTGAAGTATTTCTTCTTGATCCTCTATGCTCTCTCTATATCTGTCTCTGTGCCTGGATGAATTTAAGGCCTCAATTTGTGACATTTCAATTTAAAAATTAGTATTGATGCTTTCATCAGTGCTCTCTTTTTCTGAAATGTGTATTTTTTATTATTCTGAAGTCGGATTACTTTTTTTGCAGCATAGTGTCCTCAAGAATAAATGAAAGGGATGATGAAGTGCCGACTACCACAGCTGTTACATTTTCAATAAACAATTCACAACCTTTCTCTCGAAGAACCCGGTTACTCAAAGTTGACAATCAGAATGGTTCTTATGGAGATGGATCTTATAGACCTAGTTCTGTTGATGGAAGGTAAGAAGGTGGCATATTTCTGAAATTGGAAGCTGCGACTCATTTTAGTACTAATTTAACTGCTGGTCATTCTCTCACTTAGTGTTTTACCTTCATGCCAGAGTCACTCGCGGTAATCGAGTATATTCCCTCTAAATATGTGTATTGTCAAATTATGACATTCTTGTAGTTGGTTCATTCCATACCCATGCTAAGAAGCAGTGTTATGGGTCTATGATATGTGGCTGAGAGGATATGGAGATAATACAGAAAGATACTAGCACCCGTGTAAAGGAAACTTTGAGAATAAGATCTGAATATTTGTTAACGATAGCAACTTAAGTGCTAGTTGAAACAGGAAGATACATTAGTGGATCATGACACAACAATTTATTCTGAATCTTCCAACGACAAAACGTTCTAACTATGATTGAAACTCCCATGAGAAACTAAGGATATTTACACTTGTGATACACTCTTTTTTGTTGTACTTTTTTTTTTTGCTCCTGCTTTCCCTGCTAAATGATCTCTTCCTTCTTTCTTTCTCGCTTCCTAAACCTGCTTTTTCAGTTCATCATTTGATGGCCGTGACGAAGATGGTGCCATGGAAATACACGATGAAGCTACATTAGACGAGCATACTGCAGCAATAAGGGTCAATGGTGGTGATAATACTCCGAAGGATGTGAAAATTGTTTCTCGTCAAACCCCAACTTGGCTTTCATATTCCACCCCGGATGAATTTGTTGTATGGACACCATTGAAAACATACTATCACATCTTTAATGTGCTTGTTTATCTTGTCTAACGGGTTGAGATTTTGACTTTAAATTTTCTTTTAGGAAGCAATGAGAAAGAGTGATGCTCCACTTAATGTGAAGTATTCACAGACAATGGTGGAGTGCCTCTGCATGCTTGGGAAAGTTGCAGCAGCCGGTGCTATGATATGGTATGTTTGTCAGGCTGAGTCCATTCTTTGATTACAGTTCACACATTTCAAGAAGAACCTCTAGAGTTGAACTGAGACAAATATTTGACTCCATCTTCTATTTTGTTTCTATTGTAAATGGAAGTTTTGTATGTATGTCGAAAATAAGTCCCCCACTCTCTACCACGGTACCACCCGAAAAACATAGAAGTAAAAATTGATTGGCTGTTTGATCAATTAGACTTCTAGTACTTTTCATCCATCAGAAACCATCAGGAATTTTATCCCACCCTCATGGTCTTGTTAACTAAAGAATAGTTAAGTTGGCTAGTTGGATATCCTATTTGGAAAAGGAGAAGAAGCAGAATACTTGAATTGGATTACACTGGCTACAAATTCCTCTCTTTGCCGTTCCTGTTCCTCATAATGTATTGCCGAATTCTCATTGTCACTCTTGCCACCTGGGGGCTGTTGGTGTGATATGGTTTGTGCACATGAAAGGCTTCGGAAAGAAGAATCAGGACTAAGCATGCATGTATTCTCTGCTTTACTATAATCTGATTTTATGCCTTGGCAATTATGTCAGGTAATCCATGTCATTGACGTGAAAATGATTTAACAGTTGAAGAATTTATGGAATCAGATATTGCAATTTTAATGGGGTCATTTGGGATACTTGATATTCGCTAGTATTGTTTCTTCTTTGATCAGCAGTATTCTCCATTATTGTTATGGTCTACAGAATTGCGAATTTGTTGAGGGCACGGTACTCTCATGACAAAGTGGAGCTGACCTGAATGTGAATCTTCATTGCTTAAAAATTGTTGAGCATATGCAGTTTTCCTTCTATTGACAACTATTATTACATGGGCATATTTATCACAATTGTATGATTCACTATCCGATTCACGATTCGTACAAAACTAATACAAATTCTTAGGGGAATGTATTTCGGGATAGAATCAGTGATGAATCTTACTGCTAACAGACTGGTTCACCATTAATTCACAAATTATGCTTCATGTAATTCGTGAAATCATTGCATCCGACAAATTCAGAACCTCTTTTACATCTTTTGTGTGAAAAAGAAAGAAATTGATTTTATCGGAATGGAGTACAAACATAACTAAAACCAATGTGTAGTCTATTGATCAATTGGTGATTGATTTGTCAATGTACATCTTCTAATTATTCATAAACATTGGATAACTTTTACCCATGAATCCTCCATCACCATATTTGGTGAAATAAACACGGTTTGTTTAGTATGATGATATGGGTCCATTTAATTGGACCCTCTAATTTTAAATGGACCCTCTACTTTTAAAATTGTTGTATTTTTTCTCAGCCATAACTCGAGTACTATACAAACGATCGTGAATCTTGTAGAGGGTAATATCCCAATGAATGAATATTTGGGTAAATCTGTCTTTGTTCTTTCCTCTAGTTCATAATTCACAGATTATCAATTATGGCATGAGGGGTCATAGGTCACAGAGGGGCTCGGAGCCGCAGATTCACATCTCTTTCCATAGAAGCAATTGTCTTTCCTATTAGGCTACATGAAACAAACTTCTCGTTGTTTTTGGCCTAAACTTTTCATATTTATTTCGTGCCTTATAGAATATCTAAATCTAATTGCTGTGATGTATATTTCTGCATAGTATTAAATTATTACCAAATCTATACGACGATTAACTGCCATGGTCAAGAGAAACTCAACTGTGGAAGTGACAGTGCATTGGTTACGATTTCATATTTAACCTCCTTGCGTTTCATTTTTAACAGCCAGAGATTGCGTCCCACAATTCATGATATTATCACCACAAAGATTAAAGGTCATGCAGAGCGTGTTAATTATTCAAGGGCTGGTGTTGGTCAGGCTGCGGAAACTACAACTACTGGTCTGCATTATTTAAAAGGACAGTTGGAGAGCTTCCAGTTGTCAAAGCAGAAGCGTCAGAATGGAATATCATTGGCTGGAATGCTATTGGCAGTAAGCCCAGTCTCACCTGTGATGGCTCCTATGGGAACAGCACAGGCTGCGGCAAAGGAACTTCTCAATTTGATTTTGGACACCGTTGTTCGGATATTTGGTGAGATGTAGTGCTATGTTTTGGGTGTTCTTTCCTTCCCCTCCCCTTCCCTTCTTTAGTGAATTTAAACTCGACTTCCGCAAATTTCAGAGAACCATGTTATTGTTGGGGAGCTTCTAGAATCAAAATCCTCGCAGCAAGTTGACATGAACACACCAAAGTCAATGGCGGAGATAAATTGGAACCCTGATGCTGAAGCGTCACGAGATACTGGAGGCTACAGTATTGGCTTTACCTTGACAGTTTTGCAGGTGATTAGTTTTCTGATGCTAATTTATTTAACAACTGTCGAATTTTTGTTTCGTGACTCGTGAGATGAACAGTGTTGGTCAAGTACAAATATTTTGCAGAGGTCTTTTCCTTATTCAGTACTTAGACTATTAAGAATGTCTCTCTGTTCCAGAGTGAATGCCAACAACTCATATGTGAGATTATGCGAGCAACTCCTGAAGCTGCATCTGCAGATGCTGCTGTTCAAACGGCTAGACTTGCCAAGAAAGGTCCCTCAAAGGGAAAGAGGCAAGGAACTAAAACTTCTTGTATTATTGTTTCCCGATTCCTTCGTAATTTGTTTTCTGTCCTGCTAATATACCTGTTTTGTGTTGTAGTAAGGCTCTCTTGTTTCTAAGAAAATTGTTGCATTGTGTCTTCTTCATTGAGCTCTTGTTGCTTAGATTCTTGTTTCTACACAATTAGGCAAGCAATTGTCCTTGTGATTGTCTGGAGGAAGTAGTGTTAGTTGCTATTATTGTAGATTGTGGCCTAGTGTTGTGCTAACTTTTTGTTAGGAGGAGGAATGATTTGGTTATAGTTTGGAGGAGATGATGGTTATGTGGGCAGCAGTGGTCTTAATATGTTGGAATCCCGAAAGGGACCAACAAATGGAGACGGAGGGAGTAAATAATTGGGTCTCTGTAAGTTTAGATATGCATAATTTGAATAGCAAGGCTATATGATGCACCGCCTTGGATCCACCAACACATTTTGTGGTTCATTCAAAGAACATGTTGTTCTGTCTATAATTTTTGGAAGATGGATTTGTTGTGCATTTCCATATCTAAGATCGTTCTGTTAGGCTAAGTTGGAAACTCGCTATGTTATCCTCCTCGCATTAGATCTCTGGTGAATGATAGCCTTTGTTTCCGGGTTGCAGGGATGGGTCCGAGGATGGTCTTACCTTTGCTTTTCGCTTAACAGATGCTACCATATCTATTCCGAATCAAGGTAACTCAATAAGTGTGCTTTTGCAATGCTTGCACTGAATATGTTACGTCTCTCACAAATGATGAATAATTCACAGTTCAGTAAATGGCTTCATTTTACTCGTACTCTTAGATGTTCTCTCTGGTTTCATTTTTCACACATCGAGGTTGTAGGTGTGCAAGATCATTGTGGATTTATAATTTATTTTTGTCTTCTGGGAAACATCATGTTTCCTTCTGTAGAAAACACTATTTACTCTTTACTTTTATAAAATCTAAAGGCACTATACCTGCAATTCTGCTGTTGGGACCTGTTTTTTGTTTTTCATGTGATGTCTATTCCTGTTCCCTTTTTTGTGTTTTTTCCCGGTGTCTTGTGTGTGGCTTTACAAGGGAGAAGTAGAATCAAATGAAATGATGAAGGAAAATGCTGACTTTGTGCCCTCGGTTTGAGTAAAGATAAGCTCTGAATGACTGTTCAAGCTTCCAGTTGCTTGTATTTTGTGTGGTTCTGAGGAGATATTAAATATAAAAGAACATAAATAGTAGAAACTACTGACTCCAAATGGTCCATGTAGGAAGGTGCGTTGGTTGGAGAAGTAGATCCAATAATCGAACTCCACAGTGAAAAATGAGTCATGTCCTGCCTCAAGTTAATTGATTGGTTGTCACATCCATTTCATTGGATGCAAAGTGTTGACAGTTGCAGGTATCATCAGTGGCCACCTGTTGGAAAAATCAAAAGGTCAAGGGCTTATTGTGATAATAGCTTGGAAAGTGTTGATCTGATCTCTGGGTAAGAAGGGATACTAAACAAACTGGTTTTATTTTACCACTAAGATGAAATCACTGGGCAAAATAGAAACAAAGAAATATAGAAAACAAAACAAGAGGAATATGGAAAACAACTCTTCTGCTAGTGGTTTAGGTAACTTTGCACTTTTATCATGCTAAAGTGCTACACGATAGGACAACCAATATGATTACTGGCAATTGTTGCTTCATGTTTTTTTTTGCGTAACTCAGCTGTTCGACCAGCTTACGCGTACCTTGACTGTGTAACCTTGGGGGACCAATCCCACCGTCCACTAACAGGGGCCCAACTAAAGCAGGAGCGAAGCCCCGTATGGACTAGCCCCAAAGGAGCTTTAGCACCCAGGAGGTTTCGATCCTAAGACCTTAGGAGGGAGCAAACCCCTAAGTCTCAGTCCTGGACCACCAGGCCAACCCCTTGGGTTTTAAGTTCTTCATATTGACATAAAGTAAATTGATTTCCTGTCGGATTTTAGTAGGTTGAGATGTGTTTCAAAGACACTTTCACGCTCGGGCTCCCGCACCCGCAGGCGAATTATGTGACTTAGATCAGTACCACCCAAATAATCTTGGTTATGTTTACTCTCTTCTTGACTAGTTCGATTGGCATTATAGGGTGTGTCATAATAGTTTTAGATGTGAACAAGGGAAAATGAGTTGTACTAAACACTTACGAGTTATACTTATAAAGCAAGGTGAGACCTTTTTTCGCCGCTTTGTTGTAGCCTTGTAGGGTTTTAAGAAGTTTTCTTCCTATCTGGAGACAAGGTAATTTATTAAATTGTCGAGTTCATATACTTAATTTAATTGTAGAAAACGTTCCTTATCTATGTCCAAAGCAACCATACATGATAGTATGTTTGCCTGCGAGTTCCAACTGCACATAAATGTGATGCACGTTTGGCATGCCAGTGCTGAAATTGGTTGCCTAATGATTTCAATTGAAAGGAACACTTTTTAAGTGGTTCTCTTGTTACTTGTGCTGCTCCCAAAAGATGGGTAGATAAGAAAGAAGAAAGTCTATTCACTCTATATGGCGGCTGATTACAGAGTAGATGTCATAGCTGTTCATGAATCACTCCTTGTCTTTTCACTTTCCTCCCTCTCTTTATTTTCTGTTAGTCTTAAGACTATTGCGTTTTGAAAATTTCAGATGCACTAAAGTTGTGACAAACTGTTACATGTCATTCAGGGGCTGATCTTATTCGCCAAGGGTGGAGCAGAAGGGGTCCAAATGTACTCCAAGAAGGTTATGGAACTGCAGCTGTCTTACCTGAGCAAGGCATATATCTAGCAGCATCTGTTTACCGACCAGTTCTACAGGTTTTGCTGTCATAGATCCATTTTCCCTTAAATTTTGGGTTATGGAGTTTTGTAGCTGGTCTTTTATAACATGCTCTCCTGCAGTTCACAGATAAGGTTGCTTCAATGCTGCCACAGAAGTATTCCCAACTTGGGTAAGTTTGGAGCCTGTGATGTCTTGTTCACTAATGCATGTGGAATACTGTGCCTCAGATGAACAATCATTTGCTTTTGCAGGCTATGAGCCTTGGAGCTTTAATGGTTATCTTTCCCTTGCAAATTTTCTGAGTGCAAATTTAGGCGATAAAGCTTCATGTCCTATCATTTAGAAGTTTTATGTTCTTGTGGTTTTCATTCTTGTAGAATATGTGAGCTTCCATTTATCAACAAACACTAAATTACATGATAAGCAGCTTTGCAACAATTGGAAATTGTCATATACCAGTACCTGCCTTCTTAATATGTCTTCTTGTGTGAACACGCTGGAGAAACTATATTTAGACTTCTCTTCATATTTGTACTACATTTGAAGAGTAATTTTGGATGGGCATCATTTTGAAGGCTTGTGTGAAAATTACAAATACTTGGTCCAAAGAATCAGTGGTATATCAACTTATGGATCTAGAAGACATTATTTTTAGCTGTTAAGTATTGGGCAGTTTTGTGTGTCAAACCTCTTCTAACCTTCATTACAGTTAAGGTCATCAACAATTGTGATTCTTTGCTTTCTTGTAGATTTTTTTTGGGATAAGGTTTCTTGTAGATTACTGTTTCAGAGTGTTGAAAGGATGTCAAAGTATGTAGTTCCTATACTTGACATGAACTTCTACATTCTGGTACATAGACTCCTATTGTCAACAGTTGGAGAAGGGTATGGCCCTATGAGAACATTCCGTTATGTGTGTGGCGTTTTACGGATAGCTATGTGTCATGTAAAATATTCGTTGCAACTGCCAAGCATATGTAGTATTTCAATTTTACTCTGAAGCTCTGGATATAACTCACAAAGTTATGCATGAGATGTTCTACGATGAACACTATTTAACTTTAGAAATCAACAAAAAAATGACTCAAAATATGAATACAGAAAGTCTACACACACATACAGATTTTGTTGTGGGGCCCACCACGGGTCCCACACAAATCATCCAAGCCGTTCATTAAATGTAAAACATTTTTTAAAGGGTCCCCGTAAAAATTAAGCTCAATCCGATACCTATAGGTGCTCGATCCAACCATATAACTTTCATTATCCGGAAATCTGAATGAAAAGTTAGATGGTTCGATGAAGCACCTTTAGGTATCGGATTGAGCTTATTTTTTACGGGGACCCTTGAAAAAATGTTTTACATTTAATGAACGGCTCAGATGATTTGTGTGGGACCCATGGTGGGCCCCACAACGAAATCTGTGCACAGATTGTCCGTGTGTGTAGTAGGGCTCATATGAATATTTGTCATGGCATACCATTTCAATTCTCTTTCATTTGCACAGAAATGATATCCTTATCTGAATGAGTATTCCATTCTTATCCCTGGGTGCTAATCTCATCCCAAGTTGGGTGGCTCAAGTGGAGAGCCGCTTCTGGTGTATTGTGTGATCAAAGGATACCTAACAAATTGGAAGGGAAATTTTACAAAACTGCTATCCGACCAGCGATGTTATATGGGATGGAGTCTTGGTTTATCAAGAAGCAACAATTGAGTAAGATGAGTGTAGCTCAAATGAGGATGTTGAGGTGGATGTGTGGTAAGACTAGGAGTGATAGAATTAGAAACGAAACTATGCGTGAGACAGTAGAGTTGTACCTATACAAGATATGTTGAGAGAAAATAGATTAAGGTGGATTGGACATATTTACCGTAGACCTACAGACACAGTAGTGAAGAAGAGTGACATGATAGTAGTGGATAGTCGGGCTAAGGGAAGAGAAAGACCTAAATTGACTTTGGATACCATGATACGGAAGGACTTGGGCTTACTAAATCTAAGTGAAGAGGTAGCCCTAGACAAAGACCTCAATGGAAAAATATGATTCATGTAGGCGACCCATAATTGATTGGGACACAAGATTTGGTTTGGTTTTTTTTTTGGGTCAATTTTCCTCCATTTCCATTGTTGGAGAGAAGCATTGGAGTCAAAAGGATTTAGGATCAGTAGGAGTAAATCAAAGCATGTGGAGTGAGTTAGTGGAAGTGAAAGTGCTAGAGAGAGTGACCCTCCAAGATTAGGAGTTACCAAGAAGTGAGCATTTTAGGTATTTGATCCAATTGTTAGCAAGGATGGAGAGCGATGTAACACATAGGGTTGGATGGGTCAAGTGGTGGAATGCTTCGGGAGTGTTGTTTGACGCATCCACCCTCAAAGTTGAAGGGATAATCCTACTGTACCGCTATAGACCAGCCATGTTATTTATATGGCATAAAGTGTTGGGTACTAAGAAACAACATGCAAGTAATTTTCTTTTTTAGCTGCAATGAGAATGGTAAGAGGGATGCGTGGTAAAACTTTACGAGATAGAATTAGAAACGAAAACCTTCACAGGGTGATAGGGGTTGCACTGATAGAATAGACATGTCTACTGTAGATTGGTAGATGTGGTAGTCAGGAGAACTGATATGATTAGCATACCAAAATTGACTTTAGAGGCGGCAGTTCGAAAGGATGGATTTAGATTTGACATCATGGAACATGATGCTTTTGACAAAGCTCAATGGAGAATGGATTTATGTAGCCGACCTAGATTGATTGGGACTTAAGCCTAGTTTGGGTTGGTTTTGGTTCCATTGTTGCTGATAAGTAAAATAAAATAACTCTAGCATAAGGAATCTGGATATCGGAGAGGTGGGCTTAATGCTAGAAGTGAAGCATACCTTACATGAAATCAGAGTTCTCGTATTGAGTGGATCTGTTATGCCTGGTAGCTATGCTCTATGCTTTCATGCCAGTGATCAGTTAAATATTTCCCTCTAGAAATGTAACTGCCAGAGATCTCATTTATGCTATACCCATGACATGGGACATAACTAACATTGGACAGTGGAGTATACATGGTCAATTGGAATGCACTTGGGCTATCTTATTTTCTACATATGATAATTAATATAACACACTTTAATTTTCTTATTGGCTATTGGCCCTGAAACCTTTTGTTTATATGCTTGGTGACTGGAAGTCAGATTATTCCTGTGCAGTGATAGCTTGCTTCATTATGGGGAAAAATTTGGTGATGGAGTTGGTGCTGATTAAGTTCATAAGATACTCCTACAGATGGTGTTTCGAACTAACAAGTGCAGTAGTTTACTGAGGCATTTTTGCAGTTCAAGCATGTCTTTGCTCAGGTTGGGTGGAAACTGAAACTATGAGTTATCAGTTATGGGATTCAAGTTAAAGGGGCATTACAAGGGAAGAATTAGTCAAGCTAGAGGGAAAAGACACAGACAGCCTAGGATTCAAATCGTTGTTCGATAGTTGAGTTTTAAGTAGGTTGTGTTAATCTAATGCTAAGTGGTTGAAATTAAGGGCTGTATTGAGTTGATTTCTGATGATGCGATTCCATTGAATCTATTTAGTAGCCATTTGCAAGAGACTCTTATTGTACAGTGATGATGGATTGCAGATGTTAAAATGGCTTTGAACCCGTAGTACTCTTCTCCGTCAGTTTACATTTGCAGTACAGCGTGACCAAGTTGAACTATTTCCTTTCAAAAAAAGAAGACTAAGTTGAACCATGGAGAGCTGGGAAACCATAATCTTTATCAGCTTGTATCTATTAGCCTTGCTCTTACTCAAGGGGTTATCCTTCTTACTTCTGTATCAAGTGGTAGAGCACTGCTTACCTCTAATGTGATCGCTCATGCTTACCACTCACTACCAAACTGTGGTTGCATAAATGATTCTTTGTTAATCGGTTTTAGAAGTGCATATGCAATTGTAAATGTCATCCTCATGCACCAATAACCCACGAGCCTACTCTGTAGAAGTTTATTACCCATTGTGTCTCCATTTGCATGACAATTTCAAAATTGATTTGTTTTAGAAGTTGTAATGGTTTGGGATCTAGAAGAAACTCCATTTACTCAATCCTTTAAGTTGGTTATGTTGGCTATTCTGACCTATATACTTAGCCTTTCCATTTTGGGTAGATACACTACTGCCTCCGGCCCTCCATACCCATCTCCCCCATCTTGGCACCCTTTCTTGTATAAAATAGTATCTTCAGATCCAACTGAAGTATTGTTACTTTATTTGGTGCTATATTCTCTTTTCCAATATTTTGCTTTTTATTTATGTTATTTTGCGTTTCAAACTTCACAGGAATGATGGATTGCTGGCATTTGTAGAGAATTTTGTTAAAGATCATTTCTTGCCAACAATGTTTGTAGATTACAGAAAAGGCGTGCAGCAAGCTATATCAAGTAAGTTCTCTATACTTTTATGATTTTATCTTGTCAATCCTCATTATTCCAAAAGCTTGGATGGTTCAATCAAAATCCTTGAAATGCCTTGTATTTCAACTACGCATGTCCGAATATTGACAATTGGCAACCTCAAGTTTTATAGGATGCTGTATTGAGAATAGATGGCAATTAAGGCCTTCAAAGATGTGATTCTCCTCCAGCCTGTAGATAGTTCTTAAGAGTTTGAAAAACATGCATTTTCTGACTGGTTGATCCCTTAAACTTTCAATATCTCATGTAGTTTATGCACAGAGAATAGCGTTAGAAAACTATATGAGCAAAGAAAAAGGGCATTTCTGTCATTCTTGAGTGTAGACCTTTTCTTAGGAAATAATTTGATGCAAAACAATGATTTGTATTTTTGCAACCTTCAGGATAAATGCTATCTAATTAAGTTGATTCATCCAACGATGTCACTTTACGTACAGGTGAAATTGCATTAGAATTTGGATTTCATGTCGGGGTTGGGACCTATCTGTGTTGGAAACTAACTCAGCTGTTGTTAACCGGGGAAAAAAAAAAACTGCCTATTCTTGCAAGTAAACGTGATGTTGGGCTTTTAGCTTGTAATTCCACCACAATCTAATTTCTTGAACTTTTGTTGCAGGTCCAGCTGCATTTCGCCCGCGAGCACATGCAGCTGCTACTTATACTCAATCGATTGAAAAGGGGCGACCTGTCTTACAAGGTTTGCTGGCTATAGATTTCCTAGCAAAAGAGGTATATTTGAACCATTTATTTCTGTGTTTTTTATCTTCTTAAGGCAAAACAAGATAAGGGTTGAGTTTCAACTTCTGTTACCTATGTGAGTTTGAAATGGTAAAAGATCTTATGCGATGCATGTTTTGGTCCGGATTAATCTGATCTGCATTGTGAGCCTCACTTTTATGTTCTTCTAAGAAAATTTGTTTCCTTTGTTTCTTTTTATTTATTATTGTGCATTATGTTGTATGGCCTGAGTTTCACTTTTTATGCTAGGTTCTTGGTTGGGCTCAAGCAATGCCTAAATTTGCTAGCGATCTTGTGAAGTACGTGCAGACTTTCCTTGAACGAACATATGAAAGATGTCGGACTTCATACATGGAGGCATGGATATCTCCCTAATTCCTTTTCATTTACGTGAAATGTCATTTGTTACTGTGTAAATGTGTCTATTTGTACTGGTTATCTCTTTTTATAGCTAGTACTTTGTTGATAGCATGCAGCTATTATTCAACTTTAGACAAATTTGAGCCAAGAACTGGTGTTAGTAGCCAGTAAACTAAGAACGTTATTGGTTCCAAGCTTTCCTATAGAAATCTTTAGGCTTGCCTTCTTCTATGAGGACTATAAATATTCCTCGGAAAAGAAAAGGCTACAATCCTGTTGGAGTATTGGAAAGTAAGTGAAGCCATTAGTAACACCCACACTTACCCATTTTGTTTCTTGGCAGTCCATTTGGGCCTCTTGTAACATTACTACCTTTTCTCCTTAAAACTAAGTTTTGCACTTGGTTGGCACTTGGCAGTGTGGCCACTTTTTTGCAAAGAGAAGATGCGTGGGGGGGGGGGGGGTGTTGGGTGTACTGTGGTGGTGGTCCTGGAGGTGTTTAGTAAACTTGTTTTGCCTGCAAAAGGTAATTATAGTAGTGCAGGTGTAGTCTCTAAAGTCTTAACTGTGGATTCACTCACATGTGATGAAATCCATCGACTTTGACTTGATTCACCTTCTGACACGTGGACTTCAGAACTGTGTCTATCAGATGCACTGGACTAGGGGTGTGGACACGTGTGGCGATTGCGAATGCGTTAAGCTTGTGATTTAAAAAAAAAAACTGTGTTACGTAATGGGTTTTGGATGGACCGTTTTGGTTATGCATGAAAATGACGGTGTTGCGGAAATTCACATGCCTATCGGCTGATACAGCCGTTATCTATCACATATCGATCCGTAATGCCATTACACCCCATTAGACACTGTTACATACCTTTACGCAGACAGATACTTGAGAAACAACTTTTCTCCTTTTTTTGTTTGCTTCCCAAGCCCTCCATGTTCTTGTACAGCTTTTTCTCCATTATTCGTTATTCTCTTCACCAAAGCACCTTTGATCTCCATAAATGATGTCAATTTGAAGGATATTTGAATTTGATTTCTGTTATGTTAGGGAGAGAGCTTCGATTTCAACAACTACTTCAATTCGGACTTCGATTTTGGATGAGAAATTTCGATTTAGGGTTTTATTGATGGATTAGGAGTTTGTTGGGTTGATTTGGGGATGTCATTGAGGGTTTTGGAGCTAGGGTTGCTGGTCAATGATGGTCATGAACAAAGGTCTTTTTTCCCTTGAAACGTAGTGCCTTGTACTTGGGTAAGGATTAGGGATTTTATGTTGTAAATGTTGTGTATCGAATAGTAGTGTACCCATTGTTAGATAGTGAGATTTAATCCCTATGAAAATATAAATATCAATTGCCTTAAAACGGGTCATTTGATCCAATTTCAAAAGTGCTCCTAAAAATCAAATATTAGTTAAAAATCTTTAAAAACATTCACTTTTGTCATAAACTAGCGTTGTGCCCGTTCGATGCTCGAGCTTGAAAAAAAACATCTCTCCTCTCTGAGGACATTTTCCCTGTTGCATAAATGGCTCTTGGAATTTACTCCCTTTTCTATTTAGTCCCATTTTTGAAAGAATTGGTTTTCTTATATAGACATTATATATATATATATATATATAAAATATACACACACATATACATATGTGTATATATTATATATATAATATATTCTCGCAACAAAATTAGGAAGATTTCGCAACAATAAAAAAAACAAAGAAAGAAGATAGGTTTCAAGCAAAATAAATTATATATGTATGTTATTGATTGAACTTACTTTCCTTTTCAAGCAAAGTGTATATTTTACATTTTGTAAAAAGTGTAGAATAATGTATAAAAAGATGAAAAAAATGAGAAAATTCCATGTAGGAGAGAGAGCTTCCTTTTATTTAAGGTACTACATTCATTTAGTTTTAGTATTAGTATAGATAAGGTTAGAACATGTGTATAAATGAGTTTTTCAACATTTCCTAGTGCTTGATAAAAATACATGAGTGCAGTGTTCGCTTCCTGTTGCAAAATGACCGATACTCTTGATACCCATTACTCGCGACCACAACCGCGACCGTTAAGCGGAGCGATATCGTGATTTATACCATGGTTAACCCATAACATAAGGTACGATAGTGGAAACCACGGTTAACCCATAAGGTACAATAGTGGATTTACAGGGAATCTTAAAATACAACACTAACACTAACACTAATAATAATAATAATAATAATAATAATAATAATAATAATAATAATAATAATAATAATAATAATAATAATAGTAATAATAATACAAAAGTGTTTTATTGCATCGTATAGGATTACTCATTGATGATTCCATTAATTTTGGCAATATTAGTGGGTCAGCTTGTAAACCAAACTAAACCAAACCGAGCCTTATGTCTCAATCACTTGGGGTCAGCTACATGAATCTTTTTTCTCCATTGAGCTATTTCAAGGGCCACTTGTTCACACAAACCCATTATACTCATATCTTTGCGTACGACATCTAATGTCAATTTAGGTCTATCCCTCCTCGTAGCAGTGCTACCCAAAGCTATCCTATCCACTCTCTTAACTACTGTATCTCTTAGTCCATGGCAGACATGCTCAAACCACCTAAGCCTATTTGCCCTTAACTTCTCCTCTATAGGTGCTACATCTACCCTCTCACGAACCGTTTCATTTCTAATCCTGTCTCGTCTAGTCTTACACATATCCACCTCAACATTCTCATTTCCGCTACGCTCATCTTGCTCACTTATTGTTTCTTAATCGGCCAACATTTTGTCCCGTAAAGCATCACTAGTCTTATGGCAGTTCCATAGAATTTTTTCTTCAATTTTGTGGGTGTCCTGTTGTCACATAGTATACTAGTAGCGCTCCTCCACTTGAGCCACCCCATTTGGATCCTATGGGTCACATCATTGGCAATTTCTCCATCTCTACTAATAATTGAGCCTAAATACCTAAAATGATCACTCTTTGGTATCTCCTTGTCTTGGATTATCACTCTTTCTTCATGCGCACTACTGGTACCACTAAACTTGCACACCATATACTCAGTTACTTATCCGAAAACCCTTTGACTCTATTGCTTTCCTCCAAATTTCTAGTTTTGTATTAACCCCACTAGCGGTTTCATCTATGAGGACAATGTCATTTGCAAACATCATACACCATGGGATGTCCTCCTGAAATTGTCGAGTCAATTCATCTATAACTAAGGTAAAAAGGTACAGGCTCAAGGCTGACCCCTGATGCAATCCTACGGTGATTGAAAATTCACTTGTTTCCCCTACTGGTGATCTAATGGCAGAGACGGTACCTTCATATATGTCTCTAATCACCTCAATATACCCTTTGATCACTCCCTCTCTCCATAACCCACCATATGATGTCTCTAGGCACCTTATCATGTCTCTAGGCACCTTATCATAAGCCTTTTCGAAGTCTATGAAAACCATATGGAGATCCTTCTTCTTTGCTCCGTGTTTTTCTACTAATCTCCTTAATAGGTAAATAGCTCCCATGGTTGATCTTCTAGGCGTGAACCCAAACTGTTTCCCTAACACTGTAGTCACCATCCTCAAGCGATGCTCAATAACTCTTTCCCACAACTTTATCGTATAACTCATCAATTTAATACCTCTATAGTTGTTGCAACTTTGAATATCTCTTTTATTCTTATAGATAGGTACTAAGGTGCTCCTCCATTCGTCGGGCATCTTCCTAGTCATAATAATCTTGTTGAATAACTTCGTCAATCAAGTCACTCCAGTCACCTAGACTTTTCCACACTTCAATAGAGATATCATCAGGTCCTAAGGCCTTATTCGGTTTCATCATTTTCAAAGCTTTATGCTATGTTCTCTTCCCTTTTCAAAAAGCATTTTTCAAAAAATTCTTCCTAGATTCCCCCTACTTCTAACATTTTTCTCTCTATCTCTCTCCACTTATTACTCATATTATTTTTCAAAAAACTTTTCAAATACCAAACCAAACATAGCATTAACCACTTTGAACTTTTGTATTAGTGGGTCAGCTTGTAACATATGAAAAGTGTATAAGATTTATTTCTGGTATTCATCTCTCAAGGAGATCTTTTACTTGTTGTTACATAGGCTTGACCACCCCTAAGGGATGTGAAAACAAATCGCTTTCTACATATCTTAACTAAGAAATCCATGCAATTATACAAAGGATATCAAAGGAACCTGATGAGTTCCATCAATAAAGCACCACACTTAAAAAGCCAGTGGTCTAGCATTTTTGCATTCCTCTGCATTTGAGATTTGGAGGAATGCATTACATACGTAATAGTTAAATAGCGTGGCAATATTCTGAGAGCAACTACTTTGTGCATATTGTTAAAAGTTAGGTCTGTCTCCGATCCTCTCCCGCCCATACCCCCAATGATTGGGGACTACATGGGTTCTCTTGTTGTATAAGAGTTGTTGTATAAGCGCTTCGCATGCCATGGCGACGTGGCAAGGCGAGGCGTACCTTCAGTGCCACAGGAGTCGTGGCGAAGCGCAGATCACCGAAGCATGTATGGTGCCTGTGGCGCGCGCCTCAAGGAAAGGCGCAAGGCCTTGTGGCGTGTGCCTCGTGTATTTTTCAGCCATCTTTCTTTAGATTAGGCCAGAAATAGAATCCATTTCAGCCATTGATATATGATGCATAAAAGGTGGGCTAAATACACTGGATAATTTCCTTCCATGTAAAGATTAAAGAGGAACTAAACGTTACCCTACAAATCGATTTCTCTTGTCGAAAGGCACATACAGCAGCAGCCAACCTCCTTCGATCTGCTCTTCTCTTCTCTTCGAAGCAGCCTATGCATGACTCTAGATTTGATTGCTGTTAATCATTTTGTTATGTCTCTAAAGCTAAACATCATTTAGTGTTAAGGTGGTTCTGTTTAACCATTGAAATGCTATGTTTTATGACATTTGAAAGTTTATAAGTGTTCGGTTGTGTTGAAAGTTGTGCCTATGTTAGAATTCTACATGTTATAATAAATTGCGCCTCGCGCCATGGCTCTAGGGGACCATTGCCCCTTGGTGCGACGTGAGCCATTTAAAACACGCACTGTGGGGCTTCATCTGGAGTTTACCCTTACAGAGTTGTAGTATGTCTCTAACATATTTTTTGGTATGCGGAAGAAATAAAGGATCTACACATGTTTTCATGGCCTTTGTCATTTTTTACTGGTACTTTGTCATTTATATCTGCAATTACGTTTTCATGGCCTTCTAAGATTTAGGATACTTAAGGATTTTAGTATTTTGTGAATCAGAGATTCAAAACAATGTGGGATGCTTCTTTTTAGTGGATGGAATAAATGGTTATAGTAATCTGAGATTAAAATCTGTCTTCTGCAATCTTCTGTCATTCATTGTATGTTTTAATTTGAACTCTCTCCTGTTTCTATTGGGCATGATACAGGCGGTTCTTGAGAAACAAAGTTATATGCTCATTGGGAGGCATGATATTGAGAATCTAATGGGACTTGATCCAGCCAGCGCATGTTTACCAAATTCACTTGGTCCACCTAACATGGAAAACAATGCTTCTGATGCTGAAGGTGTTGAGGTTGAATTGGAAATAAGTGACTTGTTAATGAATTTGCGGCCAATCAAGCAGGTTTGCATATGTTTGGTAACTTAGTGTTGTTTTGTGTTGGTATTTTATTTCCCTTACACAGCAGGATGTTAGGATTGGATTTTCTGTGTATGTTCTAGGATGTCAAGTGCAATGATGAGATGATGTTTGGTGATTGAAAATCTCTGCAAAGATATGAACTGTATCGTTGTCTAAACTGCCTCTCATTTGCAGGAGAATTTAATTCGCGATGATAACAAGCTCATATTGTTAGCTTCCTTAAGTGATTCATTGGAGTATGTTGCCGACTCAATTGAAAGGCAAGTTTTCTGATGTTGGTCACATTTGCGATTTTATACTGCAGTTGCAATTTATGAATCCTCATTCTACTGAAAATTTGGAGGAAGTCGTGACTGTCAATGTAACTGTGAGAAGCACGGAGATCCTAGATTTGTGTTCACAAATGCATCCCATAGGGCCTGAACTTATGTTCGCTCCTACTTCCTATTTGTATCAACCTAAGAAGAACAAATACAAACATCACGGCACGGACATACGGATACAATATTTTTGTAAAATGTAGGACACTGACGTCTGATGCATTAGGGATACGTTCCACTCTAAGCATCCGAATATTATACATATACATATATATAACCTATATAAATATATATGTATCTATATACGTCTGGTTCCGCTCACAACAATTTGACACAAGATTTGAGTGGGACCCCCACTCAAATGATCAGAGCTATTCAATTTATTTAAAACATGTTTTTAAGAGTTTCCGTAAAAAATCAATTCATTTGGATATCAGTAGGGCTTGATTGGTTCATTCAATTGATTCCTGCCAAAATTTTACGAGATAAACTGACTGAACCGATCAAGCCCTTACCGATATCCAAATGAGTTGATTTTTTACGGGAACCCTTAAAAACATGTTCTAAATAAATTGAATGGCTCCGATCATTTGTGTGTGGGTCCCTCGCAAAACTTGTGCCAAATGTTATGTGAGCGAAACCACCCTACTGCCATAAGTTATGAAGAATCTAGACCAATATGAGACTCAAGAAATCCTTAAAAGCTCTCTACAAATTTTAAGGGAATTTAAGTATTTTCAGTTCTTTCAACTGTTTATACGATTGTGATACGTCCAATCCAGAGTTTTTTTTGATAATCACATGTTAGCAAGTATCCAAAAATTACCAATCACATTTATTTCTTAGTCATAGATGCCAAATAAGTGTGGACACTATACGGTGAGCATGGACAAGCGTATGACTTGAAACTCCTTTTTTATAATTATGGACATGCAAAAAAGAGTAGCGGACACGTTTTCGAGGGAGTAGTGGTGTTCGACACGTATCAGACACAGAAGTGCCACATTCTTTTAAGTGTCCGTGCTTCTTAGGTATCAACTAACCAAGTGGCATATGTGTTTTTTTTCCTGTAGGATCAGTTGCAAGTGCAATAAAAAATTCAGTTCTGAAGGCTGTAGGGGCTATTCTAGTGTTGTCTCCTTATTGTTTGAGGATTGTACTAGACTAACTTATTATGGAGAAAGTCGTATGGTGTTTAGCAAAAGTAAACAAATAAATACTCGACATGACAAGACAAGTTTTCTTTCCCACATTGCATCATTGCATGCATTTAAAAATGTGAACTACAGCGAACTCATTGAAAATTTCAAAATTCCCTTTAATGCTCAAAGAGAGCCCACGTGATGTTCCTCGTATTTGAATTTTGAAGCCCGGCTTGATTTCCTGATCAAACGAGCCTGAACAACTGAATTATTATTTGTAGACCTACCTAAAATCAATTCCATGCTTCCCAATGGATCTACAGGAAGCAGTTTAACAGTTTAACTGGATTTAGTGATCGCAGTACTCTTCTATGTCTGAACTGCAGTGACATTTCTATCCTGGCCGGTCTTAGTTAAATATATGCATTAGAATCTTTCCCATCATGATAAGTATAAAAATGAGGAGTAAACCTATGCTATAGCCTTGGATAATAATCATAATATTCTCTTCTATTGTGATACCAATATTTACTGTGACGGTTCTTTCCTCTTGAATGATATTATCTCTCTCTTTCCTGTTGATGAAGAATGTTATGCTTCAAATTATGTCCAATTGAAGGCACTCATTATCAGAAACTTGTAGCTTTACAAAAAAGAAAAAGAAAAAAAATTGCTGGTAAGTAGTTGCAGTGGCTTACATGAGGGATATTTTTCATGCGATGAACAGGCTGGGAAAAGCATGTACAAGAGCAGCTAACCAAGTAGAAGAAAATAACAATCAGAAAAATCCGCATCATGCTCGAATGAGTAGTGCACCTCCAAAAGATCTGGTATCATTCGCAGAAGAATATAGAAAGCTGGCAATAGATTGCCTTAAGGTTTTGCGTGTAGAGATGCAGTTGGAGACAATTTTTAACTTGCAGGTTTGTGACATCTGTATTGGTACACATGATTTTTTTCCATCAATGAAGGTAAATTGCTAGAGTTAGTTGTCACTGGTGATATATGGACTTACATTGCAATGAAATTTAACAGGAAATGACAAACAGAGAGTACTTAGAGGACCAAGATGCTGAGGAACCGGATGATTTTATTATTTCATTAACTGCACAGGTGAGTACTATTTTTTTTCAAGGACAAATATGCATACATCACAAAAAGCGTGTACGTTATGTAGTTGGCCTTGCAGAAATATATGTATGCAATGTTCATTAGCAATCAATGGCTTCATTTGAGTTGAGAATCCTATGTTCTCATTTTGTGGTTGAGGAAATTTAGAAAAGATATTTGTAAAAAAATTGACTTTTGCACACACGTATAACCAGTGCTCTGATGGTGGTTGCGCTTTTGGTTTCCAAAGTCTGAGAATTAAAAAACATATTTAGATCAACTTATTTGTGGTGGACCACCACTTCTCTTTTCTCATCTAAAGGATGAAACGCTCAAGATATTGACTTTTTTCCTTTTGTTACTTATTTTAGCAACTGAAGAGAATGAAGGAATTAAGGGCCTATTCCTCATTATGTTCTGCTAAAAATGACCGCTTAGTATAACATTAAAGATCATCTTAAATGAAACTTCTTATTCAACGGAGGAGTGTGACTGAACTTTTACCTGCATTCTTTTATGCTTTTGCACATTTCTTCATGCCATCCTATTGTGATGCAAAGGAGAGATATTTTAACTTGGAATGTAGTAATTGCAGATGATTCAGTTATAAGAGAAATGGTTTCTCTTTTGATTTTTCCTACTCAAACTTTTGTCAAATTTCACACTGCTGCAATATTGGATTAATGGTGGCGTATCCGTCATACCCTTTCTGTTTCTATACTCTCAGATAACACGCAGGGATGAGCAGATGGCCCCTTTCGTTGCGGGGATTAAGCGGAATTATATATTTGGTGGAATATGTAGTGTTGCAGCAAATGTATCCATCAAGGTTGGCATGTGCACTCTATCTGCAGTTTTGGTTTGAAGATGAATGCTTTGTTATCATTTTTTGCTTTCTTAGATTTGAGGTCATAGTTAAAGTGATGTTTGTTAGCAAACCTCCTTTTCCTCTTCACCATTACTGATAAAATGGGAACTGTCTTTGTTAGGCTTTGGCTGATATGAAATCCATCAACCTTTTTGGAGTTCAGCAGATATGTCGGAATTCAATTGCCTTGGAACAGGTTAATTTCTTTTGACAGTTGTAGCTCTGATAAGTTTCAGAAAGCATTTTCTTTTTCTCTTAAGAACGCACTCTTTCATGATGCCATGTGTTATTCTTGATTTCATAAATGGGCAATTAGTTAGAAAAGCAAATAAATTTCCACTAAGTTTTTGTGTAGCAAAAACAGTTGTACCTACAGAAAAAAAGCGGAGTCATTTATTTTGTGCCTAGTTTTGTTGTATAGATCCTTCACTTGCTAATTTTCCTGCTGGAGTCTGGACTTAGAGTTGAATTCTAGAGTTTTTTAATCTTATTGTTGTTTCTAAATCAACAAGGGAGGAAGGTCAAACTTATAGTTATTAATGAGTTATGGTTACCGAGGCCATCTCTCTGTCTCTCTCTGACACGCGGGGAGATTAATTTCGAAATCTTAACGCTGCAATGCCTTGGGCTATTTATGCACCAGATGCATGACCAAGTACCACTGTTCTATAATTATTTAGAAGGATCGCACTCATGACTCTATTCATATCTTCAAACGAGTTTTTTGTTTACTATCAAAGGGCTTTATTGGGTTGAACTGTGGTTGGAGATTTCAAAGAGTAACAATTTTTTTAAGAAAATTGCTTCTGTGAACTTTTAGCTCTGTATCGAAGAAGAGATAAATGAAAGAGGCATTGGGGAATAGGTTTAGGAACTTAATCTGTCCTGTATTTACATTAAACCAAGACAAGGTTACAAGGATAGTCTTTTTGACTATAAACGCCACAACCCCCCAAACCAACCCCCCCCCCCCCCCTCATGCTAGAGCATAGAGTTCAAAACATGCCCGGCTTGAAGGACAACATGGAAAAGAAGAGTGAGCTAAGGCCTAAAATTCCGAAAATAGTTTGAACAGAAAAGTCATTATAAATAGCTTTGATAAAATTGTCAATATCACCATAAATATCAGGATGCGAAGGTGAATCCATAATCCATTCATGTGATTGCCGACCATCAATGTTGGTACGGATGCTTGCTTGTGCCATTGCACATCACAGTCACCTTGCTTTGATTTTCAGAACTCTTCGACATGTGCTAGGGGTTGGGATCTGGCGCTTCGATACCAAGTCAAACTGAAAAATGGGATTCTAGGGTTTAAAACAGTGGGAAGAAGAGATGAATTTTAATCAGTCCCTTCACCTCCACATGTATATGTATCAAGCCAAGCCAAGATTACAAAAGGATACTCCTTCGTCCCAATTATATTAAAGAAATAACAAATATTTCCAATGTTCTAAAAGTCGCTAGGCACTAGTCGGGCGGTCGGCCAACTTCAAGCTTCGAGGCCTTGTAATCAGCGATTATTGGGTGCATAGCAATTAGTAATCGGCGATTAATCTGGGCATAACAATTAGTCGGATCTAGTTGGATATGCCCCCGCTAGCGATTAATCGCCGATTAGTTCCTTTTTTTAGATAACTGAATATAACGTTTGTAAATGTAGAGGCATATAAGAGTAGACTTTTGCCCAAGTACTCTGTTGTCTATTCTTTCTTTTCTCCCTTCTTATGGGTCCTCTACCTGGTTAGGTTAGAATGTTTGGGAGCGAGGTCAAATCCATTGATACTTATTAAATCAATTCAACCAGAACCTAATGGTCAGTTGTTGTATGGTCAAATCCAATTCAGTCCCTCTTCCTTCTGTTACCTGAGGGAGTTAAAATTAAGCTCACAACTCTGAAAAGATGTTTTGAGTTTCAGTCATTGGAATCTGCCAACTGTATTGATATGGCATGAATGAAGGCGTATACAAATTTGAGGGTGCATCATTATCTTGAGGTAGCCTTTTGTCATTCTATCTGACAATAAAGTGGTTGTATAAAGGAATTTCTTCTCTCAGCATGCTTGTTAAAGTGGAATGACTTCATCATGCTCCATGGATGAAGTGTAGTTAAATGCATTTTATTTGTGTTTGTGGATAAATTAAGCCTAATTGTCTGCAGTTATTGATGAGAGGTGCTCCCTTTGGTGTGTAGTAGGAAGTAGGAGCTAAGTTATTACATTAATGATTTGGCTGTTCACCTAAACTCAATAATAGTTTCTATCTGTTATTTATCTTGTTAGGCACTGGCTGCTATCTCATCTATTGACGGTGAAGCTGTACAATTGAGGTTGGATCGTGTACGGACTTACTATGAACTGTTAAACATGCCATTTGAAGTAAGTCATCTGACTTAAACTATAAAAAAAAAAAAATTGTTTTCTTTCTTGAACTTTGTTGCCGTAAAGATTAATTGTTAAAATCCTGTTTGCAGGCCTTGCTTGCATTCATTATAGAGCATGAACACTTGTTCACAGCTGCAGAGTGAGTTGTTTCAACCATCTAGTTGAGGAACAGTTGTATCTATATGATCAGTTGGAATGTGATAATACCTACCGTTAGTAAGATCAGAAGGCATGTCATTTTTGTAAGATGGTCATATTTCCCTTGTTTATATCGGTCAAGACCACCATTTTATACCGTTTAAAAGATTTTTGAAAGAGCTAAAACATAGTGCATACCAATTTTGAATATTAGAATTACATTCATAAAATTCAGGCTGAAAGCAGACCATTTTCAGAGGTCACTGGTGCACTTGGGTCGTTTTGCAATGGCCACTTCCATGTAAAGTGGAAATGGGCAAATTTTGAAGTTGTCAACCACACTCTGTCCTTGCTTTCACTTACCTCTCTTCACTCCTAAGTCCCAACTCTTCTCTCCTTTTGCAACAATATCTTTGTTTCCATGTGTTTGTGACCACACCTTTCACATGTGCTTAGTATCTAATGAAGTCTATCTTTTTCAGACACCTTTCGCATGTGCTTAGTATCTAATGAAGTTTATATTTTTCAGGTATAGTAGTCTTTTAAAGGCCCAGGTCCCAGGAAGAGACATCCCTGTGGACGCACAAGATCGGGTGACACAAATTTTATCCCATTAGCTCTCTCAATGACGAGTTCTGGGACTTGTCTCAGAAGCCATCCCATTGTAAGTTGCTACTATTTTGCTAGTCACCAGGTTCTGGTAAATTTTTGTCCATTGTTTGGGATCTACGAAGCCTTATGTTTTGGTGGTTGTAGGAACAGATCAAGAGTGCATATTGTAAATTTCTTATGGCGATTCTTTACTTGTAAAATGTGTCAATAATGTGAAAAATATTATTTTATCCTGTAATTCCAAAGGTGTAAACTAGCTTGGAATGCAATACTAATGTTATTGGGTGTTGTAAATGCCAAAGCGGCAAGTGCTTTGTGTTGATGTGCTGTTTGTGATATTGGATATAAAACAATATTGAGAGGTCATTGCCATTAATTCCATCGTACTACTTTGCAATATAATCAATACCCTGTTTAACTCGTACAGATTTTCTTCTGCGGATGTAGGTCACCAGTTCTGGAAAATGGGAGGTTTACTAAGCGCATGACCAAGTAAATATTTGTTGTGTTGTAATTGTTATCTTACTAGGTTCAGCAGCTATAGGTGTTGGGGAACCATCTAACCATATCCGCTAGCAACCAGAATTTCTTCAATTATGGAGTTGTTTAAATGAGTCTTAATTTCGTCCAAACACACACACACACACACACACACACACTCACTCTCTCTCTCTCTCTCTCTCTCTCTCATTGTGAGAAAAAAGGAACTGCCCTAACTGGTACCACTTGCCCTTCCTCTTAGGGTGGTGGTGGTGGTCTTTTTTCTTTCCTTTTTTTTTGTGTGTGCTTGTAGGGTTGTGTAACAAGTGACATTCCTCAACTTTTCATTCAATAAGGATCCTACATCTCTCTAGATTCAAGAATATGCATCCCTGATCCTCTCACTCTTTTCTAGTTTGTGTAACATATTCACCTTAGATTTCTTCATCCCTGATCCTTATCTCGATTACCCTAATAAGAGACTTGACCAAAAAAAGAAAAAAAGGATTACCCTAATCCAAGATTAAGATTGTTGGGTAACATGTATGATAAAGTTCTTCGATATCAATTTAGTCTCATAAATCAAATGAAATCATAGCCTGTAGAACCCAAGTATTCATGGTCACGAACCTGTACATTGGCCTCTCAAGGCTTTCAACATTTTATGTAGATAGACATGCAAACTCTAAATACAAATCATGTAAATTTCTTGAGGAAATAAGCAGTAGTTAATGTGATCTTGTATCTCCTCCGTATCTTCAATACTTGACTCAATTGTGTGACTAAGACAACAACGGAAGGCATCATGGAACCTACTTGTGCCATCTGCAAACTTACTCTGCTTCTGCTTCAGAAATACGTATTGTGTTTGCACACAAGTTAAATAACTTGGACAAAAAGGAATGCTATAGCTCAGTTCTGTACAATTTACTGGATTCTGTATTCATCTCTGCTTTAAATGTTGGACTCAGTTTTAGAGTCGTCTTTGCTAAGTTGCGGATATCTTCTCTACTGGACTCGACTGATATTCTTGCCAGCGCTTTCACCCCTCCACTAGATATGAAGTCCCTGGCATTGTCCTCTGCGACAACCAGCAAATAATGCAGTGTTAGGCGAGAACCAATGTACAAATTGAACTTCTTGTTGTAACACCATAGCACCCATCTCCGCGATGTTTTTTGGGGGAAAAACTGAAGATATGACAATGTAGTCTTAGATTGCCAAAAGCCGTGGACAAAAACTGAAATATTAGCATGGGAAAATCTTGATTTGTTCTACTTCATAGTAAGAATTTTGATTTTCAAATGTGTCGTCCTTTATTAAGATTCTTGGATTTCTCACGGGTACTTAAGGTGGTCAATAAAAGGATACAAACGCAAAAAAGAAAGGGAAAGAACAGAAGCTTTTGGACAGAGTAACAAGCTTACAGTTTGGCTACAGCTTGGCCCTTTTGATTACAAATACATTACCAACTTTGAGAACATTTGAAATAGATGAGTAACCAGTGTCATTAATCCCTTACCCAAAGAAAGAAAAAAAAAAACCAGTGTCACTAATTACCTATAGGCGTAAACAGAAATCGGCTTAACAATGCGAGGGATTTTTTTTCCTGAAATATCTTTAACTTACAAAGGAAGAATGCTACACCTAACAATTACAATCTGCATTATACCAGACTAGCTAATGGACAATGTCACAATTTGGTACACATGAGACTCGGACGTAATTTGATATAGAAACGTCCAACCAATGCTTATCCACGTTACAGGTTCTGCAGTGAAATAATCATGCATGGATGGATATCAATGGGAAGATTTAGCCTGATTAAGCAATCTACGGAGCAAAGCAAGTTTGAGCCTGGTCATCTTAAGCACACATAGAACACGTCAATCTATCGCCGAAAAGACAATAAGATGTCACTACAACCCAGCAAGGTACTGTGAATATATCGTTTCTGAGCTATCAGGGGAATGGCACCAACGGTTGTAAATAAAGTGAAAGAAGCATGTCATGTTTCTGTGGGTATATTGGCCAACAAACTTAGAACAACTATTAAAATGATAAAAACTTCATTTATTCTAATAAATTTAAATTTGAGCAACATTCTTTTTATGCAGCACACACGCTTTATATTCAAATTTTAAGTTCCCAATCTTTATAGTCCATGGAGAATTGTCCCTATCACAAGCTTCATTCTATCCGAAAAGCCACAAGTTTGAGAAAGATTAATGCAAATAATTCCAGCATTTTTTTTTTATCACTGGACCTATGAAATTTAAAGTAAAAAAGTAGCATACCATTTTGACCTAAATGGCAAAGAGCAAGCTCAAAATGGCGTCTACTTGAAGAAGCCGATGCAGATGTAGAGTTAGCTATCAACCATGAGAGCACATTGTCTTCCATTAAAACTGAACGGCCTCTCCTATGTCCTGCAGTGAGGAAAAATGCCCATGTTCGTACTTAAAAATGAACAGAAATCTAACCATGGGAATCACTGTACATTTTGTACGAACCTTGAATAATTTCTCGTGATTCACATTTTGCAAAGTTGGCTATTCCTCTGGCAACTTGGGCTATGACACCACTATCTCCAGATCTGACCATTCCCAATAGAGCCTTGATGGCTCCATCATCTCTGAGCTTCAGTTGTAACTTCTCTATTATGATAAAATAGAGCTATGCATCAAGATGAAAGTCTCACTTCATGTAGATAACTTTTCTAATGTCCCTAAGACACAATTACAGCAACATGGCTTCATTTTTATTTTTATTTTTTGTGGGTAAAGAAAGGTTTTATTACCAAAAAGAGACGAAATAAAAGGGAAACAAAGGTCATACCAATGAACACAATGAAAACAGAACCAAGCTAAACTAGGACAAACCTGCACTATACAACCAACTCAAAGAAAAATTCTCCCAGAAATATTCCATGCAGCAAGGCTTCATTTATTCAGCCTTTGAAAACTTATTTCGTATAAATGATTAACAAAATGTTCCTTATGACTTGCAATGGTAACTAAGGCATTAGAGGGGAGGTGGGAATACATTAGGCACCTAAATCTGTCCCTACAGATGCAATTCAGGAAGTAAATACAACATAACCTTTTGCAAAATCAACTCTAGTTTACCACTTCCACACAAATTGGCAATGGCTCCAGCTACCATTCTTAGAGCTTCGGGATCATCAGTCTTAGATGCAGTATTTGCTAAGAGTCGCGCACCTCCTTTGTTCATAATTAAGCATTGGTTCGCCTCTGGAATGATTGAAAAGGATAAACACTTTAACAAAAGCTCAAGCACACATGTTGTAGATAAGATTCAACAACACATATTTTTCTGTTGGGTATTAGTTTTGTTTCAATTATCTGACTCTTTTTTTTTTTTTAACATTTCCAGTTCCTCTTGTCAACACCAATTGAAAATTTTAATTGTACACCGAAAAGTGGAAAAAGTTCACTACATACAAAAAGATTCCAATTAAGCAAATAACCAAGTGAAGCCAAACAGACCAAGATATTAAGGGATGAGGGTAAGCTTAAGAGAGTCAAATGCAAACAATCTTATCTTTATCCCTAAGGTCCATAAATCTCAATGAGAGGAGAATATTGCTATTAACTTCCTCCCATACTGTAAGCAGATGTGGCAGCTCCACAATCACGCTTCTGCTCTCTGTTCTTCACCTGTACTTCTATATATGCATTTTATCATGATATATCTAAGATAATTTAACAAGATTCTTGGTGTTAAACTGAACAATTGCATCTTGCTATAGAGCATTTTCAAATCCAGGAACAATGAAAATTTGCTTTAAGCAGTTGTAAATAAGGAAATTAACAGCCACAAAACTTTAAAAAACAACTTGTATTCAGATTGTGAAAGGCCATATAGTCATAAAGAACTTGTATTGTGATCGTTCTACTTCAAATAACGATAAGCAAGGACGTAGAGGAACGGAAGAACCATAGAAATATGAAAAGCAAAGGTTTACAAGTACATGGTTACCAGTCAATGGAGACTAAGACATTTCCCGAAAAATCAAAAGATCCAAACAGAAAAGTGTAATTTTCTGTCGATGACCAAGGTAGTGAAACGATTCTTGAGGCCTAAAAAACTTGTTACTGACAACCAATCCTTCAAATGGTACGCCAGTAAACATTGTATCGGTTTGTCTTGTACACCAATATCAATACCAACAAGCTTCACATTAAAATAATTTTTGTCCAGCCACAAAAAAGAAAAAGAACCAATATAATTGAAAGAGCACCTCATTAAATGCACATGCCTGGCCAGTTTGTTTGATCAGATATGAGCGTTGTATTGCTCTATACATCCACGGTGACTAAATAAACGATGTTTGGTTCAAATTTTTACGACCCGGATTAACCACACCCTGCATATATAAACAAGAAAGTCCGGGATAGATAATACCCTGGGGTTGTGGCATATCAATCTATTAATCACTTAGTGGGATGGGGGTGTGGCATTATTAATTTGATCACTGCTAATCTGGTGGAATATATGCCCCTTCACTAATAATACTGCCAAAAAACTGGCACTCCAAGTACACATCTTACTATAAAATAAACAAACAGGAAGAGAACAATCTGAATACCATTCATTGCCAAATTGGCAATTGCACCAGAAGCCACCCTAAGTATGGTTATATTTTGGCATGATTGCAACAGCATGAGCAGTGAATCTATACCACCTTCCTCCATGATCTTTTCCTGATTGATATCTGAAATGAAAAGGTAAAACAAACATTAGAAAAGGAACACTTAGTTGATATGCGCTACCCAGACATTTCATACATCAAATTTCTCCTCGATTAGGGAATGAGCGTAGCAGTGGCATGTCCTTAGAAAACGTTTCAATTTAACAGGGTGTCTTGCAAGACCGAACATTTTATGGCAATATAGCTGAACAAAAGATTTTCTTATGGCCGAATAACTTTCTCAAATCTTATCTATCCAATAAGTTTGCTCCATACCAGATGGTAGAAGGCTTCAAAATCTTTTCTGAGTTGAAGAAAGGGGAGGTTCTGAGCTTATGAAATAGGAAAGCTAGAATGAATAAGTGCACAGTAGTATCGATATATATTAAATTTAGAATCGTTCTTGCTGTTGAAATTTTACATGCCATTGCATATATCCTAGTTCACTTAAGAACCAAAAGAACCCAGACTGTACTGCTCCTTCATCACAACAACCTCAACAATAAAGCCTGCAAAGAAGTTAAACAGAATCACACTCCTTTTGAATTCTTTGCATGAAAAAAGAGGACTTGGTTGAATCCCAACTGCATTCTGGATCTGGCAAATGATGGCCCACCCCACCCAAGAGTGCTTACAAGTCCATAAATCAAAATTTTTTTCGATTAGAGTTTCAAATAATTCTTCAAAACTTCAGAATGTGTGTACTTGTCATACTTCTGTACCTTTCCCTTAATGATTACAAGATTTGACAGCTTTTTCCATTTGACATGGGAGCGGAAGTATTTTCAAACCAAGTCTGAGTACTGCTTGACACCAGTTAACCGTCTTCAGGGACCTTGATTTAATATTGATCGGTGGTTTTTCTTTTTTTATGTGTGTGCTAGCATTAGAAAGCTTTGGGATCGATTAGCCTCCACCATCAAAAGAACTCTATAGACAAGGGCTATTACATGCTTTCTTCCACATTCCTGACTCGTGATAAAGAAGAATCCAAGCCTTGTAACCATCTTCCCCTCCCCTAATAACTTCCCATCAACGAAACAATTAAAAAGACATGGTCTTCCTAGGAGCGGTTAAAAAAAATTAATCTTCCAGGTTGAAAAGCACAGCGAAGAAAGACCGGTTATTAGACATTCGATTTGAGCTGCATCATGCGAGCATCACAAAGAAAAAAGAGCAGCAAATTTGGAACTCACCGGGATCGGGCTTAAGAAGTTTAGTAACTTGTTTAGGGTTCACTCCAATTTATTTTCTAACTTGGGATGTAGGTGGAGTGATTTATCAACTACTCTAAACTTACACAAGTCACTGACATTTTGACAAGTTTGTAAATTGCTGAGCGAAACAGTAGGGGGCAGGGGTGGAGGGTTTTCGTATATGAATGACGGATGTAAAAAAATAAGTGAGGCAAATAAAACATGGACAAGAACTTAGTTTTAGTGCGGTTTGGGGGGCAACTTTAGAGTTTCTCCGGGGTCAACTGCGAAGAGCAATTTTAGTGTGGCCTGTAGAGCAGTTTTGCACCCAGTGGGGAAGACACTGATATTATTGCTTACTGGATTAAGTCTGCCTTTTACAATGAGGGGAACCTCCCTTTTATAGGCGAAGGGAGAGAATGCATACATCATGGATTACATCAGGGGAACAGTACCCTATATAATTGGTGTTACCAATTATCTGACTAACTACGAAGACTTACACAACAAGAGTACAGACATACTACTATTACCTTTATGACTATCATAAAGCCTAATATGAAGCTACTGACTTGCTACGTACAATTATGTTACCTGCTAATATTACATGTCAAATCCACCCTTGGTAAGAGTCATCTACGGATCATGTCAATCTTGGTGATATGTTATTGGGTCGATATCAGCAGTTTTTTAGGTCTTGAATAGTCATGCAACAGTGAGACAGTTTTCAAATCATTTTCCATAATCCTAGTAAAATTCGGAGAGTCAACAGCCTATATATGTTCTATAAATAGGCATGCATAAGGTCAGTTGACTCACTACTCCGGACATACTAAATGGCAGGTTTTTTGCGCACACTGTAACGAAAAAGTGTACTCTGGATGTACCTTCAGCAGCAAGATTAGCCACCACCTTCACAGCACGTATTTGGGCGTCTATATCTCCAGATGTCAACAATTGTAAAATTTTTCCAAGCCCGACTGGAAGCATGAATTAGAAAATCTTGTGAGAAACCTAGTAAGTTGGGGGAAGTTGTTGATCAACATATGCTGCAAAAGACTTTCCATGAGAGGGTTAATTTGGGTACAAATGTTATCTTCGTAATAATTTGAAAAATATTTTACTCTACATGTATGCAGGGTATTGCACTCTTTAGAGATGCCAATGGCTAACTCAGTCAGGTCTCTTAGATGCCATACCAAAGACTAAGTAGCCTGGTCACATAACAGTAACACCTATATATGGCCGAGGGTGATGATAAAAGCAAAACCAATTTCTTGCCTTCTTCACAAATCTTTGCAATTGTGGCTCTCTGTCCCGAAATTGTCTCCCTTGATTGGTTCAATTTAGGTAAAACCAGTAGTTTGGCCCTATTCTCTTTCATGTGTGACTTCTTGTCCTGTGGAACACAATTAGGTGGAAAGTAGAAACCGTTAGAACATGGATGGCATATGTGAAGAAAACCAAGCATGGAACCACTTACCTCATAGTAATCACCATTTTCGGGAACAAGCTTCTTTAACCTAACCAGCTCAGCCTCAACAGCTTTCCTTTGTTTTTCCTGAATTTGAAGGGTAAGTCTCATTGCATTGAGTTCCTCCACCAACGATGCCTACATATTCCAAATTTTAGCCAAAAGGAAAGAAGTTTCATTGGTGCATCATCAACATTTCAGTATGGCAAAAAACTTATAGCATAGATGAGAGAGGTTAGATGAGAATACCGTTAGTAACTATGCCTACAACTGTTAAAAGCACAACCATACAAGACCATATGGAAACTATACCTTGTCTGTCAAAAGCTCATTATATTCTGCTTTCAAAGAATCAAGTTCGTTTGCTGTCTTTTGATGCACCTCATGACTTTCTTGTAGTTTCACCATAATCTTATCACTCTCCTTTTGCCCATGGATGTAGAGTTAAAAAAAAGGAAGAAGATAAGAAGTCTTAATTATTGGTAAAGAAAACTCACTTAAATATGTAAAAGACAATTAAGAATCCAAAAAGAAAAATTTCTTGAGTTTCAGTTCTGTTAAAGACAATTAGGAGATGTTTTAGAGAGCTTCCCCATACAACTTTCATACGCATAACAAAGTGCATTGGGTTGTTGGTCATGCATCATGTAAAAAGTACCCATTTGATGTTTTATCATCTAATTGTACGATCATCATCCCATATTTCTTAGCTGAAAGAGAAAAGGAAAGAAAGAAAGATGTGAGATAGCTAGGGTGTTCCCATCCAATTTCCAAGAGCTAGACACCTCTCCTCTGTGAAGCTTTTGGTGCTACAAAATTCTTATAATGTGGACTGCACGAGGGTCAATACATGTCAACATGTCAGACATAAAAACTCAAACAACTAGATGTCGAAGTGTCTATGCTTCTTGGGATAGATAAGGAGAGCGTGTACATATGGCACAAAACCATGATGATAAGAGCCTAAAACTGCAACAATTCACCAACCATCCTTGCGGACCTTGCCTACCGTTCTATATGACATGGCCATGAACTCTTGCATTTCCTTGTAATGATCCACCTTACTAAAAGTAACTTGATTGTTTTCTTACACAGATATTGCTCAAAAGAACAGGCACTACTAAAGAGGTTCCTTGTCAAAATCGGACATGTGTCGGATACGGACACTCACTAATACTTCTCAACACACATTGGACTCTATTCCAAATGTTTCCTATCATTTAGGAATTTTGTTGGACCAAATGCACTTCAGATAGTTGGAGAATACGCAAGTCATTGTTTTGGACGCATATAAAACATTATGGGTACGTGGCACTCAGTCTTAAGGACTGAAGGCGACAAGGTGATCCCAGGAGCGAGGATCACCACAGTTGAAGGCCAACCCTAAGGTTAGGATGAGGACAACATATTCCTGAGATCACTGGTTTACACTTCGGCCTTGCTCGAGACCGAAGGAGGATTGTGGAATGGAGGTTTGAGCTCAAGGGATTGTCTAAGAGCCTAGAACCCGCTCAAAGGTTTAGACCTCATACCAGTCTTGAAGAGAGAGGGAAAGCTACTAACCGAAGGTCAAGCTTTCTTGAGATTCGTATCATACCTACCTCTGAAACCACAGACTGAAACATCACTATACTTACCTACCACCTGACACCCGTATCAGTGACTTCTCATCAATAGACTCTCAGGCCTAGGGCCTAGACCTCACATGAATGTTACCTGTAGTGGCCCGGAATAAGCGGGCTCGGTCCGACTCCGAGGCATTTCCTATTGAGCGCCTCGGGGTTAGTCCTTAATGCCTGCCAGGGCATAGCTCTGGGCGGTTCTTTAAGAGCTTGGGCAATCAGGGAGACGTTGCTCAGTATATAACGGCACGACGACGCACTACGCTTCGGACGACACCCCCGTCCTCATGCATCCAGGAAGCTCGGGCATGTGCGTCATCATGACGTAGGCCGAGGCAGTTATGACACGAGGATCATCATTAGGGTTGATCTGGCCGTGTGCTTCGTAACCGCCTTATCCCATACATCGCCTATGATGGCACGCAAGGCAGTTACCCGAGCATATCCTTCACGCGCTTGTTTGGGGACCAAGCAAAGCAAGGTCTATAAAAGCAAAGGGATTCTAACCTAAAGAGGTATGTCATGCTACCCTAACCCTAGACCTACACACTTCTCCCTAGATCTAACTTGATCGTCGGAGGGTCATTGGGTTTCATAGCCCCAATGACTTATTGCAGGTCCGGAGGCGGGCGCACGGAGCATCGGAGGAAAGAGCCTAAAACCCACTCACGATCAAGATCCCGATTAACCAAAACCCCACAAGCCCCTATATATGACACATCTTTACTGGTTTGACCTCTGGCCTTATATGCCTGTGACCTTCAGATGACTAGCCATTGAGGACCTTCCACTAGCTGTTCAGTACCTTCCACGTGTCCTCAGTCCAGCTGGACTTCAGAAAATTTCTCTCCTATGTAAAGGACCCTTGCCTTTGTCTAGCACATTACACACTTGTTCTTGGTCTTTCTATTTGTTGCCCCTTTTTTTCTACGATCTTTCTTGAACTCTCTCCTCCTCCTTCAGCACCCCAAGCCCTTTAAGATCTCGTTGGTACCTGAATCACTTTAAGGGCTACCATGGCCCATCAATCTATCACATAAACATCAAAAAGCATGAACCCGACACACTCGGGGACACATGGGGCTTGTTCGTTTGAGGGTCTCAAAACCCTTGCGCACGGTCTGTATCAGCTTTCTCTATCTATTTCTCTCCACTCATTACTCTTAAAAACCTCACTCAAAACCCAAACCAAACAGGGACATCATGATTTTTCGTCTCTCATCAACTTTTTTTTTTCCAACTTCTTTGATTTTCCTTCTTGTTTTCTACCTCTTACCTTGCATTTACTTGGGTATCAAAGATTGATTCTCTCTTATTGATGTTGGGGAAACAACACTATCTTAGGCTATTAGTATTCACTAGCAAGCAAGTTTAAATTAATTTAAGTATTTTACTTTCCTTTCATTTTTCAAAAAGACTTTTATCATACTTGTTAAGGTAGACAGTTGCTTGGAACACCTTATACGTATGATCTCTAGGAGCCTCATTTTTAGGTATGTTCATGAAATATTCCTCAATTTTGGCTTATCTTATATAATCAGTATCTTCTTGTTGGGTAATTTCGTTCTCACAAGGGTTATGAACATTGTTACACTTCTGAGCACTTGAACCAGTTTTTATTAGTTGTATTGCACTATTTTGTTAATGTACATGGTAGAGGGTAGTAAGCGAAGAAAGTGGATTAGTAGTTTTGGGACTCTTGGTGATAGCCCATCCACACTAAGCCCATCTCTTTAGATTGGGCCTGTAGGACAATAATATTAGATAGAATTACTATGTGTTCTAGTGTAAACATCATATAAGATTTAGTTTTTATTATGAATAGAACAAATATATCATGGAGCAAAACATAAACTAAAGAGCAAAACCCTTGGGTTATCTTACTTCAATAAAGACATAGACATAACCTGGTTTGAGTTTCGTTGATCCTTCAAAAGCTTCTTCGTCTTTTGCAATTCTTGTTTGACACCTTCAATACGGGCAATCTCACTATTTTGGTTGTGAATTAAATCAGCTATTTTCTCTTCATACATCTGATTTGTTTCTGCAAGAGCCTTTTGATATGTAGAATTTGCCATTTGGTATAGCTGATAAGAGATAAAGAAAAATGAAAACATCAGAATATTCCTTTTTGTTATATGAAAAATAGGAGCAACAAAAACTTGATAAGGCATTGTGAAGACATTGGATCTGTCAAAATGCATATAAAATATTTCTTGGGAAATTTTGATTTAGGTTTTCGAGTATTTGAAAGGAAATTGCTTTAAACTTTTGCCAATATTAAAATGCCAACCCATGACTTATTACAAAATGGATTATTTGAATTGGAGGTACGAAGATACACGTTGTTGTTGATATATTCACTTTAATAGTTAACCTGCATTGACTTTTCATTATCACTTAGTAGCTTCTTCATCGCATTTAACTGTTCGTCAACACTTCTAGAGTGAGCTTTTTCATCCTCTAAGTGCTTCATCAACTCTGCTATTTTCTTCTTGTACATCTGCAGGTAAGAAAGAAAGATGTGAGATAGTTGGGGTGGTCAGATCCAATTTCCAAGAGCTAGACTACTTTCTATTGAGATGCATTTGGTGCCACAAAATTCTTATAATTCAGACTGTATGAGGGTCATCACATGGCAAACACAAACGTAAACAACTAATTGTTGTAGTGTCTATGCTTCTTGGTATAATACAAATATATACACACACACACCAGAGAGTGTGAAGATATGGCACAAAACCATGATGATAAGAGCCTGAAACTACAACAATTCAGCAACCATCCTTCCCTATTGTTATGGATAATATATCCACGTACTGTTGCATTTCCATGTATGATCCAACTAACTAAAGGTACTTAATTGTTTCCTAACAAAGATATTGCTAGGAAGCACATGCACTACTTAGGAAGTTTCTTGTCATAGTCGGACATGTGTCAGATACCAACACTCACTAATACTCCTCAACACACATCGGACTCTATTTCAAATGTGTCCTATCATTTTCGAAATTTTGTTGGATCAAACGTACTCTAGACAATTAGAGAATACATGGGTTCATCGCTTTGGACGCATATAAGACATTGCAAAGCATGAACCCGACACACTCGGGAGACGTGATGATTTTCTGTCTCTCATCAGCTTTACTCTTTTTTCTTTTCTTTTTTTCCTTCTATCCTTTTCCTTCTTGTTTTCTACTTGGTATCAGAGTCTCGCTCATTGGACTAGTGGAGAAAAGACTACATTAGGTTATTAATATTCACTAGAAGTTTCTAAAAAGTTTAATTAATTTGAGGAAGTGTTTTCCTATTTTCCTATCATTTTTTTGAAAAATGCCATATTATTTGAGAATCATGCATTGGCCTTCTCAAGGTGGATGACTCCTTGGAACTCCTTATATATACAACACCTCTAGAAGCATCATTTACAGGTATGTTTATGAAAAATTCCTCAAACTCTGATCTATCTTAAGCAACTAGACTCTTCTTGTAGGGTAACCTCGCTCGCATGAGGGTTATGCATATTGTTAAATGTGTGTTCTCTTGAACCAATTTTTATTAGTGTGATTGCACTATTATGTTAGTGGATATGGTAGGAGGTAGTAAGCAAGGAAAGTGGATTAGTCGTGTTAGGATTCTTGGTGATAGCCCATCCCTCCAGATTAGGCCCATATGGCGAAACTATTAAATTTGATCACCATGTGTTATGCTACGCAACATATAAGATTTTGGTTTTTCGGCTTATTGTACAATTGTTTTTTTATGAATAGAACAAATGTGACAGTCATGGCGCATAACATAAGCTAGAGAACAAATCCCATGGGTAATCTTATTTCAATAAAGACATAAACATAACCTGGTCTAGGTTTTGATGATCTTTCAAAAGCTTTTTTGTCTTATCCAATTCTTCTTCTACACCTTCAAAATGAGCAATCTCACCATTTTGATTCTGAATTAAATCTGCTATTTTCTCTTCACACAACTTATTTGTGTCTGCAAGAGCTTTCTGATATGTAGAATTTGCCAGTTGGTATAGCTGATAAGAGAGAAAAATGAAAACATCAGACTATGCCTTTTTGTTAAATGAAAACTAGGAGCAATAAAAACTTGGACCGCTTCTAGAATTTCACTGCAGACATGGATGATAAGCCGTTGTTAAAACATTGGATGTGTCAGAGACTCAGAATGCACATAAAGCATTTCTCAGGAGGTTTTGATTTATCTAAAGGAAATCGCTTTAAACTCTTGCCAAAACTGAAATGCTAACTGACAACTTATTACAAAATGGATTAATTGAATTGGAGGTACAAAGATACATGTTAGCCCTTAGTTGCAGGAAATGCCTAACTTGGAGGCGCTCCCGCACGAGAAACGCGAATCCCCACTTCTTAGTCAGAAACGCGATGGGAGCGTGCTCCCCTTGAGACGGGATCACGCTCCTAAGGGAAATGGGAGCAGGAAGAAGATGGAGAGAGAAGATCACAGATCTGCCATAACCGTTTCATCTTCTTCCCTGTTTTTTCGATTTTGCAGAGAGAGAGAGAAAGAGAGAGAGAGGGGGAATATGATGAGATATATTGTTGACTTTGTAAATGTTTCTTCTAAATGTGTAGGATCGTTTCATCTTCTTCCCTTGTTTTTTCGATTTTGCAGAGAGAGAGGGAGAGAGAAAGGGGAAGAGATAGAAGTTGTTCACTTTACTCCTGTACTTATAGACTGTACATTTGTACAATTGGAAAGTAAATTGGTGTCCTGTGTACAATTGTATCATTGGAAAGTGGGAAAGTAAATTGAAAAGTGGGAAAGTGAATTTGTTTTGGTAGTGAAGTGAAATTATTTTTACGACTGACTTCCCCTCTTTTTTATATGTCGTGAGCAATGAAAAATGAGCCAAAATCAAGTTGACCACAATATTTCAATTTTTTATTATATACTCATGCTTTAATATATATATATATATATATATATATATATATATATATGCCGCTCCCAAACTAAGGAGCTTCTTGGTACCTCTGCTCCCCCGCCCCCGCCCCCGCCCCCGCCCCCGCCCCCGCCCCCGCTTCCGCTTCGTGTAACTAAGTGTTGGCCTTGCCATATTCAATTCGATAGTTAACCTGCATTGACTTTTCTTGATCACTTAGCAGCTTCTTCATTGCATTTAACTGTTCTTCAACACTTCCAGAGTGAGCCTTCTCATCCTCTAATTGCTTCATCAACTCTGCAATTTTCTTCTCATACATCTGTGTAGTAACAAAGAAAGATATTAGATAGGGAGTTCCCATCCATTCCAGGAGCAAGACACCTTTCCTTTGAGAAGTGTTTGGTGCTACAAATTATTATATTTTGGATTGTATGAGGTTTAACACATATTAACATGACACAGAAACTCAAGCAACTAGTTGTTGAAGTGTTGATGTTTCTTGGTATATGTATAGAAGAGCATGAAGATATGGAGCAAAACCATGATGATAATAATCTGAAACTGCAACAATTCAACAACCATCGTTTCCTACCGTAGTGTATGACATAGCTAGGAACTGTTGCATTTACACGTAATGATCCATCTTACTAAAGGAACTAAATTGTTTTCGTATCCAGCTATTGCTAGGAAACACGGACACAGCTAAGGAGGTTCCTTGTCAAAGTCGGACATGAGTCAGATACCGACACTCACTAATACTCCTCAACACACATTGGACTCTGTTCCGAATGTGTCCTAGCATTTTAGGAATTTTGTTGGACCAAACATACTTTAGACAATTGGAGAATACACAGATTCATTGCTTTGGGCGCATGTAAAACAATGTAAAGCATGATCCTGACACACTCAGGAGACATGATGATTTTGCATTTCTCATTAGCTTTTTTTCCTTTTCACCATTTGTCTTTTTCATTCTTGTCTCATAGCTCTTACTGTACACTTACCTCAGCATCAAAGATTGATTCTCTCTCCGTGAATTTGTGGAAAAAAGGCTACCTAAGGTTATTAGTATTCCTTGGAACATTCCTAACAAATTTAAATTAATTTGAGGAAGTCTTTTCCTATTTTCCGTTAACTTTTGAAAAAGGCTCCGTCATTTGAGAAGCATCCATCGGCCTTGTCAACTTAGATGGCTGCTTGGAATGCCTTATACGTACTAGACCTCTACAAGCATTACTTTGTAAGTATGTTTGCAATATTCCTCAATCTCTGGCTTATCATGAGGGTTATGCATATTGTTAAACATGAGAGAAATTGAACCAGTTTTATTAGTTGAATTACACTATTCTATTAGCGGACATGGTAGAAGGTAGTAAGCGAGGAAAGTGGATTAGTGGTGTTGGGACTCTTTTTGATAGCCTATCTTTTCATATTAGGTCTGGATCTAGTCAAAACTATTAGATTCGATCACTGTTTTCTGTTGTATGCAACACAAGATTTGATTTTTTGCCATACTGTGCTACTGTTTTTATTATGAATAGAAGAAATATAATAGTCATGGAGCATAACATAAACTGAAGAACAAAACCCCTTGGTTATCTTACTTCAATAAAGACAAACATAACCTGATTTGAGTTTTGATGATCTTTCAAAAGCTTCTTCATCTTATCCAATTCTTCTTCTACACTCTTAAAACGAGCAATCTCACCATTTTGATTCTGCATTAAATCTGCTATTTTTTCTTCATACATCTGATTTGTGTCTGCAAGAGCCTTCTCATATGTAGAATTTGCCATTTGATATAGCTGATAAGAGATAAAGAAAGATGAGAACATCAAACTATGCCTTTTCGTTAGATGAAACTAGGAGCAACAAAAACATCGCGTTTAGAATTTTGTTGCAGACCTAAGAAGCACGACACATCTACCAGCCTCGCATTTCCATATCCGACATGTGTCCATCGCGGACACAACACAACAATCTCTGGACACGTGTCTAACAAGGCTAAATGCGTGTCTAATTTTTCTATAATGTTTTTCTATTCGGATATGTTAGGGACACTCTTAGGACACGGTAAGTACACATTTTGAAAATTGGCCAGCATCAAAATTATGTACATGTTCAGTGCATAAACACTTTACACCAACTTTTGATTTCTATCTTCCTTTTTTTAATGGCATTGATTTCTATCTACCTAATGTTAAGATTGTATTTAGGCTTTATCTTAATTTGACAGAATTATTCATGATATGTTATATGAACTCATAAGATACATTAATAATAAAAGAACATATTGTTCATTCAACTTGTCTGCAACGTGTCCGTGTCCTAATTTTTGAAGAAATGATGTATCCACTTGTCCATGTCGTGTCGGATGCGTGTCATATGTCCGTATTCGTGCTTCATAGGTGTAGAAATGGATGATAAGCCACTGCGAAGACATTGGGTGGGTCAGAATGCATTTAAAGTTTCACAAATTTAAGTTTTAGATAATCAAAAAGGAAACTACTTAAACTCTTGCTGAAATGAAACCCCAACTAACGATTTATTAAAAAATTGAATATGTGAATTTGAGGTACAAAGATACACGTTGTCCTTGCTATATTCACTTCTATAGGTAACCTGCATTGACTTTTCATGATCACTTAACAGCTTCTTCATCGCATTTAATTCTTCAGCACTTCCAGAGTGAGCCTTCTCATGCTCTAATTGCTTCATCAACTCTACTATTTTCTTCTCGTACATTTCTGTGGTATTAGCAAGTGCTTTTTGATATGATGAACTTTCAAGCTGGTATTGCTACAAATAGAGAAACCAGAACCTTAGTGAAACCATCTAAAAGGAGTCGAAACTGTTACGTTATCAATTGTCCCAAAACTATAACTATTGGAAAATAAGCCCAACAATAAATGTTAAGCTATCCAGCTCCCTACCTTGTAGTCAGTCCCATCTTGCTCATGGAGATGCCAACATCGTAGCATAAAGCAAACATGAAACAAGTGCAAACGAAAGGACTTGAACCTAAACAACCCAGAACCAAGGCTTTACTAATTGTTCCAAAAGCTTAAGCTGTTAGAAATTCGACCCTATAATGTATATCAAGCTTTTCCTGCCAGCCAAAATGAACCAAGTTGTGCCTATTTCGTAGTTTACCAAAAGACCTCTCCAATTAAATAGAGAATATAAAGTTATATTTCTAAAATCGTTGATCTGCAAATACTTTTTGATCCTAATTTCACCTAGAATATGTGAACTTTTTTGTCATTAACACGATATTCTCACTTAGAATAGCGTTCCACCATTACGTACTCCATGAATGTGCTAAGAGTTGCTTTTTCAAGACCACTGTCTTTGTTAAAATCTTAATGATTCAAAGTGCTGGTCTCACCTTTTAAGAACATAAGCTTGAGTTATGATAGAACAATCACGACATAATTCAATATATTGAAGGCAAGAGAAATGAATTTACCCCTTTTGCAGTGGCACACCCTTTTGACAATGCATTTGAGAACTTCATTCAATAAATGAAAGGCACACCATTTACTTTTGGTTTCATTTTTTCACTTTCCCTCTCTTCTTTCTAAATATGGTTTCACTATCACAGCCACAAACCGGTTATTCTTTAAGGATCTTAATATGACAAGTGCAACAGAATTTTTCAGAGAAAGCACCAAAAAAGAAAACCACTGAGTTTTGTCTTTGCATGTTGCTAAACAGTTCATTAGTTTAACATACAACAAAACAGCTAGACAGATATATTCATACTTACAAAATAGTAATTAATAACCAGAAGGATACAGTAGAAGAGTAATAAAGTAGGAAACTACGTGTATAATATACCTCGTTGTGCTTTAGACTGATTTCTAATCGTGCAACTTCAGAATGCATAAAATTGGTTTGATCTTTTAGACGATTCAATTCATTTAGTGTTCCCTCTAGCTTGATTTCCAGATGAGCATTCTCCTTCTGCAGAAACTGCAGTTAAGTGCAACAGTTTTAGAGAAAGTCGTATACACCAACAAAAATAAAAAGAAAAGAAGAAAGTAGGAGTGCCAATAGCAAAAAACAGACGAATAAGCAAGAAGGTTAAACAGTGTTAATTGAAGCCCAGAAAATAATATCATCAAATGAAGCTTCAAAAAATATACTCCCTCCCTTCTAAATTGCTCGCCCTTTAGGAGAACCGTGCATTTTGTAAGCAAAAAATAAGGTACTTACGAGATTTTGTTTTAAAAAAAAAATTTACACCAACTTTTTCTTCTCAATGAAATTTTAAATTGGTGTAAAAAATTTTGGAAAAAAATTCATGCTAGTACATTATTTTTTGCATTCAAAATGCAAGACTTCCCAAAAAGGGCGAGACAACTACCTCAAACCTTGCAACCAAGCTCTTTTCAGCAGGAGAGACAACTACCTCAGACCTTGCAACCAAACTCTTTTCAGCTTTAGCAAAGGACTCTTGACACTCTCTGAGACTTCTTTCCATTTCTATTCTCTCCTTGTCCCTCAATTTTAGTTGCCTGTCAATCTCAGCAGTTAGATGATCCACATGATTCTCAAGCTTCCGGCATAAACTTTCGTAATCAAATTCTTCCTTAAGCTTTAACATGTTTACAACTTTCATAGCCTGCAAAATCCAACAAATATAAACTCCCCAAGTTACGAAACTTTTTTCTTTAATGCTGTTGAAAAAGAAAAGTATCCATTACAAGCGTAAATTTAATCCTTTATATATGAGTTGATTGCAGATGACAAAGTCAAAAGCCAGTGACCATCCTAGTGTTATTAGACACACTAGCCACAAATAAGTGTTGACTTTAGAATCCCCTGGGACAACAAAGGATATACGAGTCAATGTTGGTCCTGCCACTGCCAAAGTGGAGAGTGATCAAGGACATAGAATGTCTCATATATGATATATTTTGAACAATGAAGTGTGTTATCTAACTCACGCGTTGTCCAAACATCACGGTGCTTGTGGTTTCGGCATGATGTCGAGAAGAAGGCCCAATCGTTACTATAAGTGAGGTCCTTGCAGAGCCTGTTTCATTGGATAAGAGATAGTTGATGTTAGACAATACAGATACACTCATGTAATTATTCTTGGATAAGCTAACTTCAACAAAATTCCTACTAGTTAAATCTAGAATGGATTAGTTTCACAATCCCACAATAGATTTGCCATTAGGCACTAAGCATTGTAGCTACAAATTTTAGCTTATCTCCTCACATCCATGGCTTTTTTGTACAAGCCTTCCCGCATGTACGAAATATATATGGGTAAAATTCACTATTGGTTCTTAAAGTATGTGGCAGTATCAATTTGGTCCTCATCCTTCAGCTTTTTGCCAATTTGGTAAGGAAGTTTTCAGTCCAAAAGGACCAAAACCATTTACCTTTACCTCAGCAGAAGTACATACAGTGAGCAGATTTTCATCCACTTTTCGAAAGCATGTTTGAAACAATTATCGACTCTCACTATGTACTTAATACCTCTTTGCGACATCCCTTAAAGTTTAATGGCCTTTTTCCCAAAGATGCATCATAATATCCTATTAGCATCCATTACTTTTCATGCTGGCTTAAAGGAAAAGAAAAGGTGTAGGAAATGTAAAAAGTTATCTAATCTCCCAGATAGTGTTCCAGAAAGTTTCCAAAATTCAGACAGCACAAGAGGATTGGGAAACATGTGGAGACTAGCAAAACAATGTAATTGAATGCATGAGTTATGTGGATAACCTCCAAAGGAATCACGAAGCAGTCTCGTCAGTTTAGAATCTCTAACAGGTATGTGAGGACTGTTTTCTGCCAATGCATTTATGCATTTTCCTAGCGAAGTAAGAGAAAGATTAATGAACTTAGCCTCTTCAACCGAGTGGCCTTCACTGCCTGCAACACATAGAAGTATTAAACAAAACAAAATCGACTTAGATAAACATCATACTATCAAGTGTCAACCCATAAGTAGAGAAGTTGACCACTTAAACTAAAAGAATCAAAGGGGAGAGAGAGAGAGAGAGAGAGAGAGCACAACCAGATTTGTCCAATCTCTCAGAACCAGCAAGATCCACTATCAGTAGCTTGCTATTTCGAACAATTGGTATGCTGCAATCATAAGATAAATTCCCTTTACTGTCTTTTTCTTGAGAAGGAATTTCATTTTCCTCCTCATGAACAGCTCTCCGAATATTAACCTATGAAACAATGGTTACATGAATGTAGAAACTAATAAGTTTTCAAAAAGGATCATAAATTGTTGAATATACACTATAAACAGAGGGAGGAAAAACAAAGAAACTGGATTCTGACATGAACCCACCATAAGAATTGCATGACTACGAGAAGACTCTGTATTCAGCTTTGTATTTGCTACATGACGGTTTGCCTCGCCAGTTTGAAGTATCTGTAGAAAGTGATCAAGATCTTGAACTTTAACTACCAGTGCGCCAGGCAATGTTACTTTCCCGGTCTTAGGCTCCTCGGAAATTGGGATATTAATCTTCTCCGGCGAAAGCAAATCTTGTATAGATTCGAGATACAACTGGCACAGTAACAAATCTTTGCTTCATTACGGAACTTTAAATAGTGCATGGCAGAAAGAACTTAAATAGGTTTTTAACCACATTAGCAATCTGATGACAAGTCAAGGTCTTCCTAAGATTGCGACCAAAACAAGGTTCACTTCCAAGACAATGATAATAGTAATAGCAACAAACAATGAGGATAGAGCACGGAAACTTAAAGTGATAGTTGGTACCCAAAATACATATATTTAAGTGATTTTCCTCTGAAAAGGAAGGAGTATCTACCAAGTAAATTACTTCTCTATTTACAGAAATTCCAACAAAAGAACCTGCGTGACAAGAGAATACTTGTCAACACGACTTCTTTCTCTTGAGAAATCAATCTGCATTGCAGTAATAGTAGACCACAAGGTTCATGCTAATCTGCTCCCTCTCTACTAAACAAGCCAATGTCCCAATTGGCGAGGGGCCGGCTATGTCAACCAAGTTTCTCCATTCTGTCGTAGTCATATCTTCAATTAGAAGGCTTGCAGCAAAACTCCACTACCTATAGTATGCATCATCTTCTCTACTACCAATTGGTTGTCTTACTACACAGGTGGATGCATCGGCCAGTTCTCGTATATTCACTTTTGTGCACACATTCCCCAAGTTTTCCATATATTTCTAGAGCAGTAATCCCTCTGTTTTGGCGATAGACAATCCTAGCTGTCCGGTTTGTGGTTTTGCGCAAGAATCTATTGTTCACCTGTTTTGTATTTGCCCTCGAGCTGTTCAAGCATGGCATTTGTCGCCTTTACAAGTAAGTATAGGGACAGTACAACTCTTTTTTTTTGGATACTATGGAACTGTGGTGGCAGGATCAAAGTAACAAGGATTGGTGTATGTCGGTTGCTGCGGTTCTAATGTGGTTGGAAGTGTTGGAATGGGGCTATTTTTGAACATAAGCTCTCTCTTCCTGGGGTGGTGTGCAAGAGGGCAGTGGAGTATCTCCATGAGTTTTTGGCTACAAACTCTTTGAATACTACGGTTGTTGTTTCGAACAGAGAGGGAGCTGCATTTTCGTGGATAAGGCCTCCAGATGGGATGTTTAAGATTAATGTGGATGGCTCTTGCAAGAAAGAATTGGGGAAAGGAGGCTATGGTATTGTGGTTAGGGATTCCAGAGGCTTTTTGCAACCACGTGTATGAGAGTTTCGCAGTGGTGTGCCCGTTCATCAGTTACTGAAGCTCTAGCAATTCGACAAGGTGTCCTGCTGGGCTTACAACTCGATTTGGGGTCTGCTCTAGTGGAAAGTGATGCTCAACTGTTAGTGAAGATGCTTAATGGACAGGTTGCGACCAATCAAGAGGTAGAAGTGATCATTTATGAAATTCAAGTTTTGAGTAGAAATTTCCAGTGTTGCAACTTTTCTTTTGTTCGTAGGAATCGTAATAATGTTGCTCATGTGTTGGCGGGCAAGGGTTTGGGTGGTTCGGGGTATAGTCTATGGACAGAAGCCCCACCGTTGTAGTTACTTGGTCCCCTTCCTAGGGACGGGTCTCCGATTGATGTATCGTTTTGACTTAACATCTGTTATCATTGTGGCAAAAAAAATAAAAAATTCCCTCTGTTCCTATTTGTTTGTCCAATTCTGCAGATCTAAACATCTACAAAATCATCTGTAATTTCAAATTTATTTTGCTTTTGATAACTTAGAAAACCTTGTCCGCAGGATTTAGTTGAAATCTTCTGACAGGTAGAAAAACTTCGAAAAACAAAGAAAGTACATGATTTGTTGACCTAATTAAAGGCATGACCGCAAAAAGAGGACCAAGAAGTGGGGACAGAAGGAATATCACTTTTTGGTGCATTGAACAGCATTCTCATTTCCAAGCAGACCAACTCAATCCCAACTGTAAGTTAATTGTCGGATTGTGTCGCAAGTCGCCTGGACAAGCCCCCTCTATGCTGGTTATAAGGCCCTAGCTTCCATCTCCTTAATACCTGGGTTTTAAGGAGACTATGTGGGTTGAGCTTATTTAATATGGTATCAGAGCTTTGGTTGGGCCTTTCGTTGGTGAACCATTGTCCGGTTGCCACGCTTTGTGGGCCAGGGGGTGTGTTGGATTGTGTCCCACGTTGCCTGGACAAGCCCCCTATATGCTGGTTATAAGGCCCTAGCTTGCCTCTCCTTAATACCTGGGTTTTAAGGAGACTATGTGGGCTGAGCTTATTTAACATTAATCTACGCCAAATGGTGAAGATAAAGCACGTCAATGGTGAGTAGAAGTCAACTCTAAGTATAGAAGTAAAATCTTCATCATTGACTAATTACATTACCTAAAAACAAACAGAAAAAACAGGAACTAAGTTCGATACCTGCAAATAGGAGATTTCAATGCTATCAGATCCAGATGTACTGGAAATTATATCTTCCACAGCTCTAACCATAATACCACGTTCGGAAGCATCATCTTTACCCAGCCTCCCAAGAGTGTAAGTCTTGCCGGTGCCTGTTTGGCCATAAGCCATTACTGTCCCATTATACCCACTCAATACACTCTGCAAAAGTGATTAAAATCATGAACAGACCAATCAAAAGTATTTGCAACTTTTTCAACCACAAGAACCGAAGAAAATAGTTGTTTGAAAACAATTAACTACAGAACTACTGATAATCAATGCATGATCACATGCGCGCGCGCATATGCATTTACAAATCACCATATAATTTCCAAAATGCAAGGGCAAGAAAAGACTAGGTCATCTGTATACATGGAGATGAAGGTTTTTCAGCCCTGGTCACAACTCAAAACCTCATGAAGCTTCAATATGAAAGAGGAACTATCTCGTATCCATGCTCTCTAAATTTTTTATTGCTTACCTCAACTACAGGCTTTGCTACCGCTTCATAAACACGCCTTTGAGAAGCACTCTCGGAAAACACTTCATCAAATCTATAAGCTTCAGAGCTCCAATTGTTTTTCTTCAAGTTTAACCTCTTCAGCTACATGAAGGGGGGAAACACAAATATATAAATTCAAAGGTGCCGTTTGTTGATCGAACGTTAGGGTGCAACATCCATGTAAGAGAGGTGTGAGAACTAATAATCAGAAGTATATATTGCAATCAACTGGAACAAGGGTATGCAGTATTCCTTAATTAATCAACACCGTTCAGAAATGGGATCGATAACAACTAAAGCTGCAGAAACCTATTACCTCTGGTTGAATTTCTACACAATCAGCAAAATCAGCATCTGAAAGCAGATCTTCTGCATTTCTGGGTCTAAGTCTGACGGCAACTCTTACTCTTGCAGGTTCTGCGGTAGACGTCAAATATAGAACCTTCATTTAATTGATCATTTTTGCTATAAGCACTAACTGAATCCAGCATCCACGAATTTCCAATGGTATTCAAAAAACTTAAAAACAGACGAAGATGTCATCCCAATAGCATAATCTGCTAAATTTAATCAAATTGCTAAAATTTCCAAATGTCATTTACACACCAACATGCATATCAAGGAGCTGCATTTGGCATGGACACACCCTAACAGACCCAAGCACCATTTATGATTGTTTGTGAAGTTTTCCTGATGGCAGGATATCCTTGACCCATTTCTGGGTCAAACCTATATCAAGAATACAATCATCACCAGAAAACAATTGACCAGAGAATATAACCCGAGACAACTAAATCTCGAGCAATTGGCTTTGCCAAATCAAGTACCAAGTGTAGGTTCTGCATCCTACAAAGAGAAGGTAAAAAAATTTTCCATGTCCCTAAATACTCAGATACCAATGAATTTTTGCTAGTAAATTAGTAATTGTCCCTCTCTGAAGAGTAGGATACACACGGGAACTTTAAAGTTTTTCAACATCCCAATATGAAACGGAATGACCGACTTTGAGGACTTTGTAGAATCTGTAACACACACTAACAATAAGACATGTTGTATGGCTACTACAAATTTTTGTCATATAACGTGAACAGTGTTCAAAATAAAGTAGGTTGTCCACCTGATAGGGAACAATGAGTTGGATCAAAATTAAGCGGTTCAATGTCTAATTTCAGCATTATCATATAACTTGGTATCTAATTATTTTTGCCTACTTTTTTGACTGACGGTTCACTTCAGTGCCTATAAGTATGCCATTATGTGTGATAGTTTTAAATGAGACGATGCCAGAATAGAGTTGGGTTTTGGATATTGACCAGCCGGGTTCTTCTTTTGATTACCTAGTCCCTACAACACCATGTCCGATATTGAATCATCTTACTAAAGAATTATATAATGCTTCTAGTATAGGTTTCTTGACTTCCAATACATGCAATCCTACCAGAACTCAATCGGGATGTTTCTAAAAAATTGTTCTAAAAAGATCTCCAAATATATATAGCATTAGTCTAAGATGATAATCTCACCCTCTCCAGAAACTGAGAATGACCAGCTTAATCTAGACCGTGCAACACATTCTCAAGGTCGAGCCACTACAGCTTGAGCAGGGGACATTGCTAAACCGATTTTTTCAAAGTTACGCTTCCTACAATGCTGCAAGACATTTTTAAAATAACCATGCTAAATATTATACTAGTATGAGTTCCACCAACAGTTTTAGATTTATAAATCAATTTCCACTACACTAATTTTTATTCCACCCTCAAAATCAATCCTTGTTTGTATGTAGCGTGTTTAGTGGCTGGCAGTTTAGTTGTAGCTAATTTACTAACATTAGCAACATTAGGATTGATTTCTGACCAGCCTCTTTTATTTTGGTTTTTATTTGTTGACTAAAACTTTATATTTCTATCAGAGCGCCAAGTACTTACATTAGAATCTCATCAAATCTACAAAATTGTTGATGAAAAACAAGCACAAAATTTTAAAATCCTTGCAAAAAGGCCATAACAATTCTGTTCAAACAGATAAATAAGACAAACATAAAGGTGAATAAAAAGTTGAACCGATCTCAGGGCTTAACCATCAAAGGTGAGTAAATGGTCTTATTAGTCCTATGTTTTGCCTCCATTGGAATCCTCCCCTGGATCTACTTTAGCATATTCAGTATGAGCAACACTTTTCTTTGTGTGAAGGAGAAGACTAATTTAGGTCCTGTTTGGCAACCACATTTTAAATTTTGTATTGTGAGGCATTGCATTTTGGGTGTTTGGGAGCCAATTCCAAAATATATTTTGTCAAAGGCATTTAACATAGGGGTTAACTGGTTATAGGACAGCTAAGACGTAACCGATACTGTTTTTCAGTGTTTTGCAGCCTTTTCTTCATCTTTTTTTGGAAGAGTAAGAACATAAAAGAGATTACAACCTACCGTGTGCATCTAATACAATTGGAAAAAGACTAATTTGCACACGTGAACGACAAAAAACAGAGTCAACATTTTTATTTAATTTTTGTCATTGCATTATTTTCTCGAGAAGGGGCTCTGTCATTTTACTATGGTAATAATATAATAATATATAAGACACAGAACATATGGAAATTCAATATTGCATGAATATTAACTCTACTTTGGATAATGATCATTTCTCAGGGTATGTCCAGTTGACTCCAGATTAATTAGTATTTCACTTGGAATCGATACCGGCATCAGGTCGCATAACTGCGTCGACAGACTTCTGTTAAAAATCTATGATCAGGATATGTCTCTAACGGTTTGTATCGTCTCCTTCAAAAAACTAAGCCCCTCCCACACCTCGCTTCCTTTATTATAGAAAGCTCACGATACACATTCGATATGTATCTTACGATTAATTACTGAACAAAATCGAAGCTTATTTTGAGAAGCAAAACCCAAAATGCAATCTAAATCGTTTGATGTAATTATGGCGCCCCTCGAACCATCAGAAGAAACCCAACCACAATCCATTAGAAATCCTCAATTCGCTAGAGCTCACTTGGGAAACTTGGGATTTTCCATCCTAAAAACTTATTTTCTCATATAAGCATTAGATTCCTCGTTTGTTATGAGGCATAACTATTCTTTAATCAAAAAATTTAAGATACGTACCGATGCGTACCTCAATGGCTTCATTCAATTGTCAAGAATGTTGTGTGGTAAATAAATTTTTCATAAAAGTGAAGTAAGATAAAAGTAAAGGAAAGTGAAATTTATTTTTCTATGTTCACTTGACGAGAAAAGGAAAACTAACTTTCTTTCCTTCTGGCAAGACCTTTTTGCAGAATTTAATTCTCTGTGTTCACTTAACGAGAAAAAGGAAAACTATCATTTTTTCCATTTGGCTGACAGACCTATTTTGCAGAAAGTGTTTCCAAATGGAAAAAAAATATGATACACGATACGTATTCCAATTAGAAAACATTTATTATCGAATAAGACCAAGAGGAATGCTAGGTAAATTTTCTTTGTCCCTTCTCCATAAGACCAATCATCAATATCTTCTATGCCAAAAATACTCCAGAGTTTGTTTTTGGAAAATGACGGTCAATAACGTGTTTTGATAATTAATACTAGCCAAGGACATTTTGTCATTAACAATTGTTCTTAGCATGTCTTTAAAAGATATTAATTATCAAAACGCGTCATAAGCCGTGATTTTTCCTTCTGTTTTTTTTGGGGAAAAAAATACTCCAAGAGTTAGATATGACGGAGAGAGAGAGAGAGAGAGACCTGGATCGTGGTTGGTGGAGTTGGTTCGAGAAGTAGGGGGGAGAGAGGGTCGGGAAGCGTGGAGTTTGGAACGAACAGAGAGATTATTAGGAAGTAGTTGTCCGTTGTCGACGCTTCGAGATAGGGAAGAAGCAGCAGAGCGTCCATGAGGAATGTGGTTTTGTCTCTCCGACCTCTGTGAAGACCTCTGAGCAGAGCTCGACGCCATTACTCTACACGCTCAGAGAGAGAGAGAGAGAGAGAGAGAGAGAGAGAAGGTAGAGGGACAGAAAGATCGTGTTTGGGTCGTCGTTGAGGGCGGCACGATTAAAATAAAGTGTTTTTAAAGTACGGAGTAATAAATATACGTGTTCCCGCCTTCGCTTCCTCTATTACTCCTATTAACGTACCATCCTACTAATTTTATTTCATATTTACTTATTTTAGACATACAAATGTATTATGTAATGCCCAATTTGCTATTCTTTTAACTCAGATATCCGGATCAGCTTATTCGCAACCCAGTTAATCTTAGGTGACTAAAGAAAGCGGTAGCTAGTGATGGAATCTGCTATGCAGCTACCACCATCTAATAAAGAAGGGCCCAATTAAAGAAATTTTGTATGATTAGTTTCAAAAAAATTGATTACACTTGAAAAGTTTTGAATTTCGTGTGATGCTTTTTTGGGAACAAAGACTTTTTTTCCTCAATCCTAAAACCATGGGGTAGCAAACCTCTAAATCACAAACCTTGATCATCAGGCCAATCCCTTTTAGAGTTGCCTAATTTATAGTTTTCATGTATTGGAGTATTGTTTAAGTTGTTTTAAAATTTAGAAAGAAAAACATTTCAACTGCCATTTTAAAGGCTTATATTTTTTAAATTAATTTTAAAAAGTACCGACTCCTATAAATGACTATTTTAAAAAGCTACGAAACATCGGGAAAAAAATCTATTAACAGAAAGGACTGTAATAAAATTTGACTTTGAAAATCCAATTCTTCCAAACACTCCCAATTAATTATTACATGGTACAAATATGAATAGCACCTACAGTTTTATCAACTATGGGCAAGGGAAAATTACATGTAATATATATGGGAAAGCATCAAACTATGGTATAATTTGAAGTTAACTTTTTTGGGCCACGTAATTAGGTTAAGAGTTAACAGGTTAGTTGTCACGAATCGTTACATTATGTAAGAGTTCTTACTGGCTCTTCCTCTAATTTGGAACTTGCATGGGGAAAGAACTTTCAAGGAAGAGAAAGTTTAAAAAAAATTATTCTCATTCTTGAGTTCCAAGAAGAAAGAGCATAGAAAGGTTGAAAAAGAAGTTCAATTTTCTTCCAATTTCTTCTCAACGATCTCTTTCATTTTCCTCTTTATTATCTTCTCTTCTTTTCTCTTTCCTTCCCCAAGTTCCAAACAAAGCCTAAGAGCATCTCCCGCCAACTCCATTGTGTTTGGAACTTGGGAAAAGAAACCGAAAAGAAGGGAAAATTTTAAACATTTACCTTCCATTGTTTGATGTGTAAAGAAAGAGAGGGGAAGTTTGTAAACCAAATTCAATTTTCTGTCCAATTTCTTCTTGTCGTTCCGTCTAATTTTCCTTTTTTGCATAACTTTCCCTTCCATCCCTAAGTTCCAAACAGAGATAGTACTATATTTGTCTATTGTGTATTTTCACAATAAGGTTGTGTTTCACTAAACTTTTAGCAAAATAAGTTAGTTTGTCTGTATTTGAATTTTTTTCGCATTTGTTAATTTTGCGGCAAATTTTTGTGAATTATTTATTCATTTTGACGAGAGGAATTAGAAAAGTAAATAAATTTTACTTTTATCCAAATATTTTAAGAAATAACCACTTCTAAGCAAAAAAAAAAAAACCAATTTTTTTGATTTTTTTCTGCTTAAAAGAGGTTATTTTTCAAACTATTTGGGTAAAAAGTAAAAAAAAAATTGCTTTTCCAAATTGATAATCCAAAAAAAATTGACACAAAACTAACAAAACCCAAAAAAATTTGAATAAAAATAAAAAGTGCTAAAAGTTAAACGGAATGGGGTTTAAGGTGGTTAAAAAAAAAAAACAGAAATTTGGATTTTGGAACCCCTGTATATGCCGGAGAATCTCGAAAACTTTTCCGTGATTCGGCTGAGCTCATTGCCAGTACGCGTTTGTCGGAACTTGGACTCATTCGTCTACTTTAATCAGCCCTTCTTCTCCCCTCATCGTACAAAAGTTCTATGTATAAAGAAATATTATTCGAAAATAATTCGGAATATATTATTTATGATAGGTCATAAAAGATCGATGGCCATGTTCCTTTAGCACATTTGGATATTTTAATTTTGGTAGTGGGTGGAGAGAGAAATAAGGTAATGATTGGAGAGATAGGTAATGAGTAAAGAGAAATAGAGAGAGAGATGAAATTAATACTTGGAGAAATAGGGTAATGATTGAAGAAAGATATAGGGTAATGATTAGAAAACAAAGTTAAAACAAACTAAGGCCCCGTTCCAGAAACGAAATAAGAACTTATTTTTTGTGTAATAAGAAGGTTTGTTCCTGAAAAGATTGAACAATTACTTATTTTTTGAGAAGACAATTTCAAGCTCAAAAATCATGTGCTTACGCAAATAATTTTCCTATCAATATGGATCTTATTTGATAGATCTCATTGAGATCTTTAATACAGTGCCAAAAAAATTGAAAAATTATTTCTCATTTACGTTATTTTTTAGTTTGAAAATGTGAAATAAGCTGCTTATTTAAATTTTGTGGAACAAACCTTTTTATTTTTACTTATTTTTTAAGAAAATTTCTGGAACAGAGCCTAAATATCCTAAACAAACAAGGCCGATGTATTTATGATTTTTTCATAAATAATATATTTCAATTCATTTTCAGATAAAATTTCTTTATACGTAGCATGCCCCATCAGCATAAAGCTCCATTGTCTTGTTCATATCTGATGATGTTTGGGTGCATCGGGGGAGCCGCTCCCGTCCATACTCCATCACTACCATGTATACCTCTCAACTCAGACTCTATTTTTGGCCCTTCTCATACGAACGGTTCATGTGGTAGTTCTTGTTGAGTAGAATACATATGTAAAAAATCAGATTTATAAGACGTTGAAAGACACACACGCATCCCAACTAATCGTGTCTTGTTTTATTAATTGTAGGTTTGCTTTAAAAAATTACTCACTCTCCACTTTGTGAAACGAAGCATTTTAGGGAGCCAACAAGCTTGTAGCTCAATGATGTTTCTTCACCTCTTCCACATGGAAGGTAAGGGTTCGATTCTCGCAATGAATGTAATAAAAAAATTGTTACAAAACAATCCAAATACAACACCAATCACAATCTTTCACATACATGTAAGCCCCCCACACACTACTATGTGTGGGTCCCACATGTACAGGAGATGTTTTGTTTGGTGTTGTGTTTGGATTGTTGTGTGAATAACATTGTTAAAATGTAATTGTTTGGTGTGGTGGACGATGCCTTTTGGACTAACTCCACCCGTATGCCGCTGAGCAGGACCTCCTCCCTTTAAGAGTATGTTAGACATTATCGAGTGATAAAAAAAGAGTTTTCGAGAGACCACTACTAAAGTTGAGAAAAACATAATTAGAAGCGGTATTGGGAGACCGCCATGCAAGTTTATAAACTTTACATGAAATCAAGTTATGTTATCCAAAATGTTTCAATCGGGAATCCAGAGAACGAATTCTATTACATGTACACATGAACAGAATTACAATATAATGAAATTACAAAACCGAAATTGCAAACCGAAATACAGAATGGATGTGTGAACCGAAACCCGTGTTTCACACGGTGTCCTTAAAACAGATTCACCGCCTACTGGAGGGTGTTGAGGTTACTCGGCATTTGTCTCCCAGGATTGATCCGGCTCGGACCACGAACGTCGGAACACCACCGAAGAACGTCTTGGCGAACTAACTCAGCGTCTGTCTCTCTCTCACACTACATCAGAATGCTTGTGGATTTGTTCTGTGAATTGGTCCAGAATAATGCTGTGAAATGCTCCTTTTATAGGCAGAGCTAGACCCTTGCATTGCTACCAGCCTTCAATTCGTGGAGTAAATGGCAGAATAATGGAGGAATAACCCCCACAATGAATAGAGGATTTTGGGTAACCCCCACAATGAATCTGGGAAAGTAATGACCCCCAAATCCATTCAAATTTCCAACAAGTTAAACTTGTGTGATCAAATGCTAACTGTCTAACGGCCTCTTTGGATGGAGTGGTTTCATGAGAAAATAAAAGAATTGTGATTTCTAGCCAAATCACTTATTTACATTGACTATTGTGGTAAAAAAATGGAGAAAGAAGTATAAAAATAAAATATTTTAATTGACTCCTCCTCTTCCTCACCCATCTCACCAAAAATGGTGAGATTTAGTGAGAAAGAACTCCCCTTTCTTATCTCATTCTTTTTCACCGTCCAAATGAGCTGTAAAAGGTTTCTCTGCGATCTTGTTGGGACTAATGGGACTGCAGTGTGCAGCTTGCTCATCATGGGGAGTCGTTAATTGTAGGGAGCAATAAACTAAACGTCATTGAATTTTTTTAATTAATTGGACACAACTTAACTATTGATCGAAACACTTCTATTTAGTAAAGGGAAAATTACCAACAAGTGGTCGAGTCTCTCCCCAAATCTATAAATTCATATTAATATAAACTCAATGGATACACACGTAAGTTGATCGATTCACACTCACAAACGGAGACATGACCCATGGGTTGTGACATGACCCATGGGATCAGATGGATTCATCCAACTCTTTCTCTTTCTCTCTCTCTCTAACTCAAAGACAAAGTCAGACTGCACTCACACCGTTAAACTCATAGACGCACAACGATTGTCACTAATGTTTTACATACTTTATGGAGTGTATATTTTGCTCCTTTTTAGTGTATATTTTACATATACTTCATACACTGTATTTTACACTTATTAGTATATGCATACCGAATCACTGGTGTGTGTGTATATATATAGTACGGAGTACATATGTTTTTTTTTAGTTTTTTATGCCTGGAAGATGAGTAAATATTATACGACAATGTATAAATTTTATAGGCATATCTTTGACATATTCGTACCCTATATTTTGAGATTTTGCCGTATCACTATATTGATTTCTCGTATCCGTACGTATCGGTACCCCATAGGTAGCTTGCCATAGGGATAGATGGTCAATGTGGAGTAACAGCTAATTTCATAAGTATAGAAACAGACAATAGAGAATACCTGCACGGCTCATTTAATATAGAAAAATGGATACTTTGCCCTTTTCCTTTGATTTGGTTAGAGAACCCTTGGATTACGATCAGTTGCAAATCTAAACGAGAATCAAACCTTCTGTGGCCAATGTTTTTCAGTAATGATACACCCACCGCCACTCACTCACCGCATTATTCATCGCACGCTTGTCGGGTTCACATCGGCCATCGGACGGCCGATCCGAACCATCCAAAAATTCTAAAAAAAAAATCAAGTGGGCTTACGAGAGAATCAACGGCATCCGATGCGTGTAAGTGCTCGAACCAATCTTTTATTTTTTAATGGCTCGGATCATATGATTTTTGGAAGTTCGGATCGAGCAACTACACACGTCGGATGCCATTGATTCTTAGGTAATCCCACTCGGTTTTTTTTTATAGAATTTTTGGACGGTTCGGATCGGCCGTCCGGTGGCCAGAGTGGACCCGGCGAGTGTGCGGTGGGTGGTGTGGTAGGTGAGTGGGAGAGCTGCTACTCCCCCCCCCCCCCCCCCCCCCCCCCCCCCCCGGACACACACCCCTCCGGCCCCACCAGCCTTTTTCCCGGACTACCCCCTCCCTCTCTCTGTCGCCCTTTTCTTTCTCCCTTTTCTTTCTTTCTTTCTTTTTACAGTTTACTTTTCTTTTTCTTTTTTCCTTTTCTTTCCGATTTGGTTTTTTTTTTCATTTTATTTCATTTTCTTTCTTTCCGATTTTCTTTCTTTTTCTCTTTAATAATAGGTTCAAGTCTTTTTTTTTTTTTAGAAAGCGGGTTCAAGTCTAATTCTAGGCTTTGTAAAGTAAAAGAGAAAAAAAGTATTTCAATTGATCATGTTTATCCGACTGTTTTATTTTTCTTTTTTTGTCCTTTATAGATTAAAAAATATAGTTACGAAAATAAGTGTTTCAATTTTCAATCCGTTTGAACCAGTGCAAAGATGTTATTTTTCTGATCATTTCATCCTAAATGGTCGTAATAAATTTTTGGCTTCAAGGCCTTTCAATGGACACCCTAAGAGAGTCTTGAAACTAAATAATGAGTTTTAGGGTGTTTATTGAAAGACCTTAAACCAAAAAAACGATCTTTGCTCTGATTTAACTGAATTGCAAATTAAAGCACTTAATTCTTGAATTATATTTTTAAATATACAATGGGTGTATTTATGGAAATTAAATACATGGTTGAAAAATTAAGTGCTCCAAATTTCAATCCGTTTGAATGGGTGAGAATATTTTATTTTTCTGATCATTTAATTCTAAAGGGTCACATAATTAAATTTTGACTATAGGACTCTCGTTGATTAGCCCTAAGAAAGTTGTAGAATCAAATATCTCTTAGGACTAACCAAAGAGAGCCCTAGAATCAAAATTTAATTATGACCCTTTAGAATTAAATGATCAGAAAAATAAAATCTTCTCACCCATTCAAAAGGATTAAAATTTGGAACACTTAATTTTTCAACCTTTACTTTATATATTAAAAAAATGGTTAAAAAGTTAAGTATTTCAAATTTCAATCTGTTTGAACCGATAGAAAGATTTTATTTTTCTGATCATTTTACCCTTAGTGGTCATAATTAAATTTTGACTCTAGAACTCTCGTTGATTAGCCCTAAGAAAGTCGCACAACCAAATATCTTAGAACTAACTAACGAGAGTCCTAGAGTCAAAGTTTAATTTATGACCATTTTGGATAAAATGATCAGAAAACTAAATCTTTCTATCGGTTCCAACTGATTAAAATTTGGAGCACTTAATTTTTTAATCATATTTTTTAATATATAAATTAAAGGTTGAAAAATTAAGTGTTCCAAATTTCAATCCGTTTGAATGGATGAGAAGATTTTATTTTTCTGATCATTTAATTCTAAAGGGTTATAATTCTTTTTTTTCTCAATTATTTTACAAAGCGTATAATTAAACTTGAACCTATTATTAAGGAGAAAAAAATTCAAACCGGAAAGAAAGAAAAAAAAAACTAAACCGAAAAGAAAAGGAAAAAAAAGAAAGAAAAACAGACTGTAAAAGAAAGAAAGAAAGAAAGAAAGGGAGAGAGAGAGAGAGGGGGGGGGGGTGTAATTCCGGAAAAAGGCGGTGGGGCCTGGGGGGGGGAGTAGCAATTTACGTGAGTGGCGGTGGGTTTATCATTACCGGTTTTAAATTGCTACTCCCCCCCCCCCCCCCGACACACCCCCCCTCCCCAGCCCCACCTCCGTTTTCGGGACTACCCCTGCCCGCCCCCCTCTCTCTCTCTCTCTCCCTTTTCTTTCTTTCTTTACCGTTTGCTTCTTTTTTTTTTCCTTTTCTTTCCGGTTTGGATTTTTTTTTGCATTTTATTTCCTTTTCTTTCTTTCCAGTTTGAATTTTTTTTTCTCTTTAATAATAGGTTCAAGTCTACTTCTAGACTTTGTAAAGTAATTGAGAGAAAAAAAAATATTTCAATTGATCATGTTTATCCGACTATTTTGTTTTTCTTTTTTTGTCCTTTATAGATTAAAAAATATAGTTACAAAAATAAGTGTTTCAATTTTCAATCCGTTTGAACCAGTACAAAGATGTTATTTTTCTGATCATTTCATCCTAAATGGTCGTAATAAATTTTTGGTTTCAAGGCCTTTCAATGGACACCCTAAGAGAGTCTTGAATCTAAATAATGAGTTTTAGGGTGTTTGTTGAAAGAGCTTAAACCAAAAAATTCATTATGACCATTTAAAATAAAATAATAAAAAAAAACGATCTTTGCTCTGATTTAACTGAATTGCAAATTAAAGCACTTAATTCTTGAATTATATTTTTAAATATACAAAGGGTGTATTTATAGGAATTAAATAAATAAGATATAAGTAATTAAATAAAAAAATAAATTAAAAAGTAGGGGGGACCCAAGGGCTCTGCTGCCCCATTGGCACAGTAGCCCCTACGAAGCCCATGTTTCCGTTTTAGTTTTAAGAAAATAGAAACCAATCATTTGCAATCCTATGGAGTAGAAACATGATTTGAAGCAACATACTACTGAATCAGTTAAGAGGATCTATGCTAAATAATGGTTAACAAATATATTAAATTGTACTATAGTTAAAAAAAAGTAATCCTAAATATAACATTTGTATTCTGGATTAGTATGTCGTTTGCAAAATACATTTCATAATTAGTTCCTGAACACTAATTGTAATCTTAATGAATTTTTTGTTTTACGGCCTTTCAACGAGCACTCTAAAACTCATTATTTAGTTTCAGGACTCTCTTAGAGTGTTCATTGAAAGGCCTTGGAGCCAAAAATTTATTACGACCATTTAGGATGAAATGATCAAAAAAATAACATCTTTACACTGGTTCAAACGGATTAAAAATTGAGAAACACTTTTTTGCATAACTATATTTTTTAATCTATAAAGGACAAAAAAAAAGAAAAATAAAACAGTCGAATAAACATGATCAATTGAAACACTATTTTTTCTCTCAATTACTTTACAAAGCCTAGAATTAGACTTGAACCTATTATTAAAGAGAAAAAAATTCAAACTGGAAAGAAAGAAAAGGAAATAAAATGAAAAAAAAACCCAAACCGGAAAGAAAAGGGGAAAAAAAAAAAAAGAAGCAAACGGTAAAGAAAGAAAGAAAGAAAGAAAAGGGAGAGAGGGAGAGAGAGGGGGGCGGGCAAGGGTAGTCCCGGAAATGGAGGTGGGGCCGGGGAGGGGGGTGTGTCGGGGGGGGGGGGAATTAGCAATTTACCTTGTCGTCCTACATCCGTGCATTCACTATTGACAATACAAGCTATAGCTAGCTAGACACGTGAGCTTCAACGTGTTGTCGCCGTCCCGCATAGCTTGTCTAACATCTCTCTCTCTCTCTCCCTCCCTCTCTCTCTCTCTCTCACACACACACACCGCACACACACCATTTGAACTTAGGCCCTGCTTGGATGGAGCCAAAAGAGGAGTGAAAATAAAGGAGGGGGGTAAAAGGGGTGGGCCCAAGGTTTTGCTGCTACTTGGATTCTCCATTCAGCTCCCTCATTTCCTTTCCTCCCTTCTTCATTTTCACTTGTGTGAGGGTTTCACCAGTGAAACTTTTGGGCGGCCCTAGGGGTGCCCAATTTTTATCGGGCTCTAGAGGGGTGAAATTTGGACGAAATCACCTCTGTTTATCCTCTTTCCCCAATCTAAAGACTTCTTATTTAGTTTCAGGACTCTCTTAGGGTGCTTATTGAAAGGCTTTAGAGCCAAAAATCCAGTATGATCATATAAGATAAAATGATCAGAAAAATAAGACCTTCGCACCGGTTCAAACGGATTGAAAATCGGGAACACTTAATTTTTTTAACTATATTTTTTAATATATATATATAAATGGTGTAAAAAAATAAGTATTCCAATTTTCAATCTGTTTGAACCGATGGAAAGATTTTAGTTGTTTGATTATTTTATTCTAAATTATTATAATTAAATTTTGACTCTAGGGCTCTCATTGATTAGCCCTAAGAAAGTAGTAGCATCAAATATCTTAGGGCTAATCAACGAGAGCCATAGAGTCAAAATTTAACTATGACCATTTAGGATAAAATGATCAGAAAATTAAAATCTTTCCACCAGTTCAAACGGATTGAAATTTGGAACACTTAATTTTTGAACCATATTTTTTACTAATATATAAACTGTCTAAACGTTTATAGATTAAATGAATTGATTTTACAAAAAAAATGATAAATACGAACCATTAATTAAAAACACGTTTTTAATATAAATTTTTTAGAATAGACATTTTTTAGTTAATTTATTTTTTTATACTTCCAATTGTCCAAAATTGATTAAATATATTGATTTTTGAATTTATATACTTATTTTAATACATAATCAAATTTAACACTGCACATGGGCAAAATAGTCATTTGACAGTTTTTCCCATCATCCACCCCTTCTTATCCCCCATTCTATAAACTATCCAAACAAAGTCAAATTTTATCCCCCTTTTTAATACCTCATTCAAACCACATAATTTTTTATCCCCCCTCCATAAACATCAAATCGATGTGGGCCAACCCATCAAAATTAATAACCCCTACTATCTTATTCCCCCTTCATATTTTTTACCCCCGATTTTTTACCCGCATCCAATCGGGCCGTTATATTGAAAGAAACAGCCGTTGCCTTTCAAAAATTTTAATACCACACACGCCTATACAAACACACACGACCCACATTGTGTTTGTATGAGTACGTGTGTTTTTGTGTGTTTGTGGAAACAAAATTGTTACTCCCTCCGTCCCTTTTTAAATGTCCTGCTTCGTAACTCCAACTTATTAAAAAGACATCATCATTACACCTTTCACATCAACTTTTTTCTCCACTTTCCCTACTTACCAATTATCATTACACTTTTACTCACTAACTTTTCAAAATCAAATATACTTTTAGGGACAAAATAGACAATTCACCAACTTTTATCCCTTAATTTTACAAAATGGACACTTATTAAGGGACAGCCCAAAATGGAATACTAGACACAAAATAAGGGACGAAGGGAGTAGCTTTTAGGTCTCGTTTGATAAGTGAGTGAGATGTGGTGGGATTAGTAATGAGATGAGATTAGAATAGTGATTGGTAATGAGATGAGATTCCTAATGAGAAGGTCAATCCTATGTGCATGTTTGTTTTGCACGGGATTAATAGGGAGGATTGTTATTTGCATGTTTGTTTTATATAGGATAGGATTGGATTGAAAGTATCCATTTTCATTTTTACCCTTATACAAACAAGGGTTATAAAAAATATCCGATTATTATAAAAATGCTCCATCTTTAATTAAAATATGGAGAAACAAAAAACGAATAAATTTAAAAATTATTAACCCAAAAATCTGGTACTATTATTTTCATTACTTTAACCTGCTTTTTTCTTTTCTTTTTTCTTCTCATATTGCATCTTATTTTCTATCATTTCTATTCAAAACTAAGTACAAGAAAATTGTTTCACTTTTTTTTTTCTTTTCTTTGTAGGTCATTTTGTTTAAAAGTTTGGATGAGATTGAATTACGACTATAATTTTCTCAATGACCCTCAACCATATAATTAAAATAGAATTCATTAATTGTTCCAGATTTTATTTTATTTTTATTTTTTTCATCAAACAATATTTTTTTAGTTGTGGTTTGCTTGCTTAAGAAGAAGATACGTTATCAAAACAACAATGATACGATCACTGCACCACATGGCCGCCGCACGTCTGCGAATTCAGGAAACATACTTACCGATATCCGTTGGAGATAGGGCCCTATAAAATATTGTTTTAAAATTTATGAATATTTTTTTGTATTTTTGTGGAACCCAAAATATAAAATATTGTTTTGAAATTTATGAATATTTTTTTGTATTTTTGTGGAACCCAAAATGGGCCCAATAGGTGTGAGGTGGCCGTGCGGTGTAGTGACTCTAGACATCCAGTTATAAAAAATAGCATGGGCAATGAGGTAATTTGGCATTAGAAACCATGGGATAGGATTACTAATACCTAGTCCAACATGGTATTGTGAATCCCATGTAAGTGCGGGATTGCTAATCCCTTGTGATTACTAATCCTCCCCTTCTTTGTGCAACCAAACAAAGTATTAATCACCCCACAGGATTAATAATCTCATCCCAAGGACCTTACACACTTATCAAACATACCCTTAGGGAGAGATACCAAATTATCTAAATGAGAACGAATGTGCTCACCTGGACATGGGACGTACCCTATATTGCAGTAATACAATATTCAGATAGGGATGGAGAATTTACAAAGATGGAAGACCGAAACTTAAAACTTAGAATTTTACATGTCTACATGGTTATGGATTTTTTGAATTTTCCTTACATATAGTATGAAATTCCAGCATCAAATCTAAGGATTGATGGTGTGAATTCCTTGTATAGTACGAGAAAAATAATTTTCTACTATTTTCTTGAATACTATAAAGACGAAGAGGACATCAGATTTTCGAACAAGGGGACAAATCCACACATAGCGAGAACAATCCACAATAGAAAGATAAATCGATAATCTGAGTGTGACATAATTGGGGCTGGCCCCCACAAATCCAGATAAAAAAGATAAAGTAGATTTTTAGCATTAAAATAAAAAATTGAAGTCTACAGGATTTTCCCAATGGACAAATGTGACAAACTTTATTGGAAACAATATTGTCGATAATAGGTAAATCAAATTTCTGACATAATACTCGAAATACTCTATGAGAGGGGTGACCAAGGCGAGCATGCCAAACATCTGGGTTTGTTCTTTCTCCTTAAAAAAACCAGTTGACTAGAAATACTTGGAAGGGTATGAATGTGGTATTCAAAATTTAAACTTTTATCACCTTTTTAAACTTTAAAGGACCCACCTTGCCCAAATAATTAACAATTCGCCCAAGGGCGGAACCATGAATTTATTCTGCCCTAGTAAGGGTCATCATCGGGCCGGGCCGGCCTAGCCCGCCAAGTCACTATCCAAGCCCGCCTACGGATCGGGCCGACCGGGCTTTTACTTTTTTCAGGCCGGACGGGCTGTGCTACCTACCATATATAAATTGAAGCCCAAACCCGGCCCACGGGCTAGCGGGCCAAAAGTCGGGCGGGCTAGCGAGCATGCTTAAATTTCCTTGGGTAAGGGAAAAAAGAAAGGATTTTGTGGGATTTGGGCTAATGGGTGGGCCCGTGGGTGGGCTATTGGGCGGGTACCACAGGCGTGCTGCCGGGGGGGTCTACGGGCAGGCCGAGTAAAAATTCATAGGCCTAAACCTGCCCATTACAAACTACGGGGCTCAGGCAGGGTAAAAGCCCGATGGGCCGGGCGGTCTTCGAGCGGGCCGCGAGCCTTCGGCCTAAATGATGACCTATTGGAACTTTTGTATGTATTTGTAAAACATTGTGGTTTTCTCTAGTCCCACATTGCCTATTCAAAAAACTTCTATCTACTTTAAATGATTATGCACACAAGTGAGTTTGTAAAAGAGGACCCAAGGAGAGGTCTCGCGCGCTCAGAAAAATGGGCGGCAATTTGGAAAACTGATTCGGAAACCAGTTAACCGGGTGCCCATCACGAGTTATTCGCACAGGGGGGGTGCAAATCCGGGATTTGAGCCTCGCGCACGTACTCGTAAAGCCCACGTTTTTGCTAAAATTCTGAAACACGTTTTTTTTGTTGCTACAGAATTTTCAGTCAATCAAATCTTTTTCGAAATGGAAAGCTCTGCTGATTAAGAAAAACGTGTTTGATTTTGGACCGACTAAAAACGTGTGCTAAATCAAAGGATTATGATTTGATCTGATTTCTGCTGATTAAGGAAAACGTGTATTAAAAATGTGTGCTAAATCAAAGCAATTTGATTTGATTTGATTTTTTGTTTCCAAATATTCAAGCGTAGCCTGCCCTATAAATACAGAGTTCGGAATTGGTTTTTCAACACAGAAAACAATCATCTCTCTTCCTCACTAAAACCTTTTCTGTTGAGTTCGAGCAATAGGTAGAATTGTGTTTTGTTTTCGGTTTTCTTCTGTGCAGAGAAGGCCGAGCAGATGTGGTGAATTCTGGGCTGTTTTATCCTGGGAACGGCGGGGCATTTACGAACTGCTTGCACAATCTGGGCAGAGCCGCGAAACGTCTTAAAGAGAGCGACATAGTCCGCGACTCAACCCAGCTGTAGTTCTACAATTTGGTATTCTGTTTTTCAATAACAGAATTCGAGGTAATACGTTCTTGTTTTATAGCAGTTAATCCAACACATACGCCTTGGGCTAAGCAATTTTTTTTTATATGTGCGAACCAAAAAAGAAGTAAACTCCTACATAAATATATAAACGTCCAAAAAAAAATTACATTATTTAATTTATACCCTACGGTGTTTTAGACAATACAAATTATCTTTTATCGAATTTGAGTCGATATCTTTAACAAGTTCTCTTTCAATGTAGATAATCATAGAATCTACACACAAAAAAAAAATCATTCTCCATTTTGTTACAAAGATTGGTTTTCACATGTTTCATAGTTGAAAATGTTCTATTCGTAGTGGTCGTGGTAACAAGAAGAGGTACTTACAACAAGACGAATCAACCTTTCGATCAAATGATAGTTTTCTGACTTTTTTTGTCTCAACTAATCCTTGGCATAATTCAAAAATGGTGGACATTTATGGAATTTTTGCTGACGCGCGAGGTACATCAAGCTTATAATGTCCTGGGTAAGCGTATGTCTTTTTTTTTTTTTCTTTTTGCTTGGCGGAAAATTACCCGTATCTGATTGTTACAGTATAAATCTTTTTTATTGTAGAGTTGATACTGCGACCATGTCGAGCGAATTTATTTTGTCCCGTAACTGTTTAGAGGAAACAATTACTGAATCGAAATAAGAGGCGGCGTGGGCGAACCTACCTAATCGTCTTTGTATAAAGGTCCTGTAGAGCCATGCGTTGGGAAAACAATTACTTTTTGTGTTGTATCAATGAGCTAAACAACAAAGTGCAAAAAAGAGAAACATGGAGTCAATTTAGAAGACAAGTTAACTAAAAAAAACAAAAAGTGACCAAAAACTGTTAATTTATTTTAGAATATTTTTTTTTGGTAACTCTGTGACGAACTTTTGTACTTGCTGGTGCGAAATATTTTTACGCGAGTTTTGAGAGAGGTTTTTGAAAGTAATAAATGAAAAGAGATAAATAGAAAAAATTATTGGAGACCGTTCTCAAAAATTTTAAGACCCTAACGAACAAGACCGCATCATTTGTTAACAGCTGGAGCCTGAGTCATAGGGTGATTAGGATCAGTGAGTTATTGCCGTAAATGGGTTAACTCTAGTTAGTGGAGCTAGAGAAGAGTCAAGGCATCAATTAATACGAAGAGCTGACGTGGCATGCAACTATTGGGTTGGCGCCAATTGGGTTTTACACGGCCCCTCCGTGTATAACTTAATCTCATTTGGTCAGCGTATGATTATAGGAGTACGTGGGGTATTTTGGGTACTAAACTTAAAACAGGGCTTATGGGGATAGAGTTTTGTAATGACCCTGATTTTTGGTAAATAAAAATTTCGTTAAATATTTAAATTTTATTTAAATTACTTGGTTTGTTTTTAAAATTCATTTTTAACTTTAATAATCTGTCATAATTAGATTTAGTCTTAAAAATTATGGCTATGTTCGTTTGGCAAACTTAACTGTGTTTGCCAAAATATTCAAAACGCAATTCACAGTAGTTGTTATTTAGTTTGAATTTTGAATTTTAAACTGAGGAACTCAATTCCAAACTCTCTCTCTCTTTGAAATGAATGAGATAGACCAAAAAGTAACTAGGGGGAAAAGAGTAGGGGGATCACGTGGCTGATTATGTACAACTTTAGTTGCCAGATTTTTTTTTTCCTTTACCAAAACAACCATTAACAAAAGTCAAGGAAGATAGGGCCTAGATTAATTGTTAGTCTTCCCTATTAAACTGCGTGAAAATGATTCGGTTAGAAATTTATTTCAAAAAACACGTCGACACATTGGATTAAGTTGATTTTTTTAAATCCATTCTTTTTGAAATTATTAAATCGCTCGGAATCATCTGTACGCCATCAGTACCGATACCATTAACAATAAAAATACCCACCCGTAGCTATGCTTTAATCCTCAATAAAGCTATGGGTATATATGAGCTTGTACATAGGATCCGGGGGCTCTGCTGCCCGGATGGGCGCAGTAGCCCTACCCAGGGGCAAAACGTTGCCGTTTAGATTAAAAAAAAAAAAATTCAACCACCAATTTGCAATCCTATGGGGCAGAAACGTGATTATGAGAGCCTTAGAGACAAAATTTGATTATGTCTCTTTAGAATAATATGATCAGAACAATAAGATCTTCACACCCGTTCAAAAGGATTAAAAATTGAAGCACTTAATTTTTTAACTATTTTTTTTATATATAAATCATCTCAAAAAATTAAGTGCTCAAATTTTAATCCGTTTGAACGGGTGTGAAGATCTTATTGTTCTGATCATATTATTCTAAAGAGACATAATCAAATTTTGTCTCTAAAGCTCTCATAATCACATTTTTGCTCCATAGGATTGCAAATTAGTGGTTGAAATTTTTTTTTTTAATCTAAACGGCAGCATTTTGCCCCTGGGTAGGGGCTACTGCGCCCATGCGGGCAGCAGAGCCCCCGGATCCTTGTACATATCATGCACATAAGAATTTTGTGGGGTCCACTCTCAGGTCCCACAAAGTCGATTTGAATCGCTAATTTTTGAAATTTTTTTTTTATGAAGCCTTGTAAAAAATCAACTCAACCAAATATCAGTAATGATTTTTCGGAATTTGTAACAAGCGAAACTATTTAATTGTTTAGGTTGGCCCCTACAAATTCCAAAAAAATCCTTAGCGATATTGGATTGAGCTAATTTTTTACAAGACTCCATAAAATTTTTTTTAAGTAATAGACAGTTCAAATAATTTTTGTGGGATCCGATGTGTGCCCCACAAAACTCATTTTTACATGGCATATGTACACATAGTAGTACTCCATTAATCCTAGGTTGGAGGAGGAATTTGCACAACGAAAAGCCTGAATTCGTTCACCATAACACACGGCTAACACCTCCATTAAAAAGTCAACTGCCACCATATGCATACAATTTATAAAACAGAAAACTCATAATAGCGCTTAACCGTGTACTACAGCTTGGATAATCACCCAAACTAGTAAGGCATCTCTGCCTTCTGGAATAATCGCACCTGCATCTTCCAACAACAGGATAATGGAAGGAGGCACCATTTCATCAACATGCCTGGTGTAAGCCACCTAAGGGGTGTAGGCCTCGTCGCATGACGAGTATTTTTTATGCACAACACCTTTAAAATCCAATGACCTGTTCTCTACATGCCGCCCAACAATTATATATGCCCGGGTTCATCCCCACAAACACAACGTAGTAAAAATTCTTTCCTGTCATTCCTAAATCAAAGGCATGTTTAAAATAGAATACACAAAATAAGAAACACTAAACATCGAGTTATTGTTGAAATTTGAAATAATAAACATACAAGGAAAACCATCTTGAAATTGGAATAAAACACATGCATGCAGTCATAATTGAAATAGTAAAACACATGGGTGGCTTGGTTGAAACAAAGTTTGGAAGGAAAGAAAAATGAAATTGTAATGCATTAATAACACAAGTCATAGCTCTAATAGTTTTCCCACATCATTTGGGCAATTTCATTCCGGCGAGTGGCCATCAATGCTAGGTTCTCAGCAGACATGTTGATCTGCTCAACATTTCCTTGTTCCCCATTGGCATATTCATCTTCATCCGTGTCTTCATCCTCAGAAAATTCGTCAAAAAATTCATCTTTCCCCCGCTCCATTAAGATCCAATTGTGGACAACACAACATGCAGTAACGATTTGAGGTTGATGAGCTGGTGGATATTTAGGCATACTTTTGAGTATTGGAAACCTTGCTTTCAAAACACCAAAGCATCGTTCGATAACATTCCTCAACGAAGCATGCTTGTAGTTGAATAACTCTTGCCGCGATTGAAACACTGTATTCACCCCATTCCACTCATCTGGGTGGTACCTTTGGCCTCGATAAGGAGCTAGATACCCTGGCATGTTTGTATATCCGGAATCCACCAAATAATATTTATCTAAAGCATAAGTGGATTACATTAATTTATTTGTAGTGTATGGCAACAAAAATTGACCATTAATTGGTGAAAGACTTACTGATTGGGGGGTGTGGGAAGTTGTAGGCCGGATTCGACACTGCAGCCATGAAAACACGTCCATCGTGGGCACTCCCTTCCCAACCGGGGTAAACGAAAGTGAACTTCATGTCAAATGAGCATACTGCCATCACATTTTGTGTTTTGGTGGCTTTTCTCCCACGATATGCTATTTCTCTATTACTTGGTACCCAAGCGTCAATGTGGGTTCCATCTATTGCGCCAATGCAGTCCTATAAAAATAAATGTAGCCATTATAGGAGATTTTCTATTTTTCCTAACACTTAAGCTAAAATATTAGAAATTAGAAATTCGTACCTCAAAATAAGGGTAATATCTTTGGTCATTAAGAATTTCTGAAGACGTGACGTCAAGATTAGGTGGTTGGATGATGATTGGAGCTATGTTGCAAAGAGCACGACGCATACGCTTGAAGTGCTTGCTTATGGTATCCGTGGAATGTTGGAACCAATGACCAACAACTCTATGTCGTTCGTTATGTCCACATATGTACAAGAACATAGCCAATGATTCCTCAACTGACAATCTCATATGATCCCACTTCAACTCACCCTTATCCACCAACAGACTCACCAATGATTTAAAAGTTTGTTTGTCAACACGTAAAAGGTCCTTTATGGTGGTTGGATGTTGTGTCATCAAAAATTGAGTATAAGTTTGACCTCCCACTAGGAATGTTCGTTGAGGAATTCTGTTGACCTCATCTTCAGAACTCATTGATAGCATTTCTAGGTCCATCAAATCGTCATCACTAGTTTCGTGTTCGTGTTCGTGTTCGTGTTCGCGTTCGTGTTCATGTGGTTCGTTTCAACTTGTCAACATGGTTTGGGGGATGCGTAATAACTGAGAATTGAGAATTGACACTAGTTAGAAGAGGAATATATACTTGCAAATGTTCAGGTTCTGCATAATAGTAGTAATAGAAACCTAGGTGTAGTACATGATTATAAACCCTGCAGATTGAAGGTGCCTAAGGATAGGAAAAAAACATGTACTTGTATATCTGCGGTGACTATAATAATATGACATTTGATCGAATATAAGAATTCGTAACAACTAAACCGAACTCAAATAATTTTTTTTTTCATACATTTCAGTTTGTATTACAAGTTGTCTTTAAAAGAATGCAAATCAGACTTATCTTTACAAGATTGCAAATCAGACAACGATTTTCCCTTGAGTTTACTGCCATCCTAACTTTTGAATATGATGAAAAGCAGCGTGGACTTGAGTACATTTTGCTACATGCAAGACAACATCATAAAACAAGCAGTTTCACTAGCATTATGCAATAGCCAAGAATACACAACAGATAGCCAATAATACACAATAAATTGGCTCCAATCACAGATTACCACAACAGATTTAGTCCATAATAGTCAAATCCGAAAACAAACAGAAGTACTTAATTTCGTCCGGAAACAAGACAATACTTGAAATACAAATAATAAACACAAACACAAATTAGTAGTACCCGCTCCTCAAAGATCATTGGCCCAATCCACCCTCGTCTCCGGCTTTATACTAACAAACCCTCTGCGTTGACTTTCCTCGCTAAGAAGTTTGTTATAAGCCTTAAGGTACTGTTGGGTACCTATGATGGGTTTTATCTCCTCCAACAATGCAAGGCATTTGGGAATGGAGCATGCTTCTAGGGCCCGACGGCTATCGGCCAACAGTCCATAGTACTCTCCCCTCATTTGATTAGCAAAGGCAGTCTTTTCATATGCCGTTTCTTTTTTCTCATACCTCATTGACTTAGAGTTGGTCCCACCACTACCATCCGACTTCCTCTTGCCTATGGATACACTGTCCTCCCTTTTTATAGCCTTTCCTACTTCATACATGGCTACTTCCTCCTCAGATGTTGGGGGTTTTAGGGATGATGGTTGGCCTAATGCACCATTGGCCAATGAGCTCTCCAATAGCTCCTGCAGTTGATCATAGTGGTCAAGGCCTTTTTGACGGTACATAGCCGCACCAGGATCTCCCTACAAGGAAGTTAAGGAAGCGGGAACGATAAGTACTATATGGGCCATAAACTTAGGTCACTTAAGTTAATACAGGGTTACCTAAAGTTGACATACCTGGACTTACATTTGCCACACGGTTTCAGATGCTGTGATCGTTTGGGATGCAATGTCCCAACCACAACCAGTATTTTTCACTAAATCATCAAAAATCCTATACTCTTGTTTAAGGCGAACGAACTTTTGGTGGACCTTCTTAGGAGTATACCCAGTTTTCCCCGTCCTCACAAGCAACTCATTGTAAATCACGCGCCATTGCAAGTCATTGAATACTCTTTTCTTTCTAGAGTTGAACCCTTGCTCCTTCCTAGCCTCCTCAAGCATTATTTGAATGAATATTTGAGTGTTGACGAAACTCCAATCGTCAGCATCAAGTTTCTTACTATCCATCGCAGGCTTACATGAGAGAGAGAGAGAGAGAGAGAGAGAGAGAGAGAGAGAGAGAGAGAGAGAGAGAGAGAGAGAGAGAGAGAGAAACATGGTCGATTTAAGTTGTGGCATGAAAACTAATTACCTAAAAGCTTCTAAATCTGCATCAAAGTCCCTAACCTATAAGTTCACTAAATGTTAAAAGTTAAAAGCTTGTAAAACTGGTTTCCGATTATTGATTCCATGTCAATAATCTATAAGTTCACTATAAAAAGCACATAGAATAGTACCACTTGGACGCTGTTCTCGCCGATGACAAAGTTTGCCGAGGACGTAGGAGATGGAGCTGCTCGTTTCCTCTTTGAGATTAGAGTTGGGGGGTTAAGCTTACCTACAATGAGACAAATCAGATAGCCAAAAATCAAACCAATACATGCTATATGTATAAGAGATATCCATGTTATATGTATAAGAAAATAACATTAACCAGTAGAGTAAGTGTACTAATTTCAGTAACAACTACAGTTCTACCCTTTCCTTGCATAAAATTCCAATAAAACCTTACTTGAATCAAAAAGCCGAAAACAACTTCTGAAAACGTGTGTATTTTAAGACAAAGATAGGTGCATACCACTTGCCTCACCAAACATGAAAGGGATTTTCCCCCAATTTCACAAAATAGAATAGCATCTTACCTCTAGATTTTCGAACGTTGGTAGACCTAGGGACCCATTTACCGCATCGCCAACCGGTTATGCTTGGCTTGTCCGTTGAGTTTGTGTTGGTGGTGCTATGGGCCTTCATAGTTTTACAAGGTGAAGGTTTTCTCCATTCTTATACTGCAAATTGCTTGTAGGGGTCTTTAATTGAATAACGGGTGGTTGTAGGTCAAATCGAACCTGTTTCTGCAGGTCTCCCAAGTTCCATCGGCACAGCCTTTGCAGAACTGGATGGAGAGAGAGAGGGGGGGGCTACGGGTTAGAAGAAGATTTGAGCGTGAGATTCGCAATAAAGAAGAAGTCAGACCTGAGAGAGAGAGAGAGAGAGAGAGAGAGAGAGAGAGAGAGAGAGAGAGAGAGCGAGAGAGGGGGGAGGGAGGGGGGGGAGGCAGCGGCGTTGAAGAAGAATGAATCTCTAGGATGGGAAAAAAGATTAGATGAAGTCAGATGGTTCCTTTCCAACCAAAGTAGTCAAACAAAGTAGTTGAAGAGATTAAAGACTCCAGTCGGTGCACAGCTGTAGCATACCCCACCCCTGGGCCCCTTTTGCTTTGTAGCGGGAAACGACAAAAAAAGAGAGAAGGAAATACTCAAACGATCAAAGACTTACTCAAATAATTTTAAACTAAATCAAGGAAAACAGATAAATAAACATAGCCTATATTTCTTGTCTAGAGATCCTACTTGTCCAATGTAGTTAGCTTCTAACCGATTAGTTGGAGGAAATAAAACTACCAATTCACCTAGTTACAATTCCCTAATCCTAGATGAACTTTTACCCATTGGATACTAAAAGTTAGGAAAACTTTTATCCATTGGACAATAAGAAACCAAGATTTTCTATCAAAGATATCTTGTACTAGATTTGATAAAGTACTCATTTATAGTTATATATAGGCTTATATTCACATGCCTAAAGGATATTTGGGTATTTTAAATATTATTCAAAATATATATTACCTTAAACCTTTTATCCTTTGGTCAATAACTATTAGGGAAAATATTATCCATTGGATAATAGAGTTAATCTTCCAACTAGTACTAAGATTTATTTACATAATCACTTCCTAGATTTTCCCATGTGTTCATATGCATTATAAATATGGGTATATCTAACTTCCTAGATTTCTAAGTACACTAATAAATATATCAGTACTAGTACTTCTTGAATTATTTTAATAGGAAAAATCTTGGCAATATATTTTATTTGATATTTGGAAATCTTGATAAATTATATTGTACCTAATAGTAACTACTTATATATTTGAATATTTGGACATGTCTATATATACCATATAATATAAATACCATAGGATTCTCTAAATACATAATCTAGTAGTTTAATAGAAACATGTGCCAAATTGGAATACTTTAATAGGGAATTTTGATTTGGAAATCTAGCTAAAGATCACCTAGTACCTTGTACCATTATAATTGGTCATACTTATATATATATATATATATATATATATATTACCTTATTTCTCTTATCCATTGGTCAATAAATGCTAGGATAAACTTTACCCCTTGGATATTAAGGTTAGTCTACCAATAAGTACTAGGATTTTATTAAATAGTCATTTCCTAGATTTTCCATGTGAGTTTATTTTATAGAATATATATATATATATATATATGTACCTTATAAATCTATTGCTTTAGATTTTATGAAGATTTTGTTATATAAAAATATGTGTACTAAAGTACTCTAATTAATATAACAATATAATAGGAACATGTGCTTATTAGATTAGTTTATTAGGAAATTTTGATTTCATATTTTTTTTTATTGGATACTTGAAAATCTTAAAAAGATTATATAGTACCTTGTAAAGTATTTTACTAGATTTTCTGAGTACACAAATATATTTATATATGGATACATGAACCTTTTAGCCTATTATTTTTTTAGGAAAATCTTTACCCATTGGATAATAATTGCTATGGAAAATTTTATTCATTGGGTAATAACCAAGACTTTGCTATAAATATCACCTCATTCTTGCCATTTAACTCACACCTTCCAATCTTTCAACTTCTCTCTCTAGAAAACTTGTGTTTTGTTCTTATTCTTTCTTGTTCTTGAGTTCTCCTTGTATTCTTTAAGAAACTCAATCAAGACTGTCACTAAATCGCCACTCAACCACCCGCTAGATCCAAAAAGCTTAAGTAGTTTAGTCAAGATTTAGTTTCGAGAGAAATCTTTCTCTTTCGAAGCTATCGTAAGTATTCCGTAGGAAGTTACTCCAGCCGACGTACTTTCCATAGCCGCCCTACCCGCCAAGAAGAACGGTAAAATACTTCTAATCACTCTCTCTAAGTATAAAGTTCGCATACGTAGATTCCCCGTATTCTAGAGGAATATATTCACGTTTTGTGTTTAAAAATGCATGTGAACCTGAAAGGTATTTTTCCTAAAATTTGAAAATGATGAGGAGTATGTTAAACATAGGTTCTTTTGAACTTCCCAAAAAGAAAGAAAGAATGGGTTTGAAAGATAAAATTTAGCGCTTAATTGTAAGAATTCGTATTTTGATATTTAGAATGGTTATGAGAATGTATAGACATTGCTGTGATTACTTGCATTACTTGTGGTTGTGTAAATAAAGCATAAGTGGTCTCCACTTCAAGGGCGTCCGTACATGTGGCGTTATGCTTTAAGTTGTGATTTGAGCATGCTAAATAACATAGAGTTGGATGATCTTGCTAGTTTAGTTTCAAGATTACAATGAATGATTTATGTATACGTGAAAAGTCCTACCGCGGAATCTATGCATGTGACGAGATACAAAAATCAAGGAAGATAGAAACATGACACCAATGGAGTGTTTATGACAAGGTTTGTTTTGAAATCGCAATGTGGCCGGACTTGCCCATTGTGGGAATGTGTGTGTGTTCCAATGGGAATCCAGATCAGCAGAACCATTGTGAGGTTGTGTGCGTTCTTATGGGAACACGGAGCGGCGGAACCATAGTGAGGAATGGCTTGGTTATCCGCGGAGAGGAGCCAATGCAATTGTGTGCCAATGGGAACCCGATGCGGCAAAACCATTGTGAGGATACTTGGGAGACCGAAACGGCAGAACGGAGGTTGGGTGTGTTAAAAATGATTTTGAAAATGTTAATTTGGTATATGAAAATGATGACACAGTCTACGATGAGTCGCGTAGGAGAAACACAGAAAATCATAGACACACACGTTAGTTTGGATAGTGAATATGGATGTGTTATTGTTAGCTATTTTGTTAAATATGCATGTGTTATGTGGAAGTCATTAACTATATGATCTATTGTTTGTAAGTTAAAGGTTAGTGGGTATGGATTATTCTATTGAACTCCTGTAGCTCATGGTGTTACCTTTGGTGACCCTGACATATTATATCGGCGGCGACGCTGGTATAATGTGTCAGACTTTGTAGATGATCAGGGTAAGATGTACACCTTGGAGGCTTTCGGAGCCGAAGAGCTGGTAAGGATGGAGGAGCAGGCGGAGCTGTAGTTAGGAACCTTAGTTTCCCTCTCTTGTGTAATAAAAGTACCCTTGTGAGAGTTATGATGTAATAACGAGCCAGATTCTATTTAGTTTTTCAATAAAATTGCCTAATTAACATTCCCAAAATTCGGGGCGTTACAAGTTTGATACGGGGTGGGCCTAGACAGGTATAGGGAGACAAAATTGGGCCAGCTTGGAAGTACCCTGAAAATCTATTGCGGCTTTGAACATATCAATGTGACAATGATGCTTGGACTGAATGGGAGGATGGTGGATTGGGCTGAATGGAATAGTGAGTTGGGCTAAACTTATCTGAATCGAAATTTTACGTATAATTTTTTTTAATCTTTTGGAATCCACCTGGGCTATAACCCAACATAGCCAATACACAGTTCCGCCCTTGAATTCACCAATAATAAGTATTAAATTTGATGAGGTGGCAATTTGAATAGTGCTTAGTTACACTGAAATATATAGGCTATGTTTGGTAACACTGCCACTTTTCTGTTTCTTGTTTTCTATTTGTTGAAATCAGTTTTTACTTTTCCTAAAAAAAAGTGAAAGCAAAAAACATGTTTGTGTCAACCTGTTTTTTTTTAAAAAAATCAATTTCTGAAACCAATTTTTACTTTTTCTAAAATGGTATTTCTTGCAATTTCTCCACTAGTTCCCAAACTATACAGGCAAGAGAGAGAGAGAGAGAAAGAGAGAGAGAGAGAGAGAGAGAGAGAGAGAGAGTCATCATAGCCTTTGCAATCATGTTAGAGAGAGAGAGAGAGAGAATCATCCTAGTCTCTGCAATCATGTTAGAAACAAATTCTATACTTAATATTCTAAAAGAAAGGGCCGGATAGATAGACCAGGCATAACTAGCTTAGAGGGGAACTCGAAGAAGTTGTTGCTTCCAACCCCTGATTTTTTAGCTCGAAGAGGGCTCCAAAAAATACAGTTTTTTAGTTTTAAATAATAAGAAGTTTCAATTGCCTTGCTTTTGAGTAACATTTTTTTGGTCATGTGGCAGTTTATGCTCTTTGGATACTTTAAAAGCTGGGTTCGAATCTCCACCCGTTAGTTTTCCTCAACATTTTGCAAAATATTGTTCAAAGATGAGGAGATAAATGGTCCCCACTATTATGACTTTCGCTTCGGGCGCTTCGGGTCCAAATATCTTTGAGCCGGCATTGAGTCCAGGTGCTTGGGTTCTTCTTTCCTAGGCCGAAGTTATAGTATCAACTTTCATCTCTAAGTTAAGAGAGTATATATATATAGATGAAATATATATGAAATTTTCTTTATTGATTATAAGGTTTTTCTCCTTCTATAAGTACGGGTATATGGCCGGTATTGGCCCTGCATAAGATAAACAACAAATACATGCATTAAGGAGAGAGAGAGAGAGAGAGAGAGAGAGAGAGAGAGAGAGAGAGAGAGAGAGAGAGAGAGAGAGAGAGTATCTTCAATGGCCTGAGTTTGAGAGAGAGAGAGAGAGAGAGAGGAAGAGGAAATGAAAAAAACCTCCAAGGAATTGTAGCGTAGTAGCCAGTTTTTTGTTTTTGAAAATAGTGAAAGTAGAGTTTTGTTACTTCCTCAAATTATGAAAATAGTGAAAGTGATTTCCAGAATTTGAAAGTGGAAATAGTACACCAAACAAACTTTCAAAGTTAACTTTTGAAAGTTTTGAAAATGAAAATAGAAAACAGAGAATGATTACCAAACATGACCATAGTGAATCCTTGGAAAGTATTTTGCTTATGTGGCTGGTCAAATTAATGTAGTTTGATTTTGATTTTGCTATCTCTAAGAGGTGCTCTTATCATATCATAAACACTCAATGCAAGCATCGTGAGGACCTTCAAAACCTCCCACTGCACCTGAAGTAATGCATCGGGGTCTTTTGAGAAAGCCTTCTCCTTATGTGAAGTCCAGCAAATACGTGAGAAACTTTTATGTGCCAAGAATGCAGCCCTCTATTTCTTTATCTTCTTAAGATATACGAAACAGGAACTCCATCAAATTTTTTTTTTTTTTTTTTGGGGGGGGGGGGGGGGGGGGGGGGGGGGGGGGGGGGGGGGTGGGGTAAGAAATCCTTGTTAAAGAAATTCGTTGATTTGGAGGAAAAAGAAATAGAGGATAGAATTGGTGCTCTTGATGATTTAGATGTTGATGATCTGTTGGAGGAGGCTAATGATTTTGAGAAAGGGGATTTTCTTTTCTTGAAATTTTAACTCCGAGGATTGTCGATTTTTTGTTTGTTTCCCTAGGGTTGCTCTTGATCTTTGGCTTTGATTTTGTTTTTTGGCAGTTGGTTTCAGGCTTTACTTGGGGTGTTTTTAGCGATGTTTGATTTTTGGCTGTAGATTTCAGGTTTTTTTGGCGCCCGGCTTCTTGCCTTCTTTTGACTTTGTTTCTCAGGTGGCATTTTGCCGGTATGTCCGAAATCCGTTTAATCTTTGTTTCTTCTCCAAACATTAATTAATAAAATCTTTTTGCTTAGAAAAAAATAATAATACTGCAGCTCACTTACCAGCTGTGACAGCCCGCGCTAGCTCTCCTCACCATTTCTATCTTTAAGCTAGGCTAGAGAACATAGAATCCTTAGGCAAATCCAAGAACGTAAACTTAGTCAAAGCCACAAGAAAGGCCCAAGGATGGAATCATGATCGCGTAACAAGCTAAAAAAATTCAGGAAAAACCACATGGTTGGTCCCTTAAATATCATAGACCACCAAACAGCACGCACATTGTACCGCCTTGAAAGCTGGCGTTCAATAACATTAAAAGCATTTCGAATTCAGAGGGGAAGGGGGAAAAAAGAGAAGAAAATTGGAAAGAAAATAAGTAAGTTGTTTTACTCTCTTGCACGCAGTAGTTGCATATATGGGTTGTGCTAGCATTGCACACATTCTAAGACAGTTATCCCAATTTCTGTGTACGTCTCTGGTAATTCAAAAGAACAAAAAAAAGAACTGCAAGAGAGTGAAATGTAGTAACAGGCATCAACAGGAAATCATAACATGCCTAAGAACATAACTTCCTTAAGATCGAAATTGCTACTTTCATTAAGTAAGTAGGAATTGCTAGCTGCTAGTACCCAACTCCAATATTTTCCAATCATCATGTGTCGGCATACGTGGCTCATCCAATGCAAGCAAAGCACACAACTATAACACAGTTACATTTTTTTTTCTTCCTTCCCACACAAGTGACACAAAAATATCAAACTTGGGGTCACGTACAAAACTCAGAGTTTCATGTCGGCAGCAACAACTTAATACAATATGATTTTCGAAGTACTATACCGCCCACCCAAACACAACTACGCATACCCCCCACAAGTCACATAGACGAAATTGTTAAACTAGAGAAACCTCAGAAAACAAACTGTGCTTCATGTGTAAGAGCCCAAACAGTTAAATTTACAAGCACAAAATTGCAAGTTCAACATAACGCAGATTACCAAGTATAGAGATCCAGGGACAAATGTGGGCAAGAGAGAGAGAGAGTAATTGGGTGACAAAGACATTGTAGAATGATTTAAAACTTTTACGTACGTACCTACTTCTAATGCAACTTGTGAAGCAATTTGTTTAAGATTTTCCAGCCAAGCAGTACTAGTGGTGGTAGGAGTATCCCTGTTGTTACATGGTTGAGTGAAAAAAAGTAAATAAACTCCGTAGAGAGAAGCAGAAAGATCGAAATCATACAAACAAAAAAGAACCTTAATTTTAGGATAGATGGATAAATTAAGAAGGGGAGGTGGCCACCAAAGATTTCCCATCAATCAACCAAAGTGATCATGGACGAAAACAAATGAACAAATGATCGATAGGACAAAGTTTACCAAGAGAACCTTAATTCCTTTTGGTTAGGATGATTAAACAATAGTAGGAGCTAGTAATATGTTTCGAAGACATGCATTTGGGCAGATGATCCAGGGGGTACTGCCTTCAGGACTTCCAGTCAGCAAGGACAACAAAAACTTCAATCCTACGTACGATTCAATTTCAAAAGGGAGCCAATCCCAACAATCCAAAACGACTGTAAACTAAACTCGAATTGTAAGCTAAAGATGGATGACACCCTTATTGGTAGATACTAACTCATGGTTATGATTTAAAAAAAAAAAATAGAATTAAAATTAAAAGATTACCTAATATTAACTTTGGAATAATTACCCACTTAATTACCTATTCACTTTGGAATTGGAATCAAAATTCCAAGACTCCAACTTCCATAGCACAGTGAAATGAACGCCATTCTTTTTTTCTTTTTCTTTTTTTAATTTGCCAAAAAGAGTAAGAAATTAAATAAATCTTTATTTGAGTAAGATGCTCCCAAATTACCTGGGAGCAGTGGCAGAGTCGGGATTTACAAATGATGGCGACAAAATTAGCATAATTTAATCACTAATAAATTAACTCAATAGCCATTCAAAACAACCCCCCTCAATATACTAATATGAGTAATATCTAACATAACTTTGAATGTTTACAATATATTTTTTTCACGAAATCAACTCTAAGCCTATATTCATAATACCAGAAAAGTTCAGATTTCACTAAAAAAAAAATCATAAATACAACACGTACCGACAAATGTATTGATAGTTTGAAGATAGGATGTGGGACTCACCTCGGGGTTCTTCGTAAATGATCTATGTTCATTTTGTCTAAGATATTTTTTAAGGGCTCTTGTAGAAATTTAGCTTAATAGCATATCGGTAAGTGGTTGATCTGTTATTTCAATTTTTTGGTTCATGAATTCATAGGGATCAATAATGGAATGTATAAATCAAGCCCTTATCGATATTTGATTGAGTTGATTTTTTACAAAAATCCTTAAAAATATATTTTAAACATAATGAACTGCTTGGATTATTTATGTAGGACTCCAAGGTATGTTCAATAAATTAAATAAATCTTTTACTTTTGAAAATGAGGGTGTCACGTGACACCCTCCCCCTCTCTTTAGCTTTGCTGGAGCATCATACCGGCTGGAACTACTCCTATTGAAGTACACACCGCTTGAACGAGAACAACAATTTAAGGGAATTGATTTCTACACTTTTTTTTTTTAATAACCACACTCTCTTTTTAGATTTTAGTATTGAAAATGTATGTAATTTTTTGCTAAAAGACAAAAAAAAGAGTGAATATTAAGGGTCCATTCCGGTTTCTACAAAAAGGAATTTTTAGAAAAAGAATGTAATTTCAAGCTCAAAAATCATATGTTTACGCAAATAATTTTTCTACCAATATGGATCTTATTTAATAGATCTCATTGAGATCTTTTAAACGGTGCAAAAAAATTAAAAAATTATTTCTCATTTTTATTATATTTGAGCTTGAAATTACCTTTTTTTTGAAATTTTTTTAAAAAAAAAGCGGAACGGCACCTAAAAAATAGAGCGTAGATATCAATTCTCTAATTGAATTTTATTCCCCTTGTTTACCTATCGTACGGTACCAACACAATAAGTGTTCCTTCCTTCCATGCGTTAATCATGATTCATGACACTTCTTGAACGCGCGAGAACAATCATTTCATTCCCCTTTCTTGTTTTCTACTACCCCTTTTCAACAGAATGGCACTTCCATAAAACAACTAATTAAAGATGGTTGTCGGGAAAAAAAAAGAATCATGGATTTGGGGTGGGTGGAAGGACCATGTACAAATTCGCATTACTGGGGCACACAAATTAGTTAGGTTAACTTGCACGTTTGTAATTTTTCAAAATAATACAACAATTTTGCCTATACATGGGCATACTAGTGATTGTATATGTAACTTCATGATATAATTAACCTAAAAGTTTAGCGCTCTAAGATATTGATCATACAAATATCCGCACAAAGAGAATATAGAATAATTTTATTGAAACATTATCATACATTTATTGTTGGAAAAACTATAGGTATGATTGTATAATTCCGTATACAACTCCCATTACATATGATAAACTGATTACAGATTAAAAAAAGAACTGAAACAAATGATGGTGAAAACCAAACTAAGTCCTGTAAACAGTATCCTTAGATTAATCGCCTCACCGAACGATGTTAGAGGTTGACTGGTGTCTATCTCCCAGAATAGAATAACTAAACCACAATAGTCAAAAAACCACCGAAGGCAACTTTGTCTGCCCCCCCACTCTCTCTCACGAGAATAATATAAAAAAAAATAGCTTGGAGAACTCGTGAACCGGTGAAAAAATAGAAAACGAGATGCCCAACTTATACACATCAGATAACCTTTGAGCTACACACCGGGATTGAATACAAAAAAAAACTGCTGATAATGAATTTCAGCCATAAAACCTCTTCCATGGGGTACTGAACATGGATAATAAGTAGACACACCTCATTCAGTTAAGATTCTTATTTTTTAATTATTTATTTTTTACTTTACGAGACAATTTATCATTCTCTCACAATACATCATGTTTAATTTAAAAAATAAATACTATTTTAATTAATAGAACACACTCAAGTTGCATGTCCAGATTCGTTGGAGTGTCGTACCAACATGGAGACCCATCGCATGCCTTGATTTCATTTACCAAATTGTCAAAAGTTTCCAACATTTATTGGGTATAATTAGAATATTGGAGGATATTAATATGATTTTAAAATCATGTGGGGCCCACACATGTCTGTGAAGGCGCAAGGGAGAATTACCGGACAGAGGTGTACGGAAGGCTTAATGGCCACTTTCATGGGCTACACTTTCGAAATGACTCATACATGGTAGAAAGCCTTTTAATGAGAAATACATGGTAACCATAACCCAGGTGGAACAGTTGGGATAATTTTGCCCCTAAATATAAAACGGCACCGTTTGTAGTTAGAAGTCCCAAACTTATTTGGGCCAAAAAAGGGCTAGTCAATACATAAATAAACGTTTTATTATATTGAAATAGACCATAATTTTTATTGATAAAGACGAAGTCATATCATGTTCAGTGAATCTCATATCTCATTGAAGCTCAACCAACCTTATTTGGGCTAAAAAAGGGCAAGTCATTATATGAAACAGACTTTTATTTTATTGAAACAGATCATCATTTTTATTGATAAAAACCAAGTCATATATTGTTCAATGAATGCTATCTCCCATTCAAGCTCAACCAACCTTCTTTGGGCCAAAAAATAGCAAGTCAATATATGAAACAGACTTTTTATTATATTGAAACAGACCATCATTTTTATTGATAAAGACCAAATCATATTTTGTTAATGTCATCTCCCATTCAAGTTCAATTAACCATCTTTGGGTCAAAAGAAAGGCAAGTCAATATATGAAATAAACTTTTTATTATATTGAAAAAGACCATCATTTTTATTGATAAAGACCAAGTCATATTTTGTTCAATGAATGTCATCTCCCATTGAAACTCAACCAACCTTATTCATCCAGAAAAGGGCAAGTCAATATATGAAACAGACGTTTTATTATATTGAAATAGACCATCATTTTTATTGTTAAAGTCCAAGACATTTTTATTGAAATATGTCATCTCGCCTTCTCCTGTTCCTCTTCACCACTACCAGGCCCACCACCATCACACCATTTCCGGCAGGACCGGCACCGCTCAATTTCCATAGCAACCACCATCCCCAGCCACACCCACCCACCTCTCTCTCTCTCAATTTAAAAACCTCCAAATTCTCTATCATTCACAAACCACAAAATCCCTTAATCTCTTTACCACCACCGCCACCCCCCATCTCCGGCACCATCACCCCTTAACCCCCATAGCAACCACCACCAAATTTTTTGAAAGGCAAACCCAAATTAGTTTCGATTTTTCCCAATTCAAACCCAAATTAGCATCATTGTTTCCCAACCAAAACCTAAATCAGTGGAGGTAATACAAATTCACATAGTTTGATTGAAATTACAAGACCCACGATTCAGTTCATATAAATCAAACCCACAGTCGATACCCACGATTTTCAAATATCAATTCTTGCCTTCTTAGAGATGTGTTTTCGATTGTTTCCATTATAGAACTCATAAAGTTTGGAACACAGAGATGGGTTGCTCCTTTGGATATATATGATTGGAATAGATGGGTTTCCATCAGAACTGGAAATGGGGTAAAGAGAAAGAGAGGTGGGTGCAGTTGGTAAGAGAGGGAGAAAATGCTGATTGTGGGAGAAAATTTGGGACTAGGGGTTGGAAGTGATATATAAAGGAGGGTATAATTGACATTTCAACTTGACATACCATGTCTTCGTGAATATTTTACCTCTTGTCATGGGATGAGTGATTTCAAGAGTGGAGACCATGAATTGGGGATATGACCTGGTCCACACCTCTATTCGGTAATTCTCCCAAGACGGAAGACCTGGAGAGTATCCACTTGAATGAATCGATGTATTCGGATAGAAGACATGTATTACTATCAGAGTTGGCCTTGAGCTTAAACGAATCTTGCGATCGCTTTAAGTTTTTAAAAAAAAATTAATTGTAAGGGCTCCTCCTACTTTTTTATCTCTTAATATAGTCCAACAAAAGATGTCCTATTTTTAATTTTCGCTTTAAGCCCCCAAAAAGTAATGGCCGACTCTGATTACCATATATGATTAGTAGGACACGAAAATTTATTCTTAATATCGATCATCGGGGCGATTCTGGAAACACCTATAAAAACATCTAAAAAAATACTCCAAATCTTAATCTCATAGTTCCTAATCAAATTTTTATAATCTGAACCGTTCAATGTGTGTAGAATGTGATTTTAAGGGTGCTCGTGAGATATTAGCAAAAAATATGACTGGGAAGTGCTTGTTTTGAGCAGTTTTTAATTGAACCGTTCATCAAATCTGAGCTAAAAACTGCTCAGATCAAGCCATTCCCAATTTTTTTTTTGCTGATTTCTGACGGGTGCGCTTAAAAATATGTTCTAATCACATTGAGCTGCTCGGATCATCAAAATTTGATTGAAAATTATGAGATATTTTTATAGGTGTCGCCGAAACTGTCCCGATCATCCTAATTCGTTAATTATTTTAGAGTAATATTTGTCAGTGCCTACCCATATGCCACTAGAACATGGCATCGAGCTTCATCAGTTTCTAAAAGAGTTGGGACCGTCTAATTTTGTCCAATTTCTAGTAGTTCTATTTGGGCTAAGTTTATACAATCAAAACTATTTTTTTTTTATCAGAAAAACCATTCCATTACTAATTAAAATCCCACAAGGGGTACAAGAACCGGATCCGGAGCCCTTGGTTGGGTAGGGACTGCAACTTACGGGTTATCCAAAAGGACCGGGTGACCAAGATCCAAACGGACCGAGTGAACAAGCCCTCAAGGGGCAAAAAAATCCGCGCAGGGACACAAAAATAATCTGTCAAAGCATACGACCTCTTGAAATCTGCTAATTATACACCACTAACCACCGCAAGCTGCAAATCTCGCCAACGAAATCCAAAGAAAAACGCGGGCGGCAAAAGGCACAGATTTGTAACTGCGAGAGGACCAAGGAAAAGCTAACGCAGAAAGAGGGCTGTCCTGTGAAAGACCGCTAGCCACCAACACCTCATCCAACCCACCACCAACACAGCCACCAATAATACAGCAGCCGGAGACAATCTCCACACCAAACACTGAACAAACAGAAAAATCTACGCCTAACCTTATTGACCCACCAACCGCACCCATCGGACCTAGAGAACCAGGCCGATACAAATTCGAACCGGGGAAACCGGTCGGAGGAGATCCGGGAGAATCCGGCGAAATCAGCAACAAACAAAAGCAAAACCTAACACCTCCACCACTGCATACCTCAGTTATTACCATCTAAACGGAAACCAGAGGACTCGGCTGCCACCAAATCCACCACAACACGGGCCGAGGACGCTGATGAGGGCACCACACCGCCTGCGCCGCCAGAGACAGGAGCAACGACGATCGGCACTCCATTCGAACAACAACAGCACCGAAGGAAGGCAGGGGGAAGATCCAGGATCCACGGCGCCAGACGGAGGGAGGAGAGGAGCACGGAGGCTGAGGGTGACGGGAGGGGGGGTGGGGACAAGGGCGGCGGGATCCCCACCCCCCAAGGTGGACAACCCTAGACGAGGAAAATATGAGGATAGAGAGAGAGAGTTAGAGAGAGTGAGAGAGTAGCTTATCAAGGATCGTCTCTAGCCATCTCTTTTAAAATCTCTAACTCTCTCACAATCAAAACTATTGGGTTTGAGAGTGTATTGAGACCGCCAATCATGCCAAATTTTACAATGATCGACTGTCAATCAACGCATAATATATTTGAATTTGATCCGGTGTGACCAAAACTACTTATAAGAGCATCAACACTCATAAATGTCATTTTGCTATTGTCATTGCCATTGTCATTATTTGATAATATATAGTAGTATTATTTTTTTCCAAAAAATTACTAATGTCTTGCCGTCTTGGCAACCATGTTTTGCCCTTTTACTTTGGGCAAAATTCAAATTTTCACTATTTTCAATAAACTTTCATACCTGACATTTTTTTTTTCAAATTGATTCAATATAAATGATTAGCACCCAAAAAGGTTAGCCCAAATAAAATAGCATTCTGTCAATACATTTTGTCATATTTTGTTCCAGATTTTGATATTGACAAGAAATCTTGTCATTTTACTCAAGTGGTGGCTACAGAGTGGATGGTCTAAATATGTAATCCATAATTTTCATAATATTTGTCTATACCGAATTAATAATAATTTTTTCTGTTAAAAAATAGTACTGTAGTATAGTTTTTAACACATTTAGGTCTCAACGAAATCTAACCTATGAACAAATTCCATAGTCAAAAATAGTAAACCAAGGCTCCGTTTGTTAGGACGTAAAATATTTTTCGGTAAAATGTTTTGCCTATTTTTGGTGTTTGGTTGTGTAAAAAATGAGAAAAATATTTTACAAGTAAAACATTTTCCATCAATTGGATGAAAATGATTTATCCTTAAATTAATCTTCCATAAGTTATTTTCCAAAATGAAACCGCTGCCTTCAACTGCAATTTCCACTGCTCAGCTTTCCCGATCGTTAGTCCTAACCCACGTTTAATTCTAATAATCTCATATCTCTCCACCATTTAAACTCTCTATCTCCATCTTTATACTATTTTGTTGATTTTTGAAAATATTTTCAAATGTCAATCAAACATCGAAAAATAAAATTTTAAAATTTATTTTCTGAAAAGAATACTTTACATAAAAACATTTTACATTGAAAGAAACGGAGTACAAAAGAAAATTTCATTCACAAATAAACAAACTCAACGGTTCCTCCCTTGGGATTCGTCTTTCCAACAGAACCAGACACCTCTCCTCTGCATCCCCACGCTCCTCTTGCTTGTACCGTACAAAGATCCTTTTCACTTCGAGACAGTGCCACGTGGACTCCACCACTCCTGCATGTCTCATGACTCTCATCCGACGCGGCGTACGCTCCCTCGGACTTTGGAATGTTATAGTGCATCCTATGCTACAGCATGTTGGATCCGGCCGTCTATTTTGAGTCCAGATTTTAATTTGAATAATGAACGGTTTAAATGTGTACTAGCTCGAATAAAAGTCTAAATCGTCCGTTCTAAAATGCACTGACATGATCGGCCACACTTTAAATTGTGGTGAGAGATGCACTACAAATTGTGGTGAGAGATGCACTATAGTATCCCCAAATCCCGCTCGCTCACGGACCAAGCTCCAGTAAACGATTCATATCATTATTGTGAGTTTGAAAAATATCTACAAATGTTCCAAACTGAACCCGACTCGAACGAGAGTAAAAATAAGCCTTTGTACTTATTCAAAAAAAATTCATATTTGTTAATTTTTTGTCAATTTTTTTTAAAATTATTGCTTCTTCATGACGAAACAAATTTAAAAAATAAAAAATTACGATTAAAACTCAATTCTTTTCCTCCCTCCGTTCCTTTTTAAGTGTCTTATTTCGTAATTCCAACTTATTAAAAAGACATCATCATTATACCTTTCACATCAACTTTTTCTTCCACTTTTCCTACTTACCCATCATCATTACACTTTTACTCACTCACTTTTTAAAATGGAATCTACTTTTAGGGATAAAATAGGCAATTCCACTAACTTTTACCCACTAACTTTGCAAAATGGATACTTATTAAGGGACAGCCTAAAATGGAATACTGGACTCTAAAAAAGGGACGGAGGGAGTAATAAAAAGACGAAAATAAGCTAATTTTTTCATCTACATCCAAAAAAAAAAAGTTTCAATCGTAATTATTTACTTTTTATATTTCTCTCGTCATAAAGAATCATTAATGCTCAAAAATTTGACGAAAAATTAACAAATATAAAAAAAAAATTAATAAAAACAAAAAAAAGAGTCATTTTATTTATTTTATCAAACAACCCTGAGAGTCTGACACTGAACATTAGCTTGGTCCCTCGCGTGATCCCTCGCCAACGGCCTTTTTTATAAACGGTTTTGCTCTCCACCACTGTTCTCTCTCTCTCCATTCCTTCATCTATCAAACCAAACTACCCGGCCCAATTATCACACTCTCTCTCTCTCTCTCTCTCTCTCTTACAATGGCAGATATCAGCAACAGAAAGCTAATCGTCGAAGTCTGCAACGCCAAAAACCTAATGCCGAAAGACGGCCAAGGAACGGCCAGCACATACGCGATAGTCGATTTCGACGGCCAAAGGCGACGGACCAAGACCATATTCCGAGACCTCAACCCTCGGTGGGACGAGAAGCTCGAGTTCTCGGTCCTCGATGCCAAGTCCTTGGCCGCCGAAACCCTCGAGCTCAATCTCTACAACGACAAGAAGACCACGGGTAAGCGGAGCACTTTTCTAGGCAAAGTCAAGATCAACGGAACCTCTTTTTCCACATCTGAAACAACTGATCTCGTTTACTATCCGCTTGAGAAGCGGAGCGTTTTCTCTCAGATCAAAGGCGAGATCGGTCTCAAGGTTTGGTTGGAGGAGGATAAGATTCCGCCGCCGTCGGAGGAGCAGAAATCGTCTGAAGCTGCTCCACCGCCACCGCCTGCCGCTGCGGAGGAAAAACAACCGGAGAAGGAAGAAAACATAGCGAATGAGGAGAAGAAGGAAGTGGAGAAATCAGGAGAAGAAAACAAGCCGCCGGAGGATTCGAAAACGGAGGAGCCTCCGGCGCCGGCGGTGGTTCACGCGGAGGAGGAAAAGGCGGTGGTGGCGAGAAAAAGTCCTAATTTAGGCTTGAGAGAGTCGGAACCCCGGTACCACGGCGGTGGTGGTGGCGGCGATAGGAGGCGGAGGAGCGCATACGATCTCGTCGACCGGATGTCGTTCCTCTTCGTGCGGGTGGTGAAGTTCAAGCAGTCGAAGCCGGAGCCCGATTCGCTGGCGCACGCGAAGCTGGTGATCGGTACACACAGTATCAAAACCAAGAGCAAGGCGGAGAACAAGGAGTGGGACCAAGTCTTCGCGTTTGAAAAGGAAGGGTTGAACTCTGCTTCGCTGGAAGTGTCCGTTTGGATCGACAAGAAAAAAGGCGCAACGGATGATAATTCTACGGAGAGTAGTAATTTGGGGAATGTAACATTTGATTTAACGGAGGTCCCGAAGCGGGTCCCACCGGACAGCCCTCTGGCACCGCAGTGGTACACTCTCGACGGCAAGGATTCGCCGGGAAATGACGTCATGCTCGCCGTTTGGATCGGGACGCAGGCGGACGAGGCGTTTCAGGAAGCGTGGCAGTCGGATTCCGGCGGGTTTATACCGGAGACCCGAGCCAAGGTTTATCTCTCTCCGAAGCTGTGGTATTTGAGGCTAACGGTTATCCAGACCCAGGATCTGCAGTTAGGCTCGGGCGCCACCGAGCCTAAGTTTAAAAACCCCGAGCTTTACGTAAGAGCACAGCTGGGGGCGCAGCTTTTTAAGACCAGCCGAGCCATGGTCGACTCGTCGAGCTTTTCGTCCAATCCGACGTGGAATGAGGATCTAATATTTGTGGCAGCCGAGCCGTTTGAGCCGTTCTTGGTTGTGACGGTGGAGGATGTAACTAATGGACGCGCCTTGGGCCATGCCAAGATCCACATGGCAAGTGTTGATAGGAGAATGGATGACACATCAGAGGTGAGGTCCAGGTGGTTCAATTTGGTTGGTGATGAGAATAAGCCGTACGGCGGTAGGATACACGTGAGAGTGTGCTTGGAGGGTGGGTATCACGTGCTTGACGAGGCTGCTCACGTGACAAGCGATGTGAGGGCAACGGCAAAACAGTTAGCAAAAGCTCCAATTGGATGGCTAGAAGTGGGTATTCGTGGGGCCACCAATTTGCTTCCTGTGAAAACGAAAGACGGTACTCGTGGGACCACGGATGCTTACGTGGTGGCAAAGTATGGGCCCAAGTGGGCTCGCACCCGTACGATCCTCGATCGGTTTAATCCCCAATGGAATGAACAGTACACATGGGATGTCTACGATCCCTGCACCGTGCTCACCATTGGGGTGTTTGATAATGTAAGGTACAAGCACGATGAGGCTGGGAAGCAAGGGAAAGATGCAAGGATTGGGAAATTACGTGTAAGGTTGTCAACGCTCGATGCGAATCGAGTGTACACGGATTCATATTCACTTACGGTGTTGCTTCCCGGTGGGGCCAAGAAGATGGGAGAGATTGAGATTGCTTTGAGGTTCACATGCTCGTCGTGGCTTAGTCTTATCCAGGCATACGCTAGCCCGATGCTACCAAGAATGCACTACGTGTGCCCGTTGGGCCTCGCACAACAAGATATCTTGCGTCATGCGGCAATGCGCATAGTGACAGCTCGATTGGCCCGGTCTGAACCGGCACTAGGTCATGAGGTGGTTCAGTTTATGCTCGACTCGGACACGCATGTGTGGAGCATGAGGCGGAGCAAGTCTAATTGGTTCAGAATCGTGAGTTGCTTGTCCAAGGCCGCAGCTTTCGCTAAGTGGCTCGATGAGATACGAGGCTGGGTGCACCCACCCATTACAGTTATGGTCCATGTGTTACTCGCCGCTGTTGTGTTCTTCCCACACCTAGTATTGTCCACAATGTTCATGTACGCATTCTTGATTATAGGATTGAGATTTCGTCATCGTCAACGGGTTTCACTCCATATGGATTCGAGATTATCCTACATAGATGCCGTAGGACCCGACGAGCTCGATGAGGAGTTTGATGGGTTTCCGAGCACACGATCGCCCGACCAAGTTCGTATCAGGTACGATCGCTTGCGGGCACTAGCTGGTAGGGCCCAAATGCTTTTGGGGGATGTGGCAGCACAAGGGGAAAGATTGGAGGCACTGTTCAATTGGAAGGACCCAAGGGCAACTGGGATATTCGTGGTGGTGTGTCTATTGGCCTCACTGGTGTTCTACGTAGTGCCATTCAAGGCCTTTGTGTTGGGGTCCGGATTCTACTACCTCCGCCACCCAAGGTTTAGAGATGACATGCCGCCGATGACCATAAACTTTTTTCGGCGACTTCCTTCGTTGTCACATCAAATTCTCTAAGACAATAAACTGGGCATTTGGTTACTCTCCAACTAAAGTTGTAATTAGTTGGGGCTTGTTTTCTTCAATTATTTCGTTAGCATTTGATTTAAAATAATGAGGTACTGATTAATGGTGGGATTGGAAAGTTGTTTTCATGTATTAAATTTGATTTGAACACAAAGTTCAATGCAACAAAGGGTAATGTGCTATGAAGTAACCGTTGGGTTAGGGCATTCACGTATTGAATTTGAACACAAAGCACAATGACACAAACTTGAGAAAAAGCGTAATGTTCTATGAAGTGACCGTTGGATGTTGCTCACCAAAAAGCAACAGCCTCTCTCCACCGAGCAGATCCAGTCTTTAAATTCATGTTCAGCTGTGGTTTGTACATGAAAATTTGTACTTAATGTGGAATGGAAGGATTAACAAAAAAGAAGTAAAGAATCATTCTACACTCTCATATCACCACTGCCCCTGTTATGGTGGTTCTCCCGATTGTAGAGGCTGCGACAACCGAAGTAAGAGGCTGAATAGTAGGTGTTCATTCGGGAGCACATTGATTGGGCTGCGCCAACCAAAGTAAGAGGCTGAGTAGTACGTGTTCATTCGGGAGCACATTGATTGTCCACACGCAGCGAAGGAGCATCTCCATTAGGGGAAAAAAAAAACCCAAAAAAACCCAGATATGGTGGGTCACTGTGAGATCACAATTTCAACTTAGGGAAGAAGAAAAGAAAAAGATAGCATATGTGGATAGTAGTTGGATGTTGACCAAGATTTCCTTGGAAGGTATCATGGAGCAAACAGCTTACTTTATTTGCATGACCAAAACAAAAGGTGTAAAATTCAATTTGCAGAGTCATACTCTCTCTATTTCCCAATATTACACTGGTGCGTAAAGGGGACCAAGACAACAATGAAAAGAAACACTAATCCATAACCCCAAAATGGCAACTGCCCCGTTCATCTCATGTCTTCCAAAAGATTGATCAACTTTTCTGGAAGCAGAAACATAACCAGAGCGCTGAGGCACTCAGCAGCTTTCTATTGTTAAGTATCAACATTATTATAAATGATTGCTATCAATAAAGTTTATAGAACCATCGTCTTTCCAAATATCTATATTGGACTACCATAATGTGTAATTAGTCACTTCCTGTTCCAAGAACAAGCTGGGAAAATCCCCAGAAAGTGCAATGCAAAACAATCCGGCTCCTCAAAAGTCAATCGCAGTGCATATATAACCTAGAACAGAGAGAGTGAAACAACTCGTCATGAGATGATCAAATAAATGGTTACATTTTGGTTGTAGGTTTCTGAATCGGTTTCCAAATTTGTTTCGCAGAATCCTTTAAAATTAAAAAAACCTCATGATTTGCAGTACAACCATTATTTAGCAGAAATATTTTCAAGAATCTGAAAGATGTTTGGATGTTTTCACAAAAAATAGGCGTTCTTTCCCAAAACAAATCCAACAAACAAGTTTCTAAAACCCTCAGCCACACAAGTTGTCATCTCTAATGCTGTATTTGATCAAGGATTGGAGACTAAGGATTGGCGACAAACAAGTTTGATTGTCCAGCTTTCCAATTATACTTGCGTTGTTTCCCTTACCCAAATCCTTGATCCAAATTTAAAACCTATAGAAAAGATTGAACCATCTGAAAATTATAAAATGAAGGATATTCTACTTACTATTTGTGCTTTCCATCGTGAAACTGAGCATTTTTTGATGACTTGAATGTTTCCAAAAACTGTATAGCCATTTGTACTTCTTGCTTCTGCCTTGACTTGTCCCATTTGTGTTCAACAGCCAGTATCTGGATTATGCGGGGCAATGCCCGGCCTGCTGCATCAGTGTCAAGGAAAGCAAGGCGAGATCTCCTTGCAATGAAATCTATGGCTGATTCACAGTACTCATGGCGAGCACAGTATGCAACCTCAGCTTCTAGAAAGGGGTATCCATGGGCAAGTCGCTTCCCCAAATTTTCATTCTACAAATACTCAGAAAAATTATATAGTCAATTGGGAGGAGATTCATAGTCCAAAGATATTGGATTCGTCAACTGAAATGAGCCAACTCAATAGATGCATATGGCATTTTCATTAGTCCAGTGGCATTTTGCAAATGCTAATCTAAATTCAGTTACAAGAGCTCACTTCTGTTATATGTTGGTGCTTAAGGAGACATCTCTTCGTTATACAATAAAGTTACATAATAGAAAATGATCCATTTTACTAGAACCCCAAATTGCTAGTATAATTGTCATTGCATAATCATAAGAAACATTGAAGCTAAATAGATTATATATGATTTTCTCAAAACAGTTCTAAGAAATTCACCTGAACTTAATCAGAGAAGTATTGCAGCTCAATGGATTAGATATATTAATCCTCGGAACAGTTCTCAAAAATTCACATTAGCTTGAATTGGTATTCTTCAAATGCAAAACCCAAAAAGATAATGAGACAAAGCCAAGATGATGTTCACTAATCCACAAAGACTTATACTTTGTTCGGTTGCACTTTTTGAACCTGACCTTTTATTTTAATTTGGGCTGCAATTTTTTTGTTCCCAACTACTCATTAACTCTCCTTTCCTAACCCCAAAAGCTATCTCCACGCTGACAATGGAATCTCTCTCTCTCTCTCTCACCCCTTCACCCCCCCCAGAGAGCTCTGTTGCCTACGTATTCAAGGCTTCGAACGAGAGTAATCGACTAATCTCTGATGTCATTCAAGTAGTAGTTTAGGTTATAAAGGTTTAATTACACTATAACCCAAATATTTTGAGAAGCATATTAACCCCCGAAAATTAAAAACATTTCAGATTGACCCCCACCGTGTCCCTATCAAAAACTAATAAAAATTAAGGGACACGCCTCGTGGCGTGTTCAATATGTATTTCGGCGCGTCCCCACTGTGTCCCCGTGTCCGACACGTGGATACGGTGACCATTTGGAGTGTCAGTGCTTCATAGGTTATATCTGTCTTTGTTGATTTTGAATATGTGTAACTATGCGGTAAATTAATTAGATCTGAATGTGTAACTGACCATAATCTTCTTTGATCTTTCTAAAAATGTTCTAAAAGTCACTAGGCAGTAGTCTGGAGGTCGGCCACCTTCGAGCTTCAAGGCCTAGTAATCAGTGCATAGCAATTAGTAATCGACGCATAGCAATCAGTCGGATCCAGTCAGATAGGCCCTGCCAGCAATTAATCGCCGATTAATTCTGATTTTTAGAACACTACTTTCTATTTATTGGAATGCGTTTGAGGAAAAAATAGACATGTAGAACCAACTCAAATGCCAAATGTGCAAACAAAAGTTTAACTTCAACTATTCATATCATGAATAAATTGCAGAAGAAAATACAGTCAACAACTACAAGACTTAACAGGGACGAAGAGAATGGTATAAATATGGAATGAAGTTCATAGCAATTGTATCAAACCTGAGCAATGGCAGCTACTCGTTCAGCCAAAGTACCATATGCATGGGACAAATGCTTTGCTGTAGCAGTGTCCATTACTCCCGGAACAACTTTACCACCATATGTCTTCTTCATGCGGACATATTGTTGGGCAAGCACTGTAAAAGATGCAGGGTCCCATCCTTCCCCACCAACAAGACGTAGATTGTATGTCAAACATTTGTTGCCAGGGCTCAGCTTTCCGGACTTTATAGCTGCATCAACTGCATCTTCTGCCATGCTTACTCATACAGAAAATAAAAAGCTTCGTGAGGATAGACTGACACGCCAAAGATGCCTCCATGCTAAGGTTGATTGCACTTCTCTTCATTTTGTATAACCAAACTGGATCTAAATCAGAAAATTCACGACTTCCTCCTTAATTTTGATTAACAACACAGGGACAAATTGGGCAAAGGGATTGGTTAAACTCACTAAGTCCCCATTTGTCTATCCGGATTAAAGCATTGGATTGGATTATTAGTCTAAGGGACCACATATCTTACGTGTGGATACAAACTGTCTGCGGAGATGTGGTGGTTTACATTAATTCCCTCACTATTACTTACCTTATGGAGATTATACATCCCTTCGGTATAAATCAAGTCCAATAAACAGGGAGTAACATGATAGTACAAAAGCATCACATATCCCACCCTTTTCCTCATTTGCCAAAAAGTAATGCAAATGCAACATGTTATAGAAAACCCCAGACCAGCAGAGGTAAAATTTACCTTCTATATGTAGTCCACTTTCCACCAGTGATTGTGACTAAACCCGGGTAGTCTTCACACACCACATGATCCCTGGAAATGCTCTCAGTGTTCTTTGCTCTAGGATCCATTGCCAATGGTCGGATACCACTCCAAGCAGAGAGAACATCTACACGCCGTACCTAAATTGTCCTGGTAAATTTTTAGTATTCTATAAAAGTGGAATAATTGAATAAAAAAAGAAGACACCAAGGCTGAACAACTTCAAGTGCTATGGTCCATTATCGGAAGACATCTGCCGGAGTTAAAACAGAAGTACATACACTTTGCAAGCACACTGCATATAAAATTAGCCCAACAAAAGAACATAAACTTCTAACCAACAAAAAGATAAACTTCCTAGTATCTGGCCCAACTACATTTAGAGCATGATGCCAAAGAGACAACCAGATAATAAGGTACATCTACAGACTTTGTATTTCATGGTTCCACAGGGATATGAATACCATGTTAAAGGACCGAGAAAGCCAGATATAGATGGTTAGAAGAAGTTCCACACAAAAAAAGCCCTCAAAATTACTTTCCCAACACAAACATTGTATAACATGCATACCCAGAATAGGAATATAAAAGTAGCAAAATGCACAAACCTTAACATTAAGGTAGTCACATATGGCATCCAGTATAAATTGAATCTCATCCTCGTGTGGTTCTGGAAGCATTGTAATGTTGGTGTTTGAATCTGTGGTGCCAGCAACTGTTCTGCCCAACCACGGCAGCATAAAGACAACACGGCCATCTTTTGTTTTGGGAACAATTAAGCCCATTCCCTCAGGAGAATAGTAATCAGGTAGCACGATATGTACACCACTGCTTGGACAGATCATTGGTTTTGCATCATTGTTAGCCATTTTCCTCAAAGAATCACAAAATGGCCCAGCCGCATTCACGACAACTTTTGCATATGTATCAAACTCTTTCCCTACATAATTTGACAAGCAACAAGGATCATTTTAGACATAATTAATCATATCAACTGCCCCTACTTATACCAGAATTCTCTGTCATGGACAGAAAACCATGGGAAATACAATTAACAACAGCGGAAGCCAATGAGGGAGAGAAACATCAAGTAAAGAAGCAAGAAGAACAAAATTAAGCCTTTGTTTGGAACTCTTGGAAAAGAAAAGAAAGGAAAACTTAAGAAAAAATCCATTAAATTATTTGGTTTGGAGAGAAAGAGGATAGAAAATAACATATTCAAGTTTTGTGCACAGTAAAATTTTCCCACTATTTTCCTCACTTTCTTCTCTCTCATTTTCCTTAGGTTCCAAACACAGCGAAAGGGAAAGAGAGGGTAACAAAGGACCATTTTAGGGCAGAAAGAGAAACTGTTTATTTTCCTCTCTTTTATTTTTTCTCCAAATAAGTCAATGCCCAATCCCTTTGACGGCACCCAAAAAAGTCCAATACTAAATGCAACACACCTCTCTTGAACACACAGAAGAGGGCTGTCAATATCCTCTAACCCCACCAGATTTCCCCATGTTCGCCCAGTTTTGGAACTTCAGTCCTGAACCCATGTGCTGTGATTTTCCTTTGATGATCCAGAATCCCAGATATGCAGGAAACCAAAAGTTTTGACATATCAACGATGACAATGAACTTGTGAGCATATAGAGGGACTCTTTTTGGTGTGCAAACAAGACGAATTAATTTACACTATTCCAAGTCCACCCTTCTAGAGAAAGAAGTTGAAGGCAAAGGAATGCAAAGAACAAGAAGAAAGCTACCAAAGGTAAAGCTGACTTCAACATATCATGCTTGAGCGAAACTTGCTTGGAAAGCATAAAGCAATAATGGTGACATATCCCATAAAAACACTTGCCATACCTGTCAGACTGTCTCGAACACGGGCTCCCGTTATCCGCTCGCTTCCTTCATCTTTTAGAAAGGATACGACTTCAGCATGGTTAAGCACTGCTGCACCTGCTAATGCAGCCGTGCACGCTAAACCAACATTGAGTCTGGAGTCATTCATTTGACCATCGTAATAAACCACTGTGCCCTTCAAGGTTTTATCTCGACCCTTCCTTGCAAGAGTTGGGAAGAGTTCAACAGACTCTTGAGCGGAATAATATCTTGATAGGTGCAGCAGCCGCGGTCCTGCGACCAGATCATATAGTTTCAAGCCCATCCAGAAGTACACTACCTCAAACCATTCAAAACATGGTGTCATGCATGGCAAAGCATGACATAGGTGTGGAGCATTCTCAATAACCTGTTTACGCTCCTCAAGGGCATGGAATACAAGCTTCAATTGTCCGTAGTCGAAATTAAACACTGCTTTCTCCAAGTACCGAACTCCTAAAATATCGGTATAAATGAGTACAAAAAATAAGGAGGAAGAATATTGATAACATTAAAGAATGCTTTGAACAAAAATAAAACAAATACAAGAACATTTTGATAAAAACTTTGATGCGGAATAAATACTAATAAGCAGACATTCATAATTCATTCTGTTATAGATAACCTAACCTCTGACAAATTTGAAAGGGAAAGAAGTCAATGTTATATTAATGCCTTAAAGAAAATCATTTGATGAACCAGTTCAAATTATGTTAAAAAATAATGAGTGAAATCTGCATGTACAAAACAGAACATACTAGATATAGGGTTCAAAATATTAGTTGTTAAGGATCAATTTGGAATTGCGATACCATTATTTATCTATGTATCGGCCTATACAGTCCGACATCCGCCGATAGATAGTTATATAACTGATAGCGATAAATATACCAAAGTGAATCCTGTAGATAATAGATGCTATAAAAGATTTCTCCCTTGGCAATTTGACCAGGCAAACCATGAGCTCGTTTACAGAAGGCACCAATCCAGAATCTCAGACTTTTGGAGACATGGTCCAAAGCCACATGTTCATGATGTTCATAGTTAGTGCAGCTTATTTAGTCATGAAAATTTTATTCGATACACTAATATTGCTTAATTTTCTCACTTTAAAAGTAACTAGGCTTTAGTAAGAAATCTTGAGCGTTGATACCATAGTGGTAAGTTATAGTTTTATAAACCTATTAATTGTTAGAAGGGTTTCAAGAAGCCATTGAAGCGGCACATATTACTAATAAATCACGGAGAATGAGCAAAATAGAGTAGAGATCACTTTACTTCTACAATAAAAATAACTCCGTCTGCTTGCTCTACTTCTCCACATCATCATCATCGGGAGAATGTCTAGAAATGATTTAAAGGTCAATCCATAATCTTATTTTTCTCCCTCAATTCAAACTCCCAATAGTCATTTCCTTCCCATCTCTTTTTTATCTGCAAATTTATTTATAATAACGAGCATTGTAAAGTTTCCCCTTTGGTAACCATAACTTTTTGCCCATTGCATATTCAGTAAAATACTGATCCATTCCAGACTACATCAGTTGCTCTAATTCACGGTTACCATGGCAAGTATGTAATTGTTCTTTCCAAACAAAGCAGAGAAAAACACCAAATTTGGTGACTACAATTACACTACGTTGGAGTACAAAATCCACATTTCACCAGATTCTTTGATTTTCCAATTAACTATCTAGCCCTACGAACTTTTTGAGGACTTCCTAATACAGGTATAGCTTCTTGAGATAGAAATATCTTTAGGCTGCACATAACTGGTCTGGTTCAAAGTTTTTACTTGTAGTCATGCATGAACTCCGGCACAACAATAAATTCACTAAAAAATGGTACTTGTCATGTTGCAAGAAACTGTAAAAACCAATAACACTTACCACTACAGAATCCATAATTAAATGCATATATGAATGCAACAAATGGTATACTATTTGGTCAAAGTACCATGCCAATCCCACAGTATCTAAAAAATAGAGTTGCAAACTACGTATGCATGCATGATACATCATAAAATTCATTTCATGTAATCCTAACAAAATCAACTGACAACAAATTAACGTCAATCTTTGTGTAGGGCTGCAAACGAATAGAGATGCTCTCGAGTGGCTCGCAGCTCAGCTCGTTAGTGGCTCGTTCAAGCTCGGCCCGAAAGTTAAGCGAACGAGCTCAAGCCGGTTTTTCCAGCTCTTTTTGTAAACGAGCCGAGCTCAAGCTGGGATAAGCTCGGCTCGAGTCGGCTCATGAGCCAGTGCACCACTGCCCCATGGTCACCTATCTCACCACCCCAAATCAACGCACCCGTCACCGATCTTCCTCCTCCTTGTCTGCACAGGTAATTTCTCTCTCTCTCTCTCTCTCTCTCTCTCTCTCTCTCTCTCTCTCTCAAAAATGGATGTGAAATCTGATGGAATGATGGAATTAGGTGTTTGTTTTTATTGAATGTGAAATCTGGATTACAAAAAATGATTGTGGAACGTTTTAACGAGCTCGAGCCCGAGCCAAGCTGGCTCGTTCATATACTATTGAGTTCAGCTGAGCCGAGCTCGAGCCTTTTCCGGCTCGATTCAAGCTCGAGCCTCCCTATAAATGACCGAGACGAGCTTGAACACGTTAAGGCTCGGCTTGGCTCGTTTGCAGCCCTATCTTTGTGTTGAATATTCTTCTATTTATTTTGGGTGCAATGTAGACTATTCTTCATGTCAGCAGAACTTGAAAAAAAGAGCAATCTACTAAGCATAATAATATATCCAACAGCAAGAGCATATATAATCAGGAATAGATACTTAAGATCTTAAAATGTCCAAAATCCAGGGAGGCATTCATAACTAACATGACCTAGCATCAATGACCTCACATTTAGAGTTTCACCAATAGTATGCCATCAATAATTGCAATATATGTATTTAAGCATGAAGTTCCTACTTTTATCTCCAACGAAACAGCTACAAATTACAATACTTACCTACCGGCAGCACCGGCTACATTTATACCTTTTACCTAATTTGGCACAAATATTACCTAATGCTAAAATTTAGTAGGCCATTTGTTCTTCATCCTCATAATGGGACCCGCATAAAGCAATTCAAGCTGCCATTTTCCAAGAAAAATAGTAGAACCAACATTGGTACCATTGGAGCCACCTTGCTTTTAGCTTATGAAACACCGACACACTTTAGGCATCGCCATATCGCTGGGGACACGTGACACACCGGGGACATGGCAGGATACACATAGGAACGAATGCTTTGGTAAATTTTAAAAGCTTTTTCTGGGGTAAATACTTAAAATACTTATAACTTCAAAAGTACTGCATCAGAAATATAACATGTATGTGTATTGCATATAGGCATATTAATAGGGAAATGATTTTGCCACTCTCTTTTTTGTTAACGCCACTATACACTTGTAGGGAGTGGCGTTAACAAAAAAGGGAGTGGCAAAATCAGCAGCCTATTAATATCATGAGTTGATTAACGCATTCGAAACAAGCCATAACCTAAATATTTTTTAGTGGTTATATAATGTAGGCATGCATATCTAAAAAAATTATCCAAATAAAAACTTCTGTATCCCCATTATGTCCATGTCCCCATTATTTTAGAATTACCATGTCTGAGTCTCATTTTATGAGAATTGCGTGTAAAAAAAAGATGACTCAGACATGGTAACTGAAAAAGAATTCCCATTTTCTGAGAATTGTGTGTCCCGTTCATCTTCCGTGGTCCATTCCCACTTAGGTCAAACATTTCAAACCTTCTAGCCACTAGAGGTTTTTCTGGTCGTTAACTGCAGGTTCCCGGAATCAGTTGAGGTGCACGCAAGCTGGCCCGAACCTGGCCCGAACGTCCGGTCATCAAAAAAGAATTGCCCTTGTCTTTGTTACATAGTTTACGGCACTTGGACATTATTCATTACTCAAATAAAGCCATATCTAGTAGTACCATTATATATATAGACCAAGTAATCTACACACTCGGAAGAATTACCTCCATGAAGTAGTTTAGTTGATCGTGAAGAGGTCCCAGACGAGAAGTCCTCTCTCTCGACGAGTCCCACGCGTAGGCCTCTCGTCGCGGCGTCGAGCGCGACGCCGCATCCGGTGGCCCCACCGCCGACGACGAGAATGTCGAGCGGATTGGCGGGGCTGGCGCCAATCAAGGCCGACTCCTGGACTGCCCTCGGGGGGACGACGGCGTAGGGGTCGCCAATCTTGCTCCGGAAGGACCCCAGGGCGGGCCCACCGCCGCCGCGGTCGTTGGCGGAGACGGAGGGGTCGCGGAGGAAGGCGTAAGTGCCGCCGGACGCGACGGCGACAGCGGCCGCTTTGGTGGCGCGGAGGCGAATGAAGTGGGCCATGGGGGAGAGAGAGAGAGAGAGAGATGATGGGTCGAAAGATGTTCGTTTTAGTGAGAGAACTGGTCTTTTTGCGTTGGGAATCGGAATGCTGTCTAGTGGAGGAGTGGAATTGACGGTAATGCCACTGCGTTACAAAAAAGGTATGACACCGTTTGGTTGGCTAGCTGGTGTATTTATTTGGTTTCACCGCCGAAAAATCAATTGCCAAAATTTGATTTCAAATTCTCGTATGTGGTGGATATACTCAAATAGTCACGAGAGACATGACAATGTTGTAAAAGCAAGAGGTTGAAAATATGTGAAAGCTTTCTTCTTTTTTTTCCCTTTTTATAAGCAGATGTTCGCATCAATTAGTTCGCCTTTTGACTAATTTCGGAACCTTGAAGTTAAGGATTGAACATACCCTGCATTAATGTGTTTTTCCTCCATGGAGAAATAAACCCATAGGCTTGGTTATTGGGTGATTTCCACTCCGTGGCTTATGTATTTTAATGGTTTCTCTCACTTTCGTGCATTAATGTTGGTTTGTAGGTGGATAGAACTCTAATATTTGGTTTAAAACTATAGTTGCTTCTTTGATTGTACATGGTCAAATATTCTTTGGCACACATAATTCTTAGAATCATGTGACTTTAACAGCTCATTTGGATGGATGGAATTCAAGAGAGAAGAAAAGAAATTGAGGGAATAGGTATTCTCTCCCATGTTTGGATGGCAAAAATGGTGAGAAGTGGTAAGAGAAGGAGGGAGAGGGGGAGATTCATGAACCCCTTAAAAACCCCTATTTTGTTTCTCGCCAAAGTTGGCGCGATTCTGTGAGAAAGAGAACACGGGCTACCATTCTATGAGAGGTTTTCAGTTTTACCCCTGCTACACTGTTCCTCCTCGCCGCCGCCGCAAAACCACTTTGTGTCTTCAACCCACCATAACCATCGCATTCCACCCCCCTCAAATTGCCATTAGGGTCTTAAAATGTGAAAGTTGCGGTACAGAGAAAGAAGGGAGAGGGTTTTTTTTATTACACCACAAATCAAAGCTTGAAGGCAATACATATTTCATCAAACGATATAGGAAAGAACCAAAACTACCTAGACTTCGACACAGGCACCCCCTACATAAGCAAGTTCGACGAATCGCCTAGATTAGGAACCAATCTAGGTCCACGTAGTAGAAAATCCCAATCGACCTCCCTGCTCAAACTCAAGAAAGTGAATATGAAATCTGGATAGTTTCACGATCGTGATACCAGCACCTGCCGGTGGACGGAGAAACGGTGCACCCACGACTACTAATAACACGATCGAGAACCCCAAAACAACTAAAAAAAACATATATAAAAAAAACTAGCTAAAAAGAAGCCCAAAAACACTGGGTTACCGCACTAATTCAACCCACTGAGTTGCCCCATTGAGTCGCACCACTGAGTTGTCGAGTGAGCCCGAGTTAGCAGTCTAGCCGCTTCCCCAAACAAGAACCGTGCTCTATAGCCGCCACCGCCGTTGACATCTATGGCCCGTTTGGATGCGGGATAAGAATTGGGGGTATTAGTTAATAAGGGGGGATAAGATAGTAGGGGGTATTAGTTAATAAGGGAGGGCCCACATTGATGTGATGTTTATGGAGGGGGGATTAAATAGTATTTCGTTTGGATGAAGGATTAATAGGGGGTATAAGGAATGGTGGATGATGTAAAAAATTGTTAAATGACCCTTTTACCCTTGTGCAGTCCCTAAATTCATTATGTATTATGTTTTATATATAATTGCAAATTTAATTATTCTTTCACAAGTATTCTACTAACAAATTAATGAATTTAGTATTATTATTAAACAATTTTTTTTATAAAATTAGATTTTTTTAAAAAAATTAAGTGTTCCAAATTTCAATCCGTTTGAACGGGTGGAAAGATTTTAATTTTCTGATTATTTTATCCTGAATGGTCATAATTAAATTTTGACTTTATGGCTTTCGTTAATTAACCCTAAAAGATATTTGATTATACAACTATCTTAGAACTAATCAACGAGAGCCCTAGAGTCAAAATTTAATTATGATCATTTAGGATAAAATGATCAAAAAACTAAAATCTTTCCACTCGTTCAAACGGATTGAAATTTGGAATACTTTATTTTTTAACCATATTTTTAATATATAAACTGGTCTAAAGAGGTTGAAAAATTAAGTGTTCCAAATTTCAATCCGTTTGAACGGGTGGAAAGATTTTAGTTTTTTGATCATTTTATCCTAAATGGCCATAATTAAATTTTGACTCTATGACTCTCGTTGATTAACCCTAAAAGATATTTGATCATACAACTTTCTTAAGACTAATCAACGAGAGCCCTAGAGTCAAAATTTAATTATGATCATTTAGGATAAAATGATCAAAAAACTAAAATCTTTCCACCCGTTCAAACGATTTGAAATTTGGAATACTTTATTTTTTAACCATATTTTTAATATATAAACTGGTCTAAAGAGGTTGAAAAATTAAGTATTCCAAATTTCAATCCGTTTGAACGGGTTGAAAGATTTTAGTTTTCTGATCATTTTATCCTAAATGACCATTATTAAATTTTGACTTTATGGCTCTCGTTGATTAGCCCTAAAAGATATTTGATTCTACAACTTTCTTAGAACTAATCAACGAGAGCCCTCGAGTCAAAATTGAATTATGACCATTTAGGATAAAATGATCAGAAAATTAAAATCTTTCCACCCGTTCAAACGGATTAAAATTTGGAACACTTAATTTTTTAACAATATTTTTTTAAAAGGGAAAATTTCAAAAAAACCCCTGACCTTTTAACTCAATGTCCCATAAGCACCTGACCTTCAAAAAATGTCAATCCCCCACCTGACCTTATCACTCCGTCATCAATTAACCCCCTCACCCAATTTTCCATCCAAAATCTAACGGAATTGATGACATGGCGTTTGTGTGGACATTTTAGCCCTAAAAAGGAGACACCTGTGCACCACACAATAAATTCACAGACTGAGGCACACCCAATTCTCCCCGTTGTCTTCCCCGTAGTTTCGGCAACCACATTTCTTTTTCCGGCAACTAAGGCTCCGTCCGGCTAAATAAGCAAAATAATTTATTTTTTTGTTCTTATTCAATTTTTTTCGTATTTGTTAGTTTTTCATCAATTTTTTGAAAATTATTGCATCGTCATGACAAGAGGAATCTAAAAAGTAAAAAATTACCATCAAAACCTAATTTTTTTGAATAAAGACAAAAATAAGCCAATTTTTTTTATTTTTATTCAAAAAGAATTAGATTTTGATCATAATTTTTTATTTTATAGATACTTCTCGTCATGACAATGCATTAATCCCAAAAAATTGACGAAAAACTAATAAATACAAAACAAATTTGAATAAGGATAAAAAATAAACCAATTGGCTTATTTAGCCAAACAGGGTCTAAATGTATCCGGAACCGTGACTCAATTTACAAAACTATGCAATTAAAAAAAAAAAAACCATTCGGCCTTCCATCCCCCGAAAAGGGGGGATTGGGTGTACCTCAGTCTATGGATTTATTGTGTGGTGCACAGATGTCTTCTTTTTAGGGCTAAAATGTCCACACAAACGCCATGTCATCAATTCCGTTAGATTTTGGACGGAAAATTGGGTGAGGGGGTTAATTGATGACGGAGTGATAAGGTCAGGTGGGGGATTGACATTTTTTGAAGGTCAGGTGCTTATGGGACATTGAGTTAAAAGGTCAGGGGTTTTTTTGAAATTTTCCCTTTTTAAAATTTGGAAAACTTCATCTTCCCTCTCTCCGATTTTTTGCTCTTCTTCTTTTTGTTTTCCTGCTAAACCAAAAAAACCCAGCAAATAGGGGTTTGGGGAAGGAGGATAAAGAGGGGTGAAATTGTCCAATTTCAAGGGGATTGGGGGGTATAACTTAATACCACCTCAAACCCCATCCATAATTAATACCCCCGGATGCCCCCTTGGCCGGTATTGCTGGAGCCGGGGACTAAATAATACCGGCAGCCATTTGGCTTCCCAAACAAGGGCTTAGCCCTGGGCCCACGTCCTTACAAGGGGGCATAACTAATGCCCCTTGCTAATACTCCAACCAAATGACCCCCTAGAGGCTTATTCGCTGGAGGGGGCACGAGCCACCCAACTTCAACCCAAGGTCAGATATGACTAGAAAACAGACCCAAAAGGGTGAGAGCAGTGGTGGGGGAAGAGAGGTGGAGAGGACGGTAGGCGGAAGGGCTGGAGTGGTGCGGGTTAATGGAGGCGGTAGGTGGAGGAAAAGGTTGAGGAGACGGAGGATCCGATCAAGTAGCCGGTCTGGGGTTGAGAAGAAGTGGCCAGCGAGACAAAGAGGTGGGAGGGGAGGTGGGCCAAGGAGGGCGGTGGCCCCACCTTCCCTAGGTTGTGGTCGTGAAGGTGAAACGAGGGCGGGAGGTAGGAGGTGAAAAGGAGGAAGGCGCAGAAATTAGGTCAAAAAATTAAGAAATCTAGGGAAAAAAACCCTAACTAGGTGGGGAGGGGATGGATGGAACCCTAGGTGAAGAGAGAGCAATCGCTCCTCTTTTTTCCTCACTTCCAAGGAGGGAAAGGTTGGGTTTTAAAAGATTGAGAGTACAAGATCGAGAGATTGTTTAAATACTTAGATTCTCTTGCAAACCCAGAGCGAGAGGTTGAGGTTTTGAAAGTTGTGTTTGAATGACTCCAGAACTTTGCAAACTCAGATCGTCAATCACGACAGTTGTGTTAGGGTTAAATTGGTAAAAATACGAATGGCGCTCTCTTTTCTTTTCTAACCTATATTTTGTCTATCCAAACGACATGGTGAGAAACCACACCTCTTTCTTTTCTTTTCTCACAGAGGTTGCCAAAGGGGCTGTAAGTGTTTGATAAAATGCCTAAATGAGTTTTTTTTTTTTCCAAACTCCCATTCAATGAGTAAACTTGGTGCAATGTTATCTTGAAACGAATGGATGCGAGACACTAGATAAAATCCATAGTTTTTGGGTGTATTTCAAGATAATAATATTCGGATGAGACACTTAATGATATCCGATCGAACTGATTTTTCATATACTTGTTTGTAACGACCCTGACCCGTCCCTGTAGGTCTTAGCCACCACAAAGCGCCGGTGAAACCTTCACCAAGGCCTTATCTAACATATAACTTCTCATAATCATATAATAAAAAGGGGACAAGAGTGCGTAACCAATGGAAGCTTATCCTGTGCAATCTAACAAACGACAACTTACACTTCAGAAGAGCTAAGATTCCCAAACTACACCTCAGAGCTATGCTTAATAATAAGGTTTAGCAAGCCACTTACAATGATTACATAATTTAGCAAGTTATATTACAAACTATCTAGCTAAACAATTATTCACAAGTCTTCATACACATAGCACATCCACAAAAGAGTTCACGTCACCACACTACTCCTTGTTTCCTGAAAGGTGGGAAAAAAATAACATAAGCCGAAGCTCGTATGAATGATTAATACACAATTCACATGCTTTCCATGAACAATGATAAAACCATTTAAAAATGAATCATTTCTCATAGCAACATAGCATAGTAATGCACATCCTCTATTCATTTCATGTCTACCAGGCGTCCCCGGTAGTGGATAAGTTAAGACGTCTTTCGTTATCCGATATAATAGTCATGCCTTGCTAGCCTTTTAGCACATGTCCCCTAGCAAGCTGGGACGTGGGAGGATGCCATTAATAGATATAAAACATGTCCACCTTTCATTGATATTCCATGGAGTTCATATCAAAGTATAAAACACCATTGAAGCGTAAAGCTTATAACAAACCATGTGTTTTGGGTATTAATCACTCACCTCGATCCGAGCTTTCACACAAGTCCCCTATAGTAAGCAAGTAATGCAAAATATGTTAGGCATCAATAGTCATTCAAAACTCTAAGATAAACTTCCTTATTGCCCCATATTTTACTAATAAGATTCTAGGGTCAAGGTATGAGGTTAGGTTAGATTTAATACTCCCTCCGTTCCAAAATGACTGTCCCGTTCGGTCTCCAAGAAAAATTTTAAATTGCTAATATCTTTCAATCTACAATGTTTTTAAATATTTTAAAAATTTTGTATAATAGAACTAATTGAGATCTATCAAATAAGATCCATATTGCATACAAAATTCATTATAGATTGAAAGATATTAACAATTTAAAATTTGCATTGGAGACCGAACGGGACAGTCATTTTGAAACGGAGGGAGTAGCTTAAAAGTAATGTAATCGCTAGTTCCGGTGGCAAGACTATAGTCATTAAAAACTAGACTTCAAGAGCTTCAGAACGACAAGTCATAGGTTAACAATGGAGTTCGGACAACATAGCTATACCCGTTTAAGTTGGACTTTTAGCTTCGGAAAGACAAAGTTGCAGATTCTGCAGTTCTACCAACTTCAACTCAGAAATTGATTTTGCTCAGGAAGCTTTAAGGCACAATCTTTACATATTTTGAAAGGCCTATGTATCTAGTTTCAAAATCAAGAAACGGTGCTCAATTTTGACGCTCGTGCTAAAAGATACGGCTGTTTTTCCCAACGCGTGACAGTGCCGACTGCACAGTGACGAATTTGAGTGCAGCTGGGTCTTGGAATTTTGTTGCCCATTGTACTTCATATTATTTTCTGAAACTTTTACACAATATAGTAGACTCATAATCGAACGTTCAGTAAAAATATTAGAAATCCGCAAGCTTCCTAAGTTCCTGTAATAATTTCGTGAAAGACAGATATGTATCAAGTTTAAAAATTCTAGAGTTCCATCCAAATTCGATGAACAAGAGTTCCATAACCTAAACTCTAAGACCCCGAAATTAAACTAGTAAATCATGGATTTAAGCTTGTAGAATGTGAAATCTAAGATGAAGGATTACTAAACTTACCAAGCAGGGATTCAATTTCAGGACCTCTCCTAGGTTTTCCCTTCTTCTTCTTCTTCTTCTTCGTCGTCGTCTTCTTCTTCTTCTTCTCTCTCTCTCTCTCTATAGAAGGCAAGCGGTCTGTGTCAACAAAAAGCTAGCGGTGGAGATAACGATGGAGAGAATAACACGTAGAATCCCCTTTCGTTTATCAGACCTTAGGAAAAAATTATCACATGTGGTGCTCTGATGTGGGGTCATGTATTCCTAAGCCTTTTAACAAATAAAATTAAGTCTAAAACTCACGCATTTAGCTAGAACTCAACACGTACACTAATTATAAAATAATTAAGGATTCAGGATATTACATTGTTGTACTTGACGAGCACTACGAAGTTAACGATTTCAATCATCAAAATGAGACCGGTGCGGTGACATGGTAAATATATTTCATCATGGTTATGTACTCACACAACAACTGTGTACAGATTGCAATGTGGGGCCCATTCGAGTCATACACAAATGATTCAATCCGTTCATTAAATGTAAAACGTTTTTCAATGGTTCTTCCAAAAATCAGCTCAATCGAATACCTGTAAGAACTCGATCCAATCACCTAACTTTTTATTCAGATTTCAGGATAATGAAAAATTAGATGATTAAATTGAGTATTTATAGGTATCGGATTGAGTTGATTTTTAGCGAGGACCTTTAAAAAAATATTTTACATTTAATGAACGAGTCGAATCATTTATGTGGGAGCAAATCACAATCTGTGCATAAAAAATCTTTGTGAGTATCTTTTCTGTACGAAAACGTGTAATTGTCTCGGTCTTTAATCACGCTTTATACGTTACTCGGTTCATGTCATGTGACTGTGATTGAAAATAGAGGTAGGCCGTTGGCTTTGTTAAGAAACCCCCTACTCACGCTCTGTCTCACTAGTCACTACACGGTAGAAACCCTCGTCGAATTCCTCTCTCTCGTTGTGCTACAAAACCCTAGCACCATCGGGTAGCCATGGCTCAAAACATCTCTCTCCTGTTGCCGCATGACGGGTATCGTCGGGTTCGCTCTCACTATCGACGACTCCCAACCGTCTTCTGAGCCATCAGGTATGTTTCGTCCTCCATACTCCCTGCTCTCTCTTTGCGTATATGTATTCATGTGCATATGTACGTAACTTTGTATGCCCTAATCTGTTATCCCTAAATTCAAAGTTGTAAACCCTAATTTTTTTTCATCCCGTGTGCTGCATTTGCAATCTTCTCTGGGCTCGCGGGAGATTGCGAGGCCCACGTTGGGTGGGCCAGTGAAGCCCGGGGTTGTTTCCCTAAGGCTGTGAATTTGTGGATTGGGAATGAGCCGTCGGTGACCTCGTTCCATAAGGATCACTACGAAATCTGTGTGTGTTTCTCCCAATTTATACACATGTACATGTATATATTCTTACATATGAATCAAAGTTTGTACATGCATTTAAAGATCTATAGGTAGATAGATGGGAATGAATGTAAGCCCTATTCTCTAACTTGAATCTGTTGTGCTACGTGATAGATGGAGAAATTAGCACTTTAGAGGCTGTTGTGAAGGGCATTGCTTGTTTACTCCCTGTGAGAATTGCTTTTTAGAAAAATTTAATGGAAAGTCTGTCTCCCATATAACTTTCTACGACAGAAAATTGACTAGCATCATGTTTCTTCCAGATTATATAGAGGTGCAGTGCTTTATTGTATATGTTGGCATGTTTTGCTTCTAATTTGACTCGAATTTGAATTGGTTTTTTGCATGTAAACTAAGTTATTTTGAAGCCTTCCAAGTGTTTGATAAAATGTGTAAAAGAACAATTACGTTTCATTGGGTTGGCCCTGTATCAACTATGACGGTTGTTTGGGGAAAAAATAAGTATCAATACGTGTTTCCTCTTGCATATAAGTTATCAGCTCTGGTTTGGTTTTGTTGGTTTATGCTGGTTATGAATCCAAGGAATAACCTTCGACCAAAACTACTATGGAATTGCTTTGTTGCTTTGTGCATCTATCTTCGCTTGGTTTCTTATACAATTGTTCAATATAGGAGATTTTTTTTTGAACCGCAATATAGGAGATTGTTTAGCATAATTAATCACAGAAGCTGCAGGGGTTCATTGTGGATCAGTGGAAGGGGTTGCCTTTGGTTTTGATTTATTGGTTTCTAGAGTTAGTTATTTTAAGCTGCTTTTGCTGCTGTATCGCAGTGTGTGAAACGTCTTCAAATTTCAGAGGTTCTTTGAAGTAGGTTTGTGATGTTGCTGCTGAGTCCAATAAGTCAACTTTTTGAGTCCATTGAGTCTATTCGGCTATAGCTATAGCTATGGCTGGCTGGCCTGGCATACTCTGTTTGCTACTGCTACAGGTTTCTCTATGTGGCAACAGGGATGATGGAGTCGTGGCATCTTAACTGCTAAATCATTTTATGTGTAAGTTGTTTTTTGTATTGTTTTTGGTTGTTGCTTTAGCTTTTTATTTGTTGTTTCGTTTCTTTTCTATTTTCCCTAGTTTTGGGCCATCTTAGTTGAATATTCTGTCACTACCGTGGAACCAACTTCATAAAAAGGTTCTGTTATTTTTTGTCCTCGACAATTGTTCCAGTTATCATGATAAGTGCAGTTGTTTCAATAGGCATTTTAGCTCATTAAGTGCGGGTTGAGCTGATAAACTCTTGTCCTAAATTATATGGGATGGGGTCTTGCATGTAAGGTAGCTGTCAATCTATGAATGACTGTCAATATCTATTTCCGTTCGAAAAGTTTTGATACATGAATGACTCTCAATATCTGCTTCGGTTCGAAAAGTTAATTTCTACTTGTGACTTGTTATTTGTTGGTATGTCTCTTAAATGATCAACATAAGACATTAATTCGTATGACTTTCTTATACTGATTTTTTGATGTTTTGTGTCTTGAGTCCTAATTAGTGCTCTGCCATTTGTTTGTGTGGCATATCCTAAGACCAAGGCAAATTTGTATAGTCGGAGAAAGTGGGAGGAAGCGACTGAGTGCGTATTAGGATCATCTAGTTTGTTATCTTCTGCTCTCTTCTGGAAGCCGTGAGCTAGTTATGTGAATATTTTCCAATTTCATTCTGTTTGATGAATTTTTCGTGTTTTTGTGTGTATTATCAAGGTAACTACTGAGAATTTCCTGCTTGGATTTTTTCAACCTTTGGCAGAGGTATGTTTTTTAATTTCCGGCTCTAGAGTCTTTGTTTAACTGTTTAGTGGGGAAAATTTCATGTAGGCACCCGACCTTTCACACAAATCACACATAAGCACCTGACCTTTCTTAAATTTCATATAAACACCTGAACTTTCTAAAAATTCATCAATTCAACACCTGACCTTTATTAAATTTCATATAAACACCTGAACTTTCTAAAAACTCATCAATTTAACACCTGACCTTTATTAAATTTCATATAAACACCTGAGCTTTCTAAAAACTCATCAATTCAACATCTACCATCACCATTTCGTCTAAAACCAAACAGGAAAAAAGTAAAGTGCTCCAATTTTTTATTTGTTTAAACCAGTGCGAAAATCTTATTTTTCTGATCATTTTATTTAAAGAATCATAATTAATTTTTTACTCTAAAGCTCTTGTTAGTCTGCCTTAAGAAAGTTATAGAATCAAATATCTCTTAGGGCTAACTAACGAAAGCCTTAGAGTCAAAAATTAATTATGATTTTTTAGGATAAAATGATCAGAGAAATAAGATTTTTGCACCGGTTTAAACGGATTGAAAATTAGAGCAATTAATTTTTTAATCATATTTTTTAATATATAAACGATCTATACATGGTTGAAAAATTAATTACTCTAATTTTCAATTCGTTTGAACCGATATAAAGATCTTATTTCTTTGATCATTTTATTTGGCTCTCGTTAGTTGACACTAAGAAATATTTGATTCTACGACTTTCTTAGGGCTGACTAACGAGAGTTTTAGAGTCAAAAATTAATTATGATTTTTTAAGATAAAATAATCAGAAAAATAAGATCTTCACATCGGTTTAAACAGATTGAAAATTGGAGCACTTAATTTTTTTAACCATATATTTTTAATACATAAATGATCTATACATAGTCGAAAAATTAATTACTCCAATTTTCAATCCGTTTAAACCAGTGCGAAAATCTTATTTTTCTGATCATTTTATTCTAAGGAATCATAATTAATTTTTGAGTCTAAGGCTTTTGTTAGTTAGCCCTAAGAGATATTTGATTATACGTCTTTCTTAATGCTAACTAATGAGAGCTTTAGAGTCAAAAATTAATTATGATTCTTTAGGATAAAATAATCAGAAAAATAAGATCTTAGCACTGTTTCAAACAAATAAAAAATCGAAGCACTTAATTTTTTTTCCGTTTGGTTTTAGACGAAATGGTGATGGCAGATGTTGAATTGATGAGTTTTTAGAAAGTTCAGGTGTTTATATGAAATTTAATAAAGGTCAGGTGTTGAATTGATGAGTTTTTAGAAAGTTCAGGTGTTTATATGAAATTTAAGAAAGGTCAGGTGTTTATGTGTGATTTGTGTGAAAGGTCGGGTGCCTACGTGAAATTTTCCCAGTTTAGTGTGATATATAATGTAATATTTTTAACTGTTTAGTTATTGAATTCCAGCTTTGTTTTTTTTTCTTTCTAGATTGATGTTGTCTTTTATCTCTTATTATGTTTAATGCAGGCTGTACACAATGAGCAATGCAAAATTTTGGGTTGAAGGAAGCTGGAGTATATAATATAATATAATATATAGGGTCATTTATTTGTATGGGAAAAAAAATTGAAATGGTCCATATAGTTAAGTTTTTGTGTCAACTTGGTCCATGTAGTTATAATTGGCTCAAATTTACACTCTGTACTTTTCATTTTGTTCCAATTTGGTTCAATTACTAACCGCCGTTGGTCATTTTAACAGCAAAATCAAATAACCCCTTTTTGGGGGTTAACACAGTAATTCTCTCATTCCCCTCTTGCCCTAATATTAGGGATGTGCACGGGTCGAGCGGTTGGGTTTGACCCTCGAACCTGAACCAGACCCGACATGGCGGGTAACAAATGTTTTAGGCCCGCAAACCGAACCGAAAAGGGGTAAGAACCGTCCGCGATCCCGATTCTTTACGTTAGGCCATGTCGGGTCCGACGAAAAACCTAATTAATCTTTATGAATTGGTCGGGTTGAGTAAGAAACGCACCAAACCGAATCTCGAGCCAAAATCTGATTTTTAACAAAAAATGAATTTGTTCCCGTCCAAAGCACATATTCGACCCCGCCATGGACCCTTCGGGTTGGGTCCGTGGGTGGACGGGTTTTTTGCACAGGCCTACCTAATATATCTCTGAACCGAAACAGAGCTCATTCTTCATTGATAAGGAGGTACCTGAGAAGAAATTTGGCTATAGTTTTTTGCAAAAAGTTGCCCTCTAATTCAACATTTTTATGATCAGTTATAAGGCAACATAACCACTGGTATTGTCTACCTGTTTAACTTGTGGACAAATACTAAGATGTCTTATTTTTCTGCATAGTATTGAAAATGCATATAGAACTATGTTCAAAAGTCACAACATGATATAGATCCAAAAGTCACAATATGATAAAGAATCATGTTCAAAAGTCAGAATATTACATAAATTCAGGGGTTGTTAGGCTAAATAAGCCAAGTGGCTTATTTTTTTGTCCTTATTCAATTTTTTTCGCATTTGTTAGTTTTTTTTGTCAATTTTTCGGGATTATTGCTTTGTCATGACGAAGGAATCATGTTCAAAAAGTCAGAATATTACCATCAAAATTCCAGGGGTTGTTAGGCTAAATAAAGACGAAAAATTGGCTTATTTTTTTAGTCCTTATTCAACTTTATTAGCTTATTTTTGTCTTTATTTAAAAGAACTAACGGCGGACTAACGACAGTTAGATATTCGACCAAATTAGACCAAAATGGAAAGTACAGAGTATAAATCGAGCCAATTATAACTACAGGGACCAAGTTGACACAAATATTTAACTACAAGAACCATTTCGATTTTTTTCCCTATTTGTATTTTGTACTACCTTTTAGCTATCTTTTTCTTTTGTACTTTGTTGTCTCTTTTGAACTTTGAAGGCTTTAATGAATCGATTCGGTACTGGGTATGCATTATATGATATTGCTAAGGACGCTGCTACAGGTACAACAGCGGCTGCACAGCAGCCGCGCACAAACTAGTTTTGCTCCCGTCTTAGGTCCCGCAAAGATGATCGGAGCCGCTCATTTTGTTCAAAATGCTTCGTTTAGGGTCCCTGCAAAAAATCATCCCAATTCGATATCGGGAAGGGTGTTTACAAATCATCCAACTTTGTTTCAAAATTTAGGCTAAATTATAAAGCAAAATTGGATGATTCGTAAACACCCTTCCCGATATCGGATTGGGATGATTTTTTGCAGGGACTCTAAACGAAGCATTTTGAACAAAATGAGCGGCTCCGATCATCTTTGCGGGACCCGAGACGGGAGCAAAACTGGTCTGTGCGCCGCTGCTGTGCAGCCGCTGCTGTGCCTTTAGCATTTCTGAATGTACTCTTGTATTGGATGCGAAGCGAAATTTATTGGTTAGATTCTCTGTTATGGTCTTGTGTTAATGTTGGCATTGAAAAAGATTTGAGGTGGGCTAAATGTGAAATTTCAGATGTTGCTTCAGGCATTTTTTCAAGTGCAAAAAAATAAAATAAAAAATACATCTTTCAATCACGTTCCTAGACTGTGACGGTAAGGACATTTAACCACAATTTTTAAAGAAAATCGAGATCTAAAACCAGAAAAGATCACCTAAATTATTTTTCTCAGTTGTAACCATAAAAGATCACACATTTTGATTGTGATTGTTGTTTACATTTAACCATAAAACCAAGAAAAAAAATCACATAAGGTCAAGCGAAATTAGTTTTCATCTTGGTTTTTACTAGATACGATCACGCGTTTCGGCCGTGATTGTTGCTATGTTTCAATCACGATTTGTAATCATGATAAAGAGAGTGACTTACAATCTCACCTGAATAGACCACGGTTTTGGGAGCGTGATTGAAGACTTACAATCACGGCTAATAGCTATGATCTTCGGGTGATATTTCAGCATGCCCACTTAACAAAATCCCCGGGGTTACCTGATTTTTTTACTTAACACACCAATATGGAGTATACATTTCGGATCATATAGAACCCCAGGAGAATGCGCTTGTAGACCCTTGTGTTTGGTTTGAGAGACATATTTTCATGTACCAAAAAAAAAAAAAAAATCATTTTCATATGATTCATGCCATGTAATTTTCAAGAAAAAATCCCCCAACAAGACACCGCAGCGCCCCCCCCCCCCCATGGCTTAAGAGCATCCATAGTGGTAAAATTAAAATCAAAAGGTTGCTAAGGTTAACAACTTTTGCTCAAAAAAGTGTTCACATTGGAATACCAAACTTAGCAACCTCCTAGCAACTCATCAAATTTTGGTCATTGGATAATCAAAACTAGGAACCTTTAGCCAATAATCAAATTCAGTTGTCTCCATATTTCTTCAATCAAGTACACTAACATTACACAAAAACCTTCTATCTCTTCTATTTTCATCATGTTTTTAAGAAAAATACTTTTAAAAACAGTTTTTTTTATTAAAATTTTTTTTTCCAAAAATTGTTCTCTTGAAAAAAAAAAGCTTTTTTTTTTTTCAAAAACTGTTTTTTAAACTTTTTTCCGAAAACTGTTTTTTTTTTAAAATCAAAGTTTTCAAAAAATTATTTCCTTTTTCTAATAACCTATTTTTATTATTAGTTTGAAAACTATTTTAAAAAAATTGTTTTCTATGTCACAATTTCTAGATTTTTATAAGTTGAAAAGGTGATGTGGCAAGTTTTGGTTATTTAATTTTGATTGTATCATTGTGGACCTCTACATTGCTAATCTTAGCAACTCCTTAAATGGATAATCAAAAGATGATGTGACAACTTTTGATTATCCACTTTTGATTATTTCACTGTGGATGCTCTAAAAGAGAAAACATAGAGTTCATATATTCATATGTAACACATGAAGGGGCTGTGAAATATGAGAACAAATATGTTCACTCACCTTATTATTCTTACCCAACGAGGGTCATCTCCACTGGCCAGGGGTTTGGTACCACCTTGGAGGTGTGAGTTTGATTCCGGGGGAGTAGGCCAATCATTTAGGAGGTGAAAGATCATGTGGATAGCCAAATGAACGTGTTCAGTGGTCCCCCCTCCTAGTTGCTTCTCATTGCTTTCCCTATGTCTTTTTTTTTGAAAGACACTTTCCCTATGTGTTCATTCCCTATGGCCGGCCGTAGGTGGATTAGTCTCATCCCGTTTGGGCGTGAGGATACTTCCTATGCTGTTAAAAAGAAACTTATCTTACTTTATTTAGGTTGTGTTCTTGTAAACTTATTTGTCCAGAACTTACTTCGGTATTTTTTAGTTTTCGTAACCTTTTGTTTAGTTTGTCATCGTAATTTTGGGCTTAAATCGTTCTTTTTGTTTAGTTCGTCATTGTAATTTTGGGGTTAAATCGTTTGTCTCGATGAGACGAATTGGCAATGTAGTAGCTTAAATTTCGTCTTTAGTGAACTGAGTTTTAGTTTCGTCTTTAGTAAACTTAATTTTTTTTGTGCATTTTGTAATAGCTTAATTTTTTTTACTTTTCAGACTCCTCACGTTGAGATGAATGATTAATGTAAAAAATAGGGCAAATTTCACTCAAATCCCCTGAGTATCTGACAATGATAGAAGGTACCCCTCAGTTTTCAAAAATGATAGAAACCTCCCCTATTTCACAGTTTGGGTTTCATTCCGTTAGTGAAATGGACGAAAAATGAACGGAAACGTACGGAAAATAAAATCTTCAATTTTATTTAGTTCTACAGCTATATTAGGGCTCTTATTGAAAGTCTGAAAGCAAAAAATTAATTATGACCCTTTAGGATAAAATGATCAGAAAAATAAGATCTTCGCACCAATTCAAACGGATTAAAAATTGGAGCACTTAAGTATCTTCTCTTCATTTGGTTCTATGGCTCTCTCAGGGCTCTCATTGAAAGCCTTGGGGCCAAAAATTAACTATGACCATTTAGGATAAAATGATAAAAAAAAAATCTTCGCACTGATTCAAACGAATTAAAAATTGGAGCACTTAAATATCTGTTCTTCATTTGGTTCTATGATTTTCTTAGGGCTCTCATTGAAAGCTCTAGAGCAAAAAATTAATTATGACCTTTTAGGATAAAATAATCAGAAAAATAAAATTTTCACACCGATTCATTTAGTTTTACGGCTATCTTAGGGCTCGCATTGAAAATATTAGAACCAAAAAGTAATTATTGCATTTTAGGATAAAATAATCAAAAAAATAATATCTTCGCACCGATTCAAATGGATTGAAAATTGGAGCACTTATGTCACACCCCATGCCGGGCCAACACTCAAATGTGCCCAAACCGACATGAGGGTGCAACATCAACCACCAACCCATTCCTATAACTCAAGTTCTATCAATTAAGTTAACTAACAGTCATTTTATTGATAATGCAAAATATATCATTCTTACAAACACAGCAAAAGTCTCAAGAAAGCATTAAACTATCCTATGAACTAGATATTAACATAGGCTGCAACTACATCCCTATCTACAATAGTTCGCCAAAGCTAGTCCAGCCTTCCCGACATGCTACCCTAAGCAAGGGTACAACCACACGATGATCAGCAGTGGATATCTACAACGCCTGCAAAACTGGATTCCAAAATGGAATCCGGGAGTGTTTATGAGACATGGATGCAATTCCATATTAAAGGTACAGCTAAAAGATAATCTCAACTTGTCAAACAGTAAACCAAGCAATTAAAAGCAACACCGGGCACATAGCCAATAATTTAAGGCATAAAAGCCTTGTGGCATAAAGCCAATCACCAGGTACAAGCCAATAACTTAAGGCATAAAAGCCTTCTGGCATTAAGCCAATCACCGGGCACTAAGCCAACATTCAAGTTCAATTCAATATTGAACTACATCTATGTATCAAACACTCACCTTGTACTCCAAAAGAAAGTACAACTATGGTTTCGGTGCTCCTTGATTCACCGACTCGTCACCCATCCACAAGCCAAACATTTTAGTATAGAAATACTTGAAAGGCTTGACAAATGCATTAACAATATGCTGCATTAATCCGACTACATATCAAATGCCAAACATAAGAAATTCACCAATTCACACCCCAAAGCTGGAAATCTCACAAAGCACACACTGTCTAGCAGAACCATTGATCAAATTCTGACTATAGTATTCTTTAAGTTCAGAGTTAGACTTCGAGATTTCAACCATTAGAAAGTACACTCTGAGAATATCAATCTTGATATAAAATTTGTCCTAAATGGAGTCCGAATGACCAAGATACGCTCAAATAAAGTTACACATCTAAAGCAGAATTCACAGTTTTGAGCAGAACAGTCTGTGATCGAAAGCTCATTAAAAATCACCTACTCAATATTTTTCAATGATTCCAATACCAAAACATCACCAATTGATCAATGTTTAAGATTTATGAGAACCCATAGTCAGTAACACACTCAACTATGATAAAATTGATGAAAAACATAGCTCCAAAAACTGCCCAGATTTCCAGAATTACCAAACCATCAACTTCGGAATAAAAACTGATTTTTTCCTAGAAGGAACTAAGGCACAAACATTACATATTCAGAAAGGTATGTAAGTCTAGTTTCAGAATCAAGAAACGATGCGTAAAATCGACACCCGAGCTAGGAGATATGTCCATTTTCTCAAAACGTGTCTGTGCTGTCTGCCCAGACGCAAATCTGACAGCAGCCCAGTTAATGATTTTTATATTTTTCCACACTTATCAGAAAATTCTGAAATTTTTACAGCATAAGCTACACACATAGAGGCATCTCCAGTAAAATTACCAGAAAATAACATGGTCAGCGTGTCGATGAGAAAAATTCGTCAAAAACAGGATGGATTCAACTTGGTTCAAACACAATTATGCATATTCTTATAATAAACGAATTTTCTGACATAAAACCCAATTCCAACTTCTAAAACCCTCCCATGGATTCAATTCAGTGCATATAAGATGCAGAACATGAAACCTAGCATGGGACATATGAAATTCAACACTTAAAAGAGATGAAATTTACCTAATTAAGCTTCTATTCAACCTAACCTAATTTTCTTCTTCTTCTTCTTCTTCTTCTTCCTCCGCTCTCTCTCTCTCTCTCTCTCTCTCTAATGTAGAAGACAGAACTCCTTTGGGTTTCTTCTTCTTCTTTTTTTAATGAAACACACTCACAGCTCACCAAGACACACGGCACACATGCACAACTCTTCTAAAAAAAATGCACTTTGCCCCTTTAAGTTACCAAAGTATAACATAAAAGTACCTCAAATATAAAGGATGTTACAACTTAAGTATTTGCTCTTCATTGAAACCCCTAAAACCAAATGAAGAGCAAAATTTTAAATGCTCCAAATTTTAATCCGTTTGAATCGGTGCGAAAATTTTATTTTTTTAATCATTTTATCCTAAATGATCATAATTAATTTTTAGCTTTAGGACCTTCAATGAGAGCCCTAAGATAGCTGTAGAACTAAATAAAATTGAAGATTTCATTTTTCGTACATTTCCGTACATTTTTCGTCCATTTCACTAACGGAACTAACGGAATGAAACCCAAACTGTGAAATAGGGGAGGTTTCTGTTATTTTTAAAAATTGAAGGGTACCTTCTGTCATTGTCAGATACCTCAGGGGGTCTGAGTGAAATTTGCCCTAAAAAATATAAAGCAAATCTAACAAAAATCCAAAAAAGATGAACAAAATACATAAAACGAAGAAAAAAAAATTTAAGTTTATAAGAACCAACCCTTAGTTATATATATGGAAGTAAGTTCCACCGCAAAAATAAAGAAAAAAGTTCCACTGCTAAGAGCATCCGCAATGTAATAATCAAAACTTGCCACGTCAGCTTTTGATTATTCATTTAGGGGTTGCTAAAGTTAGCAATGTAAAGTCCCACATTGTTACTTTTGATTATTCAAATGTCCAAATTTGATTATTAGTTATAAGGTTGCTAACTTTGATTATTACAATGTGAACACTTTTTTAAGAATACACTGTTAACTTTAGCAATCTTTTGATTTTGATTATTACATTATGGATGCTCTAATTTAACTACGAGCAACCTAGACTGTTTCAGTCAATTACTACTATAATTTAGCGAGTCTAACGTCAAACGCTCGCTGAAGAGCCAATTGCTTAGGAAAAGTCCCATTAGCTAGCCATTTAACATATATGTACCCAATAGCCTAGGCTTTTGAAGCTATCCAAATTGCACCAGGACCAGATTTCAACCCATTTCTCTCTCTCACACACACCCCGAAAAATGCTGCAAACCCATAACCTCGAAACCAAATGCACAAATACAAAATCCATCTCTATCTCTCTGAAATTTGCAAACCCACCCAATCTCCACCACCGTCGCCCTCCTCCTCCACTCCGTTCGCGCAGGATCTTCGCCGGCGTCATCCTTAAGTAGTCGATTCCATAATGGTAGCTCCACCACCACTAAATCGACGACGACGACGACAGCCGGCTTCCATGAAGATGATGACGTATTTAGCTTTGGTATGGCTTTTTTTGCTCTTGGATATGAGAATGAATGGAGTGCAAGGGCCAGGGAGATGGGAAAGCAAGAGAGAGAGAGATGAAGTCAGAGCTAGCGAGATGTGAAACCTTGCTGGACCGAGCGAGCTATAGTAGCTCTCCTTCAATGTGGCGAGGTTCAAGCTAGGCTGCTGGGTAAGATTTTTGGTGCTTGGGCTAAGTAGTTTGCCGAAAATCTAGCTTTGGTAAGGCTGATGGTGATGCTCTAACAAAATCTTAGTCGTGAAATATGCTTTATTGGGTTATAACCACAAATGTGAGGTGGGTTGAGAGTAGACATGTTTGGCCATTTGGGTGATGCATGTATGGTGAATTTTGATGATGGGACTAACCAACTTCTTAGGGGACAGTCCCACCTGAAGTACTCTGTTTGGAGATGATCAATGGGCCCTCATTTGGAAGAATTGTTCAGTGCCGGGCGAATACCATACTGTGCCCGCTCAGCACATTTGGGCTGTCCATTGCATTTTTGGACGGTTCGGATTTGAAGAGAGGAAGTGGTGGGGTGAGAAGAGAGAAGGTTTCAATCTAGACCATCTAAAAGTGCATTGGATGGTCCGAATGTGTGGAATGGCACCATCTGGGATATACCCACCCGGCACCCAAAAAAAATTTCTCATTTATTTGGCAATAGCACACAATCTTAATTTAATTATAAGCTTTTGGACTTCTTGCTTGCTTTCAGTCTTTGGAACCCCTTGGCCCATCTTTTCAAAACCTAATCTCTAAACTGTAGTTGGTGACATCCCCTCAAACCTTGTACCAAAACAAATATCATGCAACTTTAATTATGTGAACTCAGATTCAAAGTATTGCACTCCATCATATGACGATACATGTCTATTAAGTTTACTAGCGTTTGTGTCTGTTCGATACACGGAAACAAAATAGTAAAAACGTTTATTTAATATCTCATACATCAAATGGGTATAACGCTAGTAATAAATTACTCCAGTTCAAAATTGTAAAAAATGTAAGATACACAAATAAAACAAACAAAAACTAAAATATGTAATTTTTATACTACTCCTACACAATTCCCATGCCACTTCCCCAAAATCTATCACCCTTCTCCACTCTCTCTCTCTCTCTCTCTCTGATCTCTCTCACAATTTCTAAAGATAAAAAAAAAAAAAATTGTGAGAATTTAGGATTAGGTGTTCGGAATTTGTAGTAGGGTGTATAGAAATTACTTTAACTCTATTAGCTAATCTATTAGCCAATAATATATGTACATAATCTCATATATTAATATAAAATAGTGCAATTCAAAAACATACTCTTTATTCTAAAAAAATTAACTACTATGCGAAATGATAACTTTAAAATAGGCACTATATTTGATAACAATAATTCATTTTTTTTTTTTTGAAAATTCTCGTATTCCATAGTAGAAAGTGTTTCGAGAATGGAGGGAGTAAGATTTTATAGTTGTCATAGAAGAGTTCTTATATTTATGTCAATGTTTACCCAACGTGTTATTAATCTACTAAAACCCTTTTGAAAGAAATTGTAGCACGTAGGTTGGGGCCGACTTTACTTTTTTGAAAATATGATTCTTTATGATGACATTATGAGATTTTCTATCATAGTCTTAAATTCAAAAAAATATTATTCAATTTAATTATATTTTGCAATGTAGTTTAATACGCAGTAATTTTTTTAAGCTCTGTTCGTAATTCTGTAAGCTAACTTGAAAAAAAAAATAAAGTGGAGTAGTTATTGCCATGAATGCGAAATTAACATATTTAGACTATCAACAATAGACATTGGAAGAGAATGCAGAGCATAATACGTACACCAATAGATTCTTCTTTTTCTCTTTCTTTTTTAAAATTTTTTTCATTATGATTGTGAGCTTTATTTGAGGTACTACTTCCGTCCCAATTTAATTGTCACTTTTGGGAGTTCGTACCACTTTTCAATTGATTATATCTTGTAATTTATAATGTTTTAGGTGATTTTGAAAATATTGTATTATAGAACAAATTGAAATCTATCAAACAAGATCCATATTTGATATAAAAGTTATCACCAATTTAAAAATATAACTAATTTTTTTTATCCAATTAGAATAGAACTGGGACAAGTAAATTGGGACGGAGGGAGTAATTTGTTAAGTGTTTAAATATGAATTAACTAAATTGATGGGTTATAATTGGATTATGACTAGTGTTTCAATTGGTTTTGAGTTGAGTGTTCAATTCTTTTTGGGTTAGATCTTCAAAACTATTAGAAAATTAAGTGTTAATTGATATAGTTGGGTATTCAAAGAAAAGCCAGACTATAATTTTTATATGTATTCTAAGCATTTTTTTTTCTTGGGTGTTCATGTGAACATCCAACACTACATGTACAATTGCCATCCAACATTACATGTACAGCTGCCGCCGGGGGGCGGGGGGGTGGGATTTTCTCTCCTCTCTACTCTTCCCTCTCTCCCTTTCTCCCCTTTTCTTTTTCTACCCCCTCCCCCAACCGTTTGCTCCTTGTCATCGCCGACTTATATCGTTTTTCATCGTCGACGCGTTTTCTTCGTCCCTTCCCTATTGTTGTTTAGCCTGCCGGTTACTCTCTTGGGTGTTTTCAGTTTGTCCTAATGGCTAGGTGTGGCGGCGGTAGGTCGAGACGAGGATGCGTCGTCTCCCACCAATTGTAGCTCTTTGGGGTAATCGATTCACACCTAATGGTAAGTGGAGACCTTGGGACTAGCGATCAGCGCGGCTGTGGTTGGTTATTCTACAGATCGGGTGTTTGGTGGTCTGTTGTGGGTGGCGTCGAGGCGGTGTTCTGCGGTGTCATATGGAAGCTTGAGTGCGTTGTTCTCTACCATTTGTGAGGATCAAAGTGGTGATTTCTCAGCAAGTTTCATTAGGGGTCGCGCATCTCGTGGGGTTCTTGGCGTTTGTGGATCGTCGGTTTCGATGGCGGGTGGTGGTTGGTGCACGACCAGTCAGTTAATGTTGTTGGGGGGTGGCAAATGCTGGCGGTTGTGGCGGTGGAGGCGGCTGTTCTCAGTGGTGGCGGTGTTCAGGGTAGCTTTTGTTTGGGTTTGGTTCTTGGGCTTGGCTCTGCCCATTGGCTGGTTGAGCTTAGTCCCATTAGGTGTTTTGGGCTTGGCCCACCGGCTGCTTTCATTCAATCTTTGATCGGATTTTCCTCCCATTTTTCCTACTCGATATATTCTTTGTCGCGTTTTTAATAAAATTTTCTTGCCTATATAAAAAAAAAAAAACCTTTCCAGATTTGTTGATGTTTATACATATTGAAGTTTGTAAAACATTGCTCAGAAAGACATTTGGATGACGATTTTCCAAAACTAAAATTGTTGGCCGGAGAACACCATACTACCCAATTTTGAGCACGTTGTTTTCGAATTCTTGAAAACACTCTGTACTCACACAGAATAAAGGACGACAAGTGAAAAGCATGAGTATTTTCATTAATTTATACAGAGCAATTCTTGAAGAGAAGAATCCATCCACCCATTAGAAAAGCCTAAGTTGTCTCCATTAATTGGAGTCGTTCCAGCACATTAACATGGTGACACAACGGCGAAATATGAAGAATCTCGCCCTCTGCTCTTTCACCAGCCGATTGCATCTCCGGCCAAAGGATCTGCACGGTTTCCGCACGCGCCGGTTGCAGAAGCTCCTCTTAGTACTGCTAATTCCCTTTTCCCTCATGATCCGTATTCCCTTATCTGCTTCGGAGAGTAGATCACTTATACAGGAAACTGAATATATGTATGGAGAGAGAGAGAGAGAGAGAGAGAGAGAGAGAGAGAGAGAATTAGTCTAGAAGAGTTATTAATGGGGAAAGGGTCTCTGGGTCTTATATAGTACGGCATGACATGAAATAGGAGATCATTGATTTTATTGACAAAATTAAGACAGCGATTAATGAGTTTTCCGCTAAAAGTTGAAGGAAGGAGTAAATTATTTACCCTTAGAGCATCCACAGTGGAATAACCAAAAGTCAATAATCAAAAGTTGCCACATCATCTTTTGATTATACATTTAAGGGATTGTTAAAGTTAGCAATGTAGAGGTCCACAATGGTTCACCCAATTAGAATAAGCCTAAATTGTCTCCATATCACATTGGAGTCATTCCATAACAATCTAACAAATGGTGACACAACGGAAATAATATTTTAAAGAATCGCCCTCAAACTAACAAAAATAAGTTCACCAGAAAAAGATAAAATGCAGTCTTGGCCAAAGTTCTGCACGGTTTCAAAAAAAAGTTTTCGCCGAAAAAAGTTTACAAGAAACTACACGTCTTAGTACTGCTAATTCCCTTTTCCCTTAATGACCGTATTCCCTTAAAAAGTCTGCTTCGGAGAGTAGAAAAATTGTATTAGCAGGAAACTGAATATAGTATATGGAGAGAGAGAGAGAGAGAGTTTTTGCAGAGAGAGAGATAGAGAGAGACTTTTTAGAGAGAAGTAGTTTCTAGAAATAGTTGATTAATGGAAGAGAGAGAATGTTTTTGTGTAATGATGGTGTACTTGATTGAGAAAATATGGAAACAACTAAATTTGATTATTGACAAAAAGTTGTTAGTTTTGATTATCCAAGAGCCAAAATTTGATGAGTTGCTAAGAGGTTATTAAATTTGATTATTCCACTGTGAGCTCTTTTTTTAACAAGTGTTGCTAATCTTAGCAACATTTTAGTTTTGATTATACCACTGTGGATGCTCTTATACTATATAGTGTTTTCGTCAAAATTTTACTCTCCACTTATAATTAAGTGGATTATGTTGATAGTTTGGCTTATTTGGAGGCTCAAGGGTCAATTTATGGTGCAATTAAGTTAATTAGATTTTCCGATTACGTTGTATAGTTATAGTTTACACTTGACCTATTTATTGCATGTCCAAGGGGTCGAAGCACGTAAACAATTGTTGGGTTTAACGTAAATTTTGATTCAACTACAAAGTAGTTCCTCTGTCCCAAATTTCTAGTAGTAATTTATATCTCAACATGCACGTAATTCTTAGATTACTTATATTTTTCAATTTATATTGTCTTCTATAGTTTTGAAAACTTTGTTTAGTAGAAAAAATAAACTCTATCATATAAGAACCATATTGCATACAGAAACATTACACATTTTTTATACAAGAACAAACTCCATTTCCTTCCATAACTACAAATTCACCATCTTTTTTTACCAAATTGGAGAATATAAAGTAATTCAACTATTGAGAAGAGAAACTGTAACGCCCTCAAGTCAAAGCCCATAAAATTTGCCGCAATCTTTGCAAAAACCGAAGAAGATCGTGCCGTCTCTATTTGAGAACAAGCATCAAGCCCTCAACTAAACTCATGAAGAAAGGAATCGGAGGATAGTTTCTTTTAGTAGAAATTCATTAGAGATTGTACTCATATAGTGCAAATTAATACTCCTATAAAATATTCCTTGCTCATTTTTCTGTCTTTAATTTTGGACATCACATTAATTTCGAAGTGATCATATTCGCTTGCTCCACATATTGTAGAGACTGCCAGTCCTCCGGAATCTACAATTGTATGTAATGATAATGTTGAGGAGTGTTGTAGGTGGGTATGTACACTAGGGTGTATACCTTCTTTAACCATGTATGGAAGAATACTTATCGTTCCAATTTTATATCGGATGTCCCCAAATACATACCGTGTTGAATCATAGAGAATTTTCTAGCCACAAGATACAGTGGGATAACGCGAAGTTTTGTGAGAAAAGAAAAGAATATGATTTACCATCAAATGTGATCACCATTTTTCGTGAGAAATGGTAAGAAATACTGTAAGAAGCAAAGCAACCCTTGTATGGAAGAATACTGTGTGGAAGATTGAATAAGGTGTCTTTCAGGAATCAAAAGACTGAACGTCACAAAAAGGTATTAGATCAATATATACTGGGGTGAGTGAGTTTCTGCATTGGTCTTATGCTTTTTGCTAATGATGTTGGAAATGCTGTTGATTCCCACTTATACCTTCTGCTGCGAAGTTTGGTGCTCCTACTCTGGTGGTGCTTGTCATCTGGAATCCTAATGTTTTTGCTGCAGTGTCTTTGTTGGATCCTGCACCTATTGCTGTTGTTCTTTAATTTGTACTGCTGAGCAGTCATTTATTCCTTATGTTGTGAAGTATAGTTGTTGTCATGCTCATGTTGTTGTAGTGAAGATGGGGAGGCCTGTGGTGGGGTGGTCGGGCCGTTCTCCAAGGTAGTAACAGGGGCCTGTTCCCCGGGCTCTGCTTAACACCACAACCTCGCCTTCAAATATAAGGTTGAGAAAACCCCAAGCATAAGGCTAGATCGTTAGTAACACAATAAACTGGTAAGATCGAGATCGTACCACAGGGAATCAAAGATAACTTAATTGGATTGTAGGTTTTATAAGGTGGATTGCGGCGTTTAAGACGGCCAACTTAGTTTTGCTTTAAAAGGTGGAATTAATAAAGAAAAAGACTAGAAATGTTCTTAATGAACTTAAAAGAGGCAAGTCTAGGGATCGTCTTCCCTTGACAAAGGCCGTTATCGGTTCTCAATATAACTCAAGCGAGAGTCACGACCGCGTGCTCACGCACAGAAGATTTAACTTTAACGACTACGTTTATCCAAAAATGTGATTAACCGGAATTAAATTAACCTATTTTTGCTAATGTATCTAACATGTAGGAGGCCACGAGCCCTTAATATGGCGCTTGCGAAGACCGCTTTACTAAACGACATATCCAAGAGTTAACACCCCTTGCTTAGACGAAAATGGCTAAGTTAATCATATTCCGAAAACCATGATTTTAAGCCTGAGGGTTTGTGAACCGAATAATCACCTAAGTCTTCGAGAAAGATTGCCCCAAGACTTATCCAAACGACTACTCACTCATAGCTAAAACACAAAAGAAAGCATAAAAACGAGACATGATTTTTAACCGATGAAAACGAAAACAAAAACAAACTTGATACTCACTCCGTCCCTTTTTAAGTGTCTTACTTCGTAATTCCAAGTTATTAAAAAGACATCATCATTGCACCTTTCACATCAACTTTTTCCTCCACTTTCCCTACTTACCCATCATCATTACATTTTTACTCACTAACTTTTCAAAATGGAATTTACTTTTAGGGACAAAATAGACAATGCACCAATTTTTATCCACTAACTTTACAAAATGGACACTTATTAAGGGACAACCCAAAATGGAATACCGGACTATAAAAAAGGGATGGAGGGAGTATTAAGGAGGATTTAGTCCGTAGCTACAACTTTAATACTTGAAAAATTAACAAACAACTTAAACTTTCCAAGGTTTTTGAAGGAAACGACTTAAAAGCTTGAAAGGAGCTTTAATGGAGAAAAAGCTAAGATTAATAATGTGCTAGGTAGTGAGAAGAGAGATGGAGTCCCTATTTACACAAAGTGGTTCTTCTCTCTCATCAAATATCTAAAAACATACTAGAAAAGGAAAACATTCCATAAGTGGAAAGTCCAAAAAGCAGCAAATATCTGGCCGAAAGCCCGTGGTATCGATATAATAAGTATCGATACCACACAGCTAAGCTGAAATAGCCATTTTTCTCGTAAAGCTTTGGTATCGATACAGCCTTAATCTGTATCGATACATCATTCACTGCCTTCCCAGGAAGCCAACACGTATCAATACAGCTCAAGCTTGTATCGATACAGGGCGCTTATCTCCAGTTCTTCAGGTCAGCCTTCAAAACTTGGTACCAATCGGCCCCGGAGTTCACCCGACGCCTCACGCCTTCGCTTTTGAGTCTTCACGGCAGAAGTTCCACTTGGCGCGGATACTTGAACTCTCTTGGGTGTTAGCTTCGTGCCCAAAATACGCCTTTTCAGAACGTTTTACCTGTAATACTAAACAAACTACTTTACGAGTAATATCGAATAACAACGAAGAATTATAAAAAGAGACGTTACTAGAGGACTTAAACACCACGATCATACAATCTTAGGTGCTAATCAGGCTCCAGGGACGGTGGTGGCAGCAGCCCGTCTCACTCCAGGTTGCTGCAGTTGGTGGTGGGTAGAGTTGCAGTTTAGGGTGGCCCATGTTGTCTATTGGTTGGTCTCCGACTAGGCCTATGTTGTCTACGAGATATGCCTTTTAGTTTGGGAAAATGACGGCCAATAACGTGTTTTGATAATTAATACCCGCCAATGACATTTTCAGCATTAACAAATGTTCTCAGCATGTCCTTGACGGGTATTAATTATCAAAACACATCATGGGCCATCATTTTCCCTTTTAGTTTTTGGGTTAGGGTTTCGGTGTCTTGGGCTTAATTGTTGTATTTGGGTTTTGAGCTTCTAGTGGACTTTATTGTTATATTTTCACCTTTTTAGACCCCTTTGGTGATCTCGGCTTGGCCCATTGGGAACTCTATTGGTTTCTCGCCAACTTTTGTAATCCTTTTTTCTTATCAATAAAATTTTTTGCTGCACTGTTCAAAACAAAAAAAGAAATTTCTTTGTCGCACACCAAAACCTTTTGCATTCAGTGGGAAATTCATCCTGTCCCTATCAGTATTGGTTTACAAGAAGGCTGAGTAGACCAAGACCGCTATAGCTACACCGGTCTAAGGTCCGCTACCTGAAGGATCCCAAGTGCATGCGGTCGTTTCTGTTTGTGTATCTCTTCAATTTTTCTATGATGCCCCAATGTGGTATTGGGGCATCATGCCCCCATGAAATCTGAGCCATTGGATAAAATTTATAATTCTGAGCCATTTGATCAAAACCGGAGTAAAAAAGTAAGGTGGTTTTGTAAAAAAAAGTGGTGATTTTGCTGTTTTTCTGCCACTTTTACTTACCACAACATATGGTAATACTTACCACAAAATATGGGAATACTTACCATGAACTATGGAAATACTTACCACAAAATATGGTCGATTGGTCATTCCGGTAGCAGGTCACATAATTTAGGCGGGAAAATTCTTACTTTTTGGGATTTTATAAAACCACACCACTTTTACTAAATCCACTCTAAATTTTGTCTTTTACCTAAGCTATTCTGTAATGGACACATAAAAAATGAGGTGCAAATATAAATGTAGTTAAAAAATTTAAATTGTGTGTATATATTTCTTAGAACAATTTTTGAAAAACAAAAAATAAAAACCATGAAATTATAATAATCTCCGAATTATATTAAGAAAATAAAATTATTTATTTTTAAATAGCTATAAATTTTATGATATTTAAATCAATGAATATTGAATGAGAAATGTTAATATGTAATTATTATTTTTGATAACTTAAAATTAATATTTATATTTAAACACATACTACAATAATTATAATAATAATATTAAATGAGAAATATTAAATCAGTGAATTTTCCAAATATTAAATAATTTTTTAATAGGACCTTTTATAGATTTAAGATAAAGTATTTAATTTAATTAGAGTATTCAAATAGATTTAGGTATTGAAAAAAGTTAAATTAATTTTTGCAATCAATTACCATTTATTTTAACGATTAATATCTTAAATTGATATTAGACTTTTCAATTAGTTGATAGTGATCAATATCATTAGTAGATATAGTAGTTCATAATAGTGTGAGTTGACGGTGATTAATGAGTGATTTATATAATTAGACAATGTAATAGTAACCACTAAATATTAATTCATTATGTCTCTCTATTCAATACGCATCAATATGTGATTTATATAATTGGGCAATGTAAGAGTAATCACTAATTATTCATTCATAGTGTCTTATTCAATAAACATTAATACAATTGGTTAATGTAAGTTGATAGTGATCAATGTCATTAGTAGATATAGCAGTTAACAATAGATCAGTTGACGATGATTAATGAGTGATTTATATATTTGGGCAATGTAAGAGTAACCCCTAATTATTAATACATAATTTTATATTCAATAAGCATTAATACAATTGACTAAAATAAATTGGTTAATGTATGTTGATTAATGCGTGATTTATATAATTGAGCAATGTAAGAGTAACCACTAATTATCGATTCATATATATAGTCCTATTAAATAAATAAGTTAGTTTCATTAATTAGTAAGATAATATAAACTAATTACAACTAAATGACATTAAATTTATTGTGGTGTTTAGCTTATCAACTACCCTTAACTATCTTTGTTATGGTGCATTAACTATATTACACAAATGCATATCTACTCGATATTAATACCATACTTACCACAGAATAAGGTTAGACGTACCACGACACCTGATGATTTTTACTACCATCACATTTGGATGTTACTTGATGATGTGTATATACCAGGGTTTCTGCTAATACTTACCTTTTCTAAAGGATACAACTACCATATATTTAGACTTTTCTGCCAATTTCATAGGTTCAACAAATCTAAAGTATTACTTTAACACTATATATGAAAATATTTACCACCACATATGGAAGTTGTAACCACTAAATATATTGTGGTAGACACATATGCCACTAATGCGATGCTTACCATAGAATAAGTCTTTTGATACCACAAAACTTGATTATACTTACCCTCATAACGGTCGATGTTTGAGCAACAAATGTAAGGCTATGAATTAAGAGTTTACTCATCATAAAATTGGGGCTATTACTTCTCGACGCGAACTTACCATGTTTTCAACTAATACTTACCTTGTTGGATGGAAACAATGACCATGTAGTCTGGGCGGATGCACATGATGTCCAGAGGGTTCAAGCGAACCCTCTGGGTTCGAAAAATGTACTAAATTTTTTTTATATATATAAATTAAAATTTTCTTAGTATTGTCGGCGTTGAGTTATCCATGTAGGGTTAAATTTTTCTTAGCTATGTATTTTTGTCACCACTGGGTGAAAATCCTGGACACACCACTGCATGTAGTAAGATGTTTTTGACCACTTGTAAGGTGCTCTTACTTCTTGACTCAAATTTTACCAAAGGCACGAAATCATCAATAATGGTAAAAATAGAAAAAGAAAAAAGCCACTGAGGCATGTCAAGTTTGATTGTCTACATGAGCCATATAAATAAAAATGCGCCAATTTGCAATTTACATCCAACAGAAAGAGCCATATCTATTTATTTTTATTTTTTGTTTCCGTGAACCACACAACAAAAAGAGACGCAATTAACATCCAACAAAAGAGCCACATGTATTTAATTTATCTAAAATCTGTGGCAAGTATGTCCATCTTTAAGTAAAATTTGTAAAAATATTTTGTAGTCATGGAAAATATGTTCAATTGTTCATTTCCATAATAAGTACCTCTAGCGGTTGATTTTCTTCCAAAGTGTGTGGTAAGTATGTCTAGTTTTAAGTAAGTAGATCCACTATTCGTGGTAAGCATGTTCATTTCCATAGTAAATACCTCCAACAGTTGGCATTACTTTCTTCCAAAGTCTGTGGTAAGTATGTCCAGTTTTAAGTAAGTACATTCAATATTCGTGATAAGTACATCCAATATTCACAAGCCGATTTCACAACGATCAGAACCCATATCACACGGCTTGTCCGGATCAGAACCCATATCACATGGCTTATTATAAGACCGTGCATGGCCTTATGATATGCCGTGCGGTTTACTCGCTCTGTTATCAGATCATCATAAGTACTTATAATAGCGCTCTGTACTCTTGATATTCCAATTTTTAGAGCGCACAAAAATGACTCATCCAACGACAAGGGGAAAACCAAAAAATTGAAGCACGGTATACAAAGAAATGGACAACGAAGTGTATCCAAACAAATGGATAACCGAACAAAAAGTTCAACTTGCAGCACGGAGAATCCACAATAAAAATTCAACGTTGATCTTGATAGTCCATAACCCAAAGCAGAACCGCGGGATACTCTGCTAAAGGTGCAATCTGTAAACCAAAAAAAAACACCATCAGTATTGATAAAACCTAAGAGGCAGGCCCAAGCAAAAAAACTAGGTACATAGTTGCAAGAGAACATCTCATTTATCTCAATAATTTCATTTTTGGCTTATTAAGATAACAGTGAACATAATATGTTTGCATTATGGAAATATTTACCACTAATTAAGTGATGATGAAAATGATGATTTTTGTTCAATAGAAAACACTTCAATTGGTGAATCGAAGAACTATTGACTAAGAATGATCTAGGTTAAAATTGGTAGCTAAACTAATGAGTTTTTGAAGACACTCTGAAAAAGAAACCGTACGAAAGTGAAGTGAATTCCAAATTTTGCAATAGAAACTGCTACTCCAAAGTGGTTATATAAGGTTCCAATTTGCAAATAAAATTTATCATTCATCAATACGGAAAGCTACAGAAATCGATGCCAAAACATGCAATGATCAAAGGGAAAAGAGATCACCAATTCCTTATCCGTATGTGTTTAACTCTCATCCAAAGAAAACTCTTTCCCAACCGAAATCACCTGAACATTCCTCAATGGTCCTTCACCTTCAACCAATTCCCCTTTCACAATCCTCATAGTTACCCTCCCTACCACCATCTCCGGCTCAAACTGACCAACGAAAATTGAGGTTTTTTAAAATAATATACCTCAACAAGATATTAACGACCTGTTTAACTTCCTCATTCCTATTCCCCCCTGGTTACACTAAAACATAAAATTCCCCTCTTCTAATTTGGGACTCGATTACAGATTCCAATTAGGCATGTTTTAGTTTTCATCTCACCGATATTACAAACCCAACTACGTAGCCTTTCAAGTAATCATCAATGTCTCTATGCACAATTTAAAATTCAAATAAGCATGATAACACTGGAGAAGCAAAACATTTATATTCAAATGAGAAAAACGACGGTGTCGTAGAAGTTTATCAGATGAAGGAAAACAAAAAAAACCCAAAACTCACTCACCGATTCAACAATCGTGTCGTATAACTTTATCAAATGAGGGGAAAATAAAAGGCCCTATACTTACTCACTCACCGCTTCAACAACGGCTTCTCGTCATTTTCAAACTTGAACGACGCACAGACAGTCATCCCTTCAAAGACCCTGGAGCACTGGTCATCTTGCCACTGCTGTGACAGCGGCCGCACTCTCCCGAGGAACTCGTCCATGGCCTTGGCGCTTGGAAAGCCCGTGGCGGAGAACCTTTCGTCATTCCAATTGTAGAAGTTGTCGAACGTCACGACGAGTGTGTTGGTACTTTCTTCGAGCACCATCCGAGCGGTGTACCACGCATCGTCGAGTGACGATCGGAATTTTAGATTAGAGGGCGGGTCGTCGGCCGAGGACGTTGAGTTCGCCGTCTGGGCCTTCGTGGTGAATGTCGCCGTTTGCCGTGGCAGAGGCAATGGTGAGGCGGGAAAATATAGAGAGAGAGGTTGCCAAAAAATTTAGGGCTTTCAAATGTTCTTTTCAACCGGTATAGAAGGTAATAGGAGAGAGGGAAGGGGGAGCTTAATGAATGATTGAGATTAAATGAGGAATATCCAACGCTTCAGGAAAAACGGGGCATGATGCCCCAATACCGCCCTGGGGCATCACAGCCGGAGCCGTATCTCTTACAATTTCTCATCTCTTTTAAGTTTTATCCATCCAAACAAGTAATAAGATTTTGTTTCTTTTCCGTTTGGCAAACTTAATCTTATATCGTTCATCTAAGCCACCCAAGTTTGATAAATATATTCCAGAGGTTACTTCACCTATTTTCAATTGGTTTAGGTTGAAACCCTCCAAGAAATAAAACAGTTTTTTTATCAAACTCACAATTCAAGTGAAAGGTTAGTGTGTGTTCGTATATGCACGCTATGGTTTATGACTACATACACAACCTCCAGTATGTTTTTGTTCCGCCAAAAATAGTCTTGTGCAGTTTGGATCTGATAAAATTGGATCTGTTGAAATGATGGGTCAAATCCAATTTAAAATTGGACTGAAAAGTTAAGGTTAGTGTGTGTTCATATATCCCATTAAACATTGCTTCCTTCCACATGACACCATTATATTTTTGCCTTTGTATTAGTACCTTTCAGCATCTAATGTTAAATGTTGTGTGGTGTTAGATACCCACATGCAATTGATGAAGGCCCAATCCATGCACGACAATTTGATCCAGTGGGCCTAAATCTAAGCTGTAAACTCTTCCACATATCGAAATTTATTTGAATCATTCCATGGCAACTACCCTATGATTCAAATCCATGATTGCTAGGACTAGCAATGGATCGGATTACAGCTAATTAATTACCTTCCAGTCTAGAAACGGCGCTTCTTGATTCTGTTAAGGATAAAAGCGAAAATTTAACGCAAGATTTGGTTATAAGTCGAAACTACTTTTTTGCCCCTGTTTGAGCACTTTTGACTTCTGAGCCAATCCGCCTTCCCTCCCACTTTTGCTTCTACAAATTCCCGCCACACCAAATCCTAACCTCCACTCTTTTCCTATCCAAACAAATTGTGCTACTACGTCACACAATTACACAAACTCTCTCATACATCAAACATGAGGCCCACACACACTGGGTGCAGTGTAAAATGTGGTTATCAAACCCACTTAATCTTTTAAGAGGCTCTTTGTAACGCCCCTAATTTTAGGTACATTAAAAGGACAATTTATTGAAAAACTTAAATAGAGTCACTGCTCATTATTACAACATAACTCTTGGAAGAGTAATTTAAACACAAAATAGGAAACTAAGGTTCCTAACTACTGTTCCGCTTGTTCCTCCATCCTAGCGAGTTCTTCGGCTCCGAACGCCTCCAAAGTGAAGAGTTCGCCCTGTTCATCTATCAGATCTGACACATTATACCGGCGTCGCCACCCATATAATATGTCAGGGTCACCAAAAGGTAACACCATGAGCTACAAAGGCTCAATAGTATAATCCTACTTACTAACCCTTAACTTATGAACAAGAGATCATAATAACAACGATTCTACATAAATCATGTATATTGACAACAGTTAATCAAATCCACATTCCTTATTCAAATTAACTTTAGTGTTGACTTTTCTGACTTAGCGTGGACCGTGTCATTATTTCCACTTTTCTTTCTCCAAAAACTCCTTTTTAACTCACCCAACCTCGGTTCCGCCGTTCCGGGTTCCCGAGTATCCTCACAATGGTTCCGCCGCATCGGGTTCCCATTAGCACACAATTGCATTGGCTCATCTCCACGGATAACCAAGTTACACACCCAACCTCGGTTCTGCCGCGCCGGTCTCCCGAGTATCCTCACAATGGTTCCGTCGCACCAGTTCCCATTGGCACACACACACACTTCACATAATGCCACCAAAACTGGTCATTACGTAGTTTCAAAAATATTTCCTCTCCCGGAAAACACATTTTTCTTGTTGACAACACCCTAGGTGCCATGTTTCTAACCTTTTCGATTTTTGTGTTTCGTTTTCATGCAAGACTCGGCGGTAGGACTTTCTACACGAACAAGCATTCAACAAAACTTTGAAACTAATCCAAAAAGATCATCCAACTCCATACTATTTAGCATGCTTGAATCACCATGAGCAAATATAAACCATGCATTTCCAACATCAAAAGATAACATTGTCTACTTTAGAAAGAATGATCAAAGTTACTTCTTAATGACGTTCTATTCTCCAACATACGATTTTACACAATACATAGAGTTGGTGGACTAGGATTCCTACCTTACTTCTTGGCGGTGGTTGGCTATGGTGAATTGGTTGTTGGTTTGGTGGCGTAACGGCTCCGGTTTGCTTCGAAAGGAAGAGAGATGATCTTTTCTCTTCCTAGAAATAACTTAGTAACTAAACTAAGCTACTTTAGAGATCTAGTGGTGGTTTTGGAAGTACCTTGGTGGTTTCTCTCAAGAACTCTCAAGAAACTCAAGAAAACTAGAACTTTTTGAACTAAGAACACTTAGAATTTCTAGAGAGAAGTTGGAGCAAAGTGTGAAGGTGTGAATTCAATCTTGGAGTGAGCTTTTATTTATAGGCAAGGCTCTCCCTCTCCCTCCTCAAGGCCGGCCCCCTCTCTCTCTCTCCATATCTCATTTTTTTATTCAAGAAATCAAGCTTTCTTGAAAGATCAAAGTCTAGTCCTAGGCTTGCATGGCTAGGTTTAGTCCTTTGGATTTGATCTTGGAATATTTGTGTAAGAAAGGAGAGTTTGTACATAGTTTAAAATTGAAAGGTGTACAAAATAGAACAATGGAGATTAGATTTTTGCTTGAAAGAATATACAACCATGGATTTGAAAGGATGTAAGAAGATCATGGTGATCAAGTCAATGTACAACCCAATCTCTCCTCTTTCTCTTCCTCTCTCTCTCCCTCTCCCCTCTCTCTCTCGGCCTCCTCCTCTCTCTCTCTCTCTCTCTCTCTCTCTCTCTCGCGCACTAGTATATGCACATATATATACTACAATGTACAAGAAAACATAAAAATAAAAGGTACTTGTGGTACTTTGGGTCAAGGAGACTTAAAGGCCAAGATTTTTCTTATTAAACAAACTAATTGGCACATGTGTACTAGATATATATATATATATATATATATATTCATCCAAGTACAATTAGTAATATATATTTAAGGTACTATGTAATCGAGGTAGATCAATTTCCAATTAACTTAATCCAATTAGGTATAAAACCCCAATATAAAATAATATCAAGGGAACTAGGAAATCTTAGGGCTTTAAATCCAATAAGTACATACATAATATAATATAGGTGTAACATCACATGGGAATTTAGAAAATGATTTGTTTATTAAACCCTAGTACTTAGTTGAAAGACTTAACCTATTACCCAAGGGATAATAAATCCCCTAGTATTTATTGTCCAATGGACAAAAGTAATAAGTAAATTTTTATAGTTAAATATTCAAAAATGTCCTTTTAATCAATTATAAAATTCTATTTTTTTTTATAGATATTAGTACTTAATCAAATCTTTTAATGAATACCTTTAATATAAAGAATAGGGTTTCTATTATCCAATGGATAAAAGTTCCCCTAACTTTTATCGTCCAATGGATAAAGAAGAAAACCAAAATAATAAAAGAAAATAAATAAACAATTTTCAAGTCTAGGGTTGGAAAGGTTCACAAGGTTCAAAGATGGGCAAAAAGGTCCATCTATGGTAAGGGAAATGTAACTAGGTGACTTCCTAGTTCGGTTTCTCCAACAAGTTGGTTAGAAACTAACTAGACTTGCCAAGTAGGGCATTAAGTCAAGAAACGAACTTTGAAGTGCTAAAGTGTAATTATGACAAACTATAAAAAAATTAAAGCAATCCAAGCAAATTTAAATTAACAACTTGAATAATAAATAAATTTTTATTTATTGAAATTCAGAGTTATTACACTCTTAATCTTTTAAGTAATGTAAAATGTAGTTATCAAACCTACTTAATTACTTATTACTTAATTCATTCAATTTTAAGTGTTGAATTTGAATTATCATACAACCCCTAAATTAAACGACGAAATATCTTTAAATCAAGTACAAAACTAAATTTAAAACATAGAATTTATGACATTAATTCTTCAAGATTTTCCACTTCATTTTGTTGGGTGCCAACAAAAAAAAAAAAAGAATTTTCCACTTCATCTAGTTGCTCTCTAAGAGACATTTTAGATGTGTAACTCACCTAGTTTTGTGTGTTAATGTATCCCTATCAATTAATACTTTAATTATTTTTCCATGTGTGTATATACATATATATAGATCCGGTCCGGTATGGTTATTTCGGATTAGATGGTGACAAACTGGCCCAAACCGATTTTTTCGGTTTGGCAAAGCCTCATATTGGACTTAACCTTGCGTTTACCTTTAGAAACCAAACCAACCGGTTTGGTCTGATTTCCGGTTTTTGGTTCGGTTTACTAGTTTTTATTTTCACCCCTACTTGTATGCTTAACTTTTGAATAAATTAAATGAAACAAACCGGATCGGATCGGATATCCGAATACGAATTTGAATTGACTTGAATGGGTTTGCAAAAATCAGATTCGGATTGGATTTTTTGTTTTGGAATATGAGCTTGCATGTCAAATTCGGATTGAGTCTGGTCCATTGATTTTTTTTTTGCCAATATTGTATATATTAGTGAGGGTTAGCGGGAAAGTTAATAGGTTAGTCAACAGGAAATTTAGAAGATGTCTATTAGACTTGAATTCCAAATGCCTCTGACGAGACTCAAACCTTGATCCATTTTTTGGCTTGGTGATCTTCAGTATAAATGAAAAGAAAGGAATTTACAAAAGGAATGCGTAGAGGTCGTGACATAGAAGCTAGAGCCATGTCAAGTGCTCTATGGCCTATGCTATGCGCATTGTGATTTGTGATAAATAGAACATCCTCTTTCCTAGGGGGAAGGTCAAGTTTCTCAGCCTCTTAGAAGCAGAAGGGCTACAAATAGGGTATAACTAACTATCTAAGTTTGTGGGCTTTTTTTTTTCGACGGTCAACGGTGTCTGCGTTAGTTTTCGCGCATCTCGGCTATTCTCCTCCTCGGTCTGGTCAAAGACAGGTTATCTATGCCAGAAATATGGGATTCACAAGAAATTTCTCTCTTGCAGTCTGGCCCCAAGAGAGGTTGTGAAGTTTCGAATTTAGAATGTTTGGATTTACAGCTCCTTCCTAATTTTTTTTCTTTGGTACTTCGGAAAATAGCTCCTTCCTATTGACACTTGAGCTACTCTGAGTTATCTAGGTTTGTACTTGCTTAATTAGGTGCATTGAGCCCCCGTTTTTAAGTTTGCTTTCCTAAATTAAATCGTGTGTAGATTTGGCACCCAATCTATGAGCTAGCTCCAACCTTTATAATCTCTCACTTTTTTTTTCCCCTGGTTGGCATTGTAATTAATTTGGCCTTTGAATTCGATTAACGTTAGATATTTCTGATAGTTAAGCATGCAACAAAAACAAGTAAAGTATTATTTTTGAAATAACTTTCTTTTTTCTGGCAATGTACTGATATCCCACACCTTGTTTGATGACTTACCTGAAATACGATGATAATCGAGGGTAATTTCTATAATGCGAATACCCGATTGAATAAACATATGAAATAGTATATCTTTTAAACGTGTTTATTACATTTGACGAGTATTCTTGTTTTTCTCACACACATATATAGTTCACTCATAAAATATAAAAATGACAAATAATAAAACATGAAGACTTATGCCTTCATTTCCAGACATAACAAAGATATGTATTGAGCAATATCCAAAACAATTCCTCAAGGTCTAGGGTTATCTTGACTGCTGGAGGAACACAAGTTTGAACTGGACGTGTGATAATTGATGTACCGGCTAGGCGCAGAAGAGTGTCGAAACCCTTTAGGTAAGCAACTCTTGACGTCCGATCCACTTCCAAAGTAGTCATGTTGTCCACGGCCTCCTACGGGCTTGAAGGCCGTGTAGTCTTGTGGCTTCGACACAAGGGGTCTCGTGGCTGTAACAAATCTAGAAATGGTGGTTGGCGGTGGGGTTAGGAGGAGGAGGAGAAGGTGGAGAATGGCCTTGAATAGGAGGAGAGTTGTGCTAGACATTTGAGAAGGCCTTTGTTTTTGCTAGCTTTTGGTTTAGTCGTGGAGGGATGGTACAATGGTTTGTCGATGAAGGGCTTAAATAGGCTCGTGAGGCCCATAAGTTGTACAATAGTTGTCAAGACCAGCTCATACATAGTTAGCAAAAGGGATTCTTTGTGTTTATTGACTTCGATCTAGTGGTTGAGTTTTAGTTGCTTTTCATGCTTTACTTTGACTATGCAAGTGAGGATGCCCGTGCACTTCATTACTATTTGATTTTTCTTTGTTTCAAAGTCGAATTCCTTTACAACTCCTTAATTCGTGATCAATTTTGCCAAAATGTAAATTAATCTATGTTTTCCAAAAGGTTTATGATGGTACGTACATTGGTATTAACACCATAAAAAACGAATTTTGTAGTAACCCAAAACGGTTCCATCAATTGCAATCTTGTGTCGCGTATATATGTTGTTGCACCGTAAACCCAGAGCCCTTTATTACAACCATTTTGCAAAAGAATTTTGCTTGCAAGGAGCGTGACCCAAAGGATTTTGCTCTTAGAAAGAATCAAACTAGAGATCAATTGTCCTGAATTGATTACAACGGTTTTTGAATTGAATTCTTGTGGAGCATGAAGGCCCCTCCTATTAATGAATATATATATAAAATAGTGGACAATCCCCCTTTTTTTGTTCTATACAATTTTTAAGATACTATCTAGAAATTCTGAAGTGTTGTTTCATCTGTGAGAGAGAGGCACATGTAAGCTCAATTCGTCAAGGTAGTCTCCGATAGTGTTCAACAGAACACGGTTCTAGTCGTTTTATCCTTAGTTATTGTAGTCTCAAGTTAGAAGTTCGTAGTTCGGGTGGCTGAATCAAGTGCGCACGCCACAAGAGTACGTAGACTCCAACCTAGTCAAGTGAAGACCATCGTCCGTATGACAAGTGGAGCACTACCATTGGGCCACGTGGGGCTAGTAGTTTACCAGTTCTGCCAACCCATCCTAGATGTACGTGTTCAGATTGTGCCACGTGCCACTGTTAAATCACGCATATCTAGCAAATCCATGCAATTTCAACCATATCCAAGATCTCAACCATAATGCATAACGAAATTTCCCAGAAGATATGAAGGCTTCTATAAGGTACAGACTACTATGGACATTGCGTACAGATGGCCTTACGGGTCACATGAAGATGATTTGACTCGCTTTTTTTATTTGAAATATTTTTATTTGGGTTCCCATAAAAGATCAGTATTTCTGTATGTATTTAGTAGAATACATGACAAGTGAGCTATACTCTAATATTGAGACATAGTGCACCTAACTTTGTTATGTTCTCTACGTGATATCTTTTTATATCCAGACCCACCACAATTCATTCTCATTTTTATTGAATAATTCTTAACTTTGTCATTCAATGTTTTTCCTTTTCAAATTAGGGTCCTTCTATTGACAACTTATAGCAGTCAATAAGTTAAGAAAAAGACCAAAAAAAAAAAACTCCAACGCATCTTTTACACCTTTTAATACATTTTCACATACTTATATGTTTTTCTCACATTTCAATATACTTTTTAAATCTTAATGACAGCCCAATGAATTGTTTTTAGCATTTTCATTTATACTATTGACAGCCCATTGCACTTACTATAGGCTAAGATAATGAGGGGAAAAAAAAAACATACTTTAGGGTGTTTTGGCCTAAATAAACAATTGGGATTACCTTTTTATGCTTATTAAAATTTTTCTGCACTTGTTAGTTTTGCGGCAATTCATTTTTTTTTGTGTGTAGATTATTGGTTCATTTCAACGAGAGAAATTTAAAAAGTATTTCCTCCTACCCAAAATGTTTGTCTAGTCCACAAAATGCAGACTTTAAAAAAATTTGTAGTTCTATCTTTTTTCATAAATTAAGAGAACTCGTATCTAGTAAATAGTTGAATTTTTATTGAAATTTTCTTTGCAAAAGATGTGTTATTTTTAAGTTCTCGTTTGGCAGACTGGACAAATATTTTGGGACGGAGTTAGTAACAAATTATGACAAAAATCTTTAAAATGTTTAGAAAAGGAAAAAACTAATGCAAAATATGTTTGACTTTTTGGATTATTTTGTCCTTATTCAAAAAAAATATTGGTAGGTTCATTTTTTTACCTTATAGATTCCTATTGTCAATACGAATCAATAATTCAAAAAAATTTAAAGCAACACTAATAAAAGTGAAATTTTTTGAAGAAGGACAAAATAATGTGGCTGCTCAATTATTAAGTCAAAACTCCCCTTCTCTACAAATTTTCACAAATTTCAATGATATATATATATATATATATATATATATATATATATATATATATATATTAGCATTTTCCTTGCATTAAATATGGGAAGAGGAATCTTGTTTACAATGAATAACGGGTGTTATGGTGTACATGAGCCAGCAAACAAGGACTTATAGATCGATGGTGGGCATATTTTATTTTAGGAAAATAATTTTGGCACTCCATTATTTTATAATGGCACTGAAAAACTTGTCTTTTAGTGTAAAAATTATACATAACAAGACACACTAAAAGATAAATTTGAAGTGTCATTATAAAAAATTGAAGTGCTAAAATCATTTTCATTTATTTAACCCGGAAACGATGATGCATGAAGGGACTTGATCTTCCCAGTACACAGCTCCGTCGAGTCTTAATAGGGGTGGGGTAAAGTATACCTTTCTACAAATGTGTTGCGCTGAATTGATGTTCAAATTTAGATAGGGTCAAACACTTGGAAACTGTCACCTCTCTAGGACAAATGGACAAACCCCATTGCGCCACGTGGAGTACTGTAATCCAACCCGCCGATCTTACATGTCTATGTTCAGATTGTATACGTAAAATACTTTCATGTTATTAATTGCCACTATGCAATATCTCAACCACCATAACAAATCTCACTCCCATTGGAGCTGATTTACAGAGTCACATGTGCATGCACACGTATATAATGAAATGATTAGGTCAACAAACAATGGTAGAAATTATTTCATTGGCCTACCCTGTACCGTGATTCAAAATAGCTTTTACATATGTTTTAGAAAATTAATTAAAGAATTGAATACGTGCAAGTTGATTCGGGAATCCTTGTATTACTGTTCGGCTCCGAAATGGTACAAGGGCTGAGCGGGACATGCCAAGACTTGTTGCGTCTAACGTAAGGGCTGAGCGTTCCTTTTCTGACTTCGAATCTGTTAGAGCGATTGTGCTACAAACCTAAGGCCTAGATTTCAGTGTTAGTTCGTGATTTTGGTTCTACGAGCGAGGATTTAATAATTTCCTAACCGTGTAGGAAAAGGATTAACAACGTAGAATAACTTTATTATATCGTAATAACAAAATTGGGGATACAAGAGAGACGGAATAACTTTATTATGTCGTGATAATAAAGTATGGGGTACAAGAGAGATAAAAACCCGAATTACTTGAAGAAGTAATTGAGTAAATGAGAGGGAAGTGAGATAATTGCTTCACTGGGAAGGCTTTCATTTTAAGCGTTGAGCTTAATTGATATGTGGACGCTTTTTTCTTCTTATCTTCTATTTATAGGCCACGGCTCCTCATGAATCTGCATGGGATGGATTTCCCGCCTTCACCTGATGATGACAAGTGTCCCATGTTCAGTGGCGTAGCTAGAAAACTATGTAAGTGGGGGCACCTTTAAACACATTTCAACTACAAAATTTTGTTTTAAGCAACATTAAAACATTTGTCCTAAGAATTGAAAAACCTAACATAATTTTTTAATATAGTAAATTGCATAGAATATAAAAACAATCGAACTACTTGAATTGTCTCAGCGGATCAAGTCTAAAAGCAATTCACTTCACAATATTTAGCATTATTGCTCCCATTGTTAATAATTGCTAAAGTATAAAACATATAACCTATGGTTTAGACATTTTTGAATTTTGGACATTATGCATTAGTGTGTTCCGAATAGCAAGTGGCGGCTATTTTCACATTAGACATCTCATTTCACCGGTATAATGACAATGTTCAAATATGTGGAAAAGAAATTGAAAATGAAATGATATTCGACTAGAGAAAATACAATTATGAAATACAATTAACTAGAGAAATATACATTTAAAAAAAAAAGAAATTGAGTAGGGGCGCGTGCCCCCACTCGTCCTATTCCCCCTCCGCCATTGCCCATGTTGCACCATTATGCGTGAGTGGATAGTTACCAGAAGTTGAGAAAGGCTAGTGGGCCTCCCCTATCTTTGAGATCATTGGCAGTTAATGGGATAATGGGTTTCCTTCATTTCCTATTTCCGTGGGCAAACAGAAGCTATTGGCCATTTGACTCGGTCAAATGGCTCTTTGCAAGACAACAAGCATTTATCCACCTTCCACTTTTCATGGGACTCTCGGGTAATGGGCCATTTAATTAAATTAAATGGCTTATTTATATGTTTAACCCACAAAAATGCTTCCATGCAGAGACATAATCAACTTCCATGGGTTATGGGCCATCTATTCTTTCTTGGAAAAATGATGGCCTAGGACGTGTTTTGATAATTAATACCTTTTAAGGATATGCTAAGAACATTTGTTAATGAACAAAATGTCCTTGGGGGTATTAATTATTAAAACACTTCATTGGCCGTCATTTTCCCTTCTTTCTTTCATATATATATAGGCCCAGAAATGCTAAGCCCATGGCCGAATTAAATTAAAATTAATCGCGCCCAATAAATATTGTCTTGGCCCATTAATTTTAACCCAACATATCTTTATTTTTTGGCCCAATTTAATTAAAAGATAATTAATTGGCTCTTCAACGCTTGCCCATGACTGAGTGCCAAAAACGGGTGTAAACAATTACCAAAAAAAAAAAAAAGAAGTTCCTATTCGAGGATACTTTTCATCATTTTCATTTCGTTTCTCAGATTTTACTTTTCTGCTATTTCTAGAAATGACAACATGTACCTTAATTCTAATATTTTAAAAACACTGGCATTCGTATAGTTGTCGTCCTTACGAACAAAATCGAAAAGCTCGTAAAATGACTAAAAACTGTTTCCCCGGCCATAAGGAATTGTATGAAGAAAAAAGTGCTCTTCCTCCAAACGTGTTTCAGGGGGAACTTTCATTTCTCCCATGTTGTGTTTCTTTTTAAGCCACAACAGGTAGGAGTAGTTCTTTTTAATCCACAAAACTTTGGATGCTTAAATTTGGACCGGCCCAAACCAAATGATCCGATTATCAAAACCTATCCATTTTTTTTTTCTGCCAGAAAGCCCAACATATCAAGATTGGGCCCGGGCTGTTCATCTCAACCTGCCCATCTTATGGTACCCAAGGATTATAGGGTTTAGGGTTTACGACACCCAAGGGTTTAGGTTTAGGTTTAGGTTTAAGCCCTTTCATAGAGCCCTAAGGTTTAGATTTGACACTTTCATAGGGATTTTAGAGTGCACTTTCCTGTTATAGAGTTTTAGTAGTTTAGGTACTTTCAAAGGGTACTCTAGGGGTTTAGGTATTTTTACAGGGTTTTCTAAGGGTTTAGGCACTTTTATAGGGTACTTTAGAGTTTAGGCACTTTCATAGAGTACTTTAGTGTTTAGGCTCTTTCATAGAGTACTTTAGTGTTTAGGCACTTTCAGGATTTAGGGTTTTAGACATTTTCATAAGGTTTCAATGTATCATTAATTAGAGGAGATCTAGTGAGAATTACTTTCTATTTTCTGGACCTAGAGGTAAAAAGCCTAGAAAGTAATCACAAAGGAGACTTAAACTCACAAACGAACATTCAGGACCTCGCACAGACAAGACTCATCTCCAATCTCGAAAAGTAATCATGACGACACAGAAAATCCACCACAACAACACCCACAAGTAGTGAGAGAAAGTCCTACGTAGGAAAAGAAAACCAACAAACAAAAACTAAAGCAAATTAACCTACAAGCAAACAACAGATCCACACCCCTAATTAAGTCCAGCCGCCCAAAAACGCCAATCAAGACCCTCGGTATCGCCACCACTGCTGCCACAAGGGCGGGCAAGACACAACAAAGACCATGGAACAGAACCTTGATCATCACAGCAGCCACCCACCCCACCGCACAGCACCACCAACTACTACCTCCATCCCAAGAACTACTACCTCCATCCCAAGAAATTATGCCCTTGTCAGGGTGCGAACTCATGCAACGCCCAAAACGACAAGAACGGGACCGACCTAACAACGTCGATGGAAATACAGGACAATCAGAAAGAAGAGCTCACGGCGAGGAAGATCGGACAAAATCGGGCAAAGGAGCACATAGACAGATTGCTCTGTCGACAATTGGCTCTGTCAACGTCGGAGCTCCCTAGGGAAACCCTAAGCACTGAAACTCTTAGAGATTGAGAAGAAAAAGTTTGTGCACATTAATTTTGGTGGAGCGATCTAGATATTATATTTTTAGAGTCATTTTATTCACCCGAGTTCTACAAAAGAATGAGAAGTCCACGTGTATCAAAGGGTTCCAAAGAAATTTACTCGGATTCGTGCACTAACATATGTGTGTATAATGGAGTATTGTTCTTAAAATTTACACCTGAGAATCTAATTTGTAGTGTAATCAAGTACAGCTTATGTGCAGTAACTAATGTTAATCAACCCACCACGGTTCCCTAGTAATACAGCAATGATAAACCCAAAACCAGTCCAACAAGGCATGGAATAAGGAACTCGTTTTTAGTCCTCAATTTCGAAAAAGGCTTAGCTTAATTAATCTCTATAGTGCTATTTAATAGGTTGATTAACCAAGAAAAAGTACTACTTTACCAGCTAAAATGCTTTAATCCAAAATGTTCAGAGGTTATGTGGACTTTAGTTCATCACGTCAGATTGGTGCAATCCACCAGCTTTATAGGATCCCTGACAGGTAATAAATGACTGTCAAACCAACTATAATATAACGTACCATATACACATGGATTATATATGGCCGACAAAATCACAAATAAGCCTTCTCGGATAAGACCGCAAGCGACCACAAATCGAAGATCATGGGATCCGAAATCACAGCCATCTGCATGAACAAGTGCGCCATGAGATTAAGGAACTCACGATTTTTAAGTTGATAAATTAATGAGGCTAAAAAAAAAAAATTGAGGCTAAAAGTAACAAATGAATAAAACAAAAAAACAAACAAAAATCTGTGAATAGTTCATCTCCTACTTTACAGTATGTTTTTTTTTTTGTTTTTGAACGTTAATTTTTTTTTTACCTATGGTGCTGTGCACTATCAGAACCATTTGTTCCGCAATCTAGATCTCATCTCCATAGTATGGCATCCGAGTCATTCATTACCGGATTTTAAATCTGAACCGAAATGCTGAATTGACGGTTCGGATGGTGTGTTGTGCACCCCCTGCACAACACTCATCCTGTTTCCGTGTTTAAACACCGTTTGAGTGGATCAAACAACACATCTCCACATTACATAGGCAAATTAAAGGCCTTAGCCAGCTGGCCTATTTTTTTTGTTTTGGGGGGGGGGTTTCCAACGACAGGAGAAATATACGTGATATTACATCAACAATTATGTAAGATTCATCAACAATTGGACAAAACATTATAAACTACGATCCAAAAACTAGCCCCATAACAAAGACAATATTAACAGTTAAAGGAAAAGGTTCCCAGGGAAAAAATAAAAAATAAAAAAGGTCCGCAAGATTGAATTCCGTGACAATTGATCGAGAGTAAACAAGGATGGCCAACTGTACATTCAGCCAACTGGCCATTAATGATCTACTAAAATCTTTGAAATACTCTAGGATTGTGGAATCCAACGCAGGTGTGTCCCAAGTGGTACTAGGTTGTTTTGTTTGCCATGGGTCGGGCATATGTATAATAAATACAGTACCGTACTCTTAATAAACAAATACTTTAGATATTTTGAACATTAGATTTTTATACAGAATGACTCTATCTACGTACAAATAAGCTCCTATTTTAATTTTATGGTGCAAGGACCACCACAAAATAAGGCCTCCAACACTACAAGTGTCCTAGTTTTGGTTCGTGGTCAAATATTGTCAAAAGCACGTGTATCTCTCTCTCTCTCTCTCTCTCTTATAGGCAAGGCAATATGGAATGACATCTGAACCCTAATCCGACCCGCAATAATCATATGTCATTCGAGACCTAAACAAGTGAAGTAATTACAAACCCTACATGTAAACCGCGGTTGCCCACTCAATCTCCATTTACCACTATATTCCTTTATCCATTATTACAATTTGTTTAATTTAAATCCCTCTATCAATCGGTAAAGTAATTTAACTCCCTATATAATACTAATAATGTTCAATCTGTACTTAGGCATTATTAAAAGAGATTGGTTCATACTTAACCGTCATTTCTTTTGTTTTGGCCAACTGAAAAGATGGAAATACCATTTCTTTAATCTGGTGACATTATTCGTTCACACTAGTTTGCTTTTTAAGTAGTACTACTTAATAAATAATTAAGGCATTTTCAGATAAGGTAGCTTTAACTTAATTATTGTAATTAAGAAATTGGAAACAAAAAGTGGGGATGCATATGCCTCCCTGAGATGAGTTCACAAAAGGAGATCATAGGTTCTCTTTTGTTATCTAGGCTTGTGAGTACTAGAAAGGCTCTAACTCTAATAAATCGAATCGCTCTAATTCTGATAATTCAAATTGTTCGTTCATAAAAATTTTGGGTAAGTTATACATGCAATAAATTAATTTCTTTTATATTTCAAAACCACAATTCCTTAACACGTCTTACGGAAAAATAGACTCGAGGCAAGATTTTGGACATAAACTTGTGATTGATACACAAATGTTATGAGACAATTGAATTTCTTTCTTTTTTTTTTTAAATCACACACAATGAATAGATAGATGCTTGAAAAGTAAACAATTTGAACCATCAAAATAGGGCTTTTGGTGGAATTCAGATACCCAGACAACACCTCCAGTATACAGGTCACTATAGTGATGAATTTGTTTTGTTCAATTTTGTATGTATGTATGTATGTGTGTGTGTCAATATATATATATATATATACAGTCCGGTTCCTATCCACACCCTTCCCGTCCGCACCTGTCCGTACCTCCCTTTCCCGATCTAATTTCGATGATCCGAGCCACTCAATGTATTCAGAACGTGATTTTGAGGGTACCCGCGAGAAATCGGCAAAAAAAAAATGATCGGAAGGGCTTGATTTGAGCAGTTTTTTTTGAACCGTTAAAAAAAAACTTTTTGGGTCAAGCCCTTCAAGATCATTTTTTTTGCCAATTTCTCGCGGGTACCCTTAAAATCACGTTCTGATCACTTTGAACGGCTCGGATCATTGAAATTTGATAAAAAAATGTAGAAATGGGAAGGTGCGGACCGGAGCTCCGGTCTGCACCTCCTGACCTGATCCTGACTGTGTATATATATATAAATGTGATTTTAAAGGTACCCGCGAGAAATCGGCAAAAAAATGATTGGGAAGGGCTTCATCCAAACAGGTTTTTATTGAATGATTCAGTAAAAAAATGTTCAAACCAAGCCCTTCCTGGTATTTTTTTTTGGGAAAAATTCAAAAAAACCCCTGAACTTTAAACTCAATGTCAAATAGGCACCTGAACTTAAATAAACTTCAATTGAACACCTGAACTTTCACTCCGTTATTCAATTTACCCCCTGCCGTCTCAATCCGTGACTTTCCTAACGGCAACCGCTAAGTTGGACACTAACAGACAGAACAAAACGTTAAAGGGAGAAATTGGAGGGAAACAACAATGATTTGGCAACTTTTTAAGGCCCCGTTCAGCTAAATAAGCCTATTGGCTTATTTTTTGTCCTTATTCAATTTTTTTTTCATATTGGTTGATTTTTCATCAATTTTTTGGGGATTATTGCATCGTCATAACGAGAGGAATCTAAAAAGTAAAAAATTATAATCGAAATCCATTTTTTTAATAAAAATGAAAAAATTGGCTTATTTTTGTCTTTATTAAAAAAATTATGTTTCGATCGTAATTTGTTACTTTTTAAATTCCTCTAGTTATGACGATGCAATAACCTCCAAAAAAAAATTGATGAAAAACTTGCTATGTTTGGATTTGTGTTTGAATTTTTTTTTGAAAAATAGTAGAGGAATAAGTGGAGAGAGATAGAAAGAGAAATATTGGAAGTATAGATAATCTAAGGGGAATTTTTTGAAAAATTCTTTTTGAATTGTAAAGAGAACAATAAAAAACACACAAAAATTTGTAAGGACAAAAAATAAGCCAGTAGGCTTATTTAGCCGAACGGGACCTTAAAAAGATGCAAGATCACTATTGTTTTCCTCCAATTTCTCCCTCTAACGTTTTGTTTTGTCTGTTAGTGTCCAGCTCAGCAGTTGCCGTTAGGAAATTCACGGATTGAGACTGAATGGGGTAAATTGAATAACGGAGTGAAAGTTCAGGTGTTCAATTGACGTTTATTTAAGTTCAGGGTTTTTTTTGAAGTTTTCCCTTTTTTTTTGCCTATTTCTCACGGGTACCCTTAAAATCACGTTCTAACACATTAAGCAGTGTGAATCATCAAAATTTGATCAGAAAAGGAGAGGTGTGGACAGTCCTGACCGTAAAAGGTGTGGACTTAATTGGGTTATATATATATCAAATAACAAAGCTGTATACCTTGTCAAAATTAAATGCTATTTAAATTTGCACGAACAAAAAGTTTAGAACCACAAATACACAAATACTCACACACAAACATGTAGGCCCCACACACATAGAGGAGGTGTGTTGTAAGTGTGGGCCCCCCATGCCTTGTGATTGGTGTGTCTAGGTGTTGCAACGTGGGGAGCCTGTTGGGCAATATGGTACTTGATGTGCACAATCTTAGCCATCCATTTGTGTTTTGGACTGTCAGAATTTAAATAAAACTTTTTCGGGAAAGAATTTAAGTTTTATTTAAATCTAGATAGTCCAAAACACAGATGGATAGCTGAGATTGTGTATGATGGGCCTGCAGCATCCCTGTCATGCATCATCTCAACCGTCCGTCTGTTTTGGACGGTTCGAATTTTAATAAAACTTTTCGGAAAAGATTTAAATTCAGTCTGTCCAAAACATAGACGGCCGGTTGAAATAGTGTTGTATGTTTGTTTGAGACTGTAGACTTGTTTGTGCACCACACTACACGATAGTGTTGTGTGTTTGTTTGTGATTGTAGACTTGTTTGTTTGTACGAATGATAAGATTGCCTCAATTCAACAATTGTGTAGGTCTTTTCTCTAGACAGACGCGGATTATTGCTAGTGATAAATCTACATATCTACTCCAGATAACTTCTGTTTCAGTCTTTCAGATTTAAACCCCGAAATCTATCTGACCTTACATTTGAGAATTAAGTAATTTTAGAGGTCATGTTTGTTTATCGAAGAATCTTAAGGTGCAACTATTTTCCTTAATATTAGGATTTAAGTACACATCTTGGGATATGCATAATCAAAATTGAATAACCATAGTTGCCACATCAGCTTTTGGCTATCCATTTAATGGACTATTAAGCTTAATAATGTTGAGGTCTCTTATCAATAATAATATTGAGGTCCACAATAGTTCATAAGCAAAAATTTATTTTTAATAGAGAGAGTTGAAAATAAATATAAGTGAATGGTTCCATTGATAGTGATGGAAGGAGAGAGAAAGGAAAGAAAGAGTGTATATTCCCTATTAAATTTGATTATTCAAAGATAAAATGTTGCTAATTTTGGTTATCCAAAGACCAAAATTTGGTTATTGGTTAAGAGATTGCAAAGTTTGATTATACTATTTTTTTTAAAAGATCATAATCACATAAAACAGAATCAACTGAGTGCATCAGAGTTCAAAAGAGTAAATCAGGGGGAATACAACCCGAGGAAAATACAACTTTTCTATTGAGATAGTTAGTTGCTAGTCAATGAGCCACCTTGTTCTTTTCTCGGGGACGCCAGAGGAAAGACCAGTTTCTGTTGCTAGCCCAATCAACAATGTCTTCAATTATAGTCCAGATTTCCCAAGGTTAAGCAGCAGTAGGGACAGTAAAACAATTGATAAGTTCCAAGCAATCCGATTCAAAAATGGTTTCAGAGAGACCCATATCCTTGGCAATTCCACACGCAATTCTAAGTGCCCAAGCTTCTATAACGAGAGCTGAAGCAGCCATGACCTTTCTTGTACGCCAAAATTGAGCTTATCCACTACAATCCCTAGCAATCACGCCAAAGGCAGCAACGTTGCTAATGGATTTAAACGCTCCGTCCGAATTGAATTTGAGAAGAGAGGGGGGGTGGAGGAATCCAACTTCTAATCGTGGGGTGATGGGGGGGATTAGGTTTAGGAAGTTGAGAGAGTGCATGGAGGTAATCCCTGAAACCCACAGAAGCAGCTTCAATAGTATCTCCAGGGAGTGGGGCCTTTCCGGTGAAAACATAGGCATTTCGAGCTTTCCAAATAGCCCAACACACATGAAAAATAGCTGCCATATTCTCCATTGTAGTTTCCTTTGCCATTTATCCACATACAAGGTCCTCCATCCATCTAGCAATTGAAGAGATGTCCAAACTAGTAGTCCAAATGGATTTTCCATAGCCAAACCAAACGGCTCTAGTCCAAGGACAATGAAATAGAGGGTGCTCAATAGTTTCAGGGGCAATATTACAAAGAGGACAGGTTGGGGAGGGGGAGCATTTCCTTTTGAACAAATTAGCTTTGCACGCAACCCAATTCTTGACCACTTTCCACATACAATGACACACTTTGGGCATAGTAGGGACAGACCAAAGTTTAGTCCATAATGATTTAGGAGGAGAGTGGGAAGTAGGCTTGGATTGAATTTAAAGGGGAAATTTTCTTCAAGATCTGATGATAGCCTGATTTGACACTGTATTGCCCTGATTTCGTGAAAGACCAAATACGCTTGTCCCCTCTTTTTGCCAAACTAATAGGAATTGCAAGAATGGCTCTCATATCTTCTCCTGAAACACAAGTGGAAAGTCGCTCCACTTCCCAAGACTGAGAATCCTCTTTAATGAAATCTGCTACTTTGGACCATGCACAATCAGGGGGAGGGGTACTAGTGACTCGATTGTGTGGGTTAGTGCGAACCCAATTGTCATTCCAAAACTGGACAGATTCTCCATTTCCAATACTCCATTTCACCCCCTCCTCTAAGACCTTTCTTCCTTCTAGCATATTGCACCAAGCCCATGAGGGAGAATGGCCCTTCTTTGCCTCCCAACAGGAAGTGTTTGGAAAGTATTTTCCCTTTAAGATTTTTGCCCAAAGTGCATTCGGGTTCTCATTAATTCTCCAGAATTGACGAGCAAGGAGGGCATTATTAAAAGCAGCGAAATCCTTAAAACCTAAACCCCCTTCTCCTTTTGCAGCAACCAACTTACTCCAAGCCCTCCAATGAATACCAGCTTGAGATTCAGAGTTTTTCCACCAGAATTTACTGACAATTGAGTTAAGACGAGAGCAGAGAGAGAGAGAGAGGGGTGCTTTAAAACACATGAAAGGGTAAATAGGCATATTCTGAATCACCGATTTGATAAGGACGTCTTTGCTGGCCTGGCTATGATTCTTACCTCCCTATCCTTGAATTTTTCCATCATCCCTGTCACTAATATAGCCCATTGCTTCCTTTTTTGATCTCCCCCAATCAGAAGGCAGCCCCAGATATTTGGATTTGGGATCCATTTCTTCCATACCTAGGATCTCTTTAATATCCTTCTTCACTTGCACACTGGTGTTGGCTGAGAAATAAAGACTGGATTTATGGACATTGGTGGTTAAACCTGAAGCTTCACTAAAGTAGGCAGCTAGATACTTGAAGTTTGAGCAAGAAATAGCCTCGGCTTCAAGGAAAATGATGGAGTCGTCAACAAAGAGAAGATGAGACACCATAGGGCATTCTCTTTTCATCCTTACGCCTTTTATAGATTTGTTTTGGATTGCTCTCTGGATAAGGACAGAAAGCACATCCACCACAAATAGAAAAAGGTAAGGAGATAAGGGATCCCCTTGTCTAAGACCACAGGAAGGAATCACATTACACACTTGACTTCCATTCGCACAAATAGAATATTTCACAGTGCACACACATTGTTTCACCCAGTTAATCCATCTGTTGTCAAAACCCATTTTTTCCAACACTTTGAAGAGAAAATCCCAGCACACACGGTCATAAGCCTTGTTTAAATCTAACTTTATGGCCACAGCTGCTTTTGAGCCAGTTTTCTTGTGCTTAAGATGGTGGAAAACCTCGTAAGCCACAATAATGTTGTCTTGTATCTGACGGCCAGGGATAAAGGCTGAAGTCTGTTGGTAAGAATCTTGGAGATGATCTTGTAAACAAAACGACATAGGCTTATAGGACGAAGTTGATTCATTGATTCTGGATTCCTTACTTTGGGGATAAGGGTGACATTGGTGTGATTGAGTTCAGGTGGCAGAGAACCCATCATAAAGAAAGACTTTACAGCCTCAGTGTTGTCACTTCCCACAATATCCCAATACTTTTGAAAAAATAGGCCAGGAAACCCATCAGAACCAGGGGCTTTTAGAGGTCATTTGGAAGGTAGCCAAATGGATTTCCTCATTAGAGATGGGCTTTATCAGAGAAGCATTGATATTAGGCGTAACCAAAGGAGTAATTAAGCTAAGAATATCACCAAAATCCCTAAGGGGAGGGGGAGAATAGAGCCCTTGAAAGTGAGTTCGGATGATACCTGAAATGTCCGTCTCCTCCATTTTCCAGATACCAGCTTCGTCCTTAAGCTTTACAACTTGGTTTCGCTGCCTTCGATGAATGGTGCTCAAATGAAAGAAACGGGAATTTTTATCTCCCATTTGGAGCCATTTAATCCGTGAACGTTGATGCCAATACATAGCGTCTTTCTGCCAGAGATCCTCCAGTTTACTCTTAATAATTTTCTCTTCCACCATACAATCAGAATTGGAAAAAGAAACTTGTTGCTCCTGAAGGTGGGCCAATCTATCCTTAAGAGTCGCAATTTGGAGACGGAAGTCCCCAAAATTCTGCTTATGCCACACCTTAAGCTTCTCTTTACATCCCTTAAGTTTTTTACACACCTTTGCCAAACCAGACCCTTCATAAATAGAATCTCAAGACTCAGCAATTATAAGTTTACAACTTTCTTCAGTGGTCCAAAAAGATTTGAATCGAAAAGGTTCCCTCACTTTCTTCAAAGGAAAAGAAGTATTCAGAATGAGCAGATTGTGATCTGACCCAATAGCAGCTTCAACAAAAACAGTGGCTTGATCGTACAACTCTTTCCATTTGTCATTTGCAAAAGCCATATCCAATCGCTCCATAATTAGGTCCCCTCCCAACCTATTATTCCTCTAGGTAAACCTTGGTCCCTTAAAACCCAAATCCACCAAGCCACATGTAGTAAGCATCTCATGAAAGGAGGATAACCTCCGAGGACTAGGGATGGAACCCCCCATTTTATCATTTGTACTTAAAACTTCATTGAAATCACTGATGCGCAGCCAAGGTTAAGACTCAGAACATCCAATGCATTTTAACTCCTCCCACACTTGATCTCTCCCTTCTCTGTTGGGACTCCCATAGATGAAAGAGCCAGCTCAAGCATGAGAAGTAGATTTTTCTGAAATAACAGTATGGACAATATTTTTGGTTGAAGTTTCAATATCAATCTCCACTTCATTTTTCCACCATAGAGCAAGACCTCAAGAAAGGCCAATGGGATCAACGTAATTACTAGAATCAAAACCTAAACTATGGTGGATGGTTTCCAAAAAAACCTTATTATTCTTGGTCTCCATCAGGAAGACGATGGAGGGACGATTTTTGCACACAATATCACCTAAAGCCTGGGTTGTCAAAGTACGCCCTACTCCTTCACAATTCCAGGTTAGGACAATCATTGGGGTGGTGGCTGTTCAGGGCTAGCCACATGCCCATTCCATTTGAGTTCAGTTGCCATATTGCCAAGAACCAACGAAGGCTCAAAATCCAACATCTGCATAGGGACATCGAAGAGACAGGAATTCAACTCCTCTAACGAGACAGTAGTGGAAGATAACCCCCCCCTTTCTAGGGTTCTTTCTAATTCGAGAAGGATTGGGTTTTGAAACACGCTTCTCATGGGATTTTGATATAGGGTAAGAAGGGGGGGGGGGGGGGGGGGGGGGGGGGGGGGGGGGGGGGGGGGGGGGGGGGTGATTCGGGTCAAAACCACATAAGCAGAGCAATTTGGATTTCTTGTCATCATCTAATTCATCCTCAGGTTTACGTTTGATTGCCAGGTTTCGGAAGATAGTGGTTAGAGTTTTGTCATGTGAGGGTAAAGTGGAAGAAGAGGTGATGAGAAGAGGGTTAGTGATACAAAGGTTGGTTATGGGTTTTAGGATATTTGGGACGATTTCTTCAATAAGGAAGGGTGTTTGGTTTTGGTTATGAATATTGGGCTTATGTTTTGGGGAGGGGGGATTATTAGAGGGTTCGGTGACGAAACAGATGGGTTCTTGGTTGGGGTCTGAGGGGGGAAGAGGGCGAGAATTGGAGTGGGCTTGGGCCATAGGAGGGGACGAGGGTTGGACACTTTTGTTAAGAGAATCCAGACCTGAGGAAATTAGGACCCTATCCATAGTGGGAAAAGGGAGAGTAGGGATACCTTTGAGAATATTCCCCTGCTTCGTACGAGGAGGAGGAGCATGACTGTCCTTGATGATGACATCACCTGGCGTGTGGAGAGCCACTGGCCTCACTCCCACGGTCTCCATAGGGATCTGTGTGGAAATAGAGGTCTCCTCACGCGCTCCCTAGGGATTAGGATCACACGCTCCACCATTGTGATTCCGCACCGCCGCCCAAGCCTGTAACACGTTTTTCCGCCTCATCCACTTCCTGACGGATAACTTCGATCGGAATATGGGATCTCCGAACGGTCGAAGCTTTAATATTTGGGCCATAACCAGAATCGAAGCTACTGTTCCTAGGAGCAAACCTGCAGCTCCTGTTATCATGCCCTAGTCTTCCACAGGCAAAACAGAGATCTGAAAGCTTTTCATACTTGTAAGATATCCATAGGCCTTTGGTTGCAGCTAACTGAGCTCGAAGCCAGAAACCTTGTGGTAAGGGTAGGTTCAGATTTATCTCCACTCTAACCCGGAGTAAGCTACGGTCCAGCATAATCCCATTTGAGTTTGTTTCAATAGCTAATAGCTTCTGGAATCGTCTACCAATAATCTAAGCATTAGACCTGTTCATCTTCCCAATCGGGAGACCATGGATTTGGACCCAGAATGGGCATACAGAGAAATCATGGTTGGGGATGGCCACTCCATCCAACACCGGCTAGAGAATCAACAAGCTATTCATGATGGACCGTGGTCTCTCTCCAAGAACCATTTCTTGTTTCTCTCGATCCTCTGTACGGGTGCTTGGAAAACCAGACCTCCTTGTGCTGTAACCTCTTGATTATACTATTGTGAGCCATATTTTTGACAAAAATTATTAACTTGAAATTTTGGTTTTGAATATGCCATTATGGATTTACAACACAATTTTAACTCTTTAATCTGATTTTTATACTCGGATTCGGATTATCGAATTATGGATCAACATTATCAGATTCGGATTCGGATTGAATTTTTCAGATTCGAATTGTGTCGGATTAAATCCGTTAACAATTTGATCTGAACTTTACTTTAAAAAAACCCTATGAAGGACTGTTCATTTTTTTTCAATTCGAGAAGCAATTCCATTACCTACCAAAAAAAAGTAGCAGCAATTCCAATACTAAACAGGGAGCACACACCAATATCTCATCCTTTCATCTTCGTCCTCACTCTCTCCTCCAAAACTCATCGCCCCAAGAATACATCGAGCTCAACACACCCCACCCTGCCGTCCGATCGCCTGATCCCCTCGAGCTCCCTTCGACCTCTGTCTCTTACACCCCGCTCGTCAAAATCGCCGGAACTTGAGGGGATACTTCGTTCTACGGCCAGTTGACGGAGTTGAGACCTGGTATTCGGCCGGAAAACTTTTTGCTGGTGGAAGTGGCGAAGAGATAGATCTAGATCTGGATCTGGATCTGGATCTGGATCTCTCTCTTTGAATTTTTTTTTTTTGGGATTTTTTCCCCCTTTTTGCTAAAAATCTGGAAGGCAAAAAAAAAAAAAAACGGATTGGATTCGGAATTTTGAATTGAATATCCGACTTCGCCGATTCGGATCGAATTTGAGTACTTTTGGATTCGGATTCAATCCAATCAATTGACAGACCTAGTACTGCTCAATGGTCTATTGTTACAGTGGAGTATTGTTAGCGAAAAGGTTTATGTTTTAAAGGTGTGACTAGGGGTGTAAATGAGTCGAGTTTCGCAATGTTCAAGTTTGGCCTGTTTACTAAATGAGCTTAAAATTCGAGCTTAAACTCATCTCAGTGATATGCGACCCAAGCCTAACTAAATTACTTATGAGGCCCGTTCATACTTAAAAATAATATATTTATTAAAATAAAAAAATATGCAATATGAATTTGTTTGATACATCTCAAATCTTAAAAAAAATTTGAAAAATTACTTTTGTAAACTTATTATTTTTAAGTTTAAAAATAGATCTTTACTTTTTAAATCCTTATTTGAGAATCTGGAACAGGACCTACGCCTCTTTAAATGAGCAGATCCTACACAAACGAGCCCAACTTTTCAATGTCGAGCTCGGCTTGTTTGGTAAAAGCTTGACTCATTCAGTAAATTAGCACAAAACTCGAGTTTATGCTCAACTCAATCACTAAACGAGCCTTAACGAACCAACTTACGAATTACTACTTGCGAAAAGCTCGATTCGTTTGTGGGCCTAGCTGTGACTCACTAGACGCACGTGGTCATGTCTGCATGTGTCCGGGATTACATTTATGATTGAACTCTTCTTTTGCAAAGGGGTCTAGATCTTCTCAAGTCCGGATAAAAAAAAAAAACTTCTCAATTCTTAAGGAGGAATCGGTCCCATCTAGTTTCTCAATTTTTACGGTCATTTCGGGTCCAAATTGATGATTGATCAGAGCCGTTTCTGTTTTTAGAATTCTTCGAGTACTTTAAAACTGTAGGAGAAATTAGGATACCAAAATAGAACCATTTCGATCACTAATATTAGTATATATATCTAGAGGCGGCTCCACTCATATGGAATCATGGTCAACTGACCACCCAAAAATTTTTTTTTTTGCTTAGGATACATGTAAAAGTTTTGGACTAGCCTTATTTTGAACACCCAATCCAAATATTATTGAACACCCAATCCAAATATTATTGAACACCCAATCCAAATATTATTGAACATCCACCCCAAATATAGCCTAGAAATTAATCCACTTGAAATTAAAAGCCCAAATTTCAGCCACTAACCCAATTTTAGCAATAACAAAAATAGAGAAAATATGAAAACTTGTCCAGGACAATTGTAATAGCTTATATACTTTGCTATTTTTTGGTCGCATTTTAGATGTTATGTATGACTTTTTGTTTATATATATAGTTGTGGTTTCTCGAGATGGTATAGTGTAATTTTTGAACACCCTTGGAAAAATTTCTGGAGCCGCCACTGTATATATCTTGAAAGAAATGGATTTCATCTTGAGTGTACGGTGGATCTTTTTAGAAAATAAATAAATGTTAACCCATAATATATTGATCGGTATCCGATCAACGTATGTATGGTTGAAATATTCAAAGAGCGGTAGTGTTCGTTCGTCATTTTAGTTTGGTTTTACTTTTATTTTTCAATCATTATCCTGTTTCTTTCCCTAGTCATTATCCTATTTTTTTCAATTTTTACTTTCTCATCTCTCTCCGATCATTACTTACTCTCCAATCATTACCCTATTTCTTTCTCCACCTACTGCCAAAACTAAACTAAACTGTCAACCAAACAAAGACAGTTCTTCTGGATCGAAGGATTATATAAGAAAAAAAACAAAGAAAGGTTTTATTAATTTTTAGCCAAATCGCTCATTTGAATTGAATATTTTGGTGAAAAATGTACAAAGATAAAATTTGTTGACTGGCTCTTCCCCTGATCAAATTTCAAAAAAAAAACAATAGTATAACAAGATTAGGCTCTCCAAAAATAGGAGAAAGAGGAGTGCTAGAGATAAAGAAAATTGGCAAAGAAAAAACCCTTAAAGTGTACATGAACGGCTCAAATGCACCATTACCACCATCCAAAAAGGAAGGAGAGAGAGAGAGAGAGAGAGAGAGTGGGATTAAAAAAAATGTGTATGTACTCCTTCTGTTCCATAATAACAGTCCCACTTTCTCTCTTATCTCTTTTCAAATTAAAAAACTAACTATTTTCGTGCATAATTTTTCAAATTTTTCGCACCGTATTAAGATCTCAATTAATACTTTAATTTGGTGCGAAAAAATTCAAAAAATTATACACGAAAATAGTTAATTTTTTAATTTAAAAAATAATATGACTTTTCATGATAGACGCTCAATATGAAACGAATGGAGCAAGTGTTTGTGATTGAATAATTATTGCCGCTCCTCAAAAATTTGGGGGAAGAGAGAGAGAGAGAGAGAGAGAGAGAGAGTTTGAGGATCCACGTCAGAAATGTACGGATGGAGGCCCAATTCACAGGTGGGTGCATGTTGACGTAAGGAATCTGAAAACTGGCAATAAATTTACCTTTTGCTTTCCAATCAGAGTTTTACAGTAATTTGTTTCTCTGGTATGGCCCAACTACGTACACACCATAGCACCTTTGCTTGCTTCAATGCCCCCACTTTTGTGCTTTGTCTAATCAGCAATGTGTTGTGCCCCGACCCGATGTTACACTTCACACACTTCACTTTCCTTGATAAAATGATACAGAAAAAGATATTATTTTTTCCCTTCGCAGACCAAAAAATTATCTGTTGTATTTGGATGAGTTTTTAAAATTTTTTGAAATTTTTTTATGAGAGTAATAATTGAAAGTAGGGGTACTAATTGAAAAGAGAAATGAAAATAATGATTGAAGATATGAGCAATGAGTGGAGAATAATATCTGAAAGTAGGGTTAATGAGTATTTTGAGTTAAATTTTTTTTTTTTCCAAAAAGGAACACGAACAAGGCAATCATTTTTATTTCTTTAATAAAAGCATTTTCACACTAGATAATCTCAAAGACCCTGTTCGTTTTGAGATTTTGGATTTATAGGAAATGAGTATAGAAATAAATAGAGTAATAATTGAAAATAAGAGTAATAATTAGAGAGAGATAGAGAGAAAAATGAGAGTAATAATTTGAGAGAAATAAGATAATGATTGGAATTCAAAATTTAAAACCCTTAAACGAGCGAGGTCTTTAAGTTGGGTGTCAATGGGATTAGGGAATCTTATAGTGGTATGGACATTTTTACATGTTGAAATTAGAAAAAAAAATAATCTAGAAAGAAAATAAATTAAGAATCTCGAGATTGGTAGCATCACAAGTTTATGTTATTCCACTAAGAGCTTTAGAAAAAGTCTGTTTTTGTCCTTATTTGAATTTTTTTCGTGTTTGTTCGTTTTGTGTCAATTTTTTTTGACTTTTTGATTCAAATAATAACAAAACGAAATAAGTGAAAAAAGTTGCGGGAATTTTTCCCTCCCCAACTGGTGTAATCATTGGGGTAAAGAGAAAAAATTAAACCTAAAAGGAGAGGGGGAGAGGCACGTCACCCTTCTCCGTTTGGAATTTGACGGAAACTAACGGTAAAGGCATAATTGAAAATTTTTGATAAATATTGGAGGTTAAATTGATATTAACTAAAGTTCGGTGGCCTAAGAGACATTGTAGTGTAAGTTCAGTTGTTTTTTTGAAAATTTTCCTATAAATATAAATAAATGTGGCTGTTACTTTTTGAAGGTAAGCCAATTATACAGAAAATATTGGTTCTTTTACTACAACGCTATGTGCGACAATTCTATTTTATAGGGTTTATAGCATCCACCCTAAACAAAAAATTACTTGTTTATGGAGTCCCACTTTAAATCCATCAGAAAATAGATCTTTAAGTTTGGGCTTGACATTAAAGAGGAAGTTACACCACGTCTTCTTCTTTTACCCCTTTACAAAAAAAGAAAGAAAAAAGAGGAAGTTACATGTTTACCTCATAGTGAAAATATACCCCTTCCTTCAAAGTCGATTTCCTTTTAATAGTGTTTACATTCATTGCATTCAAAGAGGATTGACAACTCCTATGAAAAAGACAAATTGATTTGCTATTCACCACCTCTCACAACATTAGGAACATGCAAATTGATTTACCTCCGACAAGAGTGCACGGCTTTGGCGGCAAACTGATTTCTAATTAATTACCGCAAAAATGATACTCACACAACAATTCAAACACAACAATTTACACAACCTCTCACATGTATGTGGGCTCTACACACACTACTATGTATGGGCCCCACATGTATGTGAGAGGTTGTGTAAGTTGTTGTGTCTGGATCGTTGTGTGAGTAGCATTATTATTGGAGCGCGCATCTTTAGCGGTAGTATTGTAGATTCTAGACCTTCTTTCTCCGTCTGAATTATTTGTGAAGTTTGCGTCTGATTTAATTCTCTAACTCACTCACACTCTTTTTGTTCACGTATCAAGGTAAACAGTAGGAAAATGTCATATGAAAGTGCAATTACACCGTTTAGTTTTTGTTAGATCAACTATTACACCAATTAGTTTTTGTTTTTTGGGTAAGCAATTACACCAATTAGTTCCGTATTGGCTTAAGATTGCTGGAGCTGTTGTTTCCTCTTGTGAGTTTTCTCTTCTTCAACTTGAAGCTGAATTGGATCCTTTTAATCTTTGTAATCTATTTTCAAAGATTAATAAATTTTTTGCCTTTCAAAAAAAATTACACCAATTAGTTGTTTTTATGCAATTCATTTTTCACTACAAGAAAACCTGTAATTGTTGACGAAAAATTTTCGTCATCAAAGGGTTAATTTTGTCACCAATTTTTTCGTTGCCCGAATTCAACGGCGAAGGTTGGTGGCAAAAGAGCTCGGCGACAAAAAAAATAAATTCGTCACCGATCATTCTTTTTGGTGACGAAAAAATTTGTCACCAAAAGTTAAACAATCGCCAAATGATTTTTCGCCAATCGATTAAACAATTAATCAATTGGCGATTATTCCTTAAAATTCGTCGCCAGAAAATAAATTTGCCGATTATTCAAGTTTGGCTCTCAACTCCATAGCAAAGTCGCCACTGTGGGCTACCAAGCCCGAGGCCTATCGGGGAGACCCCATGCTCGTTTTTGGGTTTATCGAAATAGAAGAGTCGCCACCTAGGTTTTTGTAAAATAGGTTGCCACCCAGAAAACCTAGAACTTGAAAATGATATTCAAGTTTGAAACTAAACCAGAGATTTTGGATTCGGAAGCCAAGTTACAAAAAGGGAAGGTTTTTATTCTGCACCCTTCTCGCCCGATCGGTCTGTACTAAATATTTATGGGATTTTGAAAAATGCTTATATTTTAACTTTTTAAACACATAGCAAGTTGAATGTGTGGTGTAGGCCTGTGTTAGGGTGTACAGTATGTACAAGAATGAAATGGAACAACAAGTTACATGTTATAAGTGAAATGAATGCAAACTGTCGAAATTCTGCAGAAGATGGGGGAAAACTCCTTTGCGTTGGGGTCATAGTGACCAGCACAAAACACTTTTTGGGTAACTCATTTGTGCTGGGGTCTTAGTACCCAGCGTAAAGTAGTCGTCCAGATCAGTTTTCGAAAATGTTTTCTTTTTTTCTAAAGAGTGGATTAATTAGTAAAATGCATGAATAATAACTTTTTGAGAATATTTTGAGGTATTTCTAGATGGAACAGTAAAAAGGCAGTATTAAAAAGTATTGAAAATGAATAATAAAGGCTAGAGATGGACGTAAAGCCCCTGGGCTCTACTGATATCGAAATAATTAGCAAGTCCAGGAGAAGAGTGCTCAGCGCTGGGGAGTAACTTCCCAACGCAAAGGACATGTGACTACATTTTTTTTTAGCATAAGCCCACGTTCGCGTTAACCTGTTTGTATCTCTGCTTTAGGATCTTGGTTTCCTCAGATGAACAAAAACCAGAAATGCAGTTAGTTTACTACCTTTTGAATGCTTGGACGAGACTTGGAGCTTCGGTTTGGATGATTTGAAGGTCGTTTGGAGTTGATGGATGACAAAAAAGATTTATTATAGTGGAGTGTTGAAGAAATAGAGATTTTTGGGATGGAAATGAGATTTTTCTCTTCAAATCTAAGACATTTCAGATTTTTCTTCAAGTATGTATGGAGAAAACCCAAAATATGTATATATTCTAGAGAGAGAAAGGAGTTTCAAGGATGAGGGGAGGTGTATTGTATATTCTATATTGGATTGTGGAGTAGAGTCCTTGAACATGGCTTTAGACACCTCTAGTTATAGGGAAAAACAGAGGGGGGACATCTGTGCAAGTTTAGAGTCGGCTAGATGCTTTGTAGGGTCATAATGAGATTCTTGCAGCAATCGGAGCTGTCAGTAATAGAAAATGAGTCCCAGTGCTGGGGAGTTAGTTTCCAACGAGAGTCTGTTAGACTCTTTTGTGCTAGACAGATGGTGCTTTGTGTTGTGCTAGGCAGTTGATGGGTTTAGATTCTGGTGTAGACACCCCAATCCGAGCCTTGAAAGTGTTTTAAATATCCCGATGATGAAACAAAGGAAACAAATACCTCCGAGAGCTTGGATGTGGGACTTTCCCAAAAGTAACCCAAAAGCCCAGAGCAAACCCAAGAGCCCAGGACTGGACCTCTAGTACCGCACGGCACACCTCTATACCGCACGGCATAACAGATTTTAATACGCCGCACGAGGTCATGAGGTCAACCGTACGGCATTTTGGATAAAGTTTTGACTGGCTCAGCTAGCTGTCGGCCGCGCCCACTTGAGCCACTGCTACAAGCTAGCTCAGCCAAAAAGACACTTCTGGCCCGCCCAGAAAATACCTCCACCATTTGAAATTCAAAATCTATGGCTTTTGCCTATAAATACAACCCTCCACTCAAGAGAAAAGGGGCCTGAACTCTCTTTCCCTCTCATCATGCTTTCATACCCACTCCTCACTCCAAAGCTTTGAGAAAGTGCTCCCAAAAACATTCTCAAGGCTCTTTCTTCCTCAAAATCCTCCATTTTTCTCCTCACCATTGAAGTGAGTCCTCTTGCTCACTTCACGACCTCCTCCTCTTGCTCACTTCAAGACCTCCTCCTCTCCAAAGATCTTCTTTACCAAACCATCTGCACTATCTCTCCTCGATCGCTTTCATCCGTGTTCATCCGAAGCCATCCATTCCCATCCAAGCTCAAATATCGGAAGGTATAAACTAGTTTCCTTGGGATAAGCCTTGTCCATATCCCTGAGGGAGTCTCTCCATGGTCAGGATCGACCCCCTTTGGGTCAGATCCTGACTTAAAAACCATTTTCAGAACAAAAGCAGATTTTGAAGAGAAGTTCAAGTGTCCGTAGTAAGGCAAATTCGTTGGTCCTTAAGTGCTCTTTTCAAAGATTTCTTCCCATCTTGGTATATTTTCATACAATCTTTTGCGACCATTAATCTACCTGGCGGATTTTCCCACTTTGGTTGCATCACGTATATGAACCGTTTAAAACCTTGACCCTCAACAAAACGAAATGGAAACTCATCAAGAATAATCATTTCAGCCAAGGCCTTTCTACTTGCCTCCACACTAAAGCTAGCGGCAGTAAGCTTTGGAACCATGCTAGTGCCTCCTCCATTCACGGGTTCAAACGCTAAGGTTTTTTGCCTCTTAGCAGGGTTATTCTTCAAATTGAACTGGCTAAACTCATACTGTCTACATAACAACTTAATATGTGTTTTCATTGATGATGTCCCACTAGCATTTGGATCACAAGTATATATTTGGCCACAATAGTTACAAATAGCCTTTCGCTTTTGTCCTGGAACCTTTTCCAATTTCTCAAAATGATCCCAGACTTCAAACTGATTAGCCCTACGTTTCGGACTCTATTCATCCACTGTGATGGGTTCATTATCAACATTATTAGATCCAATACCAGTAACACCAGAATCATCCATCTACAAAAAAAAAGCAGACACAAGTAAACAACAACAGATTACAGATCAAAAGCCACCCCTCATAGCAAAAACAACAACAGATCTATTCATAGGAGATGAGACAGCCGATGAAATCGTAAGGACTTGCAAGAGTTCATATTATTACAAAGAAAAAGAGCAAACAAGCACACAGAGAGAGAGAGAGAGAGAGAAACCTGTGTGTGAGTGGACGTAGTGGACGCACAGGACGGAGTGGGAGACAGCCGATTGGATCGCCTCACGGATCGCCGGTCGTTCCATGTCGTTGATAGGAGGTGAGAGACAGTCGGCCGTTCCTCGTCGTCGTTGATAAGAGAGAGAGAGAGAGAGATTCAAATCGTGGGAGTAGGGAGAGTGGGAGACCGAGTGAGGCGCCTGTGGTGTGTTTGAGAGACGAGTAGAAAAATTAGGGCTCAATGGTAAAGCCGTAAAGGGGTATATATATATATATATATATATATATCTGTGTGTATGTATTATATTATATTATATTATATTATATTATATATATAGCCGGTTCAGTTTCGACCGATTTTTAAAAGACGTAAACCGGAAACCGAACAGGAAAACCGGTTTGTAAAAATTGCAGAATCGGAACCGGATCGAGATTATTCGACTGGTTTTAAAAATTCGGTCCGGTCCGGTCTGATTTTTTCGGTTTAGGTCGATTTTCCAGTTTTGGCTAACACCCCTAAGACGAGCCCTCGGAGGGCTAAAATTGCGTGACGGACCTTCAGGAGGTCAATTCAGACGAGACGAGCCCTCGGAGGGCGAAAGCAGCGAGACAAACCTTCAGGAGATAATTCTAGACGAGACGAGCCCTCGGAGGGCAAAAATAGCGTGATGGGCCTTCAGGAGGTAATTCGTGACGAGATGAGCCCTAAGAGAGCGAAGATAGCGTGATGGGCCTTCAGGAGGTCAATTGAGACGAGACGAGCCCTCGGAGGGCGAAAATAGCGTGACGGGCCTTCAGGAGGTCAAATGTGATGAGACGAGCCCTCGGAGGGCAAAAATACCGTGACGGGCCTTCACGAGATCAATTGAGACGAGACGAGTCCATGGAGAGCGAAAATAGCATGACGGGCCTTCACGAGTTCAATTGAGACGAGACCATCCCTCGGAGGGCAAAAATAGCGTGACGGGCCTTCAGGAGGTCAATTGAGATGAGACAAGCCCTCGAAGGGCGAAAATAGCATGATGGGCCTTCACGAGGTCAATTGAGACGAGACGAGCCCTTGGAGGGCGAAAATAACCTGACGAGCCTTCAGGAGGTCAATTGAGACGAGACGAGACGAGCCCTCGGAGGGCGAAAGCAGCGAGAATAACCTTCGGGAGATAATTCGAGACGAGACAAGCCCTCGGAGGGCGAAAATAGCGTGAAGGGCCCTCAGGAGGTAATTCGAGACGAGACGAGCCCTCGAAGGGCGAAAATAGCATGACAAGCCTTTGGGAGGTCAATTGAGACGAGACAAGCCCTCGGAGGGCGAAAATAGCGTGACGGGCCTTCGGGAGGTAATTCGAGAGGAGACAAGCCCTCGGAGGGCGAAAATAGCGTGACGGGCCTTAAGGAGGTGAATTGAGGCAAGACTAGACGAGCCCTTGGAGGGCGAAACTAGCGAGACGTGCCTTCAAGAGGTAATTCGAAAAGAGACGAGCCCTCGAAAGGCGAAAATAGTGTGACGGGCCATCAAGAGGTCAATTGAGATGAGACAAGACGAGCCCTCGGAGGGCAAAAATAGCGTGACGGGCCTTCAGGAGGTCAATTGAGCAGACGAGCCTTCAGGAGGTCAATTAAGACGAGACGAGCCCTCGGAGGGCAAAAATAGCATGACGGGCCTTGAGGAGGTAATTCGAGACGAGACGAGCCCTCGGAGGGCAAAAATAGGATGACAGGCCTTTAGGAGGTCAATTGAGATGATACAAGCCCTCAGAGGGCGAAAATAGTGTGACGGGCCTTTGGAGGTAATTCAAGACGAGACAAGCGCTCAGAAGGCGAAAATAGCGAGACGGGCCTTAAGGAGGTGAATTGAGACGAGACTAAACAAGCCCTCGGAGGGTGAAACCAGCGGGACGTGCCTTCAGGAGCTAATTCGAAAAGAGACGAGCCCTCGAAGGGCGAAAATAGCGTGACGGGCCTTCAAGAGGTCAATTGAGACGAGATGAGCCCTCGGAGGGCAAAAATAGCGTGACGGGCCTTCAGGAGGTCAATTGAGCCGAGACGAGCCTTCAGGAGGTTAATTGAGACGAGACGAGCCCTCAGAGGGCGAAAATAGTGTGACGGGCTTCAAGAGGTCAATTGAGACCAGACGAGACGAGCCCTCAAAGGGCGAAAGCAGCGAGACGTTTCGAATCTGGCGAGTTTTCAAGAGACGAAGAACTCTTACGAGTCCCAGGACGACATCCTAAATGGACTTTTCTGCAGGATGGCTGGAATATTTGGTTCCCAAGAGGATTTTGGTGGCTGGTTTGAACAATTTCTGAGAAAAACTAATTAATCCATGCAAAACCAAACGCCGCACGGCTTAGCACTGCAGCGCATGGCATTTCGCTTTCCCATGTAACTCTTCAATTTTCGAGGACAGTCGATTGGTTGAAGGGTGCCCATTAATACAGGCGTGCCCTTTCGACTGCTTCAATATCTTTAAAAGGGTGGTGGTGCCTCATTCTATGAACCACCTCCAAAATCTCTCAAGTCTCTTCACTTTCTTTTTTCCAAAAACTCACAAGTTTCAAGAGCGAGAATGGCTAACAGCGACTTGGTCCCGCGGGTGATCTCCCTCGAGGCCGAAAATGGCCTTCTATCGAGAGGAGATCGAAGAACTCAACCGAATAATCGTGAGGTTTATCTCAACAATTTACACCCTCCATCTTGTAGTGTCGAACCTTCAGGACGTCGCTTTTGACCAATTGGATGACAAGAATGACCCCGAGTTCACGCCGGAGCTCGAGTTGGATGATACCACTGAGGAAGAGGAGGAAGAAGAAGAAGAAAAAGAAGGGTAGTAGGAAAATTTTGTTTTTTTTGTTTGTTTCTCTCTCTTTTTCTTTTTTTCTTTATTTTTTGAATTGTAATGAAAGTTCCGGGGGTTTCCCCGGTGTATGAATGAAAGTCCTTTCTTCTTTATTTCTGTCTGTTTTCTCTATGTCTGAATGGTTCCTGAGCAAAACAATCGTCACACACTCAAATGACAAGACTGTTCTCAGAATCTAATCCGTCGAAATGACCCAGAACGCCGTGCATAGCTTAGAGAGGTACGCACGACATTTCAAAACAAAACATCCGTATGTTTGATCATTATGCCGCGCGGCACTATAGGTTTTGAACCTGGTTCAGTTTTAATTCCAGACAAACCGGCTCGAGAGAGGGATATATATATGGGCGGGGCGTACACAGTACGCCCCATCGTTCGAAACAACTCTCTCACGCCCTCTCTCTCTGCTCCCGTTTCTCTCTCTCCCTCTCGGTATTCTCGGTACTCTCTCTCGACTGTGTCTCTCTCTCTCTCTCAACTCTCTCTCAGCTCTCTCTCTCTCTCTCTCTCTCTCTCTGTGTCACATTGAATCATGGATGATATTGGCGCGCCCGGTGGTGATCAACCACTAAGAGTCGAGGTTACACCGTCCTTGGTCCCTCCGGAGAGCGAGGCGACGATTGGGGATGTTCCGGAGACCCCGAGGGTTTCGGTTCCGGCGGCTATGGCGGAAGAGGCCACGGCCTTGGCTGCCGTGGTGGCTGGCAGCAGCGGTGGCGTGGTGTTGGCCGGTTATGCTCAAGGTACGGAGGGTGATAAGCACCCGATATTGCAATATAGGGTGTGCTAGGTCTTTAGTTTAGTCTAATTTTATTGCTAATTTTGTTATCTTTAACTGTTTTTGCTCGTAGAGTTTGCTAGTTCTGTTTTGTAGGAAAATCATCCAAATAAAGGAGTTATAAAGCCCAAACTTGGCAAGATTATTCAAAGCGCAAAGATGATCAAGAACGGAACAATCAAGTCCAAAGCCTAGGCAGGAATGGCCTGATGGTGACCCGACGGCTCGCATGGGCAAGGCAAAGCAGAGCAAGACCAAACGGCTGGAGTTATTGGGCTCGGTGTCGATGGGATAAAGGAAGTTACATCGATACCGAGGGGCTTATCCAGGAAGGCAGCTAATGTGCTCAGCATCGATGGAAAGAAATACATTACATCGATGCCGAAGCCCTTATCACAACAGCGTAAGCCCGTTGCCATCGATGCCGAGAGCCTTAGGAGCGGATTTGTGAAGCATCTAGTGGAATATTCCGTGCGCGATTGAGGCCGATATAAAATGGGCGATGTCATTTGTTACAAAAAAAAAAAAAAGGAGAATAGATTGAATTGTACAACTTTTAGATCTAAGATGAGATTTCCTTGCATTTTTGAATTGTTCTTGAGTGTTCTTCATCTCCAGCCTTCTAATATTTTAATTTTTGCTTTTACTAATTAGTTTTGGTTATTATTGTCTTCATTAAAGTTGTAGCTAATCTTCCGATCTATCATAATCTCTAGTTTTTTTCAAGTCTTGTTATTTCATAATGTTAGCTAGATTTTTACTTACTTGTATCTCTCTAGATATGTGTGAGTAGTTTTCCAAGGTTAGGTCATGGGGTGATTAGCACCTCATGGCTCGAGTAAAAATTGCGTTTTTCACCAATAAAATTTTAATCTTTGGTTCGAAAATTGATGTGGGGTTCGGGTTTATTTATCAAATTGCTAAGGTGTTAACCTTCTTGATCATGTGTAGGTAAGAGCATCGCCTACTTACCACACATGATGCTAGGAGATCTGTCGCACGAGGTGTTTGATAAATAAATTCTAGAGCTAGCTTGGTAATCAAACCATTTTATTTTCCGGTTTAGGAACCTTAATTGAGTATATCTTCAAACCGCGTAATTGGGTGAAAAATGTACTTTAACTTGAGTTGTGGGTGTTAGTTATTTCTAGACCTAACCTGCTTTTTATCCTAGTTTAATCCCCTTATTATTTAGCCTTTTTAATTTTCACCACTTAAAGTAAAACAAAGTTGGCTGTCTAAAAGCCGAAAGCCTTGCTTACTTTTACAAATCCAGCAAAGCCATATAATTGTTCCCGTGGGTACGATCCCGGTCTTCCGGATTATTATGCTTTAACTGACGTATTAAGCCCTACGCTTGGGGTATTATTCCATTATATTGGACGAACGAAGCAGAGAGTTCGGTTGCATTGGAGTTAGGAGGTGAGGACGTGGCCTTGGGCCAATCGGGGGTGGTTGGTAGTTCGGAGGAGAGGGTTATAGAGGAGGAGACGGAGGCTTCTCCTGCGAGGGAGCCTCGGGCTGACTTGGGGAAGGCCCCCGTTGTCGAGGAGGAGCCGGTGGAGGAGCGGGAGACTCCGGCCATGTTCGTGGGTAGTGGCGTAGGTGTAGGGTCGTCACGACCCATAGGCATGGGGGACTACTTGGAGGGTGCGTCCCTCGAGGACTTGGTGAAGACCTTACGGGGGGTACCTGGGTTGGCCGAGGCTTTGCTTGAGTCCCGGGAGAGGGAGCTCCGGGCTGAGCTCCAGACTAGAACGGCAGAGGGGCCACAGGTCGAAGAGGAGGAGGTTTTGGCCCCACGAAGGACCGTGGTGGACGAGGCGACGGCGGTCTTTGGGCAAGAGGGGCCTTTTGACGAGGAGTCTTACGTGCCTCTTCGGCACACGGTGGTGCCCTCTCTTCTAGACGCTTACAGGCCGGAGAGGGCCGTCTACGACGAGTCCCTAGCCTTGAGGGACCCGCACCAGCACCTGTCTTTGCGCCGAGCCGAGGTATGCTTTGATATTCGTATTGCAACACAATGTACTATGTTTCTCAATTCAATGCCTATGATTATCATGCCATGCTTACTGAATCACATCTCTTTTTGTAACCGAAAATAAGGATCTCATGCTACAGAGGCGTAGGCGATGTGCCACAGTTTTAGGAGAGGCTTCCAGAGGCCTCTAGGGAGATGGTGAGGGAGGCAGGCTTTGGAGAGTTCCTCGGTGTGTTGACGAGGGCGAGCAACGATCGCCAGGTGGTGAGGGCACCTGCCAAGAGGTGGTGGGACACGACAAACTCGTTCCACTTGTCTTTCGGTAAGATGTCGCTGACGCCCTTGGACTTTGCAGCGATCACCGGGCTGAGGGTCGGAGGTGACCCTATGCCATGGCAGGAAGGGACCTAGAGCTCCAGAGGCGCCTCCTGGGGTACGGGCTGAGAGCAGAGAAGGGGGATGCTCCGTATGCCCAACTTTTGGACTTTTAGACAGAGCCTCCGGTGGGTAGAGTCCAAGAGGAGCAGATGGCGAGGTGCTTTCGGCTGTACATGCTTGGTGCGTCCCTATTTCCCAACAGGCGTAACCGAGTACACCTTTCTTTCCTGCTTGCGTAGGGGGTTATCGGGGAGATAGCCCGCTTTGACTGGGGCGGCGCAGCTTTGGGGGCGTGGTACGCCTTCATAAGGTCTCTTTCCCAAGGCGCGGGGAAGAGCCTCAGCGGCTACTGGTGAGTCTGGGAGGTATGCTTTGAAACCTTGCTTTCAATACTTAGTTAGCCTTCCATTCGTGCATTTGTTACTTTTTTGCGCTAACTCCTGATGCTTTGAACTCTGCAGCTTTGGACGTACGAGGTACTGGATATGTACCCTCCCACGACGTCGTGGCCTAACGACATGGTGCTCCCTGAAGCCCTCCGTTGGTCAAAGGAGTACCGAGGGGTGAAGAAAGGGAAAAGCGATCTGAACTCCTACCGGCTGTACTTGGACGAGTTGGGTCCTGACTAGGTATTCATGCTTCCTTGGTTTCTCGGTCCTTGCTACCTACATACTGAATCGGGTTTCTGTCGCGCTTGTCTAATTTGCAGGTGCACTGGCGCATCTGGGATCGCTTTGAGGTCTCATTTGTGGCCCTTAGCCGGGCTGTGACGAGAAGGAGGGTGCTTCTGGAGTCCCCTTATGGCTGGCAGTGGTACCTGGGTGACCGGGTGTCACACCAGTCACTGAGGCTGGACACCTTCTTAGTACTTGGGCCGCTCCCTCCTCTAGTGCTGAAGACGAGCGAGTATACTTTGGGGGAGGTTGAGCGGTTCACACAACCGGACCCTCAGCTAGAGCCATTGTTTCAGGTTGGCGCCGACTATGCAGAGTACCAGGCTCGGTACCTGATGCAGAGCTTTGGGATCCATGTCGCTTGGGAGACGCAGCGACGGGCGCGGCGGCAGAGGTGGTAGGAGAGGAGGTAGAGGCAGAGGCGTGAGGCCCTCGGGGTGGTGGGACAGGTCAGGGTGGAGTCGGGCTTCCCGGGCTCTCATGGACGGTGGACGTGGTGACCGCTCAGGTAGTCCCTAGCCTGGTAGAGGTCCCACGCCCTGCGGTCGAGCCTCCGAAGTTCCTTGCTCAGGTATAACATGTTTTAGCCATCTTCGTATTTTCTCTTTCAGCACATCTTATGCTAATCATCCCTTGTGTTGGGCAGGTGACTCCGGAGTACGCGAGGGAGATAGCGGCGGCCATGATGGGCCTGGAGTAGCTAGTGCGGCAATATGCCATGGGCCACTCCCCACCGGTACTAGCTCGCACAACATTTAAGTGAGTGAAAAGCCCATTTCAATGATGAAGAGAAAAATGGGGGATTTTGAGAAAGAAAGAGCCTAGAGAATATTTTTAGAATAACTTTCTCAAGACTTAGGAGTGAGGAGTGGTGTGAAAGCATGATAAGAGAGAAAGAGAGTTCAAGGCCCTTTCTTTTGAGTGGAGGGTTGTATTTATAGGCAAGAGCCAAGGATTTTAAATTCAAATAGGGGAGGTATTTTCTGGGCCGGCCAGAAGTGCTTTTCGGCTAAGCAAACTTGTAGCTGTGGCTCAAGTGGGCGTGGCCGACAACTAGCTGAGCCAGTCAAAACTTTATCCAAAACGCCGTGCGGTTGACCTCATGACCTCATGCGGCATAATGAGATTCGTTATGCCATGCGGTGTAGAGGTGTGCCACGCGGTACTAAAGGTCCAGTTCCGAGCCGTTGGATTTGTTTTGGGCTTTTGGTTCAAGGGAATCTCTCATCCAAGCTCTTGAAGGTATCGTTTCCTTTGTTTCATTATCGGGACATTTAGAGAACCTCCGAGGTCCGGATTGGGGTGTCTACAAGGGTCACTCACATCAATCAATGGTAATTGAGTTTCGTTAAGAGGGACTACTTTGGACATCCCAATCCGGGCCTCTAAGGGTATTCAAACTCCCTGATGATGAAATAAAGGAAATAATACCTTCAAGAGCTTGAATTAGGATTCCCACAGCCTAAAAGCCCAATAAAACCAAAGATGCCTAAAAGCCCAGAAAAGCCCAAATGCCCAGGATTGAATCTCGAACACCGCACAAGATACCTCTACATTGCACAGGACAATGAAATTCATTACACCACATGCAGTCATGAAGTAACCTACACGGCGTTTTGGGAAAAGTTTTGATTGGCTCAGAAAGCTGTCGGCCACGCTCGCTTGAGCCATAGCTCAAAGTCGGCTTGGCAAGGAATAAAAGCCAGCCTGGAAGTCACCTCCCCCATTTGTATTGATAATCCTTGGCCTTTGCCTATAAATACACCCCTCCTCTCAAGAGAAAGGGGCTCCACTACAACATTCTTATACACTTACTCCATCCTCAACACACATCCCTTTTGATTCTTGAAATTCCCCTTCTCCACCCATGTTTTCCTCAAAGCCTTGAGAAAGTTATCACTAGCATTCTCTAGGCATTCCCCCTTCTACCAAACATTCTCTTCTTTTTCTTTTCAAAGCTTAGTATTCTACTAGTTTTGAAACTTCAATATTCCAAAACTCTAAGCTCTCATGATATCCACCCCCATCTACACTCATCCATCCTTGTTCAATCTTTTAACCAAAGGTAAAAATAAGTTTCCTCGAGCCAAGTTCAGCTTTGGCCCTGAGAGGACTTTCTGTAGTCAGGCTTGACCCTTTGTTAAGTTTTGATTCGAAAAAAAAAAAACTATTTTTAGAAACTAAAACAACCACTGTGTCAGACCCACTACACCGTGCGGTGTTCACATACATCGCACGATGTAGTATGCAACCTCGCACGGTATTTTGAAGCCTCTGGTTTATTAGTTCTGACTGTCTTGAACATGCTTTCTCGTTGTTAGATCTGTTATTATTGCTCAGATGCTACTGTAGGTATACTTCAAAATGAGGTTATACCCAAAAGTCTTGTTTTTTCTTCTAAAAGTAACTTCTTTGATCATCCAAATGGATTAAGTACATCAAAAAGGTTTTTAAAAAATAAGAAAGCTGTTTAGAGTTAATGGCTTGGAGGGTATGACGTTATTCTGAAATATGCTTGGAGTTGTATCAAACAATGCTCTAAATAACGACGTGTGGGGTAACCAATGTGCCGTGCAAAGTTCTGAGTAATAATAATGCCTTGACAAGGAGTCTGTACAACGCACGGTATACCTTGAGGCTGGGCGTGGTATAGAGGTGTATCGCACAGTGTTTTGCGTGATCGAGATAGTTTGCTATTATTCTATTGTTCCATTTCTGCGCATCATCCTTTTTATCATCCACTGTACAGAAAGCACCACGAGCACATCAATGTGAAATATTAGTCCCTTGTCCCTCCCCCTTTTATTTTTTATTAAGAGTTTGATTTTTCAAATTGTATTGAAAGTTTTCCCCTTTTGAAAATGCCAAGTAGAGACTGGTTCTTACCGGGCGATTGGGGTGCTTTTTGAAAATGCCAAGTAGCCCCTTTTTCGCTCAAACAAAACTCTCGGTTTCTCGGATTGTCTATCTCAAAAATTCGGGTGGCGACTCTCGAGTGCACCGATCAGGGAGCCCACAATTGTCAGAACACACTAACGAGGTTTGTGCTGTGCAGAAAGTAAAAGAAAACAAAGTTAAAATTTTTTAAGTGATTTTTAATCCCATAAAAAAAATGACTTTCAAGCTTGGCTCTCTTAATTATTCAACATTTTTTAAATTTTTTTAGAGAAAAAAATGTACAAGTAAAGTATTGAATAAAAGTCCCTAGCAGAGTCGCCACTGTGGGCTGCCCGACCGGCGCGCTAGAGAGTCACCACCCGAATTTTTGAGATGGATAATTCGAGAAACCGAGAGCTTGTTTTGGAAAAATGATGAAAATCTTGGGTTTTGGAGCCTGGTTACGAGAGGGAAATGTTTTGTTGAAAAAGCACCCCTCTCGCCCAATACAAACCGGTATCATTTGGAAAATTTAACTTCGGAGAAACAAGTGCGAGAAAGAGACACAAGATTAGACATAACACATTGGCATGCTTGTGTGTACACTACACAATATGAAATGAGTGATCATGTAAAACATGGAGCTATAAAATATAACAGGAATCTAATGCTTTGTTTGGATTGGAATTTGAAAAAAAATTTGAAAAATAGTAGGGGTAATGAGTGGTGAGAGACAGAAAGAAAAATGATGAAAGTAGTGGGAATCTAAGGAGAATTTTTTGAAAAATTCTTTTTAAGTTCCAAATAGAACTAAGGCATAATGCACCGTGCGGTGAATTAATGTGCCGTGCGGAATTATGTTCCCCACACATCTCAGAACAACCTCCTTTCATGTGATAAAATCAACCCTTGACTTGGAAAATTAGTTTTGGTTGGTTCAGGACATTGAAAACAGTTTAGTTAGTCCTTTCGGATTCACTTTATCACATGATATGTGTTAGAAATCATCTTTAAGGTATTTAAATGAGCTTGACAGAAAACAACGACGATTTCTAAAATAAAATTGTCATGAAAAATGTTTGGAAATGCCTCTGATCTATTAGACATTAATCAACCCAAAGACCAAAGGTTAACATGCCGCATGTTACAATAAAATATCGCACGGTATATTATACCCAGTTGCTAGTTTTTGGTACTTTTGAATTGTATCAAACCATATTAAAAACTGTTTCAAAACGCTTAGGGATCTTATCAATGTTCAGAAACAATTTTCAATATGAAAAACTCTCCTAGGATAATATCCGCATGGAAAAGTAATAAACAGACTAAACAGAATAACATAAGAAGTAGTATGTACGAGAAATAAAATAATGCACAATGTAATACACTACGCCGTGCGGTGTTCTAAAACACCGCACGATGTACCGTATCCAGTGCAGAAATTGGTTTTTTGTGCTTTTTGAACATAAAACTTGTTCGAGGCCAAAACCCAGTATAGAAAGACTAGGAAGGGCCTCGGTGAGCTCCCCTCAAGGCCAAAACGTGGTTTAGCCCAAGGAATTGGATTTATACCTTCTTGATCGAGGCTTGGATGTGCTTGAATATGGAGGAGTGGAGATTGATTTGGACTGAGTTTTAAGAGACTTGTGAGCAAATGAGTGTAGAGAGAGAAAGAGAGAAGAGGGATCCCCAGAGAATTTCAGAATGACTTTTGTCGGGATTCAAGGGGTATCATTCATCTAAAGGTGGGGTATATTTATAGGCAAAAATATGCTTGAAGTGCACCTAAAGGCAAAAACTGGACATGGGAAAAGGTCGCACAGTGGAGTGAGTTTTGGAATGCCGCACGGCGTTTCTGAAATGCCACGCGGCGTTTTGAAATGCCGCGCGGTATTGTGTGACAGCACAGCACACCAAACTTTACGAGGGTGCCCCAAACAATCCAAAACTCGGATTTGAGCGCGGTTCAAAGCGTTGGAAAGCTTGTCGAGTCCTCTTTCTAACCCAATTGGTTTTACTCAAAAATGTTTTATACATTGAAATGTGTGACCATTTTACCATCAGTGAATCATGGAAAAAGTTATTTTTAACCAAGCAAATGCGTCTTTTTCTTTGCAATTGAACCGCAAATGCATCTTTTTCTTTGCAATTGAACCGGGGGGGCACTATACATGTTTAGAAAAGGGGTTTTCTTGAGGTTTAGAGAAGGAGTAACAAAAGAGCAACATTCCAAGCCTTGAAGATATATTTTTCCTTACATTGGGGAACTTAAAGATTATTCGGAGGCCTAGATTGGGATGTCTACAGTAAGACATGATTTGTGGTCGGTTTTATCTTCTTCTTTTATTATGCCATCAAATCATGGTTATTGGCTTGTTTTTCTAGTCTAAACATTATCATAATTAGATTGAAAAAGATAATATTATCTTAGGCGGCAGTGAAGGTTCAAACCTCTTTCTTTTTTCTTTTTTGTACAAGCAAATAAAGCCTGACCCAGAGATTTGTTTCACCATTTAGTGGGCACATATACTAATAATAATACTACCTAAACAATTGAGACTAGCTTAGTTCACTAGACTTCGACATTTCACTTGGTGGTTATGGGATTAAGGGGCCATGTTGTGCCCTGTGCCCTCCAAATGACAACAGGGTGCTATACCGGTCTTGCGAGGCCCTCTCTGGTCTTGTTTCGATGATCGGAAACATTTATTTCATAGAGCTCGTTGAGTAGAACAGCCATTTAAAAAATCAGCTCGATTGAATTTGTGAGGCTATTCTTGGATACAAACATATGTATAAAATTGTGAAAATCGTGATGTATTGTTTGAAGTATCTCATTTCCCAACATGATGGATAATGTTTGGCCAATTTTTTTTTTTTCCTTTTTTCTTTATGACAAGACAAATTCAATACTATTCTAACATCCTAAGAGCATCAATAATGTAATAATTAAAATTAAAAAATTGCTAAAGTTAACAATGTGTGTTTAAAAAAGTCCTCACATTGTAATAATCAAAATTAGCAACCTCTTAAATAATAATCAAATTTGGGCATTTGAATAATCAAAAGTAACAATGTGGGACTTCACATTGCTAACTTTTTACATTGCTAACTTTAACAATCCTCTAAATAAATAATCAAAAGCTGACGTGGCAAGTTTTGATTATTCACTTTTGATTATTACATTGCCGATACTCGGAGAGGGAATGAGGTTTGAGGAACTCAAATCACCACCTAAAGAACTGAGTAAAGGGTAGCTAATTAATCGTCTACCACTCAAGTTCTTTGGGCAAGTTGTGTGTTATCTGGATTTTAGCATTTTTAAACCAGAGCTTCTCTTCTTAAGATAAAACCTTAGCCGCCTTTATCTCTTGCTTTCCCTCCCTCCCCCTAGGGATTTTACTATTCCAATACGGCAAGGGAAGGGAGGGCTTTACCTTTGATCGATGAGCGTTTTCCTTCCTCGCAAGTTTCTTGCTTTCAATAACGTACCCATCTTGTCTAGTAAGAGTATTTTCTCTATCGATCTTAGATTTGAAAGTTTCTTATTATTTTTTTCCTTTTCTCTCAGCTTCTTCTTCATCATTGAGGTCCTTTTTAACTTTAGATAAAAGCGGTGGTGATGGTCTTTGGCAGCGATGACGGTTTGATGACAAATCAGATTGGTTAGATTTGCTTCCGATCTATTCATTTCACTACAAGAAAAATTCAATTGGGTGACGAATGAAAATCATTACAAATTGCATGTTCTTCGTCACAAATAATATAGGTGACGAAAAAAAATTTGTCGACTAAAGATTGTCGAGGATTCTTATCTGGTGACGAAATATTTTGTCACCAAAAAGATGCTTTTCATATGGTTAAAGAAATCCTTCTTTCTTACTCCAGCTGGGTATCGAACCCGAGTCCCTCAAGTTTTTCGCGCAAGCTCCGACCAACTGCGCTACACACACTTTTCAATAAATATTTGAAATATCAAATATATAACACATATGTTTAACATGAAAATATATTTCGAATGTAATTTTGAACCTTTAAACATTAAAATTAGCAATTTTGATAAACATGAAAGTTGTAGGCAATTGAGTTATTATTCAAACCTAATTTGAATTATCTCAATCGGAGATTTTAGTAAAGAGTTATGTCCGAAATACATTTAGTGACAAAGCGCAATTCAGAAATTCCATCACGAAAGGTACCCGTTTGACGACGAAATATATTTTTCGTCGCTGAAAGAGTTAAAATGGTGACGAAATTATTTTTCGTCACCAAAGTTAAGCATTTGGTGACGAAAAAAATATTTCGTTACTAAATTGCTCTCATTTGGCGATGAAATATATTTTTTGTCACCAAATGATTATCTTTGGTGACGAAAAATAATTTCGTCACCTTTTTTAAGCTTTCGGAGACGAAAAATGTATTTTGTCGCCAAATGAGTACCTTTGGTGACGAAAATATTTTTTTCATCGCTAAACAGGTATAATTGGTGACGAAATTATTTCGTCACAATAGTTGTCAAACAACAACGAATTTATTTTTTCGTCTCCAAATATACTCATTTAGTGACGAAATTAAATTTCGTCACCAATTTTCATTTTTCTTGTAGTGTTTGGGGAGGGTGTCATCGCTTCAAGTTCTGCGTGCTGAGGCCATGGTGTGCAGGAATGCCTTACAAGGGGACTCAACCGTTGATTCAGATTTAGGGTAGCAAAAGATGTTTTCCTACAAATTTCCGTTTGACCGAAAGAAAAAAAAATGATAGTTTTCCTACTAAAGTAAAAGTTGTTATTGAATTATATCAAAGATTTTTGCCGAGAAGTTGATCAATTTAAGATTTGTGATTTTCTTTTTATTCGTAGATTGGCACATATAGTTTCATATTTTCTTGTCAAAATGGTAGAAACTTTCATTGATAGAAAGAGCTCAATACATTAAAAAAAGGACAAATTTTCGTAGTAGTCTCTGTAGTTTTACGGTTGTCTCACTTTCGTCCCTCTAGTTTCAAAGTGCTCGAATTTCGTCCCTGTAGTTTGTTTTACGTTCCAAATTGGTAAAATCGTTAACACCGTTAACGAAACTAACGGAAAAAAAAAAGTGTTCCAATTTTCAATCCGTTTGAACCGGTGCGAAGATCTTATTTTTTTGATCATTTTATCCTTAATGGTCGTAATGAATTTTTGACTCTAAAGCCTTTCAATGAGCACCCTAAGAGAGCCTTGAAACTAAATAAAGAGTCTTCGGGTGCTCGTTGAAAGGCCTTAGAGCCAAAAATTCATTACGACCATTTAGGATAAAATGATCAAAAAAATAAGATCTTCGCACCGGTTTAAACGGATTGAAAATTGGAACACTTTTTTTTCCGTTAGTTTCGTTAACGGTGTTAACGATTTTACCAATTTGGAACGTAAAACAAACTACAGGGACGAAATTTGAACAGTTTGAAACTAGAGGGACGAAAGTGAGACAACCAGAAAACTATAGGGACTACTTTGAAAATTTGCCCTTAAAAAAATGGTTATCCTTCTCAAGAGAATACAATAACCAAACAAAGGTCTCGATTCTCAAGTTCTAACTCTAGAACCTTACAAACCAAAAGCCAAACGTCGGCCAGCTACACCACAAACCATGACGACGGCGAGCACCACCATCCACCAGATCTGGGGAACCCAGACCTAGACAACAGAACCCCGAGGGAACACCCGGCCCAAACCACATCAGGAAAGAAAACAAACCCCTCTTCCCCCTGATGTGCCCCTCCGAAAATTCTATCACTCGTTGCCTTAGAATTGATCTCGACTAGTGAAGATGAGGTGGAACCTGAGCTCAGATCATTGCCTCAACTCTTTCGATCTTTAGATCTACGGTCTTCAAACCAACTTCACTTGCATGGCGGTGAAGAGGGAGATGGGAAGCTGGTGAGAGGTGGAGGTCAACTAAGAGAGGAAATGCGGAGGAGTGGCAGAGACCGAGGAAGGAGGTAGAAAAATGCCGATCTTGCAGCGAGGAAGGAGGAAGGAGAAAGAAGAAAAGAAAGAGGAAGAAAATCATCCGAACAACTTTGAATTTTGCGAGTTCTGGTATTCGTGCTTGGAAAGCTAGACCTCTTGATTGGATTGGATCCCCTGAAGAACAATAATCCTCCTCTTTGATGCACTGTCATGCTCTTTTTTATCCATAAAAGTTTCTTGCCATGGTGACAAAAAAATCAGGTTTTTATTTATTGTGCCTAGAAAAAGAAAAATTATCAACTGAGGTAGTTACCTCTCAGTTGAACTTATCGATTGAAAAAAATAATAATAACAAAAATTACGTCAGGGTATGTTAAACTCCAAATTAATGCACACAAATTGTTTTCGGATCCGAAGAAGAGTAAAACTTTTTGTGCTCGACTAAAACTTTAAGATAAAGGAAGCATAACTATTTTCTATTTGGATCAATATCGGCAAAAGCATTAAGGCTCCGTTTGCTCCGTTTGTTTGGACATAAAATATTTTCCGGTAAAAATATTTTACCTATTTTTCGATTTTTGGTTGTGTAAAAAATAAAGAAAACATTTTACATGTAAAACATTTTTCATCAATTGGATGAAAATGACTTACCCTTAAATCATCCGTAAATTATTTTCTGAAATGAACTCGTTGCCTTCTACTGCAATTCTCACTGCTTAGTTTTCTCGATCTTCAATTCTGACCCACGTTCAATTCCAATAATCTCATATCTCTCCGCCGTTTAAACTCCCCATCTCTCTTTCTACACTATTTTGTTGATTTCTGAAAATATTTTCAAGTGCCAACCAAACACCGAAAAATAAAAATTTGAAGTTTGTTTTTTGAAAAAATATTTTGCACTGTAAAACATTTTACATCGAAACAAACGGAGCCTAAAGTGATGAAATTTTTTATTCTATGAATGATGATAACTAAAAACCTTCTACAAGTGATTGTTGCCGCCGTATGACAAATAATTTCTCGAAGATATATAAAAAAGAACAAAAATAGTGGTTATTAAATGTGAGAAAGAAAATAAATTGAATAATTTGTATGTTTCGTAACACCCTGGCCCGCGGAAAGAACGTAAATACCTAAAAAGTACCCAGAATTAAAAGAATGTACATCAAGTTTTACCCATATTGTATATTATTGTACCTTGCTCCTATAAGTGGATAAGTATTTAATGCCTTTTATTTTCTTCCTAGTATAAGATTTTGTCTTTCTTCTTTTGTATAGCAATAATAGGTAATTAATTCTTAAATGGAAAATTCTAAAATCGGACTAGCAATAACAAATGTGTGAATATATATTAAAATGTGTAAAAGAATACACAGAAGAACATGTTTTCTGTGTCTTCTTTGTGCTTATTGTCACTAGGCTGACAATAGAAAGACTGTTTATAAATTTATCAAAAAGTCTAGAGCATAACAATTCAAATACAATACCAAACACAACTCCTCTCATACGCACTGTATGGACCCCACATATATGTGAGGAGTTATGTGTTTGGTGTGATATTTGAATTGTTGTTACTTCACCAAAATTTCCAAGCCCTGCCAAATCATCCCATAGCACTAAACTTCGATGCACCCGTAAGTAACTGAAGCATTCCTCCAACCAATAGTATTGTGTGTATAAATAGAAGTATCCCGCAACAGAGGCCTCCATCACCTACTCTTCTCACTCTCTCCAAACACGCTTTCTCTCTCTCTTTTTCTCTCTCTCTCTGGATCTTCGTCGGAGAAGTCAGTCTGTATATACCCAAGTTTCTTTTCTCTTCTTGATCTCAAAACGTCAAACACAACCCCCTCCACTTCGAAAAGTTCCCCCTCCGAAATTCGGTCGCCGGCCCGCTTATCATCAGGTCACCGAGTTCCTTGAACTTCTTTCGTACGGTTATTCTGTTTATAATCTGTTGTTTCGATTGTCATCTGCCATTAAGATTGCGTCTTTTTTGTTAATTTTTTTTTTTAATTGATTTTTCTGAACCCCTACAGCTTGATTATATTTTCTACTGTTTGTCTCTCTTTCTTTTTCTCCCATATAATTCGTGGTGAGAGTTGGAGTTCTTCATATATTTTGTACTCACTTTGTTCCTTAAGAAATATATATATTTGTAAAATAAAAAGGGGTTCTGTTTTACAACTGTTTTACTGTTCTAGGGTTCCATTGGGTCATCATGTACCTTTTAACCACTTATTGGGTGCCACGTCAGCATGTTTTTAGTGGTCTTAAATTTGGAAAGTACACACGCATCCACCATCCCCCTCTTTTTCCTCCTTTACTTTCTAATCGTCTTTCTTCCTCTATGGAGTATCCTTCTATTCTTAAGTTGAGAGAACAAATCTGCACATACAATTCGCAACAGAAAAAGATTGAAGATATCTATCTCATCTACGGTGGAGCGTTGGGTTCAAATCACGAGTCGTTGTTTGCGGGTGCGGCATCACCAAGATTCACATGAAAATTCCAAGGCGATGAGAATCTCGATTGTTAAGAAAATGAGAATCCTGATGATGCTGCATCAGCAAATCGACGACTATAAACTCTGCTTACGTATACGCATGGAATATGATATCCTTCTTTGCATAAATTAACAAGGTGCGCTTGTTTTTCAATTTGGCTTCATTGCAATTTTAAGTTGATTTTGATGAGCATTTTGCGTGCGTGTTCTAATTTTAAGAAGTAAAAGGAATTTTCACTAGGGATAATGCTCACGTTGAAGTGAAAAATTCCCAAATCCAATCAAAAATATGATTGGAGTGGTACCAAAGGTAATTGGCGTAATTAAGCCACTATATATGGCCGGTTTCCAAGATTGAGCATTTGTCTATACAGTATACACATATAGAAACATTTTTGTCTTCCGAACGGCATATATATGTCTTTTTAGTATTAATCTCGAAATTAATACAGAAATACATATAGAAACATTGTGTGCATATAAATATCGTATAGCTAGGTAGATGTACGTAGATATGTATGTATGTATGTATGTATGGTAGTAGTTTAATTAATTAATCTCTATTGATTTGCTTTTGTAACTTAAAAGCCCAAGGGTTTGAAATGAAGGATACCAGTCATACATACGGACTATTGAAGGGGATGCCAGAAAAAGGTAGTAATTAAGGAGACTGACTCACAATTAATTGATTTAAAAATTTTGATTGTTTTTATATACACAAACCACCACATTTAATTTACATACGTCCATTAGTTTGTGTACAATATATCTGAAGATGTACGTACATATGATGACTTCTTTTTTTTCCTATTGTGAAGCTCAACACTTGAGTAAAGGTATTTTTGGGTCGTGCTATGGATTTAAGTAGAAAAACCTCATTATTTGGTGAGGGAACCATTACCATTGGCAATTGGTAGTAGTTTGTTATCTTCATTAGCCTGTCCGTTTGACAGTATAATCTTGCAGTTTATGGAAAATCAAAACACAATGACAATTTTTTCTTTTGGTTTGCCACTCGGTAAGAGAGATCATTACATCATGTATATAAAGTACAAAGTATAAATCATGGACACTACATTCATTGTGTGAGAGTTCACGTGATAACCAATCCCAACAACTTAATCAACAGGATAAATAAGTCCATCAAATGGACCATAATCACTATATGTCCAACTCAACTATAAGCCCTATTAAAGGGAGAAAAAAACCCCAACAAATACAAAGAAAAGAACACTCACACGCAGATGGGAAGACTCAAATTCCTGACCTCCTAGTGAGATGCAAAAGTCTTGGCCAATTGAACTAGCCCCAATTGGTTAAAAAAATCCAATAACAAGTTAATCAGTACAATTATGTTAGGAACTGTGTTGTGACAGAATTCTTCACTTCTTAAGTTTTTATGGTCCGATTGATTAATATCACCACAAACAAAGACTACCCTCATTCTCTGTGATATCGTTACATCCTGATATATCTTTGCTTGTCATATTGAAGGTGTTTGGAAAGTGTGAAAATTTTCAGTTTTAATTAGTTTTTATGTTCTGTTGGGTTATAAATTTCAGTTATGCAAATTAATAGATGTTTTTAGTCTCTTATCTCAGTCTCAAACTGTTGTTCTTGGAACTTTTAATCACTTACAATTTGTTCTTTTGATGAGGAAAAAGAGCTTAGTATGTTTCAAGTTAGGTACAACTGATCGAACACTTCCAAACTTGTGAACGGGAATTATTGTACGTGGGTTGTCATGGCACTTGCCGCCGCCCCCTCCCCCCCGGCCTTTTCACAAAACTTGTCCTTGACCATAACCCACCCACACTCCTTCTAGCTATTTGTACATATGAGTTTGTTTTTATGCTTCTCTATTTGTTTCAGAATCAGTTTTTCAACATACTTTCAAAAGTAACATGTTTTTAACAATTGCATTGGATTGGACTGGACTATATATCTGGTGTTTAGTTAAAAAGTTTACGTCTCAGACTAAATGACATCGGATATATAATCTCACAACGTGTGGATAGACAAATACAATACTAGAGGGGGCGGTTCCATCATATCAATCTCTTCACTATTAGTCTAGTCACAGAAACAATGCCAATAATTTTACCCGGAAGTTAGCTAGACATTCGCTATCATACACGCTATATATGTTTGTTTCATTCTAGCTTCTCATGACTGATTATAATGCCGTTTCTATAGACTCATTAACCAAAGTTTAGGATTGACAAAAAGGATAAGAAAAGGGTTTTGAATGAATATGGGATAATGGATTCTTACCCCTTGTTCTTGCAGCTGTGATTTCAGTGGAGGATAACAGGGGCAAAACCACCATGGTGGTGATGGGAGGAGCATCTCTTGGTGCTGCTGGTTAGCTGCCGGAAGGGGCAACTGCTGCGAAGGGAAGGTGTGCTCTGGACCTCTGGTGTCTTAAAAAGGAGAGAGAGAGAGAGAGAGAGAGAGAGAGAGAGAGAGAGAATACATAAATTTTGAATCTGTATCTTGTGTCCACAATGAGATTACAGCTTCCTAAATCTGAACCAACCTCCCGTGACCCTTGGATCAAAGGTCTAGATTTATAGAAACTCTTGACTCTCGTCAAGAGTAAGACTTAAGAAATGAAAGGCTAAGATTTAAAAATATGTATATAAAATTCAAAAACTGTTATTCCTTATTATATAGATAGGACAACTGGATGGAAGTATTTGAACGTGTTGCGATAGCTGTGGATATAGAGTTTAGATTCTATTTTCATGTTCTGCTATAGATTTTAGATTTTAGTAAAAACAGATAAACATTTTTACCAATGCTGCGAAATTTTTATTAACCTGTAGTTTACTGCAAACAAAAAATGAAAAATCAGCTTTTATAAACCTCGAAACCTAAAACGTTATTCGAAAAGCTCCAAAAGCTACCCAAATCCAGTTTTGGAATTTTTAAAATTTTCTTCCTTTTTTAGCTTTTTAAAATCCATAGAATCCAAGAATCTGTTATTTTGAATTTTTGGTGAATACTCCAAATTGATTTTGCAAAGCTAGAATATTATAATCTGCAAAAATAAAGATTTGAGTCCCACATAGAATTTATAGAAAAATAGTTGAATCTTAATATACAATTGGATGGCTCATTACTTACAGGGCTTAGCCTTTTAAGAGGATATTAGGTCATTAAACTTATAATGGGTCCAGGCGATGTGATGTGGACTACGTAGGTACCTCTTAATGGATTGGACCTACGCACACACAGGAGAAGCTCAAGCAGATCAAACTCCTAACAAGTGTCATCAGAGACGATGGTTGACGATCTATGGGCAGACTCTTCCTAAAAGCATCAATGGTTGTGAGCTTGTACGGAGACTCTCGTGGAGTATGGTGGCTCTCGATGGAGTGGATGCTGTGAATAAGCCTGGATGGAGCTAGGCCCAATGCGTGGTTCACACATGAGGATGAGATTGTTGGAAGGATTGAATCTCACATTGGATAAATAGAAAAAATGTTGGACCTTAATATATAATTAGATAGCTCACCATTGACAAGACTTTTAGTTCTTTAAGTGAATATAAGTCATTCAATATATGGTCAATGCGATATGGTGTGGATTTCGTGGAAGTCCCAATGGATTTGGCCTACACGCACACGGGAGAACCTCAGGCGGATCAAACTCCCAACAATATTGCTTTATTTGAACCTCCTTTCTTTTTATTAGCCCAAAGGTTTCCTTATAATACCTTATTGATTTTGATGATAACAAAGTATATTTTATCAAAGAGAAAATATAATTAATATTATAGTATTTGCTATTGATTTGTATAATGTTTATTTTGTAGGATTTGATTAAGTTACACAAGGAAGAGTCTACATCAAATCATTATCTTTAATAGTCTGGATTGAAATTAAAAGAAAAAAGATTAAGTACAAATCTCCTCCTAATTTGTGATTACCTATAAGGACTCCTATGGAAAGCAATATTAATCAAGGAGGAAGATAGAAGATTAGTTGGAGCTTTATTATCTACAATAGCTAATTGAAAGCTTGAGTGAAGATTATGTGAAAGAATGTTGATTGCTTATGGAAGATGAAAATGTTTAGAAACAAGCTCACTCCTTTTTCTATTTAAGTTTGACTGAAGATTATGTGAAGTAAGGAGTTAGCTTCCGTTATTCATAATCAAGGAGCACAATCATTTCAACGGCTAGTGGAGCATCCATTATTCATAATTTATCCTCCAAGAATAAATAGAGAAAGAAACAGGGGTGAACTTTTAAGAAAAATATTTCAATAGAGAGCTTGTTCCAACAAAATTCGTGTACTTAATTTCATGCTTGCATCTTGAATACTTTCATGGATTGAGAGTTGTTCTTTAGCCATAATTGTAAAAGAGATTGTATACTCTTATTCATAATGTTGTGTGAGAGATTATCTTTTCATGATGTTTCAGAGAGAAAATTATTTACGGTTAGGTGTTACTAGAATCAGAGTCAAAACTAATTGAGTTAAATGTGGTTAGCACCGGAGTCAAAATTAGTCGGAGCAATTGGGAATAAATTGCTCGTTATAAAAGTTGTCTAACACCCATGAAGTTAGAAGAATTGTAACTATTGGAGATGGTGCAACAAATTCCAAGTTAGACACTTGAGGAGTGGATTAGGTCGTGAAATTGCGGACCGAACCACTATAAATATTTGCGTTCGATTATCTCTTCCCTACTTTCTTTATTTTTAGTTTTACATATCAATATTGCATGAGTAGAATGGTATATCATTGAAATCAGCATTGTGGTTGAATAATTTGCATAATTAGTTGATTAATTCCATATTAAAGTCTTAAGAAATATATTAATTAGTTCTTTGCATCTGTTGTAATTGTGCTATTGAGCTTGCTCAAACAACTTTGTTACTGCTTTGAGCTTGTTCAATCTGTTGTGTTCATTGTTTCTTTATTCTATTCTCGCAATTAATTTTTAATTTTGCATTATATTTGAGATACCTAATTAATCCGGCCCCTCTTGAGTTGCTATTTGGACCAACACTTCCTACAATATTTGATGATGTTGTAGGAGTCAAGTACCCCAACACCTATTATGTAAAGTAGTTTTGGAACTATACGGTTTTTTTTTTTTTTTTATCAAAGCAGAAACATAGAATATATATTAATTTGTGTGTGGAAAACAGTTCCACATAAGTTTCAATTTCATCAATTCAAGGAGACCTGATTGTCAAAATCCGATGGATACTTAGGGTTAGATTTTATAACAATTTTGGTAAAAAGGGTTAGGATTTTTTTTTCACCAAATAAAAAATGGGAAATTTATAGAAATGGTCCTCCTAGTTTCATCCGAATTTCATTTTCGTCCTCCAAATATTAATTACAACTCTTTTGACCTTCAAGTTTGGTTTTCGTACCAAATTGGTCCAATTAATAACTGTTGTCAGCCAAGCTGAAAGAAAAAAATAAAATTGATGGTAGTTTGGATATTATAGTTCGTACCAAGTTGATCCAATTGATGACGTCTGCCATCAATTTGATTTTTTCCTACCAGTTTGACTAACAGACGTTTTTAATTGGACCAACTTGGTACGAAAACCAAACTTAGAGGTCAAAAGAGTTACAATTAATACTTGAAGGATGAAAATGAGACTTGGATGTAACTAGGAAGACCATTTCTATAAATTTCTCATAAAAAATTTATTAATCTTTGAAAACAAATTACAAGAAAATGGCACCTAACTCTGATTAGAATAGGCAAGAAGCATCCAAAATTAAAAGAACTCCCACCCAACCACAAAGAGATATAGCAGACTCAAAACCCAAAAAACACCCACAGACACAATTCAAGTCTCTTGATAAAACATAGGATCAAAACCCTTTCTCAATCCTCGTCTTCCATAGCCATAATTTTGCATATAACTTCCTCATCATCTCCCATATAATCTACACTCGTGATCTTATTAATTGACCAAACCGCCTCAATTGCATTTAGATGAATTAAGGTCCTATTGTCAATGCCTTGAGATGATAAAGCAGTTGCAGTCAGTATTGCCGATTTCAACAACACACATTTTTGCTTTTCAATTCCGGAATGCCCATATTCGCTTAAATCTGCCACGATGACTTTGAATATTTGGAAAACAATACACGGTATCTCATTTAGAATGTTACTATCTCAATTGTAAAATTTATTACTTTACGTGTAATTTTTCATTGCTAATAATGTCCATCGAGTCCTTGTTACTTACAGGTTTGCCAAAAAAATAGTGGCCTTGTTCGTTTAACATATTTAGTTGATACATATACTTCATCATTATCCTATCTTCAAATTAATATCTCTACCATCATTACCTATCTCTCCATTTTCCATTACTAAAATATAAGTCTGCAGTATCTGTTTTTGGAGGCTGCAGAAAGGACCATAGACTATTCCATTTTTTCGGGCCCAAGAAAAGGATTCAAGAAAGCTCAATGGTTGTAGGTGCACCGTGCTCCTCCATCCCTCCTCAATCGCGCGCGTCAATTCTCGTTAATTGCTATCAATTCTTGTAGGATCAATTCATCTAGATCTTAAGTGAAATTGATTTCTCAAAAACTAATCCAACTTATCTACGCTTGTCCAGAATTTCAGCTGTTCATTAATGTGACCTCCCAAATTAGGGCTAGCTGTATCAAATATCGTTTGCGGATACTTTTCAAAAGTCTTACATCATCTTTAGCTTTAAAACTGACATCACACTGATGGCTCCATGGCCTTGCTAAAGCAAGTGGGGTATTAAACATGTTTTTTGGAAAAAAGAGAGATTGACAGGTGATCTTAGCTAGCTAGGGTTGGCAGATCATCAATGACATCCAAACTCTTCTCTTCATCTTTCTCCTCATTTTTTAGATCTATGACTTTGAATCGTGGATGGCCAAAACAAATTAAGTCTAAAGTGAGTTTGGATTAAAAGGTAAAGATGACTTTCTTTTCTTTTCTTTTCTTTTCTTTTCTTTTTTATCTTTATTCAAATTTTGTTTTTCCATTTCTTAGTCTTTTTTACTTATTTTTGTCTTTTTGAAAAAAATTATGAGTTTTGATTACAATTTTTTATTTTTTTGATTCCTCTACTCGAGATGAATTGATAAGTCACAAAAGTTTGACGCATAATAAACAAATGCGAAAAAAATTTAAATAAATAAAAACACCAAAAAAATTCAAATTGACTCTTTAATCCAAATCCACCCTAAATTAAAGTACGAAAAACGTAGCCCAAAACCACAAGTCGTTGAGTTGGTTATTGCCAAATATCAGGAAAGTAAAATGCGAAATTCCAAAGTTATAGGGAGGTGATCTGCGCCATCGATCTCTACCGAAAATAAAGCGCAAAATATTAGACACAACATAGTATGTGTACATATACCTATGTAGTCTATCTCTTCCCCTGTCACACCCAAGACCAGACTAGGCTATGCAACATTATTGGCCAACAACTTAGTAGTACTTGTTATTTATTGATACAATGTACTATGCATTATATAGATGTAGTGATTTATGGATCTGCTTTTACCTTTCAAGTTTATTCTTTTACCTTATAGTTACCCCTTTCACAACAATTAAGGACAGAAATTGCATGGTCCCCTACAAAATGCCCATATATATATGAGTCTCATTCTCCTAAGTACCACCTTAACTTAATAAAATGAGGACATCCCTTTTCCGATAGAATTTCGATGATCTAAGCTGTCCAAATAAAAACTGCTCGGATGAAGCTCTTTCCGGTCATTTTTTTTGTTGATTCCTAGCGAGTACTCTTAAAATCACGTTCTGAACACTTTAAGCGGCTAGGATCATCAAAATTCGAACGGAAAATGGGAGAAATGGAGAAGTCCTTATTTTAAAATTGATTATATATATAGATCTGCAAAATTCATGCCTATATAATTATAAACATTGTACAAACTTCAAAACTCAAATGGACCCAAATGGTCCAAATACGGTTTGCTGTTTGCCCTATTTTTGCAAAATTAAAAGTAATAGTAACACTAACACATATTCGCACAATAAGTACAACAATGTTAGCCCTTTTTTGGCAAAGTTATAGCTAGTACTAATTATTCAATTAATCCCTCCCTATATAGATCACGGTCCCAGCCGGTATTAATTGCAATGTTACCCATTTTTCCCGGGTTTTGGACATGAAAACGACATATAATACTATCTCACAAAAAATGTCATTGCAATAAAATTATCAAGTACTAGAATAACATAGTACCTAGTTGTTTAAAATAAAACGAAGCTCTCTCCTTAACTCTCTTTCCTACATGAAATTTTCTCATTTTTTTCATCTTTTTACTCTTTATTCAACACTTTTTACAAAATGTAAAATATATATTTCATCTGTCCCAAAATAAATGTCTGGTCTACAAAACAAGAACTTAAAAATAATACGAATTTTTCAAGAAAAATTCAAACTTTTTTCAACAATTTACCAGATATCCACAAGTTCTTTTAATTTAAGAAAAAATTTGAAATTTTTTCTTGTAGAAAAGGTATTATTTTTAAGTCCTCGATTTGCGGACCAAACATTTATTTTGGGACGGAGGTAGTACTTTGTTTTGCTTGGAAAGAAAACCAAGTTCAATCAATAACATGACAAATACTTCTTGAAACCTATCGTTTTTCTTCATTTCTTTTTTTTTTTTTTATTGTTGTGAAATTTTCTTAATTAGTTTGCGAGAAAATGAAGTACATTCCCAGAGCCATACACGTCAATTCATTGATGTATAGGACAACAAGAAAAAGTTCACACTGTTGGTTTTTCCGTCCACGTGCATCGAACGGGTAAGACACTAGTCTTTTCCTAAACAAAAGAGTCGAATTTGTCAGATTTTTTGGTTTGGAATGATGTCAACGCTTAAATCTGCCACAGCACCATGTTGTATACATTTTCTTTATAGAAAGGGATCATCTCTTACCAGTACTAAGAGTTTATTGAATTGTGAGAAAAAAATTTGACTCTACAATGTAGTTATTAATTAATGAAAAGAATCCAAACCCCTTTCTAGCAATTTTTTTTTTTTTGCTGTTGTATGTCATTACTCGAATTATTCTAGTAATTCCTTAAATGATCTTGTGGGCAGAGTTCTGGAGTGCATGTGCAAACCAAAATAAACCAGAAACTTGAATGGTCAGGACTCAGAAGCATAAAGAATAGTACCCCTTATTTGGGACCACGGTAATAATGAGTGCAGGCAGCCTTTGATGAGAAGGTTAATTGATCACTAGTCAGCATCTAGTTCCACATATTTTTAACCAAAAAATTTGTCCATTGGTTTTCGTTTTCGTTTTGCAACTACTTTGGTTATGGATCCAGCTTCTCCGCAATTGGACAATAGAAAAGTCTCTGCAGCCTTATATCGTCAATTTCGTCAATTTATCTTAATAATAAATGGTTTAGATTTTAAAACACTCTTCGATTCTTCCCACGATGAGTCTTTCCCCAAAATCTAACCATTAAAAACCTTTTGGACGACTGAGATTACCCAACTGCTCTCTATGGTCCAAACATAGACTGCAGGGCACTCCTAAATCCAAAAAGAGAGGTGGAAGAAAGAAGGGAAATTGTGTTCTGTTCAGATCCACTTTTGCAACTGCTGCTTTTAGCCATTTCTTTTGAAGACATTAACAACATTTATTTAAATGAGTCTTAGGTTGTTTGATCAGTAAACAAGATCATGGGCCTCAATTATATGGGTGGGTATGAGAAAGTTAATTACTCGAAGAATCATGATTAATTATGGAAAATGAAGATGACGAAAGGGCAAAAGTTCAGACTCTCCAGCACAGTGTTAAAGTCTATGTCTCATGGTGTCGTTTTGCCTTGGTTGAGTTTCGGGAGTGGTGTTGTTTTGTCGTACTTGGCTTCTTGCAAACATTGGATTGTTATTCTTTCCCTATATATCATTGCGGCATATGATTGTTGGAGTGTGTAGTTGCAGCTTTGTGGGTTTGTTTTTCTCATCTTCATGCTTTGCACTTAGGGTCCTATTAATTTTTGTAATTTGTTTCAATTAAAGATTAATAAATTTATATTTTGCCGTTCAAAAAAATCTGGTCATTTGGAAGAATTTTTCAGTGCCGTGTGGGTATCACGTGGTGTCCGCTCGCACATCCGAGGCATCCATTGCGGTTTTGGACGGCTCGGATTTGAAGAGAGAAAAAGGAGAGAGATCGAGTGATGGGGTGAGAGGAGAGAGAGAGAGTTTCAATCTGAACCATTCAAAAGTATATTGAACGGCCTGAATGTATCGAACAAACACTACGTGAGATATACCCACCGGCATCGAAAAAATTCTCGTCGATTTGAGATCAGGAGAGGAGATATTTTCCACAGTCTTACGTTGCGTTATATCTATCCACATATTTTACTCTTTCGATAATTACATGATATTTTTCTTGGGAAGTGCTCCAATCTACTTTCTCTTTAGTTGTGTACGATATGGCAGCCATTGAATCACCTTTAGTTGGATTGATCATATGACACTTGAATAGAAATTCAAGAGTCCTTCTATAAAAGCTTTAATATTTTCTTCAAAACTCATAACATTAAAGATTAAAAGATGCATATAATAAGGGGAAATGATATTGACACTCTAAAAATTGATACAGACACTCCAAAAAACAAAGGAAAATGGCTTTGGAGTTACACTGATTTTAAAGTGTCAGAATCAATTTTTGTAGTCTTATAGATTGAAAGTTGATGTTGTAAATTAATGTACAATTCAACAGGTGCATACCGCATTCGTACATCCGGACATAAAAAGTGTATTGTGGTATTGTTAATTTTGCATAGTGCGTGGAGTAGTGTTCTTCAATATTATTCAGGCCAAACAGCTGTGGGAAAGTCTACAATATACACATCTCTTAAAAATGTGTACCATGTGTACCTATTGTATGATTTATTCATAACATTTTAGTATGTTTCATAATTTTTGTTCTTGAACTCATGAACTTTTTTACAATACGATTCGTAACATTTTCATTATGATTCATAACATTTTGGTGCAATTGTAACTTGTATACTAAAATCATAACTTTTTAGCAATACCATTTATAACATTTTCTCTATAAATCATAACATTTTGGGGGTACATATAATGCACATTCAAATAAGAGATGTGTATTATAGCATTTCCTGTGTGCTAGTATTCTGTGATGCTCTCTGCCAATTTGTAATGGTGAGGTTGTTGGAGTCATTTGGTTATACCTGTGCATGACAAACGGATCTGGGAGACCATGCGGTGCATTGTTTTGATATTGGACTTGCGAGCTAGGGTGGGGAGAAATTGGGCGTAAACACTAACGTTCTTTTATAATTGAGACAAAAAACTTGAAACCATTGATATCGATCGTGTGATCTGATAAATATACCGAACTTTGGTGAGATAGTCCTCTCCTGTCTCGGTTTGACTCATCTCTATTGCAACCCTTCATGTAATCTTATCGGAACTTATAATTAACCGGATTCAACTTTTGAGGGCACTTACAGGTTAATTATTTCTAATTAAGCTACTCCAAAAGGGCAATGCCCGGCCAAGTAACGATAAGAAGGTAATTTCAATAGTGCTAAAAAATTGTGAATGAAGTAAACCAAATTATATGTAAAGGCTATTGACTAGCTAGTTGGTAGATTATTAAAGTTTGTTAAGAATTTAGAGAAATTAAATTAAGTAATGATATACTCTGGTACTTAATTACCATATATGAATTCCAATAACTAGAACTCATTTTTATTGACAACTGTTCCCGATCCACAATTGAATATTTTTATTATTAGCAGATAGTAGAAGAAAATAATATAGAGCTCTTAGATTGGAAAACGTACGCAAAGTTTAAATGGTGTAGAAATGAATGGAAAAAAAAAATCCATTTAACTCCTCCACTAATTACTAACTAAACGAGGTATGCATGCATCAATCAGTTTAAAGTTAGCAACTTAGCATTTGTAACAAGGTTGCAGACAGATTAGCGAACATGGGCGTGGATCAAGAGGACAAGATGGTTTCTCATATCATCCCTTCTGATGATCTCATTCCTCTTCTTGAGGCGGATATGAGAAGAGTGACTTGTGACAGATTTTAGTTTGTTTTCATTCCTGTGTACCAAAAAAAAACCTTAGCACTTGCTCAAAGCCCGTTCATGAGTTTGCTACTGGGCTTTAAGTAGTCTCTAGGGTTTTAACGCTACTCATGGGCTTTAAATGGTCTGGGTTTTAAGCTAGTTGCATAAAAGCTTGAGGTTTAGATGGGCTTTGTGAGGCCCCGTTTACAGGAAATTCTTAATGGCTGCTGGACATAGGTATATGGGCCACCGTTTTGTAACCATCTACTCCCACAACCACAGCGCCACTTATCATTTCATTGATAATATTGCAAAACTTAATGGGAATGGCTTCGGTGTCTCCGGTCATTTTGGGGACACCGTAACTTTTGACATAACAAAATCATTATAAGCATAACCAAATTCATTACAAGCATAACCAAAACCATTATAAGCATAACCAAAACCATAACAAGGCATATAACTTGTTTGGTTATGCCTTGGTTGATTTTTGGTTATGCCTTGATTGGTTTTTGGTTATGCCTTGGTTATGTCATGTTATGGTTCTATTATACTTGTAATGATTTTTGTTATGCTTGTAAAGGTTCTGTTATGCCAAAAATTACGGTGTCCCCAAAATGACCGGGGACACCATAACATCATCCCTTAATACATATAACTATTACTATTTGGTGACAAATTTTGGATTTCGTCGCTGAAGTGTTTTTTTTTTTTTTGTTATAGTTAAACTCGTTTGTACATATAAGTTAAAATCTATACCATACATTAAAAGAATGTAGTTACTTAAAATTAAAAAAATAAAAGTTTAATCCTTAACTCTCTCTCCTACATGAAATTTTATCAATTTTTCATCTTTTTATTTATTATTCTACACTTTTTAACTAAGTTTAATTAATAACATAATAAATATATACTTTATTTTTCATGAAACCTATCCTTTTCCTTTCAATCTGTTTTTTTAAGAATTTCCTTTATTCTTTTTGAGAAAAGAGCGTAAATTTTAAAAGCTATATATGCCAACCCACTGATGCAGAGAGCAACACAGAAAAAATTATCAATGATGTTTTATTTCATCTCCCTGTATGAAACAGGCATAATACTAGTGGATTCTTACTATGATGGATGAATTGATCAATATCAGCACTATAAGAATGTGATATACACGTGGATTGCGTAATCTAATGATTTGACGACGTGGAGCCATCATTATTCCAAGATTAGAGGTATTCGTCTGCAGATCTTTTTGGAATCATAATCATCGGATTCATTCTCATTTCCCGATCAACTCGACTACCGACCCACCGGTGTCTTACATACGTGTGTGGGCCCATACTAACGTTCCGCAAATGATCCGAGCAGCTCATTGATTGTAAAATTAGTTTTTCAGTTGTCTTGAAAAAAAATCAATTCAATTGGATAATTGCAAGTACTTGACCCAATCTTTTAATTTTTCATTCACAATTCAAAATCTTGAATTCTAACTGAATTTTGAAGAAAAATAAGACAATGGGGATCGCTCACTTAAATTTATTTGATTGAGCTAATTTTCCAATTCATAACACTAAAAGTCATTTCAAATTTAAAGAACATGTTGAATTAGTTGTGTGATTCTGGAGACCCGCACTCATATGCACACTACCGGTGCACTATTGGTTGGTACACAGTTTTATGCTTTCCGGGTTAGTACTACGTATTTAACCGACTTAATAATTGATAGATTAATTCTTTAATTATCAATTTTTGGAGAGTAATGCTTTTTATTGACTTGAAGTCGTCCAAATTGTGTGGTGATAAGTATTGAGGATAATTAAATTCATTACTTAATGTTTAGACCCATGCACATTACTGAAATGGGATAGGAAGGTAGGTTTGCTTTTAATTTTTTTTTTCAATGGAAGAAGCATACTCATACATAAAAGTCATACGGCATCTACAGAATATCACCTGAATATAGATCAAGTCATATGACAGTAACAGATTCTCATCCGAATACAGAGACATAGAGACACAGTCAAATCCTAAAGCTAACGATATACAGGAAAAACAAAGAGACGAAACAGATGTATAACACCTAAGCAATAGCCATCGCTCATTCCACACTGTTATCAATAAGGATCGGCATAAGTGGAGCTATAGCACCTAGACACCAGACGCTGAGCTCCATATCAAAAATAGCATCAAAAACCGATGGAAATCAATAACCCACCGGATTAAATTCGGACAGAAACCAGACTGAATCCGGACAAAAACAAAATAAAATAAAACATACACTACGGATCCCTCCATCATTGAGCACCCGGCCTTCTCTTGTCTAACCCCCTACCGATCAAAACTCTGAAATCGACAACTCAAGAAGCCACCGGGGGCAAGCGGAGCGCGCTGTGATGAACGGCAAGCGATTTGGGTAGAAAAAGAAAAGGGGAAACCAGATTTGAAGGCAGAGATTGATTCCTCACCTCCCGCCGCCCAAAGTTGGGTATAAACCCAAGGGGGAGGAAGGGGAGGAAGAAGAAAAAGCATGGCCGCTGTTTTAGGGTTAGAGGGAGGTGCTCTCCTTTAGAGAGAGAGAATACCAAAGGTCCAAAGGTTTGCTTTTAATTAACCTTCCAAATTCCAACACTTGGGGGTAGCTCATGATCATGTTAATTATTATATATGCTTATATAGCTTCCTTTTTCGTTTCTTTTTTGCATGGAAGAGAAGACGGTCATTGATAAGTTACAAGTAGATTACAAGAGACGTGCAGATGTCCGAAAAGAGCTTCTTCATCCACTCAAATTAATTAAGTTGTTGATTTTGCTACTTTCTTAATAGAGTGACAAAATCATTTCCCATTAATTAACTTGAAAACTCTTAATTGTATGGACACGTATGCCTCTCTTTCCGGCCATGTGGCTAGGCTGAAGGAAGGCAGGCGTCTTGGCGTCCTGCTTCTTTCTATTCTATTAATATGGAGTAGTTTTCTAGCTACAAGCAATTAATTTTGAAATTTAATACGTAGTAGTGATAAGCACCCGGAAATGTAATGAAAGGGTGCGCTAGTGTCTAGGTTTCGTTCAATTTAATTGTTAATTAGTTGTTTTTAAATATGTTTGCTCGTAGAGTTTGTCTGTTTTGTTTTGTAGGCGAATCGCTTAATAAAGGAATTTTAAGGCCTATGACATGGCATGGCCTGAGAGTGAAGCAGCCCAGCCAAGGCGCAGCCAAGGCAGAAGAGCAAAGACAAGGCAACAGCCTGGGCAGAAACTCTCCAGCCAAGGCAGGAGCAGGCCGACGGCCAAAGCCAAGGTGTGGCCAAGGTAGGAAAAGAAGCCAAGGTTCAGAACTGATAAGAGCTCGCTACCGATCGAAGAGAATCCTTCCAATCGGTACTGAGCTGCTTAAACACTGGTACTAATTGCCTCGCTACCAATTGAATAAAATTGGTTCAATCGGTACCGAGACCTTATCTCAGCAATGTAAGGGTTTGGCAATCAGTACCGAGGGGCTTAGCGGGGCATCTTCAAAGCATCTTTTGGGATATTCCGTGCGCGAAACAGAGGCGGTATAAATACCCCGTTATGTCACCTTTGCACGATTTGGACAGAAATGTACCCATAATTTTAGATCTAGGAATAGATTTCTTTGCAATTTGAATTGTTCTTGCTTTATTTTTCATTTTCAGCACTTATTTCTTAATTTCCTGCCTTTATTAGTTGTCTTTTGCTACTCTTGCTTTAATTAAAGTTGTTGCTTAGTGCCCGATCTATTGTTTAAGCTAATTTTCTTCTAGTCTTGCTTTTCAATTATGCTAAGTAGATTTTTGCTTACTCTTATCTTCATAGATATGTGTGAGTAGTTTCAAGGGCTAGGTCATGGGATGATTAGCATCCCATGGCTTGGGCAAAAATTGCATTTTTCACCAATAAAGTTTTAATTTTTGGATTTGAAAATTGATGTGGGGTTCGGATTCGTTTGGTAAATTGCCGAGGTGTTAACCTCTTTGATCATGTGTAGGTGGAAGCATCGCCTACTCACCACACATGATGCTTAGAGCTCTGTCGCTCGAGGTGTTTACCAAATGAATTCTAGAGCTAGCTTGATAATCGAATCTCTATTTCCCGGTTTAGGTACCTACAATTGTGTATTTTAAATCGCGTGAATTGGTGAAAATGTGATTTAGCCCGAGTCATAAGGGCTAATGATTCCTAGACCTAGCCTATCTTTTTCCTAGTTTATTCGTTTTCAATTTAGCCTTTTAAATTTCCACCGTTCAAAGTAAAACTCGGTTGGCTACCTAACAGCCGAAATCCTTGCTTACACCTACAAATCCGAGCTAAGCCGTATAATTATTCCCGTGGGTACGATCCCGGTCTCCCGGATTATTATGCTTTAAATGACATATTAAGCCCTACGCTTGGGGCGTTATTCCTTATATCAGAGAAAACAAAGCATTTTTGGCGCCGTTGCCGGGGATTTTTTATTATGGCTTTCTTGGAGGTTCGACAAACCACTGTAAGTATCCCGCTTTCGTCTCTTAGTAGTAGTTTAGTAGTTTATGTGTTAGTTGCTAGTATTTAGTTTGGTGGATACCTCTAACCTGACCTTGTTGTCAGACTTGAGGTGTAACGAAACCAAGCTAAATATTGAGTGTGTACTTAGTTAGTTTAGTTTACTTAGCTTAATTTGATTGCATTGCTTAGCCGACGTGGTGGCATAACCCGTCGCATATTTTGTTTGTTATGATGAGGTGGCGGCCTAGCCCCTCTAGTCTGGTAGCTTGCTGTTAGTTAGTGAGTAGTATTTCTTCTTTGTATGCCTATGTTCCGAAGCCCAACTTCCAATCGGCTTCATCGTTCTTCTTCTCTGCCTAAAATCCAGAGTATCACTCGGGCTTATCCTGCGCATTCTCCGCCTCGCAAATTAAATCGTAAACTTATTCGCAAAGGCCCAATGGCCGAAGAAGCTATTGTTCGTACTCTTCGCGAATATCTCAATCCAGAAAGGGGTCCTCAAATATCGCCTATCTTTATTCCGACTCCAGCAGCTGGGAATGTCTTTGAATTCAAAGCTGAGTATCTTCGGGTAATTCCAGAATTTCGGGGTCGAGAGTTAGAGGATCCGTATTCTCATATCCGGGAGTTTGAGTCCGTTTTGCAGTCCTTGGTCCCTGCTCAGAATCAACTTAATCAAGCTTGCCTTAAGCTATTTCCGTTCACTCTGAAGGATAAGGCAAAACAATGGTTCAATTCTTTGAAGCCTCGTTCATTACGTACTTGGAGGGAGGTTCAAGATGCGTTCACTACAAAGTTCTTTCCGGCCAGTCGGACGAAATTGCTTATGGATCAGTTTCAGAATTTCAAGCAAAGGGAGGACGAGACTTTTCACAAGTATTGGGAACGGTACAAGGACTTACTTATGGCGGTTCCTTATCACAATTTTCTGTTGTATCTTCAAGTCAATTATTTCTACATGGGGTGTTCTCAAGAAAGTAAAAAGCTTCTCGACACTTTGGGTGGAGGTGATTTTATGGGAAAGACACCGGAGGATGCATGGGATTATTATGAGTCTTTGGCCAAGAAAACTCAAGCGTGGCAGTTTACAGATCCGGGGGAGAGAGCTATGTTCAATCAAGGTCCCACTGGTACGGGAAAATTTTCTATCTCGGACCAAAGTGCATTTGAAACTCGCTTGGAGGAAATTGCTCGGAAGCTTGACAAGTTGGAACTCAAAAGTGCTCAATCTCAAGAAGTGAAAGTGGTACACCAAGTCGAGGAAGTTTGTGTTATTTGCGAGATGGTGGGCCATTCTACAGAAACATGTCCAAACATTCCGGCTTTGAAGAATGTGATTAATGGGATTGCTCCGGAAGAAGTTCAGGCCGTGCAACGTTTTGATCCTTATGCTCAATCTTTCAATCCGGGTACACGTCAACATCCGGCTTTCCGTTGGAGCCAACCAGTTGAGGGGGGTTCTTCTTAAGCCCCTCCCGCTCCTCAATTGCCTTGGAAACAACCTCAAAATACTTTCCGTTTTCCTCAAGTTCAAGGTCCGCCGGGCTTTGGTTCTTCTGGTTCATTTCCACATGCTAATCAATTTCAGCAACCACCTGCTCAGTTTTAACAACCACCAAAGCGTTCTTGGGAAGATCAATTTAGTGCTCTTTTGCAAAGTCAAACCGCAATCAATGAGCAACAAACTCAGATGATGAATGACATCAGGAATCAGTTGGGGAAGTTGACAACTACCGTGGGTATGCTTCAGCAAGAGAAATGGAAGTTTCCAACACAACCTCAACCTAATCCGCAAACGATGTCCACTCCACCTAATTCTCAAGGTCTTCACTTTGCTAGCTCTTCGGTGACTTTCCCCGAGCAAGCAAAGGCGATTATTTCTCTTTGGAGTGAAAAGGTGGTGGATAACCAAGTAGAGATGCCTCCGGAACCATCTTATTTGCTCCCTCTTATCGATCGTTCACTTCCTACATCAACTCTTGGGGAATCTCCCAAGGAGGCAAGTGAAGAGGTTTCAAAGGAAAATGGTAAGGGTAAGGCGAAGGAACAAAGTGTACCAAATCCTCAAGTTATTTCAACACTAGCTCCATTTCCCAACCGTTTGAGAGCTTTGGTGAAACCCAATTTGAATGCGGAGTTGCACGAGTTGTTCAATCAAGTGAAGATCAACATCCCTCTAATGGATGCGATTAAGCAAATTCCGTCATATGCCAAGTTTCTTAAAGATCTATGCACTCGGAAGCGCAAGCTTAATGTTCAAAAGAAGATATTTCTTACGGAGCAAGTGAGTTCTATCATTCAGACGAATATCGCTCCGAAGTACAAGGATCCGGGGAGCCCTACTATTGCGGTCACCATTGGAGGGAAGCGTATCGAGCAAGCTCTACTTGATCTTGGTGCAAGTGTCAACCTACTTCCATACTCCGTTTATCAAGAACTTGGGTTGGGGGAGATGAAACCTACTCGAGTTATGCTACAGTTGGCCGATGGGAGTGTTGGCACACCGAGGGGGGTAGTAGAAGACGTTCTAGTACAAGTTGGACAGTTTGTTTATCCGGTGGATTTCGTAATTCTTGACACCAATCCAACTGACTCTTTGGCTACTTCTACTCCAGTTATTCTTGGGAGACCTTTTTTGGCTACAGCGGATGCGATTATCAATTGTCGAAACGGACTTCTCAACATGACCTTCGGTAACATGAAGATGGAGGTCAATATTTTTAATGTGGGCAATCAAATGGGGGTTGACGAGAACGTGAATGAAGTGAGCTTTATTGACACTCTTATAGAAGAACATGTGGATGCGTTGCTCGATAGTGATTCATTGGAAGTCGCTCTTACAGCCGAAGAGGCTGAATTTCTCAAATCTTCCGAAGTCATTTATTTGTATTCCTTGCTCAAAGACGGGGATGAAGCTTGCGCTATGAACGCTTGGACCCCAAAATTTGAAAAGTTTGAAGAACTACCTTCGATAGAGAAGAAGGTTCTCCCCTCTCTTGTGGATCCTCCTTTATATGATGATCCAGGAGGGGAGCGCCTCACCGCTAAAGTCGTCTCTTCTAATCCCTCATATCTTGATTCTTCCCCGGAGGAATTACTCTTTGCTCACAAGATAAACATGCTTGAAGCTTCGGCCTGTACTATGAAGATCCATTGGCAAAACCTCTCATGGCTAAGGAAATGGATGCCGAAGTGGATTACTTGTACTCGTTGTTGGCTAAACCAGATGCTTATGGACCAATCTTTGAAGAGTTGGCTCCCATGGAAACTCCTTTTGTTCCTTCAAATTCTCCAAGTCTTGATATTCTCACTGCTAAAGAAATGGATGCTGAGGTAGATTTCTTATACTCTTTGATAGAAAAACACGATCCATGTGAGCCTATTCTTGAGAAGTTACCAATCATAAAACATATTAATTTTCTTGGTGTTGACAATTATCTTGTGGTTTATCATCCTTATATTGTAGATTTTGTCAACAACTTGAAAATTGATTTAGTTTGGGCTATGCACTTGGAGGAACTTAAGTTTTTAAAACGAATTCAGCAATTGCTTTACTCAAAGTATCTTATCTTGTGGCATGGTCGAATTCAATTTTTGGCAAAGAGTATAGCTTGGAGTGCTCTGTTTATTCTAATAGTTCTTATTGGCGTGCTAAATGTTTGTAAACCACGTGTGGTTGAACCCTCTCTTTTGTTTTCTCTCTTATTTTTCATTCTCTCTCTCTCTTTAATGGCATACTCGTTTTTCTTTCTTATGTTCTTTGTTGTGTTTCGTTTGCATGTTTGTTATGTTTTGTTATTTGTGTTGCATCGAATAAAATCTTGGAGATAAATCACATGAAAAGATATCACCAATGTGTTAGTGTCAAAAGGGCTTTCAGTAGTCTTTCTTGGTAATAGTCTATCGTTAATGATCCATGCACGCCGCGATTGCCCCTAATCGGAGGCAACTTAGGTTTGTGAGTGAGGTGTGATATTGCCTGGAGTGCACGCTAGGTTGTATCTCTTCCTTGCTTGTTTTTGATCCTAGGGGACGCTGAACTTAAGTGTTTGGCGAGGTCAAGCGATAGATTTTATTACGGGCGCTAGCATAACACATGTTCAACGGTCTAGTATAGCCACCCATTTCTTTCCCCCCCCCCGGTGAGGAATGGGAAGAAAAGTATGACTCGTGTGATCGCGTGATGATCGGGTGGTGCATTTCATTCTGTCTTGCATGTCTTGATTTGTTCCTTGCATGTTCTTTATGTCTTTTTATTTTCTATTTTTTTTTTTTATCTTTGTTTGGTTTGAAGCCGGATAACACGGGCCGGTGGTCCTAATGTCAATTGTTTTGTGGAAGGTCGTTCTCTTAAGTCTTCTGCAGAGTTTATGTGCTACCACACCAGCCTTAGTGGTTTGGGTCTAAAGCCGGAGTGAGTGAGGCGTTCAGGAGCCCTAAGCATGGGTGCGGCTAAGTGCCGCGGTTGTTAGTCCGATAAGGCTTTGGATATGGCCATGTGTGACTAGCTATGGTTCCGAGTTGGTGGAACCGAAGGAGTGAACCCTGGAAGCATCTAATCTGGCTGGAGCAAATCATTGACATAAAATCCTCCAACTTGGTCGAGGTATTTAGGGGTTGACATTCCCCTTGGACGGTACATTTGCGCACTCTTCCTTTCTTCGCTCTTGTTCTTAATGCTATGAGGGCATAGCATCGCTTTAAGTTGGGGGGAGGGGTTAGCTTATGTGTTATTTATGTGCTATTTGTTTGATTTTCGTGTTTTGTGTTAAATTTGAAAAAGCCAAAAACAATAGAAATTGAAAATCCAAAAAAATGAGAAAATTCAAAAATTTCAAAAATAAATAAAGGTTTTTACTTGCAAATCTTTCCTTTTTGTCATGGTTTTGAGTTTTGTTCATGACTTGTTGCATACTCAATAATTGTTAGTTAGCAAGAGTTCGTAATAATCCTTAGAAATCTTTGTGCTTCTCAATTTGCATGCTTAGTTGAAAATTGAATGGGTTAAGTTTTGAGTTAAGTTTTTGAGCAAGTTTTGGCCCATATCCCCATCTTTCAATAAATTGCTTGTAGTTAGGTGAATAATCGCATGTCCATCTCTAATTGTGTTAAAAGTCGATTTTCAATCATTTTGGAATCCATGGCGCACTTAGGAAAGGATACAAGGCATTCTTTGCATGATCATACCACATATGTGTCACCTAGTCCTACTTTGCATCCTCGTCTATTTCCCGTTCTTTGCTTTAACCTAGGCAACCGGATGTTTGGAGGGTTGATAATGGTTTTCAATGATTCAAGGAGATTTGGGGGTGGTGTGAATATGATAGAAGTGGTTGGAATGCGAAAAGGCAAAAATTGATACATGAATCTCTATCTTTCCTCTCTCACTACAAAAGCAAAAATCCCAAATTTTCATCTCCCTCTCCAAAAAGCCCCAAAAATTGGGTCCTCAATCTCTCTCACTACTAACCTCACCTCAAATGACTCTATTCTTCAAAGAAAGGAGATCAAAGAAATGCTATTAAAGAGCAAAATTGGATTCGAAGGAGGATTGAATACTTTGATAAGAGAATTTGTTTGATTTATGGGTTAGAATTCATTCTGGATGAGAAAGAATACAATGGAAAGGGGAAGCTCAAGGCTCAATACCATGGGAAGTCGGATGAGGATGGCAACTAAGTGTGATCAAGTCGGTGGTAGTAGTTTTAGTAGTACTTATCTAGTAGTTTTCTTTATTTCTTATTCGTAACTTTGTTTGGTGCTTGACCGACGTGTGGTTATATCTTGGGTAGTTTAGGATTGGTAGTGGCCAAGGGTAGATGAACCATGCTAGCATATGGCCACTACACTATTTTGTAGTCCCTTCCCTTTGTAACCAAGGTCATTACAAGCTGAAAAAGATCATAGTTGATCTTTTGTGCGCATGGATTCCATTTTGATTGACTGTCTGATAGTTGCATAATTAGTTAATGGCATATTTTCCTTTCGTTATCCAAATTTCATCTGCTTGTGTTTAATTCTGTTGAATAAAGTGCTGTAGTTTCTTGAGGCATAGTATCTCTTGTTCGTTATTGCCTGTTTGTCAAGCACTTCTTCGGTGGATATGGTTTAGTCTGAATTCATAAGTTCTGTGTCTCGTATCCTCCCCTTGTTCGAGGACACAAACCTTTTTAGCTTGCTCTTTAACTTGCTTAATACTTAGCTTGTTTAATTGGATGCTGGAATTGTGAGTTGTAGAAATGAAATAAAAAAACCGAATTGTGGAACTCTTGTTAGTTTACAATGTTGAGCATGTTCTAAGTTGTGAAATTCGGAAAGATTGCATAGTAGCTTGTTTTCAAATTCTTGTTATTTTGTTCGCTAGGGACTAGCAAACCCTAAGTTGGGGGGCGTGATAAGCACCCGGAAATGTAATGAAAGAGTGCGCTAGTGTCTAGGTTTCGTTCAATTTAATTGTTAATTAGTTGTTTTTAAATATGTTTGCTCGTAGAGTTTGTCTGTTTTGTTTTGTAGGCGAATCGCTTAATAAATGAATTTTAAGGCCTATGACATGGCATGGCCTGAGAGTGAAGCAGCCCAGCCAAGGCGCAGCCAAGGCAGAAGAGCAAAGACAAGGCAACAGCCCGGACAAAAACTCTCCAGCCAAGGCAGGAGTAGGCCAACGGCCAAGTAGTAGTAGCAAAATTTTGAAATTTTGAGATCCTTTCAAGCTAAGGTTTCTTCCATTATTTACCAAGGAAATTGGAGATGGCCTAGAATCCGTAATAGAAACACACCAGTTGAGCTAAAACCTGACAGTTTGAGGGATGATTATGTTGTTTGGTTGCCTCACCCAAGTGGCAAATAGTCAGTTGTATCTGCGTGGGAAGTTCTGAGAAGCAAACAACCAAGTATGCCATGGGCTTCAATTGTTTGGTTTAAGCAAATGGTCCCCCGGTGGGCTTTTGTGCTTTGGTTGACTGTTCAATATAAGATGAGTACTAAGAATAGATTAGTAAGTTGGGGAATGCAATTAGATGATACGTGCGTTCTGTGCAATAATGCTAGGGAAACCCATCACTCTTTTTTTCTAGTGCTCGTTTTCTTCTCTAGTTTCTCACCATGTTTTGGGCACAACCTCCAGACATGGTATTCCTGATACTTTAGCTGATATTGTGGGATGGTTTGTCTGGAATGTTAAAAACAAGGATTTCAGGAGTTTGGTCCTTTCAAGTATGCTTGCAGCTACGGTGTATGGCATATGGAGGGAAAGAAACGTTCGAGTATTCCAAAATCTTACTACACATGTTGATATTGTTTCTCTCAATAATGTTAATTCCATTAGAGATTTCCTGTGTTCTAGAATGAAAGTTAAGAAATCATCTTTGAACAGATCGTTGGGAGCAAGCTGGAGGCTTCCCGATATCGTTTTCTTGGTATAAAGAGTTGATACTCCTTAGATAGCCTGTTGTTTGTTTTGTTTCTTTTTTGGCCCCAAGTATGTTGTATAAGGGGGTTTGCTTTTACTGGGGAATGCCCCTTTAAGTTCTGTAATTGGTTTGTGCCTTTTTCAATGAAAATGTGATTATCAATATATATATATATATATATATATATATATATATATATATATATATATCGGGGCGGTTCTATGGATAACTATTTAGACACCTAAAAAAACACCTCATAGTTCCCGATCAAATTTTAATGATCCGAGCCGCTCAATGTGATCAGAACGTGATTTTAAGGGCACCCGCGAGAAATCAGCAAAAAAAAAGATCGGGAAGGGCTTGATCTAAGCAGTTTTTAGCTTAGATTTAATGAACGGTTCAATTAAAAACTGCTCAAAACAAGCACTTCCCGGTTATTTTTTTTGCTAATTTCTCACAGCCACCCTTAAAATCACATTCTGCACATATTGAACGGTTCGGATTATAAAAATTTGATTGGGAATTATGAGATTGAGATTTGGGGTGTTTTTTTAGGTGTCTAAATAGTTGTCCGCGGAACCGTCCCGTATATATATATACATATACATATATATATATACACACACACATCTTGATAATTACGTAAAAGTATTGTTTTTCGGGTAATTTACGGGCCGGTCTGGTTTTACATATGAAAATGCACCGCTAAAGATTGCACAATTTTTATGCCGAAAATAGTCTCCCGCGAGAGAAATCAATCACCTCTTCTTGAACTCTTCTTATCCTAATCGTACGTCTTGAACGCATCGCCTTCTCCTTGCGTTCGCTAGCTGGAAGTCGGCGAACTCGTAGAGGCCGATGGCACTGTTGCTGCCCATGTGCATCTCTGTCACGGCGTCGTTGAGTTCCTCCAGTGACGTGTCGGCCTCGAAGCCTTAGAGCTTTGGAGATGGATCAAAGAGACATAGATATTGTCGTCGCCGTTGGTGTAAAAGTCCAACTCACTCCCTCCTCCCCTCTCCCTAAATAATTATACTAGGAATTGAACTCACTATGATTATGATGAACCTTGACAGGGCAATAAACCTGGTTCCCATGGTGTTCAACAGCTCCGTTCTCGCCGTATGAGACACGGTTGCACAAGAAGTCATTCTGTTTTGAAAATTATAGAATCACGTACCAATTCACGAGCTCCAAATTCGTGAAATTCACGAGCTTCAAGTTAGTGAAATTTATGAGTTCAAAAGCTAATAAATTTCAGAATCACGTACCAATTCACGAGCTCCAAATTTGTGGAATTCACGAGCTTCAAGTTAGTGAAATTTATGAGTTCAAAAGCTAATAAATTTCACTAATGTAAAAAGCTAGTGAAATTCACGAGCTCCATATTAATGAAATTCACGAGCCAAACACTAGTGAATTTCACTTAACTTTTGAGAGAGTAGAACCGGAAACAAAAAATAAGGGCAAAACGGCAACTTTGACTCCTAACTAGACTTAGCGGGAATTAAGTTTCGAGTTAATCTTTAATGGGAATTAAGGAGTCCAAAACTAGACTTACACTTAGTGAAATTTGAAATTCAGCAAAAAATTTGTGAAATTTGAGAAGTAGTCAATTTCACTATTTTTTTGAAGAAGTGAAATTTCGCCGGAAAAGTCACCGGCAGGAGTGGTTGCCGGTCGGAAGTGGTTGTATGGTGGAGGTGGTAGGAGGTGATAAAAACTTTGAAAAGATAATAAAGTGTGAAATTATATTTAGTTAAGGGTAATCTTCATATGATGTTGTCTTTATAGGTAAATAAAAATTGAGTTCATTCTTAATGGGAATTAAGTCTTGGTTTTCTAGACCCACAGGTAATTTTCTGTTGTTTTTCTTGGGGTGTCACCGATCATTCCCAGCGCCGGCCCAAGGGTTTTAGTACCCAAGGCGTAATAAAAAAAAGTGTGCCTTTATAAAGTTAATACTTAACAATTTTTACAACAATAATCACAATACGAGAAAGCAAAACCAATATAAAATTCTACTAATCATTACATACAAACACAAAATACAAAGTCTCTAAATAGGCAAATATATATTATCTCCAGAACGCATGAGGACCACTTGAATATTACTCGTATTGCATTTCTAGAAGCAAAAAAGTCCTACTCAAATCCAAATAGTAAAAATATTGTTTCCCCTAAAATTTGGAATTTTCGGAATGTCCAAAGCTCAGGCCTCTTGGACCTTGTGTTTGGGCCGGCCTTGATCATTCCTATGTAGCCAGCTAGCAACAATGTTTAGGGAAAATGACAGCCCAAGACGTACTTTGATAATTAATACCCACCAATGACTTGCTGAGAACATTTGTTAATGCTGAAAATGTTCTTGATGAGTATTAATTATTAAAACACATTTTCGGCCGTCATCTTCCCTAATGTTTTTGAATAATTACACATAGATGTACGTATAGAGAGTATTTTGGGGCGCTATGTCCCATTCCCAAGATCACCAAAGAAAGAATACTCTATAGTCTTGTCCCAATATTATGACGCCTTTTATGAGTTGCAGACGGAAACATTAATTAGATATATGTATATAGTCACTCTCCCGTGAGAATCACCTCATTTTAATAAAAAGCGGACGCCCTTTTCCAATCAAATTTTGATGATTCGAGCCACTCAATATGTTCAGAACTTGATTTTAAGGGTACCTATGAAAAATCAGCCAAAAAAAAAAACCGGCAGAGGTTTTATCCGAGCAGTTTTTGTTTGTTTTTAATTAAACAGTTCAAATAAAAACTGCTCAAATCAAGCATTTTTCGGTCATTTTTTTGGCTAATTTTTCGCAGGTACCCTTAAAATCACGTTCTAATCATATTGAGTTGTTCGAATCATCAAAATTTGATCAAAAAATGAGAGGTCCGGACCGTTAAGCGTCCGGACCTGAAAACAACTACACACACGTGATTTGTCTTCTCTTATTTCTTTTTTGCATCCAAAAACCCAAAAAGGGGAAATTACATTTCAGTGGGAGGTTGGGCAAATAATACCCAACTCATGTAGAGATTTTTTTGAAATTACATAAATATGGAATGGAGGAAAAAAAAAATCCCCATACATGAAGTTGATTGTAATCGAATCTGGGTTTCCTAAGTTGCCCCTTCTATGAATCTAAGTTGCCTCTTATATGGACTTAAGTTGTTTCTTCTATGAACCTAAGTTGCCCCTTATATGAACTTCCTGAGTATTCAATTTTTTTAAGTATTTCTTCAATCTTCTTACTATTTCTATTATTTTATGAGAAATTTGGGATTTGGGTTACTTGCAAATTTGAGTTTTTAAAATACTTTGAGATTAGTGTATTTTGGGTAATTTTTTAGAAAGAGAAATGATAGAGAAAATAAGATGTACGTTTTCTAGTATCCACTTTTTACTTTTGCTTTTAGATTTTAGGAATTGTTACTTGAAATTTCTTGTTTAGTTTTACTTGAAAATATGAAAAAGTTATGCTACTAGCTACCAATTTGCTTCACTGGCTGCTTTTCTTAGAAAAAAAATAAGGTGCAACTTAAGTTAATCGAATGGACAACTTAAATTCATAGAAGGGGCAACTTAGATTCATAAAATGGGCAACTTAGCTTCAAACTCAAATTTGACTACAAACCGACTTCATGTTTTGGAAAATTTTTTTCCCTCCGTTTCATGCATAGAGAATTTCAGTTCGTCCGTTTCACCCAAATCTGCAAGTAACTTAAACTCCAAATTTCTCAGAAAATAATAGAAATGGTTAGGAGATTGAAGAAAAGCTCAAGAAATTAAATACCTAGGAAATTCAAAAAATGGGAATTTTAGGTTCAAATTCAGATTTGACTACAAACCGACTTCATATTTTGAGAATTTTTTTTCCTCCATTTCATGCATGGAGAATTTCAGTTCGTCCGTTTCACCCAAATCTGCAAGTAACCCAAATCCCAAATTTCTCAACAAATAATAAAAATGGTAAGAAAATTGAAGAAATACTCAAGAAATTAAATACCCAAGAAGTTCATAGAAAGGGCAATTTAGGTTCATAGAATGAGCAACTTAGGTCCATATAAGGGGCAATTTAAATTCATAGAAATGGCAATTTAGGAAGCCCAGATTTGATTACAACCAACTCCATATATGAGGAATATTTTTTCCTCCGTTTCATGTATGGGAATTTTTTTTTCCCTCCGTTCCATATTTATGTAATTTCGAAAAAATCTCTCCATGAGTTGAGCATTATTTGCCTCAACTCCCACTGAAATGCAATTTCCCCATGGAAAAATGTCGTTGGCATGCTGGCAATATTTACACATCATTATTTTCGCGGCCACGCTAACTGTTGGACATTTTTCCTTCATATCTTATAAAATTTCCTTTGTGGGTCAAAATTTTGAGTAGTCCGATTGGTCTGAATTAGATGAATCCCAAAAGCAACAAATTTTTTGACAAAAAATTAAAACAAGCTCACTAAAGGCGAGAATTATCTTAAAAAAAAAAAAAAGGCGAGAATTATCTTAAAATTTTTACGTACCAAGTTATTTTTGTCAGTTCTATTGATTTTAGATACCAAATGTTTTTTTTTTTTTTGTTAAAAGTGAGAAGATTGTATTGATAAACGTCCAGCGGTATTTACAAAACAGAGATTATTAAAAAGAATTTCGATAAAGCCAAACTAATCATCTAACAAATAGAAAACAAGTAAATCACAAAGCAATCGATGTCTTTCATCCTAACCCAGACATGGCCTGACGCAATAACGACACTTTTAAACTGCCTAACATTTAATTAAGAGTCTCAAACGAGAAAAATGTGCAAAGTTAAGGACAAAAGACACCAAATACCCAGACAATCAGATGCACTCTACCTAAGTATGAACGCACCAATGAACTCCCAAGAACTACAGATCTGCCAAGCCGTCACGAGTTGCCTCGCCAAAGATATCGTGTAGGAATAAAACGCTGAAGCAAAGATATCATTGTGAAACAACCTCGATTGAGAGAACCCGATCTATAGACAAAATTCGTTCAAAGACGAAACTAATAACTCTCATTGAACGAGAGACAAAACTTTCATAGAACGAGAGACAAAACTCTCACAGATCAGGCGACAAGTCGTAGATCTGGAGATACCAATGTTAAGTGGGTAAATATTTTGTTAGTTTCTGTTGAGAATTCAAATTTTATTGCCTATTGTAATAAGAAATAACGGAAAAATAGTTCTCAGACTAAATGCTATGGTTGGATTCTCCTTTTTTTTTTTCATAACTCAAGATGCCTGCATGACTAGTTTACGTGCATTTTGACTGATTATTAGTACTACTGGTACAAAAGCCGTGCAATGTATGCCCGTGCAGCTACCAAAAGAGTTATCTATTCCATGTTGACATACATGAATCAGATTTGAAGTAATAGTTTTTTACAATGCTTCAATTAGCAAGCCAAATTAAAATAAAAAATTAATGAAGATGAATATTGTATTACATCCCCACATGGTGGCCGGATACTGGGAATCTAATTAAAGAGAATCCATCGTAATGCAAGTGGTAGGGCATGTGTGTGTAGGATTAGACTGATCAAGTTTGTACCGTAGCATTATTATAATCTCATTGGTTGGCCGCTAAAAAAGTTTTGTAAACTCTTTTAATAAAATAATCCCCGTGATTGAAGCATTTCCGTAATACCAAAACTTGAAGAAAAATCTGGCTCATATTTTGTTTGTTTGGTACATTAGAAGAAGATCATTGCTTTACGTACACTAGCAATCACCAAATTAAAGTATGAGTTCCAACATAATGGAGAGGAGGGGCGGCTCCAGGATTTTAATTTAGCAATGATACAAATATTTAGAAATTTTTTGTATACGGATTTCAGAATAAAGTAATGATATTCATTTTGTTTGAAAATCAATTAGGCTTGATTTATTTTGTTTTGTTGAGATATAATATTGTATACTTCTAACAAATATAATTGAATTAAATTTTTATTTACTCTAGTTTCATACGAATGGTACAGTACTGTAGACAAACAACTAAACAAATATAATTGCATATTTTGTTTGTTTGGTTGTATGTTCCCTTACTGGATTATAAATTGAGCTTAGTATGATTGTGAGCTTATATCCCCTTTGATGCAATTCAAATATTTGTCTCTCCTACCACTTGTCATAAAAATATAAAAAAGGGGAGGGCGGGGGGTGTTTAAATTTCTACTCCCACGTACACATTGGGGCAAAACTTGTAATATAAATTTATATACATGTGGTTATTGATTTTTGTACTCTTTCTTATAAATTCACTCCGAGATTTGTCATTTAGTGTTTAAAATTATACACAACACATGCACTAAATGGCAATTTTTAGAATGCATTTATAAACAATTTGAGTGCGAAAATGATTTTCCTATACAATAAGTCTTACAACAACTTCAAATTGAGATCCCTCTTTTTCTTTTCTTTTTTCGTGGAATTTCAAGGTTGCTCAATCTCTCGTTCCCTTAAATTTTGACGGCAATTTGCATGCACATGCAAATAATAACAAATTATGTTATACTAATCTTTATTCACAAATAATAAAAAAATTAACAATCTAGAAAATAAACAGATCGAATTGTAAACATAATGTCTCAAAGACTTTTTTAAAGACCAAAAATAATTAAACAAAAACCTATAATTTTTAATAACAAAAAACAAAGCTTATGAAAGTACGATATTACGCGTAACATTTCTTTTCGTACTTTTATATGAATATTATGTAACACCACCTGAGGACTCCCGTCCAACATCGCAACCACTTATTCGAATCCTGGTCCGGCCACAGCATCTAAGTCCATGCATGTGCATACTCACTCACTTACTCACAAAACAACACTTAAAAATTTACAAATTTGAACAAATATTCCTATTGTTAGAGACTATGCACGTGAAATTCGGCTTCCTACCTTTATTTGGTTGGTGGTTTAGTTATCAGACTGTAGTTTCGAGTATCTGAGAGGAGAGGATTTCTGAGAGAGAGAGAGAGAGAGAGAGAGAGAATTGAGAAAATGAAGAGTTCTGTTTCAGAACAGAGTTTATACATTGAGAGCGAAGAAGATGAAGATGAGGAAAAGGAATTTACTAAGGGAGAACAAGAGGGGGACGATTCGGATACTTCTAATGATGATTCCACTCAAAACCAGCAGAAGAGCAAACCCGATTCTCTCAACACCACATGGCCTCAAAGCTACAGGTCTCTCTCTCTCTCTCTCTCTCTCTCTCTCTCTCTCTCTCTCTCTCTCTCTCTCTCTCTCTCTCTCTGTTTTGCTCTGCTCAGTTCATGTAATCTTCGCTACTCTGTATTCTGTGTTCCCTAAATTAGTACAGTCATGGGCGGCTTTAGGATCTCGGTTCATAAGTGAAAAAATTATAAAGAGTTTTAGGGACCAATATTTGAGGTTACAGAATTTACGGGGTTGGATTTTTTTCGGTGTTGTTAGGTTAAAATATTTATGAGAAAATAAATTTAATGAGGCTTGCCCAGTGTCTTACAAAATTAATAGGATCGCTTGAACTCTCTCAAACAAGATTTTGAATAAAGTACCGTTAACCATATCTTTGTTATTATTGATACAGTACATACTGGTACCGGTATAATTTCGGATACTCTTGCGCATGTTGCGTTATAAATATTACTCTATTAATATGGAACTTATATGTATGCTTAAAAACTAAAAAATATTCAACCGATGCAAAAATATATACTAAAAATAGTAATAATAGACTAATAATAAGAGTTATAAAACTTGTATATTCATAAATAAATAAATAAGCGTATTAGTTTTTAGTACAAATGACTTAATTATGAAATTACCTCCTAAAAATATACTATATTATGACCGGTACCGTCCAGTACTCACCCGATACCAATCGGTAGGTGGGCCGGAACGAAATTAGAAAGGTTACCGATTGTATATAAACAGTATGTACCACAGTAGTTTTTTTAACATTTTGCTGTACATAACGAACCTGTCCAGAAAGGTTAAGGGAATGTCCTTGAAATCCAAACAAACAAAGGGCAAAGTCTTCAATACATCTTTGTGTATCATATGCACTTATTTTGTAGTTCATATTAAGTCACCTCATAAAAAGTTACCCGGAGATCCAGTCATTCATCACAATTTATTGTGTATTGTAACTTTTATATTGAAAACTCGTAATTTTTCATCAATAGAATTCATAACATTTTTTCATTAACCTTTTAGTGCATATCGTAACTTTTTAGCAATAGGTTCATAACATTTTGGTGCATCTCGTAACTCTTATACAACAATAAGATTCATAACATTTTTATTGTGTACCGTAACATTTTGGTCCATTTCATAACTTAAAAAAAAAAAAAAAAAAAAAAGCCTCATAACATTTTGGTCTGTATCATGGCTTAAAAAAAAATTGTAATATTTTTAGCAATACGGTTCGTAACATTTTCATGAGGAATCGTAACATTTTGATCCGTTTCATAACTTTTTAACTAAAAACTCATAATTTTTTCATAACATATAATCAGTTGTGCAATCTATCATGATCGAGAACAATCGATCAGTTAATCAAATATGTAATCTATTTTGTTAATGTTCAATTTCATAATCGATTAGACATTATGATCGAGAACAATCGATCAGTTAATCAAATATGTAATCTATTTTGTTAATGTTCAATTTCATAATCGATTAGACATTATAATCGATTTTGCAATTGAATTGGATACGATTGGGAAATAAGAAGCATCTGTAGGAAGACTCATATTCCAAATGCACTGATCTTTAATCACATAAGAATGTGACCACTTAACTGAAAGAGTATACTCCTTGCATACAACCGACAAAAGCCTCAACATAGCAACCTTGTTCAATTTCCCTTTTAGTCTTTCAAAACCCTGACCTCCTTCAAACTTGGGAACCCAAATGAACTCTTGCTGAGGAAAGAGCTAAGAATCCTCTCAATTTACTTCAGGATTCTCTGAGGTGAATGAAAATAGATGACCAACACACTGGGATGTTGAATAGAACAGAACTAATCAGTTGGGTTCTCCCACCATTAGACAACAACTTGTTGGACCAGGACTAGATTCTCTTCAGCATTTTATCCTTCAACACAATGCAATCAGAAAATCTTTAGCTTAGTAGAAACAAAGGGGACACCAAGGCACCTACCTCACAGGAATTGAAGGGCAGCCTCAGGAATATAAGAAATAGTAGTTCTCAGTTCCTCCTCCTTTACAGAATTAACTGCTGCAAAGAAGTAAACACTCTTACCCAAGTTAGGTTGCAAACCAGAGAAGTGGTGAAAATCACTCAAAAGTCTCATTATCAGCTCCACAACTAATGAACATGTCATCAACAAAGATGAAGTGGGATAAACCAATAAACTCACACTTCGTGCCAAAATGCCAGAGTAAAGTTTGGAATAACATAGCAAAAGGGTAATTTTAGAGAACAGAAACACATCGTTGGTGGCGGAGAATATGGATAGCCCAATGAGAATGGGCAAGCTACGTACATTTGAGCTAGTGAGAATGGAACAAGGCCTCGCGAGTTACAAAGCTCATTGGAGATTGAAAAAGGCACATGGGCTTGTCATTTTTGCAAACAGACCATCTATGCCTAGTGGGTTGGAGATGATCTTATTATACGTGCTGAAACTCTCAAATAGTATGTGTTTGTTTTTCCCATATGGTGCGTTGCTTTTCCATCTAGTACAAGAACTTAATTTTTTTTCTTGCTAATATTTCAGGCAATCAATTGATCTTTATAGTAGTGTACCATCCCCGAATATCACGTTTCTTGGCACTCCTACAATATCAAGATTAAGCGGTTCAGTTCTTTCCTCATCACTGAAGAGGAGACACACTCCTGAAATATTCCCATCCTCGGCTAAACCTCTGCTGCCAACAGTGGTAGACGAGCAACAACCGCAACAAAGACGTAGTTCCCATTCCCTCCTCCCTCCCCTTCCGTCCACAAAGGCTTCCGTGAAGAAATCCACCAAGGCTGACTCACATGAAATTCCTGCTACTCGCCAAAGCTCGTATGGCCAAGCTGTGCTAAACGGTATGTTTACGCATTAATTTCCATTGCCTCATTGGTATTTATAACTGTTGGAAGGAATTCATTTCTTGGTTTTCTAATCGTGGTGAATAACGGTTCTATGTGATGTATACCTGTTATTTTTTAGTCATACATGTGTTCAAGGAAATAAACATTCCATTCCAAGCGCACCACTACACGATCCCCGGTTCCACTAAACATTGCCTAAGGGCTAAGAATCAATCCTTTCAAATTCTATAGTTAACTACTAATCCAAGTTTGCAATAAGCTAAACTAATTGTTACCTTATTGTGACAGGCATGAATGTTCTATGTGGAGTGGGAATACTTTCTACTCCTTACGCAGTGAAAGAAGGTGGATGGGTTGGGATTTCTGTTTTGTTTATTTTTGCAGCCCTCTCTTATTACACTGGACTCCTCTTGCGTTACTGCTTGGACAGCCAACCTGGGCTTGAGACTTACCCAGACATCGGCCAGGCCGCCTTCGGTACTGCTGGGCGTTTAGCGATCTCCGTATGCCTCTTTTAATGAGTATATTTTTTTTGTGCAACTTCTTACTTTTACAATTCGGTCTATAGTGAAATATCACTAACAAAAAAAAAAAGGTGCAAATTCGTGATTTTTTCCGGCTAGCATTCTAGTAGAATTACTACTACAATTGGCCCTCATTTTTAATTTTTTACCTCTGAATTGAAACTTCAACTACTGAAATGGGGAAAATTATGCAAACCTTTGATTACTGAAATTTATGAATTGTTGAAAATGGAGACCAGTTAGTTTTGTATGTTTTATTTGTTATGAGAGAGGTGATGGAGTGGTGTTTGTTGATGTCACGGGAGGCAGTTAGTTTTGTAAGTTTTCTTTGTTATGATGGTGATGGAGTGGTGTTCCTTGATGTCGCCGGAGGTAGAGATATCGTGGTATTGGCCCTAAGCAAACAAATTTTCTTTTATTGTCCATAATTCGCAATGGTAAAAATATTAGGGATTCAGATTTTTTTGCTTCTATGTAAAATCTCCTTGCAAATTTCTGGAGAACAGTCGCTTTTTACGGTGTACAAAAGTAGTAAATTAGATGAAGCGCAAGTTTGTAACATGTCCTGTCACTATAAACCTATGGTTTTGATTTGTTTTCTTATTGGTGGCTGCAGATAATCCTTTACGCGGAATTATATGTAAGTTACATCTCTTGTTCTCACTTCTGTTCAGAAATCTGTGGACTGTAGGACTACTAGTAGCGCAAAGAACTACTTGTGCTAAAAAAAATTAGAAAATAGAAAGCCTTCATTAATTTCACCTCAAACTTCTCTCCTCTGCAGGCTTGCTGTGTTGAGCATATTATTTTGGAGAGTGATAACTTGTCGGCTCTATTTCCAAACGCGCAATTAAATTTGGGCGCATATGAATTGAATTCGCATCATCTGTTTGCGGTGTTGACCGCCATTGCCGTTCTTCCTACTGTTTGGCTCCGCGACCTGAGTGTTCTCAGTTACATCTCCGGTAAGTGCATCAATGTCCTTGCATTTGCGTAAAATAAACTATTGGAAATAGACTAAGAACAATGTCAGACACTTTCACTCTTGGGTAAAGGTAGAGGACATAGGTACATAAGTAGTAGTTGAACATCATCTAGCAAGAAATACCGTGATTTGAGCTTAATAGATAACATCATTTGAAATTCACATACTACAGGTGAAATAGGCTATTGTCCATTCTGAACACCTCTATGTCCTTAAATAAGAGCAAAGGTAGTATCCCAAGTGTACAACTATTATGGAGTCCATATGTCTTTGTGCATAACACCAAGTAGATGAATTCGTCTGCAACTTACATGGTTCCTGAGTCCACAAGCACGTCGATACATAACATAGATCCTGAAACCCTTTTGAAATTCTAGTTTTTTTCCCCAGTTATACACTTTTTAATCTTGTGTTCTATCTCGATACATCACGAGGAATGCTCAGTTTGTGCCTCCTTTATTTTCAGCGGGCGGAGTGATCGCCTCAATACTGGTAGTCGTTTGCTTGTTCTGGGTAGGCTTGGTGGACAAAATTAGCTTTGAACAGAGCAAAGGGACAACACTGAACCTCACTACCCTTCCTGTTGCAATTGGTCTCTATGGTTACTGCTACTCAGGACATGCTGTCTTTCCCAATATCTACACATCAATGGAAAAGCCAAGCCAATACCCTGCAGTCCTCTTGACCAGGTCAACTATGCACCACAAGAAGTTTGGTTCTGTATTTTGGTGTCATCAATCATCATAAATTCATAATGTTATTGCAATTGGCCTTTCCATTATAATAGCTCCACAATCGCACGTTTATTATGACAAAAACTCTGAAAAATTATCGTGACAACAAGATCTCGTGATGACATATGCTTTGAATAGCAACAAAAGGTTTTGTTGCACTGCTTGATATTTTCGTTGCAGTTACCACTTAATTTTTTGCAACAATTTGATCTGTGTCATATTGAGAAATTCTTCCCACGAAAAGTTTCACCGAAAACCTCCTGTCTTTGTCGCGTAGAGTTTTTGATAAACAAATTGTCCCGGATTATTTGAAGTTCGTTATCAATAAGCTTACGATGAGAAGACCAAATCGTGCAAAAGGAGAAATTCGCACTCTATGGTTGCGATTTTGTTGAGCAATGTGTTAAGAGTTTAAGAAGCCTTGAGCCTTGAAATTTGCTTTCAAGTACAGTGTTTGAGGGTCAATAATTCTTTGACATTTTTTAAAAAAAGATTAACTTCTGGGTTTTTTATTTTATTTTATTGAAATCTTATTCTGGATGCAGTTTTGGTATTTGTACTCTGATGTATGCTGGAGTTGCAGTGATGGGATACATGATGTTCGGAGAATTAACACTCTCTCAGTTCACTCTTAACATGCCCCAACATTTGGTTGCCTCCAAAATTGCTGTCTGGACTACGGTAACTTTTGTGTTTGGCTTGCTCCTGTAGTGTTTTGTATCAAGGGAAGGAGCACTTTTACAGATGCAGATGTGTCTGCGGACACAGATCATGAATCAGATGTGTCCGAAGTGTTAAGGAAATGAATCCCACATTGCTTGGGAGTGGTTTGGATGATCACTTAACAACATTTGGAACCTCTCCACTCATTGCCAATTGGTTTTGAGATGATATAAAGTTTTTACATGGTATCAGAGCGGGGCTCATTCCACCCCACATTTTAAAAATTAACAATCCACACCCCACGATGACAGACCAACAAAAAGGCTGCTCGATGAGAGTACCCAAAAAGTGGCCACACGTGACAGACCTCAAATGCGGCTACACGTGAGGGAGAATGGCCACATGTGACAGACCTCAAATGCGGCTACACGTGAGGGAGAATGTTAAGGAAATGAATCCCACATTGCTTGGGAGTAGATTGAGTGATCACTTAAAAATATTTGGGACCTCTTCACTCATTGTTAATTGGTTTTGAGATGGATATAAAATTTTTACACGGAGTCATTCGACGTAATTGGGCCCCATGCGATGCATGTAGGACATCGGACGGCTACAAAGAGTACATCTTTGTCAAAGCATTTTCACTTAATCGGACGGCTACAAAGCATTTTCCTAAGTGAAAATAAAAGTTTCAAACTTAACTATGATATGACATCAAAACTGCCACCTAAATTTTATATCTATACATATAGAGTCGTTTCCAACGATAATATTGCAAACTGGTGCTGATAACTTGTTTCTCCTGTTTTCTCTTTTGCAGGTAGTTAATCCATTTACCAAATATCCTTTCCACAATAGAGTTAGCTGGTTTTGCTATATTAGGGAACTCTTCAGAACGGTTGAACATAGGAATCAATATAGATTCCACTGGTTCAAGTGAAAAAGCTAGCGATGGCTGTGAAATTTTAGAGTGTAGCTTAATTCCATGATTAATTACATTCAAGAATTTTCCCGAATTTTCCTTAATTACGAGTACGTATGCATTGACGATGACTCCAGTAGCAATGAGTCTAGAGGAATTGATGCCATCAAACCATCTCAAATCTCACATCTATTCAATCCTCATCAGAACAGCGCTGGTGATTTCTACTTTGGTTGTGAGCCTCACCGTCCCCTTCTTTGGTAAGCTTTCAATTTCATCCTCTTCGAATCGTTACAGCAGGTGGCTAAGCCGACGTGGTGTCTTTTTACCAAACTTCATAATTGTGAAGCCGAGGTGCTAAGTGGTCGACTGAATCAAACCACTCCACTTTTTAACACATGACCGATCACGAGTGGAATGTGCTGCGCCATGTCAATCGATTAACCTGCATAACTTCGTAACATAGTTTTTCCCTTGGACCCCCACTCATCTTGATCTCTTTCTCAATTTGACAGGGTTGGTGATGGCATTCATTGGATCTTTACTCACAATGCTAGTGGTAAGTCTTTCTGTGTGTTTTACTGCCACTTGTATACCGGTGCCCGCAACTGTTTACACTTTTAATGTACCTAAAACATGAAATGCATAATGCAGACTCAAATTTATGCATCGCGGGTCTTACCTGTCCATAAATTTCACTTGCAAGGTGCTTTGTGGGCAAGAATATGAATAAGATCGTTTGCCCCATAAAGTATAACTCGTTACCAAATAAGATCATTCTTTTTTCCGGATTAGGGGTTTCTATAGTGCACTAATGAACACCCGCTTTTTACCCGGCCGCACCCAATCCTTTTATGGAATCTATATAGACTCTTCTTTTAACTGTTTCCAACAAATCAAATTCTTATAATAAAGTTACCCACTAAATTTCCTACTGCAGACCTTGATACTTCCTTGTGCCTGTTTTATGAGCATCTTGAGGGGGAAACTAACTCGACTTCAGGTAAAAGCAACTGTAGCTGGTTTATTACGTATAGAGATAATAATCTCTGCTGATTATGTTTTTGTGTTTTCTTTGGCAGGGATTGCTGTGCATAACGATTATTGCAGTAGGTGTGGTATCGGCGGTCTTTGGAACCTACTCCTCACTCTCTCAAATCATAAAAAATTTGAGCTGAAGAAATTGTTTCAAAGTAAAGGAAATCAGTTTAGGATCTGATTTCCCAGACTTGTAATGACCTTTTTCCCTCAGTGAATGGGTACGTAATTTAGAACACTACAAGTTCAAGTTCTTTTATTTCTCTCTTACCGCTTATTTCATTATCTAGTTATGTAATCTAGAAGCAAATTACTACCCAATATGAAATTTCTCGAAACTTTGTTCGTAATAAAATGAACTTTTGACATAGGTGTAAACCTACTAGCGCATGGATCGAAGGATTCGATATTCGATATGGTTTCGAGTTTCCTAGTAAAGTGAGCAAACTGCCCCCAAAAGGCCTAACGCAGCTTGATATTGATCGAAATCAATTACGCACCGATTAAAAAGCATTTTTGAATCTTAATCATCAATTATTCAAAATAAACACAATTTGTCAGCAATTAACACTATAACACTATATGCACGCATAGGATTTTCTGTTACCTGTCCTTACCTAAATAAATTATCCTCCCTACAATTGATCAGCCTCACTAACAAACCTGAATCATCTAAAAAGTTTTTCTTTTAAATAAGCTTCACCCTTTATGACATATTGAGATCCACGACATGCCAACCAAATGAGAACTCTGATGGCTCCATTATTTAGCGAGAGACAAATTGTTTGATAACACAAATTCAATACTTAAAACTGAATGAATTAAATAATAAATAATTAAGTAAATTTGATAATCACATTTTACATTACTTAAAAGGTTAAGTGCGTCTTAAAATGTAGACTAAAAAGTTGATAAAATTAAGTAGCTTTGAGACTAAATTACGACTCCTCTACACTGGCACAACTACTATTGTCGCCGCTGCCTCCGTTGTCGCCACCACTACCATTATCACTCCACCACCACCAATACTAACACTGTCAAGCCCTCAATTTTTAACGTAATTATAAATGATTTTTGTAATAAGAATCCTCACAAACATTATGTACGATACCCAAAAGATCACTGTATTTTAATTCCCATAACAGTATTCCCAAGTTCATAAGGTTCCAAAATATTACAACATCGGCTTAACGGCCCCAAATTAGCATAAGTATCCAATTTTGAAAGAGAATTAATGGTTACAATATTCCAAGTCAAAAGAATATTAATTTTAGTTACAAATACATCTTCCAAAAGAAATTTACAAAAATGGATAAGTAACTCTTTTGATTAGCTTTCCAAAGTAATGTCCACACTCCAAGCCCTCCAGGCATGCAAGCTATAGTTCCGGATTAGCACCTGAAAATAATATAAAGCTTGAGTTATACTAGCCTAGTAGAAAAGTCTACGCAAACTCTATATGCAAATGAGCTAAACGAAAGGACAAATGATGGAAAATCAAATGACGACGAAGATAAGCACAACTTGCCAAGGCCAAAGTGTGCAATTATCACCAATCCTTCTTCTCAACATACCCTTACATTCTATTCATTTTGTTCATATCTCAAAACTCGTATCATCAATGTGTCTGAGCCGAAGCTCCTGCCGGGCTAGTTTGGAGACCTCAATATCCCCTGTCAAGCACCCACCTTGAAGGTTAGGCCTTGAGTGATCATTATGAGTATTAGCTCCTGTTAGGCTATTTTTGGGATTCCAATATCCCCTGCCAGGCACCCACCCGTCGATGGGCCCTGAGTGTATGCACGTCGTTCACAAGTTCAAATGTATCGTTTTGTACAAATATCGTGCAAGAAGCGCATATTTGTCGTTCCTTATCTTTACCATTTCGGACAGATTCAAGATACATCAAATTGCACAAGAAGACAAGTGGTACCATCTGATTTCTTGTTATATGCATATAAGCAATTAAATAAACCCATTGAAATGTCAAAGGCCTAAAGAAAAGTGGGGCTACAGCAACGTAGGGAGTTTTGGAATTTAACTGGTGGCCTGCCGGTAGGAAATAGGGGCTACCGGTACAGTCCAGAAACAGTGTGAACAAAATGTTGCCATGCAAGATTTCTACCGGTAGGAAAGAAAAAGGTACTGGTAGATGTCTGGGAAAATTAGTAATCCTACCGGTAGGGAATAAATCCTACCGGTACAAACACAAAACAGCGAGCACATATTATCACAGCTACAAAGTTCTATCGGTAGAGGAAAATGTCCTACCGTAAGGAATTCGAAATTCTAGCAATTTTTCACAGTATGACAGATTTTGATCCAATTTCAACAACGACCAAAATAAGTTCGAATAAGGGATGAAAACACTTAAATAACATATAAATAGAGGTAGAATTTCTTACCTCGAGTATCCAAGCCCAAAACAAAGAGATTGATTGAACCCTAACTTTCGGAATCCAAATCAAGCGAAAATACACGCAATCGAGCTATATCCAACGCGATACAGGCCTGAATACGCACGTAAAAGATGGAGTTGAGGTAGATTGTTGTGGATTTTTGAGTGATTGGGTGAGTTTTTGAGAGATGGGAGGAGAAATGGAGAGAGAACCGAGAGAGAGATGAGATAGAAAAGTAAAAATGGAAAAAAAAAAAAACCAGGTATACACACGGCACACACGCACAAATTTCACTAACACCCATGACTTTCAATTTCTCACATTTTGACCCCCAACTTTAATTTTTTCATTAATCCATCACTTATCCATTTATAAAATATTAAAAACTAATAATAATTTATATAACGGAAACTTACGGGTCTCAACAAATACCATGCCGCCACCACCACAAACACTCCGCCACCACCATCACTCCACCACCACAAGCACTCTGTCTTCGCCGCTGCCATGACCACCACTACCGCTGTTGCCACCACTCCACCACTACCGCTACCGCTATCGCCACCACTCCACCACCACAACTACGATCGCTCTGTCGACGCCACAACCACTCCACCAACACCATCACTACCACCACCACGACAACTACCCACCATCACTCCACCCCCACCACAATTACATGGTGATCGTTAGTAAAATTATAAAGGAATCACTATAACTAGTGGAACTAAAATCAATTCATTATTAATTGTAATTCAGTGCTTAATATTTTTATCAAACAACTTTTCAACTTAAAAAACTTAGCATTTAGCTTTTAGTACTTATTTTTTCAGCTTTCAATTTTATCAAATAGCACCAAAATTAACAAAAATTGATAATACAATAGCATGGGAGTCCATATGGATAGTTTCCCTTGTAAGGCTATCCACAATGGACAGCGTTCTAAAAGTCGGCCAACTATTCCCTGCCTAGGCGTTAGGTGGTGGTTCAACGCCTAGATTAGGCAGCTGACTAGTCGATGACTAGTCCTCGCCTAGGCACCTAGGCGGCCGACCAGTCGCCTAGGTGCCCCTTGTCCGCCCGACTAGCACCTACCAATTTTTAGAACATTGACAATGGCATAATCAAAAGTAAAAGGTTCCTAAAAATGCTGGTGCAAAATATGGTTCACAATGATATAATTAAATTTAGCAACCAAATTAGAAATAATCAAATTTCAGGCTTTGGATAACCAAAACTAGCATCCTTTTGCCAATAGCCAAATTAGTGGAACCAACATATTCTCAATCAAATGCATCTATCATTTCACAAAAACGTTTTCTATCTTCCTTTTACTCTCTTTTTTTCAACAATATTTAGTAAAAAAATGTTTTTTAAAAATAGTTTTTTCTCCAAAAAACAAAAAAAAAAAACTATTTTTATACAAAAATATACAATTCTTTTTTTGAAAAACTATTTTTTAAATGATTTTTTACAAAAACCTTTTCTTATATAAAAACTATTTTTTCAAAAGCTGTAGTTACTCAAAAACTAATTTTTAAACTATATTTTTGAAAAAAAAATTCAAAAACTATTTTTAGAAAAAATATTTTTTATGTTCACAATTTTTAGTTTTTTGTAGTTTGAAAATGTGATATAACAAATTTTGGTTATCCAATTTTGATTATGCTATTGTAGATCTCTACATTGCTAACCTTAGCAACCCCCTAAAATGAATAATCAAAAGCCGATATGACAACTTTTGATTATCCATTTTTTATTATGCCATTGTGGATAGCCTAATCCTGATTCTAGGAATTGTTGGCTTGTTGCTTTTATTTCTAATTTATGGGTTAATTTGGCGGCTTTCTATCATTTCCCGTTTTGATTGGGCTGGCATATGGTTGTCTTTACCATATGTGCCAATATAGTTTGGTTCATTTACCACGCGGTTTTTCTATAAAATGAATTGTGCCTCTGCAAACGAGCAAAGCATTTATAATAGGGTCGAGTTTCAACTAAATTGAACTCGGCTCATTTACTGAACGAGCTCAAAACTCATCTCGTTTGCTAACCAGCCAAGCGGAACCTCTCGTTGTTTGCGGAATAACTCCAGTAATTGTTCGCAACCAACGGCCTCGAAGCTCTCAGAGCAATTCCAATCAATCTCTATAATGCGCCAAATCTCTATTGAGGAGAAATTTTCTAATTTATTCCCTATTTTTTTAAATTTTGTATTTTATAAGAAAATCTTGAATGGATCTATCGTTTTTTTTAGATATTTGATCTCAAAATTTACTTTTGGGACTTCTATTTTTTATACCAAATCTTTAAAAATTAAGAAGGTTCCTCCAAGGTCCCACCATAAAGTACAAAAAAATGAAAAAAATTGAAGGATAATAAATTACTATGTTCGTTTGGAAGTGTTTTTATTTTGTTTTCCAATCATTACCCTACTTATTTTTCCAATTATTACCATATTTCTCCAATTATTACTTTCTCATCTCTCTCTATTTCTCTCCAATCATTACCCCTATTTCCAATCATTACCCTATTTCTCTCTCTACCCACTACCAAAACTAAACTAAACTAAACTAAACTCTCAAACGAACATAGCCTTTTCTCTCCCAATATAGAGATTTGGAGCATTTGTTGAGTTTGGCTGGAGTTGCTCTCGGAGCACTTAACAGCTATATATAGTGAAACCAGTGCTTCCTCAGCAAATTACTCTTCTTCAAACCACATACTGTACTAGTAAATTCGAACACAAATTACACAGAGACATATACTAATATACATACGTGAACAAATGCCCTATCCTACGCGAATCTCTCCGGCCTTCAATCCTCCCCATCAAACCAAACCACAGTGTTTTTCATTTGACATTTCTGGGTTCTATCAACACTTCTCAAATCCATCTTCTTTTGCGATTAATCGTGGTTTGTGTTCGACTAACATACGTGTGGTTGGTGGGCGTATTAAAGCATTGACTAGTCATAGCGAAGAAGGTCCCGTTCAGGATCTCGACTTTTCGCCGGTTTCGGTTGATTTAGAGCCGATTACGAGCGAGAGCCAGTTCGATCGGGTCGTCTCCGAGGCACAACGGCTCGATGAACCGGTTGTGATTCTGTGGTACGTATCTGGGTTTTGATTATGGCGCTCTTCTCTTTGTTTTTGGTTCAATTTGGTGAGGCTTTTGGTTCAGTTTTTAGGTTATAGCAATTGGGTTCTTTGAATTTTTCGCTTGTATAGCAACTGCAGTTGGCTACCGTAATGGTTGTTGTTGCCAAATTATAGCAGCTCCAATAAAAAACAAAAAAAAAAAAACACATCTCCAATTGCTTGATAGGGCTGGTAAAAAAAGGCAATGCTAAATTTAGGGGAAGAGCAAGAAATATAATAATCACAACTCACATGTGCATCTAATACAACTGAAAAAAGACCTACTGCACACGATTGAGACAAATAACACATCTAAATCAAATAAAGGATACACTGGCGATAAACTGATCAGGTGATCGGTTGGAGCAGTGCATGCAAGTTGTCGATGTGCAGCTGTCACAGTCATGGTAGTTCCATTGTTTGACGATGCTTTCCACAGAAACTGACCGATACCAACCAAGTGACTCTAGCGCCCCACTGAGGGAGCATTTTGTGCGAGGTTTGGCTATGCCAAATTTGTCAACTTGCACTTTCCCTCTATCTCTTACAGTGGATTTGATTAATATACGGCATGTGTGTCCGGCATTGTGAGAGAGAGATGGATGGAAAAACATTTCACCCAAGGAGCAAGATCACGAAATTATAATATCATGGCACCTGTTGTATACCAAAATCTGGTTTTGGGGCATTCTCATTTTAACATTTCCCATTGGCTGGATTGACAAATGACTAGCTACTGCTACAAGTGCATCTTTAATAGTCGGATATCTAAAGGACTAACTACTGCTGGCAATGGATAGTGTCAAATTGCTATGTTTTTGGCAATTGTTATGTCTTGCATGTTCTGCACGAAATGTTGTATCAGAATGTGTTTTCTGGGCCCCATGGTTGGAGAGAGAAGTTGCCTTTCTAAAATCTAGTTCTTCTAAACTCAGGTGCTAAATTTGGCACGACACATAATAATGGGAAAATTTAACAAGCCTTTTACCTAGCTATTGGAAAGCTTGGCTCTGGTTTTTGGCAATAGCATGGCATTTAGCTTGCCATTGGAGAAGCTCTAATTGCAGTTTCAGAATAGGGCGGGGTAGGGGCTATCTTTTGATGGTGCATGTGGATTTCTTATTTCCTTCTGTAAAATGTCTGAAAACATTTAGAACATGTCATCAAATTGATCTTTGTGATTGTTCATTTTGATATTTTTTGTTGTTGCTAATATCAATGAAGCACGAATTTAGCATGATGGTGTCCAACATCTGTAATTGGATTAGCTTTATCCAAAGTTGTGTGTGATAGTATGCCTATTTTTATGTTAGTGTCAATATAAGTAACAAAGTTGCCTATGTTTTTCACAGCTTAAGCTTTTAGTTGAGTTGGTGGACAACAATTTAACATGGTTGCCGTTCAAAAAAAAAAAAAAAACAATTTAACATGGTTTTGGCCCAAGGAATAGATCTTATCTTCGAACCTCACTGATTCACGCGTTTCCGGTATTTAGAATCCTTACACATATATGACCAGTTAACAGTGCAGATCTGGACTTGAGAGAGCTTGTTAAGAAGATAAACAATAAAGGTTGTTGTCAGAGATGAGAAAAAGTGTATAGAGTGTTAACTAACCTTGACACAGAGATTCATTATTTATATTAAGAGATAACTTGATACAAGACTTGTTTAACCAATGTGGGACAAGACTCATGACTACTCAAATATTCCAACGCTCCCCCTCAAGCTGGAGAATAGATATCACAAAGTCTCAGCTTGTTACATAACAACTCTAATCAGGTTTTGAACAATGACTTAGTAAATATGTCAGCTAACTGAGCACTTCTAGACACAAAGGGAGTAGCTATTACACCACCAACTAACTTCTCACGCACCAGATGACAATCAACTTCAATATGCTTAGTCCTCTCATGAAATACCGGATTGGATGCAATGTGAATTGTTGCCTGATTATCACAATACAAATTCATTGGCAATTGCACACTAAATCCTATCTCCTCAAGAAAAGATCGCACTCATACAATCTCACATGTAGTGTGGGCCATGACGCTATACTCTGCCTCTGCACTAGACCGTGCAACCACTGTTTGTTTCTTACTCTTCCAGTTGACAAGGTTTCCACCGAGAAAAACACAATATCTTGTAGTGGATCTCTTGTCAGAAGGTTCTCCTGCCCAATTAGAGTCAGTAAAAGCCTCAATATGTAAGTGATTATTAGCTCGATAAAACAAATCACGTCCTGGATGAACCTTGAGATGCTTTACAATTCTAAGAACAGCCTCCCAATGTGGAAGACGAGGAGCAGACATAAATTGACTCACAATACTAACTGCGAACGAGATATCTGGACGTGTAATAGTAAGATAATTCAATTTACCAACCAAGCGACGATATTGGTCAAGGCTAGAAAGCAGCTTCCCCTGATTAACACATAGTTTGACATTAGGATCCATAGGAGTTTCAACAGGCTTCGACCCCAATAAACCAGTATCATTTAGAATATCTAGCACATATTTTCTCTGCAACAAACTAATTCAATAAACCAGTATCATTTAGAATATCTAGCACATATTTTCTCTGCGACAAACTAATGCCATTTTTAGATCGTGCAACCTCAATACCCAAAAAAGTGTCGCAACCTTCCCAGATCTTTGGTATGAAACTTACTCAGCAGAAATTTCTTCAACTCATCAATACCTTCTTGATCATCGCCCGTAATAATAATATCATCCACATAAACAATCAATAATACTTTCCCTTTGTCAGATGTGAGAGAAAACGAATGATCAGACTGACAGCGACTCATCCCGAATTTCAAAACTACATCGCTGAACTTGCCAAACTTGGCCCGAGGAGACTGCTTAAGACCATATAGTGCTTTGCGAAGACGACATACCTGATTGTGCTCCCCCTGAGCAACAAACCCAGGTGGTTGCTTCATATAAACTTCCTCCTGGAGATCCCCATGAAGAAAGGCATTTTTAACATCCAACTGGAATAAAGGCCAACCAAGATTGGCTGCAAGGGAGATAAGAAGGCGGACAGAACCAATCTTGGCAACTGGAGAAAAAGTCTCAGCATAATCAACACCATAAGTCTGAGTATATCCTTTAGCAACAAGACGAGCTTTGTAACGCTCAATAGACCCATTGGGATGATATTTGACCGTAAATATCCACTGATAACCAATAGTAGACTTTCCTGTCTGAAGAGGAACCAACTCCCAAGTGTCATTGTCATGAAGAGCAGACATCTCAGCCTCCATAGTTCGCCACTCAGAAATAGATAAGGCTTCCTGCACAGTGTTAGGAACAAAAATGGATGAAACAGAAGTAGTAAAAGCACGAAGGGATGGAGAAAGGTGAGCATACAAAACAAACCGATCAATAGTATAAGAAGTGCAAGACCAAATACCTTTGCGAAGAGCTATAAGAAGGCTAGGTGATGATAGAGGTGGAGGTGGAGGTGGAGGTGGAGGTGGTGGCGACGGTGGTTGTGGAACTAGATCTTGAGACGGAGGAGGCGCGGCGGAAGGCACTGGTGGGGCTGTTAATATTTTCTGCCGACGAACATACACCTGCAAGGGTGGCATAGATGGTACACAAATAGGAAACACAGACTCAGTCTCAGAGAGGTCAACTGGAGTACGGTGACCCGAGTAAAAGGGTAATGACTCATTAAACGTGACATCAGCACAAACAAAATGACGACGTAGAGACGGTGAGTAACACTTATACCCTTTCTGAGTGCGCGAGTATCCCAGGAAAATACACCGAATTGACCGTAGATCAAGTTTGTTCCGATCAGGATCAAGAGTATGAACATAACAGGTGCACCTGAACACTCGTAAGGATAATGAGTGGAGAGGCCGACGAAACAAAAAAAACTGTATGGGGTATCTGACCACCTAGGACTCTAGATGGCATACGATTGATCAAATAACATGCTGGAAGAACAACATAACTCCAGTAAGACTTAGGAACTTGCATTTGGAATAACAGAGCACGCATAACCTCTGATAAATGCCTTCGGCAACTCCATTTTGTTGTGGAGTCCGAGCACAAGAAGATTGGTGAATTATACCATGATCATCAAAAAACTTAGAAAGAGAATTATGAAAATATTCACCCGCATTGTCAGAATGAAATATACGAATGCAAGTATCAAACTGAGTTTTGATCTCCGTATAAAATGACTTAAAAATAGAAGACAACTCTGATTTCTCTTTCATAAGATAAAGATAGGTGACACAAGAGTAATCATCGACAAAGATAATATAATATTGGAAGTCAAAAACATTAGGGACACTCATTGGGCCCCAAATATCAGAATGAACTAATTGAAAAGGACGGGACACACGACTCTCAACCCTAGGATAAAAAGACACTCTATAATGTTTACTAAACTCACAGACTTCACAAGGCAAAACATCAACACGGCTACATAAAGGTATTAGCCGTTTAAGGAAGGGATGGATGACCAAGATGACAATGATGTTGATGGGGTGACACCGAAGACTGTAGGGCAACAGAGCTAGGGTGAACAACGTCGGTAAAGTAATACAAGCCACCACGTTTAGTACCGCTACCAATTTTCCGCCCCGTCTTGAGATCCTGAAACACACAACCATCGGGAAGGAATGTGACAGAGCAATTTAAAGATTTGGTAAGTTTACTAACATACATAAGATTTAATGGAAAACAAGGAACATGCAATACGAAATTCAAAGTCAGAGAGAAAGTAACAGAAACAAAATCCAAACCAATAATATCAGTGGTAGACCCATTGGCTGAGGTAACATGAGATGGTTTTATCAATAGACTAATGGTCAGAAAAAAATAGTAGAAGTACCCGTTATATGATCAGTTGCACCAGAATCAATAACTTAAGGAATAGAAAAACTGGAAGATGCAATACAAACATTAGAAGAATCTGTCTGAGATAGCGTAGCAATGGAGGAACTTGTTCTGGCGTGACACAAGGCGTTGGTACTCCACAGAAATAGTCATCATAGCAGTAGAGTGAGTAACCTATAGAACATCTTTGAAAGGAGTAACCTGATGAGCCTGAGGAAAACCATATAGGTCATAGCAGTACTCCATTGTATGATTTGTTCCCCCACAATGAGTACACAGTCTGAAAACACGGCCTCGAGTATGGCCACCTCCCCCTGACATGCAGCCCCTAGGACGAAAGCCACAACCACCATGACTAGAATCACGACCACCAAAAACATGGTCAAAAACCCGACCATTGTACCCAGAATGGCGACTGCGACCACGGCCACGACTAAATGAAGAACTAAAAGCACTAGAAACAGCGGAAGTAGAATCAAATTTCATTGCAAAAATATCTCATACAATGAGAGGCAACTAGTCAACTATCGACAGATCTACCAACCAAATATGTCACCAACTACCGACCAATAAATAATCAACCCACCAATCTAGCAACCGACGAAGAACCACCGAACAACTAATAAGCAATGAAATAGATCACCACGCAATGAACATCATCAACTCACAAGACAAGATGACGGCCCAAATAAATAAGATCCGATGGCATCAAAGTCGAAAGAAACAACAACCCAACAACGAATCAGTAACCAACCTCCAATACGAACGAAATAATCATCAACTCAAGAAAGACCGCAACAATAACTACTATGCTGCCAGTGCAAAAACTCAAGGCTAATACCAACAACAACACCAAACACTGAACCAAACACTAAACCAACGCAACTAAACGGTACCACAGACCATCCATTAGCACCAATCCGCATCGAGAACAACTTGTCACAACCAAGGACGAAGGAGGAACAGATTGTATCTCAGAAAATCACCTTAAATCATATCGCCAAGAGACAAGCAGATTGAATAGGGGTTTCAGATAAAAAATGGCAAGATCGACGCCAACAGATGCTGCAATGAACAGTAACCGATGAACAGTGTCGCATGAATAGTACCTAATGAATAGTTGCATGAACAGTGCTGTGATGAACAGTGACAAGAACAGTGCTGCAATGAACAGCCACGTGAACAGTGTCGTTTTAGGGTTTTGATGAGTGTGGGTAGGTTGTTTTAGGATTCCAAAGAGTTTGGGTAGGTCGTTTTAGGGGTTTTTTTTTTTTGTTTCTTTTGAATGTTTTTTTGTTTGGCGTCAAGATGATGGCGGAGGTAACGGTGGCGTAGGGTGGCAGTGGCTATGGTGGTAGGTTAGGGTTAAGCTCTGATACCATGTTGTCAGAGATGAGAAAAAGTGTGTAGGGTGTTAAACTAACCCTAACACAGGGATTCGTAATTTATATTACAAGATAACTTGATACAAGAGTTGTTTAACCAACGTGGGACAAGACTCATAACTACTCAAATATTCCAACAAAGGTTACCCCTCTCGCCAAACAACTTGTGGTCTTAGGTGTCGCAAAACAATTAAGTTATCCCTCTCTCCAAACATCTTAAGCTTTTAGATGCATTGGTGATCAACAATCTAATAGATGCATTTATACATGTATGTTTGTTCACTCTGTACATATATGGTTTTATGCGTTTTTCAAGATTGAAGTTTGTTTGTTGAAATTGAAGTTTATTTTGTCGAAGAATATTGAATTGTGTTGAGTTGATTTGTTAACTATTGCCCACTTGGATTTGTAGGATGGCAAAATGGTGCAGGAAATGTGTATATTTGAAACCAAAATTGGAAAAACTTGCTGCAGATTACCATCCAAGGTAATCTTAGATTTCTGTTTGGCCATCCGATATTATCTTTCTAGAACTGCAGGTGGTTGGATGATATTGTTGTATGAGTATTTGGAAGAAATTGAATATTTTTTTGTTGCCTTCAGGCTTCAGTCCCTTTGTCGTATAGTTGGAATGAATTTTCTCTTGAGATGTGGAGGTGAGAAAATGTTGGTCTATCACTATGTCAAGCCATACCGCTTGCACAATATTGTGGGCGTATTCTAGTCTTTCCATTATGATCATTGGGCATTAGCCTTTAAATCTTTCACATGCTGAACTTTCCGGGAACGATAGTTTACTGAACTTAGTGCACTCCAAATGCCAAAAACAAACATGTTCTTGTAGGGCTTTGGCGAGGTTTGTTTTACGTAGGGCATTGGCGTTTAGGACGGCCAACATTTGGTTTTGATTTGGGTGGAATTCTCTTTCTACCTCCTAAATTAACTAGAAAATGAAGTGTGAACAAGAATTTAACAAAGGCAAGATCTAGGGGTTTAAACCACCCATAACGTAGGCCGTTTAAGCTTCTTGTAGATAACTCAAGTGAGAATCAAGGATAATCATTCTCACTCGGAAGATTTAACCATGAAAATCGAATCTTGAAATGGGGGTTTGGAAATGTAAAGAAACCCTTTTAAGCATATTATCAAACACCGAGAGTGTCATGGTTCCAAGCATTGTGTGTACCAAAAAAATTTTCTACACACAATCAAAGAAGTTAACTACTCAAAGTTTAGACCAAAAATTAGGGTTTTCTATCCTTTCACAAACCAACAATTAGCATGCAATGTGAGAGAAGCCTTTAAGACTATTCACTCATGGAAGATGAGAATAACATTAAATGAGAAGAAAGAGAGTGGAACATCAGTAAATGAAAACTGACTTTATAGAGAGATCTCAAGAGTGCTTACAACATGAATGAAGATGAACTACCCCAAAACCCAACAATCAATGCCCTATTGAAGAGGGATTAAGAGTAGGAGAGAAGAGAGAGAGAGAGAGAGAGAGAGAGAGAGAGAGAGAGAAATGGATGATGTAGAAATCTGGAATTCTCTAGTGTTTATTCCCCCTAAAAAACGTGTTACAAAATTCCAAAATGCCCTTGGCTAAAACAGGATCGGGCACAAAAGTTGCCAGAATATTTTAGGCGCTACCGGTACCAATGGAATGGCTGGTACCGGTAGCCAGCTTTTGTCTTGCAGTTCCGATCAACAGCTACTGGTACCAAGGGTAAGGCTGGTATTGGTACCAGCTCTCTTCCTTTTGGACTTTTGGTTCTGATCAACTAGTACCGGTACCGAGGGTGATGCTACTAGTACCGGTACCTCCTGGGTTTTCCTAGCTTCTTCTCCCCTTGGCCCTTTGACGTCCCGAGCACTTTCCGATGCTTCTATTCATGACTCTTGGGACTTGGTGGCGGAGTGTCACATGGCCTTGGGTACTTGGACACACTTGGGGGCTATCTATGGCGTCCAAACGTGCCTTATTCTCACGATTTACCTCTAACTATCCAAAGACGCACCTTGCACAGAAATCGATCGGATTAAGCAAATTTAACCCCGTGTGTGTGACCAAAACGAGAGGGATAAGCCCCATTATTTACACTATTGTGAGCTTATCAAGCTGGCAGCAAGCTATGTAGAGAATAGAGATTAACATTGTAAAATATGACAAGTAGACAAATTGATTAAAGAAAGGAAAGGGTCCAGTCTTTGTGTGGACGTTATTAATAAATAAATTCTTATTTTACTGAAAAGAGAGAAATAAATCCAAACCACCATACTACATGTTGATACTTGATGCTCAAACTTCCTCATCCTCGGGATTAGTTAAATGATTTACATCCTTGGAGGGACTCTCGTATAGTCAGAATTTCTACATGAATGATAGTGCATTGACAAGACGGGACGAAATTACCCTATTAAAAAGTAATTCGGAAGTAAGGAATTTACCTTGATAGAAGTTGGCGTCACGCCTTATGTGGGTTTCCTGGTTGTCTCCTTCTCTCCATTTGTTTTTTCATTTTATATTTACTCCTTTTTCCCAACTTGAGAAATTTCCAGATTGTGTGATTTCCTTCTTGTGTACTTTGTCGAAGGGGTAAACAAAGTGCAATGCATTTTACTTCCATTTGTTTGTCTACGTTTCTTGGTTATGAACCAATTGCACAATGCACATCATGCGTTTGTTACTGTATGTGTAGCTATTTCTAGTGTATGTTACCAAATCTCACTTTGGGGTGAGTCAATATTTGAAAATTAATGTTGTATGTCTTGATGCAGGATACGATTCTACTCTGTAGATGTGAATAATGTTCCACACAAGCTTGTGGTTCTTGCAGGAGTCACTGTAAGTCATTTTGCAAATAATACCTCAGATGTTGGTGTATGCTTTGCCTGCAAATTGTATGCAAGAATTTTTTATGCTTGTAGGAATGAAAAGTAGAAAAGTGAAACCAAATCGATAAAAAGAGGTATGGAAGTCATTTCATGCTTTACTAATTAATGAAGCTAAGAAAACATCTGGACCTTTTCCTTTCTTCGACAACCTGCCGTGAGAACTAGTCCTAGGGATTTTGTATTGCACTGCACGTGTAAAATTCACAAGAAGGGTGATTGATGGTTGATTCTAACATTTCATGCATGTGGGGGGACTCCAAAATATGTGCAGAAAATGCCTACAATACAGGTAAATTGTGGATTTGGTTTTCCTTTTAGAATCGGACAATATCCTCTCTCTTATCTTCCAATAGTGAGAAATGACTATGTAACAGTTGTGGAAGGATAGCACGAAGCAGGCAGAGGTAATTGGAGGCCACAAAGCACATTTGGTTGCTAATGAGATCCGTGAAATGATCGAAAATGAGTTTTCCGTGTAACTTTCTTCTTGAAATGCAAATCTTCTAGTCTTGATTTTGGTTTTTTTCTTACAGATTCTTAACTTCAAATTCCCTTGTAATTCTTCGTTTATAATGTAAATGAGTTAAACTGCTGTACATAGAATTACACAGTGCTAGCATTTTTGTTTTTGTTTTGCCTGTCCTACTGTGCATGGAAATCATTCTTCTGACTTGGAACAAGAGACATATGAATACTTCTGTAGTGATGTTCTGCTGGCCGAAAAACTGGTGCCTGCCTGGTGGTCATCTTCTATCTATTGACTATACGTAGTTTGGTGTTCGTATGAAAGGTACTCGCCAGATAAGATTTTGCGTCCAGTGAAAAAGCTTTGTTCTGCCCCTTACTTTGTATTCTCTACATACATTGTATTTACGAGAATCAGCCTTTGTACATACTAGTTAGAATAAACTCTATTGCATGTCTTGACTTGTACTATCCTCGAATTTATTTTGGGGCTGCTTTGCAGTACATGCTAGTTGAGCTTGAAGCTCGTGTTGAGGTTTAGGGGGTCATAGCTTTTGTCTATTTCTGTAATAGAAATCGTTTGACAATACTCAATACCACGATGATTGATCATTGAATTGAAGCATCCTTGCTCGAAAATTGAAATAAAAACTCATCTTTTTTGGTCTACAAATGGTTGTCATTTCTTCTTTAAACTCCCTATCTTTTTCCTGCCCTACACAAAGAAACAATAACTCCGTTAAGGAAGAGAGAGAATCGTGGGATTGGTCCACAATACACATAAGCAGGCAGGAGTTATCAAAAAAAAGGAAGGGGAGGGAGAAGAGGTGATGGTAGTTAAGTTTTGACGACCAAGTACCAACTAAAATGGGACCAAGCAGTTAACGCTCACCAACTTTCCAAACTCGAGAATGTTTGTTTTTCCATGCTTTAAAGATTAAGAAACATGCAAAAACTGTTTTCCTTACACTCTAAAAAAAGAAATATCAATTGTTTTCCCTTAGCCCTAGCCTTAGGTTAACAAAATTGCTAACTTGACTAGCGACTTGAAAGCCTATGTCCCTAAATTCGTAGTGGTGGCCGCCGAAATGGCTGTGGTCCATGATAGCACTAGAGGTAAAATTAGAAAAAGAGGAAGGCTTGGAACTAGGATATGCGCATAGGTTTATACACAAATGTGTTCGAAATTATTTGATGCACATATATATCTAGTGCATGCAATCTTCACGTGCATCGAAGGACTACAAATATACTCCATATGTTTTTAGGTATCTATATTTGTAACACTGCTCTTTCATTTGGTCACAACTTATTTTAAACTCACACTTTCTTGACAAGCGAACATCAAAAACAATATACGCGCCACAAAAAGCTAATGCAAGATATTTCTTTCTTACTTTGTTTAACCTTTCATTTGGCATGGAACAAACGGTTAAGCAGGTGCAAATAAGGTTATCAACTTCAAAACTTTAATTCCACCCATTTTGGTGTTCAGTGCGTGTTTATATTTTTACGCTTTTCACATATTTGAACACACTTTTTAAATTTTGACCATCATCTGGCGAAGTATGATTAATATTTTCCTTTAAGGGGTTTTGGAGAACACATAAAGAATAATATGGATGCTTCCCTTTCTTGTTGACTGGATTTAGGTTGAAACAATTAGCTTCACTAGAATAGGGAGAATAGTCACAGTGGCGTAGTCAGAAATTGAAGTTCAAGGGGGGCCAACTTTGAAACAAAATTTTGGTATGAGGATTTTTCAAAATTAAATATAGTCATTTGAGTTTTTATAAAACGATTTTGATAATTTGAAGAATAAATCTTGAATATTATTGCTATCAAATAATTTAACAACACATTGTATTATTACCGCACGGTATCATTCATCATAATGTAATCTGCTCAAAATAAAAATTCTTCCAAGTAATTTGCAAGACAGTACATCAAATTGATGCATTTGTAGTATCGCACTTATAAATATGTAATCAAAGTGTGGGGAGTTAGGTACCGCAAGGAAAATGTGTGATGATTTCAAGCCAGAGAGATTTGGTCTCCTGGAATGGAATGATTGCGGCGTATGCTCACCACGGATGTGGTGATGAGGCAATCAGTTTATTCAAAAAAATGTGCAACCTTGATAAACAACCGAACGATGTTACAAATGTTGGGTTACTTGCAGCATGCAGCCATGCTGGTTTGGTTGATGAGGGGTTAAAATACTTGGATGAGCTCACAAGAGACAATTCCATACAAATTAGACAAGAACACTATGCATGCTTGGTTGATCTCTGTGGTAGAGCAGGGAAGCTCATGGAGACTTTTGAATTCATTCAGAAGCTTCCAACTGAGCCTTCTGCAAACATTTGGGGGGCTCTACTTGCCGAATGTAATGTTCATGGCAACACAGATATAGGGAAGCTTGCCTCTATGAAAATTTTGGAGGTGGAGCCAGAAAACACAGGTACATATATGTCGCTGTATAGCATATATGCTTCAACTGGGAGATGGAGAGAAGCTGCAAAACTTAGGATGGAAATGAAAGACTAGGGGTTGAAGAAGCAACCAGGTTGTAGCTGGATTGATGTCGGAAACAAGGTTCATGTGTTTGTAGTTGGTGACGAATCCTATACTGAGTCTAATTTTATTTTTCCATTACTTTACGACCTTCATGCGAAAATGGAGGCTGGACGTGTAATAAAAGTCGATCGGATAATGGAAGAGGATTTTCCAGTAGGGTAATTATTTGGCACACACGCTTGATTGTCTATAAACCATTTGGCATGACTCATGAGGGTTATGTGGTGATTCTTAGTATTTGTTGGTACACAATTCGAATTGTAATGTACCCCTAACTGAAGGGACGAGGTCTTCTAGATATCTCCTTTGCTTTTCTTTGAGGCAAGGTGCAATACAACAATCTAGCAACTTGATAGCTTATATCCATAATTGGAGTATTGGACACGATTCGTTTGGACATTTTACGTTATACTCCATTTATTGCCGGAGGAGTGAATATGCGTGGGCTTTTCGGTCTAGATCAAATTTCCTATGCAAATAAAGCAAAAAGAGAAAATCATTATGAAAAAGCTAAAGAGAATATCATTATCGCATGAGGGAGAGTCACACCAGTCCCCCGGAGGAACAAGAGGAAATTATTGTTGGGAAACAGAATCCCCAGGACCCAGTAATGACGCGTACAGATTAGACGACAACATTGCAAAACCCTACAAGGCGGAATTAGGGTTCTACATCAACTCCCTGCAACCCGAACACACACGAATACTGCTCGACAGTACCTTACGATCTTCTATCGTATTCCCTGCACGTCTAGAACACGAACCGAGTGTGGACTCTTTCGTGATCTGTTCGCTCTCTCTAAGTCTGCCTCTATTTCGTGAATAATACAAAAACGTGTATCTGATCTAGAGAGCATAATGTATATATATAAGGCTACGATAGGGACCTAAGGAGTAACAAGCCTGGGCTTCCAGTGTAAATAAAAAAACTTAATCCCACCAAGATTCTATTTCTTATTTCACTAATTATAATTCACTCCACTACAGAATTATAATTGCACTTCCGTCCTTATCTCAATTATTTTACGAGCTCCATGATTTTAAATATTTGTTAATCAACTCACGTTAAGATTACAAATACCCGTTGATTAAAATAAATTACTAACAATTATGACAGTACTATGTTACTCGTAATCAATCTTTTCAAGCCAAAGCTGCAGTAATCCCACCAACTATAAGTCCTACAGCAGTAGCAGTAATCCCAATTCCAATATCGCCATCTATATACAGAACAAAAAAATTTGTATTCAGTTGCTTCTGTTTGGTATATATTTAGGTTGTGTTTGGATTTGGATTATGGAGGACAAGAAAATGGAACGGTAAAAGAAAGAGATTTTCTAGTTGTTTGAGCAGCTTTTCTCATACAATTCTTTCCCATTCCACAAATGTCAACATAAATTCTAGTAGTTACCTTCGGCAATTCGATCTTCAACAGTCTTCTTGAGCCTCAAAGCCTGCCTCCAATCTTGTGCAATCTGCAACAAATCCCAAGATCGCTTCTTCCTCTCATCCAGCGATGTGAACCAGTGAAGGGCATGACCTACCAATGATTGGGAGAACATCTGAGCCATCACATCTTTTTCTACACCCCATATGGACAGCTCTTATGTATCCTGTCCAGTGAGCCTTCAGATCCCCTGTCCCATCGAATTTCGTAAAGTCGATAGGCTTGAATTTCTCTAGAAGCTTTACATTGGGGAAGAGGCACAGCTTGTTGATGTCGAAACCTATCGCAGCGATCTTCTCACTCCTGGCTACAGACTGCTCCAGCTGGGTTATCTTGGCTAAGTATGGCTATCATTTCAGGGTTTTGAGGAACTCCAATTTCACCAACCTCCCCAACACCTCCACAAATACTCAAACCGAACCTGCCAACCAAATTGTCACCCAAAACAATCAACCTCGGCCCCAACCACGTGTTTTCTCCCAGTTCTCGGCACCTCTCTCTGCAGTGCTTGAAAACTGGTGGAAAGTGATATCCTTAAACCTCTCAACCCAACCCCACTCCCTCAAAAACTTCTTGTTTCCCACAACCCCAATGCTTATTGTGCCTATCACCAAAACGTAGGCCACCCCACCAACAATTGCTTCTGACTCCGACATGTTATCCAAGATCTTATTGACAACAAAACCACAAAAACCAACACTATCTCTAACACACTACTAAAGCATTCAAATCGCCAGGTTAACTGCATTGACTTCAAACCACCTTTTGACCCAAGCCAATACATTGTACCCGCAGCCCAGCCAAAGCCAATCATTAAGGTGCTGACAGAAGAAGCTGTTTGTGTGACCCAGACTCTAGATTGGGAGTTTACATTAAGGTGGCAATCTGCAATCGAAACGTTTCAGGACATAGAATATCGGGCACTAATCGATGGTTTGTGGCCGGGCACTAATCGATGGTTTGTGGCCGGGCACTAATCGATGGTTTGTGGCCAGCCCAAAAGCTCGAGGATGTTTAAGAACTAGAAAATGGAGCATGGAGGGAAGAGTGGGAAGAAAGACAGGCAGATCCATTCGATGGGTATTCCCTCTATGCTCTATTCTCAGAATTGGAATTGGCCGGTGAGGAGGAAGACGACTGGAAATGGGAAGCTGAGCCTGCCATGTGGCACCCAGTAGAAGATGAGGATCCTCTCGATGTTACGACCTTACCTCTCCTTTTCCATGGGGATGAAGTTCAACAAGAACCTGATCTACTAAATCCGTGAATTCTTTTTGCACAATTCCATGATGAAACCCTTGACACCGTAATAGAAGGTTGGGATGACTACTCCGAGTCCATGACTAGGCCGATTGAACCAAACACCGATTACCCTCAGTACTACATCACCGACGAGACACTTCCGCAGCCTGTCATACAGATCTCGGAGGAGCCTCACATTGCAGTTCTTACTTCTGAAGACCTGTGGGGGAAAGCCGATTTGGTTACTGTCTGGGTCAACGGGGAAGAGCTAACAGTCAATAAGGCAATAGTTGATGAGGGTTTAATCAAAAGTGATAACTTTTGGGATCCCCTGAAGGAGGAGAACTTGCGGGATACTCTTGAAATGGAACTCCTTAACGAAACATCGGAAAAGACAAGGCTGGATAAAGGAAAAAGAAAGGCGGATACCGATCTGTCAAGCCTGTGGGATGATCTGTTAGATTTTCACACGGAACCCTCACCCAAGACAATCAGTAACCTTACCAGAAGCGATCGAATTTACCGGCCTTCCAACTTGCAGAAGGGGAGTTCGTCCCAAGCACCCCCACCTCGAAATGATACAGCCCAATCATCCAGTTTTACCATACCAGCCACCCCAAACCAAGCCTCTAACCCAAACAACTCTTTCACTTCCATTCCCCAAAACAACCCTTCAAATTCCATTGATCCCATAACTACCCAGCACCAAAACCCAATTCCCGACGTTGACCCTATCATAAAACAGCTTGATAGAACCCCAGCCGCTTTGTCGATTTGGGAAGTATTGGCATCTTCTATTAAGCACCATCGTTGGCTCATCGATACTCTTACCAAGTTTGAAGTCACCCCTGACTTAATCTCGGAAGCCATGATTGCACTCATCACCCCCAACTTTGCCAAGCATACCCTAGCTTTCACTGAAAAAGATCTCACACTGAAGGGTGCTGATCACAATAAACCCCTACACATAACCATGAAGTGCCTTGGAAAATGGGTCCTGGCAATCTCGATCGACAATGGTTCTGCTATCAATGTATGTCCCCTCCGAACTGCCTATTGCTTGGGTCTCAAAAATAAGGACTTCACGCCATCAACTCTGGGTGTCCGTCCCTATGACAACACGCGGCGTGACGTCATAGGGACAGTCAACCTTGAGTTAGTGACGGGACAGTTTAAGACAACTGTGGAATTCTGTGTCCTTGAGATACCTACTTCATTCAACTGCTTGTTGGAAAGGCCGTGGCTGCACCGTTCTGATGTCATGGGGGTACCCTCCACCTTGCATCAGAAACTCATACTAGGACTGGACTCAGGAATACTTATCATTCACGAAGATTCCGGAATCCGTCCCCATTCTGAAGACAACTCGCCAATATTAGAAATCGTGCATGGGGAAGAAGACATAGCTATGGGTGGCTTTGCGGTAGTAACGGAAAAAGTATGTACCATTCGGGCTGATGATGGTTTCTTGGTGAGTTCTGAAGCACTAGAAATCATGCAAAGAATGAATTACATGCCAGGCATGGGCTTGGGCCGTGATCAGCAGAGAGTTTCTGAATTCCCCTAATTCTTTGGAAGCAATGAGCGTTTTCCAAAGAAGAGTGACCCTCTGAAAAGGTGGCGCAACCGTGCTCGTGCCAGGGTCGTTGAGAAGAAGCCAGTGGGAGAGAAAATCCCATACCAGGGGCAGCCAGAGCCCTATTTTGATACGGAAACAAAGAAAGAATACCCTGGATTCGAAATCTTTGTTGAAGATACTTAGGGAAGAACTTGTTAGAGCATTGCACGCTGACTGGGTTGAGGCTTTTGACCAGGGCAGTCTTCGATCAATGTTCGGGGACGAAAATCCAGAGGGTATGAACGAAGAAGCCACTTTGATGATGCTCGGAGAAGAAGCCGCTTGCGAGTATCCCTCAGCGCTCATTGTAGATGCTGTTGGCCGTTATGAAAATTGTGTCTTTATCCCTCTTGTAAAGCACGCTCATGCTGCTGAGTCTGAGTTAGATACCGATCCTGCGTCTAGCTGTGAGTCGGAGTTTGTGCCCATCAGCCCTCCCCGTCATAGTTTTTATTTCGAGTTTGAGTCAACTGTTGTATTTCCTCCCGCCATGGAACCTTTTGATGAAATGAATGATGCCTTTGCTTACTTGCCGCATTTTGAAATAAACTGTGTAGAGCTGGACAATGAAGGAATGGATTTTGACGAGGACATCCCTAAAGAAATCTGTTCCCTCATTGAACGGGAAAATGAAAGGCATGCTCAGCCTTTAAAAGAAGAAATTATCTCAATAAATTTGGGTGATGAGGGGAATCCTCGAATGGTTCAAGTTGGTTCCGGGTTGAACCCAGATGAGCTTCTACAGCTCTCAGATTTACTCAAAGAATTCAAAGATGTCTTTGCCTGGTCTTACGCAGACATGCCCGAAATCAACCCTAAAGTCGTCGAACACAGGATCCCCTTTTTCCAGATCCAAAGCCTATTAAACAAGAATTGAGAAAAATGCGCCCCGATTGGGTACTAAAAATAAAAGAACTCACGAAACAAATTGACGCCGGTTTTCTAATGGTGACTGAATACCCGACATGGATCGCGAACATTGTGCCTGTTCCTAAGAAAGATGAAAGGATTAGAGTTTGCGTTGATTTCAGAGATCTAAACAAAGCGAGTCCTAAAGACGATTTTCCGTTATCACATATAGACGTACTTGTCAATAATACTGCAGGAAATGCTTTGTTGTCTTTCATGGACGGTTTCTCTGGATACAATCAGATTCTTTTGGCTCCAGAGGACAGAGAAAAAACCACTTTCATCACTGAATGGGGAACTTACTGTTACCCCGTCATGCCTTTTGGGTTGAAAACGTAAGGCCAACGTATCAGAGGGCTGCTACGACTATTGCACGACATGATTCACAAGGAGGTCGAAGTGTACGTAGATGACATGATTGTTAAGGCAAAGAAGAGTGAAGATCATCTCTTTGTGTTAAGGAGGTTCTTCGAGAGGATACGGAAATACAGAATGCGCCTAAATCCATTAAAGTGCACGTTCGGCGTTATAGCAGGGAAAATGCTAGGGTTTATGATCACGGCCCGTGGGATTGAGGTAGACCCTTCAAAGATCAAAGCTATTCTTGAAAATAGAGTGTTTAGATCAAGCACCCTACACACATCAGATGCCATTGATTCCCCCATAAGGCCCCTCAATATTTTTTTATAGAAATTTTGGACGGCTCAGATCAGCCGTCCGGAAGACGGCCCGGCGCGGCCGTAGGTACGATTTTCCTACGGAGGGCATCGGTACCTATAACTTTTTCATTTCCTTTATCCTTGAAATGCTATATTGCATAGTGTTCAATAATTAGCATGAACAAGTATATTGTCACCAAGTCAAACTAGTACTCCTGCTAAAATGTTGGTAGGCTGTCAAACTAGTACTACCATTCTATTTGACATGGCATGCCAAGTGGATAAATTGGCATTTGCACCAATTTCTACCAAGATGTCAATTGCCCATGTGTCATTTAACATCTCCTCTCTCATGTCAAATTTGACATATGACTGTAAAACTTTTCTTTAATTACTATAATGTCAAATACTTAATAAAATAAAAGATCAAAACAAGACTAAAGTGAAAACATACCAAAACCAAAAAGAAATTCACAGACTGGTTGGAGTTGGCACTTTTACATTAGTGATGTCAAATTCTAACATGTCCAGTTACCACATAAGCCTTCTGAAGAATTTTACATCCCAAATTTGACGCCAAATTTGGAGATGCCCTAAATGAACTTCCAAAAAAAACTTTCCCAAATTCCTCCACAATTGCACCTAAAAATCCTATAAGCTACGTGATCCACATTACAAAGAAAACCTCCTCTATTTTCCTGAAATGACACTTAAACAATCGAATCACATAGTAATACAACATGACTTCCATCAAAAACCAACAACAATAACAAACTTCAGAACTATATTTACAAACTCACAGAAAGAGGCCTTTGCATGAAGAAGTTGAACAAGTCCATGAGCTATAAAGTCAGACCCATAGCCAACATTATAAACCCAAGCGACAAGCTATATGACGTCGGCCCTCTCTCCACGAACCACGAAAAAGTTGAAGGTCTAGAACAAGCAACAACCCCTCCAACGGTCACATAGGCCGGGTACAGGCTCGCTGCAGCGGAGAGCATGTTTTCCCATCTGGGTTTTGCTGCAGAAACAGGTGGGTGACCGGAATTTCTGATGACGGATCTAATGGGGCGCGGGTTTGAGAGATCTTGGGGAGTGGAAATGGTGGGGGGTTTGATGGGTCTAAAGAGGGGAATGCGGTGGAAAGTTTGTGGTGGGGGTAGTGAAGGGACTGATGAGGCAAATTAAGGGAGACATTTTTTAGTTTTAATTGGTGGATTGCTGTGGAAGAGTGAAATATTGGTTCAGATTTTTTTTGTCAACGTTTCTCTTCCTACAAACGGGAATTGGATACAGGAGAAATCAAAACGTTCAATCCACAACCCATATTAGGGCTCCAAATTGACCTAAAACTCTGTAAAATAGAAGTAATCAGCAATCTTTGTAGAGGAGTTGAGGATGAAGGAGGGAGGGAGGAGAGAAGTTCTTACGAGGTGGTGAAGACGGCGAAGCCGCGGAGGAGAACTAGAGGAGTCGGCGTCGAAAAGAAGGGAGAACAATCAGGAGGAAAAGTTTAAAAAGAAGAAACTGAAGAGAAAATTATTGTGCAAGTGGAGTGGCATTGCTCAGCCGCACGGCATCCTATTGGCGTGGAATTCGGCGGGAGAAGGTCCAGTCCAGTTTTAGTATTGTCCAGTCCGGTTCAGTTTTGGGCCCCTCTCGAGCCAATAACAACGATCAGATTCGTTCATTTTGTACAGTTCGTTGGGTTGATCATCCACAGAAAATTTAGCATGATTAGCATGATCAAATATCGATAGGTACGTGTAAACAAAAATATTTGTACAAGGAAAAATTTGGCAATTATGAGCTTCAATTTATTGGCTGAGAATTGGAGGCGAAGTATTTCCCAAGTGGAATCATACCCCTGTTATTCATAAATTTTTGAATATTATTTTATAGGGTCCTATAAAAAATCAGCTTCAATAGATATCGGTAAGTATTAATTTTGGATTTATAGAGGCGAACTGAGCAATTTCGCCTTACGAATTCAAAAGTAATAATTACCGATGTCCGTTGGAGCTAATTTTTTACAAGAGCCCATAAAAAAATATTCAAAAATTGATGGATATTTTTCTAGATACTTGTGGGATCTGAAATGGGCCCAAACGCTATTTTTCTTGCGTGGTTCCCACAAATCTTCCTTACGATTAGAATTTCCAGATTGGCAACACTGGCACCACCGAGTGGGGTATGGGCCCACTTCACTTCCTTCCGAAATCCAACTTGGTGAGAGCATCTCCAACCCGTCTCCAAAATTTTAAAATGAAGAATAGATGTGACATATTGAGGGGAGAATTTTGGAGGTACCTGTTATCCTATTGGATAGGGGTGTATACTGTCCGGATTGGTCCGATTCTCTAGAAAATTAGTAACCGGACCATTTTAAACGACTCTAGAAAATTGAAAATCAGAACTAACCAATATATGCATGAAACCTAACCAGAATCAAACTGCAAGACCGGTCTGATTTTGGTTCGGTTCCGATTCTATCCAATAAGCATCCAAACACTTATTCACAAAATATGAACTCATAAATTAAAGAATAGGAAGATAATCTGCTAGAATAGGAAATGAAGAAAAGAAAAGTTTTTCCAAACAAATGAGATTTCATCTCTAAATAAATTAAATTTAGCAAGGAAAAGATTAACCTATCAAATTCAAATACATATTTAATTACACACATTTGTATTTCTATATTTATCATAGTTTTAAATGGTTCGGTTCGGTTTTAACCACGTTTCATTAATTGAGAACCAGTAACCGAACTAAAATTAACGTTTCTTATTTTTTTGGAACTATAACATGACTATAGAACCGTAGAACCGGACCAAATAGGACAGTTCGGTCTGTACCGAATCGGTTTTACGGTTCGGATGATTTTCTGAACACCCTTATTTTTGGATCTCCAAATATGAATACCACACTTTTATTTGGAGATCAAATCTCTAAAGAGGACAATATGTCCCTCCAAGATTCTCCCAAAACTACAAAAGAAAAGAGGGATAAATTACAAAATTTCTTCTCAATATGTCACATTCGTTCTCCATTTTGAAGTTTTGGAGATAGGTTGAAGATGCTCTGAATTGGACGGTTCATATATAATAACTATTATATATAAAGATATATATACATGCATGCACCCCCGGCTCTCCATCTCCCATAGCTCACTCTCTCTCCCTTTCTTTCTGTCCAATTCCTTTCTGTCCAATTCGGAGGTTTCGTAATTCTTTATTTAACTTTTTATCATAATTTTTTTAGTTAATCATTCATTTCAACAAAATGAATCAAAAAAGTAAAAAAAAATGGACCAATGTTGAAAAAATTTAAATAAAATGACATTTTAGATTTAATAAGACAACTGCAATGACCTGTATTTTTTTTATAATAATAATAGGATTAGTAATATTAAAAGATTTCTTATTAAAATTTATTTTTAACATAATACATATATACATGCATATAAAGATATAAAATTTAAATTTAAAATTTACTTTAAAATTTATTTCTTATATATAAAGATAAATATACATGCATGCACCCCCCGGCTCTCCATCTCCCATAGCTCACTCTCTCTCCCTTTCTTTCTGTCCAATTCAGAGGTTTCGTAATTCTTTATTTAACTTTTTATCATAATTTTTTTAGTTAATCATTCATTTCAACAAAATGAATCAAAAAAGTAAAAAAAAAAAAAGGACCAATGTTGAAAAAAATTTAAATAAAATGACATTTTAGATTTAATAAGACAACTGCAACGACTTGTATTTTTTTTATAATAATAATAGTATTAGTAATATTAAAAGATTTCTTATTAAAATTTATTTTTAACATAATACATATATACATGCATATAAAGATATAAAATTTAAATTTAAAATTTATTTTAAAATTTATTTCTTATATATAAAGATATATATACATGCATGCACCCCCCGGCTCTCCATCTCCCATATCTCACTCTCTCTCTCCCTTTCTTTCCCTCCAAGAAATCATATTCATTCCCCCTCGTGTAAACTGAAAAATTCCTTCATCCCCAAGAAAAAGTCTGAATTCAATTCGTTCTTATCCACCCCCCACTTCCTCTCTAACCCCGAATCTGGCCCTATCTTGTCTATTTCTAATCCCAAGAATCCAACATCCATAAATGTAGAGACCCGAATAATTTTAATTCTTGAAGTATTTATTAAATGCCTAAATTGGGAAAATATGGTTAAATTGTGGTTAATTGGATTGAGGATAGAAGTGCGATAATAGATAGATGAGGGGGTGAATGTGTAGTTTAAAGATACTTGGGTATAAATATCATGGTGTGAGTGGTAGGAGATTATTTTCTCCTAACTCTATTTCTATCTCTTGGCTCTCTCCTCTCTCCCCACCGATTCTCTCTCTCTCTCCTCCTCCCACTCAAAACTCCTCCAAAATCTTAAGAATCAACCTCCTTCAAACCCTTCAATCACGTTATTGAGTTCAAAATTTCGTGGCTCAAGCTCGGGGGAGAGTATTTCGGTTGATTTCAAAGGATTCGGGGCTAGGGCTCGTATGAATCTCTTGGGTATCGCTCCTTGACTCGAGATAAGGATTTCTTTGCTTCTTTTGTATGTAAATATGTTGATTTTTGTGTAAAATCGTGCCCATAATGGTTGTTGTTGAGGTTGTAGTTGAATTCTTGTGATTCTGCAGAAATTCTGCTCGAACTGGCATTGTATCGATACAGCTTAGATCTGTATCGATACAGGATTCTTTATTTCATTTTTAAGCCCATCTGTATCGATACTAGAATCGCTAGTATCGATACAAATAGGCCTAAAATCAGCTTTTGCTGTTTTGCTCCGAATTTCATTATTTTGACCCCCGATCATTTCTAAACCCTTTTGGACACATCCTAAGCTATTCCAAGCATGTCTAATTGACTTCTTATGATAGTTTGATGTATTCCTTGGTCTGTTAGCTTTCCGTTAGCTATAACCGAATAAGGATTTACTTAATTAAAACTTTGTTGAAATTATGTTTTATTGATACTTGATTTTCCTTGGTTATGTTTGTGACATATAAATAGCATTGTTAGAACACCGTATGATGTTTCGTGTGAACGTGTGATTAAGGTAGAGTCTTAGTTGGCTTGTAGAGTGCGAGGGTAAATGAGTGAGTCGAGGGTGGATTAGGAAGTCCCGTAACACAAGTGGTGGTAATACAGAGACTTAAATGGATCTTGTAACGCAAGTGGTGGTAATACGGTGAATCGAATAGTTAGGGATCACCATGACGCATGGGGTGGTAACATGGTAATCCTCGTAGTGTATACGGTAACGCATGGGGTGGAAATACCGAAGGTGGGGATTTTGGGGTAGCAAGTCGGTTTGCGATTGGAGAAGTGTTCGAGTCTTACGAAATATGATGTTGGCTAATAATAAACAAACGGAATGATTATCGATATACCAATGAGTCCATAGTTATCTTCTGCTTTGTCCTCTTATTTCACACTTTTCATCATATGTGCATATAAATTTGGTAAAGATTTTCCTACTGGGCTAGTGTAGCTCAACAAAATCCTTCTTTTCAAGTTCGAACGTTGGGCTATAGTCTACATGTGACGGCGTGCTTGTACATGAAGATTTTTGGGAGCTAAACTTGTCTTAGTTACTTAATCATCTTTAGTAATCAATTTGTTTTTGGTAAAGATGAGTATGTAACTAATTATTCTTAAATTCCTTTTGACTAGATAGTGGTATTACTCTGAGTTGGTTGTACTTGTAACTAAGTTAATTTCGGCCGTGGTGCCAAGGTTGTGTTACTGTAACTATGGGGACTTGTTTGTAAATTTGACAGGTGAGAAATTCTTTTGGGTATTATTTATGTTACGCGAGGTTCTTTTATTAAAAAGTATTATTTGTTTATATTGAAAATTGAGGTCGTGACAATAAATGCAATCTTATCTAACCTCTCCCAAATTCACTTATATAAACCATTTCCAATTGATCCACGAGCACACCATCTCCCCACACACCACTAAGTCAGAAAGGAGAGAAAAATCGAAGGCAATTCAAGCTCCAATCAATGGAGTTCTAGAGAGAGAAAAGTGAATTTTGTATCTAGATCCAACCGAAACTCAATTCAACCACACCAATCACTTTCTATAACCTAGAGCATCTTCAATCCCAAGGTTCCCCCTCGGCTAAACTCAAAGTCATCTTCCCCATTTTAAAGTTTTTGGTTTTGAGATCAATTCGACCAATCCAAGGTATTATAATCATATTCAACTCTTTTCTAAGTATATTTAAGTGTTTTTAAGCCTAACCCATAGCCCCATGAGGTCCCATGCATCAAACCGTAGAAGAAACAAAAAAATTTGGCAAAACCGAGTGAACCTTACGAGCGCAACCTTCAGATCGCAAGGTCCAGGCTTTTTCTGGCAGATTGCAAGGTTTGACCAAGTCAGACCTTGCGTTTGACACTCCCATCGCAAACTCCGTTCGGTTTATTTAAAAATTGTTCAAAACCACTTTGAGACCTTCCGAACAATATTTTTGACAGCTCGCAAGGTTTGACCAAGTCAGACCTTGCGTCTGACACTCCCATTGCGAACTCCGTTCGGTTTATTTAAAAATTGTTCAAAACCACTTTAAGACCTTCCGAATAATATTTTTGACAGCCAAACTATTTTTTCTAGACTTCTTGCACTTCAAAGATGATATCTCGTTAATATCATATTTTTTAATTTAATTATCTATTTATTATTTTTTTTACAAAATTTTCAATCGAAACGACCTTGAGACCTTACGAACCACTTTCTTAACGCTTGGATAATTTTTTTTAGACTCTTTACATTCCTAAGATAAAATCTTGTTAACCTCAATATTTTTTATTTATTACCTAATTATTATACTTTCAGTTATATCTTTATTTAAAATAACCTTGCGACCCTGCGAACCCGATTTTTGATACCCGAACATGTTGCATAGAACTCCTATTAAGGTCATGTTAATTATTCAAATATTTTTATCTATTTAATGTATTTATTATAGTTATTAATCAATCTAATTTCATAAATAAACTAATACAAGCCTAGACTTACTAGTAATTGAACAAAAATTATTTTTCTTTATTAATAAATATTTTCGCTAATTAAATTTAACTTCTCGGTCATACAAGATTTAGGGCAACGGCTCATTCGTAAAAAGTTACGTGATTTCTATGCTTATTATTTATTTCAATTATCACTTTGATTATTTGTATATTGTTCCAACTCGTGATTTATATGATAGATTGGACCCTAGAGATATGGGTTGGTTTGCGAATAGCCTTCACCTAGACGTTGTTAGGTAAAGGTTAAATTGGAAAGAAGTGATGTTAGAGATTGCTTGCAGACGGATTTTTGAGATGTGAATTGAGATGAGTGTTAACGGAGGCCCAATCTCCAAATTGATGGGAATCCAGTGGTGATTAAGATAGGCGAACCCTAGTTATGTCTTGACATGATAAGTTTTCCCTTTGTTTGTAGTTATTAGAATGCACGCTCAATATATAACTTAGGTGTATCCGCGACAGCAAAAGGAAGTGATCTCATGGGACAGACATGACTAGGGGAGAAAGGATCTCACGGATGAGATCTTAGATCACACATTAGGCTAATGGATTGTGATAAATCAATTTATGCGTGTCAGTTCTATTTACTCTTCCGCATCAATATTATATTGTTTACCTGTTAGTTGTAAAACAAGAGGAGTTTGGGTTGGATTATTCTATTAGGTGAACTTCATCACTCAGGTACGGATTGTCTGACATCCATGCCAGATTTTGTAGAAAACCAGGAAGAGACACAGAACCCTGAAGGCGAGCAGTATTATGCAGAGAAGAATCTAGAGATGGAAGTCGAGCCAAAGTATGTTTGGGATCCGTATGAGTCGATTGTGTTTTGTCTATTTCATTACCACAAAGACTATTTAGTACTTCCACATTGGAGTTGAAATAAATGAATCCTTATGTTGAATTATCTGTTTGGATTTTGATCTTTAATAAAGTAAATTTTTTTGAAATTAATATTTAATGTCTCCAAAATTTATTCAAAAAATTGGGGCGTTAAACCAACTAGTTGATACATTTTTCATTTTTAGTGAACTTTTTTTTAATTTCCGTTATAATTTTGTACTACTTTTTAGACTCCTCTTATTGAAATTGAATGAAGAAGAAAACTAAGTTTACAAGAATGGATGGGATGCTTAAGTTTTGGATTCTTCTTCTTTTTTTTTTCCTGCGTTGTCTTCATTTTAATACAGAGTGTAAAGTAAATTTTAAGTTGCTAAATCAACAGAGAAGCAAATGGTATACCAAGAAAGTTTTCTTAATTTACATTTTGTTCACGAATGCAACAAAGTTTTTTTTTTTAAATAATATAGAAAAACCCAACAAATTTTCATTCTTCAATTAGCTAGCCTAGGCGCTAGGCAGTAGGCACCCCTCATCCGCACAACACAATGTTTGATATTTTCCTGAGCTGCATTCAGACATATTTCACCATTTCCACTGTCGATAAGCACTAGAATTTCATTTGGTCGTATCTTGAATACCAAATATAGATGCACTTTCAAAATAGAATGTATGATACGCTTATGCAATTAGTTCTCCTCATCGTTATTACTTTCAAAAGGTTGTTTGATTTGTGGGATGCGTTTGTTTATTTGAAATACCAAATATAGATGCACTTTCAAAATGGAATGTATGATACACTTATGCAATTAGTTCTCCTCATCGTTATTACTTTCAAAAAGTTATTTGATTTGTGGAATGCGTGTGTTTATCTGAAACGCGAAGAGATCGATGTAGATATGTACGTCTAGGGTATCAAATCATGTCCATTTGGCTTTGAACCAGTTCGGTTATGCGGTACTTCTGACAATAAACTTGTATTGGGGGACCTTACTAGTTAGATTTTTTTAGGTTATAATGTTGGGGAGAATTTTTCATAAGTCCACTATAGCGCTTTCCAAACCCATCTAGTCCACTTCTAAACTTCATGACCCCCTTAGTCCACTAATCTATTAGTAGGAATAGAATAACCCCGGTCTGACTAAAATTCCACTTTTTAAAAAATAAAAGAAACCTGGAGCGGGACATTTATTCCCCCATTTGGGGAGAAACCGTTCAGAATAAGCGAGAGAGGAGAACAACGTGAAAACCCTAGACCCACGTTCAACACCGGCTGCCTTTCGTCACCGTCGTCCACCACTTGCTTCCCGTCGTCAAACACCGTCGCTGTCTTTGCCCCACCAGTCGCCGCAATTGGACATCATCAGCGCCGACTTTTTCGTGGTCGTAGACCCATCAGTCGCTGCTAGTACGATCCATCATTTCTCTCCACATCCTCCATTGCCGACACATCTTCCGTCGCCGACGATTATGTTGGTATGTTTCTTATCCAACTAGGGAGAGAAATGGCATCAGGTTCTATAACTTAGAGCTTTTTTTCTTCTCATTCGCTTGTAGTGGGATTTCGTGTTTTGTTCTTGACGGAGGACAGTGGTGGAATGGTCAATCATATGTTGGCTTTTCACCGTCCTCTTTGTTAGTGTACATACCGGAGTATATTACGTATCCATTGGTTTGATCCAGTACTCACCAAGAAATTTCTGTTGTATTTTTCCCCTTCAATTAAATGTTTATTTTTCACTAAATATATCGATATTTAGTTATATGTCAATATTTATGCTATATATGTCAATATTTAGGGTTCATATTGGTTAGGGTTTGGTTATATATCAATATTTATGGTTCATATTTGTTAGGGTTATGTTTGTGTGCGAATATATAGTTATATGAGGACTCTCAATACTTTACGGTTATATGGTTGTATGTTCTTGACTGTATTTAATTTCTTAAATGAGGATATATGGTTATATGTCAATTGGTAGTGCTTATATATAGTGGTTAGTGTTTTGTTAGTTTAGAGTTTTGTTTGTGAAAATATGAGGGTATAGTGGTTATATGTGGACTATCAACACATTATTCTGGAATGTAACACACATGGTTAGAGTTTGTTCTAGTTTTCCTTTTGTTCTGTGAATATATATAGTTATATATTCAGTTTTATTAGGTCGCTGCGCGGACTAATTAAATAATTTAAATGTACTCCCTCCATCCATTTTTAAGTGTCCTCCTTCGTAATTCTAACTTATTAAAAAAACATCATTATTATACCTTTCACATCAACTTTTTCCTCCACTTTCCCTACTTACCCATCATCATTACACTTTTACTCACTATCTTTTCAAAATGGAATCTACTTTTAGGGACAAAATAGACAATGCACCAACTTTTACCCCACTAACTTTACAAAATGGACACTTATTAAGGGACAGCCCAAAATGGAATACCGGATTCTAAAAAAGGGACGGAGGGAGTATTAGTTTTCCCGTATATGAAAATCATGTCCATGTTGTCTGGATATGGAGTCTCTGAAATAAACGAGCCAAGCAGTGTTAATACAAACCTCAAAGCACGAAAATAGTAAGTTAAAACAGAAAAAAAGAAGTAAAAGAACTAGAGTTTGGCAATACTCGTGCGAGTAAAGCAAGCTTGTTGCCATGAAGTCACTAAGAAAGCCAAACCCTATTTTTTTTTTTTTTTTTTTGAACGGCTTATATTTAAAACTTTTTTTGAACGGCAACCAAACACAGATACCATCCAAAGATTGCAAACCAACCCTCACCAAGTATCAACAGGATGTTCAATTTCAGGTTAAATGCGATGACATTTCCAAAAGTCATTGATAATCTCTTCACAAAATCGTATTAATTTATTAGTTTTATTTGTATATATAACCATATTTTTAAAATATGGTCTGTTTTCTATATATGAGACACATATGGTTATATATCCAAATCTGTATCATGCCATCATTTCTAACATATATGGTTATATGTGATTTTCTGTTATAGCGTATCATGAGACATATAACGTTTAGGTTTTCGTTTGACATCTAATATCATGAAACATATATGGTAATATACGAATTCTTGAATACTTTTTTTAACATATAAAACTATATGTTTCCATTTGTTTAACTTTTTTCTTATATGTGCAGAAATGAGGATATATGGTTATATGTCAATTGGTAGCGTTTATAGTGGTTAGTGTTTGGTTAGTTTAGAGTTTTGTTTGTGAAAATACAAGGATATAGTGATTATATGTGGACTGTCAACACATTGTTTTGGAATGTAACACACATGGTTAGAGTTTGTTCTGGTTTTCCTTCTGTTCTGTGAATATATATGGTTATATATTCAGTTCTATAGGCAACTGCGCGGACCAATTTAATAGTGTAAAGTTATTAGTTTTCATATATGTTATATGTTTGCATCTGGATAACTATTTTCGTATATATGCAGAAATAATAAATCAACAAAAGATAGAATAGTGTTCTTTTTTTGTTGGGAGGTACACAGGGTCAGCAACTCCCATATAATGTTATACTCTATGTTTTATTTTATTTTTTTGGAGTTTCACAACACAGAAACTCACATATAAAGGTATATGTTCTACTTTATTGAATTGGTCCGCGCAGCGGTCTCACTGACTTACTCTGATAACCATAGGTGTTTATAACATAGCTCAGTTCTTCACATATAACCATATTTTTCAGTAAAGGTGGCATAATGTTATTTGATTTGTTATTATTTGTGCAGTTGTTCAAGGGGTGAAGAGTATCAAGTTACCTGTGAAGTCAACTGTGAAGAAGGCAACAACGACGAAGGGAAAGAAGTTACAAGAGCTCTTTATTTATTTATTATTTATTTTTGGAGTTAGTAAGGACAAGATCTCATGTATAAGGTTACGAGATATCTTTTTTTGTGTGTATTTATTTTTGTGACAAAAGTAATACATATAAGGTTCTTTGTTTGTTTTTGCATTGTAAACATATAAAATTAATATATAACAGATTATGTTATATGTTCTTGCATTGTAATAAAAAAGATTTCAGAAGCTCATACATAATACATATATATGAGTTTAGATATAAACGTGTAATGTTATATGTTCTTGTGTTGTAATAAGTTCATATAACGTTATCTGTGAAAATTGGACTCTGTTATAAACGTATATGGTTGGTTATCACAAGCAAGTCAATGAGGCCGTTGCGCGGACCAATTCAATACAAGATATAATGTTATCTGTGCAACGACAGAGCGTGTGAGTTTTGGAATGTAGAGAGAGAGTGAGCTGTCAAAATTCTAAAAAATGGAAACAAAAAAACAAAAAAAAAAACCGGCAAGGGCATGTTTGTCTTGTATTAATTCCTTTTTGGCTTAACAAGGGCCTAGATTGGTAACACAAAAAATGGAAAAGAATAAAAATACATTTTTTTGTCTAAGCCAAATAAGGCCCTTGTCTGAGGTGTATTTTTTTGTCTAAGCCAAATAAGGCCCTTGTCTGAGTAGATCTAGTGGGTTACAAACTTGAGAGGTGGACTAAGTGGGTTACAAACATGCTATAGTGGACCCTAGACCAATTTTTTATATAATGTTCACTATACTTTGTGACCTTCCATAGCAACCATATTCAAAAACAAATATATCATGAATATGTGGTTGCAATCTCAGATTAATCCGATTTGTTTTAACTTGTTTGATATGATTGATGTTCTCAACCAGTTCAAAAAATGTATGTATGATTCTAATTAAATGTGGCAATTTCAACCCATATTTTTTAATCCACCCAAATTCGCCGACATATAATCCAATCCAATTCTCCTGTATTGTATAATCCAATCCAATTCTCCTGTATTGTATAATGAATTTATATGGAATCCATATAAATCCATATATACATTGATTTAGATGGGTTGTTTTAATTAGACAACCCAAACGGCCCAAGAGCTCACCGTCACGGAAGAAAAGAGAAACGGGGCACTGCTCATGCATCGGTTTGGGGCGGGGGTAATTAATTTTCACCTGCAAGTACATTAGTGGTGGCATAATTCGCATTTTTTGAATTTCGACTGACATAATTCGCATTTTAATTTTAATTTTATTATTATTATTATTATTTTTTGGGTTTTTCTTCAAACTTTTGGGGCCTATTGATTCTTCTCAATGAGAGGAATCGAAAAATTATAAAATTTTAATCAAAACTCATAATTTTTTAAATAAAGACAAAAAAATAAGTCAAAAAACAGGTTTTTTTCCTTCTTATTTTTGTTTTTTTATTTAAAAATTACTAGTTTTGATAAAAAAAAATTATACTTTTTCGATTCCTCTCGTCGAGAAGAATCAATAATTCACAAAAGGTAAACATAAAACTAAAAAATAATAATTAAATAAAGACGAAATAAAAAGTTAATTGCCAACATATTGCAGCTTGTCAAATCATACTTAAATTTTAGATATTCCTTCAAAACATTTTTAATTTTTTTTAAATCGCATCAATCTGCTTCATTTGAGACGGGAAGGAAATGAAGAAACGTGTCGGGCCGGGTTGGGTTGGGTTGTGTTGGATTTAGGTATGGCTTGACCCATATTTATCCCGACCCATTTCAATTCATTTATCATTGACTTATATTCGACCCGTCCATTTTTAACATATGATCCATTTCAACCCGCTTATTCGCCACCTCTAATTATAATTACTGAATGATTAGCCTACAAAAAAATCTACCTCAATTAGACGGTCAGGGGGTGTTCCAAATGAATAGTAAAAAGTACTTTTAGAAAAAGAAGGTTTTTCAAGCTCAAAAATCATGTGTTTACGCAAATAATTTTCCTACCAATATGGATCTTATTTGATAGATCTCATTAAGATCTTTTAAACGATGCAAAAAAAATTGAAAAAAACTTTTTCATTTTCATTATATTTGAGTTTGAAATTTCCTTCGTTTGAAAAAAAAGAATTTTTTACAAAAGCGGAACACCACCTGAGTCTCTTTAATGGACCGGAGGCGGAGCCAACCATTTGTCAAACAAAGACTAAATAGAAAGGCAACCAAACCAATTCGAAGAAGTCGATCGAGTAGTATCACCTCGAGTTCGTAAAATATCTGCTCCAACGAATATCGGTAAATATTATTTTTTGATCCGTAAGAGCAAAACTGGTCAACTGCGTAATTTGCCTATACGAATTAAGAAATAATACTTATCGATGTTCGTTGGAATTGAGTGAAGAAATATATCTCCCGCTTTCCTCACATACCATGGCAAAGTCAAACTCAAACTTTCACCGGATTGAGAAGAATCAATGAAACTGGAACCGATTGCCTACCCGCCGCACCCCTCACAGCCGAAAGACTGGGCGGTGAATCCCCATGGGAATGGCTAACTCAAGACCCAGTAACAAAGTCTTGTACTTCGCTATATTGTTCGTTTTCTACAGGGCTAAACTTTATGTGTATTTTTTTGATTTTTTTTAAACCCGAGGTGAACCTTACACGAAATGTAATGTAACTATATAGTTGAACAATATAGTATATGTAGTATCTCTCCTAATAATTACATCCACTCTAGTAAACGTAATTATCGATTTGCCAATATATATGCTCCCATGCACCTGAACCCCACAAACCCAATCATCCTCCGTTGATTTTCAATCAAACGTCCAATAATTTCCCCCGACCTCCTCATTCGTACGTCGCACTACCAGTTGTTCTCTCCCTCCCTCCCTCCTTGCTTTCTTCTCTCTCTCTCTCTCTCTCTCTCTCTCTCTCTCATTGCCGAACGCGGCCGTTTCGAAAAATCTCCACCTTGTTCGGTCCAACAGCAAAAAAATCTCTCTTCGGAATTGTTCCAAAATCGTTGCTAGATTTTCGAACCATTCAATCAATCACAATTTACACGTGAATTTTGAACCTGTCACATCCTCTCCAGTTTTCGCGTGAATTTGATTCTGTAAGCCTAACCACCATTATGAACCACATATATATGACTTACACGGATACTTATAATATATATACACACACACACACACACACGTAAATAATACATCTATATAACTCTGGTTCTCTCTGATTATTGTAATAATTCAATTTCGTGTTGTTTTTTGTTCGGTTTCAGACCGATCAATGGTGCAATTTATCCCGCATTGACGCATTAATTTGCGTATAAAAGGTTAGTTTCAACTTGCAATTGGTAATTAGTTTTTTTTTTTTTGGTGTTATATGCGATGTTTTTTTCTCTGATGTCATGTGTAGTGTTATTAAATTGTTATTCATTACTATTTGCTTTTGTTTTTTTTGGGGGTGAATTAGGGTTTTCTTGAGATGGTAATTGGGAGTAATAAGATGGATGTGATATCTGATATGAATATACGTATGAACCTAGAAGATGGGGTAATGAGAGGATCAAATGGCAATTTAGAAGATATTTTGCAGAACGAGCTCGAACTAATGCTGCGAAAGCAGCATAATCGAAATGCTATCGATCGGGAGAGGGATTATAACATATTGAGGAGTGGCAGTGCTCCTCCCACAGTTCAAGGGTCATTAAGTGCAGTGGGCAGTCTGTTTATGAATCCAAATCCTGCCGGAATCGATAGTAGCAGCAGCAATCCCCCTGAAATAATGACGGAAGAAGAAATCCGGTCTCACCCCGCTTATTTATCATACTACTATTCAAATGAAAATCTTAACCCTAGGTTACCCCCACCATTACTGTCACGAGAGGATTGGCGAGTGGCCCAAAGGTTTCAAGCCTCAGGGGGTTCGTCATTTGGGGCAACTGGGGACTGGACGAAGAAGAATCTGGTCGATGTCAGTGGAAGTTCGTCGTTATTCTCAATGCAGCCTAGCTTATCTGTACAACAGGCAGAAGATGAGTTGATGGAACTGAGGAACGATACTCCAAGGAATCTCTCACGTCCGTCATCCTCTGAGTGGCTAAATAGAGGCTCCAATTGTTCGGTTGGGTTGTCACATACGGGATTGGGAGCGAGGAGGAAGAGTTTTGCCGACATTCTTCAGGTAATTGATCTGGGCTTGACTCAATTTTCTATCTTGTGACCATTTATAGTGTGATTTCTAGTGTTTTTTCTTAATCTAACAATTCTATAATGCTTTCTTTTGTCGAAGATATGTTTAAACAACAGCTTCTAAACTTCTCTAATGTAGCTTTGCTGTTTGATCATTAGGTGGAATTCAGAGGCAGGATGTCTATAAGTTGTAGATTACATATTGCATCTTGCATATTAAACCTGGATGGAAAGGGTGAGGATTAAACGTTAGTTGGATCCTACTAACTTTGGATCTCCCCATCTCGGTAGTGCTGGAATATGTGGTTGGTGGGATTTGGTTTCACTGTCTAATTTGTGGTTGTACGTTCCATCTCAGATTTCTCACTTAATGTTTCCTTCATGATTTGGTAGGATGTGCTTTCGAACTTTTTCAGCTTTGATCATGCTCTCTCTCATTCACAGATTCACTCCTTACTCCTGTGACACATCAATTGATAAAATGAACTCAGAATTTGCAATGAATAATGACACAAAGCGTTTCTGTTACTTAAAAAGCACTCAAATTGGTGCTCATAACACAACCACGTTTTATGCAGTTCTCTTTAAATAGTAAAACTCCACTTTTTCTTCTTGGTCAGACTTCTAGGAGGCCCTTCAGAGAAATTAAAATATCTTCTTCTCTATTTTCTTTTTGTTCGTGCACCTTAAGGATTTGAAACTTGAGGCAAGATTTTTCTTCAACTGTTTTGCTCTCCATAATCATCTTGATTACCTATCTCAGTACTTCCCCTTTGTGAAACATTCAACCTAAGCATCATAAGACTACCATTAAAAACGGCAAGGTGTAGCACCAGAAGAATAGCCGATTAGCAACCCCAAGTATACTTTCTGACCTGCTCACATACACTTATAACCCTGTATATTTATCAAATTTTGCAGCTACAAAAACCAAGTATAACCAGCCTTACAAACACCTAACTCTGCTGGTCTACATGAATCGTTCGTCTTACAGAAGGGAATGCTTCCTCACATAGGTTGACTTGATATTGACTACGGTAACTTAAATAGACGGGCACATGAAGGGAAAATAGGGAGAGAAAAGGAATGGAGGCAAATTTGATATTCGACTGGGGCGCTGGAACACAATTGAAAACATTATTGGGGCAACAAAAAGTGATGAAACTTTTCAGGGGGTGGGTGCGGGTGAGAGATGCAGTTTAGTTGGAAAATTTTGTTCAATAGGTCAACCTTTTAATTTGCGAGCCTACTGTCAGTAACATCACCTGCGTGTTTAGTGAGTTGAATAGTTCTTTTAGTGGACCATGGCATCTGCTTACTCTTTGTTGTATCTACCATTGTTCAGCATTACTTCTGGAGGTCATTGAATATGTAGGGTTTCTGGTGTGGTGTTATTTTATTGCACATTACTGCATTTTTAAAAATAACTTGAGGTTTGTCTGAACCTTCCCTGGTAATAGATATGTCTTATGAGTTATGACCGTTCGATAATAAAAATTCCTTTTTCTTGCAGGAAGGTCTTGAGCGACCTTATTCCTTATCAGGTCATCTCTCACGCGCTGCAAGTCGTAATTCATTACATTCAGCAGCAGTATGTAATGGAGTGGAATCCACAGAGGCCTTGAATCCTGGGGAAAATAACACGGTCCTGCCTAGAGTTCAGAGCCTTGGCTCACTAGTTTCTCATTCTTTTGCATCTTCTGTGCCTTCGCCTCTATCGAGGAGTAGAACTCCTGAACCTCAGCTGATTGGAAGGTCCTCAAGTCCTGGTCTTCCTCCTGTGGGTGACAGAGTCGAAAAGAAGAATCTTGTTGGCTCGAATGCCCTCAATGGTCATTCTTCTAGCATGACCAAGCTTTCTGATATTGCATCTTCTTTATCTAGCCTTAGCTTGTCGAGAAATCAACCAAGTCATGAAGACAGTCTTGTGCAGTCTCAACTCCAAATGGTATTTGATAATCCTAATCAATTGCTGGATATGTCAAATAGTCGCATACAACATCAACATCAGCACTTTGTTACCAGGTCCAAACCTGAAAAGTTGAATATTCCTACCTCTTATAATGATTCAAACGGGAGAAATGGAATTGTGATAGACCAAAATATTTATAAGCTTGGTTTTGATGGGCAGATGAACTGTCCCCAAACATCATCTCCTGCCCATCTTTACTCAAGTACAAAGGAAAGATCTAACATATACTGCCAAACTGAGAATTTTTCCGGTGTGGAGTTTTCTGGACACTTGCCAAGTGGGCATTCCGTTGGTAAAAAGCTTAATGCAGAAATTGGTAATCAGCTGGATTCAGGTTATTCTTTATTCCTCGTCCCATTTATGGGAGTTTTCTTTCACTAGTGAACCTTGGTGGATTTTATCATTTGCATATTGTTTTACTTTCAGCTCCAACTTTCCATGGTGGCAGAAATGGGCAAAGTTTGAGAAGAACTAGCAATCAAGCTGGGTCTGACTCTCATTCACCACATATTGATTCACATTATATTGAGTACTTGCAGAAAACTTCCGGTTATGCAATGCATGATTATCTTGGCACTTCACTTGCTTATGGAGAGTTGCAAGACTATCAGAAAGCTTATCTTGAGACACTAAAGAAAAATCAGAGTGAGACACCACTTTTATGCCAATCTGGCATTTTGAATCACGAATATTATGTGAATCCACCTTTTGGTCTTGCCATTCCATACCAAGGAAACCAAATGGCTGAGTCTGTGCTTCCATCTCGTGGATCTGGGGGTCCGACATTGCAGAAGGACCGGATTTCGCACCATAATTCTGTGTTCAGAAGTTCACTGGGAGGTTCTAATGGGTCATGGCATTCAGATTTTGGAACTAACATGGAAGGTGTACTTGTATCTTCTTTATTAGAAGAGCTCAAGAACAAAAAGACAAGGTCTTTGGAACTCTCAGACATCGTTGATGATGTAGTTGAATTCAGGTTTGCATGAGTCTTTTTGGCTGTCTTATTTGACTCCTGCTGCTTCATCTTGCTTTGAAGAGTTTATTGTGTCTCATTTTATAATGCAGCATGGATCAGTATGGGAGTCGCTTTATTCAACAGAAGCTAGAAACTGCTTCAGTGGAAGAAAAGACAAAGATATTCCCAAAGATTGTTCCTCATGCTCGTGCTTTGATAACTGATGTCTTTGGGAATTACGTGATACAGAAAGTATGTACTTTGCCATCTAATGAACTTGAGAAATCTTCTGTCATTCTGAATTTACTTCCGACTGGTTATTCTTGATTGCAGTTTTTTGAGCATGGCACAGAGGTTCAAAGAAAGGAGTTAGCTAGCCAACTTACTGGGCACGTTTTGCCTCTCAGTCTTCAAATGTATGGCTGCAGAGTTATTCAGAAGGTACTCTTAAAGCTTTGTCTCGTAGTTGTGTTCAGCTTTCAGTGCACTTGTATCTCTCTCTTGTTTAAGTTGGCACTACTTTGATGCAAGTATATGACTTTTCTGTTCCTCCAGTATAAGTTCTTTAAATTACAACAACACGTGGTTTTGTAAGGAAATATGTTCAGCTCCACCTGTGTCCTTTCTGTGGGAAATAGTGCCTTGGAGGCAAAGGGCCGTAGTTTTTAGAAGATTTTTAGAAGATTCTACTGGATATCTTTATAGAGAGGTCTTTCTTTCTCTCAGTCATGGATTCGCCCAATACAGCTAGATCCACATGGGGGTGCAGTGTCATGGAGACCTTTTTTCTTTAGCCACCACAGGTTTAAACTTAGATTCATGTGGTTCGCTTGGTGTACTTGAGTCATCCTGTTGGCCTAGGTTGAAAGATTTGCAAATATGTCAAAATTATATGCTATGAAAATGTTGATTAGTTGTATGATTATGAAATCCCATGTAAATCTTGAATTGCACATGCTATTGAATAATGAGTACGCATGCCTTTAAGTGGGACCACTTTGTTTTCCTTTCCTATTATGTATTCTTTTAATGCTGTTATTCTGGTGATTTCAGGCCTTGGAAGTGGTTGATGTAGAACTTCAAACCCAGATGATATCAGAGCTGGATGGTTCCGTCATGAAATGTGTTCGCGACCAGAATGGTAATCATGTTATTCAGAAGTCCCTAGAGCGTGTCCCGCAAGATCGAATACAATTCATTATCTCAGCCTTCTTTGGCCAAGTTGTGGGACTTTCCACTCATCCTTATGGTTGCCGTGTGATTCAGGTTAGATATTTGCGGTTTGGAACTTAACTTTTGGTTGGTCTTCTATATCATCCATGATGTAATGCCAATTAATGTCAACAGAGGGTTCTGGAGCACTGTGATGATCCAAAGACACAACAAACCATCATGGACGAAATTATGCATTCAGTAGATATTCTGGCACAAGACCAATATGGAAATTATGTGATTCAGGTAAATTTTCCCTCGCATTTTACATCTCCTGGTCAACTACAAGTATCATCACTAGCAGTGAGATCCTTAGTTTCAGTTGAGGGAATACGTTTGTGCGGTCTGGCCTGTCTGGGCTTCTTCGGTTATTACCTAGCAAACATTTTTCGTTTCTCCTGAATGGAAGGTTAGCTGCCTTAGACAGGAATCTCCATTTGTGTCTTTGTTTATGCTATGTACCCTCAAAATTTGGGAAAATCGATTTGTTTTTCTGGTGGAAATAAAGGACTAGACATCCCTGTACTTGATTGACTATAAGAACCAAAAAATTTTCAAAATGATATATTTGTAATGAGCCACCAATGTAGTTCCTTTGTTCAGTCCTCAACTCTACATGGCTTCATTATTACATGCCTAATGTTTCTTAGTAGCAGTGATAATGATGAATGGAATTTACATGGTCTAGTCCGAAAGCTGCAGATATAAATGATGCTTGGAGAAGATATCTCGTGTTTTCTTAGCTTCAGATACAAAAAAGTGCATTTTTTTTCTTTCTTGCTTTCCCCCTTTTTTCTTTGTTATTAGAGAGAACAAGAAAGTTCATTCAAAAAAGGAAAGAAAAGGAAAATTTAAAGAAGAGCTCTAGATATAAACAAAGGTAGCAGCATGTCCACCTTAAAGCTCGTGAAAGTAGTGTAGTTTGCAGTAATATGCCTCCTTAACCGAAGTTGTTTTGCTATATAGTTGAAGGTGCTTACTTCATAGTAAGACTTGAATTGATTAGTAATGGATCCAAGAGAAATCCTATTTCTGGTACTCAGCATTTCATAATCAAGATTCTGGCGACAAAAGTTGTTTACATGGTTAAGGGTTTTGATATACTTTTTTATTCTATAAGATCAGATGCCAACTATCTGAGGGACTTACTTGATATCTCCAGCAAAGATGGATCAATGCAACAACAATGTTTTTCAGTTTGGTAGGACAGTCGAAAGATCCAGATTGAGGCCTTGGGGTATGAGTTGTCAGGTAAGACCAATGTTCTAAAAATCGCTAGGCGCTAGTTGGCTGGAAAAGGGGCACCTAAGTGCCGACTAGTCGGACACCTAACGCGTTGGCGGGTACTAGACGCTGACTAGTTGGCTGCCTAATCTAGGCGTTGCACCACCGCCTAGCGCCTAGGCAGGGACTCGGCCGACTTTTAGAACACTGGTTAAGACATAGGAATATATTGCTCTGGATAGAGATATTGGGTAAAAAAGACAGATGCATGGATCTAAGGTTTTGATCTTCCAATTTTCCATCTCACAGTCACAGGGACACAAAACTTCTTTAATGCATGTATTCTTGGACTTTGTCAAAGAATTTATGAAGTAAAGATCTTATGCTAATTCCCATGTTATCATGCATTCTTTAAGAGTTTTTTGTGACGTTTTGTGATAACTTTTCTTGCCTTGTTTTGGTTCTATGTATACCAATCGTGCTTTATAGTCACATTATGTTGCTGTGATTTGTCACTCATGTTTATGCTTTTTGCTTGGTTAGCATGTCCTGCAACATGGTAAACCACATGAACGATCTGCTATTATTAGCAAGCTAGCTGGACAGATAGTGAAGATGAGTCAGCAGAAGTTTGCCTCTAATGTCGTTGAGAAGTGCTTAACTTTTGGTGGTCCAGCTGAGCGTCAGCTTTTGGTGAATGAGATGCTTGGTTCATCAGATGAAAATGCGCCCTTGCAGGTTTTTGAAATCTCTTACCTCTCAAATTCTGCAGTAGATCATAATATGATTGGGAACCGATCATAGTCTTCTATCATGGGCAGAGCGAAGAAGGGCCGACTGGGTCCGAGGTCTCAAACATTGTACTTTTACCGATACTTTCTAAGAGGGTTTTCAGATTTACCCCACAAAAATTGTTGATTTCCAAGTTTAACATGAGTTCAATTTTCCTTTTTCAATTCTGATGCTTAGTCCCTGTGACCAGTGCCGATCTCTCTCTCCTACAATTCAGGTTTCTTTTCACTTTTCAATCCTATCAATTCGTCAACTCTTCTCTCCTTTTTATTGTATTTCCATTTCTTCTCATCCCCTCTTCCTCATTTTTTACGACCACTGTTACCTATGTCCTCTACCACCACCAGCCCAAGTCTCGTGACCTTATTACCTTGTAGGAATAGTTAGATAAAGCTTCTCCTGTTGAACAAAAACCCTGGCTCTGCATCTGTCACCTGTGATGTTTTTGTCTAGGGGAAAAGTTGCTAAATTTGCAGAGACGTCTGGAAGAAGTCGATGAACTTTCAGATACAAAAAGTCATTTTCTCCCCCAGATAGCCTTGCGACAATGGTTAGGCATTGAAGTAAGTGCATCATATGATGTGTGCTGTCCTCTGCTTATAACCATTACATGGAACATAAGCAGCACAGTACCTCTCCGCACTTCATTGATAGGTCATAGGTGAATGTGAACCTCCTAGTTTGTTTAGTGGGTGTTTTTACCTGCATTAGGTTTAAAGCTTCTGTTATTCATTCTCTATTTCATTCACTGGTACTGCTTGTGAATAACTAAAAGGTAATATATTTTGAATACAGGCCATGATGAAGGATCCTTTTGGAAACTATGTTGTGCAGAAGGTTCTTGAGACCTGTGATGATCAGAGCCGTGAATTACTTCTCTCTCGCATCAAGGTCCACTTAAATACACTGAAGAAGTACACTTACGGTAAACATATTGTTTCACGTGTTGAAAAGCTTATCACCACGGGCGGTAAGGAATCTTTTTGATCAACCCATCATTAACTGATTTCAGGTTTACTAAATACAGAAACTATTTCTGATCTACTTTAAAACTTTTTCTTGCAGAGAGGTGTAGCGGGTCAGCATCCTCGCACTCTTATTGAGGTATTCAAGAAGGCATATTTTGTACAGCTAACATGGAAGGTGACTCGGATTAATCAACTTGAGCTATTATTTTTCTGTATAGAGCTTCTAAGAGTTGTAAATAAACGCGGCTCAGTTCACTTGCCTAAATAAGATTTGCTTATCTATTTCGTTGTGTATATTCAGCTCGCAGTATTGTTATTCCATGGTTAAAGAGTCGTCTTAGGTTAAGGCTGTAAAGAAACAATTTGAGTGTAAATGTCTGCGCCGGTAAAGAAAGGTGGAATCTATCATTAAGACAACATGATGGGTCGGTAAACAATTTGAGTGTAAATGTCTGCGCAGGTGGCCTTTCTTGCTGTTGTGATTTTAATTCATTCATGTTAAGGTCCACAGCCCCATATTCCTGGCACAGCGTCAAAAGCTATTTATTATTTAACCTGATGGAGTTGAACGGGTTTTTGCCCGATGGACTGCTAACTTCCAGCTGGTATTAAAAAAAAAAAATTGGAGATTGCCTCGTTAGGTTCAAGTCACAGTTCAGTTTCTGAACTCGCATTACTTGGGCTCAAGCTTGTCTAGATTTTTAAAGCCAGTAAATTTCTGAACTCAACTCAAGCTCTATTACAGACACTAAGTGGGTACAAACACTAAGTAGATAGGATCGTAAAGAGAGAGAGAATATAAGACACAGGTTTATTAGAAAGATACTGAGTTTACTCGCATTACTTGGGCTTACATCATTTACATGCCACACTTATTAGATATTACTGTTCTAGATTTTTAAAGCCAGTAAATTTCTGAACTCAACTCAAGCTAATTATATGGCATGAACAAATTGAACTACTTGAATTCTGCTTGTGGTTGGCTTGATTGACCCAAGTTTTGAACAGGTTTTAGGACATATTCCATTCACACAAAAAACACACCCTTCAAGTTTTCAAGCCGAGATTGAGCAGCCCCACTCGCCTCATTTGCAAACCCCGGCTAGAGATAAACAATCTATCTCAGATGAATCAGATAGGCCACAGGTTAAACAATTTGAGCTCAGATTGATAAAGTAAAGTATTAAAGTTCTGTTCAGATCACGGTTTAGCATGCGATTTATGGAGGGAAATAAGAAACATAAGGACAAAAATGAAGGTGAAGAAACTAGATATTACTTCAGTTCCTACTTCCTATCATTTTCATTCCCTCCAACAAAAGATCCAAAAATCCATGACTCAAACAGTGCCTTACCACCCCATGCTCGTTCAAACAGCTTGAAGTACTGGCAGCCTCCAAGCTGAGATGGGTGCGAAATTGAAATTTATAGGGAGAACTGAAACATAGGAAGAAGAAGAAAGATGCTTGCTTGTGTTTCATATTCACAGCTATAGTAGTATATAACACTAAAAAAACAGAATTGCCTGCCCAAGGACGTACAAAACTTCCTGAGAAAGCTATAAATGAATCAATGGATAAAAATCTAGGAAAACAGCTTCAAAAGGAATAAGGAATCAGGAATAAGCCTGAAGCGAATAAACACCTATTCTTAGAAATAAATAAAAAGAAAAAAGAGAACCTATTATGTACAAGGAGAGTCATAGCATAATTACAGTGGCTAGAAGAATTGTGTGAGAAATATGCTGCAAACCCCACGAGCATTACCCAGTTGACCAACTTCAAAGCATTCATAGCTTTTCTTCCTCTCCAAGGACCAAGAAAGTGGTAAAAGGTCAACAAACTGAAGCTTTCTGCCCTGCATAAAATCGTTCGGCATGAAATAGGCTGCCAGACCCATAAGCATAATCAAAACATCCACCATCTTCTCTTTTTCTTCACCTCTACTACCGGCAGATCTAAAGAATAAAGCAAGTGTCAAGAAATCTTGTAACTGTAAAACTAGTAACAGATGCCATCTAAACCCAGGAGAGAGATGTATACGCACAAAATCAACAACTCTATCATGAAAGCACGTTAGATGGTAAGGCCAGGCAAGGTGAAAATGACCCAATATGCAATCAAGTAATAGTACCACAACACAATCTTATGCATTATCCTCAAAATTACTTAAAGAAGGTGACTGGAGCCACTGGAAGCAATCCTCATCCACTAAAACCTCATGTTATTGCTCCCCAGAGTATAATTGTATGTTGACTTCTATAATAAATGTCTCACTTGTCACAAAAATCCTGAAAATGAGTCCAGGATTCTATCTGCACAAAGAGATAGGTACTTACTCTTCTACGTAGACTCTTCCAACAGCATTCAGCATTTTTCAGTACCACTTCTGATACCCATACAGAAGCCTATTAGCTTAAGTGGTATCCTTCAACTGTTTCAGTGTATGAAAATTGAGGTATTCTAAGTCCCACCCAGGGCTGCAAACGAACAGAGACACTCGCAAGCGGCTCGAGACTCGGCTCGCTAACGGCTCATTCAAACTAGGTTCGTCAAATAAACGAACGAGCTCGAGCCACTTGATGCTCGGCTCGAATGAGCTCACGAGCTGGTATATATAGATATACATATATATATATATATATATTTGGAAGAGATATTATATTATATATGTATACATTTTAAATATATACAACTTTGGGTTTTACTTTCCACGTGCCTCATGCAGCCACACCTAGCGTGGGCAGCCACACACGAACGTATGTCTACTGCTATCCTTGCACATACACGAACGTATGTCTACTGCTATCCTTGCACATCTTTTACCGATGTGGGACAAGTCTTGAGGTAGGCTTTTCGTTGTGGGGGGAAAAAAATGAGTCCCAAATTGGAAGTTCTTGAGAACTCACACCCACTGTACCAGTATAAAGAAAGAGTCCAGCTCACTTCCTTTTCCACGTGCTCCGCACAAGAGTTTCCAGATTTGGCGAGCCACACAAGCCGAGTTTGAGCTCTCAAACATTCTTGCAAGCCGAGCTCGAGCCAACTAATCTCAGCTCGAGCCGAGCTCGAGCCTAGGAAAATTAAGGCGAGCTGAGCTCGAACATGGTGAAGCTCGGCTCGGCTTGGGTCGTTTGCAGCCCTAGTCCCACCAAGCTCAGTTTCTCAGAACAATGGCTTTCTCCATACTAGGAAAAGAAGAGAGAAATTACAATCAAGCATGTGAACTCTCCCATGTTCTGTAAACTGCCTTCAAAGTTCATAAGCTAAGCACTAGTGGCTCCCTATTGCAGATTCAATCACCATGGTAGTGGTAACCTCACAAAGCAGTTTTCCTTTTCCCAGTTAGATTTTTAACCCCCCTTGTGATACCTGATAACACAAGAATATGCTTAATGCATAGGGAAAGAGACCAAGTTATCACCCGCCAGAGGAGGATCGAGCATGCCAACAAATGATAGTTAGAAGAAATAAAGTGAATGTATGCATAGACCTAAAGAGTATGGAATTTATCACTTCGTTCACTGCAGTTTTAAGACTCTTGAAATAATTGAGAATTCCCAAAAGAAATAAAATGACCAAGAAAAATAGTAAACAAGCTATTCTATACGAAAAATTATGAATACATGCTCGTAACTCTTAAGAAGTGAGTTTACAGCTGTGTGATTTTAAACTTCTCCAGAATACCAAAGCAGCACATGTTAGTCGTGTAATGATGATCTTATCTATGCTTACCTCCTTCAGGATAGATGGAGTTGTAATGCACCTCTGCCCAGAAGCTCAAAAATATAACTGCATAAGATGGAGATTATGAAACTTTTACCTCATCTTCTTATAACAATTAAAAATCCAAAAAAATAAATACAATAAATCAACATACAAATGAATAGCAAAAAAGCCAAAAGAACATTGATGTGCCATATTGGTGAGAAGGAACACAAAATAAATGCCAAGACAAACCGGAATGTGATTGGCAATGCATAATAACATCAAACAACTTGAACACAAGAAAATGCAAATCAAAAGGAACAAGCAGACAATAGGGTTAATGTTAAGTAACATCGGAAGAACCAAAAATGGTACCCTGAGAGCAATAGCAACCATGTTGGACCGCAACTCCACAGAATTCATCCTGAGGAACTTATATGATACAGTAACAGGTAGGTTCATTTGGGCCTCAATAGTCACAACGCAGAATCTACAGCCATTCAGTTGTATTACTAAATCCTTTATACAGTGTATTCTTCCAGAGATGAAGTTCCCTTACAACAATTGACTTGGTCCAGATTCTTTTTTGAGAAGCCGACATGGCCAAATAGGGTTTTATAATGAGATTCATATAAACTTCTTTTAACAACCTAGCATCAGACTTTGAACAAATTTCCTTCAACAAATTTCCTTCATGGGTGTGAAAGGTAATAATTACGCGTCAACCAAAATTCTTAGGTAATGGTATCTTTCCAAGGGAACAGTATGCTTTGGCTCCTTTTTTGGCCTCAGCATTAATTGCTTGATTGGCATACATTTGCCGTACATTTTGTATGGCAAAAGCTCAAGCGGATTGGAGGCTGAGAGCAGCTAATTTGAACACATAATGGTCAAAGTTCGGGGGTCTAAGAGCAGCCAATTTGCACAAATATTGTCTATGGTTAGATCTTTCCCCAATCGTATTTCTCCAAACACACGTAGTTTATGGTGATCAGTACTGGTAATACTTATCTTTATGATTTCTGCAAACCACTTTTCACTTCATCAACCGATGGAGTGACGAAATTTTAATCACAAAACCAAAGAAAAACAATACGTAGTGTTCACAACTATAACACCATTGTTCATCAACAAATCCAATAGTCTCCAGATGTTGCAGTAGAAATGCAAAACATTTAGTTTTAGTGCTTATAACAGAAGCACACACCAGAAGACTCTGTGCACCTATTCTTGAAGCACACACTTTGTGTTTTACATTTCTTACTCCGTGTTTGTGTTATCCAGCTAATGGAGGACATCATCGCAGAAATCCGGCTTTACTGAGACACACACACGCACCCCACCCCCCCAACAAAAAAAAAAACAAAGCAAAAAAAAGTAGTCCTGCTTTACTGTCTTTCCCATGCCATTAGTGACACAACAACTATTGGAGAGAACAATTCAGTATCAGTTTTGACAACAGATTCAGAATCAGTTTTGACAACAGCAAACAAAGGCACCATCACTTACTTCTTTCCGACTTCTGAGTGTGTGGAAGAATCTCAATGTAACAAGTATCTTTAAATGACGTTATGATAAAGATTTTGACTCCATACTGCAATAAAATTACAATCAGGGATTAGTCATTGTACCTCATCACACTATTGATTCATACCATCCTGCATTAAAAATGTGAATACAATCATACTCATACTAAACAAGTACCTGATTTTGGAAAAAAAAAAAATTTTGAGTTTGATTAGAAGAAATTAAGCTTTTCTGTCTTAAATCATTACAAATAGCTAGAGATGCTTACTTGCACACACACAAACACAGAGCCACAAGAGAGAGAGAGAGAGAGAGAGAGAGAGATTTGCTAATACCGTATCTGCAGCAGCCTGCAACGTCACATGATCACCCCACTCACCAGTCCTATAATCATGTACACAAAACGGATATGAGCAAGACCAATTTCTATAAAAAGCAGAGATCCCACAAAGTTCAAGCGAAGAATGCTTCCATACTTGCTGATGTTTTGTAAATAGTGATCATAAGTCATTGGAACATAACCCTCGTACAATTCTGGGAGTGATTTCAGCTGATGACATTGATGCATTGAAAACAGACATCAAAACTTTAGGTCCAACAGAATTGTATGACATCAATAGAAAAAAAATTGACAATAAGTCATACCTATTTTCAGTAAGCAAAAATACCAACCTGCCCAACTACTTGTTCTCTTACAAATTTGTGGTGCTCAGTAGTACGATAGATTTGATCTGACAAAGCACGGAACTGCAAAATAAAAAGTAAGGAGATAATAAATGGTAGACTATACAGGCTTTTCTGATGTTGAATATAATAAAATCTACCACTATCTGTTTACCACAATTTTTTAGTTCGATAATCCCAAAACGGAGGGATCACTAATCCACAAAGGAATCGAAAAGCAATGGTAATCAGCATCATTGCAATCTACGACTCTATGAGTAATCAATTACTACCCGATTAAAAAATTCTTCTATTCTAAGTTGAAACCGATTATAGCTGCTTATTAACATTGGAAGGCAACATTCCATATGTTTGAGTGAACTCTATTCTCACTAATTTAAACGGTTAGCTCCTATAATGATATGTTGAACACTAAGAATTCATAACTATAAAATTTCCGCAATGCTAAATTTCTCCACCAAATATTGTAGCCCAAATGTTTACTACCCCTTTGTATTACTACCCCTGAAACTTAATTTAGTATTGCTAGCACTATTATGCCCCCCTCCCCCTCTTTCTTCACAGGTTGTGAATGGTCCAGATCACTTTCTTTGAGGCTTGTTGCTTTTCCTCACTCCCAAATATGATGCTGCATCTACTGAAATTAACAAGCTCCGTTATTCAACATCGTTTGGCTGGAATGCAGTTTGCACGCACTTAATTTTTTTTCACTTGATTCATATAATCAAAGGTTTAGTTGATTTGTTACAAGTTACAACAGACAATGAATTTTCAGTTCTTCATATGTCTCCGCCAGTGTTACCATATTACATCATACTGACTCTCCAAAACATATCTAACTTTCTTATGGATGCATTCACTTATTCACATGAAACCACATTCCGCAAGGCCATAATGTCAAATAAAAAAGTAGCAACAAACTGATTTTTCAATTTGCATAGGTGCTTTTATATTCGGAATGCAATGGTGGAAACGGGGAATTTGCGAACAGATCAACTGCAGAATCAATGTGATGAGGACGGAAAAGGAATTGAATACAAACTGAAGATTAGGGATATTTTTATGAATCCAATTTAGTAAGACTTTTTTTCATGCCAGTATGTCTTACAGTCTTACTACAGATTATGGTTGTGGTAGGAGTTTGTTATTTCATTGATAATGCTTATAGGCCAATTTACTGATGGAAAAGAATTGAACTACGACGTTTTGAGATTTGATCCAAGTATCAATATTTTACTGATGGAATAAGATATTGATACTACGACGTTTTGAATCATTTGATTCAAGTATTCTTTTTGCAATAAAAGACAATATGAAATTACACGTACAAGTAGAATGATACGGATGTGAATGATAATTTGTAATTAAATTAAATGTTTTTATTTTCGGATACGCGAGCGATACGGGAGGGATACGGCCGGATACGTTTCGGATACGGCGGGGTCAAAAATGAAATTTTTTAAAGATTTAAGTGAAAACAAGGGGGAATAATAGAACTATAAGGAGTATAAAATAATTAGTCTATTGGCAGACATACTCGACAATCGACATCCAAGCCTTAGAACTCGATCGATTCCTTCTCTCCCTAGATCAATTGAAGGCAGGATGAGTCCTAATCGTACTCTCTCTCCGTTCTCTCTCTCTCTCCTGATCGTATCATACTTACCCGCTGGTCATATATATATATATATATATATATATATATATATATATATATATATATATATTGTTAAGGTTGGTTTTTCTTTTATTGCCACGTTAACTTTGCTTTTTATACAGAAAATACAATAGGTCAAACTAGTTACTAGTTGTAACCTGCTCTAGCAAAAGACAAAATACGGCAAACTAGTGACTTTTGGCATGTATTGGATGTTGGATGCTTCGTATTAGTTTTTGTTAGGTTCTCTTTGGACATGTCCTTATCAGAATATTTTCTTGACTTCTTGTGCCTAGTATGAGACTAATAATTATAAAAATATATAATTTGCACAGCCGTATCCCCGACGTATCCGTATCCTAGTTTTTTAGGTTTTGCCGTATCCGTATCGTGTCATATCCGTATCCCGTATCTGTATCCGTGCTTCATAGAAGACAATAAAAGGAAATCAAATTTCAAATGCAACTCGCACATAGCACGGGGTAGAAAAAGCTAGTGATCATTAACTCAGGCCAGGTAATGGAATCAAAATGACATACATCATATGGGATACAGAAAGTAAAGTTACAATACAGGATGTCATCATCCACAATAGCTTTATAAGTTCACTTTCATCTCTTAAAACCAAGGACAGGTATACAGAATAATGAGCAAAATAACTCATACATCCATGTACACATATAACTAGGCAACATATAATTACAGTATTAAGGATAAGAACTAACTTGACAGTTACCATCTCCTTGAACCTTTAGCTCCACCAAGTCATACAAACGCAATCTGAAAAGAACAGTGTTGTTGGTATTGAAAATACTTAATTGGGACCAATTTATGTGGATTCAAATATTGAATAAAAGTGAACAGAAAGCAAAGACATAAGGAAGATATGCAGGTGGATCAAAGGGACTTGAGTTATGCACTATTTCTAGATATCATTTGTAACAACAAATGCAGACGCTAATAGTGGCAAACAAATAGACAGGGTTGCCTTCTCTTTTTCCACAACAAGAAAAAATAGGCAGAGATAAGGATTGGAAGGACCGAGCAAAGTTTCTTCTAGAAGAGAAAAGGGGAAGAAAAAAAAACAAGGAATTACCCAAAAGAATAAACATTCATAGTCCAAGAAAAGAAGAGAAAGGCAACAGACAGAAATCACACACACACACAACTAAACATGCCACTAAAAAATATAGCATGAAGAGATATCACTAAAACGGCAGAAGTCCAAGGTAAGTATGAGTGCCCTTTGAGAATTCGAGACTTCCACTGTGATGGCTTCCTTCACCATTGATGGAGCTTTGTATATAGAACCCGCTAAAAAAGAAAAATTAAGATTGACTCTCCCATAAACTGTACAGTAATTACCTCCCCTAAATTTCTTCATCATGTCAATACAGCTATGGGGAAAAAAAAAACTCAATTAAGCTTAAAAACACCATAGTTCTGAATCCTGGAGCCACCGACATGAATTGCACATACACAAGCTTAATGAGGAGTCATATCCTACATTATCGAAGCCAATATCTAGCTTAGGCAAATTTGTTACCAAAGACCAGGGAGTGCAAAATCCAGATCTGGAAGGTGGCCCCCAGAGATTTCCAGCTTCAACTAGTCACAGCTGACAGGAAGACACCCTTTAGAACTGGACTTCCCTAAGCTGAGCAGAAATACAAAGTTCATAAACCTCTTCACTAAATAACACCCACCTTAATTTCATCACCTTCTATATTTTGCAAGCAACCACTGTCACTTCCGTATCTGACCAAATATGACTTCTACTGGCCTCAATCTTCAGAAGAAAATCAATCAACTGCTTCAAACGCAACCACGATACTAACCCCCAACTGGCCTAAATGAATTGCGTGATGTTATTACCAATCAACCCTTGTCATCCATTGGTTTTCTACCTAGTTGGCTTTCTACTTAATGACTTCAGTAATGTTATTGCCATAGTTGTCAAATCGTGAATCGAATTGAGAATCGAAATGATTATTTTTCGAATCGTGAGTTGCTCCGATTCGGTATGACTTCTATAATGCATGGAAACCTATAAAAAATAGTTTGAACCCTTTTCAAACAAAAGAAGCAAAACAAGAGTAAAAAATAAATTTCGGAAATTTTAAGTGAATCGAACGATTCACCGATTCACTTACGATTCGCACATTTTCCGATTCAGGCAGCCTATTCGTATCGATAATCCACCGAATCGTATCGAATCATATGATACGAATCGTGAATCGTACGATTCTAACAACTATGGTTATTGCATTCTTCATATTAGAACTGGACGGAGAGGGAGGAATACGCTGAATAAAGAAAAGTGATACAAGTGCTAGATGGCTTTTATCTTTGGATATCACAGAGGGGGAGGAAGGCAGTCAGGCAAGGATATTTGGCTATTGGTAAACAGTTATGAAGCTTGCTGTAGTATTTGGTTTGAAGTACCAAAAAGTTGGATGAACAAGCATATGTACAATATATCAATATCCCCACGATAGAAAAATCATGAATCAACCAGTACTGTGAAGTGTTTTTTGGCGTTCCCCAGCAAAAGAATTTATGTACTTCATACTCAAGATATATTACCATAGGCAAACATAAACAATTCAACTCTTTGTCCAAAGTTCTTCTTTTGAAATAGAAAAGTGCGCATATGTCTTGCGCATTTTAGAACCCATTAAAAAAAAAAATCAACCTGTTGCAGCCACCTGATGGCCACAAAAATAGGAGTTTCTTCATAACGTGATTCTGAATATAGACAAATGAAAAAGGATAACTCACCTGTCTAGAATACTGAATTTGGAGATCCAAGAATCAAGGAACACAGCCAAAATAACAACAATAAGCACTGAAACCCAAAGGGAAATGTACTGCCCAGAGCACTGAACCCATTGTGATGACAAATGCATGAAAATAGAAAGAGCATTAGAGAAATGTGCAAAACATAACCTTTCAAGCAACCTTTGATGATCTGACATTTCTTCATCCACGGAGGGAAGGTCTCCATTAATTTTAGGTACATGCTGCACAAGGCCAGGAATAAACAGAGAAATGTCAAGTCCAACCCAGTCTTTTCAAGATTGTAGCCTTGTAGGCTACTAAACATATTACATGTCCCAACACATGTGAAAAGTTTTTCTTCCATTATAAACCACTAACCAGCATGAAGACAAAAAGCTTGGTAAGAGAAAGCATTAATGCATCTTTGTGCCTTTGTGGAGTAGCATGGTATCTATGACACAGGTAATTGCCTATCATAAATGAATATTTCTTGTCCTCAACAAGAATAACCTTCCATACAGTACTATCTTACAATGCTCCCACTTACAGTAGCAAACTTGTTTGTTTCTCTACGATCAGATGAGTGACCCATCATCTCAAAATAAATAAAATTTAGTAAGAGTTCAAGTTAGCAAGAAAGTTCAAATGATTCGTATGTGATATTCGTCTTAATTTCAAAAATTTAAGGGAAAGCTTCGAGGGCAAGATACACTAGCCGTATCCTCCTTGTTTCCCGATCCACGATAGTAATGAACTGCCATTATCTAAATAAAATAGGGATCCATGCAGGGTGGAGTGGTAATAGCTAGTGTCGGCCCCGACATTTGAGTTGCCCTAGCCCAACCTCATGTTTTGTTACCCACTTACTATTAAGTCATACAAAATAAAATAAAAAAAACATACAAGTACAAAAAAAATCCAAATTTACATTCTTTTTTTAGCTTGAATAACATCAAAAAAAATCAATATCAAAACGTAAACCCCAGTTATAGTTCTTTAATCTCTCTTGTGAAATGGTAGTTTGAAGATAAAAATAAAAACCAGGTTAGCTCACTTGATTTATTTTAACTATGATATTTTTTAAATCAAATGTAAGGACATATTACTTATATATTACTGTTGTATTTGTTAAGTCTGAAAATTTCCAACAAAGTAATTTGATTTTCGTAATGTCATGGATTGGGAAGAAAACAAAAAGTGGTAGTACAAAAATTGTGAATTGAGAGGAAAACAAACAGGGGTAGAACAAAAATTGTTGATTGAGAAGAAAACAAAAAGAGGTAGAACAAAAAATGGAGGAATAAAGAAAAGAGGAGGGTGGGGGGCCTGGGAATCAAACTCAGCCCAGTTGGAGCTTTCACAGCTGCAGTGACCACTACACCAGGCGAATAGTTTGTGCTACTATGGGAAACTTTTTTGTACTTATGATCTAGCTTAGTATTTTCTTTTTGGTTGCCCGGGGTTGCCCAAGACCGAGGGCTTGCGGGCTTACCCCAGTAATAAAGCCTGAAAGCAAGGGTTTGAGTACGAGGCAAGCCACTCCATAAGTCCCAACATAAGGATTGGCAAACTTATGGTCAGTAATGACCTCTTCAGGTGTTAATTAAGATTTTCATCCCCACAAACCGACTGCTCCAATTCTAAACCTATCTTTCCATTATCTTGTGAATCAGAATATAATATCCTGAAGTGTAATTACGTTGGCAATAGACATTTGAATGAAGGCACTAAATGCAGTCTTCTAAGCAAGCTCAGCAACACAGTGTAGAGGAAATATACGTAACAAAATATTATGGATGATGACTAGCTACTGAAACGTTCACAAGATTGACAAAATAGTCGCTTTGCTCAGTCCCTTTGGGGTGGGAAGGGGAGGTTAAGTCGCAAGGAGATTAAATGGAAGAATGACCAATGTCAGGCCCGGCCCTGAAATATGCGAGGCCCTAGGCGAGTTCTAAAATGGGGCCTCTTGTTTCTTCCTATATATATAACAGTTTTACAATATGAGAAGAAAGACAGCTTGCTTTGGGGTGTTCTTTGGTCTTCAAGGTCAGGGGTTCAAATCCCATTGGCAATCATTTTCAAAACATTAGGTATCATGTAAAACAAGTCTCGCGACCTTTTAAAGGACCAAAGTATACAGGCTGCCCGGAGGAGACATAAATAATATTTATTAGTTTTCTTATATTTGGGGGCCCTATATTTGGGGAGGCCCTAGGCGGCCGCCTGGTGGGCCTATGCCTAGGGCCGGCCCTGACCAATGTCACAACAACAAATAGTATCTAGAAGGAATTAAACAAGAAAGTGGATATGTGTTTGTGCATGTCAACGTTAGTGAATGTCTATGCGTAAATCCACCCTTAGATTTAATGCATGGCTCACACAATTTCCATAACGCACCAATACATTTACAACCATTGCCACAAAATATATAAATTGCATTCCCACAAAATGTATACATTTTCATGCACGTCATAATGTATAGTATCCAAAATAGCACACAGAAAGATAGCAAGCAATCCAAAGCTTTATAGGTTGATGAACTGAACTCAATCTTCCTGTGCAAGCTGCTAATTCAGTGAAGACTCTACGTAGTACACTTGCTCATTTACACGGTTAAAGCATAAGTCATGGATAGGCAACAGAGGCAAGTTGAGAAAGCCCACGAACTGATACTTCATGATTACGTATAATAAAGTCTAAAGATAATAATTTGCTTACGAAAGGGATGGATATACAGATACATATGTATTGCCAAACACATGGAAAAAAACGAATGATTTAGTCAAGAAAGCAATCACGAGGTGAATCGATCTCATTAAGCCACTTTCTATCTTCTCTGCAAAGAAGCAAAGTAAAGTTCCAGTATCATCAACTACTGGATACTTGACACATGACCATTCGAGAAACTATTACTATTTTTTTAGAAGAAAAACATGTGAATATTTAAACCCCAATAGTTTCCTTTGGCGAGTTTTCATACTTTATATCAATTCCATAAACTTCTTATTAACTATAGCATGAATAGTGAATACAACCATGTCAATATCTATCAGAGTACGCTATTGTTCTCCAACAATTTTCATTTGACTGCAGTGCATTCTTTTTTTTGTTGTAGGTTTATTATAATTTACAATTACATATAAATATCTTTTTCCCAATGTCTAGTACTCTAGCAAATAACGAACTTCTGAAATATATAAGGAAAGAATAGAACTACAAAGTAGCTACACATACAGGAACAGGAACCATCTGATTCAACCTCTTGCCCACTTCACCATCAAGAACAGACTCATTTGCTATCTCCGGGGAATATGGCTGGCTCTCAACAAAATTCGATTCTTCTCCCAGGCTAGAACATGAACCAGAATTTCCCCTTTCATCTGTGTCTCTATGATCACCTCCATTCTCTACAGTAGAAATGATATTATGAAAACAACCCAGAGGGAAAACGATAAACAGATAGGAACCGAATAAATTAATTGTGGAAAGGTAGAGCTGTTTTTTCCCAAGTACCAACAGTAAAATTTCTGTTTGAAGGAACCCGCCAATCCTGAGACAGAATGGATGCTTGCAAATCTTCTTCCCCAGCTTGTGAAGATCCAGATGCTTCAGCAGCTGCAAGTCGTGATAGTTCTTGTTGTAAAGCATGTGCAATGATCTCATCATTCTCCACTTCGTCGCATTTTGTCTCGCAATATCCTTCTTTGACACATTCAACTTGAGATAAATCCTTTTCATAATGAATGGAACTACCAGGGGAACCACCACTAGGTATACGGCAAATATCTAGAAGATGAAGACCCCAACGAACAACATCAGGATCTTGCTCATACATAATCATCTGCTTGTATTATCTCCCGAAAGGCTCTGCACCAAGAACAGCCATATTTTGGTTTTGCATTCTTTCGTTATTAAATTTCAGACTATAATTACTATCAAAGAAAATAGTAACCTCTCCTACTTGAATATTCAACTCTGATTTATAAATTACCAGCACAGGCCATTGTAGTTAATCTTTCATTGCATTTGTCATATTGAGATCATTCAGAATAACAAGATTACAAAATGCAATTGGATGAATCATCAACAACTTAAAAACAAAAGCATTTGTCATATTGAGGTAATCTCAAACAACAAGAAGAATACATAAAGCAATCACATGAATCATCAACAACTTAGAAACCAAAGCATTATCCATCTGAGAAATATCAAACTTATTAGAAAAGAACAAACCAACCGTTCCTTTTTCTCAACAGACAACTTCCCTGACTTTCCGCCCAACCCTCTCAAAAAAGAAACTTGATTTGGTAAGACTATCTGCCTCTCAATCTAGTGCTCCAAAAATGGAATTAAGCATCAACATTCCATAATTCAATAACTCCTCAAGAGACTCTTCTAGCCTTTGTAGAAAAGACATCTTGTAGTAATATCCTTCCAGAGTTTCTTACATTTTTTTTCTTTTACAGGTCATGATTTTGAGACAAATTGAGCCGCCTCTATACATCACCATACTCCCAAGTCCCAAATCCCAAGTACTAAAGAGCACATCACATGGAAATTATACCATCAAGCATTTTCTTCGAAAGCAATTTTTACTTTCACCAGACGTTTTGCACCAGTCTGGTAGGCTGCATATCTCTTTCTAACTAATCAAGGAGCCCATTTTGCCACACTGACATAAGGCTTGTTTTGTTGCTTACCATAGAAACATAGTCAGGGCTTCCACCTTAAATCCATCTAAGCAACAAATCTAACGAGTTAAATCTGATTGGACAACAGATTTACATCCTTTTCCACTATTTTCATAACCTGGACTTACGATTACTGATCCAATATTTGTCTATACAAATGAACTAAGGAAAACACTAAAGCTTCTAAATTCTGCCTATGAAATGAACATATATAAACGGTATTAAATTAAGAAGTCCCAATTTAACCTCTTTTCTACCACACCATGACAAATGCAGTCCTCTCAAAATAAACTTTCCACTGCACAAAATGAAATTATTTCCTTATTTGTTTCCCAAAGTAATGAAATATATCACAGACCTATGGAGAAGCTCCAAGGTACTCCACGCCCCATTAAAGCTCAAATGACATCTAATCAGTGAAACTGAAAAGTGGTCCATACTTGAGCAACGTCTGTTAAAAGAGTCTCAGGTTAAGAAGCACCGACACGCCTAAATGGTCTCTGTAACCATGACACCCTGTCGTACAGTTATGGGACATGGACACGGCTCGCACATGCCTAGATAGGTATGGGACCAAGTGGCATAGGTCCCTCCTCATCTTCACAAGATAGACAAGTTTGATCCACATATTCAACGTGGGATACGGAAATCCTAACAGTCCCTTTGTTTCCCACCCCAACCCATTCATCTAAAAACCAACAAATAAATGATTTTCTCCATTCATTGCCCTTCACATTCTATAAGTAACTTTACTCAATTCATACATCAAGCCATGATATCTGGCAACACTTCCCTCCCACCCTCCCTCCCTCTCTTTCTCCTTAGAGGCAAAGACAAGAACAGGACCTAATTGCCCACAAGAATGGTGGCTGGATGGCCATAAGAATTCCATTTTCATGCAACCAAGCCTCTTTACACACACACACAGAGACAGAGACACACGCATTGCTATTTATATCAAAATCTATTTCTACTACAAAGGGAACACCCCTTTTGGCGTAGACAAATTTTGAAGTTGGCTCACTTTTTGGGTTCTCATAAACACCCATAAATTAGAACTGCCCACACACTACAACTGCCATAAATTAATCTAACTGTTGAGGGAGAATCCGTAAATCCAATATAGCATTTATCTTAATCCCACCCCCATGTTTCGCCGTTGCAATTACCAGTTCCATTTCTGCATTGCATGCCTGTACACGTAGTTCTTCTCACATCTGGAAGCTATTGAGGGTGGGATTTCCATTTTCCATTATATAGATACACCTACAAAGATCTTCATTGTAAGTTTCGGTACTCTCTTTGCAAATATCTAGATACACCTACAAAAATATATTCTGTTGAAATTTGTATTTTATATGTCTACAATTAGGTGTTCTGTTCTTTTGCTCGCTTTTCTTTTTCAGTTTGCTTTGTTTTTTAAGCCATTAGTAATCTATTTGTGAAAATTGCACACACATTGCATGTGCACCAAACACTAGTGTACGTGTATGCGTGTGGTGTGTGAACGTATACACGCATATGTAAAGAGAGATAGAGAGAGATGAATAAACTCAGTGGAACACATATCTTTCTTTCCTCTTAATCAAACAGGCTGCAATATGGAACGTTAAATCCCATGCTATGAACCAGGTAGTAAGATCCTTTTACATAGGTTGAAATGGTCAAACTGTTTCATTACTCAACTTCATGACAACATTGCCTTGAGGAATGTAAGAACTTTATGTCACACCAACCTTTCTAAAAAGAAAACTCCTAAAAGAAAAAAGAAGCATTTTCATCAGGGACAAAGTTAAATTGAATTATAAAGCTTATCTGACAGGCATAAGTTCATCGCCACAACCCATTTATATAGCTTTTTGTATTGCTTCTACATCCAACTGCAAAGTAAATCTTTAGAAACCTAAATTTTCATATCACAACTCCTCAATCCAGGGTTTAATTTGGGCCCCAAAAAATCTCAATTTCCCAATCGCCAACAATGCATCCGCTGTTGCAATATAATAGACTCTGTACAGAAACTAAGAGCTTGTTCGTTTGGGGGCTTTAAAACCCTTTCGCATGGTCTCCAATAAATTTTCTCTATCTACCTCTCTCCACTCAAACCTCCTTCAAAACCCAAAACAAACAAGCCCTAAAGGACCCCATAATCCGCACACAATAAATATTATAGCTTCCCATTAAAAAGGAAAAAGAGTTGCTCTCAAGTATAAACCCCCAAATCCACTAAGAAATAGGCCATTGTGTAAATTGGTAAAGTGTATATATTGAAGGTAGGGCATATATGCGTATGTGTATAGGGTATTTGCATAATTACGATGTGGTTCAGTTACAGTTACGGTTTGAGGTTTGGCTTTCAGTGCGATTATCACATGAAACCAAGCCCCGACCCAGCCGGTTTTTCGAATTCAAAAACCAAAACCACGGTTAAGAAATCGGTTAAAAACGGCACCAATCGGTTCGGTTCGGTACGGTTCAGGTAACCAAGAGTTCTGGCGAGATTGCCATCCCTACAACAACTATGCATTCCAAACTTACGCATGAAGAAATCTCAAATTCCATCCAGAAACCTTACGCATTAAGAAATCTCAAATTCCATCCAGTTTCAGGCAAATCGAAATTCTCGGAAAATTCGCAAACCCTAATCCTAATACCAAACCTCCGAAAACTCGTATCAATTGAATAAGGAAGCGAAATTCAACCGAACAAGATCAAAATCAAGCAGATATAGTGTACACTACTACTATGTACAGAATCATATAATAATAATCATCTTCCTTTAGAGCAACTGAAAAATGGTATACAAACCTAGAAATTCGAAGAACGAACGGGTAAAGAACGCCGATGTCTGGCTGAGAGAGAGAGAGAGAGAGAGAGAGAGAGAGAGGAAACGACGTCACGAGTTTGAAAATATACTATGGTATATAGAAGCGACAGGGTAAAGATGGACTGAAACCGTGGAAACGTAACGGAAGCCCGTTGTTTTTGGCGTCTGCCCCTCTTCTGTTTTCGCGTGCTGCTTTTTTCTGAAATGAAATGAAAATCTGGTTATACGGTGGTGGACCCCAGTTTTATCGATCATGGATGTTATCAAGTGGAACAAAAAAACACAGATGCTACGCGCACAACATTGGCAGAGGAGTCCACGTGGAACGATTAGGTCGGGTGTGGGTAGGGGAATCGAGATGGGTACCGGGTGGCATACCACGTGGCCGTGCTCAAGTGATGCCGAGCAGTCCATATGAGTCGTTCAAAAGTATGTTGACGGTCCAGATTGAAACTCTCTATCTCCTTTCACCTCACCACTCTCTCTCTCCTCTTTCTCTCTCCAAATTCGGGCCGTACAAAATCAAAATGAACGGTCCGGATACGCCGATGCACTATGTGGTGCCCGCTTCTCGAAACCTAGAGTCTTCTGTTAGTATAATGGATGGAATGGATGCCACGAGGGATGTCATTTCTGTGTATACGTATAACGAGTGCATTACCTTCGTTCAAAGAAGGTGGATGTTGCATTTTCTCTTATTGGTTAAAAGTAACATTTACCCTCTTTTAAAGAGAGTGAACAAAATTAATTTCGGTTATTTATGGAATACTGGATAGGATACTTATCGTGTGAGAATTTCTTTAGAATCTCATTTTTAATGTTGCAATGAAAATCTTCTCTTTTGGTGGAATTTCTACTGTATTAATTAAGTACCAAAAAAAGCAATGCTAGCTTTCAGATTTTCCTTCAGCGTAAAAATATAAATGGACAAAAAGAAATTAAAAATTTCTCCGTAAAAATTAGGAGTACTATATATATGTATATATATATATATATATGAAATAAAAATATTTATTTGGTTGAAAATTTAGTGGACTTTCATTGATTTAGTTTCCATCTACCTACTCACAAATCTTAGTAAAATTTCGTTTAGTTTGGCTTCATAACAATGATCCAGTACAGAAAATATTATACAAAAGTTCAAATAATATGTAAAAAAAACATAAAATTTTAGTGTATTTTTTTAAACTAGGGATGTTCGTTTTAGCCCCTCAAAATCTAGTGTAGCCGCCTAGGGCCCATGTTGGCGGTAGCGACTCTCTACCATATATGTGCCACTTTTCTCAAATGAATTGATGATATTATGATATTATGTGTGCAAAAAGTGAACTGGAAAAGTATGATTATAAATTCATGACAATAAAACTCCTATTTTTTGGTAATTGATTGAAAATCTTCTCCCTCATCCTTTAATGTTTTCTATTTTTTTTTCTTTGTTTTAAAAGATTTAATGAATTGCACAATATGAAATTTTGTGCATCACTGCTACTTCATACGTAAGGCTAATTTTATGACAAAGAATCTGTCTGTTTCATGTCATGTAGCTAAAAATGAGATCAAGATTTACTTGGTATTTGCATTACAGCATATAAACAATCTGAATACAAATTAACCGCATTGTTAGTAATAAATTATACGTAAATAGTCCATTTGATAGCTAGGTGAATTGCCAAATTTACCGATGGGTTTGTAGCCTAGTTGGTAACTCTGGGCTCTCCATTGTGGGAGATCAGGATTTTGAACCCTCTGTGGATTAATTCACTAACTTCCCCCACCAATCCTCGCTGATGTATACAATATTGGCAAAAAAAAATATTGCCAAATTTATTTTTGACTTGTACTTGGATTTGAATTATAACAAGCAATAGTTCACCGACCAACCAAATAAACCATCAATCTATACAAAAAAAAAAAACCATCCGAATGAGTAGCCATTAACCCTCCCCAGTTTAAAGATTGTTTTCTTCCTAAATCCCCGTCTACGAAAGATAATACTAGTAAATAGTCTTTAAATCGTAATCAATGTTTGAGGGGTAAAACTTGGCTTAATCAGAAACGATGGGCAATCTAGGCCAAGGGATGTGGCAATGCACTAGGGGTGTAAGCCGTGTAGGGCGCATCAATACACTCCATCGAAATTTCATCATTGTGATCTGAACTATTCCGTTGTAAAGGTTGCCAAACAGTATATTTTTACCAAAGATTAAGTTAATCGAACATTTGTATATCTAGGCCAAGGGCTGTGGCCATGCACTAGGGATAGATTTGTTGCACAATGCATTTTTCAAATTATATTGATCGTCCATTTTCGTAGAAATTATGTTTTCCGACCAAAGAATTAGTGATATTCGATCAATTAAATTTTGTGGCTGAATAAACTAATTGACATATTCTACAAAATTGAACGGTTCAAATCACGATAATTTTTTTTTTAATTGAGCACATCGAAGCCCTACACCACGATAGTGCATTGCCGGCGTGTCGCACTACCTCGAAGGGGATCATCAAAAGAATCAACCGTAGTTATTGGAGACGAATCAACTGTAGTTATTGGCACTTAACAATGGGCATTTCCTTATTTAGTTTCCTTTGGTATTATATCCTTATCCTTATGTTGATATTGCGTCATGTTTTCCTCAAAAAAACGAAACGTCGACTTGATTGTGTGATCGAAAGACCGGCTTTTGAACAAGCGAATTATGCGCAGAAAATGAAATCCATCACCAATTCTTTTTTAACTTAGAGGAGAGGACATCAAATCTTCTCAAGTGATGTAGAAGGAAAAACGAGTGCAGTGTTCAAACGTAAAAGAATGTGGTTGAAAGTTTAAACATATAAATGCTGGAGATTTCCGATACTGAAAAGTAGAGGTGGCAAATGGGTAGGTTTAGGCGGGTTGAAACGGGTCATGGGTTAAATATGGGTGGGTCGAATACGGGTCAATAAGTAGGCGGGCTGAAACAGGTCGGGTTGAAATAGGTCAAGTAGAATATAAGTTAGGCCAAACCCGACCCGACCAATTTTCCTCTTCTTTCTTTTTTTTTTTTTTAAAAAATTTACTTTTTCATGCTTCTTTTCCTTCTCCCCTTTCAAGTTATTAAGGAGTTGAAAAGTACTACTGAGCATCCACAGTGGAATAAGCAAAACAAAAAGTTGTTAAAGTTAGCAATTTTTGTTTAAAAAAGTGCTCACATTGGAATTACCAAACTTAACTACCTTTTAGCAACTCATCAAATTTTGGCTTTTGAATAAGGGAAAATTTCATGTAGGCACCCGACCTTTCACACAAATCACACATAAGCACTTGACCTTTCTTAAATTTCATATAAACACCTGAACTTTCTAAAAATTCATCAATTCAACACCTGACCTTTATTAAATTTCATATAAACACCTGAACTTTTTAAAAACTCATCAATTTAACACCTGACCTTTATTAAATTTCATATAAACACCTGAGCTTTCTAAAAACTCATCAATTCAATATCTACCATCACCATTTCGTCTAAAACCAAACGGAAAAAAAGTTAAGTGCTCCAATTTTTTATTTGTTTGAACCAATGCGAAGATCTTATTTTTCTGATCATTTTATTTAAAGAATCATGATTAATTTTTTACTTTAAAGCTCTTGTTAGTCTGCCTTAAGAAAGTCATAGAATCAAATATCTCTTAGGGCTAACTAACGAAAGCCTTAGAGTCAAAAATTAATTATTATTTTTTAGGATAAAATGATCAGAGAAATAAGATTTTTGCACCGGTTTAAACGGATTGAAAATTAGAGCAATTAAATTTTTAACCATATTTTTTAATATATAAACGATCTATACATGGTTGAAAAATTAATTGCTCTAATTTTCAATTCGTTTGAACCGATATGAAGATCTTATTTCTTTGATCATTTTATTTGGCTCTCGTTAGTTGACCCTAAGAAATATTTGATTCTACGACTTTCTTAGGGCTGACTAACGAGAGTTTTAGAGTCAAAAATTAATTATGATTTGTTAAGATAAAATAATCAGAAAAATAAGATCTTCACACCGGTTTAAACAGATTGAAAATTGGAGTACTTAATTTTTTTAACCATATATTTTTAATATATAAATGATCTATACATGCTTGAAAAATTAATTACTCCAATTTTCAATCCGTTTAAATCAGTGCGAAGATCTTATTTTTTTGATCATTTTATTCTAAAAAATCATAATTAATTTTTGATTCTAAGGCTTTCGTTAGTTAGCCCTAAGAGATATTTGATTATACGTCTTTCTTAATGCTAACTAATGAGAGCTTTAGAGTCAAAAATTAATTATGATTTTTTAGGATAAAATAATCAGAAAAATAAGATCTTAGGATTCTTAGCACTGTTTCAAACAAATAAAAAATCGAAGCGCTTAATTTTTTTTTTCCGTTTGGTTTTAGACGAAATGGTGATGGCAGATGTTAAATTGATGAGTTTTTAAAAAGCTCAGGTGTTTATATGAAATTTAATAAAGGTCAGGTGTTAAATTGATGAGTTTTTAGAAAGTTCAGGTGTTTATATGAAATTTAATAAAGGTCAGGTGTTGAATTGATGAGTTTTTAGAAAGTTCAGGTGTTTATATGAAATTTAAGAAATGTCAGATGTTTATGTGTGATTTGTGTGAAAGGTCGGGTGCCTACGTGAAATTTTCCCTTTGAATAATCAAAACTAGCAACCTTTAGCCAATAATCAAATTTAGTGATCCCCATATTTTCTCAATCAAGTACACCCATCATTACACAAAAATCTTTTCTCTCTCTCTCTCTCTCTCAACAATGTTTTCAAAAAATAATTATAAAAAACTATTCTTACTATTCTTTTCAAAAACTTTTTTCTAAAAAAAAAACCGTCTTTATATGAACTCTTTTTTTAAATAAAAACTGTTCAAATTTTTTAAAACTATTTTTTAAAAAAAATTGTATTTACACAAAGCTGTTTTTTTACACATTTTTTTCGTTAACTATTTTTTTATCCAACTGTTTTTAACTTAAACTGTTTTTTTTTTTCCAAAAACTGTTTAATTAACTTTTTTTTTCAAGAACAAATATTTTTTTTTTATAAAAACTGTTTTTAACATAAACTAGTTTTTCAAAAGATTTACGTGAAATGTAGGGAAAAATTTGGAGAAAACTCATGGAAGGAAGCAATGGTCCTATTGTTTTTGATTATGAGCAAAAAATAACCAATGTGAGATTTGACATTGTTAACTTTAGCAACCTCTAAACGGATAATCAAAATCTGATGTGGCATGTTTTGATTATTCACTTTTGCTTATTCCACTGTGGATGCTAAGAAGTAAGAACTAACGAATATAAGTAAAAAAAAAAGGTAATTTATGGACATTATATTGAGTTCTTCCTTTTTTTTTTCACCCTAATCATGGCATATTTTGCCATTGGGCAGAAGCATTCCAGCTAAGTGGGTGTTTTTTCCTTAAAATTTGCTAAAATTATTTGACTGAAAATAGACATAAAATAGTGTAGTTATCTCAAAAAATTCAAGAAAAACGAAAAAGTACCAAACAATTGGTATTTTTTGTCTAGAGTGTTGTAGATGGAGGGAGTAATATACCCCCTTTTCTTTATACTAAACCTTGAAAAAAATACTCATCTTGCCATTTAAAGCACCATGGGAGAGGTTAGTTAGATAAATAACCGCAGGAAAAAGAAGAAATGGAGAAATGACTAAGGCCTCATTTGGCATAAATGAATTTTTTTTTTGTCATTATTCAAAAAAAATTTGCATTTGTTAAATTTTCGTTGATTTTTTGAGAATTATTACTTTTTCATGACGAGAGGAATTTAAAATGTAAAAAATTACGATAGAAACCCCAAATTTTTTAAATAAAAAAAAATTGGCTTATTGACTTATTTTTATCTTTATTTTTAAAAAATTGAGTTTTAATCCAAATTTTTTACTTTTTAGATTCCTCTCATCATGACAATAATTCTCAAAAAATCGACAAAAAACTAACAAATGTAAAAAAAAAAAATTGAATAAGAAAAAAAAGAAAAGAAAGAGCCATTTGACTATAATACCAAACTAGAATTAATGAACAAACTTGGAATTAGGTCCATAAATAAAATACTCTAGTAATCAAGCAATTCTTACTTTTTTTTTGAAGCAATCAGATACTGTATAATACGTGCTGAAATGAGAGACTTTGGCGACACGTGGGAGCGTGATTTGTGTAGCGAGTGTAAAATGCGAGACTTTCTTTTTTGAGTGGGTCTTCGCAAAAAATCTAACAACACAGACAACCCCTACACAGAGCACACACAGATTTTTTGTGGGTTCTATTACGAGTCTTAAAAAAATGATTCGAGCCGTTAATTAAATGAAAATTTTTTTTTCGAGTGCCCAGCAAAAAATCAGCTCAATGCGATACATATAGATGCTCGATCCAATAATCTATTTTTTCATTATCCTGAAATTCAAATGAATAGTTAGATAATTGGATCGAGTTTCTATAGGTATCGGATTGAGCTGATTTTTTGCGAAGACTCTTGAAAAAATGTCTTACATTTAATGAACAATTTGGATTATTTGGGTGGAACTCACAAAAAATCTATGTGTAATCTGTGTGGATTTTCTATGTGTGAATAGCACACTGAAATATGCATTAGAATAGGCCGTAAAGAAATAAATCCCCAGAAATCATAGCATTTTGGTTGTCTGGTCGGGGACCCTCCTCGCAGTTTTCCTCTTATTTATATTTTTATATATTGCCTAACCCACGTTTGACTTTGCCTGCATTTCTTCCATGAACAATATTGGTCATTATTCCACTGCCTAAAGAGAAAATTTGGCACCATGGTTGCCAAGTTAATCGTGTTGGAAAAATGGAATTTTAACCAAAGAGAATTTGGTGGGATTCACACTGCATGAGGTGGGCCCAAGTAGGTTTTAAATACTTTTTGCTAAGGAGTTTAAACCGGTGAAAGAATGAACAAATTCCATTGAGAGATGAATGAGAAATTGTCTCTCAAAGTGGGTTTCAGAACAACAATAGTACACGGTTGGATGGTCAAAACTGGGTTGATTACCCAAAGTTATTACCCATAATTGTGTATTCAATTTCGGGAATAATAACTGTATTAGTTTTATTCCAGAATTGAATAGCAGAATCAATTCCCCTATTGATTGAGAGGCTCCTCCATCAATGCAGCATTCATGGCCGAGGCTCCTCCTTCAGCTATAAAAGGAGACCTCTTCCTTTGCTTTCGACGCACCAAAATCACGCCGAAAATCCAAAGCTCTTCAGCTTCTGCAATATCGTTCTTCTTTTGAGAGAGAGGGTATAAACACAAGTTCGTTCGACGGGCAGTCTACGGCAGCTGAGTGATAACCGAGTCAACCCTGGGAGACGAACACCGACACAACATCTAGCACCGGTGAGGCGGCGAATTTGTCTTAAGGCCACCGTTGAACAAAACGGGTCTCGGTTTGAAATTGCTAATTCTCTCTTACAGTTTATGTCTACATTTCATATTCTGTAATCTTGCGATTCATGTTCATGTTGTAATTTCTAGAAATTAGTAAAATCGTTTACTATTTTTCCGCACTATTTTCCTACAATCTTAAGACAAATTCTTCTTTTGGGAAAATCAGTTTCGGTTCTGAATTGAAAATCAGTTTCTGGATCTTCGAACAAAGTTTTGGGAAAACATTTTGAGTTTAGCTCTCGGATCAGATTACGAGTTTTTAACCCTTCAAAAGTTTTGCCTTTCCAAAGGTTATAATTTGCATTTTTTCTTGGGACAGTATTGTGGTCTAACGTTTTAATAATTGGTTTCCTAATCTCAGTGGAGTATTGCGATTGTTAACTTTACTGTCTTGCATGGTTAAAATTGGAGAAAACTGTGTATGCATCTGTTCAAACAGTAGTGAGGTTTTTGCTTAATACTCCTTCCGTCCCGATTTGTTTATTCCCTTTTTGACTTTTTGAGAGCGTTTGACCTCTAAAAAAATAGTCTATAATTTTTAATTCATAATGTTTTTAATATGCAATATGGATTTTGTTTGGTGGATCTCAATTAATTTTATTATACAAAATCTTCAAAATCATAAAAAATATTATAAAATATAAGATATAAATATATTTTTGAAAGACACGAATTTCAACAATTGGTCAAACAAATTGGGACGGAGGGAATAACAGTAGTGGGTTTGGTCCTTTACTTGCTCTTGTTTCAATTGTTTTGCATGCTAACTCTTTATATTCCCAAGTGCAGTATATTGGGAAAAAAATAGTACTGAAACAGATCCATAACAGTAGAGTATTAGTTGCTGATTTGGTTTGACTATTCATTGGTAGTGTAAATCTAGAAAAGTGTGTAGTCTTTGTTTGGATTTTTTACTCCATGTTTGCTACTGACATCTTTGAGAAGTTATTGTTTACCTCTGTTATTGGTACTAGAGCAATTTGCATATTCTTAGTTGATTGCTGACTAACCCAATTCTTTCACACAGTAAAGTATTGTTCCCCTACTACTGTAGCCTTGTAAGTTTGTGCTATAAACTGTTTCTTTCTATCAGTGCAAACAATTTTAGCGTGCCATTGATTCTATGCTGATTTAGTGAAATTTGGTTTTGATTTTACTTGATTGGTGAGATACTTATTTGACTTTTTCGATCTTCAAATTTTTTATAACTGGAGAAGGGGTTTTGGTGAATAACGGGTAAAATTTAGGGAGAATTTTTCATAAGTCCACTATAGCACTTTCCAAACCCATCTAGTCCATTTCTAAATTTCATAACCTCTTAAGTCCACTAACCTATTATTAGGGATTAAATGAACCCTACAAGACCAATATACCCCTGATTTTAAAAAACATTTTGCCCCATCTCATCCATTTCAAAATTCTTCCGATTCAAAAGATTATAAAACCCCCCCCCCATCCCCCCCCCCCCCTCCCTTCCCCCCCCCCCCCCCCTCCCCCATTTTCATATTTTTCATCCCTTTTCAGAGGAAGGAACCAGCTCGATCCCAGCCAGTCGGTTCATCTTCAAACACTCAATCGACAAGAAGCACTTGATTGCCGTCGTTGTCCTCAAGCACTCAAATACCGGTGTCGTCTTCGTCGCCGTCGTCAAGCACTCGATTGCTGTCGTCACTCCAACAACGAGATCAACAAACGAAAAGCAAAGATCAACCCACGTCCCAGACTTCCTCCGTCGTCGATCGTCGACCTAGCCCAAGGTACGATCGTTGCAAATATCCGTCGCCGGTCGTCGCCCCAGTTTCAGTCGGACCTTCTTCGTAGTTCGTCGCTGTTTGTCTCCGTTCGTCACCCGTTTTATTCTGGTGCCAGTGGTCGTTCTTCGCCCGTTCATCGGACCTTAATGTTATATATTCTCGTTTTCCGATTTCGTTCGATTTATCTCCGTCATTTTGCATCCTCGTCGCCGTCAAAACCCTTCGGCTCATCCCCATTGCCGTCAATCTCTTCCGTTTGCTTTGATCCATTCAATATGTTTCTTAGAAAACTAAAAGTGAACTATGGGTATATATGGTTATATATATTTGCTAGGTTGGTGTTTGGTAAAGTTAGGATTTTGATTGTGTAACAGATCGACATGGGCATGTGCTTATATCAATCTTTGATCTGGTATGGTATGGTTGAATTAAGTTAGGGATTCAATGTGCTTATATCAAGTTATTGATAGTATATATGGTTATATCAATGTTGGTTATATACGAATTTTGTTAAAGACTGCGAATGTAAACTGGTATACATGCTCTTATAACTGCTAGTTTTTGGGCAAGGAGAATGGAGAATATGGAAAGCTGGGAGATTAGTTATGTTCTATATTTCCCTTGAACATGCTTTGCGCTAGTAGTTAGGGCTTTTGAAAGCAATTTTTGATGTATAGTAAACCAACAAGGATTTGGTGATTCATGGCTGGGCAAAGTAGTACTAGTTGTATTTGGTGATTCATGTAATCCTGTATCGTGGCTAATCTATGCGTTTCGATTTCTTCCGAGCAGCCCATTATAATGGTTACATAAGTGTTCAATTTTTTGGTTATATACAAAATTGATAGTATATATGGTTATAACAATGTTGGTTATTTATGAATTTTGTTAAAGACTGCGAATGTAAACTGTGTGTGAATAGATGGTATATAACCAATTTTTTGGTTATATACAAAATTGATAGTATATATGGTTATATCAATGTTAACTTCTTGGTTTTTTTGATAGTATATATGGTTATATCAATGTTGATTATATACTAATTTTGTTAAAGGCTACGAATGTAAACTGTGTGTGAATAGACTTCTTATTATTTGTGCAGTTATTCAAGGGGTGAAGAGTATTAAGTTACCTGTGAAGTGCGACGGGGACGAAGGGAAAAGAAGTTACAAGATCTCTTTTTCTTTTTTTAGATTTAGAAAGGACAAAATCTCATGTATAACGTTATAAGGTTATATGTTTATTTTTTGTCACATGTATTATGTACGTTTTGTTATGTGTATTATTGTTACTATAAGCAAGTCATTGAGGCCGCTGCACACACTAATTCAATAAAGTGAAAATATATTGTTATATGGGAGTTTTTGTGCAGCGAAACTCAAAAAAAAATCAACAAAGCAGTCGAGATCAAGATGAAATCATGCCAACATAGCTAACATATATGATCATTTATCAACTTTTAGACTCAGTTACATACCAATAACATTCACATATAATCTATAAAAAAATTGGCCTAAGAAGTGGACTTTGCCATCGAAATCAAGAAGTGGACTTGTGAAGTGGACTTTGCCGTCATCGTCTTTTTCACAGAAGGGCATAAACTGTGATGAACGAGTATATAACGTTATATATGTACAATAACGTTATATACAGTATATCAGAAAACGAGAATCTTTTGTTGCTCTATTCCAACGTAACTGTCGGGATTTCAAAAGTAGAACGGATAATGGGGGATAATGGGCTAAAAGTATGGGATTTGAATGGAAAGGGTAATTTTGTCAGGCACTATTTCCCTTTTTAAATATAGTGGACTTTATGCCTTATCAAATACATATTAGTGGACCTAGTGGGTCAGAAACTTGATCAGTGGACCTAATGGGTTAGAAACATGCTATAGTGGACCCTAGGCCAATTTTTTATAAAATTTAATTTGGTCTAGATTATTGGTTTCTATAAAGTTATTGTATTTTACCTTATTAAAATATTGTTACGGTTTCATTTGATTTTAAGACCAACAGATTCATTATTATAAACTTGGTAGGTGGGTAGTATTTTGTTTGACTTTTCAAACTTGAAACTTCCGTAACAATTAAGGGTTTTTCTAGGAGTAAAGGCAAATACTATTACTATTTATTTTGTGCATTGAACACACGTGGAGATAAAACTTGTGACTTTTCAAAGTTTTGCATATCTCTGTATCAAGAAAAGGTTTTCCGTTATTGTTTAAACATCAGTGCACATTCATTGTTTTGATCAATAGACTTAATTGATATTTTGTTATATTTGACTGTGGACTAACCTTTTTAATCTTTAGTACAGTATTTGAATTCAAAATACCTAAGTTGCTGTCTTGCTAAAGTTTACATTTCACTAGCAGTGATCAAATTTGTTTCTAGATTATTTGAGACTCTCGGCTTTCGATTTGTTCCAAATTCCAGTCATTATAGTTCAAGAGATTTGGCTATTTATTATATCATTTCTGATATTAAGATCTCGATAGTAATTGACATTTGATCTTAAATTTCAGAAAAGATGTCAACTGAAACTGGAAATGGAAGTGGCAACATGACCCCCAATGGCAACAGTGGGCAAACTCCCGTGATTTTGGCTCAGAATCCTCCAATCCCAACGGTGGTGCGTGCGGTTCCTGTGAACCACGGGGAGAAACCCGAGAAATTCACCAGTGTAGATGATTTTAAGAGGTGGCAGTAGAAGATGTTTTACCTCACAACCCTGAGCCTTGCGAGGTTTTTGGGTGAGGATACACCTGTTGTTGCTGAAGATGAGCAAGACATGCAAGTCCTGAGGGATCAAATCACTTGGAAAGAGCACAACTATTTGTGTAAGAACTATGTTCTGAATTGCTTGCACGATGCACTTTACAGCGTGTACTGTGTGAAGAAGTTGGCTAGGGAACTGTGGGAGTCCCTAGACAGAAAGTACAAAACCAAGGATGCCGGATCAAAGAAATTTGTCGTCGGCCGATTTTTTTACTACAAGATGGTGGACTCAAAAACTATGATCATTCAAGTCCAAGAACTCCAAGTGATCTTGCATGAAATCGCTACTGAAGGGATGTTGTTGTTGTGTGAGCCTTTCCAAGTGGCATGCATGATAGAAAAGCTGCCCCTGATTGGAAAGACTTCAAGTTGTACTTGAAGCGAAAGGCTATGACGATGGAGGATCTTATTGTTAGGCTCCGCATTGAGGAGGACAATAAGATGGCTGAAAGGAGGGTAGGGAGCACCTACGCCGCCAAGGCTAATGTTGTGGAACATGGTCAGTCTTCGGGAACGAAGAAGCATCAGTCTGAAAAGCAGTCTGACAAGCAGAAAGGCAAAGAGGTCAAGCTAGGACCTAAAGGAGGCATTGCCAAGAAAAAGTTTCAGTTTCAAGGCAAGTGCTTCAATTGTGACAAGGTTGGGCACCGTGCTTCAGAGTGCACCAAGCCTCCGAGCCCAAGGGCGCGCGCGCATTTGGCATTATTGGAGGATGGCTCTGATGTCAACCTGTCAGCTATGGTCTCTGAGGTGAACTTGGTGGGGTTAAATCCTCAAGAGTGGTGGGTTGATACTGGAGCTACCCGCCATATTTGCTGTGACAAGAAACTGTTCACATCCTTCGAGCCGGTTACAGACGGTGAGAAGCTGTTCATGGAGAACTCAGTAACCTCTGAGGTGGAGGGTCAAGGCAAGGTCATCTTGAAGATGACATTTGGGAAGGAGCTGACTCTCAACAATGCCCTGTTTGTGCCGGACATTCGCAAGAACCTGGTGTCCAGTTCTTTGCTAAGCAAGCATGGCTTCCGCATGGTGTTTGAAGCGGATAGGGTGATTATCACCAAGGCTGGGGTATATGTGGGAAAGGGCTATATGACCAGTGGTCTTTTTAAGCTCAATGTATTGACTGTAATTCCACGTATTAATAAAATGAAATCCTTAGTTGCTTATTTGCTTGAGTCTTCTAATTTGTGGCATGATAGACTAGGTCATGTTAATTATGATGCTTTGTGAAGGTTAATTAACTTAGACCACATTTCAGTATTCCAAATTGATAGAAAACACAAGTGTGAGACTTGTGTTAAAGCCAAATTAACTAGGTCTTCTTTTCAAACGGTTGAAAGAAGCACTGAGCCATTAGATTTAGTTCACACTGATGTGTGTGATCTAAAGTATGTCCAAACATGAACTGGAGGAAAGTATTTTATTACTTTCATCGATGATAGCACCAGATATGGCTTTGTATACTTGCCTAATAGGAAGAATGAAGCGCTGGACAAATTCATTCTTTATAAGAATGAAGCTGAGAATGAACTTAGCAAAAGATTAAGGTAGTGAGAAGTGACCGAGGTGGTGAGTATGAATCACCGTTTAGAGAATTCTGTGCACAACACGGAATTATCTACCAAACCACTGCACCTTATTCCCCTCAGCAAAACGGAATTGCTGAACGGAAAAATCATACCTTGAAAGAGATGAATAATGCTATGTTAATAAGTTTTGGGTTGCTACAGAACTTGTGGGGGGATGCTATCCTCTCCGCAAATTATATACTTAACAAAGTACCTCGCAAGAAAGTCAATAAGACTCCTTACGAGATGTGGAAAGGTAGGAAACCAACCTACAGTTACCTTCGAATGTGGGGTGTCTCGCAAAGGTAGCTGTACCTCCACCTAAAAAGGAAAAGATAGGGCCAAAGACTGTTGATTGTGTGTTCATTGGTTACGCACATAACAGTACTGCCTATCGGTTTCTTGTGTATAAATCTGAGATACTGGATATTCACAAGAACACTATCATGAAATCTAGGAATGCGACGTTCTTTAAACATGTATTTCCATATAGATCCATAGAAGAGTCGAGTTCCGTGAAGCAGATTTTGGAGATTGCATATGAAAGCGGTCAAGACCAAGAGGAAGAGGGTGATATTGAGCCTAGACGAAGCAAACGGGCTAGAACATCAACATCATTTAGTCCAGACTTCCTAACATATCTGTTAGAAAGTGAGCCTCGGACATTCAAGTAAGCTGTGAGCTCTCCTGAGAGTCCTTTGTGGAAAGAGGCTATTAAGAGTGAAATTGATTCCATTCTGCAAAACCATAAATGGGAATTGGTAGATCTTCCTCCTGGTAGTAAGCCTTTGGGCTACAAGTGGATTTTCAAGAGGAAGATGAAGGCAGATGGATCAATAGATAAGTACAAAGCTAGGCTTGTCATTAAAGGTTATAGACAAAAAAAAGGCCTAGACTACTTTGATACTTATTCTCTTGTCACCAGGATCACATCTATTCGAATGATAATCGCAATTGCAGCTTTGCGAAATCTTGAGATACATCAAATGGATGTGAAGACAACTTTCTTAAACGGTGATTTAGATGAGGAAATCTACATGGAACAACCCGAGTCAAAAAGAGAAAGTTTGCAGACTTGTTAGATCTTTGTATGGTCTAAAACAAGCACCGAAACAATGGCATGAGAAATTTGACAATGCTATGATGTCAAGTGGTTTCACAATCAACGAGTGTGACGAATGTGTATATGTCAAAGACACAGACGAAGGGTACGTCATTTTGTGTCTTTACATTGATGACAAGCTCATTGTTGGTAGTAACGATAAGATTATCAAATCTACCAAGAAGATGTTGAACTCGAAGTTTGACATGAAAGATATGAGTCTTGCAGATGTAATACTAGGTGTTAAAATCACTAGAACATCTGATGAACTTGCACTCTCTCAGCCTCATTATGTCGATAAGATTCTTGAGAAGTTCAGCAAGTCTGATACGAGTATAGCAAGGACTCCTGTGAATATGTATCTCCACTTATCCAAGAATGTGGGGGTAGGGGTATCCCAATTGGAGTATTTTCGGATAATTGGGAGTCTAATGTACCTAATGAGCTGTACAAGGCCCCGAAATAGCCTATTCAGTTAGTAGACTGAGTAGATACACGAGTAACCAGGGCATGACCACTGGAAAGGCGATAGTAAGAGTACTACGCTATTTAAGGCATACTCATGATTTGGGACTGCACTACACCAGATATCCAGCAGTACTAGAAGGGTATTGTGATGCAAACTGGATATCAACTATGAAAGACTCGAAATCCATGAGTGGATATGTCTTTACATTTGGTGGTGCAGCTGTCTCTTGGAAATCTTCAAAACAGATGTGTATAGCACGTTCTACGATGGAATCTAAATTCATTACTTTAGATAAAGCAACTGAAGAGGCAGAATGGCTACGTCATTTTCTAGAAGATATTCCAAGATGGTCAAAACCTGTGCCAGTAATTTGCATCCATTGCGATAGTCAATTCACAATAGGAAGGGCACAAAGTAATATGTATAATGGTAAGTATAGGCATATCCGTCGTAGACACAATATCATTTGACAATTACTCTCAACTGAGGTTGTTACTGTTGACTATGTGAAGTCAAATGACAACATTGCGGATCTGCTAACCAAAGGATTAAACAAAGAGCTAGTTGAGAAAGCATCGAAGGGAATGGGGCTAAAGCCTACTACGCTCGTGTTACCGTGAAGGAAACCCAACCTAGATGACTGGAGATCCCAAGATCTAGGTTCAATGGGACAACCTAGTTGCGAGTAATGGAGAACGATCACTATGGAGACATGCTCTCTTGCTCACTCCTATGGTGAGAAACAGTGATACCTGCAAATGGAAACAGGTTAAGCATTGACTTTTAATGACTCTTATGCGCTGGAATGTCAGGTGGGGTATAGCAGGATACCCTTTATAAGAAGGTCACCTATGTGAGTATGAAGTTGTGGGCAATGCGAATTGCCCCGACTCTTTCTCTCTTTCGAGGGAAAGGGATTCCGTTCCCCACCCTTTTTGAAAAAGGAGAGATGCTGCCGGTTCGCGTGAGCGCTTTTTATGAAGCTGGACGTCAAGCGCTCGCGAAAAATACAGAGTCGCCACTTGGGTTTGAAGGTCCGATACCCAAGGAACCGTATTTCGAAGCACTTGCCGCGCTGTTTTGATTTGAAAAAGTTAAGGAACCAGTCCGTCATAACCATATCTGGGTTCGGGAGCCAGGTTACGAGAGGGGAAGGGTTTTATGGCACCCCTCTCGCCCAATCCGGAGATCGGTCTCTACTTAGGCATTTGCGAAAATGTTTGTTTTGCGATTCTGTTTAATTAATCATTTTTTAGCCAATTAGGGCGGGGAACAGTTAATCGGGGATTTAAAACTGTAACACGTTTACAAGGTGTGGTAGATAGCATGCATGGATGAAATAAATGAGATAAAACTGAAAACTGCTTTCTGGATGCCAAAACAGTGCAGGGTATGAATTTATCACGAACAGTGACCAACTTGCATGCAGAAAATGGGAGCATGCAAGTCGCACCATCGCGCGACACACCCATACCCTCGCGCGAGTGTCAACATCCTTTTACAGATTTAATTTTATCTCCTTCTGAGCTCTGGAAGGACCAGTGCACACCCAGGACAAACCAAGCAGTTTATGTATGCTGGAAGTAACTACTTATTACAATCTGATTGAGTAAGAATAACACACAACCCTTAAACAGTGAGGGTGATAAAAACAGAGACCAAAGGCCTAGCTGTCCATACAAGGGCAATCACTGGAAATGATCAAACCATCGCGCGATGGAGTCACATCATCGCGCGATTGTTCTGACTGGACATCCAGGAATTGCTTTGATGCTGGGCTCTGAGACATTTCAGAAGCTACCCAGGGGCATTCCAACTGAATAAGGAAAGCAAAGTATACTAATCTACTGGTTTTTAACATGCAAGACAGTGAGATATCAAATATGATTAAGCATGGACATATGAAATATATAAACTGGATCAGAACAAGAGACCCATCCCCACGAGAACCATATCACACGAGCTAGAAGCATCGCGCGATGATGTGGGTTCGTCGCGCGTGGGTTCTCATGCTCACAGCATCTTGTAAATTTGCTGGCTTTGGGGTCAGGAGCTGATATTGATTACCAGTCCTAACCCTGTCAGCCCCCCTCAGGGATCAAGACAGTAAAGGCTAAAAGTTATACCTTTGCTTGAAAGGTTGAGTGAGGTGGTATGCCTTGGACAAGGGAGAAAGTGGTAGTGGTTTTTTGATTGAGAGGGAAGATCAAGATGGTGACTCTTGTTCTTTTCTTTTGGATTTTTTTTGTAACCCTTTGAAAGTAGAACAAAGGGGGGTTTTATAGGAAAAGGGAGCTTTTGGTGGTGGCAAACATGGCTAGGCAGCCAGCCAACAATGCTGGCAGCAATCCCTTGGTAGAGGAGTGGGGTTTAAGTTGATGGGAGAGTGGGGGTTTAGGTGGTGCAAGGATGGCCGAGCAAACGCCGTTCAGCTGATGGAACGGGGTCACATGGCCCTGCAGGCGCTTCATCATCACAAAATCCAGCTGGATATGACAGGTGTCGACCATCGCGCGATGGAGTGGAACCGTCGCGCGAGGGTTCTAATTCCCCGCGATGGTCAATAGTCAAAGTTTGACTTTGACCACCACCTGGCAAGAGAAGCATCGCGCGAGTGTCTCAGTGCATCGCGCGAAGGTCAAACCCATAGTCAAAGCTGGGCTCAATGGTTTTGGGGTTAAGGGACGGGTTCCACATACACCAAACTCAAACCATTTCAATCAAAACTGTTCTCGACCTGATTCATCATCGGGGGAACAAGAAACTGAAAAGAAACAAACTGAAGATAGACAAAATGATTGAGCAATCAGATTGGGGTGTCTACAGTAGTCCCTCTTTGACGGCACGCGGAGCACCATTAGTCGGTACGGGTAACGTCAAAGATTTCTAGACACCCATCTAACTCACCCAAAGGTCAATTAATTGAAAAAGCAAGACAGTATATAAAATACCGTGCACCAAGGGGGACGGTTAGATCGTCGCTGATTGGAAATTCGGATTCGCCTTGATTGTTGGACGGATGGACGCCTGATTGGAAAATACGGATGGATCGTCGCTGATTGGAAATTGGACGGATGGATCGTCGCTGATTGGAATTGGACGGATGGATCGTCGCTGATTGGAAATTGGACGGATGGATCGTCGCTGATTGTAAATTGGACGGATGGATCGTCGTGATTGAAATCGGATGGATCGCCTGATTGGAAATTGGACGGATGGATCGTCGCTGATTGGAAATTGGACGGAGGATCGTCGTGATTGAAATTGGACGGATGGATCGTCGCTGATTGTAAATTGGACGGATGGATCGTCGCTGATTGTAAAATGGACGGATGGATCGCCTGATTGGGGACGGATGGATCGTCGCTGATTGGAAATTGGACGGATGGATCGTCGCTGATTGGAAATTGGAGGGATCGTGCTGATTGGAAATTGGACGGAGGATCGTCGCTGATTAAATGGACGGTGATCGTCGCTGATTGGAAATTGGACGGATGGATTGTCGCTAAATTGAAATTGGACGGATGGATCGTCGCTGATTGGAATTGGACGGATTGATCGTCGCTGATTGGAATTGGACGGATGGCTCGTCGCTGATTGGAATTGGACGGATTGATCGTCGCTGATTGGAAATTGGACGGATGGATCGTCGTGAAAATGGACGGTGCGGGCGGACCACTGCTGGGGATATAAAGCATTTTTGGCTCTGAACATCTTGTAAAGATCCAATATTACTTGCAAGCACTAAGAAAAGCTTTGGGGGCCTCAAATATGATGACGGGCCGAACCAGGGATCAACTTTGGTCAACGGCCCAGGTGGACCGTCGCGCGAGAGAGCCAGACCATCGCGCGATGGTTCTTTGCTAGGGCCTGAATCTGAAACAGGCCCAGACCCGGCCCGTGACTGCTGGCGTCCTTTTGATCGACGGGGACGTCTTGAAACCGCTCACAGCAGTTTCAAAACTCCCCAAACTCTATTCTCTCTCAAACTCCCAACTCCAAACCCTTGCTTTGCTTTGATTTCCTGCAAAACCGAGAAACCCAAGCGTATTCACTCATCCATGGCAGACCACGGCGACGGGGGCAGTGGAGGAGAAGTTGTTGATCGTCCGGAGGACGAGGGTGGGCCCATGGCGGTTCAAACGGGTGATCAGTCGCCCACGGAGATCGTTCCAGACATTGGTGCAGAGGCGGCGGGCAGCGGCGATGGCGGACAGGGCCATGCACGGGCGGTTGAAGAAGACGGGAAGCATCGCGCGACGGAGTCAGATCGTCGCGCGATGGAGGGGGTCGGTCCAGTGCAATCACAGATCGAACAACTGGACCCAAGCACGGCCGTGAGTGGTTTAGTAGTGGCCGGCGGTGGTTCTGGTGGCACGGGCAGTAGTGGTGCCGGTGGTGATGGTGTTGGGCCGAGCGAGCCTCCGCCGAGAGATCCGGCGAAAGGCAAGGACGTGGCGACCGAGAGCGAGCGAGCCACGGAGGTTCCATTCGCGTATAGAGAGGAGGATGTGCTTTTTCGTCCAGCGGCGACATCATCGGGTCATAGGCCAATCACCAAGCAAGATGTTGCCGAGCTTTTGAGTGACGCGCAGCTTGCGCGGCTTTTGGAGGACAACCCCGAGATAGGGGCTGCCGTTTTAGAGGCCCGAGAGGAGAGGGAGCGGGAGATTGCCGCTTCCGAGGCCGCGGCGAGGGCCGAAAGAGAGAGGGCTGCAGAGGAGGAGCTCTTGAGGGATGTGGAGGCCGAGGAGAGAGCCGGCGTCAGAGTGGGGGGTCCCAGAGTGACGGCAGTGTCGGAGGCGGAGAGCTTGACTCGAGCTCCGTTTTCAGTAGAGGGATACAGGGCACCGGCACCACATTTGTTCGTGCCGTTGGGTTTTACAGCATATCGGCCACGACAGGCGGATTATGACCCCGAGTTGGTTTTGAGAGACCCAGATACTCACATTTCGCGCAGCTGGTCTGAGGTAACTTTCCAATAGATGCTCATTCCTTTGTTTAGATATAATTCAAATACAATGCATGCGCCCAAATGTTCTTGAAAGTTTGTAGAGTAACAGCAACGGCAAACCCCAGAATAGAATTCGAATAGCGATACTATAACTCCATGTTTGAACATCGTGCATGAGACATAATAACTTGAACCAACCATCTGTAGGCAGGCTGCAATACCATAGCTTCATGTTTGAACATCGTGCATGAGATATAATAACTTGAACCAACCATCTGTAGGCAGGCTGCATTGATTACTTGGAACTTGAAAATGAAAGCATTGCATGCTGACATGTCTTTCTGTTGTTTGCATCTAATGCAGGAAAGGGCGCGGCCTAGAGATATCCGCGGTTTTGGGGGTGCATGCAGTTCTTTAGCGCTGTACCAGGGTTTGCCAGAGAGCGTGAGACAGTTGGTGGACGCGGCAGGCTTCAGAGAGTTCATTGAGACGCTCACCCCGGCTAGGAATGACCATGCTGTCTTGGTTGCGCTTGCAGAGCGGTGGTGGGATACCACAAATACCCTCCACCTACCAGTTGGGGAGATGACGGTGACGCCCACGGACTTTGCGGCGATCACGGGCCTGAGAGTTGGAGGAGAGCCCATCCCGTTTGATTCGGGCATAGAGAGAGATGAGGCAGCCTTGGAGTGGTTTCTGGGCGAGGTGCCCAAAATTGAGGAGGGGATGGCGAGGTACGGGCAATTCACCCGATACCTGAAGAAGAAGGTGACAAATGAGCAGGAGGCGGAGCAGATGGCCCGGGCGTACTTGCTGTACCTTTTCGGCGCTACCCTGTATCCAAACAGGCGTAGCAAGGTTCACTTGTCTTACTTGCCAGCGTTGAGGGACCTGAGGACGGCCTCGCGCTTTGACTGGGGTGGAGCAGCGCTAGGCGCGGCCTATGGCTTCTTTGGAGACTCGTCGAGGACGGAGGTGAGCACTGCGGGGTACTGGCGGATTTGGGAGGTATGATTCCACACACTTTGATATTCGCACTTGTATTCATTTTGATAGCATAATCTGTTCAATAGCGTCTTTGCATGCATTATCGAACTTAATCCGTTGACAATCATGCAGCTCTGGGCTTACGAGGTGTTGAATATGTGCCGTCCGGTGACAAAGAGCCTGGACTTGGGGATGCTCCCACGCGCACACATTTGGAGCAAGAAGAACATGGGGGAGAAGAGCGGCAGAGGAGATCTGAACGGCTTCCGGGTATATCTTGACGAGCTTCGCCCCTCACAGGTATAACATCATACTTTGTAGAAATAATGAAAGTGCATGTCCCTTTTTATTGCTTCAATGCTGTCGCTGATCGATACTTGCATTGTTTGTCTTTACAGGTTGAGTGGGATCCTTGGAGGGGGACAGAGCCTGAGCCTGAGTACTTGGCTCGTAGCAGGGCTGTTACGGCGAGCAGAGTGCTACTGGAGTCGGCCTTTGGCTGGCAGTGGTACTTGGGTGACCGAGTGACACGCCAGTCACTTGGCTATGCGAGGTTTCAGGTGCCCGGACCGCTTCCACCACGGGCCTCACACACAGGAGAGTACACCTTGGCTGAGTTGGAGGTCTTCACGCGGCCTGATACCGACTTGACACGCCACTTGCGTCCTGATATGGACTATGCAGTCTATCAGAGGGAGCGCTTGGCGGGGCCACTGGGAGTACGAGAGTTTAGAGAGGTTCGAGGCCAGGCCCGTGGGGCTGCTGAGGCGAGGAGGGCCGTTTCAGGGAGGCCAGGTAGCAGTGAGAGTCGCTCGAGGCGAGGTCCGAGTGGACCAGTGAGAGGGGCCTCCAGAGTTGACATGGCAGATAGCAGTGGTGGATTCTCAGGGCAATCCAGCTGAGTTGCACCTTACCCCGGCCAGAGTTGAGCCAGCGCCTGTTACTGTGCCCGTAAGATACTGTTGCATTCATTACTGTATTCTGATGAAGTTTGAAATGCTATTCAATTGCTCATATTTGAATTTTCCTTGCAGGTACCCAATGAGTGGGTGAACGAAGCTGTCCGGCGCATGCTTGCGTTGGAGAATGTGATCAGAAGGGCGGCGAGTGGTCTACCGTTGGACTTACGCTACCCTCAGCCAGCAGCTCGGAGATCTCAGGTATATTCCTTTAGAAAATGATAGATTCCTGCTTGTGATATATGTCTGTATGCGATACATTCCTTTGCTTTGATTGCTTCTTACACCTGCTTTTAAAAGGCGAAACATGCAAACATATGCTGATATATACGATGTTTATAATGCAGGCACAGGGACAGGCGGCTCCTAGGAGAAAGAGCGTACGAGAGCCTCCACAGAAGAAGCTTGCTGCAAGGACTCCTGCTCCTACGCCTAGCACGAGGCCACAGGTACAGGGCCCACAGCCACCCATTGGCAGCGAGGAGGCGGCTCGAAAGGCCGTGGCGCAGGCCGAGGAGAGGTATCAGCTGAAGATGCGCCAGAGGCCTTCACAAGACGAGCCGGTCCGCAAGAAGCGGCTGATCCTGCCTGAGGTCTCCGAGGAGGAGGACGAAGAGGAGGAGGAAGAAGAAGAAGAGGGAGAGGAGGCGTCGGACAGCAGTGGGTCCGACGACTCAGCAGAGGATCCAGGCTACAGGGTGGACCTCACAGAGAGAGACGACGAGGATGACGACGGAGAGGGTGACTGGTTTGGGGAGACTGAGGGCTGCTGAGGAGCCTTTTCCCACTTTTGCACCTTCTTTTTGCCTTTTGGGCCTGCGTGCCTGCATAGATATATGGAAGGCCAGAGTGCCTTGGTCGATACTTTGATAGACGTTTTTAGAGGCCTGCGCGCTTTTTTGACTTGATGGGCGGATGTGCCCGAACTTGACATGATAGCTTTGGGTGGCCGAAGTGCCGTACATGCAGTAATTTTCTTCATTTGGATGTGGATAGATCACAGTATTAGCCATAAAATTTGCATTTTGCGGTTTATTTTACTTGTGCAATGGGTTAAAGTAGATAAATGCTTACCACTAATACCGTACTTGCATTGATAACGTACCAAGACTGTACACAGACGCGGAGACGCGTACAAAAGAGACTTAGGACACAGCTAGGATACGGATAATATGGTGGAATTTTGGACGTTTGCCATCCAAAACTGAAGATATCCCGACCGGGATGAAACTGACACTAAGATAAGGTCATATATGTGCAAAATGACCTATGAGAATAGATGGAATTCGAAAAATATGTCCAAAAATGCCAAAGAGCCACAGACACGTCGAAGGACACAAAGGGGACACGAGATAATAAACTAAGACTCTATTATGTCCCGGACTGAAACCGACACCTCCATACAGTCACATTATGTCATTATGACCTGTACGGCATGAGAGAATGAGGGGAAACCCTTTGAAACGAGTTTTGACTCCCTAGAACGGCCTTTTGAACATGAAACGAGCCACGGAGGGTCCGAAATCTTCGTTAAACGCAATTTTCCGAATCCGGCGCTTGGATACAGTCACATATGCTTATAATGACTTACTGGAATCATAAAAATCGCAAGATAACCTTTGGAATCCAAAATGACCAAGTTGGGCAGTAGCTAGCTGGAAACTGTCAAATTGCAGGTTGAACCGTCGCGCGATGGTTTGAAACAATCGCGCGATGGAAGGGTTTTGAACAGTCGCGCGATGGAGTGAATCATCGCGCGATGGTTTGGGCACACCAGGCCACCTTTATTTGACCATCCCAGAAGTCCAGAGCGGCCAGGCTTTGTCATCACCTTTTTCAGAAGTTTTTATGGGACGGTGCAGAGATGCCCTGGTTTCAGAAGAAAGGACAGTGCAGCAGAGGCCTTTGCTTTGAGAAGGGAAATGCTTCACGTATTCAGGCTTATAAAGAGACTGATGCTTCGTTCAGTAGAAGCATGCTCCTGGTAATTTTCTCCAAAAAGCGAGATGGCGAACAACCTCCCAGTGTTAATTAGCCCATGGCTTACTGCTTTTGTTGCTGGAGATTGGCTCTCATTCCGATCTCACGGGCTAGCCGCATTCCGTTTTCTCCGTGATGTAAGGGTTCGCCCTGAGCTCTTGATGGCGGCCTTGCAATTCTGGGATCCGGAGGTCCATGTGTTCAGGTTTGGGGTTAATGAGCTGTGCCCGACTGTGGAGGAATTCCAAGCGTACCTCCAAGGTATTGCCTCGAGCGTGATTGTCGTGCCGCCTTACCGGAAGAACATACCAAAGCTCCTTCAAACCAGCCTTGACATTACTAGGGGAGCAGCCGAAAGTTTGCTAGTCGGAGGACAAATCAATATCATGCGCCTAATGGAATGGTACGGGCCAGAAGGGAATGTAGAGGACATGGCTTTGCAGGCCAGGCGTCGTTTGCTTTAACAATCAGCGTGCTGGCTGCTTATTTACTGGTGTCCCCGAATGGGCAGGTGAACCCTATGCTGGTGAGCGTTGCTGCTCAAATGGGTTCTCGAAGGAATGTAGTGCCGCTTGTCTTGGCTGAAACACTCATGGGGTTGGACTTGGTTCGCACAGGTCAAACAAACGTTTTTGGCGGTAGCCCACTTCTGTTGCAGGTAAGTTCTCACTCAGCTCACCTTTTTCCGTTTTTCGCACATTCTGCTTTTACCTCGTCTCTCGGCTAAGGCTATATCAGAGTTTCTCACTTGTTTTTCCGCTCAAGTTTTATGTGGCTTCTGACTTTTTTTCCGCTCTTGCAGCTTTGGTTGTCCGATAAGTTGGGATTGCTCACTGCGCCAGAGGCAAATTGGCCTCATCTGCCCGGCCGAATGCATCAGCGGGGCATGATTTACCCGGAGATGAGTGTGCATCAGTGGTACACATTCATGAGAGAAATGTTGCCGAACGAGATTACTTGGAGGCATGAGGCCCTGAACATCCCGGATATGGCCTTGAATTCTGCAGGTTTTGAGAGGATGGTGATAGCTGGGCTGACCGCTTTCACATTCTACATTCCCGGCCGTATTCTCCGTCAGTTGGGAATAAGCCAAGGGCTTCACCGAGCTGGGATTGAGGACTTCCAAGTCCCTGCCTTTACCTTCCAGAATCTGAGAGGATATGAGCATAATTGGGGCCTGAGACAACTCGGAGGAGCGACCCAGATTTCAGCACAGAGCTTATGCCCCGATATCGAGCATGGCTGAAAAGAGAGATTGCAAGCAGGCAAAACAATGACTGACTCTTGGACAGACTCAAATGATCTAGAATAAACTGTGAGCCTGTTAAGGCCTCGAGCATTTTATTCTGTTTTTTATGCTTAACTGTTTGTAAGACTGCTCAGCCTGTGTAATAGAAGTTATAATTAAATAAAAGTGAAAGTCGGGAGCTTTCCTCGCTTGTTTCAAGTGTTGAACCACAGCATTCCGTGAACATCGACCCAGACTCTGGTAATAGGGGACCGTGGATCAAGTTGATTGATTATGACCGAATCTCGCGGAGAGATTGCCTACGTATCCCTTTTCAAGGAATCAGGTCAAAACGTAGTTCAGGCAAGGTTCGCTCGGGTGTTTTAGCTCTCCTTTTAGCTCTAATTTTTGCCTAGAACCGCCCGTGCGGGTTTTCGGTCTAGCGAGCTGCTTGATTGATGCCTATTTATTTTTGCCTAAACCGCCTTCTCAGGTTTTCGGTCTAGCAGGCTTGCTCTAACTTTTGCTTGGAACCGCCCACCCTTGTGGTTTTCGGTCCAACGAGCTTCTCTCAGGGATAGTAACGCTTGAGTTGATCCAGGTTGACCAGGTGTTGAACTCGTTGCCATCAAGATCGATGAGCTGAGCTGCTCCTCCAGAAAGGATGGTCTTAATGATGTACGGTCCGGAACGCTTAGGTCGGAACTTGCCGCGGGGATCGAAAACTGGCGCTCGAATCTCCTTCGTGACCATGTCACCTTCAATAAGTCCCTAGATTTCCCCTCTTGTTAAATGCCCGGGCGATTCTCCGTTGATACCCTTGAACATGATACAAAGCCCGGAGCCTTCTTTCATCAAAAAGCATGAGTTCAGCAAATCTCCCACTGAGCCATTCAGATTCCGAAAGTTCGGATTCCACCGTCACCCTCAGAGACAGTACCTCAGTTCTATGGGGAGAACTGCTTCCATTCCGTAAACCAAGGAATAAGGGGTTGCCCCTGTTGATGTCCGGATTGACGTTCGATACCCCCAAAGAGCTAGAGGCAGCTGCTCGTGCCAGTCCCTGGCGGACTCTGCAGATTTCTTGATGATGGTCTCGATGTTCTTGTTTGCCGCTTCAACTGCTCCATTTGTCTGAGGGCGATAGACGGTTGAGTGATGGATCTGAATTTGAATTCTTCAAAGAGTTCCAGAACTCTACCCTTGAAATGAACCCCATTGTCTGAGACGAACGCCTGCGGAACTCCATATCGATAGATGATATTCTTCCTGATGAAATGAGCGACCTGAACGCAGTTAAGGTCTTGTATGATTCAGCCTCGACCCACTTAGTGAAATAATCGATCGCTACTAGGATAAACCTGTGACCATTGGAAGCAGAAGGTCTGACATGCCGATGACATCGATGCCCCATACAGAGAAAGGCCAAGGCGAAGTCATGCCAAATAGGTTAGAAGGTGGTACATGCATCAGATTAGCATGGATTTGGCACTTGTGACATCGTCGCACGTAATCCACACACTGAGATTCCATAGTAGACCAGAAGTAACCCTGACGCAGGATCTTCCTAGCAAGCATGACGCCGCTCATGTGGGGGCCGCAAACCCCTTCGTGGATTTCTTCCATAATTCTGACAGCTTCAACGCCGTTGACGCAGAGTTTGTGCATCCCCAATGAGATCTTCTATACAACCTCCCTCCACAGATGATGTAATGAGCAGCAATCCTCCGTAACGCAGTTTGGTCCTTCTGAGAGGCATCAGACGGGTATAAACCACCCTCAATGAAGTTCCATATGTCATGGTACCAGGGTAGGCCATCATCCACATCATCGATGGCGTTGACACATTGATAAGCGGGATGGTCCCGTTGCTCGATTAAGACAGGACGGAGTTTGACACCTAACGGCAGTTCAACCATGGAGGCCAGAGTGCAGCGCATCAGCGAAATGGTTCTTTAACCGAGGAACATGAGTGAAAGTCACCTTAATGAAACGAGGGATTAATCCCTCTAAATCGTGATGATAAGGCTTCAGTTTCTCCTCGCGTACTTTCCAGTCTCCATTGGCCTGAGACACAACAAGATTCGAATCCCCGATGACTTCAAGTTTCTCAACACCGAGCGCGAGCGCAGCTTCCATACCCACAATGCAAGCCTCATATTCAGCTTGGTTATTGGTGACATCAAAATTAAGCTTAAACGCAAGCGGAATATGAGAATCTCAGGAGTGACTAGCAAAACCCCAATTCCGAACCCCTTCTGATTGGCTGCCCCATCGAAGTAAAGAGTCCAAACATCCTCAACAACTGTCAGCACTTCCTCATCCGGGAACGCGAAATCTGAATCCTCAGGCCGTCCACGGGATGGTCAGCTAAGAATTCTGCAATGGCGCGTCCCTTTACCGACTTTCTTGTGACATACTCGAGATCAAATTCTGCTAAGAGAAGCAACCAACGTGCTAACTTACCAGTAAGTGCAGGTTTCTCAAATAGATACTTGAGAGGATCCATTCTAGAAATCAACTTCACTGGGTAAGCCAGCATGTAGTGTCTTAACTTCTTAGATGCCCAGACAAGGGCCCAGCACGTCTTTTCCAAAGCGGTATAGCGTTCCTCGGCTCCAACCATCTTCTTGCTCAGGTAGTAAATGGCTTTCTCCATTCCCTTGTCCCCTTCTTGAGCTAGCAAACATCCCATGGACGTTGAACTCACAGATAAGTAGAGAATGAGAGGTTTCCCCCGTATAGGCGGCATGAGAACAGGCGGGTTCTGTAAATAGTCCTGGATCGAGATGAAAGCCGCTTGGCACTTTTCTGACCATACGAACGGGGTATTCTTCTTGAGTAGTCGAAACATCGGCTCGCAAGTTAAGGTTAACTTGGCGATGAATCTGCTGATGAACTGAACCTTTCCCAGAAAACTCCGCACCCCCTTTTCAGACTCAGGTGGCTTCATGTCACGTATTGCTTTGATTTTCGACGGATCGACTTCAATCCCACGGGAAGTGATCATGAAACCCAGCATTTTGCCTGCTGTGACTCCGAAGGTGCACTTCTGAGGATTAAGACGCATCCGGAACTTGCGGAACCTTTCGAAGAGTTTCCTTAGCACGTGGACATGGCCTTCCCGAGTTTTTGACTTGGCAATCATGTCATCAACGTAGACCTCAACCTCTTTGTGCATCATGTCATGCAAAATAGTCGTGGCAGCTCTTTGATAAGTCGGACCAGCATTCTTCAAACCAAACGGCATGACCAAATAGCAGTAAGTCCCCCACTCAGTGATGAAGGTTGTCTTCTCGCGGTCTTCAGGTGCCATGAGAATCTGATTGTAGCCTGAGAAACCGTCCATGAACGAGAGCAAAGCATGCCCTGCAGTATTATCCACCAGCACATCGATGTGTGGCAAGGGAAAATCGTCTTTGGGGCTTGCTTTGTTCAAGTCCCGGAAGTCAACACAGACACGAATCTGGCCATTTTTCTTAGGAACAGGGACGATGTTGGCCACCCAAGTGGGATACTGAGAGACTGCGAGGAAACCAGCGTCAATCTGCTTAGTGACTTCCTCCTTGATTTTCTGCACCCAATCTGGTCGCATTCGTCTGAGCTTCTGTTTCACTGGCTTAGCATCGGGCAACAGGGGGATTCGATGCTCCACTATCTCAGGATCGATACCGGGCATGTCTTGATGAGACCATGCAAAGATGTCGCTGAACTCAGTGAGGAGCTCTTTGAACTCACGATGCTCCTCCGGATCTAACGTGGAGCCCACTTGAACCATCCGAGGATCACTCTCATCTTTCAAGTTTATTAAAATTATCTCTTCTTTTAATGGCTGAGCATGCCTTTCGTCTTCCCTTTCAATGAAAGCACGGATTTCCTTGGGGATGTCCCCATCGAAATCTACCCCTTCATCGTCAGGGTCGACACAGTTTATATAGAGATCATTCAAGTAGTCAGAAGAGGAGTCCTTCATTTCATAAGACCCTGCAGGGTCGCCAAGTACAAGGGAGTCGAATTCGAAGTAAAAGCTATGACGTGGAGGGCCAAGAGGCACAAACTCCGACTCAGAGCTAGACTTAGACTCAAAAGACCTGACAGACTCAGTGTCGGACTCAGCTATGTCATCAATGCAAGTAAGGCGCGGCTTGAAAATGCAATTTTTAAGGCTACCCTTAGCTTCCACGATAAGAGAGGTGGGATCCTCGAGGGCGTCGGGCCCGAGCATGAACACTTCGGCTTCCTCGGCCTCTTTGGCCAAACCCACTTGAGAGAAATCTCGGAATAGCTGCTCCAAGCTCCCCTGATCGAAAGATCCCAGCCAGTCAGTCTTCGGCTTGGGTTGGCTAAGCTTCCTCTTGAATTCCGCGCTAGCTGGCTCTTCGTCACTGGAAGACCAAGTATCGTCCGCGAAGATCTCAAAACCAGGTAGCAGTTCCCCGGTGACCGAGTCGATAAAGGGCTCAGCTTGCCCACGATAGATATCATTCCCTTTTCACGGATGAAGTAGCTGTTGGGATCACCATAGAGGGATCGAGGTTTTCCCGTGTGTTTCCTTCTTTTGGCATCATTGGCTGAGGAAGAGTATCCCAAACCAAAGCGGCCCTCACAGGAAGGAAACGCAGGGAATTCCGGAATCCCTTGTTGGTGAATTCCTAAGCCAAGGCCAGGTAGATAGGACATCCTTCTCATAATGTCCAGAGCGACAGAGCTTATGATGAAGTCCCCATCCACGTTGATGGCCATGACCGAGCCAGAAGTATCAAAAGAGAATCCCGCGAGATCGACGTCTTCGTTGTCGTGCGCGATACCCAAAACAGGTGTGCCGTTCTCCTCGAGCGGGCGAATGCCTGAATCCCCGCAGATGATCAAAGTCCCAGTGGGAAGTCCCAGCATGACTTTCTGATGAAGAGTGGATGGAACAGCCATGATGTCAGATCTGTGAAGCCATGGCCTTCCTAGCAAGAGATTGAACGAGGCTGGAATGTCGACACATGGAACTCGACATCCATTTTGAATCCCTCCGCATCGAGAGTGAGCACGAGTGTGCCTTCGACCAGACGACGTGTGCTGTCGTATGCCTTAACGCCATGCTGGAAGGTGCAAAGTCTTCTTAGTCAGTCCCAGACGGTGAGCCACCCTCAAAGGGCAAACATTGATTGCCGAGCCGTTATCGATAAGAACGGTTGGAACCCAAAGTCCTCGGCACTTGACAGTGATATGCAAGGGTCGATTGTGGTCAACTCCTTCAAGCGGCAGATCCTTATCGGTGAAAACCACGGTATGCTTAGAGGCAGGCGGGAGGATAAGGGAAATCATTGCTTCAGGCGTGACGTCCGGTCGGATCTCAAGACGAGAGAGAGTGTGGCAGAACTTCTGACGATGCTCCCGGGAGGAACAGATTAGTCCCCAGAGTGATATGGCAGCGGGAATCCGCTCCAATTGCTTTTGAATCATGTCGTCGCTTGGGGCATTAACCGGTACCTCAAATGGTACGGACCTTGAGAACACAGGAGGTTCGTTAAATGCAAGACAGTATATATAAATACCGTGCACCAAGGGGTTGGACGGTTTAACGTCCGATTGGAAATTTCATTCCCCTTTTGATTGTAAAATGGACGGATGGATCGTCCCTGATTGGAAATGGCGGATTCGTCGCTGATTGGAAATTGGACGGAGGATCGTCGCTATTGGAATTTGGACGGATGGATCGCGCTGATTGGAAATTGGACGGATGGATCGTCGCTGATTGTAAATTGGACGGATGGATCGTCGCTGATTGCAAAAGGACGGAGGATCGTCGTGATTGGAAATTGGAGGAGGATCGTGTATTGGGAAAGGACGGATGGCGTCGTGATTGTAAATTGGACGGATGGATCGTCCTGAATGTAAATTGGACGTGGATCGTCCTGATTGTAAATTGGACGGATGGATGTCGCTGATTGGAAATTGGACGGATGGATCGTCGCTGATTAAATTGGACGGATGGATCTGCTGATTGGAAAAATTGGACGGATGGTCGTCGCTGATTGGAAATTGGAGGAGGGATCGTCGCTGATTGGAAATTGGACGGATGGATCGTCGCTGATTGAAATTGGACGGATGGACGTCGCTGATTGGAAATTGGACGGATGATCATCGCTGATTGGAAATTGGACGGATGGATCGTCGCTGATTGGAAATTGGACGGATGGATCGTCGCTGATTGGAAATTGGACGGGATGGATCGTCGCTGATTGGAAATTGGACGATGGATCGTCGCTGATTGGAAATTGGACGGATGGTCACGTGATTGGAAATTGGACGGAGGATCGTCGCTGATTGGAAATTGGACGGTGCGGGCGGATTATTGGGGATAAAAGCATTTTTTGGTCTGAAATCTTGTAAAGATCCTATTATTGCAAGCCTAAGAAAACTTTGGGGCCTCAAATAGATGACGGGCCGAACCAGGGATCAACTTTGGTCAACGGCCCAGGTGGACCGTCGCGCGAGAGAGCCAGACCATCGCGCGATGGTTCTTTGCTAGGGCCTGAATCTGAAACAGGCCCAGACCCGGCCCGTGACTGCTGGCGTCCTTTTGATCGACGGGGACGTCTTGAAACCGCTCACAGCAGTTTCAAAACTCCCCAAACTCTATTCTCTCTCAAACTCCCAACTCCAAACCCTTGCTTTGCTTTGATTTCCTGTCAAAACCGAGAAACCCAAGCGTATTCACTCATCCATGGCAGACCACGGCGACGGGGGCAGTGGAGGAGAAGTTGTTGATCGTCCGGAGGACGAGGGTGGGCCCATGGCGGTTCAAACGGGTGATCAGTCGCCCACGGAGATCGTTCCAGACATTGGTGCAGAGGCGGCGGGCAGCGGCGATGGCGGACAGGGCCATGCACGGGCGGTTGAAGAAGACGGGAAGCATCGCGCGACGGAGTCAGATCGTCGCGCGATGGAGGGGGTCGGTCCAGTGCAATCACAGATCGAACAACTGGACCCAAGCACGGCCGTGAGTGGTTTAGTAGTGGCCGGCGGTGGTTCTGGTGGCACGGGCAGTAGTGGTGCCGGTGGTGATGGTGTTGGGCCGAGCGAGCCTCCGCCGAGAGATCCGGCGAAAGGTAAGGACGTGGCGACCGAGAGCGAGCGAGCCACAGAGGTTCCATTCGTGTATAGAGAGGAGGATGTGCTTTTCCGTCCAGCGGCGACATCATCGGGTCATAGGCCGATCACAAAGCAAGATGTTGCCGAGCTTTTGAGTGACGCGCAGCTTGCACGGCTTTTGGAGGACAACCCCGAGATAGGGGCTGCCGTCCTGGAGGCCCGAGAGGAGATTTTATGGCTATCGTTCCCAAGTGGGTTTGGTTTTCTGCTTCGATACTTTCCTTGGCGGTGCAATGATTCAGAACCTTTGCTTGCAGAAAGGGAGAAAAGGCTAATAAGGGCCCTGCAGAAACTTTAATCTAAATAAAAGACTAAAGCGAAAACACAGTCACCGTCGTCAGTGTCGCCCTTAGACTCTAGTACTAGCAGACAAGTCTGTCTTATGACGTTCGGACATTACCAGTGATCCTCAGAAATCTTTTCATGGTGTATCCTTTTTGTATCAACTAAGACAAAGAGATGTCAAAGCAGTCTAAAGATTTTGGTTTATTCCGCTTCGAAAGTTTCAACTTTTGAACTTGGAACAATTTGGTGCAGATAGGCACGATGCTATAACCAGGGAGGCATAGGCAGCACAGTGCCGTAACCCAAATGGTGTACATGCTTCGCATGATAACCCAAATGGTGTAAGCATCGCGATATTTTTCCCGTTTTGTTCCTCGTTTTCTGTTTGAAACCCCGATTGGGTAATTAGCCAAAGGCTTTAGAAGGTCTTGATTTCTCAAAGTTTAATTGATCCAAGGAACTTGAGAATTGACAACGTGCACCATCAGGATGCACGACTCCTCATCGGGCCACGGTGAGGTCCTAATAAACATAAGACAGACTTGAAGGAGAGAGAACCTAGGAGCCGCCCTAAACATGCTTCTACGCAAAACGGTATGTATGTATGAACAGTGCATGCGATAGGGAAAGCAGTAACACGTTGACAGTATAGGGGGGGTTAGATGCAAATAATCTTACCCTGTAGGTACCTGTCCTAATTTGGATGGTGCTAGTGCTTTGTATATGCAAAGGCTGGTTTTGGCTTGAATCAGGTTCCTCGGACTAGAGCCAAGATATACCTCCCGCTGCCCGCGTAACCGCAGAGCAACAGTCGAACGGTAGAATGACTCATCATCGTCGAAGGTTGTTAGTCATTCGGGGTCCCCGGGCTCCGGTAAACCGTGCCGGATTGCCAAAACGATCCAACGAGGCTTATCCCACATCGATGCAAATGAGAATGCTAAAAAGTTGATTAATGGAACAGAATCGCAAACTCGCAAATGCCTTTTCAAATTTGGCTCTCTTTATTCAATCGATACTTAGAAGAAAGTACGCGGGAGAACAATCGGAAAAGTCCCAGATCGGATGGCCGGACACGAGGTCCTGTTAAATCACCAATCCTTTCTTTAGCAGCGCGAAGCTCACTGTTTTGACAGACTTTTGTGGGATTGTTCTCGAGCGTATTAAAATCTAAGTATAGATTAATATTGGTTCGATCCCCAGCAGAGTCGCCACTGTGGGCAATGCGAATTGCCCCGACTCTTTCTCTCTTTCGAGGGAAAGGGATTCCGTTCCCCACCCTTTTTGAAAAAGGAGAGATGCTGCCGGTTCGCGTGAGCGCTTTTTATGAAGCTGGACGTCAAGCGCTCGCGAAAAATACAGAGTCGCCACTTGGGTTTGAAGGTCCGATACCCAAGGAACCGTATTTCGAAGCACTTGCCGCGCTGTTTTGATTTGAAAAAGTTAAGGAACCAGTCCGTCATAACCATATCTGGGTTCGGGAGCCAGGTTACGAGAGGGGAAGGGTTTTATGGCACCCCTCTCGCCCAATCCGGAGATCGGTCTCTACTTAGGCATTTGCGAAAATGTTTGTTTTGCGATTCTGTTTAATTAATCATTTTTTAGCCAATTAGGGCGGGGGAACAGTTAATCGGGGATTTAAAACTGTAACACGCTTGCAAGGTGTGGTAGATAGCATGCATGGATGAAATACATGAGATAAAATTGAAAACTGCTTTCTGGATGCCAAAACAGTGCAGGGTATGAATTTATCACGAACAGTGACCGACTTGCATGCAGAAAATGGGAGCATGCAAGCCACACCATCGCGCGACACACCCATACCCTCGCGCGAGTGTCAACATCCTTTTACAGATTCAATTTTATCTCCTTCTGGGCTCTGGAAGGACCAGTGCACACCCAGGACAAACCAAGCAGTTTATGTATGCTGGAAATAACTACTTATTACAATCTGATTGAGTAAGAATAACACACAACCCTTAAACAGTGAGGGTAATAAAAACAGAGACCAAAGGTCTAGCTGCCCATGCAAGGGCAATCACTGGAAATGATCAAACCATCGCGCGATGGAGTCACATCATCGCGCGATTGTTCTGACTGGACATCCAGGAATTGCTTTGTATGTCTGGGCTCTGAGACATGTTCAGAAGCTACCCAGGGGCATTCCAACGTGAATAAGGAAAGCAAAGTATACTAATCCACTGGTTTTTAACATGCAAGACAGTGAGATATCAAATATGATTAAGCATGGACATATGAAATTATATAAACTGGATCAGAACAAGAGACCCATCCCCACGAGAACCATATCACACGAGCTAGAAGCATCGCGCGATGATGTGGGTTCGTCGCGCGTGGGTTCTTATGCTCACAGCATCTTGTAAATTTGCTGGCTTTGGGGTCAGGAGCTGATATTGATTACCAGTCCTAACCCTGTCAGCCCCCCTCAGGGATCAAGACAGTAAAGGCTAAAAGTTATACCTTTGCTTGAGAATGGCTTGAGTGAGGTGGTATGCCTTGGACAAGGGAGAAAGTGGTAGTGGTTTTTTGATTGAGAGGGAAGATCAAGATGGTGACTCTTGTTCTTTTCTTTTGGATCTTTTTTTGTAACCCTTTGAGAGTAGAACAAAGGGGGGTTTTATAGGGAGAAGGGAGCTTGTTGGTGGTGGCAAACATGGCTAGGCAGCCAGCCAACAATGCTGGCAGCAATCCCTTGGTAGAGGAGTGGGGTTTAAGTTGATGGGAGAGTGGGGGTTTAGGTGGTGCAAGGATGGCCGAGCAAACGCCGTTCAGCTGATGGAACGGGGTCACATGGCCCTGCAGGCGCTTCATCATCACGAAATCCAGCTGGATATGACAGGTGTCGATCATCGCGCGATGGAGTGGAACCGTCGCGCGAGGGTTCGAAGTTCCCCGCGATGGTCAATTAGTCAAAGTTTGACTTTGACCACCACCTGGCAAGAGAAGCATCGCGCGAGTGTCTCAGTGCATCGCGCGAAGGTCAAACCCATAGTCAAAGCTGGACTCAATGGTTTTGGGGTTAAGGGACGGGTTCCACATACACCAAACTCAAACCATTTCAATCAAAACTGTTCTCGACCTAATTCATCATCGGGGGAACAAGAAACTGAAAAGAAACAAACTGAAGATAGACAAAATGATTGAGCAATCAGATTGGGGTGTCTACAGAAGTGGGGCTGCTTCTTTGAGAATTTAGGAAGGCAAAATTCTCGAGAAAATACTTGCAGAACCAGGAAGGGGTGTCATGGCCAAAACGAACCCAACAGTGAGAATTGAACTGTGTTGGGAGAAGTTCTGTGTGATGCCTGTTGTCTCGGTTTACACAAACGGCAGAACAGTTCAAGACAACATGTTCACTGGTCAGCCAATAAATTCGATAGGTATTCACAAGGGAAGGTTCAAGGCCAAAAGCTACCTATCCTAAGCGGAAATTTTTCATTGTACTCTCTCTCGTGTCAGCTTTGTCTCCCAAGTCAGATTCAGCCAATTTCATTCATGTGGGGGATTGTTGAAAAAATGAAATTTTAACAAAGAGAATTTGGTAGGACCCACACCGCGCGAGGCGGGCCCAAGTAGGATTTAAATACTCCTTACTAAGGAGTTTAAAACGGTGAAAGAATGAACAAATTCCATTGAGAGATGAACGAGAAATTATATCTCAAAGTGGATTTCAGACCAACAATAGTGCACGGTTGGATGGTCAAAACTGGGTTGATTACCTAGAGTTATTATCCATGATTGTGTATTCAATTTCGGGAATAATAACTGTATCAGTTTTATTCCAGAATTGAATAGCGGAATCAATTCCCCTATTGATTGAGAGGCTCCTCCATCATTGCAACATTCATGGCAGAGGCTCCTCCTTCAGCTATAAAAGGAGACTTCGTCCTTTGGTTTTGACACACGAAAACCACACCGAAAATCCAAAGCTTTTTGGCTTCTGCAATATCGTTCTTCTTTTGAGAGAGAGAGTACAAACACAAGTTTGTTCGATGGGCAGTCTACGGCAGCTGAGTGATAACCGAGTCAACCCTGGGAGACGAACACCGACATAACCTCCAGCACCAGTGACGCGGCGAATTTGTCTTAAGGGCACCGTTGAACAAAACGGATCTCGGTTTGAAATTGCTAATTCTCTTTTACAGTTTATGTCTACATTTCATATTTTGTAATTTTGCGATTCATGTTCATGTTGTAATTTCCAGAAATTCGTAAAATCGTTTGCTATTTTTCTGCACTATTTTCCTAGAAATCAAGAATCGGGAAAGAAGTGAGGTAACTAAGCTCACTCACCCTAATCGAGGAACAGCCCTGCCCTACAATCATACCACTAAGTGGATCCGATTGGACAACCCAAACCTCTGGAAGAGCTAGCTATAACACACCAGGCGTGGCTCCCCACTTAAATTCCGGGGTACTCATTCGGTGGGAAGTCGAATCCCAAACCAGGAGGATTACTCTCTAAGTGTAGTAGTCGCCTTTACCATTTGGACAACTCATGGGTGTGTTTCCATATATTTTTGCACTTCAATGAAACAAAATTGCTCCTATTTATTTATTTTATCCAGTATTTGCAAAGTGGTCCACTCGGATTGTCATTATTTTGTTACAAACACATCCAAAGAGATGCCTTGTTAAACCAAATGGCACAGTCCCTTACCATAGCTGAGACAGAAGCAGCAGCAGCAGAAGAGACTCATTTGCGAACATCATATGGTTACTATTTTTTGCGAGACGAAGCATCCGTTAATCGAAGATCCATTGATGAAAGGTGAGGTCACTTTACCAGATCAAATACAGTCATACTTTATTTCGACTGGATCTCATGTACGACATGATTCGGATCTAATTATACAAAATATTCTTTCCAAGTGAACCAACCTATCCTTTGTACGATACTTCCACGGTGGTTGGAACAAAGACACATTTGATTGTTAATTCCAATATGACACTGATTCCAGTTTAAGTGGACAGTTTGGCAAATAAACATCCACAAGAATTAGTTTATTGACTCCCCGAACAGTACTTCAAGAAAGAAGTGTGATTTCTTATTATTTTTCTTCCTTTTTTATTTACTTTTTTTTTTAAAACGACTTTACTTTATACATACTTGAATAATAATTGGAATAAAAAATGAAACTATGGATTCTTAGACAATGCATTTTTATGTTATATTGCGTTTACTTGCATTGTGCCGAAAGAGGAGATAGTGTATATTCTAATTCCTCAAAGCTAAAAAAATACTCTCCCAACTTGAAGAAGAGAATGCTGTTACAACAATTTCACAGGAAAACTTTGAGACTCTTCTTTCAGGCGACCGAAGATTTACAGATCAAACCCCAAGCATTACGACGACCTTTGTCAGATCAAGGTTGGGTTCTCATCCTTTGAATTGAATAGCACAAACAAAACTATCCTAATTAGTCTTTGATTATATAAGCTAATGAAAAGGAGAGATATCCAGATATGAGTATAATTGAAGTGCAACAATACCTTTATTAATGGTTAAGCGCGCACACAGAAAAAATAATGAGGTGGACTCTTCACTTATAGAGGTTTATGGTTCCTAAAGCACAGGAAAAACAAACAAACAAAAACAAAACAAAAACAGGAACACTGCATAAGTTCACATGTTCAGCAAAATAGCAGCTCCTGCATAATCCCATTTCACCCAAGTAACCAAAAGCATCTGCCTAGTCCCTCATTGTTAGTTTCATTTTGCTGAACTAGCTCTTGCAAGCATAGGCTTCCAACTTCGCCACCCCAACCACCGGTTTTCTCCTATTATAGGAACCACAAGCCTTCTTTTCAAATCTTGTCAGGGAGTCCTTCCATTGCCATTTTTTGGGAAGACTCTTTATAGGGGATTCGAGACTTCTCAACAACCCGATTCACCATTTCCAAGACTTCGCTCATTTTGGGACGCAGTTTTGGGTGACGAATTAGGCAACGATTGGCAATGGCCGCAAGCTTTTGGGCGGACTTGAGGGAGTGCCTCCCGTTGAGGCGAGGATCCAAAATCAGTTCAAACTTCTTTATGTCGGAGAGGTGGGTCCGAACCCATTCCAAGAGTTTTTGCTCGTTCTTTGGTCGGTTTAGGTCTATCGGACGCCTACCTGTGATAAGTTCATAGAGGAAGACTCCGTAGCTCCAGACGTCACTCTTGGCTGTGAGGCGCCCAGTTTGGATGTATTCTGGAGCCGCGTATCCAACAGTTCCCACAACCTGTTTGGATCTTAGAATCGTCAGTTTTGTAATCCATACAGTGAGTGAGCGTACATGCAATCGAAGCACAGCATGTTTGCATAATCACTAGAGTAAAAGGAATTAGAATAAGAAACAAAAAAACACTCGAGCGTTTACTGGGTGGTGAACAAACCAAATCTCATAATTTGGGAAATTTCCAGTTTATTGTTATGATTTTCATGCTATTCATCAGAAATCTGGAAGAATTTAGTTTGGGTGGGCATGTAGCTCTAACATGCCTGCAAACTTACACATTGGCAGTGAGCAGCTAGTTTTTTCAACTCTAATCACATTTTTCTACAGGAAATAAAACTCTTCATTTACGCTAATGAAAACAGAAATAAGAAGTATATTCAAAGGATAAACTATACAGTGCATGACAATTACATTGCAGAACCGTATCTTCCATTCAGCATGTTTATTAATCAAAGCCGATATTACAGTTACAGAATGAGAATGTTTGTAGAGATTCTTACTTGTTGGAAAGATAAAATTCTATAGGGATCGTGGAATAGAAATGATTAAGTTGCTCATACATACCGCTGTTGAGATGTGGCTTACTCCATCGCAAGGGCCTAGCCGAGCCAACCCAAAATCAGAAAGCTTTGCATTCCATTCGTCATCCAAAAGGATATTTGAAGATTTGAAATCTCTGAAGATAATCTGTCCCAATATAAGACAGTAATGTCAGCAAAATGCTCTGGAGGAATTTATGCAATCACAGAACAAGTCAAGGTCATTGCTTATTTACAGAGCCATCAATCTTCACAAAATAGGTATAGTTTCACAATGCTTCACAAGATGGGGAAACTCTCACAAGTCAAGTACAACCTCCTCTTTCAATTTCCACAATAGCACCTTTTAACTTGCTTCTTTCATCTTCATGTCAGCAGAATTAAAGCATGGGCATGAAGACTACAGACAACTGTTGAAGGATTTTATATCCTGAGGGAGTTCCATCGCTTGATTCCGTTATAGTGGCATCTACTCAACTCTTCTATTCCATCATACACCATTAAATGGGGAGAAAAATAAGAATCTTCATGCGCATATTACATCAATGAATCACCTCAGTCCCAGTTAAACATGGATGAGCATGACCAAAGAATATAAAAGCCGTTGAAGGCATATTTCTTCAGTGAATCACCTTGATCCCAGTTTTCTGATAACATTGATATGACGACGAATGTGTCTGAATTAAATGAAAAGAGTAGCCACGAGAAGGACAAAAGGGTACCTGAAATTCCATTCCTTCATGGAGGTATGCTAAGCCACGAGCAGCATCCTGAGCAATTTTAAGCCTTGTTATCCATGGAAGAGGTGCCTTAAATTGACTTAAATGATCCTGCACACTCCTGTTGACCATATATTCATATACCAAAAGCCTTTGAATCCCTCTTTCGTCGTCCTCAGCACAATAGCCCACAAGTTTGACGAGATTCTGATGTTCAACAATCCCGAGGAAATTTACTTCTGTGAGCCATTCTTTATGCCCCTGCGAGAAAAACCATGGAGATTTAACTAAAGAAACAGAATCAGCAAAACTTATACTTATGAAAAAAGAAGATGAGATTATGCCAATAAGATGGCAGGTACATAATTGATAATTGACAGATAACAAGAGAACCATGAGATCAATTAGGATTTTCTATGTATAGATCAAAGAGCTCAAGGAGATCCTAGTCACTAGGTCATAGAAAAACCTAAGCTAGAGACTTTTGTTGCACCATCTACCAAGAAACTATTCAATGAGTGAGAGGAGATGAACAATAAATATTCAGGCATCATAGTATCAGACCAACCAAGATCTAGGAGATAGCATGTAGCAAAGAGCATCTCCAACCCACTACGCAAATCATGCTTGTTACTTTATATTTCCTAAATGGGAAGCTCTCTGATCTTTCCTTCGAGTTCGAGTTTTTATTTTATAGAAGAATGGTAACAAAAAGAAGTGAAAACATGTTTTTATAATTGCAACAAAAATGGGACATGCTCCCTTCAATTGCTATGAAATTTGTTGACATGTTACAAATATATAGTCTCCCAATGCTGACATAGCAAACATGAAGTATAATTTTTACTATTTTGTGGACAAAGCAATTTTCTTTTTAGGGTTTGATAAGTTGGTTTTGATAAATATGCAGAAGAGAGAGTTGGGTTGGAACCTATGCACTTAGAAGTATATAGGCAAAAATAAAGGATGTCCTTTTTTGTTCTTTTGACTTGACATGATGCCTGGTAAAGTTGGAGTTGGTGCATCAACTAAAGTATCTGGATCATTAGTAAGATATCTCTTGCCAATGGAATGAAGCACTCTGTTCGGATACTAGTTAATAAATGCTCCCACTAAAATATGAATTTAACACAAGATAGCCATATATTTATACCACCAGAGTAATAGTTTCAGTGGGCATAATGTAGTTTAGTTTTTCTTCTACATTCTAATTAGAATCCCCTTTTATTTGCAGTTATGAATGTTAAAAGCAACCAGCTAAAACGCAATTGCTTATTACAAACATAGAGGAGAGGCCCACAAGGGTCATATGCTAACTTGGGAGTTGAGAATGCACCGTTGCGGGACAAGCTGTAATGCTCCCTCACGTGCAACCCTCACCCACACGGAGAGAGAGGTAGACAAGAATTAGAGTCATAATCTGAGGTATATTAAAGTGCACCTGATAAGTGCTGAACTGTACGCATTTAGGCTGCCTAGTGTACATTTGGTTCGTCTTTTGTTATTCTTCTTTAATATCATTTGTGGACTTCTGCGATTGTAGGTCACAAAGTTAATTGTATCAAACTTGGCCTTAAATTGCAATTGAGCATAAGCATAAATTTTGCTATGTTGGATATGTTGTAGGTACCCTAGTTCAAAATATTAGCCTCTTGTAAAATGTTTTATGGCATCTTTTACTCAGCACTTTGCACTTCATGACTAGTTGCATGATCGTATTGATGTGTGTGGATCATCCGGAAATCTTAATAAACACTTGTGGAGGCTTTTACCCGTAGTCAGTTTCGAGCCATTCTTTCATTTGGAGAGTTTCAAGTTCATTTACTCTTATATTTTTATTGATAACACATAATGCCTGTTGGGTAGTCTCATCATCAATTCATGTTTGGTCGAATGCCAGAAATGCATTACTTGTGTCACGCTGCTTTTGTGTTGAGATCGATTCTAGAAACTTGGAGAACCATGTAGTACTAGGGAAAGGATTTTGGGCCATTTTTGTTGTATTGAGCCCATTCATTTCCATTCAGAAATACACTTCCCCCTTGTTTGCCATTTTGAGCCCTTTACGCATAAGCCATTCGTTGCTGAGCTCCAGAATTCAAATGATTCGAGGAATGGATTTGGTTCATAATGAGGAAGCAAATTATTAAGAGGGGCTATTAGTGAGGATAGTTGTTGGTTTTTGTTTGCAAATGATTAATGCCCTTGATGTATGGGCCTCGAGATGGGATCCATTGGTATGAGGCATGTGGTGGTGCAAAGAGACAGAGAACATAAAGAAAATACTGGATATGGAATTATGGCTGTGGATGTCAGTAGGCATTGAATGATGCATAACTTGAGTGTGAGATGTGTGGAATAAGAGATGCTCTCTATAAGTTCACAAACCAATTATATAGTTGCCCATTACAACAAAACCGATTTCCTATTTGAAAACATGGATGGGATGAGCTTGGGTCATTATAACTGTACTATGCAAATCTTTAGTTATAGTCCAGTTAACGTAAATAAACAATCTCATTTGACTGTCATTTGGTAAACATAAAATGACAAAATCAACGACTACCGAGTGGGCACATCAGTGCCTATGTTAGGAACTAGGGGGAATCAAATTAAGTCTAGCCCAAAGCTCCCGTAACCTAGATGGCCAGATTTGATACCACGTTAATGCATCCAACTCAAAACTGATCGGATATGAGTGAAAAGGCCCAAAAGGTTCGTACACCACTTGGGAGGTGCTATTACACAGATGTCAGACAAGCTCTAACAATTGCCATTTCCATTTTTAGCTGACAAGGTTCTCACCATCTACCTACTACATCTAACTTCAATTAGAAAACGCCGCTTGTGCAAACCAACTACATTCTTTTGTTAAACTTAATCGGCAAAGCTTTTAAACCTAATTGACAAAGCTCTTTCTACGATCCACACAAGATCGTGCACCTTAAAAGTTTTTTTATAGAAAGCAGTTAATAATCAGTGTAGTTTAAATCTCATAGCAAGAGGAAGAAACCTTGCCTGCAATCCTCTACTTCCCAGTTGTTTAACAGCAACATCAATCCTTTTGTATAAAGCCTCGGAATCTCGTATCACACCCCTATATACACAACCAAACCCACCTTCTCCAATCATGTGAGAGCGGCTAAAATTTCTTGTCGCCGTCTTCAGTTCATCCAATGTGAAATCTCTGAGGTTGCTTTGTATTTGGGACATACTTGCTAATGAGATCCTCGTAGATGATTTGGAGCTTACATAAGAGAGATTCTCGGAGTTCAATTCAGATCCAGATTTTCTCACATCTTGATCAGTTGATGCAAAAGGAGAAGAGCGAACTGAGATAGACTTAGTAGTACCCTTTGGTACGTCAGTTTCATGCAAGCATGAGAAACACCTCATAGCCCCCAAAACGCCAATCACTACACTGCATAGTCAGCGCCATAAAACTATGTAAGTAAGACATATATACACTAGGTCCTCTACTGAGCACTTAACTGACAGCACAAGCACGAAGCTTAATTACATAGACACAAAGAAAGACCAACAATATAAAGTGAGACGCCATAGAAATTTAAATGAAAGGCTACAAGGGACGATCCAAACAAAATAAGAGATGAAGTGACGAGCCTGTTTCTCCCCTGCAAAAAATGAACAAAGAAGCGAAATAGAGTAATGGCACCAAATGCCAAATAGTTTCTTGAGGCATTTTGTCGGTCTTAGAGACTGTGTATAAGTTAGGACTACAAAATTCTTGCTGCAGCAGGTGCCATGTTCCATCCATGAGTTATAGAAAGGGCCATCGAAGAAAGAATTACCTTAGGGCATTAGAGCAGTCTCAAGTTATAAAGGGCTACCTTCCAACAAATGATAGCTAACCAATATAACATCAAAACGTGGGAATAGTTACTTGGACAGGTTGCCCATAGAGTTTAGGCCTATGATTCCAAGGTTTATAGGCATTCGCTATTACATCAAGCCTGAAAGTGTTGAATCACCATCAAGCGAGTCTACTAGGACTTGGGTCTCACTCTTGGGCAGGACACCCAGTACATGTATCTTTAACGATTAACGAATATCTAAATTTTGGAATAGATCCTAAAGAGATACCGCTTCCTCATGAAAGGTTATTCACACAGAGGCACAAAGTTATTGAACTATAATTCCAAAATTTAATAAATCTCAAATATCACATCCTTCGTTTAAAAGTCAAACTCACTTGAACAACCAGATTTCAAAAGTGAAATCCAAAAAATCACCACAAGTCCAATGAATGAAATCTTTTTATACAATAAAGGGAATTTTTTTTTTTGGTAAATACAATGAAGGGATATTCAGAGACCCCTATCCTATGTTTGGCTAATCCGTGTATTATATCTACTTCTCATAACAGGGCACATTCATGATATCTCAATTCCAGACATGACCAAGCTCTTATTCCAGATAGCAAGGCGAAAAAACTGCTCAATAAACACGGCTTAAAGATAGTGGAGTGAAGCAAACTTACCCAGTTCAATACAGACCAATAAAACAGTTGAATATTTCTAACCATAAAGTCTTAACCCAAAAGATCAAAAAGAAGAGGAAGAAGAAGACATTCACCTCCTATAACGAATCTCAGAAAAATGAGATGAACAATGTTGAGAGTGCTAGCCATCAGAAACCCTCCATCTTGGTGGGTTTAAAGAGAAACCCAGAATCCAGATGATGGTGTTCAATTGGGCAACGAGCAATCCATGATGTATGTGAGCGACAAGTCAATGCTAGGCAGCTGTAATATAGCTCACCAAACACAATCCCCATTTGAAAAGAGACGGCAAGAGAGAGAGAGAGAGAGAGAGAGAGAGAGATGCAAGAGATTGTACGATGGTATATGAAAAGGAGAGGGGGGTTCGTGAAAGAGACTGGAAAGATTGGATATCAAGAAATGATGAGAGAGCGGCCGATAGAAGAACCTCCTGGAGTTGGTTTACTATTTCTTTTGGAAAATTTTTAAAAAAGTCCTTGAACTTTTTAGGAACTTGACAAAAAAATATTTTATATATATATATATATATATATATATATCGGGAGGGTTCAAGAGACACAAAAAAAAACACTTAAAAAAACACCCCAAATCTCAATCTCATAGTTTCTGATCAAATTTTTATGATCCCAACCGTTCAATGAGTACAGAATGTGATTCTAAGGGTGCCCGCGAGAAATTAGCCAAAAAAATGACCAAGAAAGGCTTGATTTGAGCAGTTTTTATTTGAACCGTTCAATAAAAAACTCTCTGAAATTGTTTAGATCAAGCCATTTTTGGTCATTTTTTTGGGTTGATTTCGCGCGAGTACCCTTAAAATCATGTTCTGATCACATTGAGTAGCTCGGATCATCAAAATTTGATCGAAAACTATGAGGTGTTTTTTTAGATATTTTTTTGGGTGTCCCCGGAATCGCTCCGTATATATATACACACACACTTGTCCTTGATGTACCCCTTTTGAGTTTTATAAAATGTTTCAATTTGCCGAGCAAAAAAAATTAAAAAAAAAAATACATGGGCTTTAACTAATCACAAAAAGAAACTTGAACTTATCATTCCGTCAATAATAAAGCCATCACCATCCAATTCCGTCAATTTGTAACGGATGAAGCTAACGGAAGGCGTTAACCTTCTTCTTTTTTTAATTTTTTACTTCAAAAAAAATTTAAAATTCTTTTTTAATTTATAAATAACTTTGCAATAAAATTTTTTGATTACTATTTATTAAATTACTTTGTTCCCATTTTTTTTACTTTCAAATTTAATCCTTTTCCCCCTCTGTCTCTCTTTTCTTTTTTTTAAAATTTGACCCTATACCACCAATCAACACCACAACAAACTGTCAAAGCTCTGGCCCCAATTTAAAAAATTCAAAATTACTTTTAACCTGCCTTTTTTAGCCCCTTTTTTTTTTTTTACTTTTTACTTCTAAAAATTCCTTTTAACTCTTTCTTTTGTAATAAATAAATATGCAATATAGTTCTTTTTTCTTTACTATTTTTTAAAACTTAATTTCACACTCCTTTTTTTTAACTATTTACAAAAACTACTTTAACCCCGCTTCGTTTTTTAAAACTTTCAAAATATACCTTTCCCTCTCTCTCCCCCCCTTTTTTTAAAAATTCGACTACACACCACCAATCAATCCCAGAACCAACCAAAAGGGGAATTTTGGATTTCTCCAAAATTCAAATCCTAAATCAAGTAGAGAAGAAAGAGAGTTTTAGTTTTGTGCGTGTGTGTGTGTGTGAGAGAGAGAGAGAGAGAGAGAGAGAGAGAGAGAGAGAGAGAGAGAGAGAGAGAGAGAGAGAGAGAGAGAGAGAGAGAGTTAATTTTAAAGTAAAAAAGGGGGTAAAAGTTATTTTTTTAAATAGTAAAAAATGGGGTTAGAGAAATTTTTCATAAATAGGAAGAAAAAAAAGACTTTATTGCATATTTATTTACTACTAAAAAAATAAAGAGTTAAAAGTAATTTTTAAAAAGTGAAAAGTAAAAAAAGGAAGGTTAAAAGTAATTTTAAAATTTTGACATTAGGGTTGGAGCTTTAACGGTTGGTTGTGGTGTTGATTAGTGGTGTGGGGTCAAATTTTTGAAAAAAAATATACAGACAAAGAGAGGGGGGGAAAAGGTAAAATTTAAAAATAAAAAAATGGAGTTAAAGTAATTTATAATAAATAGTAATAAAAAAAGAAGTTGATTGCATAGTTATTTATTATTTTAAAAAGAATTAAAAGAAATTTTAAGTAAAAAGTTTAAAAAAGAAGAATGTTAATGTCTTCCGTTAGCTCCATCCATTACAAATTGATGGAATTGGACGACAGGGGCTTTATTGTTAACCGAATGGTAAGTTCAGTTATCTTTTTGTCATTAATTAAAGTCCATGTATTTTTTTTGTAAAATTTCTGAAAGTTCAGGGGCCTTTTTAAAATTTTTCCTTTTCTTTTCACAAACTATCATTTGTTTATATTTTGATAATTGTTCTTTTTTGTAGCACTTAGTAATAAAATTTGTTACTTAATAAGCATGAGTACAGTATTTATAGGATTCAACGAGACTTGCAAAAAATTTACAAAAAAACAAATACAAAGAGAAGAACGAAAACAATTTTAGCAAACTAACACAGAAAATAAGAACACGAGTCTGGTGTTTTTCATCTAGACACGAATCTAAAGTTCTCTAACACATATCACAATGCAAAAATCATCTAGACACGATTGAAATTGAATAATATTACCGTGTAATCCGATTGAGACAACAAAGCAAATAAAATAGAATATAAACAAAGCAAAAATCCGAACTCTATTTCGTGATCGAGCCAATGGATCTTATTCGGACCACCACCCACTACCATCATTGGTTAAGTTGCGTTTTGAAAGTAATTGCTGAATTTTTTATTCGATGTCGTGATTCTTTCCAAAGTCTAATTTAATAGGCAAATCAAATGATTTTGTCAGGCTACCTATACGTTACGTAATAGATCAACAAATTCTTCCTCCAAAATCTTTTGCCCACAGAAAAACATTACAGTGTACAAATTCTATAGTACTCCAAAAACAATTATATATGAACTAATTTTTAAATACGCGTTATGATTCCGTTGAGGAATCATAAGATATTGGAAACCAATATTATATCTGATTGGTTTGTTGTTGAAGTTTCAATTACAAGTTATTAAATTATACCATCACAAATTAAGAGTCTGAGTTGGCAGTTGTTTTTTCTTTCTTTCTCCGCATGGACTTGGAAAACAAAATTTGAATACAACCGTATTACTTGATGAGGTGTTAACGAAAAATAAATATTACTCCTACATTGCAGCAGCGGAAGTTGTGTGTATAGTTTGGTTCATTGGTAGAAAAACAACAGTTGGCCACTGATGCTCATTTTGATTTTTGGCAGATGACATTATGTAATATAGCGTTGCTTTTGTACTCAGTATGTATTAATTAAGTTGTTCATCATTCAATGCGTATTCACATTCGTGCACTATTTTTGCGTATTATTTCGGTGCGACACTTTTACACTGCTCAATTACAAGTATTATGGGCATCTTATCTGATGATGTGATTAGTATGCATCACATTAAATGTAATCTCTATCTAGATGTGGCCACTATAGAGAAGAGATATGACACAAAGGTGTATAATACAAAACTACTCTACTCTTTGAATTGTACAATATTGACAATTCAATCAGCTTTAATACATCTTATCCTGCATATTATTCCTTATCTCACATGATTCACAACTCTTTACCTTATCACAAGGATAGTCTGTTGGGACAAAATGTAAAGATGATAAGTCCGAAAGACTTTGATGCGTATCTAAAGACACTTTCTTTAGAATGTAAGTTGCCCCCGCTCAGTAGAGTTTGATGTTGGGTTCAAGCAGAATCATCCTAGGAACCTTTCAAGAAATCCTCCTCCCAACAAAACTACGATGAGGTAATAACAATGAAATCTATATCTATCTACCCCATATACTAAAACAATGTAGTTACCTAAAATAAAAAAAGTTCTTTCCTTAATTCTCTCTCTTGCGTGAAGTATAAACTTTATTTTGCTTGAAAAGAAAACTAGGTTCAATAAACTAACAAATATATACTCTATTTTGCTTCATACCTTTCTTCTTTATTTCATCGTTTTTGTTATTGTTGTGAAATTTTCCTCATTTTTTGCAAGAATATGTATAAATATACATGAATACACGTATGCAAGAAGACCAATATTCTTTCAAAAGGGGAGTAAGTAAAAAAGGGAGTAAATTCCTAGAGCAATACTTGTTGACCCTCTGATGCAAAGAACAACAGGGAAAAAGGTTTCACTGTTTTTTTTTCCTATCCCCATGCATTGAACGAGCAAAATGCTAGTTTTAAGTATATATAAAAATATTGTGATGAAGAAGTTTATATGAAAACATAATTGCCTTTTAGGAAAGAAGACGTCTTCTTCTAAAAAATAAAACACATCACTTGAAAGTACTCGAGCCTTTGGTGAGAAGCGGCACCACTTTTACATTCGTATAGGTGAAAATTCCTATCATTCCTCCATTTTAAACTCAATAATAAGAATGTAATTCAACCCTCTTATTCAGAATGGATAAGAGTGAATCTCTTCAAAAATTTGAGCAGAGCCTAAAAATTGAATCAGTGTTTGAGCATCTCTTGCAATTGCTAGCATTTTGGCTTAGGCCAAATGCAATTTTCTACTTTAGCTAGCCATTTAATCTATGAGGTACCCAATGGCCTAGACATTTAAACAATTCAAATCACAATAATATTCATTTATTAATTGCAATGGTAAAGTGCAAAAGTTACTTCACTGCTTTAGTGCTATGGAAGAAGAAAAGCTAGTTTTTTCAATTGCACTTCCAAAAACTACTTTTTCTTTCCTACAATCATATTGCACTTTTGCACTTCCAACAGGCAACAACTATTTTCCTTCCAACAATCCTATTTTTTAATCACCAAATACAACTACTATTTGCTAACCTCTGTTTGGGTCAATATGGTTTGAGAATTCGTAGGCTTTGATGCCTCCAAGTAATAGGTAAGATATATCCCTCATGATAGCAAAAACTATTTAAGTAGAAATATCTGAAAAATGCTTATTCCGAAAAAAAATTTATCGTATAGACGTCATAGAGAATTGAGATGTAAGATAGTTGTTACGAAAGATAAACAACATAATCTGAGCCAAGAAGTGGATCGGACATTACATGGATGAAAAAAATGGATGGCCAACATTCCTTTTGGCTGAGGTTTAATGCCAAACTTACAAACAAATATAATTTGGGCTCCTAAAATGATGCCGTTTCTTTCCAAACGAAGATAGAGAAGAAAAAAGTTGCATGTTTACGCACTGGCATTGCTCGGGTGGTAATATTATCACACGGAACCCCAGGAACAAATTTCTTTCCTAAATTGCAGATTTTGTTGCAGAAGCATGACTAATATGCAATCAAGAAAACAAACTTGGTTGGTACCTTTAGTAATACAAGCAACCATGAATAATAGGAAAAAAGTGGTTAGTGAACTAGATATGGTAGCATTAGACTTAAATTAAGAGCAGATACAAACATGGACATGAGGACACGACACACCCGTAATACAATTACTCTTGATAGGTATGGACACAACCTAGTAATCCAGCAAGGAGCCAACAAAGCACAATAAGAAATACAAGTAGCATAACAAGACTGAACTATCATAACCAAAAATCAATGTCATAGCCTAACCAGACATTAGATGCAAATGAAACAAAAAGCAGAAGCATAAAAAAAAGACCATAACACCCATGTGAAGCAGATGCAGCAATCCAGACCCCAACTACTCAAACACCACTTTGAGTACAAAACATCAACTAAGCATCTCATTTGCAGAATTTAGACTCTGTTGCAGAAGAAAAAATTGGAGAGATAGCAGCAGAAGCAGATATCGAAATTAAAATCCATAATTGGAATAACCATAGAAACAACACCTCTCCGTCTTCCACTCACTCTAGAGAGATATCATCCATGACACCCCCACCCAACCAGGAGCAGCAAACGAACACCAGGGTTTTGAGCCTATTAGGTTATTTTTAATGAATTGATCTTACAAGTTTGTTCTTTATATATATTTTACTAAGATTTAACTTTTTCATGAGAAAATGTGTTTTGATCATGTGAGTTCAAAATGATCGGAGAACAGAAGAAGGAGATCCTATGAGTTCAAAGAGATTCATTTTTGTAAAGCAAAACATGAGGAAAAAATATTGAAAGTCACGTTTGAATAGGTTTAGGAAGACAACTCTTTGTTAATGTCCTGTTTCCAAAAAGGGGAAGAAGTGGGGTCGAGCTCGGCTCGCAAATTATTGTTATAGCTCGAGCTCGACACGTACAGAGTCAGTCTAGAATGAGAGGCGTGTTCTCTACTCATAAATTCTCTCTATGCAAGTTTTGTAGTTTGGTCGATCTGGGACTGCTGAAGAGTTCCAACGCATTTACTCTTAACAATTTACTTGTCCCACATCGAAGAAGAACAAAAAAACCCACTAGTCACTCCTTTTTGCATTAAACCTTCCACTCCCCTTCTGCTCTTGAATCACAGCTCAATGGCCAAGGCACTAACACTTGGCAGCCTCTTGTCCATTCCTATGTATATGTACATGAAGTATTTATGTCTCGGCTCGCGAGCCCACTCGAGTCGAGCTTTCAATAGTTCAAGCTCGGCTTTTTTATCTAATGAGATAAAATGTTAGGCTCAAGCTCGCTCATTTAGCATCCGAGTCGAGCTCTTCTGGAGCCGAGTTTTGAGCCACTTACGAGCGGCTCAGCTCATATACAGCCCTACGTGCCTCTCTGTAATTAGTTGCCTTGGTCCCTAAGATACCCTTGTCGCTTGGGAGGAGTAAGCATGCAAAAATTCGTGGTCTGGGAGCGTAAGACTTGGCTCCTCCCGGACAATAACATGTGGCACCTTGAGGCGCATGCAAGCTCCTATGGTTGCTAAATTGCAACCTTCCTCTCCTAGACCCTAGGCAGGTCCTTCCACATGGCAAAATGCTCACGGTTCACATTTCGACATCCAAAAATGCATCCCGGACAAGGTAAATGAAAAGTATTCAGGGAGGTCACCCAAAGGTTTTGAAACGTTCTTGATGCACTGATGGCGTCTGTTTTCCCAAATTATCCTTTGATCATTGAGGAATTGATCATTCGGTTGTCGATTAATCAAAGTGATAAGCACGATCGCCCTATCATACAATGTTCGATTGCAATGAAATTTTATGGGGGGTTCATAATCATAAGGACAAAAATATCGACAGAGCAGAGAAATTCAATTTGGATGATCGCGATCGAAAACAGCGTGTTGTCACCAAGTTTCGAACAAAACTTGACGTGCGACTCAGGAACATCATTACATCATGTAATTGTTATATATGACATTCAGAGGCATTCTGAACATATTTGATATGATTTGTAACATACGTGCTTGATTCGTTTGGTTTTATCGGCAAAATCTCATAATGATCGAACTGTCAAACATTCCCCGATTGGGACGTGGCTTGGACAGATGTGTCAGAAGTGTTAAAAAGGCGTGAATATCCATATCGATGATAAACCAGACTTCTCAAGGGCAACATCAAATAGGTGGTCAAGAATCGAGTTGTTACCTAAATGCTGACTACCGATGAAAGAACTTAGTTCGTCCTAAAAGCCATGCTAATGCCTAGGCCATGCACATGCAGATGTTTTATGATGCTCTATGACACTGATATCTTCTGAAATTGTACTCCTTACCATGGGAGTGGTATGTTATGTACCGCTCCTATTTACCTTTTCCAGGAATTGCATGCTTCTGTGTGGCATGATTCACCACATTACGCCTAAACCTGGTTGTGTCAATCCAGGAAGAACCAATATCTAAGATTAACTTCAATTGTCATAGGTGGAGCAAAATCTAATGTCAACTTTCCACAAGTTAGATGGATCAAGTGGCAGGTAAACACTAGCACTTTGAGGAAATATGCTTTCTAGGATGTGAAATATGTTTGTTTGGTGAATATCTGACAAAACACGTTGGGCAAGGTCCCAGATTGTGTCCAAGTCCTAAGAGTTCGATAGGGTACTTCACAAATTTACAAGAGTAGATGGAACATAGCAATTGGTTATGGACCACCTTCACATGTATAGGAGATTATGTGTGTGTTTTGTTTGGCCTAGACATTCGGGCCGAGTTTTACGGCCTGTAAAAATGGTGATCCTCTACACCTTGATAAACCCACTCAAGCAAAAGCATAACCACTTTGCTCACATTTATTTACAGAGATTCAAGCTAATTCAGATGTTCCAAGATCTTCTTTCCCGATCTAGTGTATGGGTCTCATGAAAATTAATTGGAGCTCCCATGAAGAACACAAAACTATTTTTTCTATACTTCCTTTAGGCATATTGTTGCCGCTTCCCCTAGACCTCCGTTGAGTCAAGAATCGAGAAGGAAGACGCGGCCGTAAATCTTTTTTTTTTTTTCACGGAAGAGTGGTCTTAAATCAAATGGTGACAAATCGAAAATAGCTGGGAAAAGAGTGGACCACAAAGAAACATGAATGATAATTCCAAAGGATCGTATATATTAACATGGTGACGCTGACTGCAGTATTGACATGTTTGCTAGTCTCAATTCAGTGCAATGTTATGTTGCAGAAAATCTTCTATAGTTTATCCTTCAAATATGGAGGAAATTGGAGGCATGGATTACAAGCCTCATGGTAGCTAAAGAGAGAATTAGAGAAACAATTCCTATCGAGCCAAACCATCTTGCTGTGAAACACTAGGAAAAACAATCAGGTTCATCAAATCAAGGAAATGGAGTTGGATCCATCTAATTTTAAAATTTCATCTCAAGGACTCAGGACATGCAAAAACATTCATATTCCCAAGTATTTTTTTTATTTTATATTTTTTAGATAAAAGGTGCAAACAAAATGTTTCAAGGCATTTCTTCCATAATATACCAGCTCTATACCCAATTTATGGCACTTTTGGATTATGATGATGAAACATGCTTTCTAGCTTGCTAGGCGAATATTTAGTTAAACATGTCGGAAACAAACCCCAAAACCATATTTCATCCTTGAGTGTCTGATTGATTTTCACACTTATAGAAGAGTCTATGTAGCCTACTCCCTCTGTCCAAAAGTTAGTCTCCTACGAAAAGACATGCAATTTTCAGATCAAAAAATAAGGTACACCCATGCATATATTTAAAATTTTTTTACACCAAATTAAAAATCTCGATTGGCTCTTTAATTTGGTGCAAAGAAAATTGAAGAACTACGCTCCGAAGTACCTTGTTTTTTAATTCGGTAATTTCACGTCTTTTCGAAGGTGACCAACTTTAAGTTCAAAGTTTGGGGACTCCCTAGGTCACACTGTCTGATCATTGTCCACTAATTCTAATAGAAGATGATAGGAACTGGGGCCCTAAACCATTCAAATTTTACAACTTTTGGTTCTCACATCCTAACTGCATAAATGTCATGAAGAATGCATGGGAAAGCTACCAGGATCTAGGCTGGGCAGCCTTTAGGATATCCAAAAAATTGAAAAGTATGAAGGAAGCTCTAAAGTTATGGAGCAGGGAGGAATTTGGTTGCTTACAAACTCAATTATCCAAGGTTGAAGAACAACTTCATGTTCTTGACTTGAAAGTAGAAAATGGTTCACTTCGTCAGGATGATTCTATCACTAGAAAAGAACTCAGAGCTAAAATGTGGAAGTTAGGGAGACAAGTTGAAAGGATGTGGCATCAAAAATCAAGGGTTCAGTGGCATTTGAAAGGTGATAGAAATACCAAATTCTTTCATCTTATGGCAAAATCTAGGCAGTGCAGGAACTCTATCAACTCTGTTACAATCAATGATCAAGTTATTGAGGATCCACTGTTGGTAAAGATGGAAGTACTCAATCATTTTCAGAGGTTATATACTGAGGATTGGGAAGTGAGGCCTTTTTTCACTAAAAGGATGGGCAATTCAATTGATGAAGTGATGGCTACAAGTTTAATTTTGATGCCGAACTGCTAAACCTTTAACTGCAAATTCTGGTTCATGTTGCTTGATTGCATTTATGTTCTTGTTGGCACCAATCTTTTGGAACTGATGATGCTGCTGCTGATATTTCTCCTTGCTGAATTAGAAGCCTAATGCCATTACTGTGGTCTTCTTTTTTTGAGCTGATTAATTGGCTGGGGATATGAAAGTGTATGGGGAAGCTTCTATCACTTCTTGAAAGCTTCCTTATGAGGTTTATATTGTAATTCGCTGGGGTTGATTTCTTGTCAATCATTGGGCAGGAATAGCATATGAGTGTCGTGGGGAAGCGTGCTAACCTAGTTGGGATGTTACTCACACGTTGTGATGCTATCTTTTCTTGCCCTAAATCTTGATGTACTCCTTCATTGTGATCAACAAAATTCCTTTTTTCGCCGTTCAAAAAAAAAACTTTATGGGAAGGGGGGAGTAGCAATTTAGGTTGTGTACCTTTCTCACATTAGTAGAAGATAGAGTCAGTGTTCTATTTGGCCAAGGCTTTCGAGCTGGGAGCAATTTTCTTTGCATAGCTAGGTATGACGTTTTTTGTTCTTGAAGGTGTTGCATTTTGGGCAAGTGGCGAGGTTTTCTACCTGTGTTTGTTGTGCTAGTGAAAGAAGAACGCTAGCCTAACAACTTAAACACGATGAAGAAACAATGCGACATAACCACTCTCACTCTTGAGAAATGGCTTATTCCTACAAAGAGGCCCCCCTACAGTTTTAGTAACGACCAAACACTAGAAATACGTCAAGCAAGATAAATTAAGAAAGAGATAAATATTTTTTGAAATAGCAAAGATAAAAGTTTGGCTTTTGCGCTTTTTGGGCTTTATCTTGGATATTTCCAAAATTTTTTGGGTCAAATTCATAATTTTTTACTTTTCCGATTTCTTGTCAAGACAAATCAATAATCAACAAAAATTTGTTGCAAAACTAAAAAATGTGAAAAAAAAAATTTGAATTGGGAAAAAACGGAAAAAAGTCAAAAAACCCCTTTAGCAGAATGCCACCTGAGTACTTAACTAAAAACAATGAACATTTCTATTTAAATTCCAATATACAAGCGACAATATGATCCAACAAGATGTTTCGCCTTTGTTCAGTTCCCATCTTTGAAAAATATTTTTGATGTAATGAGTAGAGATAGATAGAGAAAATTATTATTTTTTGACCGGCCAGATGGAGAAAATTATTGAGAAATGTGCAAAAAGAAAAATGGGTTTCTCAAAGATGGGAACCAAACAAAGCATTCATCTTTTGCCAAATATATTTCAGCATTCATTTTTTTGATCATCTATTTGAGTATTCATACCATTACTTTTTAGCACTCCATTTCATATTTCAGCAAATAAAGTTCAATTTCAGCATTTTAAAACTAATTTCCTGCACCAAAAAAATAGTTTCAGCATTTACAGAGCTGATTTCAGCATCTAAACCCCATTTTCAGCAATTGTTTTTCAAAGTTCAACTTCAACATTCAAAACCAAATTTTTCCCACCAAAAGTTTCAGTTTCATTAAGTTTTACCGCTTACAGGAAATGTGAACTTAGCTCACAAAATTCAACACTCCAATGTAAAATTTCAGGCCCCTATAACCAAATCAAAACTTCAACAGGAGTATAATTCTAGGATTGGTTTCCAGCTCGTAAAGCTCATTTGTTCATGTCATGTCTAGTATTATCACACTCAATTCAAATAAAATAAGCTTATCATTTCCAATTTTGAAGGTCATAACATACAAGCTGTAAGTCCAAGTTCAACCTAAATTAAGGAAAAGGTACAGAGTCAAATGGTTGGCATCAGGGGATCAAAACACAAAGTTTAACTACCAAAATATTTAGGTACACAGAGAGGAAGCATATGATTCAAGCATACGAATCATACCAAAGTCGCATGGCTCCCACTCGTACAAGTCTCTAGGGAGAGGCAGTAGGTATACAGACTTTACCCCAATTATTTGGATTTGGCATAGCACTTAACATTTCATGTCACGACCTCTAATGAACATATGACTCAATGATCCGGCCAAATAAGTATTTAGCCCACCTTTTCCAAGAGCGTTAAACAAACTTAGGACCATTCAAAATGAACGTTGCAGCAGAAGAGTCCAGATCTATCTCACCAAGTCTTTAGTAAAGTTTCAACTAACATGTGCTGTCTCAAACAGTACAGTGTTTCTCAAAATTTCACAAAAGAGGACATGAATGGACTGTGGGATTGCCTATGAAATTCTCTGAATGGCCTAGTATATGATATATGTATAGACACTGTTACGATTTTACAATAACAAATTATAGAAAATGAGATAACAAAACTCCGTATTTGACAATAAGAATGAAGAAAACTCAAGAGGAAAGGAGAGGAAAAAAGGATAAGGGCAATATTGAGACAAAAATTTCAACAAGTAACTTACAACATCCATAGTCAGACCAGAAGTATCAACACCTGAATGAAGACCCATCATATATGGCGTAGTATATGGCGTAGGAGCATCAATATATCCACTCCACTAAAGAATAGCAAAGGAATGTAGACAAGGTTCAACACAACAAAAGAAGTAAAATTAGATGATAATCATTTCAAAGAATCACAAAATGTATCACTAGCGACTACTACTAAGTAAGCTACATCTAGTCTTAAATGCAAACAAAATTTCTTAGCAGCACAGATATTGGTCATTCAATGTAGCCAGCACATTAAAAATTTAAGCAACAAGTATAGGACAAAAATCCTGTCTTAACTGCCATACAAAAAAGAGTACTCTCTGCAAAAACAGCAATACGTACTTGCCATCGAAATGGATATACCAAATAGCACATGGCTTCTGATACTAGAGTCTACAGAGAATACCTGCAAGAAGTAGTAAGATTACGACTTAGATAGTTAATATACAACGACAACCATTAAGCAGAACCCAATAGCTAATCAGTTGAAAGACGAGGCCACTGCTTGTTAGTCGGACTTCACACCTACCATTAACAGCCCTCAACCCACCTCATGTTTCCAATCACCTAAACGAATTTACACAAAATCCAGTGACATTCTCTTTCTCTATCTCGGATCATTCCCCCTCTGCCTTTCCTATCTCAATCACTATTGCTAATCATTCAATATGTGACATTTTATACACGACACATTCCATACATATATTCATTACGTTTGACGACAAAGAAGAGCATATAAAGAAGAGCATATATTCAATATGTTTGACAGAAAAGAAGAAACATACAGTGAGACCATTTGCTGCTTTAGAAGTCTTGAAAATCCTTTTGCATTCGCTTTTGCAAAAAACTGGGAAGCTTACTCATGTGTCCAAAATATCCGACTAGGAGAGGAGAGACTGTGATTCTTGAGCTAACCCAAGTAATGAAACAGGCAAGCAGCTAAGAGTTCATTTTCCATTAACATGTTCTTCGGAAACTGAGAAATCTAATCATCAGAACTTTCAATCTTACATATTGACATTTTTTATGGATTTTGATTCACACGCCTTCGTACGACATTATATGTAAAATCAATATCCTTGCATCCAAATTTGCTGAATTATTAGCCTATGGTGGCAGGTTTCTTCTAGACAGGTAAACATAGAGAGGAAGCATACGAGTTGGAATTGAGCACAGAAGATCGAGTTTCAAAAGTTCGTCACCGCTGGGAAGAGGGGGAGGGGGAGGGGGAGAGGGAGGGGGGGGGGGGGGGGGGGGGGGCTATTTTTTAAGGGCTGTCCAATCTAGGGATGACAAATTGCTCTGGCTCTGATGTACCCAGGGTGTGTCAGTTTGATGGATGAGGTGGTTTAGTGGAAAGGTAGGGCTAGATTTGAGAGTAGGGGGGCCAAAGAGCGGCTGCAAGCTCCTTATATTCATAATAGAAGGGGCTGGTCAACTACTTAACACAGCGTCCCTTGCGTGTAGCCACATCGTGCCTATTTTCGATGTCTGAATCTGTGCTTCTTAGGTGTTTATTGTCAGGAAAAAAATAACTGACAATACGAACTTCTACAAAACCCAAGATAGGTTTGTGATAAGCCTTAGGGGAGGTCAGTGTATTTAACCGTAAATTGAAACAAATGCTGGATTCACAAATCAACTCTATAGCAGAAAATCAGACATCTCTACTAAAGGCTTGAAGCAAACTTACCTACTTCCATTAGGAGAGATGCAAAGTGCAAATAGTTCCTCCAATGCATCCCGAAGGATATGAACATGGGGTGAGTGTGAAACAAGACAAATATGTTTGTCAGCAAATGAATTTGCGGGGATGCGATAAGCTTTAGTAATATTGTCACGCCCTCGATTTTTAACATAAATAAATAATCCATTTCAATAAACGATCTTCGCATAATATAGATAATACCCAAAAGAAAATTTCCAAAAAGATCACTTACAAACCAAGTCCTCGAGTTTAAAGATTTACAACATTGGCACTACGGCCCAAATACCATAGTTAGTCAAGACGGTAATTTAGAGGTTACAAGATATCTAAAGTTTAAAGAGTTCAAATGAATTTACAATTACATCATTTCAAGAGATCATACAAAAGATGATAGAAACACTGCTCAATGACGGCTTTCAAAAGATGTGAAGTCAAGCATGCACACCATATACTCTCCGTTAAGATCCTTCGGATGTACATGAAATGATGATAGGTTGAGCTACACTAGCCCAATAGAGAAATTCAATACTCAAGCTCTGTGTAAATGCAATGAAACATGCAATAAGAGTGAATGAGTTCCAATGAAACGGACAAGAGATAAAAAAGCACCACAATGAACCGACAAACTACGAGGTTTGTCGACTACGGGATTTTATACGTCTAATAGCTATCCCTAACCGTTCATACATCAAGCTAGAAGTAGCATTCTACACACACATCAATCTAAATAACCTACACAATTTCTCAAACCATCTAAAGATTCTTCAAATAGATGCCACAATTAACTTCAATATCTCTTACAATTCGCCATCAAGCCTCTTTTCATAAATACATCCCTTTTGATTACCAAAAAATTTCAAGAAAACTCTCGACCTTTATAGGTCAAGCTCTGTTGATTCAAGCTTGAATACCAGAATCTGTTGATTTGTGCCCAAATACCGAAAGCCGTTGATTCGCTCAAGAATACTGGAGGATTTTTATCAAAATTCTTTAACCAAAACCAAAATCCTTTCTTTTTAAAAACTCAGCAAAGTCAACCATTTGTCCCTTTTTCATATCATATATCATCATTTTCCGGTTCGTGGAATTTTGCATCGCATCTTAACCCATATATCATCAATCACTGTTTTTGCATGTTTCGCGCGTGGTCCAGTCATCTCACCAAATGTCCATGGTGATACCCGTTCATTTGTATGGTCCAGTCATCTCACTGAGCGGTGATTACCTGTTCGTGTCATGTTCGGTCATCTCACCACAAAGTGGTGATACCTGTTCATGTCATGTCCGTTGTCGATATGCCATAAGATCTCGTTATATCCACATGTCAAAAGATCAATCATATTTCAAAGTATTCCAAACAATTAGCCATATCGTACATTGACAAATACGCAAGTTCACGCCATTACTTTAAGTGTATCACAATGCCCTACGTAACGTATCAAACCCACAAATAACTTTAGAACGCACCACCCACTAGCTAGGTTCTATACTAGAATCCCATAGAACGAGAGCCAAAGTAATTTAGGAAGATCAACAAAACAAATCATGAGGATACCAATTACCCTATTATCACTCAGACTATTAGACAGGCCCACATCAACCAACTATACACCCTACAATATATCTTTTATAGCCTACGATGTTCAATAACAATTCTATGGTAGGTTTTCCATTTCACCAATCACCACGTCACGTCATAGCACTTAACAAGTCTATATCGTTTATCATATTATGCTACAATGTTCACATACTCACTTTAAGACAAAGACGATGCCTAGGTACCACAATCATAGGATTTGACATGTTCCTCTTGTGCAACGAGAGTCAAATGAGATAGATTGATCAATGAATCACTTAAGGTATGAACAATCAAGTTTAGAAGTGATTGGGAGGTGTTCCAATGGTGTTTGAAGTGATCGGGGTTCAAAACAATCAAAGTGGAATAAGCAAAGGCAAAACTGTCTCATAAGAGACTGGTATAGAGACAACAGAAAAGGTTGTATCGATACAACAAGCATAAGGTGCTACTGGATTCAGGATAAGCAGTTGGTATGGATACAACAAAAAGGGTTGTATAGATATGGAGAAGTTACGACAGCGATTTCTGCTGAAATTTCAAATGACAAAACCCAACCACAAACGATGAACCGAGGCCTGATCTAAGCATGAAATCAACTCATAAACACATAACAAGAGCAAGAAATCCCTATCTCAAAGTTAGAAGCTTCAAACACAAGATCAAGAGCAAGCCTTAGCTTCCAAAGCTTTGAAATCCACCAAGAACGAGTTCAAGCACAAACCCACGCGATCCAAGGCTTGAATCACGCTTAGGAGATGGATTGAAGGTCAAAATATGAAGAGGTGGAGGTTGATTAGTGGGTTTTGAGCTCGGTAGAGCAAGAGAGAGAGAGAGAGGTGCCGAGAGAGAGAGAAACGTGGGGGATGAGAGAGAGTGAGATGGGGATTTTGATCCTATACACACACACACCTATATATTCACACACACACACACACACACCAAATTACATTAGCACTCCCTTCAATTACGATTCTAGCATACAAACCGCAAATCAAATCAACTCCACAAATCTCACATTAACCCCAACTTCACATTAACTTATAACATTTCTTCTTCTTTTTTTTTTTTTTTTCAATTATAACATCAAGTAAACCTTTTAGACATTTTCTAAAATTACGGGTCTTTACAAATATCCTCACAGCCGGGATCCCAAAAAGCAATGTAACTAACGTAAATTTTAGACCCATCACCCTCTGCAGCAATATCAAGTCCAAGAGACGAGTAGGAAATTTAAACAAAGCCCAACAAATACATATTTTACATTATAGTAAAAAATCAACTTTAAACAGCCACCAAAGGTAATGCAGGTAGCCAAAAATAACTGAATAAACATTAGAATCCAACACTATAAACTTCATCCACATTTATGTAGGTTCTAAGAGACATGTTGGTTAAAATTTTTTTGGCTATAACCCATTAATCCTTGGTATCAAGGTACCAATTTCATATGAAGTGAAAACGACTAGATAGATATAGGAGCATTCAAAAATTTCAAATCTATCAACACCTAATTATTGTATATTCAAAGTGCACTTCATTAACTGGACAAAAATGGAAAGCAAAAGGTAAAGCAAGGCTTGAAATGACTGTAGTACTTGCATATCAGTCAAAACAATTGGATAGCTCCGCAGAAAAGTTGAGATATCATTATGATTGAAGCTCGACGTATAGAACTCAACATCGGCTGGTAGAACACACTGCAATCCAACAAACCACTATGCTGGGCAAGAATGATTGGAAGAGAGACAATATGCCATAGCTAAGTGAAGCAGCATAATAAAGTAGCAACCCATGCCTACAAAAACCATCCTCTATGCTGGGATTTCAAAGTAGCAACAAATAAATCATTAAGTATGACATGGTGAGAAATGCTTAATGGGATTGCATCATCTTCTCATGCAGAAATGATTCTTGCATTGACATGATCATGAACATGCACAAAAAATTGGAATACCAACGTGGCACATCGTGTAGAATTACCTCGGGATTACTTAATTCAACGAATCTTCTACGAACCCAACATCCTGATAGCACACTTAGTACAATAATGAGGGTGTCAGGAATGACTAAATGGATTTGAGGCTAGAACAATCAATACATGACAATAATGCCAGATGTTAGACCAATTTCAAACTAGGTTACACAAACTCACCTAGGAGAATGGAATGGGGTGCATGTCGAAGCGTAGGACCTTCCTCAAACTGATAGGATATAGGGATACATGTTCAAAGGTTGTGTATGAGGCCAAAGCACATCCTAGACACTTTTCCAATGAATTCAAGGACCATATTCTTCCCCAATTTGGGTATATCACTCACACCTCGAATGAATTCAAGGACGCATCTAAAGAAATTTTGATCGCGGAATGTTTGTGGGTTCTGAACTCCTATAGTGGCAGAACCTAATAAGATAGTAATTACAACCCAGGAAGTAATAAGTACTTGGCCATGGACGTGGAAAAAAAGCCTTGATTAATAATTAGCTAAATAAATTACTTAGGAAACTACATAGATTTAAGGAATCGGTTACTATGTTGTGAATGTCAAAAAGGAATAAAACTCCCACTTAGGAGTCCAAGCTAGTTGTCAAACCCAAGGCAAATAGTTAATATCTTTTTATAGTTAGCCACGCTACATAAAACACAATACGTGAAGAAGAAAATTTCGTCACCGAGTGATTTCTCGAGACAAAATATTTCGCCATCAAAAGGCACTATAAAACATAGGATTTCAATCCTATTCTGTTGGCCGTCGGGATTAGAGTAATGATTAACAGTGACAGTCGGGAGCATTTGTATTTCATAGTTAGAGGTGACATTCTTGTTTTTTATCAGGTATCTCCTTGATACACTTGGATCTGTGTACATCAAGTCTAAGGACCGGCAAAGTAGCTGCTCTACCTCTAATGTTAGACACAAAAATTAGACAACCGGGCCGGTATGAGAAGTTATGGGAAAGAGTATTATAGCATTTCTAATTTGTGAATTTCTAATGATTGCCATGTTCTGCATGATGGATCTTCTACTATAAACTTGCCTAACTCAGCAACCAAACGCATAAAGCTTGAACATCTTTCAGTGATACTGCACACAGTTGATGCAAGGAAAGCGAAATCATATTCCCAAAACTATGTGTTTCCACCGTACACATGAAAAAAATGTATAGCTTTGTATATCCAACTTTGTACATACAAGTTGGCCAACTTTGGTATACGTGTATTATGGCAGCTCTAGGAAATTGTAATAGGGTGTTCATAAATTACCTTAACTCTACTAGCTGGTGTATTGACCAATAATATATGTGCAAAACCTCGTATAGTAGTATAAATAGTGCAGACAAAAAAACGTAACCTCTATTCTAAAACAATTAACTACGAGGCAAAATGAGAACTTAAAAATATACACATATGTGCAAAACCTCATATATTAGTATAAATAGTGCGGAAAAAAAAAGTAACCTCTATTATAAAACAATTAACTACGAGGCAAAATGAGAATCATGGGTAAAGAAGAGATGTTTGTTTAGATGTTTTTTTAATCTCAGCCCTTGAAATGGAGGACTGAGATGAGATGTTTGTTTAGATGTTTTTTTTTAAATGTTCCCGGAACCACCCCGTATATGTATATATATGGGCCGTCTGGTGTTTCAGCGGTTTTAGTTGGAGTAGCGAGCTGATGTTGAGGTTTGTCTAGAGGTGTTGGTTGCACGTGTTGGCCTAGACTTTCTTCGGGCCAGAGTTCTCTATGAGCTTTCTTTCGACTATTCACAGAGTTAGGGGTTCCTTCCGTCTTTACTCACTCGAGGTTATGCTCCATGTGCGTGTGGCATATATTATCTCCTCTCTATCTTTTGATGCTTTGTAATGTACACTTTTCGAGTGTTACTGGAGCTATTAGTTCTACATGTGTGCTACTATTGTTATGTTTCCTACCTTTACAGGTTGTGTAAGGCATTAGCTACTTTTACTTACTTTGTTGTTTTATGTCCTAACCTTCAGGGTTGTGCGTGGCGTTAGATATCATTCTCTACTACGTTCACTGCATTTTACTTATCTATACCTACCCGTGTGCAGGTTGTGCATGGAATTGTTAGTATCCCACCCTGACAGGTTGTGCCGGGGAGTACACACTTTTTTTCTTCTCTTTCTTTATTTCCTGGGTGTGCCCCCTTTAAACTTGTACATTCGCTTAACCTCTTTTATATTTCAAGTTGATCTATCCAAAAAAAAGAAAAGAAAAGAAGATAGAGAGAAGGCCGGGTGGGGGGGAACTAGTTCACCCAAAAGCCATTGAGTCTTGAAGTCTATACCCTACATGGATGAAAATGAAGCAATTAACAACATCACCACAACCGAAAGAACTAAAACATGCTTAATAACAAAGAAGCGTTCTGCTGATAAGTAACAATGCCGCAAAATATTATAAATTAACAATATGGGACCAGAGGCAATGCCATATATAATCTTCCGGGGTCGACTAACCCCATGGAACAAAAAATAACTATTATGATTATACAATACTAAAAATCTATATTGGTTAACAAACAACCCCATCAAACATAGTATTGACACCACTACGGGAAAAACTATTCGATGCACTTGGAGTAAGGCCATGTGGCACACCAAATATATGTGACTGGAAGAGAACAAGTAGATTGTCAATGCTCAATGGAAGTTACATTAAACAACCTGGATAGCCGTGAAACAAACAGAAATGAAATGGGTGAAAACTACATACACACCACTTACCTTAAGGAGAACAAGCAAGTGAACATGTGCCAAAAAATGGGCAAAGAATATGCAGATAGCACCAGAAAACATTCACCTGCAAATTCCAAAAAATGGACAAAAGCAACTGCAAATTCCAAAAAGTTCGGTAAAGACTAAAAGCAACGAATATATAAATAGAACCACGATGAGCAATAAGAGTGCATGAATAATACCGAAAAACGGACAAAAGCACCTACAAACCAAAAAGTTCGGTATAGACTAGAAGCAACAAAAATTTAAATAAAACCACGATGACTAATAAGAGTGCATGAATAATACTGATTCAAGAATTAAAAACATAAGAACCTGATCAAAGAGAGACAAGAATTATGTTTTCAGATGCTGCAAATAGGTTAAAACAGAAGGACGGAAGCTTTGGATTTTGGTCTTGCTTTGCTTGTTGTGGCTAATTTGGAGAGAGCAAAATAGTAGAGATTTTGATTGGGTGGAGAGTCCTATGTTTAGGCTTAGGAGTCCTTTACTTTCCAGTTTCCAATATAGGGAGCCTAGGGACTATAATTCTACCCTTGACCAATTTGTTGATAGGAATATGTATTTTTTAAGTATAAAGTGCAATACAGTGGGCTACAAAGCTTTTTTGGTAATAGACTTTTAGGCTTTTTGATGAATATGACTTTTTTTTGTAAAAGGGTGGAATCCCCTTGATGCCCTCTAAAAGAGCAAACTCAATGCACGAGGCTCCCGCCATTGAAGTGTCCGGGGAATGGTCGATGTACGCAGCCTTACCCCTGCAAGCAGAGAGGCTGTTTTCGTGAGTCAAACTTGTGATCTCCAAGTCACAACGGAGCAACTTTACAGTTGCGCCGGGCCAGCCCTTCCCTTGATGCCTTCTCTACAAATTTATTGATTGTCAAAAAAATTGCAGAAAAGGCTAGGCAAAGGAAAGAAAGCACTCAACCTCAGCTTATAAAAACTGTCACAGCCAGTAAAATACACTTTGCAAAATCACAATTATGAGGAATTGAGTGCATGCACCTCAGGTGCCAATACATATCTGATGGTAAAAAAGACAACGCTGAAGCACTTTCATATGGCACTGTTGAGTTTTAAAACCTACCGAGAGATACTGAAAAAGGCCATCCAAGTGTTGGGGCTTCAGATACACACCCCCAATTATGTAAGAAGCCGGTTTCACAAATATGCAACACTATCATTTAATAAATCAAGAAGAGCTTTTTTCAATGATTGAATAACTTTGGCCACAGGAATTTCCAAAATGAAAATACATGCTACCTGCTGCAGGAAAGCAGAATGTTGTTCCCCCAGTAAGCAAGAATCTATGGGCACCTACAACACGAAGCAAACTGAACATACTTAGGCATGTTTCAGAACCATTGACATGACCACATAATCTGAGGAATAAGTCACAAATACTTGCAAGTTAATTATTTTGTTGGGTTCGATAGGATGCGCCGATGCGCATTATCGGACAACCATCAACTCCTCATGAACTGCTGAGTATTAATGGTAGTACTAGCAATTTCAAGAACCTAAACAAACTATAAGCCCATGTATGGAAATTAGATGAATATGACACACAAATACCCGCATCCAAGTCCACTACGTAGAGGTAGGAACTTAGTCACATAATCTGCGTGGGAGAGAGCGAGCGCGAAAGCAACTTCTGAAAACATCCCAACCTATCATAATTCGCGAGAGCGAGGATTGATAGCGGGAGCGAAAGGTCCTACTAAACGACTATGTGACTTAAGGTAGGAACCATAGTAGCCTACAAACCGACAAAAAGAAAACTATAGAGACAATTCTAGCTATTCGAATTCTCCTGATACAAATTTTTGTTGGTGCTATTTAGAAAAAGGAAAACCCTTAACTCATAAGAGATGTTACAATCAAATGCTAAGTACTGACACTAACTGAAAGACTCACTAAAAAATTGTAAACAAACGAAAGTTTTCTACTCCACTAAAAACTAGTTGATAGGAGAAAAACTAGGGGTGAGCAAATATCTGACCAATCTGCGGGCCCAACGACCTATGGTCGGATTTTTTCATGTTTCTCGGACTGGTTCGGGTGAAAGGAAGACAAAAAAAGCAGATTTCGGACGGGTAGCGGGTTGAGTGATATTCGATCCGTCGAAACCAACCCGACCCGACATTTATTTAAATTAAAGGGTCTGAAGTTCTGAACCTATGACGTCTATTGCTAGGCGCTTGCTAGTGCAGTACGCATGCTACCCAATTAATGAGTACGTGGCAAGAATATTTGGTGTGGGGGTCATCTTGGAACTCCAACTCTTCACGTCTCTCATACATCTCTCTCTCTCTCTCTCTCTCTCTCTCTCTCTCTCTCTCTCTCTCTCAAAGTACGTCTTCACAAACCAGTCCTCTCTCTATCTTCATATGCTTCTGAGTTACAACAGCTCTGTCTCTAATGAAGCCGGAGATGAAGGCAACGTTGCTGTTGCGAGAAGGATTAGAAAGGAAGGCTTGATTTGTAAGTATTTCGGATTTTAGGTCCCAATTTTTTGAGTTTATGATGCTGCTACTAATATTGTTTCAATCTCCTTTTTTCTCTCGTTTTTCTTCTTCAAATCTGTGAAATTGTTTTGTTTGTACTTGTGGTCACGGGCGGTTTTGCACAGATGGTCGGTCGGCTGCGGGTGCGGGTGCAAAGATTCTCTACCTGACATGATCGGATTGGGTGCCGGGTTCCGGCCAAGATCGACCCGTCCTGCCCCGTGCTCACCCCTAAGAAAAACTAACAAACCAAAGAAGAAAATATCTCAAATCTGCTTAAAAGAATACCATTGACCGCTGAGCTGAGAATATTGCATTCATGGTTGCTACATATCTGTGAAAAGAAAAACCTGTCAAAGTACAATAAGAAAGAAAGAAAATTTGTGGACACTACAGAAGATCTTAAAAACCTACTGTTCACATCCATCAGGGGATCCATGCAAACACAATATCTGCCACCATATTAGTAATTTCATTAGATTATACATTAATCTGAAGTCAAAGAGGAACATCAATGACATTGACAATGACTAAAACCTCAAAAACTAATTACAAAGAGAGAGGATTTGAATGCAATGCTAACTCAATAATAACATTTGGGTTTTCCATAATGATATAGAAATGCAAAAATATGTTATTAAGTTTAGGGTTAAATACCGGGACACCCCTCGAACTATTCCTGTTTGTCTCGCTACCCCCAAATAGAATTTTGCCTACGGCCAGACCCCCTGAGTAAAGTTTCCATTTCGAGGGGGTAACGGCGTTGGACAGAAGTAATGAAAAGACCAAATTGCCCTTACACACACACACACACAGAGCAGACCCACACTCTCCTCCATCTCCTTTTCTACTCCTCTCCCTTCCTAACCCTAACACTAAAATGCAATCCCAACCGCCACCCATCACCACCACCACATCGTCCATCACCTCGCCATAGCCACCCATTGCTTCCAATCGAACCCATTGCTTCCAATCGAAGGGACGTTGGTGGTGAAACTCGGGGGGAGGACGGTGGCGGAGAGAGAGGAGGTCAAAGCGGCTGCGGAGGGTGAAGTTGGCGATGGAGCCGGAGCTGGAGAGGACGCAGAGGCCGGTGTTGTGTTTGTTGCAGAATTTGGTTATGGAAACGACGACATCGACACTGGTGGGGACCTCGAGGAAGTAGGGGGTCATGAAGGGGTCAGGCTCGCGGGTGATGAAGACGGGGTTTGGGCTTGTTTTTGGAGCCGGGCGAGCAGCCGTGCGGGCGGCGGACAACTTCAGTGGTGGCGCCATCGCTGGTGTAGGTGTTGGGGATTAGGTGGTGGTTGGGATGGTGGGGCTATGGTGGCGGTGGTCGGGTTCGTCGGGGGTGAGCTGGAAGTGGTGGGGGTGGTGGTGGAGGTGGCGGTGGAAGTGGTGGGGCTATGGTGTATTTTAGTGTTAGGGTTTCATAGAGAAGGAAAGGGCAAAATTGGAATATTTTCTCACATTTCGAAAAAATTAGGGCAAAATTCTAACAGTTTTAGGCGGAATCCTGCCGGAAGAGGTCTATACGACAAAAAAAATTTACTCAGGGCGCTAGCCGTAGGCAAAATTCTATGAGGGGGTGAGTGAGACAAACGGGAATAGTTCGAGGGGTGTCCCGGTATTTAACCCTTAAGTTTACTGTCAGAAACTTCAAACCTCGATCCTTATGTAGCAAATTTGTAGCTTAATAACACATTCAATTAATTGGGTGTTCTTCACGACTTGGAAAGTTGTTGAAGTCAAAGGCGTATACTCGTGCACATGCGCCTTTGTCAATCCGTATTGCCATAGATTGTGCACATTTTGACTGTGAATTTGTGAAATACCATACAAAGAAAATCCACTTGAACACCATAACATATGTTTGATGGTCCACATCAAATTCCCCATCAATAAGACAATTAGAGAATGATGGACCAATAAATACAGGTAACTTCAGCTCACCTTACTTGTTCAAACTACATATAAAAGTATAAACAAGCAGTTGATACAATCAAACATAAATGTCAGTCAGCATACTTGTGCAACTATGCATATAGCCCATGTAGCACGGACACTTCGTTGGAGCTCCCGCACTGGTGTTGGACCTTCCTCGGACACCGATAATCCCCAGACACATGTTTGACACGTCTCCCAGAGTGTTTTCTTTTTTTTTTTTTTTTTTCACTATTTGGGGTCCGACACCCTTCTGACACTTTACGGACACTTTAGGGACACTTCTGAGGTAAAAATGCAATTATAAGGGCTTTTAAAATAGATCAAAGTGTACACTTAGGGACACTCTCTTTGTTTGAACATGTTCTCTCTTTCTTTCTCTCTCTGATCAGATTTAGGGCTATCTAGGGCTATTTGGTTATAATACTATTTAACTTTTATCTTATTTAAAATTTTTTAATTTTTGATATATAACGTGTCCCCCGACGTGTCGTGTCCCTCATTTTCTAACAATTTGTGTGTTGGGGTGTCCGTGTCGTGTCGTTTCCCGTGTCCGTGTCCATGCTACATAGTATATAGCCATGAACACTTACTCGAGGCTGGGGATGATGTGGCCTTGAATGAAACACCCGTTGTATTTCTATAGCATGAAATTAAATCCAACAATTATGTTGTACCAAAGGTAAAAAACCAAAAGCCAAACAACACAGTTAAGGATACAACAAGGGGCCATTGATAAAGATCCAGATAGAAGTGATGACCCAATCCCATCCATAGATTCTTCCTTGCCCAATTGCTCATCTTTAACCACAAACTCCACCAACTTCTGCAACAAACTCTCTTCCCTCTGATTCGGCAGCTACTGCCAAATCGTAGACATAGTCACAGGTGTTGATGCTAGTGGCAATCACCACGACTTGGTTGGGTTGGTTCAGAAGGAGAAGTGAGTTCAAGAACGCGGCGACCTGCATATAACTGTGAAGATGAGAATTGTGATGAATATGCTCGTTGGGTTTCTTTCAAAAGAGACGAAATTAAGGTTTTAGAGTTACATGTGAGAGAAATTTGGAAGAAAGGGTTTATGTTGAGTAAGACCATGAGAAGACTAACATCATCTGCAATTACAAAAACAAAATCTAAAAAACAGTTGCTTTATTCAGGTGTATTTATCTATTTCCATTCGCAAACCCCACAAGTTAAGATTAGGTTTGGCAAAGACTTGTGGAAAGCTTCGGTTGGGAGTGGCCCAAATTATATCAAGTGAGAAATGCAGCTAATACAATATAACAACGCATCACTCGTAACTAGATATAGCTGAGAATATTTGGTATATGGGGCATGACCTTTCATAGTTGTGCTGCACACGGCCATATAAGGCCGTCAACCTTGTACTTCTGCCAAAGTTTCTGAAGACTCTCACTTCCCATTGCTTCCTCAAAGGATCCTTCAACAACATACCAATCGGCAGAAGAATAACCCAACACTCTATGTGCAAGGACTATGAGCCCTTGTTGTTTGTCTATAAACGGACGCCAAATAGTGCTCAATGAAGTCATATGCTCCCGCTCCCTCCCTCCAATTATGCTCTGTGTCAGCTACGCAAAATCAAAGCATGCCGTAATCGGTGGCGCCACATTCCTGGCAGCAGAAAATAATACTTATCACTTATGTTTAGTGGGAGTAGCAGTAAAACTATTATCCTTAGTGAACAAGCATGGAGCGTGTTGGCAATTCTGTAACGAAAGTTGATTCTAGTCTTAAAACATTACCCTTAGTGAACAAGAAAATAACCCAACACTCTATGTGCAAGGACTATGAGCCCTTGTTGTTTGTCTATAAACGGACGCCAAATAGTGCTCAATGAAGTCATATGCTCCCGCTCCCTCTCTCCAATTATGCTCTGTGTCAGCTACGCAGAATCAAAGCATGCCGTAATCGGTGGCGCCACATTCCTGGCAGCAGAAAATAATACTTATCACTTATGTTTAGTGGGAGTAGCAGTAAAACTATTATCCTTAGTGAACAAGCATAGAGCGTGTTGGCAATTCTGCAACGAAAGTTGATTCTAGTCTTAAAACATTATCCTTAGTGAACAAGAAAAGAGTGTTTCATTACCATTTGTGTCAATGCATGAAATCTCAGATAAAAAATCCCAATTAGATGGTGGTCTTCCGACCCCTTTTTCATTAGATTCAATCAAAAAATATGAAATTGAAATAGAAAAATTTCTCCGAGTAAGCTGGATAATTACCGATTATGGCCATTCGAACCTCATCCATCTATCTTCCATTGACCAAGGGCCAAGGGTTTCCTTTCGGGGCAGACAACACGGGAAGATTCAAGTGAACACCTAATCAAGCTGGAGCAATCGGCGGAGATTGCTCAACGATGTATCATATCGGTTCTTCCTCGGAACGGAAATGAACTCGGCGGCCTCAGTTCCTCGCCTCAACAAAGCCACTTCCATACTTTTTAATGATTTCTTGGAATTGCAACCCCTGGAAAATAGAAAACAAAAAGACTTTTGGATAATCTTAATCCAAACACAGAAGATAGTAAAAGACATAGTCGCTTTACAAGCTTATAATGAACCCACAGTTAGGTCCATATAATGACTTTTATTATCTCTTCCTTCGTTAATGCCCACAACATAACAAAGTTTGAATAGTACCAACGAATTGTAAATTTGGCTTGCTTTCTTAATTAAGTCAACAGGCACAATGAGAAAAGGTATCAATTGTTATCTTAGTTTTAGTTTTCAATCTATAACAACAAGATTCTTATAGCTTGAAACTTTAGCCTAATTAGGACCCCTTTCTAGAACTGCTCCATTATCCCCCATAAAAACAACTCAAAGATTGTGCAAAGAGACAAATGGCAAGAGAGAGAATGAAGTAATTTCTTACCTCAAGTGAAAGCGATCATGTGTAGCAAGGTCTCATGGTGGCGTTTGACGCTCCCTTCATCTCGGATTTGAAAAGACATTGCAACCCATGAAATCAGACTTGAAGTTCTTTTACTCACCAGTGTTTGGATATGAAATAGGCTAAGCTAGTTGTATGTATACAAATGGCGAAAAAAAAGAACTATATGATGGACTCATATAACAAGACATGTTAGGTTCTTTGGTTTCTTACCCTTTCAAATGGTGGCTTTCCGTCGCTTGATGAACTCTGTATGTAAAAGTTTGGCAACTTATTAATTAACAAGTTGATACAAGGGAAGACAACACGTGACTAACTATTATTAGCGTCATTTGGACTCGTAGATGAATACTAAGTTAGCTTATGAATTTTCATGCTAATGTGATGTTTACCCTAAACTCCTAGGAGGGCACCACCTTACGCTCTACCGATTGTGCATCAGCAACGCCTATTTTCTGATGTTGCCTTCGCAACATCAAGATTCCCTTCCCATATAATTTCTAGGGAGTAATAAAATAGAAATCGTCTTATACCATGCTCATTCACCCAGAGTAAAATAAATAGGTAGTGGGAGATTTGGTTCATCTCAGATGAAATAGACATGTAGTTGGAGTTTTGGCTTCATACCTCCGCACAAATCCAGAGAGCAAGATCAAGGGGATCCATGAATCAAATCATTGTGCTCTTGCTCCAGACCTAAGGACATGTAATTTAACAAAAATTATAGACCCACCAAAATATATCCGACTAATAAACATCTTAAAGCGAAAAGATGGGGATTTCTTGGGCTGGCAAGCATATGGATTCTCAAAATATGAATTATACAAGCATTTTTTCTTTATCAGTATATTACTTCTCCCTTCTTCCTCTTTTATCACTCCAGTTTTCACTATCATGCACACAACTATACAACTCACAATTATATCATCTAAAAAAATGTGTGAACATTATAAAGCCTAACACCATAGGTAGTTCAATTTTCGAACTAACCATTATGCCTCTTGATCCTTCTTACAAACACAACTAATCACAACATAATCATAGATTGAATACATGCATTATTTAAAACGGCAATAACAAACCAAAATTAGAACTACATTACCATACCACACAAACAACAGAAGCTGAAAACCAAAGCAGATTTACCTCTACAAATAGAAACTCCAAAACAGACCAAAGCACGCGTTTTCTATATTGGAGCCCAAACGAACACAGCAATGAAACAATAAGCAATGGGGCATCTCCTCTGAAGGATAGCAACAGCCGCTACAACTAGGAGTGCATAAAAGTTCCAGAAACAAAACAAATTCCCCCCTCGCCCTCTCTGGATGAAAGTTATGAGAACCCAAGCTTGATCGATGATTTGATCTATCATATCCATCGCTGTGGCTGCTGAAATCGAAGGAATGGAATGATGGAAAAACAACTATCGATTTCATTTGAGAGAGAGAGAGAGAGGCTGTCGTTGATTTTGAGAGACAAGAATGTTGAATAACCGAAATTTCCGGGGAACAGTGGATTCGGTTGGTGATTTTACTAAAAAGCCCTCTAGCCTAGCAGCACTAAAGGACAAATAATATAATGTTTACATTTGTTAGGGGTAAAACTGAGATACTAAAAAATTAGAGGATAACAATTGAGTGTCAAACTGAAATACTTTATAATTATAGGGTATGTATGCGATTCAATCTGGTGATATGGCACTCCAATCAAAAAGTCAAGGGTCGAAATCGTGAATACATCGACTTTTGAAGTTTAATCAGGTGATTTAGGGTTTGAATAAGCAAGATTGGGCTTTGATTCTTAGACCCGATTTGATTTCATACCTTTAAGATGCGGATTAGGGCTCGAAATGGCTCGAATATTATTGTAAAGTGTTTGAATCAGTGTGAAATGGGTTCGAAGCAAGTCGATCAGGGGCAATTAGGGTTTTACAGCCATCGAATCACTTGAGTTCACTGCTGTTGCTGATCGATCAGTAAGACCCAGAGAAATTGATCCCTTGCTAACACAAGGCAAGCGTCTACCCTGAGCCGAGCGGAGCCATGCGCGCGCCCAGGTGCGCTTTGACATCTATGGCATATACAAATGTAGAGAATGTAGGAACTGATTGCAAATGCCGAAATCGATTAAGCAGTCCCGACCTGGAAGCATGAAAACATGGCTTGAGATTTGTATTCGACAATACTCCATCTTCATGACTAAATTGACCATCTCTTTAACTGGCCAACCCATACTAACTGGACTGAACATCAAGACCAACTGGAACCCCACCAATGTATAGCCTAATGACCTACACCCCTAATTTGCCCATAGACCAACAAAAATTGCCCACCCACTTACTCAACTAAAGCTAATGCCCCAAATATTAGACACAAAAACCTCACACAATACTCCATTTGTTTATATCACCTCTCAGCATGATCTAAAATGGGAGATGAAATCCGTTGATGTAAGTAAAACGTTGTGCATGCCACGTATCATGGGTACAACATCAAAGAAATGTGACACCAAATAAAGCAAGAGTGACAAAGAAGCAATACTCACTAAAAGTGAATGAATGAAAATTAATGCATCACCTTAGCAAGTATCTTGATGTCATAGGAATGATTGGATCATGTGCATGATAAGCTCTTAAAAGAGAGGATATCGGCCCAGTAATGTCAAGCCTTCTCGTTTCAAACCACTGAAAAATAATCAATGTTAAGCATAGTCAACATTCATCAAGACAAAATTGAATATCCACTAGTAAAAGGCATATCTGTGCCAAACCTGATATACCATCAAATGAACAGCTAAAACAACTGAAAGTTCATAAACAAAGGTAAATAAGATGGGGAAAAAGATTAAAGGAATTGGAAGAAACCAAGAATGATATAAGACACAACTAGAGGAATTTTTCGGAAGAGGTTGGAATCCTTGTTCTAAAATTGCTCACAAGTATCAAAAGAAGAAATTTGGCCACTCATAAAGCAATTATATTGGTAGTGTTTGGTTGGGAGTTTAGTTTAGTTTAGTTTTGGTAGTGGGTGGAGAGAGAAATAGGGTAATGATTGAAGATAGGGGTAATGATTGGAGAGAGATAGAGAGAGATAAGAAAGTAATAATTGAAAAAATAGGATAATGATTGAAAAAGATGTAGAGTAATGATTAGAAACAAAATGAAAACTAAAACTAAAATGGCTTCCGAACAAAGCCATTTGGCATTATTAAGGAGTTTGATAAAGTGATGTTGGTTGGCATCAATAGGGGAGTGGAGTTGAATAGAGAGCCGAATCCTCTGATGGGGAAATTATCAGAAGGCAGAATGTAACAGCTCCATGATTAGAAGTTATTGAAAGCTTATTTCCCTTGCAGAAGGGTTCCGAGCATTCAAAGGTTTAACCTTGATAGGTTGTCCAAGAAGTAGCTGACCAAAGAGATCAACAGCCATCGAGACATATATAGGATCATCAAATTCAATATACCTACATTTTCAATGGGCTCAGATTGTGTTTGACAGTGCAAAATAAGACAAAAAGGCAATTTCAATTTCACAAACACATTATGTTCTAGCTTGCATAATACTCATGAAAAGAAAATATTAGCTCGCTACCTTAGAATGCAAGTATGATGACTAAAAAACAACAGTAAATAAAACCGGAAAGATTTCATATATACATAACAGTTTCCGATGGGAGTCAATAGTTCACAAGGCAAGACAGCAATCAATACTCTTCCACAGAATTTCCAAAATTATGAAAGATAAGTTATAGCTATGATGCACGGACACGGATAACGACACCGACGCGGAAACTCCAAAAAAATGGGGACACGGACACGGCGAGGGACACGCCATGTGTATATTTATTTATTTATATAAATGAATAAATAATTATAGTTTGACACCCAGAAATTTTTTAAAAATTACAATTTGGCCCCAATTTTTTTAAAAAAATTACAGTTTGACCCCAAAATTTTTAAAAATTACAGTTTGGCCTAGCCACATTTAAATTAAATTATGGGACATGCCATGTGGCGTGTCCCACACGTGTCCCCACCGTATCCCCATGTCCGACACTGCGATACTTCAACCTCTAGAGATGTCGGTGCTTCATTGGTTACTAGTGATGATAAAGCCTAAAGTAGACTTAAGCATCCATAAGTAACATGTTTCAACTTCCAACCATACAGGCAGTAGATAAAATTAAGCTAATTTCTTCACCTCCACAGAGAATCAGAATGACCTTAAGTCAATTGAAAAGTGAATACCATAAACACCTATAGAGATTTCCCTTCAGCTGAAAGGATTTATATCAGCTAATAGAACTTGCCAAGCAAAGTAATAAGTGTTTAAGAGATTCCACTCATACAGGCACATGACAAACTAAATTATGACATGAAGGGGTCACACATGCGTCGTAAGAGGCACGAAAGGTATTATAATGGTCACATACGCAGGCGACACATCATAGAATGCAAACAACCATTGTTAAAGAATTGCCAAGACTCAGGAGTCAAGAGTTCGTCTAGGGAACCGGTATTAGTAACAACTAATTCCAACCGATAATATACGCCCATTAAGCATACAACTAGCAGGCATGGTCTATGAAAGAGTTTACATAGAAACAAAGTCTAGAGCATATTTGGAAGCATCTCTAAGCACAAGTTAAAATTTCCCACCAATAGGCAGCGGAAAGATTCAGACAATATGTTTTACCCCATCCAGATACACCAAGCGCCATCAAACTTAACAAACTCAGGTAATCGTCAAGAGACTGTTTTCTTCAATCAGCAATTTGAGTGGAAATGAGTCAACAGAACTTGTGAAGCACAAGAAGAAGGATTTGGGAAGTGAGGCAGTCATAAGAGGTATAAAATGGCGTTGGAATTATGTGCGTAAACTCACAACAGTAGAAATAAATACAAACTATGATATTAAAAACTGTAAAAAGAGCTATAGCAGAAAGACTTTATATTGCAAATAACCAAAGGTATTCTACTCTTTTGCAAATACCCACAGCATTCCTTTAAGAAGTCAGTACTTGGTCACATCCAAGAAAGGCATTATAGTGTGTTCCGTAGATGAGTCAATATGGCGACGAAGCTTAAAGTAGACTTGGAAGGATCACTAAATTCCAAGTTCAACTTCCAACCCCGTAGGCAATTGAAAGAATTTGGGCAAATTCTTCGTCACCTGTCTAGACAAGCAGACTAGCCTAGAATAAACTCAATGAGATAAATTCCTCCAGAATTCTTTCCACTAGAAAGGATTGCATCAGTCAACAAAACTAGCCACATAGAACCAACAGCTTAACACATTTGTGCCCCCACCTACATTACAGGTATACAATGTGCACTGCACACATTTCGTGTTTATATTTCAAACAAATAGCAAAAGGGAATATAATAACAACAAAGAATCCATAGCAACGTTAACCCCGGGAAGAATTATATGACCCAACATAAGCCAAAGTTCTTCCAAAAATGGGGCGATATGGTGCTCATGCATGCAGGACCTATGCCAAGTTCAATCCTAGATAATAACTGCCATCAAGATCATTGATATCATTGTAGGATAATGAAATTCCAGCCTAAACCAGGATATTAAAAGGGAATTGATTTCTACACTCCCTTTTTTGATAATTGCAGTCCCTTTTTTGAATTTTAGTGTTGAAGTGTATGTATTTTTTTTGCTAAAAGACAAAAAAAGGGAGTGTGGATGTAAAAAAACGAGTGTAGAAATCAACTCCCTATTAAAAGCACCACGAACGGCTATGGCATGATGTAATGCAAAAAGGAAGGCCACACCCAAACAGTAATACAGGATAAAGAGGGAAAACAAGAAACTATAATTCCAGTCATTTACCTAAAGGCAATCCCCACAATTTGTCATCACGAATTTATGGCAATGCTAGAATGCTAAAGTGCTAGATGCTAGTGCATTTAGAAAATCAGCTGGAGTGGGAGAATAAAACAAAGCATCAAAGCTCGTTTAAACTCAACTTTCAGAGAAGAAAACAACAATACTGGCAAAGAATGGCCGCATAATCACGATACTTCTTCCATTATATCAGACACCAACTTTTCTGTTAACCAAGAGAAATGAATAAGAAGCTTTGTAGTATGAAGGGAACTTACCCCACTGCCTTTGGTACTCTCAAACTCAGGTCCAGGATTAGATCGATATTCCTTACCTAGAATTGAAAAACTGAATCAGTTGAACAGAGAAATAAGTACTTGCAAGGGTAGTTTATACAGCACCACTCTAGACATTCATACTGCATGTTTCAACAGTCGCACATTGGGGAAATTACAACCCTCAGTGATAACGGGCAATTACAACCCTCAGTGATAACAAACATTGATCATCTCTGAACCATTAGTCAACCAACAGAAGCACAAATTAATCTTAGGCAAGGAGGCAGCAAAGAAAATTTTCGAAAGGCCAAAATATTGCATAGTCCACTTCAGTAAGACAATATATACACAAAGCACCCAATCCGAGATTAGAACAATAGAGTAACGTGCAAAATGGATTAAATCATTCAAATGGTGCAGATTGAACATAAGTCCCTCTAACCTTGCATACATTTGAAAAGAATATGTTAACTTCTTCCTTGGACGCCCTCAAAGGAATCTGCCATGACAACATTCATATCAGCAAAAGAAGAACAAGAGGAAACAAGTGCATGACAAAAGCATGAAAGAACATTCATGCCTATCAATAACTTAAACTGATGAGACACTGGCAAGCTACATACCCCAGAGACGTAAACAGTTCTTTGGTCCCTTTCTACATCAGCTTCAGGGTCCACCACTTCTTTGTTTGCTTTGGATACCATGTGCATCATCTAAACTATACTCCTTTACTAATGTCATTAATCAATATTGGCCTCGCTTCGCTTGACTTCAGTTGATCAACTAAAAAGTCAGTTTGTTATCATTCTTTGATGTATCTAGATAAATAGGAAACAAACCACACAAAAAAAAAAAAAAATGGAGTCAGGTACTTCTATTGTGAAATACTCCATAGATAGGAACCACTCCTATTTCAAGAATATGTACACAACCCATCACGATAACGAGCAGATGCAAGGTGGCAAATTTTTCTTGTAAAAATAAGAGCAACTAAAAAAGGCAAAAAATGTGAAGAGAAAAACAGTCAATTAAGAAAATACCGGAAAGAATCCACAAATGTTGATATTGTTTTGACGTCTATCCCACAGGCTTCGGCACATGTTGCCAAAAAATCAGGTAGGTGGACCTGTTGAGCTCCTGAAATTATCTCCTCCCCTAAAGTCAAAGGAAATGACAAATGAAGTAGTTAGAATGCTAAGAGACAAAAGATGATTGCAAAAAGAACAAAATGTTGCAAGACTGTGGATGGGTTACACTATGGCACACGCACCTGAGGCCCTTGTCAGTCATTTTCTAGGAATGAACTTCATGGTTATGGCTATTATGAAGCTTGTGTGCGTGCATGAACGTGCATATGCAACAATATTGAGATGCATGCTAATGGGCTACAGTGAATTTAGGCTCATCATCAGCAATCCAAAACAATCCAAAAATTGCTGTATTTCTTTTCTTTCTTTTTTATCGGCAATATTGCTGTATTCTACTATTGCATTTACCATACAAACAATCACCATTATGATTTGAAAAAGATTCTTAGTAGCAAGAGCTATCGACCAATCAAGTAGTAGTTCTTATGGGTGGGGTTGGGGGCGTGCTATGAATCACGTACATCTCGCAAGAGATATGTCCAGTTTGGGACATGTATACTCGACGGACAGGTGTCCGACACTCGAACACTGGCGAACAGAAGTGGTCATTTGGTCTCAACTTTTTCTTGTTGCATTTGGACACTCCAGGGACGATCTAGTACACCATAGATGATGGACACTTGGGAGACAAGTTGGAGGCGTCAAATCAAATAAAAGGCTCCAATTAAAGCATGGAGAAGGGTGCTTTTCACATAGTAGATGATAGTTGGTAAATCATAAATACCAATGTGGATAATGAAATGTTTTTTTGTTGGAAAACTCTTGGGAATGATGTAATAACTCATGAAAAACTTGAAAGATGTAACAACATATGAGGATAAAGGCACATTTGTAAGGCAATGTGCCCTCCATTCTTTTGCAAACATGGAGTGCCAGAGTCATGTTTGTGTCCATGGTAGTACCACAATTGGAAAACTCTTGGGAATGATGCAATAACACATGAAAAACTTGAAAGATGTAACAACATATGAGAAGAAAGGCATATTTTGGACTTTCATGATATTATTTTCTTGGGGCTGGTTCCACCCACACAATTTTTGACACAAAATTTGACTAGGAATGCCAACGGGGTGCATGGAGCGGATATTAGAATATCCATACGCGATACCCGAAAAAAATAAGCTACCCGAATCCGCCCCAATACCCACGAGGATATAACAAGTAGACTCATATCCGCTCCGAACGGGGTTCAGGGAATACCCGAACCCGAACGGATATCCGGAGGATTATTTAAAATTTAAAACTCATGCCTTGGGACTCTTTTCTAATGGAGAGACACTTGTCCCTTGTACCAAGCAAAGAAGGTTTTAAATTTTCTTTGGGACACTAGAACTAAATACTAATGTTCTCTCTCCCTCCCTCAAATGCCACAATCATCTCTCTAAATCAGAAGCTTCAGCTTCTAGTGCAGCTCTGAACAAGCCCTAGCCTCTCTCTCTCTCTCTCCTCCTCTTCCTCTCTCTCTCCTCCCTCTCAAAGACTCAAACTACAGAGTATTCATCGTTGATCAAAATCTGGACATGTTTTCTTCTCATAACATCTTTTGACATATATAATTATATGTATGTATATACACACACACATATCTAGGGTATTTTTCGTAATTTTAAGGGTTCGGTTCGGCTAACAGTCAAACCATAACAGAACCAATACCAGCTTGGTTATCCAAGGCTTCAACCACACCCATATCCACGGGAAAAAATTCAGTTATGGTTTGGGAAAAAACTTCAGTTGCGGTTTGAGTACCCATTGATTCGGTCGATATTGCCATCCCTAAATTTGACACTCGATCTCAACCATTGATTTTAATGGTGGAGATTAAAACTTAACAAAAACAATCTCTCTGTCCCTAAACATTACCACACCCTAAAATTACCCCAACTTCTCACCCAAAACATTCACACACCACTACTACCAAAACCCTAACCCTAGCCGCCGCCGCCACCACCACTCATCTCCGGCAAGGCCCTCTATGGCGAACCCATCAGCAAACCCCATCTTCGGTGAAGAGAGAGAGATTCCAAAAACCCATCCACTGGCCCTTGTAATTTCTAATTCCACCCTCCGTAATGAAAAAGTAGAAGAGTCCCATGGACGGGTGGGTAACTAGATCAACTAATGAAAGCGATTTGAGTTTGGAATCACTCGAAATAATCAGTACTTATCTTCTCTATAGACAGATCGAATGCCCCAAAGCAATGTTGAGTTTTCTTTTTTGGTTCAGAGTAGCCAACTGCTGTGTGTTAATATATAGACTAAAGAATTGTGGAAATCTTCATTTGAGAGACCTTGAATAAAATGGGACCCATTGTTGTCTAAGATCAAGAATGTCCTAATCTAGTATTTAGTTCTTCTCTGGTGTATTTTAACAGATTGAGTATTGCTACAAATTTCGATATGGTGAGGAAAGGTAAAACAATGAGTCAATGGTGGGTTTTGACGGTGGCGGGATGGTCATTTGGGTGGAATCGATGGCGGCGGTGGTGAGTGGGATTTTGTTTTGGGTGGGTATGGTGGGGGAGTAGATGGGGTCAAGAGACGAAGTTGGGCTCACCGGAGTTGAGGTTCGCCCGAGATGGGGCTGGCCGAAGTTAGGGTCGACCAGACATGGAGGTGCCGGAGAGGGGATGAGAGTCCCAGGACTCTAGGGAGGGAGGGAGAGAGATTAGATGTGAGTGAGATAAAGAGGAGATAATACAATATCATCTCAGCCACTGATTTCAATGGTTGAGATCGAGTGTCAAATTTTATATCAAAAATTGTGTGGGTGGAACCGGCCCCTTGTTTCTTTATTCACTTTTATTTTTACTTCAACATCCAGGATATAAGAAAAGTACATGGAAATGTTTCATGATAAGCCGCCAATGCAATGTGCCCTCCATTCTTTTGCAAACATGGATTGCCAAAGTCATGTTTGTGTCCGTGTCAATGCCACAAAGGGGGCATACGTTAAGAAGTATAGACATGTCTATTGGCTCGTATATCTATGTTCGACCCATGTCAGACATGAATACTATGTTATGGACAAGTGTTAACAACGCGTAGATATTTACCCAAATTTGTGTTAGACACACAAGGGCTAGATACTACACCTTGTTGAAACACTGAGAAGTTGAAGAGGGGACACATTTAAGATGCCAGAATACAATTTCAAAAAGTTGGGCCAGGTTCAAAAATTGCCATGGATGCTTAGTGTATTAGTACTTTCTTAGTGATTATTGTTGTTATCTTCAGAAGGCTAAATGCAATTTATGTTTCTCATCCTTATTTGGGGGAAATGATGTCATTATCTTATATGTATACAGAGTGATGTATAAGCGTCACAATTCTTGAAAGGAAAAAGAAATGTCTCTATATGGATCGTCAAGAATGTTGAAGGTATGTTCCTATTTACAAGACAACTATTCAACATCATAGTTAAACATCAATTTTCTGCAGTTGAAACAAAAAAAAAATAAAACCATAATTCAGCGTCCTCCTAACGAAAACTGACATTTCTAAGTAGTTCATTTGTCTCACTCGTTGGACAAAGGCACTCATTTGACACTCTTGAGGCACGTGTCAAACAGGTGTTCTAGTATATTTTTAACTACAAAACCATACCCACACTAGATACTTAAAGTCCATCGCAGTGCATAAAAAATCGCGCCTAGGCAAGGCGAGCGACGAGGCGAGGCGAGCATGGAAGAGGCAAGCGCCTAGTCGCTGAAATCACAACTAGGCGGGAGGCGTAAGGCGACCTAAAACGCACGCCTAGGCGTCATCCAGGTCAAAAACACATATAAAGGCAAAAATAACTTATAATTACACAAAACCCAAAATCGACGCCGCCTTCTTTTCTTCTCCTCTGCGAACGAAGCCTTCTCTTGTCTCTGCGATCGAACTTCGAAGTCGAAGGTAAGCTCTCTGCTTTCTCTCTCTCTCTCTCTCTCTCTCTCTCTCTCGCTTCCTTCTCTTCTCCTTTTCTTCTTCTTCTTTTGCTGCCGACAAGTATGTGTGTGTGTGTGTGTGTGTGTATATATACACACACACATGCAGTATGCACCCTTCTCCTCTTCTCTCTCTCTCCCTCTCTCTCTCTCTCTCACCATTTTGGGTCAGTTGGCCTACTGGGTATTTTGCTTGTGCAGCTAGGACTGCTCACTGCTGGGTATTTTTTTGCTACTATACTTGGGCAGCTGGTTTTTTTTTCCCACACATACAGTCATACAATTACACAATATAATAATAATAATATATATATATATATATTATATACAGTAATTTTTGTAGAATTATCAAAAAACTTATAGTTGGAAGTGGGACTAAATATAATATCAGTAGATTCAATACACACACAGTACACTATAGTTTCTGCATTTGCCATCTCTATACTCTACAGTTTCTGCATTTTGTGAATTATGTTTTTATCTCCTTTGTTTGTATAGATATTGTAGATGTCGAATAGAACCGATCCTGCTTGGAAGTATTCAAAGATACATGAAGATAATAAGTTTAGGTTCACATGTAATTTTTGTAACAAAGTGGTTACTGGGAGTGTTTATCAAGTGAAGCTACACCTTGTCGGAGGATACCCTGATGTGACTTCATGTCCTAATTGCCCAAAACCAGTTAAAGAGGAGATTAGGGCATTTAAGTGTAAGAAAAAAGAAACGGCGTCGAGCATAACTCCCCTTCTAGATTTTGATGAAATGGGCAATGATGAAGACATTGATGAGGATGAGTTTTATCTACAATCGAAGCCCCCTCCTAAGAGGCCTGCAGGCACTGCTACCTCTGGCTCCAAGTTCCAACTTAAGAAGCCCAAGACAAAAGGGCCTATGGATGCCTACTGCACCCCAGACCCAGAAATCGAGGTAGAGAATAAGAGAAGTGGTAAACAACCTAAAGTTGACGATAATACGCCGCAAAAGAAGTTATTGAAAGAGCGGGCTCATCAAGCTATTGCGAGGTGAATCTACGATGCTGGAATACCTCTCAATGTTGTCAATGTGGAGTCCTTTGAATCGATGATTGAGGCTATTGGGCAATATGGCCCTAGTTTGACACCGTCGAGTTATTATCAAGTGCGCGTCCTTCTTCTTAAAAAAGAGGTGGAGAATGTCAACAAATAAATGGAGGACCACAAAAAGGAGAGGGATGAAAATGGATGCACTCTTATGTGTGATGGATGGACGGATCGAAAAAATAGGTCATTGATTAAATTTTTGGTTAATTGTCCTAAAGGTAGCATGTTTATTGAATCGGTTGATGCATCGGGTCATTCCACAACCGGTGACAGCATGTATAGGTTGCTTGACGACTATGTGGACCGAATCGGAGATGCTAATGTGGTCCAAGTTGTCACGGATAGTGCCGCGTATAATAAGATGGCAAGTAACAATGAATTGCCATATGTCAGTTACTTCTCAAAGTCTCAAATGTATTATTTCTTACTTTATTACTTATTCGTAGAATCTTATTGTACTTGTTCTAACTTATGATAGGGAAGTTGTTAATAGCACAAAGACCACATTTGTATTGGACTCCATGTGCTGCCCATTGCTTGGTTTTAATGTTCGAAGATATTTTCAAGTTGCCGTATTTGAAGAGGACATGAGAAAGGGCGATCAAGGTACACATTTATATCTACAACCGTTTGACATAGTTGAACATGATGAGATACTTTACCCAAAGAAAAGAGTTGATTAAGCCACCAAATACTCGTTTTGCAACAGCTTGTTTGACTTTACAAAGGGTCATCAACAAAAGAATAACCTGAGAAAGATGTTCACATTAGAGGCTTGGAGTAAAAGCAAGTGGGCAAAGGAGATGGATGGTAAAAAGGTAGCAGAAATAATGTTGTCGCCATCATTTTGGAACAATGTCTTGATGGCCCTAAGATTTGCATGTCCTCTTGTTAAAGTACTTCGTTTGGTTGATGGTAAAGAAAAATCCGCAATGGGATACATCTACATGGTCGTGGATAGGGCCAAAGAAACTATTATGAACACGTTTGGCGAAGATGAAGACAAGTATAAAATTTTGAAATCATTGATGCGAGGTGGGAAGTGCAATTGCATCAACCTTTGCATGCAGCAGGCTACTATTTGAACCCTGCATTTTTTTACAAAAATGGTGCAAGGATGAAAGCTGATAAAGAGGTATGGAAGGGTTTGGTGGATTGTATTGAAAGGTTGGTCCCAACTGAGAGGATGCAAGATGAAATTCTTCATCAGATAGCATTATATGAGGAGGAGGAGGGAATCTTCAAAAAGGACATGGCAATTAGGCAAAGAGCTACAAGGTCACTAGGTGATCACAATTTCTTACTCTTTGTGCTTAAATACTACCCCTTTGTTCTTTATCTTTTGCGACAATATAACTAATTGGCAATGTGCAGTTGAGTGGCGGAAGTCATTTGGTCGTGAAACTCCTGAATTGCAAAAATTTGCCATCAAGATCCTTAGCCTTACTTGCAGTTCATCCAGATGCGAGAGAAATTGGTGTGTGTTCTGTTGTCAGAGATGAGAAAAGTGTATAGGGTGTTAATAAACCCTAACACAAATAACTATTATTTATATTAAGAGTTACTCGTTACAAGACTTGTTTAACCAATGTGGGACAAGACCCATAACAACTACTACTTAAATATTCCAACACTCCCCCTTAAGCTGGAGAATAGATATCACATAGTCCTAGCTTGCTACATAACAACTCTAACCGGGGCTTGAACAATGACTTAGTAAACATGTCAGCCAACTGAGCACTTGCTGACACAAAGGGAGTAGCTATCACACCACCAACTAACTTCTCACGCACCAGATAACAATCAACTTCAATATGCTTAGTCCTCTCATGAAATACTAGATTGGAAGCAATGTGAATTGCCGCCTGATTATCACAATACATATTCATTGGCAGTTGCACACTAAATCCTATCTCTTCAAGAAAAGATCGCACTCATACAATCTCACATGTCGTGTGGGCCATAGCTCTATACTCTGCCTTTGCACTAGACCGTGCAACTACTCTTTGTTTCGTACTTTTCCAGTTGACGAGGTTTCCACCGAGAAAAACACAATATCCTGTAGTGGATCTCCTGTCAGAAGGTCCTCCTGCCCAATCAGAGTCAATAAAAGCCTCAATACGTAAGTGACTATTAGCTCGATAAAACAAACCACGTCCTGGATGAGCTTTGAGACACTTTACAATTCTAAGAACAGCCTCCCAATGTGGAAAACGAGCAGACATAAACTGACTCACAATACTAACTGCAAATGAGATATCTGGACGTGTAATAGTAAGATAGTTCAATTTACCAACCAAGCGACGATATTGGTCAGGGCTAGAAAACAGCTCCCCCTGATCAACACACAGTTTGACATTAGGATCCATAGGAGTATCAACAGGCTTTGACCCCCATAAACCAGTCTCATCTAGAATATCTAGCACATATTTTCTCTGTGATAAACTAATGCCATCTTTAGATCGTGCAACCTCAATACCCAAAAAATATCGCAACTTTCCCAGATCTTTGGTATGAAACTGACTCTGCAGAAATACCTTCAACTAATCAATACCTTTTTGATCATCGCCCGTAATAATAATATCATCCACATAAACAATCAATAATACTTTCCCTCAATCAGATGAGAGAGAGAAAACCGAATGATCAAACTGACAGCGACTCATCCCAAATTTCAAAACTGCATCACTGAACTTGCCAAACCAGGCCCGAGGAGACTGCTTAAGACCATATAGTGCTTTGCGAAGACGACATACCTGATTACGCTCCCCCTGAGCAACAAACCCTGGTGGTTGCTCCATATAAACTTCCTCCCGGAGATCCCCATGAAGAAAGGCATTTTTAACATCCAACCGGAATAAAGGCCAACCAAGATTGGCTGCAAGGGAGATAAGAAGGCGGACAGAACCAAGCTTGGCAACTGGAGAAAAAGTCTCAGCATAATCAACACCATAAGTCTGAGTATACCCCTTAGCAACAAGACGAGCTTTGTAACGCTCAACAGTCCCATTAGGATGATATTTGACTGTAAAGACCCACCTACAACCAACAGTAGACTTGCCTGGCGGAAGAGGACCCAACTCCCAAGTGCCATTGTCATGTAGAGAAGACATCTCAGTCTCCATAGCTGTCCGCCACTCAGAAATAGATAATGCCTCCTGAACAGTGTTAGGAACAAAAATAAACGAAACAGAAGTAAAAGCACGAAGGGACGGAGACAAGTGAGCATAAGAAACAAACGATCAATAGGGTGAGAAGTGCAAGACCGAATACCTTTGCGAAGAGCTATAGGAAGACCAGGTGATGATAAAAGTGGAGGTGGAGGTGGAGGTGGTGGCGGTTGTGGAACTAGATCTTGAGACTGAGGAGGCGCGGCGGAAGGCACTGGTGGGGCTGTTAATACTTTCTGTCGACGAACATACACCTGCAAGGGTGGCACAAATGGTACACAAATAGGAAACACAGACTCAGTCTCAGCAGGATTGTCAACTGGAGTATGGTGACCTGAGTAAAAGAGTAAGGACTCATTAAATGTGACATCAGCACAAACAAAATGATGACGTAGAGACGGTGAGTAACACTTATACCCTTTCTGAGTGCGCGAGTATCCCAGGAAAATACACCGAATTGACCGTGGATCAAATTTGTCCTGGTCAGGATCAAGAGTATGAAGATAACAGGTGCATCCAAACACTCGTAGGGGTAATGAGTGAAGAGGCCGACCAGGAAATAAAACCATATGGGGTATCTAACCGCCTAGGACTCTAGATGGCATACGATTGATCAAATAACATGCTATAAGAAAAGCATAACTCCAGTAAGACTTAGGAACTTGCATTTGGAATAACAGAGCACGCATAACCTCTGATAAATGCCTAATCTTGCGTTCGGCAACTCCATTTTGTTGTGGAGTCCGAGCACAAGAAGATTGGTGAATCATACCATGGTCATTAAAAAACTTAGAAAGAGAATTATGAAAATATTCGCCCGCATTGTCAGAACGAAATATACGAATGCAAGTATCAAACTGAGTTTTGATCTCTGTATAAAATGACTTAAAAACAGAAGACAACTCTGACCTCTCTTTCATGAGATAAAGATACGTAACGCGAGAATAATCATCTACAAAGATAACATAATATTGGAAGTCAAAAACATTAGGGACACACATTGGGCCCCAAATATCAGAATGAACTAATTGAAAAGGACGGGACACACGACTCTCAACCCTAGGATAAAAAGACACTCTATGATGTTTACTAAACTCACAGATTTCACAGGGCAAAACATCAACACGGCTACATGAAGGTACTAGCCATTTAAGATTCTGAAGGGATGGATGACCAAGACGACAATGATGTTGATATGGTGACACCGAAGATTGTAGGGCAACAGAGCTAGGGTGAACATCGTCGGTAAAGTAATACAGGCCACCACGTTCAGTACCGCTTCCAATTTTTCGCCCCGTCTTGAGATCCTGAAACACACAACCATTGGGAAGAAATGTGACAGAGCAATTTAAAGATTGGTAAGTTTACTGACAGACATAAGATTTAATGGAAAACGAGGAACATGCAATACGAAATTCAAAGTTAGAAAGGAAGTAACAGAAACAGAACCCAAACCAATAATATCAGTAGTAGACCCATCGGCTAAGGTAACATGAGATGGTTTATCAATAGACTGATGGTCAGAAAACAAAGTAGAAGTACCCGTCATATGATCAGATGCACCAGAATCAATAACCCAAGGAATAGAAAAACGGGAAGATGCAATACAAGCACTAGAAGAATCTGTCTGAGATAGCGTAGCTATGGAGGAACTTGTCTGACGTGACAGAAGGCATTGGTACTCCTCCACAGAAATAGTCACCATAGCAGTAGAGTGAGTAACCTGCCGAACATCTTTGAAAGGAGTAACCCGATGAGCTTGAGGAAAACCATGTAGGTCATAGCAGTACTCCACTGTATGATTTTGTTCCCCCACAATGAGTACATAATCTGAAAACACGGCCTCGACTATGGCCACCTCCCTCTGACATGCGGGCCCTAGGACGAAAGCCACAACCACCATGACTAGAGTCACGACCATCAAAAATATGGTCAAAAACTCGATCACTGTACCCAGAATCACGACCGCAACTACGGCCACGACTGAATGAAGAACTAAAAGCACCAGAAACAGCGGAAGTAGAATCAGATTTCATTGCAAAACTATCTCATACGATGAGAGGCAACCAGTCAACTATCGATAGATCAACCAACCTAATATGTCACCAACTACCGACCAACAAATAATCAACCCAACAATCTAGCAATCGACGAAGAACCACCGAACAACTAATAAGGAATAAAATAGATCACCAAGTAATGAACATCATCAACTCATAAGATAAGAAGACGGTCCCAAATAAACAGAATCCGATAGCATCAAAGTCGAGAGAAACAACAACCCAACAACGAATCAGTAACCAACCTCCAATACGAACGAAATAATCATCAACGCAAGAAAAACCGCAACAATAACTACTATGCTGCCAGTGCAAAAGCTCAACTAACACAACTAAACGGTACTGCAGACCATCCATGAACACCAATCCACATCGAGAACAACTTGGCACAACCAAGGACGAAGGAGGAACATATTGGATCTCAAAAAATCACCTTAAATCATATCGCCAAGATACAAGCAAATTGAATAGGGGTTTTTGATCAAAAATGGCAAGATCGACGCCAACAGATGCCGCAATGAACAGTGTCACGTGAACAGTACCCCGTGAACAGTGCACGTGACCAGTACCGGTGAACAGTGTGCATGAATAGTACCAGTGAACAGTGTCGTTTTAGGGTTTTGAAAAGTGTGGGTAGGTTGCTTTAGGATTCCAAAGGGTTTGGGTTAGTCGTTTTAGGGTTTTTTTTTTTTTTTGTGTGTTAAGATGATGGCGGAGGTAGTGGTGGTGGTGGGTGGCGTAGGGCGGCAGTGGCTATGGAGGTAGGTTAGGGTTAAGCTCTGATACCATGTTGTCAGAGATGAGAAAAGTGTATAGGGTGTTAATAAACCCTAACACAAATAACTATTATTTATATTAAGAGTAACTCGTTACAAGACTTGTTTAACTAATGTGGGACAAGACCCATAACAACTACTACTTAAATATTCCAACATGTTCGAACATGTGAGTATTACATTAAGGGATTTCTAATCATTTTGAAGGTGTGAATCGTGTGATATAAACTTAAATCCCTTTTAACTTTATTTTGCAGCTTCACACCAAAAAAAGAAATAAGCTAGACCAAAAGCGCCTCAACGACTTGGTGTTTGTTAAGTACAATAGAGCATTGAGGCGTCGATATATGAACCGCAGCAAATTTGACCCGATTTCTTTGAAGAACATTGATGAGAGCAATGAATGGTTGATTGGAAAATTGGAGGATGAGCTTGTATTTGACGATGAAGATTTGGACTGGAATGTTGTTGCGGAGGCTAGTGGAGTTGAAAAACCTAGCAAAGTAACTAGGTCGAACTCATAAACCAACAACTTCAAAGAAGCGTTCAAAAGCATCATGTTTTTGTGTAGATGATTGGGAAGAAGAAGAATTTGATGACACTGTTCCAGATGAAGGAGAAGAGGAAGATGTGGATAGATATTAGTCAAATGATGATGAAGAAGATGAAGATATTGGTGATGAGTGATGAAAGGATGACCGATGATGTCTTGTTTGGAATACCTGGAATTTTGGATTGTTAGTTTGTTACATTTTATGAGTGTATTTTACTAGTATTTCGTATGTTGGAATATTGGATTGTTCGTTATTATGCAATATGGTGATGTTTGTTCTTGTTTTGATGGTAGGAGTGAATATTGGTCATTTATGTAGTTTATATTACTTTTTTTTTAAACACTCACCTCGCTTCAATGAGGCGCTCGCCTCACTTCGACGAGGGCTTTGTCGCCTCGTGTATTTAAATCACTGGTCCATCGCTATATATACGTGAAGGCTGAACTGTGAAGCACATTGTCCATTTGGATTTTGGAAAAAAAAAAAAACATAAGATCCAATGATAACATAAAATAGTGAAGATTTACAAATATAATCCCTCTGTCCATTTTAGTTTAGAAATCTAAAAGCTCAAAACTTTAAATAGCTTTAGTAAGAGAGATTATGTAAATGCATAGTTAAAAGACTTTTTTCTCATACTATTTCCCAATAAGTAGAATGTAGAACATATTCTAAAACTAATTAGATAGATATACGTAAAGTAAACAGAAAAAAAAAACTGATATTATTTTCACAATTATAAGCATGTTACTCCTTTTTTAAAGGTCAAGTCGGCGTGCATGTATCATGTCATCTCCACGTCCCGTGGTCATGCGGGACAATTAAGGTGTTCTTGTTCCCCTTATGCAACAATCAAGGTTCTAGTTCTTTAATTGAGAGAAAAGAGAACATAACAGTCAGCGAAACAAAACATTGTGAATATCAACGGGAATACAACAAAACCGAAACTTACTACAATTGCTTATAATTTCATGAAAATATGCCATAACTGAATGCTTACCTCGAATGAACACGTCAAATGAATTACTGTAAGTTGGATGATCACTGCAAGGCATGGTATAGAATGGTCGAACGGCCAATTGATATCGGTGAAGTATATAGAATTCAGTGCCATACCTATTTTCAGGAGAAGTCCAATTCATTGATTATTGATTTATGGGATACCAATGTCAGCCATAGAGGTACTAGAAAGAAAATATAAGAACGGGAAAGTAAGGAAAACAAGTCAAATGTAGGTAAGTAAAATATAACTCACGTCTCTAAAACAAGTTGCCCCAGCTTTCTCTCAGAAACATATAATTCGAGAATTGCAGCTCCAAAACACTGAATGCAGCAAGGATGAATTTATTTAAGGACTGAAGCGAGCATCAGAGAAATTTCAAAACAAAGAAAGCTATTTAGATATTTCTTGATTAAGAAATTTGTTTCAGCTTGATGTTGCATTTTTGCTCCCTAGAGTTACTAGAATATCTTCTCTTGTTGTAGTACTTCAAGGTTGGAAAGTAAAGACCAAGAGTTAGAAGCAACTACTTTAGCATATTCTACTCCATGTCACCTTGTTTAGTGACATGAAACCTTTCCCAAAAGATTCTAGAGAACAATAGGAAGACGAAAGAGAGCACATCATTGGTTTCCAAATGTGGAGCCAACTTTCTTAAGAACAAAGATATAGTGACAATAAAGCATAGATTTGGAACAAGTTTAATAAGTTCATGCAAAATAACTTGCACTCTCCGAGAAAACTAAATTTGTCAACTAAAGAGCAAATAAATTCAAACAAGATTCTTGTGTTCCATAATAATTTTCAGGTCCAGGCATGTTGTTTACCTTGCCTTGCCAGTCCATATCCGGTATCCATGCCTACCTCTAAAGGAAATATCCTTCATATTCAAAACTGGGAATCCAGATAGAATCCTAGACAACCCCAACCATCCAAGTTGTACTTTTTTTTTTTATTCATATTCAAAACTGGCCATCAACTTATCTACCAGTGAGAAGAGAGCCAAGGAATCTACATCTCATTAGGTTATATTATTTTTAATTATTTTTATGTGTGGATGAGCAACAAAGAAATACTTGAAACAAGAAAGGAATTATAACAAATTAAGGACAACAAGTCCACCTATAAACAAGTAGGGAAAAAAGCACAACATAACAAATCATATACTGCTCTCCAATCCGTTACTCAAAAAATAAGTCGCAATATCCACACCCCAAAACTCAAGCATTTCTCACCAGCCAAATAAATAAACATGGGCACTTGAACTAATTTGGCTGGTGTATTGTATAGACTACCCCAAAAATGGGCATCACACTTCCTTCTCAGTTGCATTCTCTAACTAAACTTCAACCAGTACAAACTCAATCAATTTAGCTAGTCGCACAACAGATCTTTCGGTCATAGTGGTTTCTGTAGATTTTCCTTCTTTATATTTTTCATTTCCCTTTTGTTAGCCAGACAAGTTTGGGTGCATTTTTGTTCCTAGCCCAGCATTTTCAAGAAAATGCACCACTTTTATAGAGGTGTATTTTTATTCATCCAACATGTGAGATTTAATTCACTTTCTAAATGCAGATAATATGTACTATACATTTTCTATATAAAAATGGAGAACATTCCTTGCAGAAAGGAGAAAATGACTTACAACCTGCCACACTGGTTTTCGGTTTTCACATGCAGTAAACATTCAACACATGCACATTGTAATTCCTTTAACGTGATATTATTATATGGAGAAGAAGGACAAGAACTCTTACCTTTAGCAATTGGACCCCCTCTTAAAAAGTAAGTCGTAAGGTCTTTCTCAAGTATTGTACAGCCAATCAATCTCAATAGTAAGCACAAACAAGGGTATAGCTACGAAGAATGGATTTATAGGACACGAATACGATGCGGATACAGCTGTACGAGAAACTCTGAAAAACTAGGATATGGGTATAGCTGAAATACGTTAGACCACGAACTATCATTACAATATTTTACCATTGCAGTACGTATAATGCAAGTATGGTGAGAACCGTTCTGTGCTCTTCGTGTGCAAAAGTGTTGTACACAAGTTTACACGATTACTCGTTGAAATCCAATTTTATGAACACATGTATGCCACAATAAATGTATTAAAAACAATTTAAAATATTGATACAATTTTCATCTTAATAAATCTTCCTCTTTCTAAAAAGTGAAGTATTAGACATTAACATTATATGTGTCCCTATTTCCTAACAATTTACTCCACTACTGTGCAAGAAGTGCCACAATCTTAATTTCATAAATTTTAAATACATGACCAAGACTAACAAACCAAAAGGGATCCGATATTTCAATAATCAAAAAATTAATTTTTATATAGTGGATGCTTCTGGGATATGCATCCATGATTATGGAAGCAGAATCAGTATGCAATCAGGATACAACTCCCATATATAAGTTATTTGTGCAAAATAGGAGTATACCCACTTGATAGGAATATTAAAATCGTTTGTATTAACTTTCATATAATAACATCAGTATCTGCAACACATTGATAATGGTTCACAGACCTTTAAAGGCTCAAATGGATATTGTTTTCCAATGGCTTCAAGCTCTTTTTGACATCTTTCATTCAAACTGTCAAACAATTCAACAAACAAGTGGTCCATGATGTTCATAACTTGCATGAAAAAGCTAGGCATCTTAACATCACATAGGTTATAACCTTTGTTAATTGGGGATCTTTACACTCATAAGCCAACAACTCAATTACCTTAGAATAGAGCTCCTTGATCTCCATCTCAACATCAAGACCTGTAAACTCGCACAAGTGTCTGTGCGTAAAGGAATACTCTGCCCTCAAAAACACGGCCAAAATCACCACAAATTGCCATTTGATTGTGAAGCTGAGGTGACTGAACTTGACATGCAGGTTGCCCTTTGTAGTCCAGTCTGAAAACAGCTGAGCCACCCTCATTAGAGCCTACTATCAACTTTGTGGTATGAATCCCCACAAAGCCTCCAGATAGCAAGAACTACCCAAACATCTGTAGAACTTAAATTGAATTAAAAACCAGTATACTAGTCACACCATGTGCTCTGTCCTAAGTGTAAAACAAAAATGAAAGAAAAAGGCAAATTGGTATGTACAGCTGTAACAAAACATACGTGTCATACATAGTGCAAGAAAACAATAATAAAGATGAAAAACTATTGCCAAAATAGCGTACACTACACTACAGCTTGAAATTGATAGCAACCACAATAACAACACCAAGCAATTACAAACGAGAAGGTAATAATTATATCGAAAATCGAACTTGTTTTGGAAGAAGGCTAGTACAAATCTAACAAAAAGAGCGCATACACAAACATTGTCAACAGATAAACAGAGGATCTAGAAAACCCATGAATGGTCCACAACTGCAATGAGTTAAATGGTGTAGTCAAAAGCCTATATAAACGATTTGTTAATGCCTACATGATAACCTTGAAGATAAAGAATCTGATGGGCAAAGATCCACAGCCATTTTTGAATGTCAATAAGCCATTTTGTGATCTTAAGTTCTCCTTTTCTTCTCCCTTTGAATATACAACAGTTGAAAGCAACTACAAATTCACCGAAGGTAAAGAAGGTGAAAATGGGGTTAAGCACAGGGTTTGATGGCTACTATGGTGATCATTCATGGGGATGCCGAACACAGAGAAGTGGAAAACTTGCAGTAATGAATAATGATGATCCAAGAAGAGTGATTAATCTTGTCTTGCCCTATGTTCTACGTTCTAAGATGTCTGCTTAATATTGCCAAAATGGGAGATTAAGAAAATTACGTGAGCAGTTCCAACCATAGTTGCACGGAGCGGGAGAAGGAGCAAGGGAAAATAAAAGCTCCCAAGGTTGGGAGGGTAAAAGGAACGTGTACCTATATTACGAACATAATATAGCATAGATATGCACTTTAACATTACAATCATTTTAGGGAGTAAAAATATGGTCAAGTCCACCATAAGTGTATGAGTTCTTTTCAAGATATCATGTTTGGGCTAGATATATGAGTTCATCAACAAGACTAATTATACATGGATCGAACAAAAACTCTCATCTTCATAAGGAGTGTGCTCCCATCTCAATAGGAATGTGCTCCCATCTCAGTGGGAGCGGGCTCCTGTCAAGCTTCTTAGGTGGGAGCCACCCCACTTTGGGAGCTCCTATACTAGAATTAATTTCATTACCTACCAAGTTATATAAGCTCGTCACCCCTGTGTTAAAATCATGATTCCGTCTCTGTCCAAGAAGGTGGCAAAAAGCCAATTGTCACAACCAAGGGTGAATATAGTAATATCAATTAAAAATAGTTCATTATTTGAAAACCAATGTTGTAGTTTGTTTTATCACCATCATTGGAAAGGAAAGCAATATTTTGTTATATCTCATCTAGCCTCTTTGGACTGTGTGAGAGTCAATAATCTACAAATCTCCATCTCTAAAACAAGCCAACTGGTCATGTGTTCTATACATGTTGCATTGTGATCCTTTATGCGTAAGCACACAAGAGAGTATTCAGTGTACATATGGGTTCTTGGAGGTCCTCCGCCCTACTAAGGCTACTGGAGGACCATCCTTACCTCTTTGGCTCCCTCACACCTCCGCATTTAATGGCGACTCCGCATTTCAGGTACCTCCGTACTTACAGCGGCTCTACACAACACCCTAGGCCAAGAGCAAGGCCTATGTACCTTATTCAGGACCTAAGGAGGAATTTGGAATGAAGGCTAGAGTAAAGGGATTGTCAAGGGTCACCTCCGAGGTGAGCTCCAACTTGACCGGACATAGAGAGAGGCGGGTTTGCCAACGTCATCCCAACGTATAAGGATCTCTACAGTATCCCGACTAACAAGCAGATGCATAGGGGTCTGTATCATACCCAATGTTCTAAATGGTGCTTGGCACTAGTCGGCTAAGTAGCACGGATACGGACACGGACACGGACACGGACACGGATACGGGACACGGCAATTCTAAAAAAATGGAAATACGGACACGGCGGGGGACATGCCACGTGTATATATAATATATATTTATTTATTTATTTATATTTTTTCTTTTCTCCATGTTTACATTGCAAAACGTAAATAATGAACAACTTAACAGTTAACATTCATATTTCGTCATAAATACTAACCATTAATAGTTTTAACATAATAGATTATAAATACCAACAGTTAACATTCATATTTCGTCAAAAGTACTAACCATTACATTGCACTCGTTGAGGTAGACATGTCCTATTAATAATGATTAATGTATGAGATTAACATGGTTCAAATAAAAATACATATATATACACCTAAATATACACACATAAAGAGAGACACATAGAGACAGAGAGACAGAAAGGAACGAGAGACAGACATCTGAGTCTGTGCTTGTCGTCTCCTTGGGCTTGGAATTTGAAAGGTAATGAGAAAATGAACAGTCAGAACATAATATAGGTTTTAAAGGAATAATTACAGTTTAGTCCAAAAGTTTTGAATAATTTCATATTAACCCCTAAAATTTTAAAAAAAATTACATTTTAACCCCCAGCCGTGTCCCCAGCCGTGTCCCCGCCGTGTCCCAGCCGTGTCCCCGCCGTGTCCCCTATCAAAAAATAATATAAATTATTGGACATGCCACGTGGCGTGTCCAATACGTATTTAGGCGTGTCCCCGTGTCCAATACGTGGGTACGGCGCCCTTTTGGAGTGTCGGTGCTTCATAGCTAGTCGGCCGATGACCCGCCACCAAGCACCTAGCTTGCCTAGGCACAACCGAGCCACTTGGCATTTTTTTTAAAAAAAATTAATATTTTTAATATATTATGTATATATTTTATATACTCCAGCCGACACACATGCACCGTTGCACAGAGCCCCCACGCCACCCATGCACATTGCTCAAAGCAAAACAACAGTTGGAGTGCTATATTTCCGATAAAAAAAGTACTACTCTGTACTATATTAGTGTATCTTTTAATGAAGGACAGCTGTGATTCAAAGAAAATTAAAAAATAGGCAGCCTTGTTGCAGCCTTTTGACTTGAATAGGCAGTTCTGCAATGAAGGATAGATTTGTTGCAGCCTTTTGACTAGAATAGGCAGGCTTTTGACCTTTTGATAGCATATTAGCAGAAAATGTGGTAATCCATTTACTCTTTCAATCCTTCTTCTCTGTTTAACTGGTTCAAAAAATTGCCGCCAAGGCCCGTCGAGGCCCGCCAGCCTGCCAAGTCTAAGCACCACCAAAGGCCGCCTATCTCCGTCAAAGCCTTTCTAGCCACCAAACGAACTGCCTAGGGATGTAGGCATGGCAGTGACCTGCCACCGAGCACCTAGGCAGCCATTTAGAACACTGATCATACCTACCACTGGGCCATGACACAGGTATCACCCAACTGTGTCTGGGAGTCCCTTGACGCAAAACTCCAGTTCTAGTTATAACACTGAAAGAGAAACCTATACTCTAGTGAGCACTAATTAGGAGAGTCACGCCTTCTCCTCCAAGGCTCTAGAGCTCCTATATAAAGAGGTGTTAACTCTCATTACAGACAAGGATTAAATACACACCTGCTCTCACCTGCCATCCCTCTCTCCCTCTAAGGATGCCCCGAGCTTTCTCCTCCCCCACCTTCGATGGTCCTGAGTCACTATAGTAACCACCATACGCCAAGAGGGCAACCTCAGGTACTCTTCCCATCTCTCATACTCGCACTACACTCCACAGTCCCCTTCAACAGCAAGTCAATCATTTGATACAGATTGTACTAGAACTTTTCCTTCACAGATTGTACAGGAATTTTTTTTTAAATCCTTACTTCATTCATCTCTTCTTTTTAGAAGCAGGGGCCACATTTTTATCACCAGATCCAACAGCCACCAGCAATAATTTCTTAACCACTATCAAAAGGATGACTTGCTTCATAGACCCTTTTTTGCTAGCAACCATATTGATAAACATTCCAAGAAATCGTTCTATAGATTTAAAAAAAAAAAAATGAGAAGACAGAGGGATGGATGCACTGTGAAGAATATAAACCACATAATGCAAACTTACTAACTTACATTTTCAACTTGGCATTGAATGCGAAAAATCCCTTGATTACTACGTGTGCATTGGTCAAGAACCCAAAAAATTTAGACGGGTACCTTGTTTGACACAAACAAGTTGTTCTCCAGCCTACACCCATCGAAAAACAAAATTTACAAACAGTTGAGAAGGTAGTAAGCACATGAATACAATATATCACAATCACAAAGCTCGTTATGAGCCTTCATCAACTACAAGCACCCAATAAGTTACGTGTGAAAGATAATGCAAAACCGACATACCTGCAAAGCCTTGTCAATTTCAACTTCACTACGTGCAGCATCCTCGTTATTAATAGGTAAGGTAGGCACTACCTTGCTGACACAGTAAACCTTCCTCACTTGAATTTCCACTTGCAATACAAAAATAGGCTCTTTTAAGTTTTAAAAACAACTTATGTCAATATCCTAACAGATATCACAAGTCATTTTCCAGACTTTACCCATCACAAAAAGAAAAAAAACCCAAAAATTGTGCTAGAAGCCAATGGCTATCTAACTAATGCCAATAGAGATAACATCATCTAGAATTCAAATTTGCTAAGAAAATCCCTAAGCGTTCTAAACTAGTGTAAATAAAAATAAAATTGAGATCATTCCCAAACAACATTGTAGATCAAAGAACCCACTGAATGTAGTTTGCAAGAACATGCACTAGGTGAAGTGAGAAAAGTCAAAAAGGTAGCTCCTCTATATGTTAGCACTGGGAGTCATGCTTCAACCAAATAGTAATTACCCCAAGAACATAGGTAGGGAGTTGACAGAGGATTCCTCAGGCTGTACAAGCACAAATATATAGACATCCATGTATATAAATGTAACTCAAGTTAAGATATACGCATTTATTTATACATACTTAGAAGCACCATTAATGTGTCCAATTAAATATATATCATAAGGATCCTAACACAAAATTTTCATATCATTTCCCAACTTCACGCACCATATGTACACAGAAATAAAAACCAAAATTGCGCTGCATATTTAAATGGATGTTTAACAAATGCCAACAAAGGATAACATCATGAACATTTTCCAAGTTTAAAAAAATCCCTTAAAGCATTCTAAACTAGTGTAATTAAGATCAGTCATAACTTGCACATACAATTGTATTCCTTTTCTCTTGCCAAGCAAGGCTACCATACACCACGTAAAACAGGTATTCAATATTCCAACCACAAAAGAACGTAGCACCACAAAATAAAATAGTTCTTCGCTAGCGCCCACAAAAGTATATAACATATCTGCGCAGAAAACCTATAAGTTTTCCCGCCACAAGTCCTTGTACTACAAAATGATTCATAGAATTGACGGCAAAATGTGAACCACAAATTTCACCTATGTTTACATACAAATGTAAATACAAAGTGAAGAGAGCATACTACATCTGCATACCATCCAGAGTTTTGAGTAAACTGATCGACACAACGCATATAGCACTACATAAAATAATAGGTGGGGCATCTTGTGTCCATTCCCAGTACGCTATGCAGAACACAATTGGGGAACCCTAAGGCCTTGCTAAATTAGTTGGTTTGGTATTTTCTTAGGTATTATTTACTTCTCATAGTTTCTTGTTTAGCTTTTTATCAAAAAAGGTTTACAAGCAATCATTCATCTCAACAAGAAGAAATAAAGAAGCACAAAAATAAGAACCAAATTGTACAAGATCATAAGAAAATACTAAAACAAGGAAGACAACATCCTTTTTCGTGTTTAGCAACTTTGTTGCGTTAGGTCATAATTTTCTCTCCCTCCGTCCCATACAGTTAGTCCCTTACGAAACTACATGCAATTTTTAAGCTTAAAGACAATGTACTTATTCAAACAAGTTTTTGCGCAATATGAGTCTTGTTCAATCGATCTCGATGAGGTCTTTTGAAAGGTGCAAAATAAATTGAAATTTTATTTTAGTAAATACATTATGTTTAAGTTCAAAAACTGCAGGTGACTAACTTTATGAGACGAAGAGAGTATTTTTAAACTCTTTTTGTTGAGACAATAAGAAGTACTTCAAATTTGATGTAAATTTAACAAAAATTCAGAAAGAACAAACAACAAACACCAAACCCATAATTTCGGAAGAACAAAGCCTTAACATTGCTACATAATTTATTTTTTTTATACCTGCCGAGAAGCACCTTCGATGGGGCTATTGGGCCCAGAAACAATCCCCTCAACATCAACATACGACTCCTTACTCAAACCCGTGGCAAACTTCACCATCCTAATGCTAACCACGTACGCACTGCATGGTGAATCCCTTCTCCCTAAGTGGACCCTAACAATCAGAAACGCCATCTTCTTGATGACGGCGCAGACCATGCCTGGCCTTGCATGAGCACCATCTGGTCCTTGAGCTCCTCCGTCAGCAACCACCTTACTTGCTGCCCGTGAAACTTCACCATCCTAATGCTAACCACGCCCGTGACCCTTCTCCCTAAGGCCAACAATAGACCGGAGCGCAGACCATGCCTGGCCTTGCATGAGCACCATCTGGTCCTTGAGCTCCTCCGTCAGCAACCCACCTCAGGTACATCACCCTCCAAGTACGTAGTGGGCCGCAAGGGGGTCGGGGGCGTCAAGAGAGGTTGCAGAGGAGAGGGAGGAGGCGGCGGCCTTGAAGTGGAGTTTTTACTGCTAGGCGGCTTCTTTCTTGGCGGCTTTTTTGCTGATGGAGCTGGCATTGTTGTTGGCGGCATCTAGTTGTTCTTCTTCTTTGGGATTGAGAGAGGGTTTTGTGTGTGGGACGACATTGGGACAAGGAGAGAGAGGGATTGAGAGTGTTTTGATTAGGTTAGGATATTTCTATTATGTTGCTGGTAGGGCTGCGATCTAGCCAAGCCAAACTTTGGCATGCTCCGGCTTGGCTTGCAAGAAAAAAGGTAGGCTCAAGCTTGGCTCAAACTCGAGTCAAGCAATAGATTGGGTAAATTACAGATAACCCCTTCCAACTATGCCTTGGACACACTTAACCCCCTCTAACTAATTTCTTTTAGCACTTAACCCCCTTTAACTAATGGAAACTCTTCTTATGTTTGTATTTTGTTAGGAATTGGATGATAAATGTCATGTGCAAGTCACATGTCCTCTCATTCCAAAATTGTGGACGTTAATGCCCTTCCCTATTTTCCAGATGTATATGATATACTAGTCTGTCTCTCTCTCTCCCCTTTTATACCCTACCAAATGCTCCTCCGATCCTCATAAACGACGTCTCCGACTCCGGGGAACAAACCCACCCTTGTCCAACTCACTGCAATTCCCTCGCTGGAACCACCCGTACCAAATTCTCATCAAGAGCCACTCCTATCGGACCCTCATCTGCCCCACCCTCCGCCGCGGCCGTACCTCCCCCCCCCCCCCCTCTAGAAAAACACACAACCCACTTTTTCTCTACACAATAGATAAGTCTAGTAAAATTCGATCAATACTATTTCATATCTCACGAGATCGAGCAGAGAAAATGGAGTTGACGACATCATACTGTGCCACAGGTGCACCCCATTCATCCGCGCCTGGTCCGAACAAATCGTAGTTCCCCCCACTGCGACAACGGATTCGTGGAGGCGATCACCGCCGCGCAGCCGCCATCAGATTGCCCCCGTCCCCCCACCACCGCCGCCACCATGTAAATGATCAGGCCCACCTGCCTCGATCCGGACTGGGACTCCAACCTCCGATCCCGTCAGCAGGGGCGGACCCACATTTACCTGGTGGGGGGGTTAATAATGATGGAGGTCGGGCTTACCATATGGGGATTACCTGGTGGGGGGGTTTGCCGGGGAGAGGGAGATCCCAGCCGTGTTCACTGAGATGGATATATACTGAAAGGGGTTGAAGACTAAGAAAAGATATACTGTAGATGCGTGTTTTCATTAGGGGCAAAATGGTAACTCAAGGCCTTTCCATTATGGAAGTCAGCCGGATAAAAGTTTTCATAAAAATAGTTAGAGGGGGTAAGTGTCTCCGAGTCATAGTTGGAGGTGGTTATCTTCCGAGTCATAGTTAGAGGGGGTTAACTATAATTTACCTTTATCAAAACAATTAACTCTAAAAAATTCAAACAACCACATTGCACGTATGATGAGTCTCAACACACTCGATTAATAACCTCGTAACTCGGGCTCAATCAATCAAATACCTTTACATATGTATATGCGCACATACATAAAATAAATTGCCAGGCTCATAAAAATAAGTCACGCATATATAATTTACACATAATCACAATGTTAAACCTATTTAACAAATAAAATTAAACACGGGTCTCTACAATCTCCCCTCCTAAAAGGAATTTCGTCCCCGAAATTTAACAAGTGAAGTGCAATGACTAACAACTAATTCAAGGGCACACCGATTCTAAGAATGAATAGGTCTAAGTCTACGAATCACCGACACCTTTAAAGGTTGACGTATCGCAGTGTCGAACACGGGGACCCTGATGGGGACACGACAGGGGCCAAACTGAAAATTTAAAAAATGGGGTTCAAAATGTAATTTTTTAAAAATTTTGAGGCCAAATTGCAATTTTAAAAAATTCTAGGGGTCAAATGATTATTTATTATATAAATATATAAAAAAGTATAGACGTGGCGTGTACCCCGCCGTGTCTGTGTCCCCATTTTTTAGAATTCTTGTGTCCCCTTGTCCGTGTCTGTGTCTGTGTCCGTGTCCGTGCATCATAGGGTCTAACCAACGCTATGGATCGAGTGGTCACAACATTCCAATAGCAAGAATAATACCACGTCATCAAATCAACAGTGAAAAAAAATAAAACACATAATAATCGTATTAATTAATAATAACAAACACGTGATTTCAAAAACATAAACAACTCATCGTGTGTGAACATAAACTGAAACATATCTTGGATTAAAGTGTGCTTCCTGTTTATCAATCCACAAGGAGGAAGTCAACAAGTATCTGCAAAAGTAATTAATCCATTTATACCTCCATCATCATTCAAGTATCCTCATCACTAAATCACTAAACAATAAAAAGTTCTCTTTATAACAAGTCCTAATTTATATCATTCGAACTTTTTAGAGCTCTCGACCATTGCTACAAACATGATTTCCTAATTTTACGCCTCAAGCATTCAAACGTCCAAATTAAATCCCATGGTTTCGTCAAATGATTTTTTTTCTTCCAAAAAGAGACTAGAAAATATAACACTTTAGGTCCAAATTACACTTTTAAAGCAAGTCAAGTCCACAGTCCCACACTGTCTGATTAAAACTCAATTCTTTAATTCAACAAGAAGCTAGACACATTACACTAATAAAGTAAAATACCAATGAAAATGGTAACACGACTTTAATAGAAATGTAAATCAAACACATTGCCAAGCACGCAATTAATGGAGAGGTACAAAATGTTTTTTTTTTTTTTTTTGGGGGGGGGGGCTTTCAAACCTAATACAAAAAATTTAAATTAGATACATTTTTGTTTGGCTTATTTACCTTTTTGGTCCCCAAACTATTAGCGAGTGGCCAATTTCGTCCCCAATCTAAGCATTTGTCTAATTTCGTCCCCAACGTTTAAAATGTGTGTCAATTTGCTCCTCACCCCTAGCGCCATCCCTCTTGTCCTTTAAATTGGAGGGCATCACTGGTATTTCACTCCCAAACCCTACAACAAAATTTTTAAAAAAACAAAAACAACAAAATGTCTCCCATTGCCAATGCTCCGCTCCACTGCTTTACCCCGGATCCCGAATCCCTTTACCCCTTGCCATCCTCCTACAATCGCCTCCACATCCATCACCACTACCACCACCACTGGCGGCGCACCCTATCTCCACCCCCCTCTGTTATTCCCCAGTCCCCATGACAGCGCCAATCGACTCCACACCAACTAGCTCCCAAAACAGTCCAAAATCAACACCAAGCTGAATCCAAATCAACCCCTAGCATCAAACCCTTAAAACCCTCAAATCAACCCCGAGCATCCACGGCGGTGACAAAAATGGTCACCTTCGTCAAAAACGACTTCACCGGGAACCTACACCCAAACCGAATAGCGAACCGCAAAACGCCCATTGTGGTGTAACCAAGAAAGAATCGCAAACACAAGAAAGGGAAGGGTTTTAACAGTAGCGACTCAAACCTCATCGCTAAGAACAGAGAGAGAAGAAGTCATGCTGCCGCCTGCTACGGCGGCTCAATGAGCAAGCCGAGACCGATCGACGGCAAGGTCCTGCTGCAGCTCGACCGCCTTTCGCTGCAAGAGAGCATTGGCGCCAATGCAGCCGTAGACGGGGTCCCTCAGCCGCGCCTCGACCTCGTAGACGAGGGAGTTAACAGCGTCGTCGCGCTAGTTCTCCAGCACGTTGACGAGGATCTTGGCGACGTTGCTGGCGCCAAAGACTTCGTGGACCTTGGCGAACTTTTTGGGCTCGTCAGAGCAGAAGTAGGGGGCGAAAAGGCAGGAGGTGGGGCTGCACCGCTGCTTTGAGGAATTTGCAAGCTGTGCAGGAGGAGGTTGAACATGGGGGCTCAATAAAGATGGAACCGAATCAACAAGGAAGACGGTGTTAGGATTAGGATGGGCACTGATGCGTTTTGTTTTTTTGTTTTTTGATATTTTTAGTTCTTTTTCTTTTTTTTCACATTGTTGTAAGGTTTGGGAGTGAATTACCAGTGATGCCCTCCACTTTAACGGACAAAAGGGACGGCGTCAGGGGTGAGGACCAAATTGACACATTTTAAATGTTGGGGACGAAATTGGACAAATGTTTAGATTGGGGACGAAATTGGCCACTCGCTAATACTTTGGGGACCAAAAAGGTAAATAAGCCATATTTTTTCCCAACATTCATAAAGGTCCATAAATGGTTTGTTTCCAAGTGAGAAAAAGAAATACATTCAACACTATTCAACAACAAAATAGAATGAAAAATTTTAACTTCCCAGATTATTATGCTTCAGGCCCAAGTATATCAAACACCCTTAACACAACCCCAAACATAACGACTAACGATCTAGGTTTATAAACTCTGGTGTATAAAATCGTTTAAATACGCCATTACAAGGTCAAACACTAGGCTCTACTTTTATGACTCTAATCACATCAAGTTCTTGCTTTCTGCACATGCCCGTGAAATATGCTATTGTACAATTGAAAGGGAAAAAAATTCATCCACTGAAATTAAACTCGATGGAGACTATTTGTCAAACAGTAATATTATCTTAAATATCAAATACTAATTTAAAGTCCAAAAGTATACAACAACTATCCAATTTACGTACCAAGGCAACAAGCATTCTCAACCCAACCATTTTTTTTTTCATTTGTTATCCATGGAGATCATTAACCAATTCAAACATACACCCCACCTCATTTTTCTTTTCAAATTTCATCCCAAAGAAAAACAAATTATCATCTACAAATATGTAAGCGAGGGCGTCCCATTGGAGACAAAGAGTATTCGCTCGACAAAGCAATAAACCACGAAAGGAAAAGAAAAAATGCAATAGCAAGCAAAATGCAATAAAAGCTACCACTTACTCAAAGGAAGGCCTCATTAGATCCTACCACCTTTTCATCTATCTATAAAAACCTCGCATTGTCATCTTTCCTTAGTCGTTTATGTTGCACATTTTTTTAACACATTCAATAATCTAAATCCCATTCATTCCCACATTAAAATTCCTTTAGCAAGTTAATCATCAATTTCAAGCATCTACATAAGCACAACATCAAAGGATTTTTACAGAACATAACAATAGAGCACATTCACAAAAGGGAATCACATTCCTTTCCTATCTAGTTTTGTTCTATTCCAATTGAATAACAAGACTATGATCTAATCATTTACCAAAAAAAAGACTGATCTAATCAACCATTGAATACAATGTTACTCTCCAATGTTCAATACCGCAAATTTCCACGTGTTAAAGGGATTTCAAGTTCTACAATGCATGTCACTTAAAAAAAAGAGTAAATTACAGTAAACCCCCCTCAACTAATCCAAATTTTCACTTAACCCCCTCCGACTACAAAACCCAACAGTGTGCACCCTCTAACTATCTAGAATTGACACTTAACACCCTTTTGTTAGGTCTCCGTAGGAAAAATGCACCGACGGCCGTCTCCAGCCACCAAGTGGCCGATCCGAGCCGTCCAAAAATTTTAAAAAAAAAACCAAGTGGGCTAGCGCGGGAATCAACGGCATCCGATGTGCGTAGGTATTCGATCCAAACACCCCAAGAATTTAAATGGGATGTTTAGATCGAGCACCTACGCACGTCGGATGCCATTGATTCCTGCGCTAGCCCACTCGGTTTTTTTTTTTTAAATTTTTGGACGGCTCGGATCGGCCGCCCGGTGGTCGGAGACGGCCGTCGGTGCATTTTTCCTACGGAGACCTAACAAAAGGGTGTTAAGTGTCAATTCTGGATAGTTAGAGGGTGCATACTGTTGGGTTTTGTAGTCAGAGGGGGTTAAGTGAAAATTTGGGTTAGTTGAGGGGGGTTTACTGTAATTTACTCTAAAAAAAAACACATTATATACAATGCAAATTCTCGTTCCTCGTGTACACTACCATGCCACTGCTATGATCTACATTTGTATATACCTCTCTCTTGTGAGCAATTAATTATGCGACTAAGAATGCAACTAATCAACACCTCTTTTAATAACTAAGCTTAACACAAAGTCATGCATATACACCCATAGTACTTGGTTCAACTCAATCTTACAAATTATAACTTCCTTACTTTATTTCATTGCATACATCACTTCTAAATCTAACACAATAATAGGTCAATGCAAACATGTTCTCCTAAAGTCAAAGGGAAACCAAAAATGACAAGGCAAAGCGATATTTTATCAGATAACATGATACTTACAAATAAAGATATCCGCACATTAGGTTTGCACCTAAGAACATGTCTTAATTATCTTGTTATGGTGATGGGCGGCATTAGAAATTTCTCGCGAAGCACCCCGGTTGGTTGCTCTCCAAGTCAAATACTAACATCGTTCTCAACACCATTTGTGTCATACCATAATATTACGTACCTAGGGGAAAATACTAACAACATTGAACACATTACCAAATTAAAAGCTATACCTTACACAAACTCACATACCCATATACCTACACAAGGGTTCATATTGAAGTTACTAACGATAATCAATGTCAAAATCCTTCACAAACTTTCAAACCATGAGGATTATAATACACATTCATGAGAGCAAGCATGTCGTTAGTTAAACAAGCTAGGGAATCTTAGTCCCTATTAAGTGCCTTTCAAACCATTTTCACTCAATCAGATTTTCACAGCAATACATGAGATCCCAGCATAATCTCAATTTAGGCTTATCAAGCTTAAAACCATCAAATTAGTCAACAAGAACTACTCGTCCAAGAAACTACACCCTTTTTTAAGAAGAAAAAAAAATTACTCCCTCCGTCCGGATTTAATTGTCCCTAATTCTATTCTAACGGGCTAAAAAACGGGTTATATCTTTAAATCCGTAATAAATTTCATATCGAATATGGATCTTGTTTGATAGATCTCGATTAATTCTTTAATTCGATGTTTTCGAAATCACGTAAAACATTATAAATTAAAAGATATAATCGATTGAAAAATGGCACAAACTCCAAAAAAGGACCGTTAAATCCGGACGGAGGGAGTAATTGATACAATCTCCATTTTTTCTAGAAAACATACCATAAGCATGACTCCTTTCCTTTCCCATTTCAATTTCCAAAGCCAAGTTTCAGGTCAAAAAATAATGACTTTTCAAAATCATGCAATCAAGTACAATACTACACATTGAACACACATGCAACCAATAATGTGATAAACTTGGCATTCATATAAAAATGATACATTTAAACCATATTGTCTTGCAAAATTTCATAATCAAACACATATAAAACCACAAAATGAACAAAGTATTTTGCATACAACTATACATGAAGCTGACATCCTACTATTTCAACAAATGATAGCAAATTTTATTTTCTCTTTCTTTCTTGTCAAAACTATGAGGCATATGTGTAAACTTTTCAAAATTACTAGGCGTATTATTCAGCTCAGCAAACATAACTCAATCATTCACGTGATCTCAATAAGCATTAAGGATGTCACCTTATGGCACATAAAAAGCACATGGGCACCTTAACCAAGTAAGCATAAGATTCATGTAGACATGTAATTCATACAACACGTAGCACACCAATCATATTATTTTGCTAATTCCCATCTATCCAACGCACATGAGGAACGACCCCATCCCACGGCCACCAAGTATTCAAACCCGGTAGCTTTGATACCATGTTGTCACGCCCCAAATTTTATATATTTCAAAAAATATGATTTTGAAGTGTGATTAACCATGACTAAGTTTAAAAAAATGATATTCACCAATAAGAAAAGATTTTCCATTTTTCAATTATGCACCAAGTGCTTTACCTTGGCACGTAAAGCACTTGAGCTGCCCTACATAGATACGTCTCCAAGCATCAAACATCGGATACATGAAAATTTTGAGTTTATCCCCCTTTACAATCTCTCAAGCAACAGGACTATCATAACAAAACTTTAACTTCAAAAGAAAAAATTCTTAAATTTCTTTTTTTTATACCAATACTTCTAAACTTGTGACTAACTATCTAGAAACTAAATAGCAAAAAAAAAAAAAAAACCTCTCTTGGTGATTTGAATGGATTGTGTAGACCTTATTTAGGGCACTTGGGTAAGCTTTCCATGAATGGCTGCCTAAGCAAACAACAGTTGAAAATCTTTGTGCGCAGATAATTTAGAATGAGATGAAATATTAATTGCCTACATTTGTGAGAGAAGAGAAAGATTGATTACATAACCCGGATATAGAACTCTTGTGACAATCAACTACCTAGAGGATCCAAAATTGTATTCAAGCTGGAGGATTTCCTATCCATATCCCTGCACTAAAAATGGTGACAACCAGGTTAATTAGTATTTGATAGTAAAAATGCTACAAAGTTAGAGCCATGCTTCTGGGACTAACAACGTAATTATCATCAATCATCATATTCATCAAATGAATCTCATTGCTTTAACTACAAGTACAACAAACTATTAGCTGCATCTAATATGGCCAGCCACAGTTCATCAATTTCCAAACATATACATGACACAAAAATCAACCCAGTCACCAACAAAAACCCAATTTTTAAAGTTAAAAAATCGCAATACTCAATAGAAATTTCAAGGGAAGAGAAAGCCCTAGCCTTTGAGATCAAATAAAAATCAAACCATATTCTAATTCATGATGTTGCTCCATACCTATATTCAAGATGAAATCGAAAGGGAAAGTGCAGACTTGAAATTTACAGCCATCGTCAATCTTAAGCAAAAATCCTTACATGATTTGGATTGTTCATGAGCATTTTAAGCAAATGAGAGAGAGAGAGAGAGAGAGAGGCATGTACGAGCTGTTTGGAGCAGTTTCGAAGAGGTGTTGGAGAAGTTTTGGAGAAGACGGGTTACTTTAGTCTGATCCGACACCACAAGATGGTCAGAGAGTACATGTCCTCACAAAGCACAGAAAAGGAAGAGTCTTGAGAAAGCAATCAGGCATAGACTGGTTTAGGAAATCCTACAAAATCCCACAAAAATGCGCCTAGCCACGTGATATGCCGGGAAAATAGTACACGAGAAAAAGACAATCTGCCCCTTACCAGCAAAACACAATCCATTAAGAATACAACGGGCATTTTTGGTCAAGCTGTGCTAAAAAGAAAGCCATTCCAAAGTACAAACTCTTTCCTCTATCGGGACATTACCGCGGGGTTGTAACTCTTCATTGGGCCTAAATCTAAAGCTTCCTATTTAAATGAAAAAAAATACCAGATATTTTGTCCATCAGCTTAGGCACATAACCCCAAGGGGATGGCCTAGTGGTCAATGGGACTTTGGGGTTTGCTCCCTCATAAAGTCTCAAATTCGAAACCTCTTAAGTGCTATAAACTTCTTTGCGGCCAGTCCATATAGAGCATTGCTATGGCTTTAATTGGAAAGCCCGCAAGAGGGCAATGGGATTGGTGTCCTAGGATTAGTCGAGGTGTATGTAAGCTGGCCCGAACACCTCGGTTATCAAATAAAAAACAGCTTAGGCACATATAGTATGATAAAACGGTAAAATCAGTGGTCCTTTCACACCAAGGGAAAATAAACCCCTTAAATCCAACACCCAATGTGGAAATTCTACAACAGCATGCTGACTTGACCAACTTGGTGATGTAGAAAGCAAAAAAAGAACCCGTGCAAAGAAGAAAAGCCACATCATAGGTTAGTCATACTTCAATCCAAAAAAAACTACAATGAACAAAAACTACTTGAAAGGGCTACATATCCCTCTCCCTTTCTCTCTTACTGTCTCTTCATTCTGGTATTCATAAAATGTTTTGAGAAATTTAGCCTATAGAGAACTCACATTCCTAAGCCTATGTTGTATTTACACCTTTTTCGTATCCTCTTTTTTTTTTTTTTTTGTTTAAATTTTTACTATGGAAGAAAATCTATTATCATGAAGAAAAAGAAATGACTGGTGCACAAATTTTTATTGGTGTTTAGAGAAAAACTAAATTTGTATACCCTATTTAGAAACTCAAACATACGTAGTCAACATATTCTCAACCCAAGTTCAAAGTATGGCTCAAAGGACAAATATGAGTACCTGAACACAATCAAAAAGGAGAAAAATATAAAGCTACCTTTTCCAATCAGACAAAACAAAAGGTCATCACTTGTAAGCACTATCTCAGCTTTTATATCATCAACTTCAACACTTTGGAATATGGATTTCAGCACCTATAAGGCTATTAAATAACTATTTCAGCACTTAATCTCCAATATGGTACTAAATGCATGCTTTCAAAAAGGTAGTTTCAGCAATATACATTACGTCCCAACAGCTAGTAACATTCAGTCACTACTCTTCATAAGTATTAAAAAAAAACTTGATAAAAGCAATAATTATTAGAACTAAAAAATAGCAGAACGCCTAGCCAGAAGTAGCATGCCTCAAGAATTTTCAAAAAAGAATTTTCAAATAATCAAATCATTATCATCAATTAACTAAAATTCCTCAACTAAAATTTATTGCACCGCACTAAAGCAATGATGCAGAAACAAACAAACCAAACAGCAATACAAAGGTTCTACTAGCCACAGAGGTGGAGTAAATTATTAAAGTTTTGCTTAGCACAAAATGATACCGTTGACTGTTCTTTCCCAATGAACCAGTGAGTAGAAAATGGAACAAATAAAGCCTTAAGATCATAACTGAATGCATGAAAACCTAATGAACAGAAATTACCATTATTGGAATTTCAGGAGTTGGCTTCGAAATGGAAGAGTATCGGTGATAGTGACACTTAGCATGTCTAGACATTAGGCAACCAGTAACACAAATTGGAAACTAAAAAGCAAAACCCAGAAACTGCAAATTGAAAAGAAACAATCTAAGCCCTCAATGTAATGCAACTTTGGACGACAAATTTAGTTGGAGAAGCGACTAGGCTTGGGCTCTCTCGAGTAGATCATAAAAAGTTCAAGCTATCAAAAATCACCCCATTCCTTCTCGTCTTTGTGATCCAAAACAGAAACCAACTAAAAATAAGAAGGCCCTATGAAATTTGAAAGTGTAAGTGAGCATAGCCAACAAAAAAAACTAAGTCAAGCACAACCAATAAACAAACAATACCCGACATAGAATCCTAATGTTTAATGGTACTGCAAAACCATGTTCAAATGGACAAATATCTAGAGTTCAAATGACACAATTCAAGTGCGGAGCATGTTATGAACTGTTTAAAATCCTACCCTTTTTTCATAATCTCATCTATTAGAGCCTTCCCCCCATCAGCCAACATATATAGAATTTAAACTATTTTGGATGCCCTTAACCCTCTTACCTCATGACTCATTGTTGAGTATTTAGTCAAACACCCAGTAGCCGTTATCTTCTAATGTTTTTCCACTCTTTAATTCCCTAACCAATGGGTTATGGCTAAGCATCATAACTTAGTTTAACGAAAACTCTATAATAGCGCACGATTAGGAGAAAGTGCTAGAAAGTAAATTTACAGACAAATTCAATGCAACTCATTTTCCCTACTTTCATTAACAAGCATTATTAATTGCCCAATCATCAAAACAACCAAGACAGTTGTGACATGAGCAAATTGAAAGAAGCCTAACTCTTGACCAAGAAGGTTATCAGTGAGAAATCAAATTGAATGAATAAACAAAAAAGACACGAACATGTTCATTATGCTCCAAAAATCACAGGAAGAGAAGTTTTACCAGAGAGCGTAAAAGTGAATATCATTTAATAAGCTTGACTGATATGCTTAGATCAATTCTTTATGGAGCTTGTTGATATGAAAACTAGAAAACAAATGAAAATACAAAGAAATTACCAAAACAAAGATCTTGTCAAACACAAATCATTCCAGATGCGTCAATCCTCAACGCTGAATTAATAAGAGAACGGGGATGATTGTTGGCTTTAGGTTTAGAGGGTTTGTAGACAGATGGAGATTACAGAGAAGGGTTTGCGGCGAGAGATTTTATGTCTTCAAAATTGGGATAGATATAGGATTATTAAGATTGGTAGCTGATCCATTATACCAACAAGCCTATACACCAGTTGGCTGTACTATTTATCACAATACAAAGTTTTTTCCTTCTTTTGGAATGGGAACCTATGATTCGCAGCGCCTGTTAAGGGCCTCAACTACTTGGCCAACCTATGGTCAAGCACAAAAAGTTCAAAATGCATTGTTCTCACCAACCAGTAGGCTTTGTGGCCAAGAACCCACTAGCTATTAACTGCTTTGATTGTTTAATGAACCAAAAAAACAAGTATAAGGTCATAACCTATAAATGATAATACTGACCACGTCTAAGTTTCATCTTTTATCATTGTCTTTACGTGGCTAGAAGTGAATGAAAGGCCACACAAAAACTATTACCTATCCATGCTGCTTTCAAGAAGGCCTATGAGGAGCGGAAGTAGACAACTGCAGGTATCCAATGTGATAATATCAAGTTTTTTTTGTCAAAAAGCGTATCACATCAGCAAGAACCTACAAGTGGCAACAGAAGAAAAGAGGTAAATTCATATAGTTTGATAACAACCCCCCGCCCAAAAAAAAAAAAACCCGTTTAAAGTGTTCTGAAATGAAGTTGAGCTTCCAGCATGATCAACCACTTCTCCATCGCACCAATGGCCCCTCTAACGTCATGCCTTTCCCAGTATCGGTGGACTATCTGTGACAAATATGACAGAATGTTCAGCAACCTTTAAATATTAGCAAAAATGCAAAAATATGTAGGAGAAGATCTTCAGTCGTTCTATGGCCCACTATTTATGATTAATGAATATCTCCTTTCAAACAAAAATGATCGAAGAGCAGTATAGGAGATGTTTGTAATAAATCCTCATCTAATTTTTCCACTTTCAGGAAGAAATTGTAATAAATGAGATGAAAGGAAATAGGTTCAAAACTGATAAACCCACGATCAATAGCCAACCCAAGTATTTTGTTATGATCACAAGCTCAGGTGAGGGTCTCACCCGGGCGTTCACTAAAGCAGAATTTTCTAGATGTGAAATACTCCATAGATAGATGACAACCACTATGCCATAATTCAGCATTACTCATCGCTACCACACACACAATGCCACAATAAGTTCATACAAGGGGCACCATATCTCTTTCCAAATGCACTTGTAATGTAAGTCATCATGAAAGTGTAATTCATCATGATAGTGTTAGCCAATAACAAATGCAATATTGCATCTTAAGCATAAGTTTATTTTCTATCAACTGGCATCTAAAATGTTGTAAAATATGAGAAGAGTCCCTATAAAATCTACTAGAGTCGGGTACTTCTATTGTGAAATACTCCATAGACAAGATGGCTACCACTCCTATTTCAAGAATATATGTACACAACCCATCACATAAGTATTAACTATCACAATTAAAGTGAAGTATGTATATGCATAGCCAATAAGCGGTAAAACTGAACTTCAAGGTGCACAAAAGCAAGCAGAGTGGCGGTTCTTGTTCTAAAACAATGCACACTCATAAGCACACCCAATCAATAAGCAAGTAAATCAAACAGGGAAAGCAAAAATTTAAAATCCAAAAGCACAAAATTATCATAGTCATAATGCTCAAGAGTCTAAAAATTTGCAAGGGAAGAGATCTAATTATACTTGTTATCAATGATAAGAACTACGACGAATAAGCATAAAGTCCAACATGTGTCACTAAAAACAGATGCATACATAAATTGTAGCCTACCTTAAGACTTCATGTTTATAGCTCCAAAGAATTTTGTAATTTTGAACACCACAAATGGCAACATAATTGACACAAGAATATCCCTCGTTGCTTGAAGGGAGCATGTAAAGGGTACCGAGTTATAACTATGTTAGCAAATTAGTTTCAATTTGGTTTAAGCTACAAACATTCAACAAAACAATGTTTTCTCATCTATTCCAACAAAAAATATTTCCAAGATCATTACGACTATTTTTTGTGCATTTTGTCTAGTTAAAGGCCCACTGCCTCTAAATTTTGAGATTATCATAATTAATTGTTTTCTTCTAAGCAAACTGATAAGCAAATAAATAACAAAAGATATTAGAATTCGTTTGATTCCCTAAACTCTAGATTGTGTAACGAAGGTGTATAGAGCAAACTAATGTTTGGAAACCCTCCTAATCATCGAACCGATATCTCGCGCAGATCGTCATAAAAAAAAAAGCACAAGAAAAGCAAGTCAGAAAAGGGAAAAGGTATGCAAACCGGATAGACATCAATGGCAGAAGGCGCAGCAGCTATCTATTTGCAAGCCATTGATTTCTTCAGTAGTTACTCTCCATAGTTCCTCTCAGCAGCAGTTCAGTAAATTCCTTCGTAACCAAGCTCGAAAACATAACAAATCCAGTTCAATAAGCAAAATAAAAATGGAAATCGAACAAACCCAGTTACGTATGCATACATGAAAGAGTAAAATCATAGTCTCAAGACGGAGCCAAATCGTACCTTTCTCAAGTAACTAGTGTCACCACTCGTGAGTTGCATGAAACGCGTGCTCAGTATAATAGTTTAGATATGAGTTTCAATATGTTGTCTAATACATGCATTGTAAAGTCATTAAATATGTGCAAATGGTATAGCAAACGTATGTAGCTGCGTTGGAGAGACAAGAAGAAAGGGCTGGAGTTATAGTTGCCAAATTGACACGTGTGAACATGGTGAAGTCGGAAACGGAACTAATTACCAAAAAATCTCGAAGATAAGCCAACAATTACAGAGTTGCTAACTAAAACCAGAGTAGTCAGCCTTCCTAATTTAAACTTGCATTTTCTACCTACGTACATACGAGTTACATACAAGCTCATAATCCTTATATAGGCCATACTAATTTGACCGATGGTGGTAGTTCAAAAATATAAATTCAACTGATCAGTAAAATATGAATTCAATCACGTTATTCAGTTCAAGCCCAGTCATTTGGACCAAACACCAAGGTGTGCAATTCGCCAATTCTACATTTACATTAGGGTTCAGCACTAATGCATGGTAGGTTGACAGGTTGTGTTCACGAACAAATGACTTCCACCCATCGCCAACGAAAAATCCAGCAACATCTGAGGAGAGAGCTTCTTGGATGTCCCAATGTACAAGTCCTCAAGAGAGGCCAAGGGGTGAACTACATCATCTCCCCTCCTTTGCCTTCACCCTCTGCTACTACCACCACTTAATAACTAACAATATAAATCCATCGGTGAGTTCGATACTTAAAATCTACAACGCTAACTTACTAAATAATCAAGCAACTTTGGAAAGAGCTAATGCTTGGCATCTCACCTCGAAATAGGCTTCCACGACCAAAAAAGGCTGGAAGATGTCAAATGGGTCATGTATACCAGCGCCGCCACCCATTCCTTGTTTGAGTGTATCCTCACCGTATTGATCACAGATCTCACGAAAGGAAACGTATCTGGCTCCGTCGGATCTGCCTAGACTTACATATCAAACCAATCGTCGAGAACCAGAGGTATCAACTGCTATCTTAGAATCTGGTTTGTTATTCCTTTTTTTAAACCTCTATGCCAAAAACATTCTACAAGAGATTTGTTCTTGAAATTCCTTCACTTTATTTATATTCTTTAATGTGATTGTATCTATGCATAAGATGGCTTAATGAACGCATTTGATCTATGGTTGCTCCCTAGCTAGGATCAAGCTATAACTCCAACAATGCTACGCTTGCCATTTCAATTCCAGGTGGGAAAGATATATGGAGAGGGAAAATGAAGGACAAGGAGGAAGAATAAAAGATTTCAAATTCAATCCTCATGTTTGGTTATGTAGAGAAAATAATAGATCTATTTGATATATAACCGCAACCCTCACCCAAATAGAGAAATGGAAACTAAAGTGGTTTAATGCCCATTTATAATCTTTAAAAATAAATCATCGAGCAAAAAGATTGTAACCTGCTTAAGAAACTCGTTATGCCAATTTTGAAGTGTCTCAAATGACTTTAGTATATTCACATCATATACAAGGATGGAGCGATCAGCACAGCGGTAAAATGAAGCACCTAGGCTCTAAAAACTTTCCTGCCCGGCCATGTCCCAAATCTGACAAACACGATTAACACATAAACTCAGCATATGTGAGTAAACTAATACGTCGTCTCATGCAAAATACATAAATTAGTACTAGGTTGAGCTGATTACACACTTGCAAAGTGACCGGTTTTCCATCAATCTTTGGTTCTTTTGTGACAAAATCAGCTCCAATTGTAGACTTATATTGTCGCCTGAATTTCTTGTAGACATATCAGGAGTAACCGTTAAAGAACCACAAACATAACAGTGGTTTCTAACACAATGAACTCAAATGCAGGGGGCACATGGCACCGTTTGTGCACTAAAATGACATAGTTTTAAAGCATTGAAAACCCAGTTGTAAAACTGATATGCTCTTGGATGAGTAATCCCTCCGCCATTTACCACAGCGAAAAATACTAAAAATGCATTCTCATATTCTTTGTAATACAATGTTCCTCTAATCTAGAAATCAAACATGGCATAATATTAAAATCACTGAGTAGCAATTTTATTTGTCACTTTTTAACGAAAACCCTGTATGCTAATACACCAACAGTAAATGATCTTGCAAAAGTGGTGTTTACATGCACAAGTTTAGGATACTGATTCATCAAAGATGTCTTCCCTACCCTGAAGAAAACGCAACAGGAATTAGAAAGGAATGAAGTATTACATAATTTCGAAACAAAACAAACTCCCATGATGCTTTAAACCAAGCCAGGGAAACAAACCCAATTGCCAAATCAAATATTAATGACTAGCATCATACTCGCTATCACCAAGGACGATGAACTTGAGCAAAGCCTAAGCACGCAATACGTCTCCTCAGGAAACTCTTCAAACTACGCAAAATACCCACTACCTATTAGTCCTCTCACTATCCCAAATAATGGAGAATACAAAACCCCGAGCCAATCCATACCTAATCATGTTCTTGATCTTTAGAAACTGTATCCAGAAACCCTAACTAGACAATAAGCCTGCTCAAGAAACTCTCCAAAACACAAAAAACTAGCCACGACACATTACTCATCTCAGTATTTCAAATAATGGCTCATACTCAGAAATTTTTTTAAAAAACAAATTTCGCAAAAAAAATTCAAAATCCACAATTCTTTAGTCCAAAAATACTAAAAACTTCCCTACAAACCCACAACGAATTTAACAAAATTATACAAAACCCACAAAACTTAGTAAATTTTCTGAAAGGTAATTAATAAAATTATCAGTTTGTCTTCGTATAATTTAGTCTTACCGTTTCAAAGATCGTCGACGGACTACCCTTCCCCCAGTAGACTGCTGTCCAACATGAGAAATCTGCAAACATACACGAACAACTCATAACTTTCTTGGCAAGGTCATCGTCCGTAACCAAAACTAAAATACCTTACCGGTCCAGGACAGAAATAAATGTCATCGTCCGTAACCTTCTTCGAAGACGATCTCTTCCTCCTCCTGCCATCGTCGCTGTCCTTGGAATCGCGGTGCCGTCGGCTGCGGTGGCTGTGACTCCACTGCGGCGGCGAGTCCTGGCTGTCCGCGTTGGAATCGGACGCGGACGCCGGGTCGGAGTCTGGTCTTGTTCTTCTTCGTTTGGGTGAGGTTATCTCTGAGAGAGAGAGAGAGAGAGAGAGAGAAAGGGGGGGGAGGGAGAAGGTTGTGGTGTGCGGTGGATGGAATTTTTGAGTGGTGGTCTTGTGGTTTCCATGGGAGAGGGGAGAGGGAGAGGCCGAGAGAGGGGGGAGGGGAGGGGAGGGGACGAGTGCGGTGAATCGTCATCGTGTGCAGGGGTGGGTCTTCTTGTGTGGGTTTGGCCGTTGGGGGAGCGTGGGTGGGGCGGTGTGAGAGTGGAAGAAATTGTATATAAAGAGAATTTGAATGCTTGGTCGGTGATAAGTAGGGTTTCACGCGTGGATCCCGAGTCCGGCTCCTCTCCAATCTATAGGGAATTGGAGGATCCTCCAATTCCATCTTATATTGTGACAAAGGGAAAATTTCAAAAAAACCCATGACCTTTCAACACAATGTCCCATAGGCACCTGACCTTCAAAAAATGTAAATCCCCCACCTGACCTTATCACTCCGTCATCAATTAACCCCCTCACCCAATTTTCCGTCCAAAATCTAACGGAATTGATGACATGGCGCTTACGTAGACATTTTAGCCCTAAAAAGAAGACACATGTGCACCACACAATAAATTCATAGACTGAGGCACACCCAATCCTCCCCATTGTCTTCCCCGTGGTTTCGGCAACCACATTTCTTTTTCCGGCAACTGAGGCTCCGTCCGGCTAAATAAGCCAAATAATTTATTTTTTGTTCTCATTCAATTTTTTTCGTATTTGTTAGTTTTTCATCAATTTTTTGAAAATTATTGCATCGTCATGACAAGAGGAATCTAAAAGTAAAAATTACAATCAAAACCTAATTTTTTTGAATAAAGACAAATAAGCCAATTTTTTTTCGTTTTTATCAAAAAAAATTAGATTTTGATCATAATTTTTTATTTTATAGATACTTCTCGTCATGATAATGCAATAATCCCCAAAAATTGACGAAAAACTAATAAATACGAATAAAATTTGAATAAGGACAAAAAATAAACCAGTTGGCTTATTTGGCCGAACAAGGTCTAAATGTATCCAGAGCCGTGACTCAATTTACAAAACTATGCAATTATAAATTAAAAAAAACCAATTCAGCCTTCCATCCCCCCAAAAGAGGGGATTGGGTGTACCTCAGTCTGGATTTATTGTGTGGTGCACAGGTGTCTTCTTTTTAAGGCTAAAATGTCCACGTAAGCCCCATGTCATCAATTCCGTTAGATTTTGGACGGAAAATTGGGTGAGGGGGTTAATTGATGACGGAGTGATAAGTTCAGGTGGGGGATTTACATTTTTGGAAGGTCAGGTGTGTATGGGACATTGAGTTGAAAGGTCAGGGGTTTTTTTGAAATTTTCCCTGTGACAAATGGCATCTAATGCATTCAATGGTCAGGATTAACCTATTAACTCCCTTCCCAATTTCAGCTCATCTCGTACTCTATGGACACCCAATCACTCCCCAAATTTCTTAACGCCGTCTTCCTTCCGTTAACCCTGTTCCCTCCCTCAATTTTAACGAAGCTCTGTTTGCCTCCATCGTGAAAAAATAGATTTTCCCACCAAAAAGAGAAACATAGTCGTCTTCCTCGCGTTAACCCTGGCCCTAAAGGTTTTCATCCCTCCATTACCCATCAACGTGTTCTTTTTAAAACAGAGCATCTCATTTTGCAAGAAGTTTCTTTCCAACTCTCTTTTGATGTCTGATTTTGTGAAGTTGTAATTCAATTTGTGAGTATTTTTATTTGGATTCATGGATCAGAGAGTGAACGCCTTGGGTGAAATTTATAACTCCTACCAGTAGTAGCGCTATGAATTGAATTGATGTTCTTGGATCTGTGCTTGTTTTGCTAGAAAAAAAAAAACTCACGAGCTATATAATTTCAGTGAAAGAAACCAGATGAAATTTTTAATATAATATTAGTGGAAAAAAATCCTCAAGATCGACATAATATCAGTGAAAGAAACCATGCCGAAAGAAACAAAATTACAGATCATTCAAAGAAATCCTCATGAGGTGATCAGGAGTAAGCCATCACATGAAATTGATGTAGCTAGAATTCGTCATAAATTCAACTTCTTCAGGATTCATCCATGCTGGTGCTTCATATTTTTCAACATCCTGGTTGTAATTAGTTCCAATTAGCAAAACCAAAGTTGTAATTAGTTCCAATTAGCAACACCGAAATTAAGACATGCATTTAATCATAAATGTAGAAGTTTGAGTTAGAAAAGTACCTGAGATAGAAGAGAATAAAATGGTGGATTAGAAATTTGAGTGGTAGTGACTAGAGAGGAAATACTTCCAATATGCCCATGTCCATGCATTTTTGGAGGTATGGAGTCATCGATAGTTGCATTGGATGGGCAAGAAGTTGACTTGTAACTTGTAACCCTTCAAAATTCAGATCAATGGTCATAAGTCATAACTTCATTTGCAGCAGAAAAATCATAACGATACAGAATTACCTTGTATGCATCGATGATAGATTTTGATTGGACCATCCGACCAGTTTTTGTGTATGGATAGCTGTTATATCATGGCCCTAATTGATGAGCAGCACAAGTTGTAAACCTTTGAAATTTAATCAACAGGTAGATACCAATCTTAAGAAAGATTAAGGACAAAATAACATCCGTTAAAAGTATACCTGAACCACCTCTCTTGCCATTGCGGGACCATGAAATGACTCCTCATTTGGAACAACTTCTGCTGATCCACCCTTTTTTTTCTTTCCTTGTTTCTCAGTCCAACTTTTTGGTCTTTTGTTTCCCTTGCGAGGAGCCTGTTTTTTCTTAAGTCCTTTTGGCTGAACGGCAACAAAATTTTCCAAAGGAGCTTCATGTGGAGAGTCTTGTCCTTCATTAGTAGACTCATCCATATCTCGTTTGTTCTTTAAGATATCTTCAACCTTTTCAAACATCTCAATCATATAGCTAGCTACCAAGGCAGATGCCTCTTCACATTCTGCCGCTCGGGATGCAAGTTTTACCAATTCAGGGCACAGCATTCTATATCTATTGGTAACCTTCAATTTATTGTCACCTTCAACCTCACGTCCTTTAAAGTCCTTCACGATTCCAGCCTTCGCATCTCGTGTCCATCTCTTTAGAATATATCTTTCCGGTATGAGCTTAATATCCATCACATCCAAAACCTTTAGAGCATGGCTGCACAATATTCCAACTGCCTCAAATTTACAACAACTGCAGGAAACAGTTTGTTCTGAACGGTTGCCCAAGACTTTGTAAGTTTTAGGTTGACCAAGTATCGCAACGGTGTATTCACTTGTTGGCAAACCTTCATTGATACGGTCCTCTATATAAGCTGCTTGGTACACTTCATACTCAGCCTGAAATTTCTCAAATACTTTTGATGTGTACACTTCCCCAGCTTGTGTTAACATCGGCGTGTTCATCTTTTTGCGAGGTAACTTTTGCCTTAAGTTATACTCAGCTTTCAATTCATTGTACCGCTTGTTGTCGACCTCTCTTTCAAAATGTTTGAAAAATTGAGCTAAGTCGAGGTCTGATTTCAAGTAATGCCTTATATCAGCATTCAAACTTTCACTTAGCTGTGTAGTTTTACTACCAGCACAAAAAGTACTTTTGACGTAAGCTTTGGCCCATTTCTCTCTTACTTGAAAAGTAAGTTGTATCTAATTATTACCTTCAAGATCATACTTAGAGACCATGGCATCCCAAGCAGATAGGAATTCATCCTCTTCCAATATATCATTGATGAATGCATGAAGATGTTCTGCAAACTCAGAGTCTTCTTCTTTATACAAATATCCAAGATGTTTCATTGCATTCTGTCTCATATGCCACGTGCAAATTCGATGATATGTTTCTGGCATTACCAATGGGATGGCTTTTGCCATAGCGGCATCTTGATCAGTAAAAATGGTCTTCGGCCTTTTACCGGACATGGCAGTAAAAAAAGTGTTAAACAACCATTCAAATGAAGCAGCAGTCTCATCATATAGAAGAGCAGCACCAAATATAATTGTCTCTCTGTGATGATTAAATCAAGTAAAAACTGCAAGTGGGCGGTACTCTTTATTCGTTCTATAGGTTGTATCAAAACTTAGAACATCACCGAAATGGCTGTAATCAATAATCATCTTTGCATCTGCCCAAAATATATTGGTGATTTTCTCTTCTAAATCTAATTGCACTGTAGAGTAAAAGGAGGGATTTTCCAGTGTTTGCTTCTCAAAATAGTCTAATATAGCTCCAGCTTCCCCGTATTCCAAGTTGGTTTGCCGTTTACTTCGGAGATAATTTTTATGGTCCTGTTGAGTGTAACCGAGATTACCCATTCCACCGGCTTGTCTCCCCATAAACTCATGAGCAGATTTCAACCTAATACCAGAGTCATCAGCAAGATCAACTTCATAAGCCTGGGCTGCAGAAATGTTACGGTGCAACGGCAACATGTGCGCAGTTTCTTCATTTTGAAGGTCATGATTATGTGCTGCATTAAAACTGTAAACCACATACTTGGCCTTTTCTCTATCAAGTCTAATGCTCATGTGCGCGTCACAACCTGTCCTCGTTTCTGCTCGAGGTATTTTAGTCTTATAATCTCTTTGGTCCGGTGCACGAAAACCTTCTTTGCAGCAAACATATTTTCTCATAGTGTTTCTTCACCAGTTTTGTTGTTCCTATTGCACAAAGTCTTTCGGACACTAAAGCATAGTGAAGCATAGTTGTTGTAAAAAGAAAAAGGCGTGTTGTCTGAAATGAATTCAACCTAGATGTGGTATACGAATCCTCAAAGTCATTGTGATTATCTGATCTTATTGAAGTTGGATTCTACTTACAGGTGTTTTTCATCCATCATCTAGAGCAAAAGTTATACAATTAGTCATCAAAAATACAGTCAATAATATAATGGAAAAAACAAAACTTTTCACCTCTTTCTCCCAATTGATGATCAACCGTTGGATCCCATATGTTTCTCTTTATTTTTACCGGAAAATATTTTATGTCCAAACAACGGAGCAAACGGAGCCTTAATGCTTTTGCCGATATTGATCCAAATAGAAATAGTTATGCTTCCTTTATCTTAAAGTTTTAGTCGAGCACAAAAAGTTTTTATTCCTTCTTCGGATCCGAAAACAATTTGTGTGCATTAATTTGGAGTTTAACATACCCTGACGTAATTTTTGTTATTATTATTTTTTTCAATCGATAAGTTCAACTGAGAGGTAACTACCTCAGTTGATAATTTTTCTTTTTCTAGGCACAATAAATAAAAACCTGATTTTTTTGTCACCATGGCAAGAAACTTTTATGGATAAAAAAGAGCATGACAGTGCATCAAAGAGGAGGATTATTGTTCTTCAGGGGATCCAATCCAATCAAGAGGTCTAGCTTTCCAAGCACGAATACCAGAACTCGCAAAATTCAAAGTTGTTCAGATGATTTTCTTCCTCTTTCTTTTATTCTTTCTCCTTCCTCCTTCCTCGCTGCAAGATCGGCATTTTTCTACCTCCTTCCTCGGTCTCTGCCACTCCTCCGCATTTCCTCTCTTAGTTGACCTCCACCTCTCACCAGCTTCCCATCTCCCTCTTCACCGCAGTGCAAGTGAAGTTGGTTTGAAGACCGTAGATCTAAAGATCGAAAGAGTTGAGGCAATGATCTGAGCTCAAGTTCCACCTCATCTTCACTAGTCGAGATCAATTCTAAGGCAACGAGTGATAGAATTTTCGGAGGGGCACATCAGGGGGAAGAGGGGTTTGTTTTCTTTCCTGATGTGGTTTGGGCCGGGTGTTCCCTCGGGGTTCTGTTGTCTAGGTCTGGGTTCCCCAGATCTGGTGGATGGTGGTGCTCGCCATCGTCATGGTTTGTGGTGTAGCTGGCAGACGTTTGGCTTTTGGTTTGTAAGGTTCTAGAGTTAAAACTTGAGAATCGAGACCTTCGTTTGGTTATTGTATTCTCTTGAGAAGGATAACCATTTTTTTAAGGGCAAATTTTCGTAGTAGTCCCTATAGTTTTACGGTTGTCTTACTTTCGTCCCTCTAGTTTCAAAGTGCTCGAATTTCGTCCCTGTAGTTTATTTTACGTTCCAAATTGGTAAAATCGTTAACACTGTTAACGAAACTAACCAAAAAAAAAAAATAAGTGTTCCAATTTTCAATCCATTTGAACCGGTGCGAAGATCTTATTTTTTTGATCATTTTATCCTAAATGGTCGTAATGAATTTTTAGCTCTAAGGCCTTTCAACGAGCACCCGAAGACTCTTTATTTAGTTTCAAGGCTCTCTTAGGGTGCTCATTGAAAATTGGAACACCTTTTTTTTTTTCCATTAGTTTCGTTAACGGTGTTAACGATTTTACCAATTTGGAACGTAAAACAAACTACAGGGACGAAATTCGAGCACTTTGAAACTAGAGGGATGGAAGTGAGACAACCGTAAAACTACAGGGACTACTACGAAAATTTGCCCTTTTTTTAATGTATTGAGCTCTTTCTATCAATGAAAGTTTCTACCATTTTGACAAGAAAATATGAAACTACATGTGCCAATCTACGAATAAAAAGAAAATCACAAATCTTAAATTGATCAACTTCTCGGCAAAAATCTTTGATATAATTCAATAACAACTTTTACTTTAGTAGGAAAACTATCATTTTTTTTTCTTCGGTCAAACGGAAATTTGTAGGAAAACATCTTTTGCTACCCTAAATCTGAATCAACGGTTGAGTCCCCTTGTAAGGCATTCCTGCACACCATGGCCTCAGCACGCAGAACTTGAAGCGATGACACCCTCCCCAAACACTACAAGAAAAATGAAAATTGGTGACGAAATTTAATTTCGTCACTAAATGAGTATATTTGGCGACGAAAAAATAAATTCGTTGTTGTTTGACAACTATTGTGACAAAATAATTTCGTCACCAATTATACCTGTTTAGCGATGAAAAAAATATTTTCGTCACCAAAGGTACTCATTTGGCGACAAAATACATTTTTCGTCTCCGAAAGCTTAAAAAAGGTGACGAAATTATTTTTCGTCACCAAAGATAATCATTTGGTGACAAAAAATATATTTCATCGCCAAATGAGAGCAATTTAGTAACGAAATATTTTTTTCGTCACCATTTTAACTCTTTTAGCGACGAAAAATATATTTCGTCGTCAAACAGGTACCTTTCGTGATGGAATTTCTGAATTGCGCTTTGTCACTAAATGTATTTCGGACATAACTCTTTACTAAAATCTCCGATTGAGATAATTCAAATTAGGTTTGAATAATAACTCAATTGCCTACAACTTTCATGTTTATCAAAATTGCTAATTTTAATGTTTAAAGGTTCAAAATTACATTTGAAATACATTTTCATGTGAAACATATGTGTTATATATTTGATATTTCAAATATTTATTGAAAAGTGTGTGTAGCGCAGTTGGTCGGAGCTTGCGCGAAAAACTTGAGGGACTCGGGTTCGATACCCAGCTAGAGTAAGAAAGAAGGATTTCTTTAACCATATGAAAAGTATCTTTTGCAACGAAAAATTTCGTCACCAATTATTCAAATTGCATGTTCTTCGTCACAAATAATATAGGTGACGAAAAAAAATTTATCAACTAAAGATTGTCGAGGATTCTTATTTGGTGACGAAAAATTTCGTCACCAATTATTCACTTTTTGGTGACGTTGGTGACGAAATTTTTACCTTATTACAGAACAAGGTTTGGCCCAAAAGGTAAAGAAGAAAAGCTGTCACCAATTGCTGTGTCGACACCTCTGACTTGATGCCTACACGATCAAATTGTTCCTGAAGCCAGGAATAAGTAATGTGGCCACTCTCTAGTGCTTTAGGAACTTTTCCTAGAAGAAATCTAAGAGCACTCTCTCGCTCATGAATCCTTGGGTCTATCGAAAGGGGATCCAACCCTCAAACCTGTAAGCAGGGCGAAATCACCCGATGTGATTGTCATCTCTCTAGCCTCGGGAAAATGGAAGAATTTATGGTATCCCACCAACGCTCCACCAGTGCTGTAATCAATCCCCACTGCGCCTTCGGGAGATGAAAGCCGCGTATCAATTGCTCGAAGCCTGCCAAAAAAAATGCATCAATTGCTCTAAGCCAGCCAAAACAACAGCATCTTTGCCATTCTGAGAAAGCCTCTCGTACCACTCATAAACCTAGGGACAGCTTCCACACACGCAGCTTCTCGTTTGCCTGGCAAAATGCAGAAAGAGATCAATACAAAGACATAAGGGGATCGCCTATACAGGGGGCAATTTTTAAAAATCCAGTTTCATTTTCAAATATCAATCATTGCTTCATAAATTCTCATATAAACAATATCATTAGCAAGAGTGAATTTACCTTCATGTTGGTAAAACCGAAGTGCTGCTCCAGCTCTCTATGCAAAACCTTGGGCGGGACATCGCTAAGGGGAGGACGATACCTTAGCAAGCTGCCACATCCAATTATATGAACTTGGGGAACATACGTGTCAACATCAAACGATAGCAAAAGCATCATTGCCTGTGTCTGAAGGAGTCTCAAGCTCTATTTCAGGAAGGTTGGGCTGCGAAGAGCTTCCCCCGACAGTGGATGTACGACGAGCCAAGCGAAGGACACAGATACTCGAAACCCCACCAAGAATCGCGGCCTCAACGGACAGAGCCTTGCTTGCATCCCTCGGTGCGGGAAGTAGTAGGAGCATCGGCGGTGGTGTCGATCGAAGGAGAATGAGGAGGCGACAAAGCCATGGAAAAAGACAGTAGAGGAAGAGCGGCGGCAAGAATGGTGGTGATCGGAGAAAAGAAAAGGGGGGAGTCAATCGCCTCGTCAATCGAAAAGAAGAGGAAAAGAGGAAAAAAATGGAGTGATCCGCGAAATCAATTAAACCCAACTTAAATCGATTTTCTGACTTTTGGCTTTCTCGCAGCCGAGTCTTCGATTCCTTGGCCGGTTCTTCAATTACTTAGCCGTTGAATCAATCTCTTGGTCCCCCCAATCTATTTCCCATAGTAGTATCAAATTTTATTTGGTGCACCACTCAAGCAATTATGAGATTCTAGGTCCATAACCAATAGAACCAATGACAAAGAATGGTTAAGACAAGCCTTGGGGGCATTCCCGAGCATATGGAATCTCAAGTACCAATGTCAAATTCACTTTGGAATTCTTTGAGGCTCTCTTCGTAACAAGTTTACCAATTACTGGTCACTTGACCATTGAGGATTTCAAACTTTGAACCCTTGCTCTCGAAACCCAAGGGGCTCTACGCCCCCGTTACTATGCTCCGAAAGAATGATAACTGCCATCTCAAAAGTTCCTTCATCTCAACAGCTCCATGCCCGCTCTACTTCCACTACTCAACAGGCTTTACACTCACTACTCAGCAAGTCTACGCCCATTACTCAGCGGCTCTACGCCTACTATCTCAGCCGGCTCCATGCCGTAATATCCAACGAGATGTTATCTGTTCTCAAGCTCTATGCGTGAATTCTCAAAGTTCAAAACTTTGAATGCTCGAAACTCTTCGAATGCCCAACCACTGTGTACTGGATGCTTAAGTTCCACACTTGAATGCTCAAGCTCTACGCTTGAATGCCTAACCACTGCGTACTGGATGCTCGAACTCTATGTTCGACTGCTTAAAAATTATACTTTAAATGCTCAGGCTCTACATTCTGAATGCCTAACCACCGTGTACTGGATGCTCAAAGCCTGTACTTTGAATGCTCAGACTCTACCCTCTGAATGCTCGAGCTCTACGCTCTGAATGCTCAAGTCCAGAACTTGAAAGAAGCTCTACACTTAAAAACAACACACACGCACGGGCCCGTGCACATAAGGATCAATTGCATCACTATTGTCATCATCGAATCTGCATCATCATTATCATTCATAAATGTTATCATACACATACTATGTTTTGCATCTCTCTCACTCATGAAACAGGTCGTTCCTACATTCAATCGACTCCATGCCTCGGTTCCATCACAACAAGCTCCAAGCTTTAACCTGCAAACTCTTGCCTTATGATTGATACCAGCCCCGCACCTCGATTCCATCACTTCAAGCCCCAAGCTCTGACCCATAGGCTCTTGCCTTATGATTGATATCGGCTCCGCGCCTCGGTTCCATCACTTCAAGCTCCAAGCTCTGACCCACAGGCTCTTGCCTTATGATTGATACCGGCTCCAGGCCTCGGTTCCATCACTTTAAGCTCCAATGATTGTAACTAGGTCCACGCCTCGGTTCTGTCACTTCAAGCTCCACGCTTCACTGGCTCCATGCCGTCATATCTTAAAATCGGCGTTCGATTGTCACCAGAAGATGGTTTGGATTCCATCCCAAAATTACATCAATTCCATCAAGCTCATTAGCAAAGATAGGCTACCCAACCAAGCTCCCCTCAGTCAAAGTAAGGATGGCCATGAAAAGCAATTGACTCACCCGCTGTGTACTGATCTACCCGAAAATACTGAGAATGCTCTCCTCCAATATTTCCCCGATAGTTTCGCGCTCCTTCAACTACTCTCTACCAAAATCCTAGCATAGGTACATTCCACTACGGCTTTTAAAAGCCCGAAGTTATGTTTTCTATCTCTAACCCTTTGAACTTTTTATTTTACTATTGCCCCGAACTAAGATTGGTTTGAATTCCCTTGTGGAATACGTAGGCAGCCTCCTAGCCCGACCGTAACTAAAACCTTTTTTCAAAAATCCTTGGAATAGTGGTTCGACCAAATTGAGTTGTTTTACGGCTTTGACTCTTACTTGACATGTCTCGCGATCCATCTTAGTTCAGTCAAAGAGGGGCAACTGTAGACACCCCAGTTTGGCCTAATGATTATTTCAAGTCCCACCTTGGGGACGATCCCAATGATGAATGGATACTGTGATTGCTATTGACTTCTCATAAACCCATGGACTTTTGGTGAGTACTTTTAGCCACTTAGAGGACCCAATTCAGAACCAAATAGCCTTTCAGATAGAAATACAGCATCCTGGGAAAATCAGCCGCACTTCGAGCTATCAAACCCCAAAGTATAAACCCTAACCCTAGGATTTTGAGAAGCAAGTCTAGGGGTGAGCATGGTCCGGATTGGTTCGGTTTCATACTAAACCAAGAACCAAACCAATACTTACGGATTATGAATTTAGAGAACCAAACCAACCCACAAAAGGCATAAAACCAAACCAATCCAAACCATTTAAATACGGTTCGGTTTCGGTTTTAAACCACGGTTTGCTTTGAACTAAGTTATTGTCTACAAAAAATATTTAAAGTACTCAACATTATGAAGATAAATTAAAAAAATACATATATTTAAACCAATTCCATTCAAATTATCAAAACGCACTAATATTAACCAACCAATTAATAGTAGGAAACCAAAAATTGGCTCAAGTCTTAAACTAAGAAAATAAAATGCTGTTAAGTCACTTAAATGACCCAATCAAGAATACCAACTATTAAACATCTTAAGATTGTTTAATCAAATAAAAGGTCAAAAATAATTTCTAAAACTATTGAATTGAAATAAGGTAGCAAAAGGGCAATAGTAGCAGCATAGTAGAAATCAACTTATGATATCACTCTGCATCAAGGTTCATATCATTATCTTGGCAGTGAAGGAAAATTAAATATTGCAGTGAATTTAATGGAATCAATAAATTAATAAAGTAGTTGACTAAAAGCTCTCATATTTATTGGGTGAATCATAATTAATTTAAATATATGTGTATGTATGTATTATACGGTTCGGATTGGTTTGGAACCATAACCGTAAACGTGAATCCATAAACCAAACCATATAACGCGGTTTATAATTTTTTTAAACCATAACCAAACCATACTACTAAAAATCCAAACCAAACCCTCCGGTTTGGATTGGTTTGGACTGGATTTGCGGTTTGACGGATTTTTTGCTCACCCCTAAGCAAGTCAATCAAATCACCCTCAATCCAAAGCAATCAAGCAACTGAAGGATCAAGGTGGTGAGGCCCAGGGGCCTATGGTTCGTCTACCTTTATGTTTTTGTACTCTAATCGTAGCATTCTGATTTTCTGTTAATCATTTGATCTGGTGTGAGGAAGAACATCAACTGGGGCATCGATCCCATGGCCAGTAAATCGATCCAATAGTATTCCTTGGCCGTGACATCAATTCACCGGCCGTGGAATCCATTCGACTGTCTTTTTTGCTTATTTTTGATGCATGCTTTCAATTGCTGTATTGGCTCTCTATATCAACTATTTAAAGGCTAAAACCAGTTTATGTGTTTAGAATTAAACAAAACAAGCATACATCCTATGTCGAATAATTACGGGCCAGTCTCACGACTGGGCAAAGAGGGGTGCCTAACACCTTTCCCTTTATTGTACTTTTGGCTCCCATACCCGGAATCTCTATTTGTTTTTCCTAGTATTTATAAACTAGGTGGCAACTCTATTTTGATGTTAACCGTTTTCGTGTGGAGATATTCCTAGCCATGGGAATGTCCATGGTTCTGGTTTAAGAAGTGGAATCAAACATGTGATGATCATCTATATGGCGATGCCCCGTTTGGGAGATGTCTACACAAGTTTAATGCATTCCCCAGTTAAAACTGCTAGTTTTAATTCAATATATATTCTGCTGCTATGGAGTGCCCCTGGGATCATTCTGCACATGTCCCAGAACCCAGAAAAGTGTAGAACCAAACACTGGTTTGAAGGCCCAAACTAGCGCGAACCAATGGATTAGTTGCACGCGCAGGTTCTCCTCTGACCAATGAGTGGCCATTGCATGGGTAACTTGGCCTTAGGCCACTTTTTTATCCCTACACAATTTTTGGGGTCTTTTATTTGTTTGTAGGGCTTTTCAGCCTTTAAACTGTATATTATAACTACATGAACAGTTTGGTTTGTCCTAGGTGTGCACTGGTCATTCTAGAGCCCAGGGTTTGAAAAAAAGAGCTGTGGGTTTAAACCTACTAGCGTGCGCAAATCTTGTAGTGGCGTGCGCAGGTCTGGTCAGCATGCAGTGACTTGATCAGTGCATGCAGCTTTCTTCCTACTCACATTACTCCAAAACAGTGACCTTCCAGTCTATTTAAACTCCCACGGGAATCTGTTTTCATCCTATACTAACTTTTTCGAGCATGCCATCTACCACATCCTGCAAACGTTTTACAGTTTTAATACCTATTAAACCGTTTCCCGCCCCTAAATGGCTAAAGAATTGATTAATCCAACAGAATCGCAAATGTTTTCGCAAATGCCTAAATAGAGGCCGATCTCCGGATTGCACGAGAGGGGTACCTTAAAACCATTCCCCTCTCGTAACCTGGCTCCCGAACCTAGACATGGTAATGACGAACTGATGCCTTCCCCTTTTCAAATCAAAACAGCACAACAAGCGTTTCAAGTGCGGTTCCTTGGATGTCGGACCTTCAAACCCAAGTGGTGACTCTGCATTGAGTGCTCGTCTGCAAAAGCGCTCCCTCGATCCGCCCGATACGCATTTTTAAGGCACGTTGCCCATAGTGGCGACTCCGCTGGAGATCGAATCAATATTGGTAGATACTTAGAACTTCATACACTGAAGAACAATCCCACAAAAGTCTGTCAAAATAGTGAGCTTCGTGTTGATAAAGAAAAGATTGGCGATTTAACAGGACCATTGTGTCCGGCCATCCCGACTAGGGCTTTTCCGATTGTTCCCTTGTGTAGTTTTTTCTAAGTATTGATTAACAAGGAGAGCCAAATTTGAAAAGGCATTTGTGAATTTGCGTTTCTATTTCATTAATCAAACTCTTTAGTATCTTCATTTGCATCGATGTTGGATAGCCGCGTTGAGGTGTTTTCGGTAACCGACACAATTTACTAGAGACCGAGGTCCTCGAATGCCCAACAACCTTGGTCAATAATAAGTCATTCTATCATTCTATCGTTCGACCATTGCTCTGCAATACGCATTGTAGTGGGAGGTATATCTTGGCTTTAGTCCGAGGAACCCTCTCAAACCAAACCAGCCTTTGCATAGACAAAGCACTAGAACTTTCCAAACTAAGACATGTATTCGCAGGGTAAGATCTACTTGCATCTAACCCCCATACACTGTCTATGTGTTACTGTACATATATACCGTTTTGCGTAGGAGTATGTTGAAAGCGGCTTCTAGGTTGTCTCTCTTTCGAGTCTGTCTTATGATTACTAGGAGGCTGCCATGACCCGATGAAGAGTTGTGCATCTTGATGGTGCACGTTATCAATTTTCAAAGTTCTTGGATCAATAAGACTTTGGGAAATCAAGACGTTCTACGTCCTTGTCTAACACCCGATCAAGGTTTCAAACAGAAAACAAGGAACAATGGAGAGAATGCCATGATACTTACACCACCTAGGTAATCGTATGAAGCACATACATCGCTCCGCTAAAGTGCGAAGTAGCTGACGCCACCCCAATGCCGGTATCATGTCATCTACACCGAGTTGTTTTGACTCCAAAGTTGAAACTTTGAGAAAGAAATAGTCAAAGGCTTAGACTATTTTAACATCTCTTAGTGTTAGTCGATTCAATCAAGGATATACCGCCGAAAAGAAATTCTAGGATTCTGGCAGCGTCCGAACGTCATGAGACAGACTCGTCTTTAGTTGTAGAGTCTAGGAGGACACCGATGACGTTGACGTATACACTGCATTCTTACAAATAATTGCTAAAGGAACGTCACTGAGCTTTCAATTGCTTATTGACAAGTTTGGAGCCATTGTATCGAACAAGAGAGTACCGAAAAGAAGAGCCAAAACTGCTTGGGAATGTCTTCAGAATCCGATTCAACGACTTGTCTGGCTAGACTCCCAGTCAGTTGCAATAAAGGCTCTTACGGGTTCACTGTTAGCCACCTTTCAGTCAGCTTTACCATCGATTTTGCAAGAAGCCATGCTGCCGGTTTCCCCATCTTCAACGTCTTCATTAAGCTCTTCTCGAAAAACTGTCATGGCAGACCAATCACTCAGTCTTGAAACCGTGTTCACAAACCTTCAAAACAGCTTCACTAGTATGCAGCAAAGGGCTAACCAGACTGATGCTTCATCGCCCATCTAAATGACCTAATCATTGCTCGACTTCCACCATCACTTGAAGAGGAAAAAGTAAACTCAGAGGATGAGGACATCCATGTGGAGCCTATTCTGGTTCTGGATCCAAACTATGAAGGGCACCTCATTATTCAATGCCTACCTAGAGAGGCTCGTGTGCCTGTTCTGAACCCAAATCTTGTGGGTGGTGAACCTGTTTAGAATTTTGAAATGGCTGCTCTGATAGCCAAGATAGCTAAGCTGAAGGAGGCTATCTCGAAGTCCGAGAAGATCAGCGTGGGAGGAATAGACTTGGACCAACTCTGCTTGTATCATAGTGCAAATCTCCCCGAGAGGTTCAAAATGCCCAACTTTGTCAAGTTCGATGGGAGTGGTGATCCGAAGACTCACATATTGGGCTATCGTGCTGCTTTGAGGCTGCTAGGCATGGAAGTGAGGCCATGTCTCAGCTTTTCTCTCAAACTCTTTTTGAGCTTGCCTTCCGTTAGTTTTTGTCACTCGACATCTCCAAAAGAAGAACTTGGGAAGACATAGGGGCTGCCTTTATCTCCCAATATAGCTACAACTCTCAGCTCAAGATGACTACTCTAGAGTTGGAGTCTACAAAAATGGAAGCAAAGGAGTCTTTTGCTGATTTTATCAAAAGGTGGAGGGGCAAAGCCGCCTTAATGACTCATTGCTCGAGTGAGGGGGACCAGATTCGCATCATCTCCCGAAACCTGCAACATGACTATTCCAAGAACCCCGTGCTGGTTCAAGCATCTGCAAACTTTGAGACTTTCTTTAAGTCTGGTTTGGCCAATGAAGAGGTGTTGCAAACTGGAGTTCTACCAAGAGGAGAGTCCTCTTCTTCCTATACTCAGAAAGAAAAGCCGTGGCCTTATTTAGGAAATAGTAGTGCGTTGTTTTATAAAACAACCACTCCAATACAGCTACAAGTGGGAGCGATGCTCCAGCTTTCAACTCCAGTTATACCACCAATGTCAACCAAATTCGAAACGCTCAAAGCTTCTGATCCTAAACCCAACCTCAGAGTTCTCTGTCGTCGAGGCACCTCTGTCCGCAGTGATGGAGAAGCTTTTCCAATCCGGGCATCCCAAGCCTTTGACCCCAACTCCCCCACCCAAAGTCCTTCAAGCCAACTACAACGCCAACCATTTCTGTGCCTTTCATCAAATGCCTGGTCATGTCATTGATAGCTGTTTATGTCTTTGCCATGAGATATAAGATCTCATTGACAATGGCATTGTTCAAATGCCACCAAAGACCAACGTCATTTCCAACTCCTTGCCTCAACGCAAGTCTGTCCCTTTGATTGGTTAGATATATATCGTCACCACTCGAATCAAACCAAGCTCCACCATACTCAACCCTGGCCACTTTATTATCCCAGAAACTCGACCCAAATCAATTGTGTCTATCCTGTTTGAACCCGAGGTTGGCATATTGGTCATAGGTTGTGGAATAGAAGATGGGGCGGAAAGCTGGAAAGCACTAGTTGAGGACCGGGCCGATCAAGCGAAGGAGCGGACTGTCGGGCTGAAATACACTGATCAAGGGAGCATCGAGTAGGTTTGGTTGAAGAAGCTGAGGAAGTCGAAGTGCTATTGCTTGGGCTTGATATCCTTTAGATCCTACCTCTCTATGAGGAAGCCAAGCATAACTATAAAAGTTTCATTTTTGAGTTGTATCTATTGTGCATTGACACTTTTGAGTCTAAGTCTAACTAAGTGTCTGTTGAGTCATCTAAGTCTAGATCTGAGTTGGAGTTTGTGCCTATTGGCCCTCCATGTCGTAGCTTCTATTTTTAATTCAAGTGTTTTGCTCTACTTGGCAACCCCGAGGGACTTTCTTTTTGAATGAATTATCTTGCTTCTAAGTACTTCGCTGACTTTTATATAAACTATGTCGACCTGACGATGAAGGGATAGATTTCAATGGGATTATCCCCAAGGAAATGTGTTCCCTCGCTGAAATGGAAGGCAAAAGGCATGAGTAGCCTATTAAAAGAAGAAATAGTTTTAATAAACTTGAAAGATAAAGTAGACCCATGGATAGTTCAAAATTGGTTCAAAGCTGTCCCCAGAGGAGCATTGCGCTCGGTTAGAGAGATTTGAAGAATTCATCGACGTCTTGGCATGGTCTCACATAGACATGCCTGGCGTTGATCTTGAGATAAAGAAGAATCAAATCCCTTTGCTCTAGGCGTCATGCCATGTTTAAAGCAGCAGCAGCGGCATTCCGCCATGTACAAATTAGAAAATGTAAAGAATGGCCTGGAGCAATGAGTTTCATCCGAAGTGCTCTGGATCCTTCATTATCAAATCCATTTTATCTGGGGATGCGGCCAGAGATCATCGACCTTGACGGCAGTAATTCAATACCTTGGTCAACATGGATCAATTCAAAAGCCTTTTCCCTGAGGGAAGCTTGTTGGGCTGAAAACCCCAAGGGTGGGTAGGTCCAACCAAAAGGTAGAGTAACCTGCTAGACTAGAAACCTATGAAGGCGATCTAGGCAATATTCGAAGGCTCTCTAGACCGAAGACCTAAATGGGTGGTACTAGGCAAAAGTTAAAGCGTAAAAGGTGAGGTAAAACACACGCGTAAACCTTAGCCTGAACTGCGTTTTGACCTGAATCACCAGAATGGGATATGTAGGTAGTGTCTCTTCGAGACTCGGTCATAATCTATAAATTGGATCCATGGTTTACGTTTTGGTACACACCAAGGGTCGAGAACAAGACAAGCTTCGCTGGAGAATCAGAAAGGGAAACCTTTCATCTTTCAAGTTTAATGCAAATTGCTATTTCAATTACAAAGTTGAGCAAAAGCCTTAAAATATTTGAAGATTAAAAAACAGAACGAAATGCTTGCGAGGCCTAACGGCTCACAGTTTATACTAAGACTCAGCGAAGTCTAGTTTGAGCAGCTGCAGCAACTTTGCAGTTACGCGCGCTAGTTTGACCCTCACACGCGCTTATTAAAAGTGATGCACATTGGTCTCAAACCTGCGCGCATTTCTTCAATTCCTGTAGCAAACAATAGCAGTTAGCTTCTGCTTTCGATTCCGTTCAAGGGGCTTTTGCCAAGTTTTGTCATGTCATGTAAGTTATATGGACCAAATGTGACTGCACGGGGGTGTCGGTTTCAGTTCGGGCCTTATAAGAGTCTTATGTCCATCTTTGCGACATTTTTCAAAGTCTTTCGATCTACTTCTCGTGTCGGGATGCTTTGCCTGATTTTGTCGATTTGTACAGGTCATTGTACATCTCTTTGACCTTACGTAAGCGCCAGTTTCACCTGTTTAGGGATCTTGTGAGTTTTAGCATGTTAATGCCCAAAAGTTCATTATATTCCGGATGTCTAAAGGTCCGCGTCATATCCTAGGGCTCTTTCCCCATTTTTCGTTCGAGCTAGGCGAGTTTGTACATGAACATGTGCGCATGTCTGTTTGTCAATTCAGTTTGCCTATCAATGCAAATTGGATATTTGTGGTTAGTCTAGAAAATGCAAATTTTACATTGCTACTCTCGCATCTGTAATCCACAAGCAATAGAATCTCGTAAACGGCAAGGCCAAGCATCGAATAAAGGGCATCTCAGCCCAAAGCTAAGCAAAGCATATCTATGGGGCACCTCTGCCCAAGCATCAAAGAAGGGGCACGCTGGCCCAATGCCACTACTCAATGTCAACTAGGGCATGCCGGCCCACTCGAACATTTATCTATCTAGGTGCGCATCTCAAAATTAAAAGATAGTAAAGTAATGGGGCTCAATGATAGTCCTTAGGCGTCGTAATCCTCATAGGAGCCGCCCTTAGTTAGGGTCTGCATTTTCAGTTTGTACATAAGTGTTTAGCATACATTATCAAATGTCAAAAATAGGAAATCAAAGCACGTCGAGGCGTTCTACCATTAGTGTTTAGGCATTGACAAAACAAATCAGCGTTGAGGCGTTCTTCTACCGTTAGTGTTGGGGCATTGGCAAATCAAATCAGCATTGAGGCATTCTTCTACTGTAAGTGTTGAGGCATTAACAGAACAAATCAGCGTTGAGGAGTTCTTCTACCGTCAGTGTTGAGGCATTGGCAAATCAAATCAGTGTTGAAGAATTCTTCTACCGTCAGTGTTGGGGCATTGGCAAATCAAATCAACATTGAGGCGTTCTTCTACTATCAATGTTGGGGCATTAGAAGAGGTGAGGCTTGTAACTAAAAGGTAGGACTTTTGGCGGGGAAGTTGGTGTCAAAGGTTTGAGATGCCCAGACTTGACGAGTTTTTCCATCACTGTGGACAGAAGTGCCTCGAAGATAGAGAAACTCTGAGGTTGGGTTAGGGCCCGGTAGCTTTGGGCATTTTGAACCTGATTAATGTTGGCGGCATGGTTGGGGGAAGCAGCAGCGTTGTCCCCATTTGTAGTCGTGTTGGTGTAATTGCTATCGCCAAACAGTGTGCTATAGTTTCCAAAGTAAGCCCTCAGTTTAGCTTTTTGTGAGGAGGACTCTCCCCTAGGCAGAATTCCACTCTGCAGTGCATCCTCAATGGCCAAACCAGACTCAAAGAAAGTCTTAAAGTTCGCAGATGCTTGAACCAAGACAAGGTTCTTGGCATAGTCCGGCTGAAGATTGCGCGAGATGATGCAGAGTCGAGCGCTTAATCATTTGAGCGACTTTGGCTCTCCACCTCTTCACAAAATCCACAAAGGTCTCCTTTGCTTGGTCTACTCCAACTCACGAGTAGTCATCTTGAGTTGAGAGTTGTAATTGTACTGTGCAACAAAAGCAGCCCCAATGTCTTCCCTAGTCCATCTTTTGAAGATGTCGAGCGACAGGAACCAATGGAAGGTGGGACCAGAGAGAGTCTGAGGGAATAGCTGAGACGTGGCTTCGCATTCCACTCCCAGTAACTTCATAGCTGCATGATAGCCAAAGAGATGAGTTCTAGGATCCCACTCCTGTTGAACTTAACCAAATCAGGCATCTTGAATTTATTAGGATGCCTCGCATTAGCCTAGCATTAGAGATGATCTTCTCAGATTTAGTGACGACCACTTCCAGTTTAGCCACCTTGGCCAAAAGAGCAGTCATGTCAGGGTTTTGAACTGGCCTAACAACAACAGGATTTGGAGTAGGCACATGAGCCTCTCTAGGAATAGGCTGAACAATGAGGCGCCTTGCATGATTCGAGTCCTGTACAAGGATAGGTTCTACATGAACATCCTCATTGTCCTTGTCCTCCTCTTCTGGCACTGATGGAAGACGAGTGTTAATAAGATCAGTCAGGCGAGAGATGTTAGCATCCGTCTAAGTGGCCCTCTATTGCATGGTAGTGATACTATTTTGGAGGTATGTGAGCATGGTTTCCAGGTTGAGCGATCGATCTGCCATGATGGGTTTTTCGGATGAGCTTAATGTAGAAGTTGAAGATGACGCAGGGGAAACTGGCGGAGGTGATTCCTGTAAGATTGATGGAGAAGCTGATTGTAGAGTGGTTAACAGCAAACCCGGAGAAGCTTCCGTTGTGACTGACTGGGATTCAAGCCTGACAAGCCTTTGAATCGGATTCTGATGCAGACGTTTCCAAGCGGGTTTGCCTTTTTACTTCGGTGCTTTCCTTGGTGGTGTAATGGTTCAGACTTTGCTTGCAGTAAAGTAAGGAAAATGCTCAATAGAGGTCCTGCAGCAATTTATCCTAAATAAAAGAATAAAGTGCGAATGCAATCAACGTCGTCGGTGTCGCTTAGACTCTTCAGCTAAAAAGACGAGTCTGTCTCTAGATGTTCGGACATTGTCAAGATCCTCAAAAATCTTTTTGATAATGTATCCTTTGATGGAATCAAATAATACAAAGGGATTTCAAAATGATCTAAGCCTTCGATCATATCATTTTTGAAGTTTCAACTTTGGACTTGGAACAACTTGGCGTAAATGACGTGATACTGTAACCACAATGGCATGAGCGGCATAGCCCTATTAGCCGAGTGGTGAAAATGACGAGGCACTTGTTACCTGAATGGTGTAAGCATCACGAAATTCTCTCCGTTGTTCCTTGTTTTCTATTTGAAACCTCTGTTAGGTAGACGAGGGTTTAAAAGAGTTGATTTCCCAAAGTCTCACTGACCTAAGGACCTTTAAAAGTTAATAATGTGCATCATCAAGATGCACGACTCCTCATCGGGTAAAGACAGTGTCCTACAAAAGCCTGAGACAGACTCGCAAGAAAGACAACCTAGAAGCCACCCTAGAACATGCTCATACGCAAAACGGTATGCATGTACAGTGCATGTGACAGGAAAAGCAGTAACACATAGACAGTATGGGGGTAAAATGCAAATAGATCTTACCCTATAGGTTCCTGTCTCAATTTTGGAGAGTGCTATTGCTTTGTATATGCAAAGGTCGGTTTTGGTTCGAAACAAGTTCCTCAGAATAAAGCCAAGATATACCTCCTGCTGCTCGCATAATCGCAGAGCAACAGTCAAACGGCAGAATGACTTATCATCGTCGAAGGTTGTTGGGCATTCAGGGTCCCCGGGCTCCAGTAAACCATGCCGGATTGCCAAAACGCTCCAACAAGGTTATCCCACATCGATGCAAATAAAAAATGCTAGAAATTGATTAAGAAGAAGAAGAATCACAATGTCGCAAAATGCCGTTTCAAATTTGGCTCACTTTATTTTATCCATCTTTAGAGGAAACTACACAAGTGATCAATCGAAAAAGTCCCAGATCGGATTGGCCGGACACGAGGTCCTGTTAAATCACCATTCCAACCTTCGGCAGCGCAAAACTCACCGTTTTGACAGACTTTTAAAGGACTGTTCATCAGTGTATTAAACTCTAAGTATAGATTAGTATTGGTTCGATCCCCAGTAGAGTCGCCACTATGGGCAACGTGCCCTTAAAAAGGATTCTGTTCCTTTTAAATGCCGGATCAAGGGAGCACTAATGGGACGGGCGCTCGTTATTCAGAGAGTCGTCACTCGAATTTGAAGGTCTAACACCCAAGGAACTAGATTCGAAACGCCTTATACGCTGTTTGATTTGAAAAAGGTGACAGCACCAGTCCGTCATAACCATATCTGGGTTCGGGAGCCAGGTTACGAGAAGGGAAGGGTTTTAAGGCACCACTCTCGCCTAATCCAGAGATCGGTCTCTACTAAGACATTTTGTGAAAATGTTTGTGATTCTTCTTTTATTAATTGATTTTTAGCCATTTAGGAACGGGAAACAGTTTAATGGGGATTAAAGCTATAACATGATTTGCAAGATGTGAATGATAGAATGGATGCGAAAGCAATGAATAGGATAGAACCAGATTCTGTCCAAAAGAGCAAACCCAGTGCACAATTCCAAACTTAACATGTGCAGGAAGGAACTCACATACATTGACCAAAGCCACTGCATGCGGTTTCAACCTGTGTGTGCCAATATGCAACACGCGTGCGTGGATGTGCCTTTCTTACAGGCTCTCTTTTTATCCTCCTCTGAGCTCTGGAAGGACCAATGCTCACCTAGGACAAATCAAGCAATCTATAGCAGTTGATAAGCAGTTTAAAGGCTAAAAAGCCCTACAAATTAACAATACACCTCATAAACAGTAGGGATAAAAACAGAGACCAAAAGACCCTATTACCCATGCAAGGCCAGTCATTGGTCCAAAACAGACCTGCGCTCGCGGGCAAGCCATAGGCGTGCTCGAGTCGGAGCCACTTAACCAGTGCCTGGTTTACATATTTCAGGGTTCTGGGACATGTCCAGAAAGACCCCACGGGTACTCCACAGAAGCAGGTATGAAAGTTACAAACTAGCAGTTTTATCTAAGGAAAGCAATAAACTAATTATTAGCATGTTTAACAGTGATTTATACAAAGTAAAGCATAAAATAGTAGGACACCAATCCCCACGGCGATCTGCGCACACAGCCAAAGAGTGGCACGCGCGTACAGAAGACCGGCGTGCGCTGGTTCCTACCACGACGGTTTTTGAAACCTTGCCAATTTTAGGGCCAGAACTGGTATTGATTACTAGCCTTAGCCCTGACAGCCCCCCTCAGGAATCAGAACATGAAACAATAGGTATGTTATACCTAGATTGAGTTTGAAAGAGGTCAAGCTTTGAGGTTTGAAGTTTGATTGAGGTGTTGGGAGGAGGAAGAACAAGATATGTTCTTGGGTGCCCTTGTATCTCTTTTGTTTGCAAAGAAGAAGGCAAGGTTATGGCCAAAATGCGTAACTCTAAATGTGTAAATTTTGTCACCCTTTAAAAACTTGGAACCATTTTAATGGAAGAAACATGGGGGTATATATAGGAGGAGAGGTGGTAGATATGGTGGCAAAGAGAGGTGCTCAGCCAGTCCACGAGGTCTGGCTGAGGTTGCTCAGTGGTTAAGTTTCTTTCATAAAGGTGATGGGGAAAGGCTTTGAGCCTTGGCGCGTGCACAATGTGCCCCGTCGTGTGCATGTCATACCAACACGCGTGTGGGTCAACAGTCAAGCTTTGAGTGTTGACCACCACCTGTCCGTTTGACCTGCGTGCGCAGATTTAGGTGCAGCGCGCGCATGTAACACCTACTCACGTGTTGGTCAACGGTCAAGCTTTGATCATTGTCCAACACATGTCAAGTTGATCTACACGCGCACGCTCCAAACTAGCACGTTCCGGTAGGGTTTTTGGCTAATACTCAAAGTTCAAACATTTATCATCATTCTCGGAGTGTTCTTGATCTGTTTCATCATTGGGGAATCAAATACCGTAAGTAAACTAATTTGGAAGCCCAAATTGGGGTGTCTACACTACCATGACCTTCCCGGAGAAGGATGGGTGCTTCATGATGGACGAAGAGGAAAACAGCGAGTCCGATCAATCAATGGTGATCAATCCTAACATATCTGACAAAAGTGATGAAGACGAACAAGCAAAGGAAGAAAAGCTAAAGAAGTGGAAAGAACATTCCTGGGCGAAACATAACTTGAAGGATCCAAATATTCCTTTTGTAGAGGATGATGAATGGTTACGTACCTAGTTTGAGAACAGGAAGAAGGAAAAGGAGAGGGTCATCATGATGAGAAGGCATGCCCGCTTTGAGCCTGCCCAAATAGTGGTACCCATCAACTGTCTCAAAATTCGAATGTCTCCCATTGTCTAGGAAATAATCAATCTTATACAAGAAGTGGAGCAAGTTCCAAATGCAACCATGGGTCAATCCCTACGAAGAATGTGACTATAGACAATGGGTCATAGAAAGAGAGGATCTAAATTTCAATTGCACAAACCCATATCAAACAGGAGAGAGTGACTTTGATGAAATGGAAGGAGAATATGACAATCCACTTGATGTGATCTCTTTGGCATCACTGTTTAACCAAATGGAAATAACTAATCTCTCATACATCTTCACAGTCAACAAGAAAGAGGAAGAAGAAAGTCAAGGGGTAGATCTTGAGGAAGACAGGGTAGAAACCTAGACTGATATTTCTATTTGGGAATTGCTCATGTCTCGAGGAAGTAATCACTACATAAGCTTTGAAGATGAATCCGGTTCAAAGGCTCTGTTTGGCAAAGAAGATTGTGGAAAAGAGTATAAAACTGTGAAAGACAAGGGAAAAGGAGATAGCCCCGAAGTGCTACCGTAGCTGAGAAGTCATAACATGGCAAAAGGTGATAAAACACTACTTTTGTTTTCTAAATTAAGTTAGGACATGTTTTGGGCGTCTGTTTGGGCGTTTTATTTCTACTAAATGAATTCTTGTTTTATCTTCTAAACTATGCTTATCCAATGATTTGGCTCCTAAATTGCAATTGCCATATACTATAGTCTCTTTGCCAAACAAGGACAATCTTAAGAATCAAGTTCTTTGTGTTACTGACAAAAGGGAAAGTAGGGATGAACTTTGGTTACTTAAGAAACTACGTTTTCGCCAAACTTAGAAAGAAGACGCTATCTCAGTGAGAACACTTAGAGTTAGCTTGCCCATTCTGAAAGTACAAACACAAAGGAAATTCAGAAAAATATATCCACCAAATTCCTCTCCAAAAATACAGATGCTCTCTTATGAGAGATGCTCGTTGGGTGACCAAATAACCCAAGCAAAATTCAGAGCAAAGCCTGCTAGGACAAGAAAATACAAAAATGCATCCTAGGCGAAAGTTAAGGCATTTGAAGAAAAGCTTCCTAGGGACTCAACCTCCTTAGGTAACCTAGGCAAAAATTAGAGTATGTGAGGAGAAAAATCAATAGTGGAAAACCAACCCCAAAGGTTGTGGTTTTGGAACAACGTAAAAGGCTTGATTCCCTGACTGGGATACATAGGCAATCTCACCGTTGAAATGCGGCCCAAACATGTGGAGAAAAAAATGTCAAGAGGTTTGTACTCAATGATAGGTATAGCTAACCCTACGTATTGAGCTCGCAAAAAATGAGTATGCTTTTCTCGAGGAATTGACAACAGCAAAAGATACGAGAATTATTGTTCATCCCTTCTAACCTAAAGGTTATTGATACAACGGGCAGGATTCCTCAAAAACTCTCAAATTTGGCAATAAGACTATGGAACATGGCAAAAGCAAAATCAAGCATAAGAAGGAGGGGAAAAGAGGGTGCCACTTGGCTAAAATAAAATCTAGCTTCTTTTAAAAAATAAAAGTAATAACCGAATGATTGAAATATCAGCCGAAATATCGATTTCTTAGCCGTATTATCAATTCCTCAGCCGGTGTTTCTCTTCACACAGATTACTATATATCCAAAAATAGTAGATTCCTATTCAAAACAATTTTAAAAGCCATGTTCTGACTACTATGCAATCTCAAGGCATTTAGGGGCATGAAGAGAATTTCAATTTCATAAACAAAAGGCTTGCATAAAAAATCATCACTGTGATTGCTTTCATTACATAAATACAGTTTCTGTCTGTCTTTTTGCTAACTATGGATAGGAAAGAAAAAGGAAAATCCTAAGTCTAGTCATGACGGCACATTCAAGAAGGTCTCAAAGATGAAGATGGGGATTGCTCACTGGTTCCCACATCCTCCCCACGGGCATCAAAAACTCGTCCAGCCTCAAGCTACGAAAAAAGGGTACAAGCTTTCATATTCAAGAAAGAACACAAAGTGAAGGAATATATGGGAAAATCATACCTCGAGGATTCGACGACGCTGCCTACAAACTAAGGCCTCCGCGCTCTGAAAACCATTTAGCCATTCCTGCGCTATGTCAGCAGGCACCTGCAGAGATAATCAACATCGCAAGCATCTAAGCATGGGATACAATGACAAGGCAGTAGGAAACTAGAACGAATTAGTGGAAAACTAAAAATACTTGTAGAGCTCCAACCGGTAACATGTAGAGCTGGGTTGAGCAAGGAGCAAGCCCCAAGCGCTCTTCCTCTCCGTCAGTAGAGTGGAAAGAGACAAAGGTAGGGCCCGAGGCTGTACAGGGGTAGCAAGTGGAGCCAAGAAAAGGCAGCAGTACTTCATATAGTCTCCCGCCTGAAGAAGCAAGCTCGCCCAGTCTCTAATCTGAGCATTCCCCAAATCTTCCTTGGACAATGAGGAGGTAGATCTCATGGACGTCGACGGTGGAAGGGGAATGAACTAAAGAGCCTCAATGCGTGGGCGCCACTGACTAGCCACCTGATCACCTAGATACCTAGCTTGGCAAAAGGGGCCCTCAAGCAAGTTGCGAGTACGATCCAGAATTCTGGAGTGCGCAAGAAGAGCGTCCTCTGGTACGCCACTCTAAGGGTCAAATCGTACCTACAAACAGAGTTAAATCAACCACAACACAAGGATATAGAAATCTAAAGATAAGGAATGTAAGAGAGGTACTTGGTTGACTGTCAACTGGTCCAAAACTCGCTGCCACTCAGGAAGACTCTGAACAGGTGACTGCGGCTTTCGTTGCCCCACCAACCATCGCTCGTAGCGAGGAGCACAACTCGCATCCTCAGGTTTGGTGTCTGTTGGGAATTGAAGGAGATGCTCAAAAGCCCAAAGCTGAAAGATGGCTTAACAAACAAATTCAATACAAGAAGAAATCAAAATGAGAAAAAAGGAAAAGAAGAAGGATATACCTCAAGCACTCGGTAATGAGTGCCAAGGATGGGACTCTTGTCTTGAGAGCAAGCTCCAAGGAGACCATATAAGGTAGCCAAAGTGGATGCCCCCCAATAAAACTCCCCAATAGCCTCCAAGTGCTGCAAGGGAGCCAAAAACTGTGTGTCCACCGAGCTATCCTTATTGGGAAACAATGTCTGCCCCGGCGGTGGGGGAGGGGGGTGTAAAGGAGGAAGGCATGTGTTAGCTGCTTGACACTCACCTGAGATAGAATGTCGGCCTTCATGAAAGTCTTGCTCAACCAAGGGATGTCAAGATGACCCCGTGAGCGAAGATGAGGCACCTTGCCCAAGAACCACTCCAAAGCTCCCTCCCGCTGCCAAAGCTGAGGATCAATCCGGAGAGGAGTTCCACCTACTCGTAGGCCAGTAAGTAGAGAAAAGTCGTTTGGTGTGATCGAAAGGAAGTGGAATGTGTTTGTGGAATCCCACCACCTTTCAACCAACGAGGTCATCAGCGACCAATCGATCTTCAGAAGATTGAAGCCCAGAATAAACGCCTCAAAACTTGCAGCACGCACCAACTCTCAAGCTTGCTCTGGCAACGTCAAAAACCACTTGTGCACTTCTTTGTCTCCAGTGCGAGCCTCCAATCTCATGTTTCTCTTCAAAGTTCCACCAAAAACAAAAAAGGCAATTAAACTCGTAATTATATAAATGAATAAAATGCTGGGGGCATCAAGTTAATATCTAAAAAAGCATGCATTTGCCTAAATAGGGGGCAATGATATTCTAATCTTTTCAAAAATAATTTTGACCCTACTATGGGACTTTCTCATTCATACCCCTAGTTGAAAGGGATTTCATCTTGTGAATAAAAATTCACTTTTGATCATGTAAATTTAACTATGAACTAAAACAAACTTTTCACTTTTCAGGGAATTCGGAAAGCTCACCGAAATATTGAGGACACTCGGGTGTTGCTCAGGCTCCGTGCTAACCACCTCAACCTCTGGGCCACCAACAGGAGCACGATATTGCAAGAATCCACCAAAACCCAACCTACGCAAAGGAAGAACGTAGGTAGCAGCGTTAAACGGACCAAGTTCTTCAACTATCTCCTTGTCAGAAGAAGGATGGTCGCACCCACATGGAGGGTGTGAGGAGAAACCCGCAACGGAAGGTGGAACGTCGATAGAAGAGGATGGTGGCAAGTCATTGGCTTCGGAAGAAGCCATTACAGCCGAGAAGAAAGAAAGACGGCGAACAAACGGCAAAAGAATGACAGCGACAAGGAGGAACGACGGCGGTTGGAAAAACGGGGGAGAAGTTTCGGAGAAGAAAGAAGGAGAGGAGGAGGAGAAAGATTAAATGAACTGTCAAATCGATTAAACCCAACTTAAATCAATTTTCTAACTTTTGGCTTTCTCACGGCCGAGTCATCGATTCCTCGACCGCCCAATCGATTTCCCACAACAGCACCAGATCTTGCTTAGTGCATCAATAAAGCAAATATGAAGTTCTGGGTCCCCGACCAACAGATCCAACAATGAACAATGATTGAATTAGCCATGGGATCATTCCCAAACAAAAGCAATATGGTCACAACTAGCCTTGGGGGCAAGCCCAAGCATAAAGAATGGCTAAACACCAGTATTGAACCCATAGCTGGAATTCTCCAAAGCTCTTTCTCCATAGCAACCAGCTCATAAATTGCTGGTCACTTGACCGTTGAGGATTATGAACCCCGAGCCCTCGTTCAACCTAAGGATCCTTGGTACCTTAGATTCAAGCTCCACTGTACTCTGAAGGTATGACAACCATCATATCATATGGCTACTCGACAGCTCTGCTCACCATTCCAAGCTCCGCAACTCTATGCCCACCGTCTTGACAACTCTACACTCATGCACCATCTCAGCAACCCTATACTCATCACTATTTAGTAGCTCAGCACTCACCTTTGCAATCGCTCAACAATAACTCCATGCTTATGCTTAACCACTCAACAGCCCTGCGCTCAAGTCACTCAACACCTCCGCGCCCACCTTCTCCATATATATTCACTACCTCAAATATGTTCACCATCTTTATCAAGTCACTCAGCAGCTCCATGCTCAAGCCCACTGCCATCAAGCTACTCAACGATTCCACCATCTCGATAGCACAAGTCACTCAACAGCTCCATGTTTAACCATCAAGCCATCCAGCAACTTCACTCATTATCAGCGGCCCTGTGCCCACTATTCAACAGCTCTACGCTTACTACCTCCAAGCTACTCAGCAGCTCTAGGCCTATAAACTCAGCAGCCCCACGCTCAAACTCACCATCTCAGCAGCTTCGTGCTCACCATCCCCACAGCTCTATGCTTACTCACTCAGCGGCTCTACGCCAGGGAACTCACTATCAGCAGCTCCAAATCACTCAGCGACTCTACACCCACTACCTCAGCCGGCTCGATGCCGCAACATCAACAAGATATCATATGTTCTCAAGCTCTATGCTTGAATGCTCAAAGTCCAACACCTTGAATGCTCCAAGCTCTTCGAATGCCCAACCACTGTGTATTGGATGCTCAAGTTCTACACTTGAATGCAATTGCTCAAGCTCTACGCTTGAATTCCCACTGCGTACTGGATGCTCAAACTCTTTGTTCGAATGCTTAAAGCTTATACTTTAAATGCTCAAACTCTATGCTTGAATGCCCGACCACCGTGTATTGGATGCTCAAAGCCTGTACTTTGAATGCTCGGATTTTACCCTCCGAATGCTCGAGCTCTACGCTATGAATGCTCAAGTCCAGAACTTGAAAGAAGCTTTACGCTTGAAACAAACACACATACACACGCACAGACCTGTGCACATTAGCATCAATTGCATCACCATTGTCATCATCGAGTCTGCATCATCATATCTGTTCATCATTACCACATCTAACCATCATCATATACATGCTATGTTTTGCATCTCTCTCTCACTCATGAAACAGGTCAACCCTGTGCACAACCGGCTCCACGCCTCGGTTTATATTGATTGATCTCATGCCTCGATCCTCTGGCTCTACGCCAAAATTTATAGAAGATGGGAAAGCTTCATGCTCAAACCCTCACTTCAAGCTCCATGACTGTAACCAGCTCTGCGCCTTGGTTCAATTACTTCAAGCTACGCGCTCTGACTCCTCAGGCTCTCACCTTACGATTGTAACCGACTCTATGCCTCGGTTCCGTCACTTCAAGCTCCAACTCCTCAAGCTCTCACCTTATGATTATAAGCAGCTTTATGCCTCGGTTCCATCAAGCTTCGTGCTCTGACTTCACAGGCTCTTATTTTATGATTGTAACCCGCTCCGCGCCTCGGTTCTGTCATCTCAAGCTCTATGCTGCAGTTACAGGCCTTGTGCCTCCATATCTTAAAACCGACGTCCAATCGTCTCCAGAAGAAGGCTTGGATTCCACCCCAAATAACATCAATTCCATCAAGCTCATTCGCAAGGATAAGCTACCCAACTAAGCTCCCATCAGTCAAAGTAAGGATGGTCATGAAAAACAATTGACTCACCCGCCGTGTACTGATCTACCCCAAAATATTGAGGAATTTCTCCGCAAAAAAATTTTCCCAGCAGCCCCAAGCTCCTTTAACCACACTCCGCCAAAATCCTGGCATGGCCCAGGTACATTGCACTATGGCTTTTTTTAAAGCCTGAAGGTACGTCTTTTGTCCTCAACCCTCTTGAACTTTTATGTTTCTTTATTGCCCCCAAACTACGATTGGTCTGAATTTCCCGTGTGGAATACGTAGGCAGCCTCCCGGCCCAACCATAACTAAAACCTTTTTCAAAAACCCTTGGAATAGTTGTTTGACCAAATTGAAGTTGTTTTTACGGCTTCGACTCTTACTTAAACATGTGTCACGATCCGTCTAAGTTCAGTCAAAGAGGGGCATCTGTAGACACCCTAATTTGGCCTAACGATTATTTCAAGTCTCACCTTGGGGACCATCCCGATGATGAATGGATACAGTGATTGCCGATTGACTTCTCATAAACCCATGGACTTTCCGTTATTACTTTTAGCCACTTAGAGGACCTAATTCAGAGCCATATAGCCTTTCAAATTGAAATACAGAACCCTAGGAGAATCCATCTGTCAGCCGCAAGATCCATCTCACGGTCTCAACTTCATTCTTTCACCCGTGAAACATGTTGTTTGAAAATCTCCCTAAGAGATTGATTTCTCGGCAGCCAGATCTATTCTTCGGCCACTAGATCGTGCTTTTTCCAGATTCTGTAATGTTCTATCAATCATTTGATCCATGCTCAAAACCCTAATAGCCAAATTTTGATTCTTTCGCGCTACGAAAGAAGATTATAAGAAGAGATCTTGTGCATATATACTTCCCATTAATTTATGCATTATGATTGGTTGGAGTGATGTCATCCGGTGCCTATATAAAGGGGCCTTTGAATTTCAAAATTATACACATAATTCAACCTCTCTAGCGACAAAATTCTGCAAAAACACTCTCTCATACTCCATCTACAAAAGCCCTAATATCCTGAAGGCAGCCACAATCTGACGATCAAACCCCCGATGTACAAACCCTAACCCTAGGATTTTTTAGAAGGAAATCGGTCAATCACCTTCAATCTGAAGCAATCAAGCAACTGAGGGATCAAGGTGGTGAGGCCCAGGGGCCTATGGTTTGTCTATCTTTATGTTTCTGTACTCTAATCGTAGCATTCTGATTTTTTGTTAATCATTTAATCCAGTGTGAGGAAGATTGCTGAGGATAGGAACTCAACAAGCTATCTGAAACGCGGTTATTGACTGTACGACCTCAATGAACCATTGGAAATATGGCTATCAAGGGTGAGACCTTAACAAGCCATAATAGAAGATTGTTAAGGATAAGAACTCAACAAGCTATTTGAAAGGCGATTATTGAGGGTACGACCTCAATGAACCATTGGAAATATGGCTCTCAAGGGTAAGACCTTAACAAGCCAAAATAGAAGATTGCTGAAGATAAGAACTCAACAAGCTGTCTGAAAGGTGGTTGTTGATAAGTGGTTATTGAGGGTACGACCTCAATGAACCATTGAAAATATGGCTCTCAAGGGTGAGACCTTAACAAGCCATAATAGAAGATATTTTAAAAGAATGGCAGTCGAGGGAGAGGCCTCCACAAACCTTTTTGAATATGGTTGTTGAGGATAAGATCTCAACAAGCCATGATGGCAAACGCTTGGAAAGATAGATTAGTAAAGCACCAAATTTTGGGATAAAAATGATAAACCCCAAGGATTTGAGGCCACGGAAGGCCTGGTTTTAGGACACAAACTAGAATGTAATTTGGAGACTTAGAACAGAATGTTGGCCATTAAAATTTGAGGTTTCAATGAACTGAAAAGGGTGGGATTTGTAGATTTAGGCTAGCCTACCTACAAAGCTGAGATTGTTTAAAAGAGATTTTTAAAATACGTGTGTATTCCTAGTTTGGGGGAGTGTCTGGTCAGCTAGACCGTTGCTTGAGAAGGTGTCTCTTAAAATGTTTGATTGGAAAGCTTCTGTTGACTTTTATTTGAAAAGATATCTTTTGGGATGGTTGGTTGAAAAACCTATGTTGGCTAGACCATTGAAAAGATGTCACTTGGGATAGTTGATTGACTTTTGTATATTATGCAAGACTCGTGTTTCGACAGTTGACGACAATGTGGACAACTTTCCTTTTATTTTTTGAAAAATGGGTGGCACAACCGAGTGTCCCCTTTTGCTTTACTGTCTTTCTTGTTTGGCCATCGTCAAGGTTTGGGTTTTGGGTTTGCCTTCGGTTGGGCTTGGACTTTCATGCCCCAGTCTTGAATTTGGGCATGCATTTGCCCCAGTAGATGGCGTTGGGCTGACGCACCCCAATCTTGGGTTGTTTTGCCTCGATAGACTGTGGATCCTTAATTCTGACTTATTTTCCATTGTTGTTGATGACCTTGGGAACCAATTGACTATGTATCTAAGCAGGGTAACCTTATGCATTGAAACTGCTTCCACGAGCTCAGAATTGACATGACCAAGTGACTTGATTGACCTTTTTTGGCAGATTTTGACAAGACCGCAAAGGATAGGAAAAGATCTTTTGAGTGACTTCTATGGTTGCAATTGATTAACCATGTTGACTCGAAGGGTAGGAAAGATAGTGACTTTCTTAAGAATGCCCCTGACTAGGTAGACTTGAACGACGTTCGAGGGGTGACAACTTGATTTGATGACATTGACTCGAAGACTGTTTTAAGGGTGCCCCTAACTGAGCAGAGATTGATCAAACCGTGTTGACTCGAATGATGAGGAAGACCATTATGACTCGAGATTTTGAAGGAAGGCAAACACGTCGTGCAATTGGTCGTTGAAACTGTTATGATAAACTTAAGGTATTTGATACTTTTCCCTTTATGATTTTCAGCAATTATTTCCCTTCATCAAATGATGTCTATTTGGAGTCAGTTGCGCAAGTGTAGACACCCCAATCTGGGCTTCCAGATTAGTTTACTTACGGTTTTTGATTCCCCGATGATGAAATGGATCAAGAACACCCCGGGAATGATAGCGTGTTTGAGCTTTGAGTGTTTGCAAAACCCTTGAACCTAACCTAGCCTAAGCCACTTCAAAAACCAAAAACCTTGCTGGTCCGCGCCAGGGCGCAACTATCCCACGCCCGGGCGCACCATCGCGCGCCAGAGTCACTCCATCGCGCGACAGTGCGCCAGGGCGCACCATCGCGCGACAGTCTCACTCCGTCGCGCGAGGGTCCAACCTACAACCGACCTTTCCTGAGGAGGACAGTTGGCCACCAATGCAGCCTCAGCTAGGCCTCGTGGACTGCCTGAACTCCTCTGTTTCCAACCAGATTCACCCCTTTTCCCTATATATACCCCCATTTGTTTCTCTTTCAAAGGGTTAGCATTTTCCAAGTCAAGCTTTGGTAAAAGATTACACTCCATGCATCAAAGAACATGGCTTGTTCTTTCTCTCCCATTTTCACTCCATAATACAAACACCTCAAACAACCTCAACCTCAAAGCTCGAATTCGTTTCAAACTCAACCAAAGGTATAGCATACCTACTGTCTTTCTGTTCTGATCCCTGAGGGGGGCTGGCAGGGCCAAGGCTGGTAATCAATACCAGTTCTGGTCCTAAAGCTGGTGAGGTTTCAAAAACCGTCATGGCAAGAACCAGCGCGCGATGGAGCGACTCTCTCGCGCGACGATTTCGATCATCGCCCGATGGTTCTCGTGGGGATTGGTGTCTTGCTGTTTTGTGCTTTATTTACGTATAGATCACTGCAAGCATGTTAAAAACCAGTTTACTGCTTTCCTTTGTTAGAAATTGCTAATTGTAGTTCAATTTGCGTGTTTTCTGTTTTGGAATACCCCTGGGATAATTCTGGATCTGTCCCAGAACCCAAAAAATGCGAACCAAGCACTGGTTTGTCCGCGCCAGGGCGCAACCATCCTGCGCCAGGGCGCACCATCGCGCGACAGACTCAGTCCATCGCGCGACAGTGCGCCAGGGCGCACCATCGCGCGCCAGGGCGCATCCTCGCGCGACAGAGTGAGTCCATCGCGCGATAGTCTGCTCCGACCAGTGATTGGCCTTGCACGGGTAACTTGGATTTAGGCTGTTATTCTGTCCCCACACTGTTTATGGGATGTTTTGTCAATTTCTAGGGCTTTTAAGCCTTTAAATTGTATATTATGCTGCCTATAAACTGCGTGGTTTGTCCTGGGTGTGCACTGGTCCTTCCAGAGCCCAAAAGGTTTGAGAATAAGAGTTGTGGGTTTGAGCTCACCGGCGCGCGTGTGTCTTGGAGTTGTGCGCGCAAGAGTAAACAACATGTAGTGACTTGTTCAGTGCATGTTGGTTTCTTCCTGCGCACGTCACACCAAAACAGGGGCTCCCCAGTTTGTTTAAACTTCCACAGCAGTCTGTTCTCATCCTATACTAACTGTTCATCCATGCTATCATCACATCCTGCAAACATGTTACAGTTTTAATCCCCTTTAACTGTTCCCCCGCCCTAATTGGCTAAAAATTGATTAATCAAACAGAATCGCAAACAAAACAACATTTTCGCAAATGCCTAAGTAGAGACCGATCTCCGGATTGGGCGAGAGGGGTGCCATAAAACCCTTCCCCTCTCGTAACCTGGCTCCCGAACCCAGATATGGTTATGACGGACTGGTTCCTTACCTTTTTCAAATCAAACAGCGCGGCAAGTGCTTCGAAATACGGTTCCTTGGGTGTCGGACCTTCAAACCCAAGTGGCGACTCTGTATTTTTCGCGAGCGCTTGACGTCCAGCTTCAAAAAGTGCTCCAGCGAACCGGCAGCATCTCTCCTTTCTCAAAAGGGTGGGGAACGGAATCCCTTCTCCGGAGAAGAGAAAGATTCGGGCAAAATCGCATTGCCCACAGTGGCGACTCCGCTGGGGAATCGAATCAATATTAGTCTATACTTAGAAGTTAATACGCTTGGGAACAATGCCCAAAAGCCTGTCAAAATAGTGAGCTTCACGCTGCTAAAGAAAGGATTGGTGATTTAACAGGACCTCGTGTCCGGCCATCCAATCTGGGGCTTTTCCGATTGTTCTCTCGTGTAGTTTCTTCTAAGTATTGATCAATAAAGAGAGCCAAATTTGAAAAGGCATTTGCGAATTTACGATTCTGTTCGATTAATCAAATTTTTTAGCATTTCCATTTGCATCGATGTGGGATAAGCCTCGTTGGATCGTTTTGGCAATCCGGCACGGTTTACCGGAGCCCGGGGACCCCGAATGACTAACAACCTTCGACGATGATGAGTCATTCTACCGTTCGACTGTTGCTCTGCGGTTACGCGGGCAGCAGGAGGTATATCTTTGGCTCTAGTCCGAGGAACCTATTACAAGCCAAAACCAGCCTTTGCATATACAAAGCATTAGAACTCTCCAAACTAGGACAGGTACCTACAGGGTAAGATTACTTGCATCTAACCCCATATACTGTCTACGTGTTACTGCTTTCCCTATCGCATGAATGTACATACATTATTTTGCATAGGAGCATGCTTAGAGTGGTTCTTTCTTTCGAGTTTGTCTTGCGCAGTCTAAGACGTTGTTGGACCCGATGAGGAGTCGTTCATTCTGTCGAATGTTCGTTATCAATTGCAAAGTCCTTAGTTCAATGAGACTTTGAGAAATCAAAATTTACTACATCCTTGGCTCATGCCCGGTTAAGAATTCAACCGAAAATATGAAACAACAAAAGAAGTGATGCCGTGTCACTGGCGCCACCCAGGTTGAAGTGCGAAGTCACTATACACCGCCGTGTTCAAGGTTAAGGTGCCATGTCATCACCACCAAGTTGTTCCAAATTCAAAGTTGAACCTTTAAAATGGGACTAGTCCAAGATTTAGTCTATTTTGACATCTTTTAGGATCTGACGATCTCCTCAAGGACACATGGCCGAAAAGAATTCTGAGGATTTTGGCAACGTCTGAAATTCGTGAGGCAAACTCGTCTCTGTTTTTGTACATACATACCATTTTGCATAGAGCATGTTTAGGGCGGCTTCTAGGTTGTCTCTCTTTCGAGTCTGTCTTATGCCTATTAGGACGCTGCTAGACCCGATGAAGAGTCATGCATCTCAATGGTGCATGTTGCTAATTTTCAAAATCCTTAGATCAGCGAGACTTTGAGAAATCAAGTCTTTTTAAGCCTTTGGCTCATGCCTTATTGAAATTTCAACCGAAAATAAGGAACCATAAAGTATGGATGCCATGACACTGGCACTACCCAGGTTGAAGTGCAAAGTCACTATACACCGCCGTGTTCAAAGTTAAGGTGCCATGTCATCTATACCGAGTTGTTCCAAGTCTAAAGTTGAAATTTTGAGAACGAAATAGACAAAGGCTTAGACTGTTTTGATATCTATTAGTGTCAGTCGATCTATTCAAAGGATACACCCTCGAAAAGAAATCTGAGGATTTTGACAGCGTTCGAACATCATGAGACAGACTCGTTTGTAGTTGTAGAGTCTAGAAGGACACCGACGATGGCAACATGTGCATTGCATTCTAATTGCTGCAGGAACCTCACTGAGTTCTCGTTTACTTTGCTGTCCAAAGCTAAAGGCCATCTCACTGAAGGGAAGAGCCAAACCAACTTGGGTTAGTCTGTCGGGGCTGTTACACCTTCGTTTCCAAGGTTATATCGCCTGCCTCGTTCATCAATTCAGAAATGGCAATACAAATGGAGCTGGCTGAGCTCAGGAAAGCTATAAAGGAATTGGGTCACAAGATGGACAAACAGATGATCATGGTCCAGGGACTCGTTGGCCTTGTTACCACTACAGCCTCGCAGCCGGATATGGGGCTAGTCAAAGAACCTCCTCAAGCCTACCACTCTCCAACGGTTGGAATCAAACTGTGCTCAGGAGACATGTTCAACGACCTGGTTGAGTTCCATGAGGCTAAGACTCACTCGAAGGAGGATATTGATTCCTTTGTCGAAGCCATCACCAAAAGGGAGGACATGCTTAGTGATGAATTCAGCCCCGAGCGAAGAAGAATGCATCATGTTAAGGAGACAATGTGTTGCAACTACAGAGCAAACAAGGGTCCTACTTTGAACACTCAATTCACTCGCCGGAACCCACCGAGGGTTTTCTCATATTTTGATGCACCTTTGGCCTCGGTCTATGAGAGACTCCTCGATGCTGGTTCCATCAAGCCCCTCAATCCAACTTCATTGCCTAAGAATCCCTCCACCAACTTCAAATATAACCTCTTTTGCACCTACCATCAAATGCCTGGCCATTCAACCAATGCCTGCTTCCGGCTTCGACATGCCATACAAGATCTTATCGATTGTGGCATCATCCCAACCCCATCTCCATCAAAAGCCGATACTATCTCCAAAACCTTACCTCAACCCAACTCTGGCTCACAACTTGGTCAGACATCCACTATCTCCACTCAAATCAACCCCACCTCTACTCAGATCGATCCGAGCTTTAAGCCAACTGTACCCATCCTATCTGAGCCTGAGAACAGCCTGCTGGCCGCTGTTTGTGCAATTGAGACTTTCTCTGCCAACACCTGGATTGACAGTGATGAGGGGCTTACAAAGGAAAAGACTGACCGGCTGAGGTCCATTGATCAAAGGAGCACCAAGTAGGTTTGGTCAAAGAAGCTAAGGAAGCCGAAGTGCTGTTGCTTGGGCCTGACGCCCGCTGGATCTTACCTCTTTTTGTGGAAGCTATGGGTAGCTTTTTAAATATTGCATTTTCAAACCGCGTCTAGTTTGCATTGGCATTTTGTCTGAGTCTGACACAGAGTCGTTTGCATTTGTCTAAGTCTAGCTCTGAGTCGGAGGTTGTGCCTCTTGGCCCTCCACGTCGTAGCTTTTGTTTTAAAGTTTGAGTCTGCTATACTTGGCAACCCCGAGGGGCTTTCTTTATAATATGCTTTATCTTGTTTCTAAGTACTTCGCTGACTTTTGAATAAATTGTGTCGATCCTGACGACGAAGGGATAAATTTCGATGGGATCATTCCCAAGGAAATGTGTTCCCTCGCCGAAAGGGAAGACAAAAGGCATGCTCAGCCTATTAATTGAAATAGTAGTTTTCAAATAAACTTGAAAGACAAGGATAACCTCCCAATGGTTCAAATTTGGTTCAAAGTTGTCCCCAGAGGAGCATTGTGCCCGGTCAGACAGGCTCAAAAAGTTCATCAACGTCTTGGCATGGTCTCACAAAGACACGCCCGGCGTTGATCCCGAGATAAAGGAATATCAAATCCCCCTGCTACCAGATGCCAAACCATGTAAAGCAAAGCTCAGAAGGTCCAGCGCCTCATACCATCCTCAAATTTGCAGGAACAGCGTTCCGCCAAGCACAAGTTAGAAAGTTCAAAAGTGGCCTGGAGCAAGGCATGTCAACTGAAGCACTTTGGACCTTGCATCCATTTCAGCTGGGCCTCCGGCCATTTCATTGACCTCGACGGCAATAAATTCAATACCTTGGTCAACATGGATCAATTCAAAAACCTTTTCCCTGAGAGAAGCTCGTTGGGCTGAAAACCCCAAGGGTGGGCAGTTCCAAGCAAAAGTTAGAGCAACCTGCTAGACTAAGAACCTATGAAGGAGGTCTAGGCAAAAGTAAAGGCAACATTTGAAAGCTCGCTAGACCGAAACCCGAATGGGCCGTCCTAGGCAAAAGTTAGAGCGTAAAAGGTGAGGTAAAACACACGAGTGAACCTTGGCCTGAACTACGTTTTGACCTGATTCCCTAGCTTGGGATACGTAGGCAGTTTCTCTTTGAGACTCGGTCGCAATCTATCAATTGGATCCATGGTTGACGTTTGGTACACATCGAAGGTCGAAAAGGATCGAAGATAAAGCTGCATGGGAGGCGTCTGACGGGGAAAACCTTTTGTCTTTCAGTTTTATTGCAAACTACTAATTCAATTTCAAAGCTGAGCATAAAGCCTTAAAAGATTTTAAGCATAAAAACAGAACGAAATGCTGGCGAGGCCTAACGGCTCACAGTTTATTCTAAGTTCAGCGAAGTCTGATGTGAGCAGTTGCAGTAGCTTTGCAGTCATGTGCGCTAGTATGAGGTTCACGCACACTTGTTCATAGTTATGTGCGTTGGTCTCAACCCTGCGCGCACTTTTTCAATTCGTACAGCAATCGATAGCAGTCAGCTACTGCCTTCAAGTCCTGTTCAAGGGGCTTTTGCCAAGTTTGGTCATGCCGTGTAGACTTAATGTGACTGCACGGGGGTGTCGGTTTTAGTCCGGGCCTATATGTGTCTTCATTTGCGTCTTATGTCCATCTTTGTGGCATTTTTCTAGATTTCAATCCATTGTCATGTCGAGATGCTTTTCTCAGTTCATCCAGGTCATTGTACAGCTATTTTGACCTCGCCAGTGTCAGTTTCGCCTGTCTAAAAGGGATATTGTGAGTTTTGGCACGTTAATGCCCAAAATTTCATTGTATTCCATGTGTCTAAGGGTTCGCATTGTTCCCTGGGGCTCTTTCCCCCTTTTCGTTCGAGCTAGGCACGTCTGTACATATGTCTGTGTCAACTCAATTCACCTGTCAATGCAAATTAGATATTAGCGGTCAGTTTTTGTCCATAAACTGCGGAAAATGCAAATTTTACATTGCTACCCTAGCTTTTGTAATCCATAAGCTGTGGAAATCTCGTCAACGGCAAGGGCACGTCAGCCCAAGGCCAAGCAAAGTATATCTCTGGGGCTCACCTGCCCGGACATCGAAGAAAGGGCATGCAGGCCCAATGCCACACTGCTACATGTCAACTGGGCACGCCGGCCCGCTCAATGTCTCTCTATCGGGATGCACATCTCAGAAGCAAAAGACAGTAAAGTACTGGGGCTTAGTGGTAGTCCTTAGGCATCGTTGTCCTCCTAGGAGCCGCCCTTAGCTTGCATTTGCATTTTCAATTTGTGCATTTTGTTAGTATACATCTTTGCATATTGTATATATCAACTGTTGAAAACAGGAAGGTGGCCAGAATGGTCGCCATCAAAACTTTGTTTACCGAAGGATGCGATGCTATCTCCTGCGGTGTTATTCTCGTTGGTCAGCGGATGCGAAGAAATCTCCCTGAATCCACGATTTGTTTGCCAAAGGATGCGATGCAATCTCCTGCAATGTTGTTCTGTTTGTTAGCGGAGGTGATGGAAATCTCCCTAACTCTCGATTCGTTGGCCGAAGGATGCGATGCTATCTCCTGCGGTTTTGTTCTGTTTGTTAACGGAGGCGATGGAAATCTCCCTAACTCTCGATTTGTTGGCCGAAGGATGCGATGCTATCTCCTGCGGTTTTGTTCTGTTTGTTTAGCGGAGGCGATGGAAAATCTCCCTAAAAATTCTCGATTTGTGGCAGAAGGATGCGATGCTATCTCCTGCGGTTTGTTTTCTGTCCAGTTAAGGAGGCGATGGGAAATCTCCCTAAACTCTCGATTGTGGCCGAAGGATGCGATGCTATCTCCTGAGGTTTTGTTATTGTTGGTCAGTTGGATGCGAAGAACTCCCTGAATCCATGATTTGTTTGCTGACGCTGCGATTGAAAAATCTCTGCCGGCATTGTTCACACGGCAGATGCGATAAATGATCGGCGTACTCAATCAACGACAGCGTCCAATGGGTAGAGGCGATTCCTACACGCACTAATGATCATTCAGTGGTGTTGAATTTCTGAGGGACAACATTTTATCGAGATTTGGAATGCCAAGGGCTATAATCAGTGATCAAGGGTCTCACTTTTGCAACCGGTCTGTTGCTGCTTTGATGAGGAAGTATTCAATTATTCATAAGGTTTCAATGGCCTATCATCCTCAAACAAATGGTCAAGCGGAGCTAGCGAATCGTGAGATCAAGAACATCTTGGAGAAGACGGTTAATCCTACCCGCAAGGATTGTCAACTCGCTTGGTCGCTGCTTTGTGGGCTACCGTACTGCTACAAGACTATCTTGGTATGTCTCCTTATCGACTCGTCTATGGGAAAGCTTGCCATTTGCCGGTTGAACTTGAACACAAGGCGTATTGGGCGATTTAGAAGCTTAATTTCAACCTACCTCTTGCGGGCGCTCACCGAAAGCTTCAATTGACGAACTTGAGGAGATGAGGTATAATGCTTATGACCACTCTATTGCTTATAAGTCTAAAATCAAAGAGAAGCATGATAAGAGAATTGTGATTAAAAACTTTGAACCGGGCCAAAAAGTCTTGTTGTATAACTCTCGGTTGCATCTTCACCGGTAAATTGCGGTCACGTTGGGCCGGTCCTTATGTTGTTAAAACCGTTTTCCCTCATGGGGCAATAGAAGTAGAGAACATGAACAATGGTTCCTCTTTTAAGGTGAATGGACAAAGGCTTAAGCATTTTCTTGGAGGTTTTGAAGTTGGAGAGCCCGATGAAGATTTGGTCGATCCTGCTTACGCGGATGGCCTTGCTTGATAGTTTGTTTTGAATTAAATTGCACGGGGAGCGCAAGCGTAAACCGCTGAACTTAACTGTTTGTCGGACCCGGCCCCCGGGTAGGGGGTACCCACCATTGACTTGGGTATATGTAGCTCCGCACGCCGCTACTAAAAAAAGGATCGTGTGCCCAGCTCCGGTTCGAAGGGCAAATCATTTAATATCAGTGACATAGGGCTTTAGTTAGCTCTTCTGATAGGAGTAATTCACAGTAAACCACTCACGCCTTCCAGATTAGCCCCAACGGGGGCGATAGGGATCCTTAGGTTAGGCCTTGATACTCCCGTGCTAGCGCACTTGGCTCTATCTTGTTGCTTGCCTGGTTACGATCTTAGGGGACGCTGAACTTCATTGTTTGGCGGAGTCTAGCTGTGACTTTGACGCTCCGAGTTCTGATATTAAATTTGTATATACTGTACATATTTGCTTTTCTTTCTTGCTTTGTCTCTTTTGCTTAGCTTTGCATGTTTGTTTAGTTTTAGTTATGTTTTGTTTTATGTTTGCATCGAATAAAATCTTGGAGATAAATCACATGAAAAGATATCACCAATGTGTTAGTGTAACAAGGGCTTTCATTAGTTCTTCTTGGTAATAGTCTATCGTTAATGATCTATGCTCTCCGCGATTGCCCCTAATCGGAGGCAACTTAGGTCTGTGAGTGAGGTTTGATATTGCCTGGAGTGCACGCTAGGTTGTATCTTATCCTTGCTTGTTTTTGATCCTAGGGGACGCTGGACTTAGTTGTTTGGCGAGGTCGAGCGATAGATTTTATTACGGGCGCTAACATAACACATGTTCAACGGTCTAGTATAGCCACCTATTACTTACCCCCCCCCCCCCGGTAGGAAATGGGAAGAAAAGTATGACTCGTGTGATCGCGTGATGATCGGGTGGTGCATTTCATTCTGTTTTGCATGTTTTCATTTGTTCTTTGTGTTTTCTTTATGTTTTGTCTTTTAGTTTTTGTTTGGTTTGAAGCCGGATAACACGGGCCGGTGGTTCTAATGTCATTTGTTTTGTGGAAGGTCGTTCTTTTAAGTCTTCTGCAGGGTTTATGTGCTACCACACCAGCCTTGGTGGATTGGGTCTAAAGCCGGAGTGAGTGAGGCATTCAGGAGCCCTAAGCATGGGTGCGGCTAAGTGCCGCGTTTGTTAGTCCGATAAAGCTTTGGATATGGCCCTGTGTGACTAGCTATGGTTCCGAGTTGGTAGAACCGAAGGAGTAAACCTTGGAAGCATCTAATCTGGCTGGAACAAAACATTGGCATAAAATCCTCCAACTTGGTCGAGGTATTTAGGGGTTGACATTCCCCTTGGACGGTACATTCGCGCACTCTTCCTTTCTTCGCTCTTGTCCCTAATGCTATGAGGGCATAGCATCGCTTTAAGTTGGGGGGAGGGGTTAGCTTATGTGCTATTTATGTGATTTTTGTTTGATTTTTGTGTTTTGTGTTAAATTTTGAAAATTCAAAAACAATAGAAATTGAAAAATCCAACAAAAAAATGAGAAAAATCAAAAATTTTCAAAAATAAATAAAAGGTTTTTACTTGCAAATCTTTCCTTTTATCATGGTTTTGAATTTTGTTCATGACTTGTTGCATGCTCAATCATTGGTAGTTGGCAAGAATTCGAAGCAATCCTAAGAAATTTTGTACTTCTTGATTCGCATGCTTAGTTGAAAGTTGAATTGGTTAAGTTTTGAGCAAGTTCTCGAGCAAGCTTTGGCCCATATCCCCACTTCTTCAATAAAATGCTTGTAGTTAGGTGAATAATCGCATGTTCATGTCTAATTGTGTTTAAATGTCGATTTTCAATCATTTTGGAATCCAAAGCGCACTTAGGAAAGGATACAAGGCATTCTTTGCATGATCATACCACATATGTGTCACCTAGTCCTATGTTGCAGCCTGTATTTCTCCGTTCGTTGTTTAACCTAGGTAACCGGTGTTTGGAGGGTTGTTTTGGGTAAGTGTTCATTGTACAAAGGAGTTTTGGGGGTGTTATCTGAAGTTGTTGGAAGTTCTGGGGATCGAATTGAAGGAAAGCAAGATTTCTGAGTTAATTGCATCGCGATCGATTGGAGTAAAACCATTCAATCGGTACCGAGATTGTTATCTCTTGAGACAGCTAACCTCATCGCGATCGATCGAACAATATAGTTTCAATCGGTACCGAGATCAATATCGGCTGGGACAGTTAAGCTCCTCGCGATCGATTGAAGTTAAGGGGTCCAATCGGTACCGAAGTCTTATCAGAACTGAAGACACAGATCAAAGCACGGCCAAACTTCCAAACCCCATTCCAAACTTCTGAACCCGACTCTCTCTCTTCTTTTCTTCCATTAACCCACCAAAAATCCTTCAAACCCTAACCCCAAATCCTCAATTCCTCCACCAAATCTTCCATATTCTTCCACAAATCACCAAATCCTTCAACATCTTCAAGTATTCTGCAAGTATCATCCACCAATTTCAAGTTTCAAGCCAAAAATCAAGGTAAACCCATTTTCCCTCTCTTAAATCCGAAACTCTTCATATTCCCCCAAAGATTTCGAAATCTTTCCTTGTTTTTCACTAGTTTATTCAACCCCCACCATATTTTGACCATGCATTCACCCATTCCACTCAAAAATCCATAAACCCCATAAACCCTAGCCAAAAATCCGAAAATACCAAAAAAATAAACCCAAACCCTTTTTGCTTTCAATGCCGAGAATCAAAAAGACCGCGCATCGGGCAACCTCTTCTCAACCCGAAATTGAAGAGGAACATGATGATGATTTCTTGCCTGAGTCAGATGAGGAGGGAAATCAGGCCGGGGGAATGGCGGGTGTTCGAACTCGGAAAAGGAGACGAACCCCACAGGAAATGGCAGCAGATAAACAAAGGAATTGGGAAGCGAGCATGGACAAGCGGAAATTCAAGAATGAGAGGCAGGTGGCTGCTGAAGCTTTGGGGAAGGAACATCTCGGGCTCCGCATTATCATGCGAAAAGGTTTTACTTTCTGGACTGAAAAATTAGAGGGTTATAACAAGAAGTTAGTTGTTGAATTTTATAAGAAATTGAAAGTGCCTGTGGGTGACTGGGGAAATAGTCCCAATGCTGCTATTACTTTTAGAGTTGCCAACGTAGATATTGTAATCACGCCCAATGATATAGCCCGTTATTTGAAAATCACTCGTCCAACTCCCGAATCTGTTACTTATCCGATTGAAGGCATGCAAATTGATTTAGGGGTCATAAACAAAGAGCTGTATTTGGATATGTCTGAGGCTGAACTCCCCCATGTGCCCGGGAAGTTTAAAGGGTCGTATCGTTTTTTGAACAAAGTGCTACACTACAATATTTATCCGAGAGGGGCTGAGCATAAGCCAACTAGGAAGAGTGGGGAGTTGTTGTATGCATTTGCTGCAAAGGATGTCGTAGTGGATTGGGCTTTATTCATTTTTACTCAGCTGATAGATTTCAAGAATGATACCTTATCTACAGCTCGTATGCCATTTCCATGTATGATCACTACGCTGTGCAAGGAACAAGGGGTACGGGGCGAGGAATATGAAGAGGTGGAGGATCTTGAGCCGGGACCAATGACCGACACTTTTGACATGAAGAGTATTTCGCAAGCTCGAGCAGTTGAGGCTAAAATTTTAGGTTCTGGCGGCTATTTGACTACTTTGCCTTCAAAGAAATCCAAGCAGAGTACATGGCTTAGGCTACTCTGTTGCCAGAACATTTCTATTATCAAGAGCTTGAGGAAAGGGAAAGTGGAAAGGAGACAGATTCTGAAGGAACAATCACAGCTTAAGAAAGAGGTGGCTTGGCAATCTTCGGTTCTTGAACGTCAATATGGGGAGAAGTTCGTACCAGAACAGGACATTGTGCCAGAAGTGAGTGATGATTTCGGGGAGGAAGAGGAGCTGGATGATGATGAGGAGGAAGGATGAGGTGATGACATGTGGTGGTGATGTGCTGCTGGGTCGGTGGCTTTAGAAATTCCCCTTACTTGGTCGGGGTCTTGGTTGGTTGACATGCCAACTATCCTATCCCTTAGTTTATTTTGTTTCTTGTCATTTCATTCCGTAGCATAGTTGGTACATTGCTAGTTAGTAGTTGGTTTATTGGTTTGGCCGGTTTGGCCTTGACTTGGTTCTTTTAATTGTTGGCGGCGGTCACTAGGGTAGATTAACCAAGCTAGAAAAAAGACCGTCGCCTATTTTGGCTAACCTGTTCTTTGAAACCACGGTCATTAAAAGCTTAAAAAGACCTTAGTTGATCTTTTGCGCGCTTGGATTCCTTTATGATTGACTGTTTGATATTTGCATAATTAGCTTATGGCATGTTTTCCTTTCGTTATCCAAATTTCATCTGCTTGCGTTTAATTCTGTTGAATAAAGTGCTGTAGTTCTTGAGGCATAGTATTTCTTGTTCACTAATGCCTGTTTGTCAAGCACTGCTTCGGTGGATATGGTTTCGTCTGAATTCGCAAGTTTTGTGTCCCGTATCCTCCCTTTGTTCGAGGACACAAGCTTTTTTAGCTTGCTCATTAACCTGCTTGTTACTTAGCCTGTTTAATTGGAGGCTGAAACTGTGAGTTGGAGAAATGAAATAAAAAGCTGGAATGATTGAACTCTTGCTAGGTGATAATGTGGAGCATGTTCTAAGTTGTGAATCTCGGAAAGATTGCATAGTAGCTTGTTTTCAAGTTCGTTTTATTTTGTTCGTTTTATTTTGTTCGCTAGGGACTAGCAAACCCTAAGTTGGGGGGCGTGATAAGCACCCGGAAATGTAATGAGAGGGTGCGCTAGTGTCTAGGTTTAGTTTAATTTACTCTTTAATTAGTTGTTTTTAACTTAGTTGTCTCGTAGATTGTGTTTGTTTTGTTTTGTAGGTGAATCGCCTAATAAAAGCTTTTAAAGGCCAAGGCCACAGCTCGAGCAGAAACTTTGCAGCCAAGGCAGAAGCAGATCGAAAGCCAAAGCCAAGGCGTGGCCAAGCTGTGGCCCGGGCAGAATCAAGCGTAGCCAAGCCATGGCCAAGGAGTGGCCAAGCCGTGGCCAAGGGCTGAACAACTTTCAAAGCTTCAGAACTGATAAGGCGGGGCGATCGATTGAAGCTCAAAGCTTCAATCGGTACCGAGAGTTTAGCCCCGGCCCGTACTTAACCCCTTCGCGATCGATTGGAGCCTATTTGTTCAATCGGTACCGACGGCCTATCTTAGTAATGTAAGGCCTGGCTATCGGTACCGAGGCCATTATTGAAGCATCTACGAAGCATCTTTAGGGTATATTCCGAGCGGGGAATAAAAAGGCGTGATGTAATGATAATGACAGAACGTTTTTGCACATTTTTCTAGATCTAGCTTAGATTCAATTTGCTTTTTGGGTATTGTTCTTACTTGTTCTTCATTTCCAGCTTTTGAATACTTTAATTTCTGCCTTATTTAGTTAGTTTTTGACATAGTTGCTTTAATTAAAGTTGTTCCTTAGTTCCCGATCTATCTTTTAAGCTAATTTTCTTCTAGTCTTGCATTTCATTTATGTTTAGTAGATTTTTGCTTGCTCATATCTCTCTAGATATGTGTGAGTAGTTTTACGGGTTAGGTCATGGGATGATTAGCATCCCATGACTCGGGCGAAAATCGTATTTTTCACCAAAAAAAGCTTTAATTTTTAGATTTGAAATTCAAAGTGGGGCTCGGATTTGTTTGGTATATCGCCGAGGTGTTAACCTCTTTGATCATGTGTAGGTGAGAGCCTCATCTACTCACCACACATGATGCTTAGAGCTCTGACGCTCGAGGTGGTTATCGAATGAATTCTAGAGCTAGCTTAATAATCGAATCTCTTTTTCCCGGTTTAGATACCTACAATTGTGTATTTTAAATCGCGTAAATTGGTGAAAAGTGCAATTCAACCCGAGTCATGAATGCTAGGATTCCTAGACCTACCCCTATATTTTCCTAGTTAATTAATTCTTAATTTAGCCATTTTAATTCTACCGTTCAAAGTAAAACCAAGTTGACTGGCTAAAAGTCGAAAACCCTACTTGCATCTAACAATCCGAGGCGAGCCATGAACTAATTCCCTTGGGTACGATCCCGGACTTCTCCGGTTTATTATGCTTCAACCGACTGATTAGCCCTACGCTTGGGGCAATTCTTCTATACACGGAAGATAGCGAAGCAGTGTTTGTCAATGGGACAAGGACTGGGGTGGGGGGGGGGGGGGGGGGTGCCTTCTGGGACATCCCACTTATTGGAAACTCAAGAGAAAGGTCTGCTTGGGGCGTTTACATTACCCCCTCCAAGAGTCTTATAAAATACCTATTTACTCCTCAAACCTTTTTGTATTCTCAATCCAATAACTTAACGAGGGTAATCAAGTAATTTTTACATTATCCACTCGTATTCACATACAACTACTACTCAAAATGAAGTATAAGTTAAACCCCCTTCTTTCCTAATCACTCCTTATTATATTGATATCCACCATTCTTTCTTATCCACCCAAAACCTTATCCGTTCAACACACGGCTGTATAGATTAAAATGTGAATGACCCAAATAAAATGCATAGTAGGAACCAAAAACCTTACGCAATCCGGTTTAAGGCTATGTGTGATATGGAATCACTTTGTTTGTTTGTTGTATCTTCTTCTGTAAATAAGTGGACTTCTTGTGCTCTTGTTTTCTCATTTTGTACTGGTTTCTTCGTAAATACAAGACTTATTTTGCTCTTCATAAAAAAAGAAGTGAAAACACTTGTGCTTGAACTTACCCAAAAAAAAAACACTTTTGCTTGGCAATTGTCCCTGTTCTGGTTTATCTGTGGTTTATAGTTTTTTACACGCGTTAATGTGCGAGCGTGAGTTTCAGTACAAATTGCTTTGAATATAGTGTCATTAGAACATCTCTAGTCTTGATCCAAACTCTTTTCAAATTCAAAACTTGGGCAAAATTCTTAAAAATCTCTCTCCAATCTTTTACCCAAACCCTTTTCCATTTTAGGTTTTACCCAATTTTTTGCCCAAATTTGAGACAACCCAAACCCTTTCCCCATTTTTCCAAGGCTAGTTAGAGAAAGAGACGTATAGATGGAACGAGTTCTTACAAATGGAAATCGAATCCAAAGATTAGGAGATTCACATCGTCACCGTCGCTAGAACGAATTCCTATGGATGGAAAAGAAAGGAGGATATATGGATCAGAGTTTTTTGTGTGGTGATAAGTAGTGTATTGTTTGGATAGTTGCCAGAAGGTTGTGGTGATTGGTGGTTGCCAGAGCACGGGTTGACGTGGAGGAAATTGCAGAGGTTGGCGGTGGTTATGGAGATGGGCCGAGTTCTTCTTCTACTTTTTCTTTACAGTAGTTACTCTCTACCCCAAATCAAATTTGTTCTCCTCTTATTTACATTATTGCCATTGAATACTTAAAAAATACTCATACATTTGGATAAAAGATCATTTTGCCATTGGAGTGGGGCTGACCCAAAATGAGTTTTTATCCAAATTTGAGTAAAAAATTGGGTCAAGATTGAAGATGCTCTTACAATTGAACCAAGGGTACATAAAGTGACTAAACCCATACAACTCACTCACACTTGCACACACACTCGTATCTGTATCTGCATGTGAGCCACACATACAAGTGTGTAGGCGTGTAAGTAGCAAAGTTAGGGCTGGTATCCCCGTTTGAGTAATGACTTGAGAAGGTGCATGTACAGCAGCATAGGTATATTGAGTGCATTAGGTAAAATCTATTTTAATATATCTATTCTATCTAATATACAAAGGGAGAGCGCCTGGACACCTTTTTAGGTTAGCTCACATTTTGCTCTTCAGTTTCAAAAACATTTTGCTCTTCTTAAATTGTCCCTAAAAATAAAAAAAAAAAAAGTTTCACAACCAACCGTTTGGACAAAAAAGGAAAACACCTTAGTGTAGGAGAACAAAACACGATCTGAACATTGTAACTGCCGTAAACCTTTTTCCCCTTACATGGCATAACTGCTCTGTAACTGCGTCTTCTCAAAGGAGTTTGAAGATGAAGGCTTACATCCTTCCCTCCTTCAATATTTCGACTCTCTCTCTCTCTCTCTCTCTCTCTCTCTCTCTGAGTTGTTAGTTTATAGGAGAAAAAAAAAAAAAAAAGAATTCACCGGTCGGTCCGATCCAATTTGTGGCAGTTTAACTCCACTTCAAGGAAAATCCACCGCCTCCACTCTTCTACATCTAATAACTGCTACTTGGATGAAGTTGAACAGGCATTATTATTTTGGAATTCTAGGTCAATGTATTTTTGCCACATGTCGATGTATTCGTATATAGATAGCATCTAAACAATGAGCAAGAGCCCCTTTGGGATTTTTTCTCCCTCCAGGTGCATGTGCAACTCTAATTTTAATGTTGTTTCTAAAAAGACGGGAAAAAGGAAAAATTCGATGGTAGGGAAGCATTACAAAAAATTGGTTTGCACACGCATAAAATATGAAGAAAAATATTGTAAATTCCACACCTATCGTGGGGAAACATCATCAAAATTTAATTTGTATGTGCATCAAGTGCGTCCGGCCTTTATAAAATACGAAGAAAAAAATTGTAAATTCCACACCGACCGTAGAGAAACATCATCAAATTTTGACTTGTACACACGTCGAGTGTGTCCACTGATTCCCTTGAGTTTGTAGTTCAAATCTCAAGTGTAAAATTGTACACTCACACAACAGTTGCATATATGCATTACAAACCACTACGGCACTACCCCATTTGTCGTTCAAAAAGAAAACTGCCAACGCCAATATGTGTTGTCTTCATTACAAACTCAAATCCTATCTGAAGCAATTCTCTTTCTTTGTCTTCAATTGTCAAAATTCTGAAATTCTTTCCAAATTTCTTTTTGGTTAAGTTTGGCTTTAGATAATTAACAAGAAATCGGGCACACGTAATGCGTGTTCAAGTCAATTTTTTGTCAAAATTGAATCAAACAATAAGCAGAAAGTTATTGTGCATAATACGACTTGCTAAAAATGCAAAATTTGACTTGCACACGCATTGTGGGGCACGCGTGTGCTCCGGCCGCTAATAGAGAATGAAAGCTACAATGGTTAACTGCAGCAGAATAGCAAAAAGAACCCTACTACACATTGTGCACAGATTTCGTGGGTCCCACAAATAATCTGAGCCGTTCATTAAATGTAAAACAATTTTTCGAGGGTCTCCTAAAAAAATCAGCTCAATCGGATACTTATAGATGCTCGATCCAATCGTCTAATTTTTCATTTAGATTTTAGAATAATGAAAAGTTAGATGATTGAATCGAGCATCTATGGATATCGGATTGAGCTTGTTTTTTGCGGAAACTCTTGAAAAGATATTTTACATTTAATGAGCTTGGATCATTTGGTTGGGACATGTGGTAAGCCCTACAATGAAATTTGTATGTGTGCGTCGACTTTCTGTAGCAAAAAACTATATTTGCTACAGTAGTTGGGTATTTTTACATAAGAACTGTAGCTTAGGTAGATATTAAACAAGGGTGGCCCTAATGGTTTCTCTGTTCTTGACTCCATAGGTTAGCAAATCCGAAAACCTCGTGTCGAAGGGTCCATAAAAACAAAAACCCCACAGATGACTACTGGAATCGGATTCGAAAAAATCAACGGACGAACAGGTCATCCCGATGGGGCCCAAAATTTATTGAATAAGGTTGATCCAGTATTTTAAGAGAGAATAGATTGTTGAAGTATTAGAGCATGTTTACTAGCTTAGCTATACGTGTAGGGTTAAAGTTGTCTCGTTTGAAGCTCTTTCCTCCATAGGTAAAATCCAAATCTGGAAGGGAAAAAACCCCAAATTTGGAATGGGAAAAAAACGGAAAAGGCAATGGGGAAAACAGTGCCTAGCTGCTACCAAGATTCACTGCCCTGCACCAGATTCTGTAAACCCATAGGTATTATTGCTCCAGCTACATTAGTTAGGTATTTATAGAGAAGAACTGTTCACGAGCAATAGAGTTCTTTATTATTATTTTTTCCAGGTCTCTCCCTTCTCTCTTTTTGCTCCAATTTAAAAATAGGGTTAAGAAATAAAAATAATGATATTTTAATAGAGAATAGGTTAAATATATAGTGTTGGTGTAGTGTTAAAAGAAATGTGAGTAGATAAAATAAAAAATGTGCATTGTTCACGAGTTTGTTTTAGCTAATAACCGATAAACTTGCTCTTAAAAGAGATGTGATTAGCAAAACCCAAAAATGTGCATTATTCACTAGCATTTTTTTGCAAAGAACTGGTGTACATGTTCTAAGCAAAAGAAAATTTGTCATATTTCCTTTCTTTTTCTTTTCTTTCCCATAGACAAGTCTAAATTCCAAACACAGTCTAAAATCCAAACACAGTAGTCAGCAAACACGATAATCTTTGATTTCAATCATTATGCACAATGAATATGACATAACTTATTGAATGGTGCACTTTTCACACTCTGAGTGACAACATCTTCCTTTCTCTCCCAACACCTATTCCACTTTCCAATACAACCAGACAGATGTTTTTGGACACAAGGTTAATGTCTCAATTAAGCAAAGATTCCCTAATATCTAAACGCAATGATACACCAAGGGTTTATAAGGAATGATTTGGACAAAGAAAGAGAAAAAGGACAGTACCTTATCTTACAATCAGAATGACCTAGTTGAGATGCACATAAACTAGTCTAGACACCCGGTTATAAAAAAACAAAAAACTATTGGAAGGTCCCATAATGATCGTCATTTTGCAGGGTATATAGTGTGTGATTCTCAAATTCTCAAAACTTGCGCTTTGTTTCAGCCTTTTAGGGTTCAAATAGAATGACATAACAAGTGGCTGGAATTCTCAGTGTTTTCTTTTGAAGGTGAGCATGCCAACAAAAGCTATAGCGCGAGTGACAATGCCTGCCAGGATGAGGAAGAATATACAGCGGCCCCAACCATCAAGGCTATAGCCCATTTTCTTGAGCAAACCACAACGAGTTATAATCCATACTCCGGAGTACCTGAAATGAAAGATGATTAGTATGATATTCTGCATACATACAAAACTAAAACCAGAACACCAACCCATGTTAATTCTGCCAGATATACCAATAGGTCAATAATGCTAGACCTAGTCCTAGTCATTCAACATCATGAAGGGCAGATATTGTCACACTCCCCAAATTATTAACGGCACTCCAAAAGGGGAGAGCTTTTTGCACCCCCTTTGGAGAGTAGCTAGAAATTTGGAGAGTGTGAAAATCAATTTCCTAAAGTGTCCCCCCGAAGTGTCGCTAAAGTGTACACTTTGATCCATTTAAAAGTTCTTATAATTGCATTTTTACCCCTGAAGTGTCCCTAAAGTGTCTATAAAGTGTTGGAAGTGTCAGACCACAAATATTGGGAAAAAAAAAAAAAAAACAGGACACTCCGGGAGAAGTGTCGGACACATGTCGGGAGCGTGTCCGTGTCCTACACCGGTACGTCGCCTCCAACGGAGTGTTGGTGCTACTTTCTTGTCTCTCAGCATCCAATGCCTCAAAGGATTGCCTATCTACTTATTTGCAAGTAAAAACTTTGCAATTAATTTACGTCCTCCACACCAAATCACACCCTTGTTTCTCATTATTCATTATTGAACAGTGCCCAACATTTTCTAGAATGGAGCAATTCTCACCATAACCCTTGCAATGACATTTGTGTACACAAATAATGTGCAGTATAGCATGAATGCACCCAAGATGAGTTCTACCGAAGGCCATGCAACAGAGTGCACTTTGCTTGCATCTGCAGTTTTGCTTGATGTTCTAACATCATATCTGTGGAACAAGCTCTACTGCTACAGTGTTATTGAGCGATTTCTCTTACCATTCTACAGTAGGGACTCGGAAAATAGTTCTCCAGTTGCAATGCAACGCCCAAAGCACAATTAACCGAGAATTTGTATTCCTCCCAAGCTGCCATGTCCAGTTCATAGCAGCAAAGAGTACACAATTCTACAGTTTTTGGATTTCTTATCCAGGTTTTCTTGCTTTAAAATTTTGTTTCAATATCCAGACTTTCCGGGTTTGGCCACTAAGATAAAGAGTAATTGTGTTCTACCTTTCGGCATTGGCAACTACGAATGCTTCCAAAGCCCATTTTGGGTAGCACAAGTTTGCTAGGTTCTTTACAAACGTACCATCTCCCGTTTGAGTTGAGATCAGAGTCAAAACCACAGGAAGAAGCACAGCACACTGTACAAAGCGAAAGTATGTCATCAGCAGCAATCATAAACATATCATATCCCACTTAGAAGTTAGAAAAGCTTTGAAATATATTGCTAACCAATTGGGATGGACCAGGTTCAAGGAAGATGGACAGTGTGTAGCCGATCCCAGTAACACAATACACCAGACATAAAAGTACAACGTAATTATCTGAGAAAGAAGATCTAGGGTTGGTGAAGGGATAGAACATTGAGAGAAACACCGCAGGCTTAATCACTGTATTAAGATGGTCTATTGTGTCCTTGGAAAGAAAATGAGCCAAGCTGCTAATGCCAGAAGCACTCTCTCTCCAATATTGTAACTTGTCAAGAGAAAATGATCTCAAAGCCGAAATTGTACACAGAAGAGCTGAAATAAAAGTCATGATCAAAACATAAATAAATAAGACGCAATGAGGAATTAAAGCTTGTGCAATCAGACAGAGACAGTACATAATAGTATAATACTAAGACTACCACTGTTACCAACTCGGAATATTATTGTAGCAATTTACACTTGTGCTAGAAAGTTATGTTATTCATTTCACAATCCAAACAAATAGTATGGGTCTCGTTCCAATGCGGGCAGGTACATCCCATTTAGAGTAAAAACTGTAAAACCATCTTTGCTTTCATTCCGGCCAAGTTTCCAGCTTTAACTGGTTGTAACGGACATATTTTCGGTGAATTTCAGTCTTTCCAGTGTTTACTGGCAGTATGTACCGGTCATTAAAGGAAATGAAAGAAATCCAACAAAAATAGAGGGGAAGAGAAGATAGAGATTCAGTCATTCATGTCGGAACTGGGAGAGAAGATCCAGACGGGTTTGTGGAGATTTCCATTTTCCTTGCGAAGATATGTCCAACAATCGGCGACAGTCAAATCAAGAAGGAAGGTGAAGAATTGAGAACCCAAATGATGAAAATGCCCACCTATTATATTTTCCTGTTTATGTCGTTCAGGAATTTGAGTAAAAAGGGGTGTAGTGGAGTTATTGCATAGTGAAACCCCTTTAGGCCCCCTTTAGTTACGAGGAAAGGAAAAGAAAGTACGGGAATATCTAACTTTTCTGGATTTTTTGGGGAGTTGGCAAGAAAGTTGTAGGACCCACATCTCTAACTTTTCCATTAGTACTAGTTTTCCCACAAAACTCATCCTACAAAAAACATAAGATTTTGCGGGAATCTTATTTCTGTACTAGTTTCCTAAACAATTAAGCTATTACTTTTTTAACTTTCCAACAACTTTCTTTATCACTTGAACACATTTAGGAAAATGACATTTCATTTCCTTTACTTCGCTTCACTATAATTTTCTCGAAAACATTTTTCTTGTACCATTTCTTGACAAGTGAACGGAGCTTTGTGCGTAATGCTAACACACCAAACTCCAGAATACTCCTGTTTACTTCACTCCCATTTAACCATTCTCCTGTTTTTTTTTTTTACCGTATTTGGTACAGATTTGAACATTTAATTTGTCGATTTGGTAGTCTATGATTTTCTGGTTCATAAGATATTGTGGGGTGCTGACAAGCAAAGTAAATTTTATAAGTAAAATATGATTTTTGATGAATAAATATTAATAACGATTAATCCAAAATGGTACCCAGTAACATATCGGTATGTACCATATCAGTAACTAAAACGGTACGTACGGTATTTAGAACCTTGGTATAAATACAGAGGTGGCAAGATTCAAGCAAGGTGTTTCCATACTTGTGAATCTTTTTATCCACCAGAGCATTAAAAACCAGCCTTTTGCAGTTTTATAACAGGGAGGCCAGATTTTGCTACTTACAGACGGCAATAATGGTATAGGTATAAACGGGCGCTCCAAATGTCGTATCGTTAGCTTTAATCAGGGATCCTAAACAGGCCCCAGCAAGTAACAATATCAGAAAATCCACTGCAAGGATTCTAGCTTCTCGTAATCGCTGCTTGACAACCCTGCAATTTTTTTGGGCACACAAAGTCAAAAAACAGAAACTAATTAAACATAAAGACTCAAATATCAAACAAAACACATCTCCATTCCTACCGATATCTCAATTCGATATAATCAAAACAAAATGTACTGCACATAATGGTACACTCGCACCGACTTTTTGCTATTACAGAAAAAGGGAATTTGACTGTTCATAGTTTTTACAAATGCCAAACACCAGCCATCCAAAACTCTTTATTAACCCCGTCATAACCAACCAAACCGAGCCTTAAATCCCATTCAATTGGGGTAGGGGAAAATCCCTGTCATATTTTCTTATATACTGGCTCTATATAATGACTAAGGCGCATAACATTCTCACATGTATACTCTTCAGGAAGAGACACACAAAAGGATCAGCTATATTATTTCTCAGGGAATTAGTAAACAATCTCCCATGTTTCCTCAACAATGGAAATACTTGTATACATGATATCATTGATCGAAGAAACCAAAACCAAACCAAACCGAACCGAGCCTTAAGTATCACTTGGGGTCTGTTACATAAATCTGTTGTCTCAATTGAGTTCTATAAAGGACATCATGGTCCATTATATCCAAGAAACCTAGGTTTGTTCAAACTACGGCCTTCAAAGTCAAATTTGGTTATCACTCCCCTTTTTAGTACCATCTGCCTAACCCTATTACTCCTTTAACTACCGTAGCAACCGATCTATGATAGACATGTCCAAATCACCTTACTCTATTCTCTCTCATCATATCTTCTATCGGTGCTACCACTAGGTCCCCTACTATCCCATGAAGGTTTTCGTTTCTAATTCTATCTTGCAAAGTCTTACTCACATCCATCTCAACATTCTCATTTCCACTAGTCAAAGAAACCTAAATTTTTTTTTAAATGAATGCATAATAAAAACGATTATTGAATACTTACCTCCCAATAAAGTACTTGTACTGCAGAAGAACACCAGGGGTTCTCCGATTGGACAAGTCCCTAGACCTCAAGAAATTGTGCTGTATGATATCCCGCTGAAGCTCCACATTACGTCTCATATCCTGCCATACTTCTCCAGCAAAAGATTGTTCCTCAAGTGTAGCATCACTATCTGCTTGGTTATGTAGAGTTACTCGTGAAGAGAGGATGGCAAGTCCAGCCAAATTTTGCTGCATATCTGGGGGCACCACATAACCATTATGAAGCATCCATTGTATGGGAAGCTCTCTGGAACTTATGCCTGAACTTATAGACGGCTTAACTATATCCTCCAAAACATTGATAAAATGGTCTGGAGGATTCACACGCTCCGGTACACTGATTCCAAGGCCTGCAAAATACTCTTCAACTCTCTTCACGGGTCCATGATACACGGTAAGGCCACCTTTGGCTAGAAGTATTAAATCATCAAACATCTTGAACAAGGAGTAGCTGAAACAAGTACCCAGTAAGATAAAGAATTAATTCCATGACCAGCTAGAGTGACGTAATACCAAAATAATTTCGACAAAATTGAATTCGAACTCTGTTAATTTATGTTGTTGGACTTTTAAACCTTCTTGTTGTGCAAGGTTTACCATCGCAGAATTTTTACATAATCTATGTGATCTTCTGTGGTGTCTATTGCTTAGCCTCCGAACCTCGCCTTCCAATAAGGTTAAGACACCCCAAGCGTAGGGCTAGGTCGTCGATAGCATAATATCCGGAAGTCCGGGATCGTACCCACAGAGAATCGAAATATAGCTAGTTTGGATTGTAGGTTTTATATGGTGGAATCCGGCGTTCAAGACGGCCAACTTGATTTTGCATTTAAAAGTGAAAACTAAGGAAAAGACTAGAAATGAGCTTAATTAACTTAAAAGAGGCAAGTCTAGGGATCGTCTAACCCTTGACAAAGGGTGCTACCGGTTCTCGATTATAACTCAAGCGAGAGTCACGACCGCGTGCTCACGCCCGGAAGATTTAACTTTAATGACTACGTTTATCAAAAATGTGATTTATCGGGACTAAACCAACCTATTTTTGCTAATGTGTCTAACACGTAGGAGGCCACGAGCCCTCAATATGCCGCTTGCCAAGACCGCTTGACTAAACAACATACCAAGGAGTTAACACCCCTCGCTTAGACCAAAATGGCTAGATTAGTTCGATTCTGAAAATCATGATTTTAAGCCCGAAGGTTCGAGAACCAAATAACCACCAAAGTCATCGGAAAAGATTAGCCCGAGACTTAGCCAAAAGACTACTCACACATAGCTAGAAGACTAGAAAACATGCTTAAGAAAGGAAACATGATTAACCGATAAAAACGGAAATAAACTTGATATTAGTAAAGATCTAAAGCGTAGCTACAGCATTAATAAACGAGAAATTAACATAACACAAATGCTTACTTGAGTTCTTGAAGGAAATGACTAGAAAAGCTTGAAGAACAACAATGGAGGAAAATCCTAGAGAGAAGAAAGACTAAGGCCTAACTCTAACTAAAATGGCCTATACTTACCATATATGGCATATAAGCCTATTTATAGGCAACTAAAGTTAAGTTACAAAGGACCAAAAAGTCCCCAAAATATCCCAAAAACATTCCACAAGTGGAAACTTTCCATAAATGGAAGGTAGAGAAAGTAGCAAAAACGTGGCTCAGTTCTGCAGTATGAACCGGTACAGCCAATTCCCAGTACCGGTTCATGTCTTCAAAAACTCTGAAAAAATGTGAACTCTGGACAGCATGAACCGGTACTGGGAATTCCCAGTACCGGTACAAGCTTGACAGCTTTTTTTGGGCAACTTCGCGGGCTCGCTCCGGACACTCCCGAACTCGGATTTAGGCGTTCTTTGGACCGTTGGAAAGCTCGTTGAGTCTACTTTCTAACCCAAGTGGTTTGGATCAAAAGTACTTTGTACACCAAAAGTTATGACAATTCTACCCTCAGCACGTCGGAAGATGAGTAGTTTTGGTAAAATTCTCACTTCTCCTTCAATTCCCTTGACCCTTGGGCGACCCGAACAACCTCCAAACCATCTTTCGAGCACCACAACGGGGTGGCATGTGGCCTTGAGTACTTGGTTGCGCCCGGAGCATTCCTTGGCGTTCAAACGCGCCTTATTTATACGAATTACCTGAAATAACCAAAAACACACCTTCCGTGCGATATCACTATAAAAGCTAAATAAACATAAGATAAAACAACATAATACGGGACTAGTCGCACCAAATATCTACAATATTGGGTGCTCATCATCTATGCTATACATACAAGAGACAGTTCTGTATCATATGAAATGAAAATTATGTGGTCCATTTTTGTCGTGCTCAAAACAGTGGGACCTTCCCTAGCTAGTCCACAGTGAATTGCTTGTTTGACTAATGTTCGTGGTGTGCTGCCATGTGTTCTGTAAATATGTAATTCGATCTTGCCCCATAGTTAAAAAAGGTCTTGAACTTTGAACACTTCCCACGAATGCCAATGGCAATTCAATGCTCGCATACTTATAGCACAATTATATTCTCATAAGTTGCCCTTGCCAGAGCTCACTAGAAAAAAAGTCTCGGTTCTGTTTGGTTTGGTTTATATTCTCATAAGTAGTAATTGTAGAACTCCTTATTTCCTTCATGTTTGGTAGTGGAATATTAACATGGATTTAGAACTTGATCATAACTAAAGTGGTTTTTCTCCAATGCTTTTCAAAAAAATTTAAGGTTGGAGCTTATGGGAATTAACCAAGCCTTCCTTGCTTGCCTGCTCACATCCTATTGAGTGCCCAAAAATTAAAAGATCACGCAATCCGGATTATTGTATGATATTAGTCCTGTTGCTATGAATGAAACGATTTAAGAATGCTTTCTTACTGAAGTTTATGTGCATTCAAAGACACAAATGACTTGGATGGTGAGCTTAACAACAATAACAACAGTACCCGTGTAATCCCTAGATGAGGATATTGGCATGGGAGGACTACAGTACACCTAACCTTTGGCAATACATGCACAAAGTGGTTGCTCCCAGCCTCCCAGAAATTTTTACTATTAAAATAGCGGCCCCCTAGATGGTGAGCATAATGCATGAAATAATTTCTTGAACCTCTCAGTAGAACATGCTGATATGCTCTCAACAAAGTTATCCTCACAGACGAAGAGCTTTCAAATCGAAATGTCAAAACCGTCCCAGTCATGTCTCGTCACACAACTAGAAGTGAGAAAGAGAACGAACAGTGTCCCATATATACAGTTATTGTAAGATATCATTACCTAGGTTGGTGGACAACCATGCAGATATTGACCCTTACAAGAGCTTCACGTCGAAGCGCTCTTAGAAGTAGCTGGGAAGATGAACTATCCAAACCCGAGGTGGGTTCATCTAAGATCAGAAGTGATGGTTCCATTACCAATTCCAGGCCAACATTTACTCGCTTCCTTTGGCCTCCTGATATTCCTCGCTTCTCTACTGTTCCAACCAAGGAATCCCGCACGGCTTGCAACCCCAACTCCTCGATGACTCTTTCAACAATGAGAACCTTATCCGCCTTCGGCAAGTTTGCAGATAATCTTCCATCATAAATGGGTAAAAGAAGAGCAATCAGAAGTAATTGTGCTACGGATATGTATGACAAGATGTCAAGATATTATGGTCCTAGAGCATGGCATAGAAAAGGAAGACAAGCAAGGATAATAGCCGAAATCCAGTGCAAGAACAACGCAGTTGAAAATTACTAAAGCAAATAAATCTAAGTTGCAGACGAACTATGGGTTTGGTGGAACATATGGAATGATAACTAAGATTAGGAACATCTACCAAGAACATTTAGAAACTTATATCAATGATCATCCAACCGGTTCTAAGGAAGGTTTGATGAGATACCATAATTATTTACAAGCGCACGCATAGATTGAAGAAGTACGAATATAGTTGTGAAAACGGTTAGAAAATGGATAAATTGAGAAGCTGCGTGATTAAATAACACCAGTGCATGAATTTTAAAAATAATATTTCAAAATCACCTTTTAAGTACACACTTATGAGGAGCCAGAGAAGCATATCCAAAGGACTGTGTTTCTTGGACTCTTCAAACTAATCCAGTACTCCGGAGGACTTAACACCTAGAAAACGTGCCGGATATGTCATGTCTGTCCAACACTTCAAATTCGCCAATTATTATGTGTATTAAATAATTTCTATAAAAAAGCATAAATTATCTTTTTTGATTGAATTTTAGGGAAAACACCCTTTCTGTCCAACTGGATAGACTAGAATATAAAGCAATTACTGCTTTTTTTTTGCTGAGTCCCAATCCATCTGTATCTAAAAAAGTGGCCGGATGATGGGTATAATGCTTAAAGTTTGAGTCCATGTATCAATTATCATAGTGGTAGAATTAGCCTAGCTACAATGAGGATTGCAATGTCGATCTATAACATTGCGTTGGAATGACAAAATGCACCTAGCACTGAACCAATAAAAGTAAATTGCAGTTAGAATCTGCCATAGAACTCGTTTTGACATACCTGCACCTAGCACTGAACCAGAGATTCTCCTCCACAGTCAAATTTCCATGCACAATATCATCCTGTGGCACAAAACCAATAATTTTTCTGTATGAGCGGATTGATTCATTCTTTCCATTTATCAGAATTGAACCAGTTATCTTGCATCCAACTGTTCTTCCCACCAAAGCAGAAAGGAATGTTGTTTTCCCAGCCCCAGAAGGACCCATGACAGCAGTAATGCGGCCAGGCACGATTTTCCCTGTAACACACCTTAAAAGATGTTTGTTGTTCCCTTTCAGAGTAAGAGTAAGGTCTCTAAAGGAAACCTCAATTATGGGCCTTTTCCTAATCTCAGGATTGGTAGCCACTGAAATTACTCCTGAGAAGGTAAGGTTTTGTTGCTGCATAGCTTTTTCTATCTCTAGTTGACCATATGCATATTTGAAAATCTGACTATCAGAATTTAATTGTTTTTTCTTTGGCATTGGCCTTTGTACATTTTTATCTTCTACCTCAATAGTGGTATCATTGCAAATATCAGGACCATCTTCAGTTGCATGTATCCCCATCATTAGGTCACTGGGTTCTGTCTTCTTTCCTCCTATTGCAGCAGATGACTGCTCTGAGGAACTCAAAATAAATGCATGCGTAGTCGGGCATAGATCATCATCTATCTCAATGTCAGTCTGACTGAAAATACTGAGTTCCTCAGTAGCTGTCACAGTTTTTCTATGAGAAAATGGGCGAGATGACTGACTAGGGAAGCCTCTAACATGCTTCATAGCAGCATTTTTTGCAGATTTCCACCTCTCTTGTGCCTGTGTTTTCTGCCTCACACTTCTCGCAGCTGCTTCCCTGGATTTGGCTTTTCTTCTTTCCCGAGTGCTGAGAACTTGGTCAGAACAATTATAAATAATAAGCAGGATAGTAGCTAAAGCTGCCTGCATTACAAGTGAGGGGGTCAGAGGATAGGTGGAAAGAGAGAGAAACATAGTCGGAATGAATGTACTAAAAGGTAAACAGATTAATCATACCTACAGGATCAAGAGAATGCAGAACTGAAATCCTGATATATTCCTCGTAACTTATGAAAGTTATATCATTGTACCGGTAGTGAGACTATTAACACTAATTGCTAATCGTTTGCATGTAATCTCATAACAAAGACACGATGATAAAGGCAATGATACCAGTTACTACTGCACATTTAGGCATCATACCATAGGAAAGTCAACTTTATACTTTCTTTTGTCTCTACAGCTAATCTTATTTTCATAAGGTGTACAGTTTTACAGTGTACCTAGCCTTTAAACCCGCTAAAAGGCAAGTACATCAAGTTAGTGTTTTAGTGTTTATTAGTACTACTTACTATCGACATAATTCCGTACGCATGAATATTCTGATACACAGTTTCTGCATGACATGACGCCAACTTGAAGCACCCTGCGAATTTTGACATTAATGACTATCAGACAGTTTGTAGAACCAGCACTACAGGGGCTTAAAAGTACAAAAGCCATGCAGTGGACAAAAGGATTGGTTGAGTGTGCAATATATGATGCAGTAAATCACAACTCAGCAAGAAGCTTACGTTTCTCATACATAGCACCCATTCTGCAGTAATGCCTGAAATTGCAAAAGGAAATAGACAGCGTTAGAAAATTAAAAGCTCAACATGCAGTAATTCCATATACACTGCTTACAAATCCTTAAAATATTTACGTTGTTCTATCAAAAGCAGGATACAACAATTGATAAAGTTAGACACAGGCAAGTACTGCAAGACTGGGGACAAAAATCATTACCCACTACTGCATGAAATTTTTTCGATACTTGTAGGACAATACGATCCTGCTGAACAGAATACTTCACCGCTACGAGCAACATCTGTCCAGACGTTAGCTGCACCACAAGTGTGATTCGGCTGTCCAGGAGGTAGCTGGTAATGGTATCTGCAGAAACTCATTGGCCATCATTATAATATCTTGCGCCATAGACCCATGCATAGCAGGAAATGCGGTTAACAACTGAACAACAACAATATCAACTTACGGATCACACATGCCAGTGGTTTCGTTGAGCTTCGCAAGCGGGCAATAGGAACCCAATGGGCAAGCTTCACAAAGAAAAATTCAGGTGGCATTCTGTAAAGACCCGGTATTTTTACTAACAAAAATTATCAAAAATATATATATATTGTAAAGACCCGGTATCTTTAATAAAAAAAAATCAATATATATATATTTCTTGTTAGTTCATTTAATGCGAAAAATTATTTATGTCTTCATGCCAATTTTATTTCTATAATCAATCGTGTGCGCGCGCATCCGGTGTGTAAATTCTCTAGTGTGTGCGTGTTACCTAGACCAAACCCAACCCTTTTCCCATTCCTTTATTTCGGCAGCTAGAGGGAGTACTAAAATCCCTAAATTCCTCCATAATTCCCTCCAATTGAGACACCACATAATTGTCCATGAGCTATTAACCCCCATGAAATAGTCCAAACCCTTTTAATATCCCTTCTTCCATTTCTTTCTTGTTTTTCCCAGAAACAATACACGGCAGAGAGGGAGAGAGAGAGAGAAGAACAGCCGGCCACTCCTCCTTATCATCATTGCCGAGCTCACCACCACCGATCACCGAGCCCACGACCAAAACCAGCCCATCCCAGTCACGAAACCCACATTTTAATCAATCCTTTGGAGCTCTGAAATCAGCCCCATTCCGGCTCCGAAACACGGCTTCGTTTTCTCTCCGAAACGGCTCGAAAAATCTGCTCGTTCAAGCTCCGGTACTCGCTGCAAAACAGTCCGGAAAGCAGCCGAGTTCCGCCACCTCTCATCACCATCCGGAGCAGCCACCGCCACCGAGATCAACCACCAGCCGTGCTCACCACCTTTCGATCAAGCCCCGTTGCCGGTCCGACCTGCCGCCGTCTCTTTCCAAAATCCCTCTGAAACCCATTTCACCAGCCGAGAGGTAGTACGAACTCACCTCCCTAAATATATATTATGTTCCGTATTGATTGTTTCGTATTTCAATATGATAAGATTCAAACCCGACGTCCCAAAACGTATTCGGCCGAAACCCACTGGATTTCCGATTTCCACAGTCACCGATTTTGAATTTATTTTGGATTAATTACAGTTTATCCCATGAAGTATGTTAGGTTCGTAAATCCACCCTAGTGTATTAAAAGCTAATCGTATAAGTCCCAAAGTTAATTAATTTCGATTCGATCTTAGTTTTGTTGCAAATACGAACTATCCTACTATTGTTAGCACTTTGAGGTAATGTAGATCCAACGTGGACTTTAGCTTGGAAAAGAAAAGAAAAAATAAAAGGAATAACTTAATTAATTTTAATCGTATGATTTGTGTTATCGTAAAGTTAAATATTCCTAGCATGTTGGTATGTTTATCCGGATTATTGAATCGCATGATTAAATTTAACATATGATAAATTATTCTCGTGTTTTGCCTTATCCCATGATTTGTTATTATTGTAAATTTAATTGTTGTTATAGCCCGTGAGCATGTTCGAAAAAAATGTTGAACTGTGTGAAATGTTGTTGTACTGATAGATTGGACAATAGGTTCCCGGGGTTGGTTGCGATGTGCAGATTTAACATATTAGACGTGAAAATAAGATTAATGGAAAGCTAATAAAGTGAGAGGTTGAGATTTGGATTTCGGGCTTGGAACTCGCGGAGATGGATTGATTGGTGGTGGGTTTGTGAAATGTTGATTTTCGAAACCCTGGGTATGGCATGGTGGTGGTCGGCTCTCGGATGTTGGGACGGCTCATAAGGGAGGTGTTGAGCTTGTGTCACAACCCGGGCTCGAATGTGCTCGCGTGCGTATCCGATGAAGTTTTATCTGAACTTATGGTCGCGGATGGGATACCGGGTATATAACTTAGGTATTTTTCATCCGGATCTGGAAAAGGGGAGTCGGACCACACCAGTGTTTGTGCTAGAGGTTATGGGTAGGAACGGATCTGTGGATAAGATCTGAGATTTCACATAAGTTAAAGGATGGTAATGAAAGAAAAGTTGATTGTTTTCTTTTTATGTTATTATTAATGCATGTCAATTATATTCCTATTGCTTGTAAGTTATGGGTTCGGGTGGGTTTTGGCTACTGAGCATGACGCTCACGGTACTATGTTGTCCTGGTAACTCGAACACCAGGTTCCGAAGAGGGAACAAAAGTGTTGTACGATTTGATCGAGTTCAATCCTATCGAGGACGAAGCTGTATAGTCGCTCTGATTAATTTAAGTTGACTTTATTTTGGAAGCTCCTAAGTTTATTTGGAAATTGTAATATTTTGATTTATTCGAAACGGTTGTAATATAATGACATATGTTTTTTTTGAAATGGTGACGCAGTAAGTCTATGAATTTCTTTTGTGGAAATAATCTTTTTATTATATATATATATTTTTAATGTCTCCGAATTTTTGAGGCGTTACACATTCCAGAAAATAATCAGACAAATTACAGCTCAATAGCTTAAAATTAACAACTCAATGTTCCACGCAAATAATAAAAGCAAGTAAGGATCTGCAAATACTCACGTATCATGCATGTAAGACCCTCGGGGCAGAAAAACCCTTCACAACACGCCTGACAATCAAGAGTTCTAGACGGTATGTCCTCGGATTCGTTGAGGCTAACCTGCACAGTTGGGCTAACACTACATGCCCAACCTGGCTCGCAACCAGGAACCCAAGAGGTTAGATTGCAGTTCTTGTTAGGCAAAACTACTGATCCCCCTCCAACAAAATTCTTGAAGTAGAACTTTGCTTCTGCTGCAGTACACAAGCGTAGTGACATATCTCCTGTTGAACAAATTCCAACTATCAACACGTTGTGAACAAGGTATAGTGGAAGTGGCATGACAAATCGAACAGATAGACTTAGAAATCTGATCTTTCCTTCTTTCTTTCTTTCTTTTTTTTCATCACTTTCAATTCTGTTCAGCTCATTTGGCTGAAGAATATAGTGGATGGCCTTATAACTATGTGCTGAAGATGTATCACGTATGGACGTACCACCACCCTCAGAAAACATGTAGAAATACAAACATAGTGAATAGCTTATCCGAGAATCCTAAGCAAATCTTTTGAACTTAATGCTCAGTTTGACTACTACATTTTGTTTGAGAACAAACTTGTGTCCAAAGAGGAAACTAAAACCCGAAATTAATAGCAAACTATATTCTGCCTAAACCCTTATGAAAATGAAAAGCTCAATTCGCGAAGTTATCTTTTGACGCATTGCAAGTAGAGGTCAATTTCCCATTTCTCATAAACCAAGAAGAGTGAAGACCCAATGCACTTCGTACCATTAGTTTTCTGAATGCACGAACTCACAAAAGTCAAATTAGAAGAGTAATTGAAAGTTCGGTCCCATTCAACCTGCCTGGAAAGACAATAGAGCTTCGAAAAGTCAGAACTCAAAAAATATATCCATTACACAAAAAGTACAAACCCAATAGAATTAGTTCAACTAACATAGAATTTGCAATTGTCCTACTACATGGGTGAATATACACGAAACAAAAGATTCATTAAGAACGTGTACAATCTCATACCAATTCACCACCACAAGAGGTGGTGAAATTATCACAAACTTAGATAAATAGATACTTTTAGTAATCTCTTCAAAGGGGGGGAAAAAAATTTACTTTCAGTGAAGACATAAAATTGTAGGACACCATTATCCAAAAAACTGCTTAGTTCTTAGGGGTGTACACGATCCGGATTGGTCCGGTTCTCTAGAAAACCAGTAACCGGATATCATTTCAAACGGTTCTAGAAAATTGAGAACCAGAACCTAACCAATGTATGCATGGAACCTAACCAGAACCAAACCGGAAGACCGGTCCGGTTTTGGTTCGGTTCCGGTTCTATCCAATAAGCATCCAAACACTTATTTACAAAATATGAACTCATAAAATTAAAGAAATATGAAGATAATCTGCTGGAATAAGAAATGAAGGAAGAAAATAAAAGCTTTCCTAACAAATAAGATTTCATTTCTAAATAAATTAAGTTTAGCACGGAAAATATTAACCTACCAAATTCAAATACATATTTAATTACACATATATATATATTTCTATATTTATCTTAGTTTTAAACGGTCCGGTTCTAATCACGGATTTTTTAATTGAGAACCAGTAACCGAACTATAACCTGACCGTAGAATCGTAGAACCGGACCAAATAGGACGGTTCGGTCCTTATCGGACCAGTTTTACGGTTCGCGCGGTTTTTCTGAACACCCCTATTAGTTCTCATGCGCCAATATAGGTTTCTAATTTCTATAAATCTTCGAAAAAGAATCTCGGGTTGTATGTAACTTGAATAGATCCATAATTAATTCTCCCTACTTGTCCAATAGTCAGCTCTTTTCTCTAATTCTAATAAAAATAGTCCTGGTATTTTAGTTGATCGCATGTCAGGAGAATGCCTAGAAATCAGAAAAAAACTGGCGCTTTAGTCCGTCTATTTAGTTTAGCGCCCCTTAGAACTTTGAACTAGTGTAAAAAAAAACGTGAATAATTATCTACGAGAATAGCAATTGATCCGAGAACAATTGGGGACTTAAAAGAAGTGCAAGTCCAAATTTTCAACACCGTTGGCGATGATGAAAAGAAAGAAAAAAAAATCTACACCTGTATCATTTAATTTGTGGGGAAACCAAACAAGGAAAAGGATTGAAGTCTTAAAATTCGGAACTTGACGCCGCGATGCAAAACGTACGCAACACTGTGGTATTCAAAGAACTTACGGATCCTTGATGCAGAATCTGAAGTTCTTAGTGAAGGGAGCGCTGAGAATGGTGGAGGTGAGGTTGTCGAGTCGACCGTGGTCGTCTCTGACTTGGCACTGCGCCAACTGTAGAGAAAAACTCAAGAGAACAGCAGCAATGGCCAATACGTAGTTGTAGTGCAAGTGGTAGTGGTTATGGGGCATTGTCTTGATGTTCAGAGCAACAGGGGGAAGTGGAATTGTCTCTCAGAGCATTAGCAATCAAATTCGTCAATCAATTGGCCGGAGATGTTTTCGTTGGTTTGTTCAACGCTGATAATGAAGATGGATGGGCTATTGGGCTTGGATTAGTTAAAGAGAGACGACCTTTTCGACCTCAGCTGACGAACAAAGTTTGAATCCAAGTTTGAAATAGTCTGAAAGGGAATGCTCAGATAAAGAACAAAAAAGATCGTGAAAGGGAGAGGAGGAGGAGAGAGGCGGGGTCAGCTCTCTCTTCAGAGCATCTTGAATGACATTTTGCGTTAAAAAGTGATTATTTCTCAAAAGTATTTGAGTAAAAGTGCTAAAATTTTATTTTTTCGATTTCTCTCGTGAAAAACAAAACAATATCCTAACAAAGTTTGACGCAAAATTAGCAAATGCAAAAAAAATTCAAATGTAGACAAAATTTTCAGATTTAAGTTTAAGTATAAAAGAAAGGTAGAGAGCGTTAGTAATATTTTTGTTTTCAATTTTTAGTTTTAGTTTTTACTTTTTTTAAAAACTAATAAATAAAACTTGTTTGGTAAGAATTTTGTAATTTTTTGTTTTTCATAAACCTTTTTAAATTTTTGTAACTATGAAAACTATAAAAAGATATCTTCTCCGGTTTTTTTTTTTAGAAACACAAATATTATCAAAAAGGTTTTTTTTTTAAATAAAACATAAATCTATTTCTACTTGCATTTTTGTTAAGAGGAAATGACCTTTTCGACCTCAGCTGAGGAACAAGTTTGAAATAGTCTGAAAGGGAAGCCGATCAAAAAAAAATAGTCTGAAAGGGAATGTTCAGATAAAGAACAAAAAAAAATGGTGAGATTAGGAGGAGAGAGAAGGGTCAGCTCTCTCTTAGAGCATCTTCAATGACATAATCACATAACCAAAAGCAATTGCCTTGTTCCGTTAGCTATTTAAAAAAACATTTTAATGAATGCATGAGTGAATGAAGAAATTAAAAAACATTTTAAAAAACATTTCGGGTAACGAGTGAATGAAGAAATTAAGATAATAATTAAACAAAATGAGCAGTTTTGATTATTTTTGTTGGACCGAGATGGGTCCAAACACGCGTTGCTGTTGCACCAATAATAGCACTCTAATTGGAGATAAACGAGTGAAGAGATAAATTAGGAAATCTCCAAACCGCGTGCTCCAATCTAAGTTTTAAAACCAAATATAAATGAGTCCTTCTACCACCACATTCATTCACACACCCACACTCACAACAAGGGTGGAGCCCGCAAACACTATACACCCAATGTGTGCGAGCTCCACCCTTATTGTGAGTATAAGTATGTGAATGCATGTGGTGTTAGAATTATTGAATTTAAATTACTTCTGACTATGCTTTGTACCTGTGTAAGTTGGAACTTTACACTTTGTTCGGTTTCCATTTTAATTTAGTTTTAGTTTAATTTTTCAATCATTACCCTATTTATTTCTTCAATCATTACCATATTTCTCCGATTATTACTTTCTCATCTCTCTCCAATCATTACTCCTCTCTTCAATCATTACCCTATTTCTCTCTCCACCCACCACCAAAACTAAACTTCCAACCAAACAAAGCTTGGTTTGTTTGCTCCATAGTCAAGTCAATCTTTTCCCTTTCTATTCAAACTGATTTTTTCTATAATGCCCCACAGTGTATTGCGGCATGGATGTCATCGTAAATATGAACTTTTAGATTAAAAATGGATAAAATTCAACCATTAGATTCAAATCACTCAAAAAATAATGTGGTTTTATGATTTTTTTGCAGGCCACATTTATCATCAGGTGTGGTCACAATATATACTCCTACTAGGCCTGCTCAGTGGATCAATCGAACCGCAAAAACTGACCAATCCGCCCAAACCGATCCATTCGTGAACCAAATCGAGGTATATGACGGTTGGATGCGGATGGAAAAAACAACATTCCGCTGCGAGCAGATCGGATGCGGATTGGATCCGCCCAATCTGCCGAAAGTAAAAAATAAAAAATATATGAGAAAGAATTAAACCCTTCACAATAAACTATTAGCACTACCAAAATAATACTGGTAAATTTGATGGTACTCCATATACCATGTTGCTTGTTATTGACATAGAAATTTTCAAAGTTATGTCAATATGAAAAATTATTGGCTAGTCTTGGGGCAATACGGAGTAGTACCCCGTATAATGTTTTATTGTGTTACTATACTTTTTTAATTTTGGCATTTATAAAAAATAAACTATAGGCTTAAATCTACCCAAACCACATCCAAATCGATCCGACCGCATAACGCTCACGAACGAGTGGTGGATGAGGTAAGTATGAATGTGTGTGTTTTGCTTTCTGATTTTTGGGTTTCAAAGAGCTTTTTAAAGCAAATATAAACGTGCTTTATTTTAAAAAATGTTACTCCCTTTGTCCCAAATTCTTTCTCTGATCCGCAAAACGGAGTGTTAAAAATAATACAATTTTTGCAAGAAAAAATCAAAAGTTTTTCAACAACTTACTAGATATCAATGAGTATTTTTAATTTGTGAAAAAAGTTTGAATTTTTTCTTAAAAGAATTGCATTATTTTTAACACTTCGTTTTGCGGATTGGACAAAAAATTTGGGACGGATAAAGTACTTGAGTAATGAAACATTTTTACAGATGCAAAGTTTTGAAAGCTTTTTAGTTTTTTCGTAGTACTTAGGTTGTTTCAAATTCGCCCAAACCGGCCAAGCCAAACTGCCTAACCCACAAACCAATGGTTGCATATGGAGAAAACAACAATTTGGCGGATTCTAGGAACCGAGCCGATTCGCTAAAAACCGAACTGCGAATAGCCCGAACTCATACTTACCGTTGTGTATGACCATACTTACCACAATATATGACCACAATCTATACTCTAACGGTTGAGGGTAAATGGGGTGTGGATGCCCCAAAATTGGACTGGGACATCATAGCCACATCTATAAGAGCATCTCCGATCTTTACTCTTTTTTCCAAACAAAAATTAAGTAAAACCACTGAAAGCATCTCCAACCAAGTTCCATAAATCTATATTTTGGAGAAAGAAGTCCTTATGAATTCCAACCAAGCTCCATTTTGGACCTCATTTTTTGTCTCCAAAAATAGAGAGACCCACACAAAAAATGGATACCCATCTCCATTTCTACTTTTCACTATTCTTCTTTTCTGAAAACCCCATTTTACCCAATTTTTGTTTTGATATCAAATTCTAATACCGTCTACATCTATTACACTTTTTTTTGGCATTTTTCTTTTTAAAATATGAATAGCTTTCAAGTTATAGAGTCGATATCCTTGAAATTGGTATCATTGAAAATATATCAATACCTTAGATTGACCGAATTGTTTGGCATACATATATCAGATTTTGTTGTTGGAGACATACAAATTGAGTAGTAGTTTTTCTTCTTCCTCCTCCCATGATGCCATTTCCTCCCCTGCATCTATCTATCAATATCCTATAAGAATGTGTTTAGGCCTACTAATCCTTCAAACCTCCATTCCTAATTTTTTAGAATTTTGATTTTTTTTAATTTGTTTAAATTGGGAGGAAGAAAGAGAGGGAGGGAGAGAGAGGGGACGTGGGAGGGGAAGGTGGAGAGAGAGAACGTGGGGAGAGGGACAGATTTTAGGAGAATGAGAAAAAATAATTTAATGCTCCAGTGACATTTTTATGCGGTGGCCCAACTTATCTTTACATCACACATTTGAGTGGTTTTCACTACAAATTGTCAAACCCGCACAAATTATTTTTTTGTCTCATGCATAGAACGTGCACAACGCTAGATGATAAAAAGATAGTTTAACATTTTTTTTCAGTTCTGTGTTCGATGAAAGCTAGCATTGGTCTCATGTTATGCACCGAATGACATGTGTGATGGAAAATAAATTTGGGGTATAAATTTGATTTTCTTTTAATTTGTTTAAATTGGGAGGGAGAAAGAGGGGGAGAGGGAGAGATAGAGAGGTGGGAGGGGAAGGTGGAGAGAGATAGAGAGGGAAAAAATACGTAGAGAGAGGGAGAGATTTTAGGAGAATTGAAGAAAAATAATCCAATGCTCCGGTGATTTTTTTATTTGGCCGCTTAACTTATCACTCCACCACACGTTTGTGTGCGTGTGGTCAATAAAAAGTGTCGAGCCCGCACAAATTCTATTTTTGTCCTGTGCATCGAACGGGCACAACTCTAGATGATAAAAAATATGGTTTAATATTTTTTCGGTCCCCGATGCAAGCAAATTTATATCGGTTTCTCTTTATGCACCGAAATACTTTTTAAAAACCAAAAAATCCCACGTCCATAAAATAAAACCCTGTTTCCACTTTCCAGACCAATATTTACGGGCAAAATTAAAAAAAAAACCCCCCACGTCCATGCCCAAACCAATATCTAGGTTCAAAAAAAAAAAACCACCCACGAAAAACCCCACGTCCATGCCCAGACCAATATCTATGTTTACAAAAAAACACCCACGTTCACAAACTAAATCCATTCTCCACAACACCCACATTCCCGGACTAATTCATTCTCCACACTTTTTTTTTTCCTTCCACTATTTAACTCTCACCAAGCAACTCTTACCCACTTTTTCACTCTTTGAACTCTCACCAAAATCTCCCACTTTTTCACTCTTTGAACACTCACGAAAATCTGATTGCCCACCACCAGGAAAAGTACTACCAATCCCACCTCTCACTGCAAGTGTAATGTTTACCAAATTTGATTTCTCACCAATTTTCTGCCAGTAGTGTTATGGGTTTCCAAGGGGTAACAGTTTCAAATTTGGTGAGTTTAGCAATGAATACTCTGCAATCATCTCTGATTCAGGCCATCGAGATAGAGACGATGATTGTAGCCACGAGAAAAATTAATGTGCAATTTTTTGATGGGTTTGTAATGTTCCTTTCTGATTTTTGCAAAACCTTCAATTGAAGGCATCTCTATTTAAATAGAGATCAGTGTTGAACCTTCTTTACTATTTGGCCTCTCTCACTATTGTGTGTTTGATTTAAACACGTGTTTAAATGGAGATGATTTTGGAGAAATAGTGAACGAATGTTGTACAATTGGCAAAGAGTTTAAAGGTTACTTGAGTAAATGTGTATGTATCAATTTTTTTTTTGCCCATTCAATTAGATTGTTTTTCCATTCTTAATTGATTAGTACTATTGTTGTTTCCTTCTTCGGAAATTAGGTAGTTTCATTTGAAAATGATAAGTAAATTAGGTAGTTTCATTAAAGTGACCAAGTAATGTAAATTGGTATAGATATACAATTTTAAATTAGCATTGTTCCTGTTCTATGCACGAAAATGGAAAAAACTCACACTCCTCTTTTATCCAAACTAGCGTTATTTCCGTTCGATGCACGGGACAAAATATTTGTGTGGCTCCGCTATAAATTATCGAGCTCGCACAACAAAATTTGTTATTCATTAATGACACCAGAGTTGTTACCATTTTGCTCGTTGCTCTCATTTTTACTTTTAACACATTGGATGGCCCACACTATGGATCTGCTTTAACCATTGTCCTCAAAGACAAATCCTCGTGATTTGGCTGTTGCTTTTGTTCCTACTTCATATTGTGAACATTTTTCTTTTTCATGCATGATTGCTATCAGTAATTGTCTTTAATGTTCACATGCTACCATTATGTTTTTTTTATAAATTAGCGTTCAACTCATTTTATGCACGGGCAAAACCCGTTCTATGTACGGGCAAAACTAACATGCTCAGGCGAGATTAACATACATAATGTGTTAATCGTAGACATTCTCCATATGATTAACCCGTTCTAGCTTTGCGTCCGTTTTTCGCCCATGTATGTTAATGTATGCATTGAATGGACACAACGCTATAACAGGTTAATCGTATGGAGAATGTCCACGATTAACATATCGTGTATATTAATCTCGCCTGAGCATGTTAATTTTGCCCATGCATAGAACGGATTTTGCCCGTGCGTAGAATGAGATGAAAACTAGTATATAAAAAGGAGAAGTGTTTTATGATGTAACCAACTTTTGAAGCTGTGTTTCAAAAGTAATTTTCACAATTGTGCCTCAAAGATCAAGTATTGAATTTAACTGGGTACTCACCTAGAAAGTGTTGTATATGGGGTTCTTTTCAGCCAGTCCTATGGAAGGAGATTATAGGCTTGTTCGGCTTAAAAAGCCATTGGCTTTCCCTCCAAAAATAAGCCAAATAAAGTCACAAAAAAACGAAAATAAGCCACTTGTTTCGTCTTTATTCAAAAAAAATAAATAATTGGATTTCTGTCAAAAAATTTTACTTTTTAGATTCCTCTTGTCATGAAGATGCAATAATCCCCAAAAAATTGACAATAAGCCAAGTAATACGAAAAAAATTTGAATAAGGACAAAAAATAAGCCACTTTGGCTTATTTATCCGAACAACCCTATGTCCCATTAGGTCCTTGCGCACAAATACGCACAAGTATTAGTACTATTGCACGCGCGCACAATCTTCCTCTCTCTCCTCTCTGTCCGGTAGTCTTGTCCGGGCTCCCCGCGCGCCTTTTTTTTCTCCTCCCCCTCTTTCTCTGTTTCCATTGAATCATTGACCCACTCTCTCTCTTCTTGATAGTACAAAAGCAATAATATGGAGAAAGGAAAGTGGTACCCAAGTGATGTGACTATTATTCTTTCCTTTCCACGCTTTTTCTATCCTTTCCATCTCGCCCTCTTTTTTATTTTGAAGCTTAGGCCCCGTTCCAAAAAGAAGAATAAATACTTATTTTTTAAAAAGGCAATATCAAGTTTAAAAATTATGTGTTTATACAAATAATTTTTCTATCAATATGGATCTTGTTTTATAGATTTCATTGAGATCTTTATAAGGTGCAAAAAAAAATTGAAAAATTATTTTTCATTTACATTATTTTTGAGTTTGAAAATGTGAAATAAGTACTTATTTTTTAAAGAGGTGTTCTGGAACGGGGCCTTAGTCCCCGAACACCTTTTTAAAAAATAAATACTTATTCCATATTTTTAAACTTAAAAATCATGTAAATGAAAAATAATTTTTTAATTTTTTTTGCACTGTATTAAAGATCTCAATGAGATCTATCAAATAAGATCCATATTGATAGAAAAATAATTTACTTAAGCAAATAATTTTTGAACTTGAAATTGCCTTCTTAAAAAATAAGAATTTATTTTCTTTTCCGGAACGGAGCCTTAAAAACCTTATAATGTTTATAACTTTTGTTTATACATTTGTATTTTTTTATAATTAATAGTCCAAATTTATAATTAACAATATTAAAATCAATAATTAATAGTATTAAAATTAAAAACTAACAGTTTAAATTTATACTGTAATTAACATTCAATGCTCCCTCCATCCCATTTTCAAAGTTCGATACGAAAATTCATACAATTTTAAACCCCCCAAAAAACGTATTTTTACATATTATTTTTTTAAATTGAGTACTTTAATTTAGTTAAAAAAATATAATAATATGTAAAAACATATTTTTTTGGAGTTTGAAAATGTACAAACCCCGTAAGGAGCATTTAAAGTGGGACGAATGGAGTAATTAATAGTATTATTTTTTTTATAACATAATTGTACATTCAATATGGTACTTGTTTGATACATTCGTCGAGTAGATTGCAAAGATATTTTTTTCATAAAAATTGAATATATAAATTAAAAGTAATAAGCATTTTAAGATTTAAAATAGAGAGAGCGAGAGAGATGCACATACACGTCAAAAGTGAAAATAGGGAAATCAGACTTATGAAAGTGCATTGTACTCCCACCAAGAAGGGGTTGTGCAATCTCTTCTGGAGAGAAACATCCTTTTTATAGCCAGGGAAACTCCAAAGTCTTCTAATCGCCGTTCCAACATATATGTCATTTATGCTGAAGATATCTTTTTTACAGCTTCAACGATCAAATCTCATTCACTTCATTTTCTTCTTTTCCTTCTTTTCGGTTCAACGCAGAAAACATGCAATAAAGCTATAGGTACATATGAGTTTGTGCATATCATGTAGTACATATGAGTTTGTGGGACCCACCTCAGGTCCCACAAAAATAATTCGAACCGCTTATTATTTTTAAAATATCTTTTATGTAGCCTTATAAAAAATCAGCTCAACCCGATATCGGTAAGGATTTTTTCTGAATTTGTGGGAGCGAAACTACTTAACTGCTCAGTTCCGCTCCTACAAATTTAGATAAATCCTTAGCGATATCAAGTTGAGCTGATTTTTCCAGGGCTCTATAAAAAATCGTTTTACAAATAATGGGTGGTTCAAATAATCTTTGTGGGACCTGAGGTGGGCCCCACAAAACCCATATATATATGGTATGTACATTGTATATGTACACATAGCAGTACTTGAAAACATGCACACTGCTTTATTTTCGGCTCAAGAAGCAGAAAACATGCAACTTATCTTTTGGCTGCAAAACCCCACTTTTAGATTTTCCAAGGGAAATGATATTGGCACTCCAAAAATTGATGTAGGCACTCTAAAATCAGTGTAACTCGAAAGCCACTTTCCTTTGTTTTTTAGAGTGTCTGAATCAATTTTTGAAGTGCCAATATCATTTTTCTTTTCGAATCAACAAAATGGCAATTTTGAAAACTATAAAATTTAATGCTTTGTTTGGATTGGTTTTTAAAAAGAAATTTATGAGAATAGTAAGGGTAATAAGTGGAGAGAATTAGAGAGAGAAATGATTAGAAGTAAAGAGAATCTCTTGAAAATTGCTTTTCAAAAAGTAAAACAAACAAGGCATAATCAATTCAATTGACCAAATTCAAATTAATGCACACACAATATAAATATAAGTGTGAGTAAGATAAGTAAGTAATTTGAATCAAAAGAATCAAAAGGATATAGTTTGGACCCCCTGTATGATGTAGAGAGAGAAATGAAACAAAAATAGCTCTATTTTTCGAAAACCGCAAGGCCTTCCGCCAGGCTTTCCTAGAGGGCAGTCTTCCTTATGGCATTCTGCCCGGTTCCACTTATTTGCCGAAAATCGTTACGCTGGGCAGTCTCAGGCCACCGGACGGCCGATCCCCTTTCTAAAAAAACCTCAACGACATCAGGTGTGTAGGAAATTAACTGGAAAAGTGCTCGGAGATTCGGATGTCGTTGAGCGTTGGCCCTCGGTTTTTTTTAAAATCAACTCCGCCGGACCCGGCGCGGCCGTGGTGCGATTAATCCCTCCCCGCCGGCGCCCATTAAACAGATTTTTTGTAAAGGCAACTTCAATCAAAAATTTTTTATGCAAATTTTTCCTATCTATGGATCTATTTGATAGATCGGACAACTTCATATCAAGATCATTTTTTTACCTTTAATTAAATATAATTTCACACTTTATTATCTTTTTAAAGTTTTCATCACCCCCTCCCACCTCCACCACACCTCCACTTTGGACTAGCGATCACTCCGCCAGTGACTTTTTCGGATGAAATTTCACTACTTCAAAAAATAGTGAAATTTCATGATTTTTACTTGCTTCGAGCTCATGAATTTTACGAGTTACATGCTCGTGATTTTTCACTAGTTTTCAAACTCATGAATTTCACTAACTTTGAACTCATGAATTTCACTGGATTTCACTAACTATTGAAATCGTGATTTTTACTTGATTTGAACTCATGAATTTTACGAGCTACAAGCTCGTGATTTTTCACTAGTTTTCAAACTTGTGAATTTCACTAAATTTTGAACTCGTGTATTTCACTATCTCGGAGCCAGTGAATTTCACTAATTTTCGAACTCAGGGAGTGTTCGGATAAATAAGTCAAAATGGCTTATTTTTTGTCATTATTCAAATTTTTTTCGTATCACTTGGCTTATTGTCAATTTTTTGGGGATTATTGCATCCTCATGACAAGAGAAATCTAAAAAGTAAATTTTTTTTTTATCGAAATCCAATTTTTTTTGAATAAAGACAAGACAATTGGCTTATTGGCTTATTTTGTTTTTTTTGGCTTTTTTTGACTCATTTTTGGGGGAAAGCCAATGGCTTTTTTAGAAGAACAACCCTCAGTCAATTTCCCTAACTTAATTCAGTAATCATGACAAGAAGTTCCAAAACGTATCAAAGAACAATCGCATTCAAACTCGAGCGATCACATTTTGAAAACTGAACGAGAGCTTGTTTTGGCGGAGGAGTACGACGGCGCAACAAATTGCAACTACAAACTGAAGGTTTTTTTGGTGCGAAATCAGGAGTATTTAGTTTACAAAGATCGACGTCAAAATCAAATTAACCCGTCAAAAATAAGTTGGAGAACGTATTAAACACGATCAAATTCAGTTTAGAATGATCAATATCGAATACTAATTTCGAAGAAAGGAACGAGAGAGCTCTTTTTACCAGAGGATCAGTGCGGCGTAAGATCTACCGTCTTCCGACACTAGAAAACTCCGACGTGGTCCGACCGAATTAAGCTTCTGATTTGAAAGACTCTATCTTGGAACCGACAATGATGATGATTCCGCTCGTCAGCGGCGGGGCTGCGAGGGAAGTCCTCGATGGGGATTTTGGAATTCCAATCGTGTCGTGCTGGAGTTGTGATGATGGTGCTGGAGGAGTGGCAGAGGAGGCGGGGTAATTTTGGAAGTAATTCCCTGTCGTCCTTCTGCGTGCTTTTTGAAAATGGGCTGAAGTGCAATGGAAATAGCTTCAATTTTTTGGACCGGCCCGTTACCCTTAAATCTTGTCAAATAAGGCCCAATTGCAAAGGCCCAATGTTTGAGCAATCTTGTCCAAAACAAATTACGCCCAATGTAGCAAAGGCCCAAATCAAATCCTGTGCATGCCAAAATAAAGACCAAGAACGTCCAAAAATAATATCATGATTTTACAAACAATTGAAATCCATTTTAACAAAACATCATCAAAATAAATACCTAACAAGGCTCAACATCTGGGTCAAAGTGAGACATTGACTATTTTGTGTTTTTTTTGTTTTACAATAGTTAGATGATGATTATTCTTTGTCCTAGATATTTTGTAATGAACTCTATCATGTAAGTGCTGCTGAGCTATTATTAGTATAATCTTCTCCATTTTGTAAAAAAATAACGAAATTGAAGAAAAATTCCCTGATGTTATTAGTTTATTCAACGATGATGAAGATGGACAGAGCCAAAACCAGTCCGACCCAATTTTTGTGCAGCCCTAATGCGTGGCAATCTCGTAAAGCATCCTCTATACATATGTTAAACAACAAGTTAGATGTAAATTAGTGAAACATGTTAAGTTGTCAAGTTAGATGTAAGTTAGTGAAACATGTTAAGTTGTCATCTAGTATTTAGACATTTTTAGCTTGCATTAGATATGTTAATATATAAATTAAATTCAGCAAATGATAAGAAGGTTAGCCATTTAAGAGTAGGCTATCCAAATAAATATACGTATTAATTTTTTAAAATATATTTTTCTTCATAAATCATCATCATTTTCATTGAATTTTTTTTTTTTTTTTTGCAAATAAAATTTTTAGAAGCAATTCTTTTTTTACTCTTGGACCATTCAAAAAATAAGTTCAATACACAAATAACGAAGAAATTGGTTCAGTATGAAAGGTGGATTCAAAATTGGGTAATGAATAGCCGTTATATTTGATATAAATATTGTTTCTTTAATTACAAACATAGAATAGTTGGAACCCCAAAAAAACAAAAAAAAACCTGTTGGGAACGAAATAAAAAAATCGAGATTCTATAAGCTCTCCAAAGGGTGGGATCCGCGAGTTCGGCTCCTCTCCAATCTATAGGGAATTGGAGGATCCTCCAATTCCATCTTATATTGTGACAAGTGGCATCTAATGCATTCAATGGCCAGGATTAACCTATTAACTCCCTTCCCAATTTCAGCTCATCTCGTACTCTATGGACACCCAATCACTCCCCAAATTTCTTAACACCGTCTTCCTTCCGTTAACCCTATTCCCTCCCTCAAATTTCAGGAGGCTCTGTTTCCCTCCATCGTGAAAAATAGATTTTCCTACCAAAAAGAGAAACATATGGAGATCCAAAACACTACCTGGTTTTTCAATCATCGTATACTAATACTATCACTTTGTTCTGATTACTTCGTCTACAACGGATTTATCGTCAATTGGGAAGAAAGAGGTAAAAAGTTTTGTTTTTTCCATTACATTATTGACTGTATTTTGTATGACTAATTGTATTTTGTATGACTAATTGTATAATCTTTTCTCTAGATGATGGACGAACAAACACCTGGAGTAGAATCAGACTTCAATGGAGATGCAGATAATCACAATGACTCTAAGGATCGGATACCACATCTAGGTTTGGAATTCAATTCAGATGATGACGCCTTTTCTTTTTACAACAACTATGCTTTCACTATGGGTTTTAGTGTCCGGAAAGAATTCTGCAATAAGAACAAAGAACGCAGAGACATAATAATCATGTTCTCTTCAAGTTCGGTTGAAGAGGTTGCCCGATGCGCGGTCTTTTTTGATTATCGCATTAAGCAAAAAGGGTTTGGGTTTATTTTTTTTTATTTTTTCGGATTTTTGGCTAGGGTTTATGGGGTTTTATGGATTTTTGAGTGGAATGGTGAATGCATGGTCAAAATATGGTGGGTTTGAATAAACTAAGTGAAAAACAAGGAAGATTTCGAATCGTTTGGGGGAATGAAAGTTTCGGATTTAGAGAGGGAAAGATGGGTTTACCTTGATTTTTGGCTTGAAAACTTGAATTGGTGGATGAACTTTGCAGAATACTTGAAGATGTTGAAGGATTTGGTGGTTTGTGGAAGAATATGGGAGATTTGGTGGAGGAATTGAGGGTTTGGGGTTAGGGTTTGAAGAATTTTTTGGTGGGTTAATGGAGAAAAAGAAGATAGAGTCGGGTTCAGAAGTTTGGAATGGGTTTGAAGTTTGGCCGTGCTTTGATCTGTGTCTTCAGTTCTGATAAGACTTCGGTACCGATTGGCACCCCTTAACTTCAATCGATCGCGAGGAGCTTACTGTCCCAGCCGATTTGATCTCGGTACCGATTGAAACTATATTGTTCGAATCGATCGCGATGAGGTTAGCTGTCTCAAGAGATAACAATCTCGGTACCGATTGAATGGTTTTACTCCAATCGATCGCGATGCATTAACTCAGAAATCTTGCTTTCCTTCAATTCGATCCCCAGAACTTCCAACAACTTCAGATAACACCCCCAAACTCCTTTGCACAATGAACACTTACCCAAAACATCCCTCCAAACACCGGTTTCCTAGGTTAAACAAAGACCGGAGAAATAACAGGCTGCAACATAGGACTAGGTGACACATATGTGGTATGATCATGCAAAGAATGCCTTGTATCCTTTCTTAAGTGCGCTTTGAATTCCAAAATGATTGAAAATCGACATTTAAACACAATTAGACATGGACATGCGATTATTCACCTAACTACAAGCATTTTATTGAAGAAGTGGGGATATGGGCCAAAACTTGCTCAAAAACTTGCTCAAAACTTAACCAATTCAACTTTCAACTAAGCATGCGAATCAAGAAGTACAAAATTCCTTAGGATTGCTTCGAATTCTTGCCAACTACCAATGATTGAGCATGCAACAAGTCATAAACAAAACTAAAATAATGACAAAAGGAAGCGATTGCAAGTCAAAAACTTTATTTATTTTTGAAATTTTTGAATTTTTCTCATTTTTTGGATTTTCAATTTCTATTGTTTTTGAATTTTTCAAAATTTAACACAAAACACAAAAATTAAACAAAAATCACATAACTAGCACATAAGCTAACCCCTCCCCCCAACTTAAAGCGATGCTATGCCCTCATAGCATTAGGAACAAGAGCGAAGAAAGGAAGAGTGCGCGAATGTACCGTCCAAGGGGAATGTCAACCCCTAAATACCTCGACCAAGTTGGAGGATTTTATGCCAATGTTTTGCTCCAGCCAGATTAGATGCTTCCAAGGTTCACTCCTTCGGTTCTACCAACTCGGAACCATAGCTAGTCACACAGGGCCATATCCAAAGCTTTATCGGACTAACAACCGCGGCACTTAGCCGCACCCATGCTTAGGGCTCCTGAATGCCTCACTCACTCCGGCTTTAGACCCAATCCACCAAGGCTGGTGTGGTAGCATATAAACCCTGCAGAAGACTTAAGAGAACGACCTTCCACAAAACAAATGACATTAGAACCACCGGCCCGTGTTATCCGGCTTCAAACCAAACAAAAACGAAAAGACAGAACATAAAAACAAATGCAATGAACAAATGGAAACATGCAAAACAAAATGAAATGCACCACCCGATCATCACGCGATCACACGAGTCATACTTTTCTTCCCATTTCCTACCGGTGGGGGTAAGTAATAGGTGGCTATACTAGACCGTTGAAAATGTGTTATGCTAGCGCCCGTAATAAAATCTATCGCTCGACCTCGCCAAACAACTAAGTCCAGCGTCCCCTAGGATAAAAAACAAGCAAGGAAAAGATACAACCTAGCGTGCACTCCAGGCAATATCAAACCTCACTCACAGACCTAAGTTGCCTCCGATTAGGGGCAATCGCGGAGAGCATGGATCATTAACGATAGACTATTACCAAGAAGAACTAATGAAAGCCCTTTTTACACTAACACATTGGTGATATCTTTTCATGCGATTTATCTCCAAGATTTTATTTGATGCAAATATAAAACAAGACATAACTAAAACTAAACAAACATGCAAAGCTAAGCAAAAGAGACAAAGCAAGAAAGAAAAGCAAATATGTACAGTATATACAAATTTAATATCAGAACTCGGAGCGTCAAAGTCACAGCTAGACTCCGCCAAACAATGAAGTCCAGCGTCCCCTAAGATCGTAACCAGGCAAGCAACAAGATAGAGCCAAGTGCGCTAGCACGGGAGTATCAAGGCCTAACCTAAAGATCCCTATCGCCCCCGTTGGGGCTAATCTGGAAGGCGTGAGTGGTTTACTGTGAATTACTCCTATCAGAAGAGCTAACTAAAGCCCTATGTCGCTGATATTAAATGATTTGCCCTTCGAACCGGAGCTGGGCACACGATCCTTTTTTTAGTAGCGGCGTGCGGAGCTACATATACCCAAGTCAATGGTGGGTACCCCCTACCCGGGGGCCGGGTCCGACAAACAGTTAAGTTCAGCGGTTACGCTTTCGCTCCCCGTGCAATTTAATTCAAAACAAACTATCAAGCAAGGCCATCCGCGTAAGCAGGATCGACCAAATCTTCGTCGGGCTCTCCAACTTCAAAACCTCCAAGAAAATGCTTAAGCCTTTGTCCATTCACCTTAAAAGAGGAACCATTGTTCATGTTCTCTATTTCTATTGCCCCATGAGGGAAAACGGTTTTGACAACATAAGGACCGGCCCAACGTGACCGCAATTTACCGGGGTGAAGATGCAAACGAGAGTTATACAACAAGACTTTTTGGCCCGGTTCAAAGTTTTTAATCACAATTCTCTTATCATGCTTCTCTTTGATTTTAGACTTATAAGCAATAGAGTGGTCATAAGCATTATACCTCATCTCCTCAAGTTCCGTCAATTGAAGCTTTCGGTGAGCGCCCGCAAGAGGTAGATTGAAATTAAGCTTCTTAATCGCCCAATACGCTTTGTGTTCAAGTTCAACCGGCAAATGGCAAGCTTTCCCATAGACGAGCCGATAAGGAGACATACCCAAGATAGTCTTGTAAGCAGTACGGTAAGCCCACAAAGCATCGACCAAGCGAGTTGACCAATCCTTGCGGGTAGGATTAACCGTCTTCTCCAAGATGTTCTTGATCTCACGATTCGCTAGCTCCGCTTGACCATTTGTTTGAGGATGATAGGCCATTGAAACCTTATGAATAATTGAATACTTCCTCATCAAAGCAGCAACAGACCGGTTGCAAAAGTGAGACCCTTGATCACTGATTATAGCCCTTGGCATCCAAATCTCGATAAAATGTTGTCCCTCAGAAATTCAACCACCACTGAATGATCATTAGTGCGTGTAGGAATCGCCTCTACCCATTTGGAAACGTAGTCAACCGCTAACAGAATGTAGAGGTAACCGAAAACGAAGGAAAAGGGCCCATGAAATCAATACCCCAGCAATCGAAGACTTCAATAATGATTATCGGAGTAAGAGGCATCTCATTTCTTTGAGTAACACACCCTAAGAGTTGACAACGAGCACAACTCCGGCAAAAGGCAAAAGTATCCTTGTACAAGTGCGGCCAATAAAATCCACATTGCAAAATCTTGGCGGCGGTCTTCTTGAACGAGAAATGACCCCCACAAGCCTCCGTATGACAAAATTTAATCACGCTTTGTTGCTCAGATTCGGGAACACAACGACGAATAAGTTGGTCGGCGCAATACTTAAAAAGGTATGGATCATCAAAGGAGAACCTCTTCACCTCGGATAGAAAACGGCGCCTTTCTTGAGCATTCCAATGAGGCGGAGTCAAACCCGTCACCAAATAATTCACGATATCCGCATACCATGGAGTTGTAGAGATTCCAAACAATTGCTCATCCGGAAAAGAGTCCACGATAGGAAGGTTCGGTGTAGGATCCTCAAACTGTAGCCTTGACAAGTGATCGGCTACCACATTTTCGACACCCTTCTTGTCCTTGATAGTCAGATTGAACTCTTGAAGAAGGAGAATCCATCGGATCAAGCGGGCTTTAGCATCTTGCTTCGTAAGGAGATATTTGAGAGCGGAGTGATCCGTGTACACAATAATCGGAGCGCCACCAATTAGATAAGACTGGAATTTATCTAGAGCGAACACCACCGCAAGTAACTCTTTCTCCGTGGTTGTATAATTCACTTGAGCGTCATTCAAGGTTTTGCTCGCATAATGAATCACATAAGGATGCTTGTCCTTTCTTTGTCCCAAAACGGCTCCCACAGCATAATCACTTGCATCACACATAAGCTCGAAAGGTAAGCTCCAATCCGGTGGTTGCACAATAGGAGGGGTGGTAAGACTAGCCTTCAACTTAACAAACGCTTGCTCGCATGCGGGGGACCACTCGAAAGGTACGTCTTTAGCAAGAAGTTGGCACAAGGGTCGAGAAATAGCACTAAAGTCCTTGATGAATCGGCGATAGAATCCGGCGTGCCCGAGAAATGAACGGATGTCCTTCACACACTTTGGAGTCGGGAGATTGGAAATGAGATCGATCTTTGCCTTATCCACCGCGATACCATCCGATGATACAATATGACCCAAAACAATTCCTTGAGTGACCATGAAATGACACTTTTCCCAATTCAGCACCAAATTCTTCTCTTCACATCTTATCAAAACTTTTTCTAAGTTGGCCAAGCATGACTCGAACGAGTCGCCAAACACAGAAAAATCATCCATGAAAACCTCTAATATCTTCTCGACCATATCACTAAAAATCCCCATCATGCATCGTGAGAAAGTCCCCGGAGCGTTGCATAACCCAAACGGCATCCGACGATAAGCAAAAGTTCCGAAGGGGCAAGTGAATGTCGTCTTCTCTTGGTCTTCTAGAGCAACTTCGATCTGATTGTACCCAGAGTATCCATCCAAGAAACAATAGAATGCATGTCCAGCTATCCTCTCCAAGATCTGATCGATAAAAGGCAAGGGAAAGTGATCTTTTCTGGTGCTTGCGTTGAGCTTTCGATAGTCAATACACACCCTCCATCCCGTCTGAACACGAGTTGGCACAAGCTCATTCTCCTCATTGCGCACAACGGTTACCCCAGATTTCTTTGGTACGACCTGAACTGGACTCACCCATTTACTATCAGCTATGGGATAAATGATACCCACATCGAGCAACTTTAAGACTTCCGCTCGGACCACATCTTTCATAATCGGATTCAAACGACGTTGGGGTTGACGAGACGGCTTGACATTATCCTCCAAAGCAATATGGTGAGAGCACAAAGTAGCATCAATCCCTTTAATATCCGCAATGGTCCACCCGATAGCCTTCTTATGCCTCCTTAATGAATCAAGCAATTTTTCCTCCCGAGAATTCCCAAGAGAGGAAGAAATAACCACAGGATAAGTCTCGTGATCTCCAAGAAAAGCATATTTCAACGTGTCGGGCAAAGGTTTCAATTCCAGCTTCGGTGGCTCAATACTAGATGGTAGAACTTTCTTCTCAAGTGGGGGAAGCTCTTCGAATTCATCGCACTTTGGGACCCAAGAATGCATAGCACACGCTTCATCTTCCTCATTGAGCAATGATAATAAATAATTCACCTCAGAAGACTCAAGAAATTCGGCCTCTTCGGTGGTAAGAGCAACTTCCAAAGGATCGCTATAAAGCAACTCATCTACGTGTTCCTCCACAAGAGTATCAATAAAACTTACTTCATTGACGTTCTCATCATCCCCCATTTGACTGCCTACATTAAAGACATTGACTTCCATCTTCATGTTACCGAAAGTCATATTAAGAAGTCCATTTCGACAGTTAATAATAGCATCCGCGGTTGCTAAGAAGGGCCTCCCGAGAATAACCGGAGTAGAAGTAGCCAAAGAATCATTTGGATTAGTGTCAAGAATCACAAAATCCACCGGATAGACGAATTGGCCAACTTGAACGAGGACGTCTTCCACTACTCCCCTTGGTGTACGAACACTCCGATCGGCCAACTGAAGCGTAACTCGAGTAGGTCTCATCTCCCCCAACCCCAGTTCTTGATACACAGAAAACGGAAGCAGGTTGACGCTTGCACCCAGATCAAGTAGAGCTTGCTCGATACGTTTCCCTCCAATGGTGACAGCAATGGTGGGACTCCCTGGATCCTTGTATTTCGGAGCAATACTTGTCTGAATAATTGAACTAACTTGCTCGGTCAAGAAGATTTTCTTTTGAACATTCAACTTGCGCTTTCGCGTGCAAAGGTCTTTAAGGAACTTGGCATAAGACGGAATTTGTTTAATCGCATCCATTAGCGGGATGTTGATCTTCACCTGGTTAAACAGCTCATGTAATTCCGCATTCACATTGGGTTTCGCCAAAGCCCTCAACCGATTTGGAAATGGAGCCGGTGTTGGAATAACTTTAGGATCCACATCACTCTGTTCTTTTGCCTTACCCTTGCCATTATCTTTCGAAACTTCTTCACTTGCCTCCTTGGGAGATTCCCCAAGAGGCGGTATAGGACTCGAACGATCGATAGGAGGAGGCAACAAAGACGGCTCCGGAGGCATCTCTACTTGGTTATCCACCACCTTCCCACTCCGAAGAGAAATAATCGCCTTTGCTTGCTCGGGGAAAGGCACCGAAGAGCTAGCAAAGTGAAGACCTTGCGAATTAGGTGGAGTGGACATCGTTTGCGGATTAGGTTGAGGTTGTGTTGGAAACTTCCCTTTCTCTTGTTGAAGCATACCCACGGTAGTTGTCAACTTCCCCAACTGATTTCTGATATCATTCATCATCTGAGTTTGTTGCTCATTGATTGCGGTTTGACTTTGCAAAAGAGCACTAAATTGATCTTCCCAAGAACGCTTTGGTGGTTGTTGAAACTGAGTAGGTGGTTGCTGGAATTGATTAGCATGCGGGAATGAACTAGATTGAGCAAATCCCGGTGGACCTTGAGCTTGAGAGAAACGGAAAGCATTTTGAGGTTGCTTCCAAGGCATTTGAGGAGCGGGAGGAACTTGAGAAGGACCCCCTTCATTAGATTGATTCCAACGGAAAGCCGGATGTTGACGTGTACCAGGATTATAAGATTGAGCATAAGGATCAAAACGTTGCACGGCCTGAACTTCCTCCGGAGGAATCCCATTAATCACATTCTTCAAAGCCGGAATATTTGGACATGTCTCGGTAGAATGGCCCACCATCTCGCAAATAACACAAACGTCCTCAACTTGGCGTACCACTTTGACCTCTTGAGATTGAGCACTTTTGAGTTCCAACTTGTCAAGCTTTCGAGCGATTTCCTCCAAGCGAGTTTCAAATGCACTTTGCTCCGAGATAGAAAATTTCCCCGTACCAGAAGGACCTTGATTGAACATAGCTCTCTCCCCCGGATCTGTGAACTGCCACGCTTGAGTTTTCTCGGCCAAAGACTCATAATAATCCCAAGCATCCTCCGGTGTCTTTCCCATAAAGTCGCCTCCACCCAAAGTATCGAGGAGCTTCTTACTCTCTTGAGAACACCCCATATAGAAATAGTTGACTTGAAGATACAACGGGAAATTGTGATGAGGAACCGCCATGAGTAGGTTCTTGTACCGTTCCCAATACTTGTGAAAAGTTTCGTCCTCCCTTTGCTTGAAATTCTGAATTTGATCCATAAGCAATTTCGTTCGACTAGCCGGAAAGAACTTTGTAGTGAACGCATCTTGAACCTCCCTCCAAGTACGCAATGAACGAGGCTTCAAGGAATTAAACCATTGTTTTGCCTTATCCTTCAAAGTGAACGGAAATAGCTTAAGACGAGCTTGATCAAGTTGATTCTGAGCAGGGACCAAAGAATGCAAAACAGACTCAAACTCCCGGATATGAGAATACGGATCCTCCAACTCTCGGCCTCGAAATTCTGGAATTACCCGAAGATACTCAGCTTTGAATTCAAATACATTCCCAGCAGCTGGAGTCGGAATAACGATAGGCGATATTTGAGGACCCCTTTCTGGATTGAGATATTCGCGAAGAGTACGCACCGCAGCTTCTTCGGCCATTGGGCCTTTGCGAATAAGCTTACGATTGACTTTGCGAGGCGGAGAATGCGCAGGATAAGCCCGAGTGATACTCCGGATTTTAGGCGGAGAAGAAGAACGATGAAGCCGATTGGAAGTCGGGCTTCGGAAAACAGGCATACACAAAAGGAGATACTACTAACTAACTAACTAACTACCAACAAACTATCAGACTGGAGGGGCTAGGCCGCCACCTCAACTCAACAAACAGAATATGCGAGGGGTTATGCCACCGCCTCGGCTAAGCAATGCAATCAAATTAAGCTAAGTAAACTAACAAATTAAACTAAACTAACTAAGCACACACTCCATATTTAGCTTGGCTTCGTTACACCTCAGGTCAGACATCACAGTCAGGTTAGAGGTATCCACCAAACTAAATACGAGCCACTAACACATAAACTACTACTACTAATAAGAGACGAAAGCGGGATACTTACAGTGGTTTGTCGAACCTCCAAGAAAGCCATAATAAGAAATCCCCGGCAACGGCGCCAAAAATGCTTCGCTATCTTCCGTGTATAGAAGAATTGCCCCAAGCGTAGGGCTAATCAGTCGGTTGAAGCATAATAAACCGGAGAAGTCCGGGATCGTACCCAAGGGAATTAGTTCATGGCTCGCCTCGGATTGTTAGATGCAAATAGGGTTTTCGACTTTTAGCCAGTCAACTTGGTTTTACTTTGAACGGTAGAATTAAAATGGCTAAATTAAGAATTAATTAACTAGGAAAATATAGGGGTAGGTCTAGGAATCCTAGCATTCATGACTCGGGTTGAATTGCACTTTTCACCAATTTACGCGATTTAAAATACACAATTGTAGGTATCTAAACCGGGAAAAAGAGATTCGATTATTAAGCTAGCTCTAGAATTCATTCGATAACCACCTCGAGCGTCAGAGCTCTAAGCATCATGTGTGGTGAGTAGACGAGGCTCTCACCTACACATGATCAAAGAGGTTAACACCTCGGCGATATACCAAACAAATCCGAGCCCCACTTTGAATTTCAAATCTAAAAATTAAAGCTTTTTTTGGTGAAAAATACGATTTTCGCCCGAGTCATGGGATGCTAATCATCCCATGACCTAACCCGTAAAACTACTCACACATATCTAGAGAGATATGAGCAAGCAAAAATCTACTAAACATAAATGAAATGCAAGACTAGAAGAAAATTAGCTTAAAAGATAGATCGGGAACTAAGGAACAACTTTAATTAAAGCAACTATGTCAAAAACTAACTAAATAAGGCAGAAATTAAAGTATTCAAAAGCTGGAAATGAAGAACAAGTAAGAACAATACCCAAAAAGCAAATTGAATCTAAGCTAGATCTAGAAAAATGTGCAAAAACGTTCTGTCATTATCATTACATCACGCCTTTTTATTCCCCGCTCGGAATATACCCTAAAGATGCTTCGTAGATGCTTCAATAATGGCCTCGGTACCGATAGCCAGGCCTTACATTACTAAGATAGGCCGTCGGTACCGATTGAACAAATAGGCTCCAATCGATCGCGAAGGGGTTAAGTACAGGCCGGGGCTAAACTCTCGGTACCGATTGAAGCTTTGAGCTTCAATTGATCGCCCCGCCTTATCAGTTCTGAAGCTTTGAAAGTTGTTCAGCCCTTGGCCACGGCTTGGCCACTCCTTGGCCATGGCTTGGCTACGCTTGATTCTGCCCGGGCCACAGCTTGGCCACGCCTTGGCTTTGGCTTTCGATCTGCTTCTGCCTTGGCTGCAAAGTTTCTGCTCGAGCTGTGGCCTTGGCCTTTAAAAGCTTTTATTAGGCGATTCACCTACAAAACAAAACAAACACAATCTACGAGACAACTAAGTTAAAAACAACTAATTAAAGAGTAAATTAAACTAAACCTAGACACTAGCGCACCCTCTCATTACATTTCCGGGTGCTTATCAAACACCTTAAGCCAGTCCTTATCCCATTGACAAACACCTTAAGCCAGTCCTTATCCCATTGACAAACACCTTAAGCCATTAGAACATAACAACCATCATGTACTTCCACTTTGACCCTCACTACCACATTGGATGAAATGGTTTCATGAGAAAATGAAGAAAGCAATTATGATTTTTTTTTATCAAATCACTTGGTTGAATTGAGAATATCCAGTGTAAGCATTCCGGACAATTGGATGTAATAAAAATGCATCACCAAACTAAGAGGTTAAAAATTATTTCCCAAATCTAGAGGGGGAATTTGTACTTAGAGTCAATCTTGGGGTTGTTAGTGATATTTACCTTTCCTCTTTTGTAAAAGTAAATACAACTTGAAAACGAAAGAGACTGATAGAGGAGAGATGTGCGTTTCCGGTAAGAATTTGGGGAAAAAACTTAGGCAATTTACCATCTCATTCACACCAATCCACAAGTTTGGGCATTTTGGCATTTTGTTCACACTAATTAACAACTTGTCAACAACTTCTTCTTTCTCAATAACTTTTTCACTCACATATCCATTTACAATTTATCAACTACGGAAACAACTTGACATTTTTCTCACAATCTATTTACAACCGAAAATACCTAAGTAGTGTAATTTGTGTGTGTTTTTTTTTTCCGTGGGTGAGAGTGAGTAAAACAGTTTTTTGGGAAGGGGGATCTAAAAATATATATAGAGTTATTTGTTTGCCAAGTCCACAAAAGGCTAACTGTTGCCACTGATGCAATTAGGGAAAATGACGGCCTAAGACGTGTTTTGATAATTAATATCTGTCAAGGACATTTTCAGTATTAACAAATATTCTTAGCTTGTCATTGACGGGTATTAATTATCAAAATATGTCATTGGCCGTCATTTTCCCATGCAAGGGAAAAACGAGCAGAAGCCCAACGAAAAAATGCAACGGCTAATGCAATCAATAGATTCCAACGGTTAGGAGAATTAGATAACAAGAAGTAATGTAAATGGGCCCATTAAACTGAAGGAAATTGACTTCATCTTAAGAGTAAAACGTTTGTGGACAAAAGTGGAGCGTCAAAATCAAAACCCTAAACTAAAACCCCATTACTTCAAACACAAACAAGGCCCATGATATGGTCAAATCGCAATTAATAATTTAGCCCAATTAATTTATAAAGTCCAAAAAAGTGTGTTGAAATATTTTCATACAATAAATATATAACACTTTCTAGGTGAGTACCCGGTTAAATTCAATACTTGATCTTTGAGGCACAATTTTGAAAATCACTTTTGAGACACGGCTTCAAATATACAACATTTTCTAGGTGAGTACCCAGTTAAATTCAATACTTGATCTTTGAGGCACAATTGTGAAAATCACTTTTAAGACGCGGCTTCAAAAGTTGGTTACATCAGAAAACACTTCTCCTTTTTATATATGCAGGGGAGGAAATGGCATCATGGGAGGAAGAAGAAATACTACTACTCAATTTGTATGTCTCCAACAACAAAATCTGATATCTGTATGCCGAACAATTAGGTCAATCAACTCGCAAAGGCTCAAAATTAGTCTCGTTTTAAAGGTATTGTCGATATATTTTCAATGGTACCAATTTTAAGGATATCGGCTCCATAACTTGAAAGCTATTCATATTTTACAAAGAAAAATGCCGAAAAAAGTGCAATGGATGTAGATTGTAGATGGTATTAGAATTTGATATCAAAACAAAAAGAGTAAATTACAGTAAACCCCCCTCAACTAATCCAAATTTTCACTTAACCCCCTCCAACTACAAAACCCAACAGTGTGCACCCTCTAACTATCCAGAATTGACACTTAACCCCCTTTTGTTAGGTCTCCGTAGGAAAAATGCACCGACGGCCGTCTCCGGCCACCGGGCGGCCGATCCGAGCCGTCCAAAAATTTTAAAAAAAAAAACCGAGTGGGCTAGCGCGGGAATCAACGGCATCCGACGTGCGTAGGTGCTCTATCCAAACATCCCAAGAATTTAAATGAAGTATTTAGATCGAGCACTTACGCACGTCGCATGCCGTTGATTCCCGCGATAGCCCACTCGGTTTTTTTTTTTAAAATTTTTGGACGGCTCGGATCGGCCGCCCGCCCGGTGGCCGGAGACGGCCGTCGGTGCATTTTTCCTACGGAGACCTAACAAAAGGGGGTTAAGTGTCAATTCTGGATAGTTAGAGGGTGCACACTGTTGGGTTTTGTAGTCGGAGGGGGTTAAGTGAAAATTTGGGTTAATTGAGGGGGGTTTACTGTAATTTACTCAAACAAAAATTGGGTAAAATGGGGTTTCAGAAAAAGATGAATAGTGAAAAGTAGAAATGGAGATGGGTATCATTTTTTGTGTTGGGTCTCTCTATTTTTGGAGACAAAAAATGAGGTCCAAAATGGAGCTTGGTTGGAATTCATTTGGAATTCTTTCTCCAAATTATGGATTTATGGAACTTGATTGGAGATGCTCTAAGTGGTTTTACTTAATTTTTAGAGTAAATTACAGTAAACCCCCCTCAACTAATCTAAATTTTCACTTAACCCCCTCCGACTACAAAACCCAACAGTGTGCACCCTCTAACTATCCAGAATTGACACTTAACACCCTTTTGTTAGGTCTCCATAGGAAAAATGCACCGACGGCCCTCTCCGGCCACCGGGCGGCCGATCCGAGCCGTCCAAAAGTTTTTTTTAAAAAAACCGAGTGGGCTTATGTGGGAATCAACGGCATCCGACATGCGTAGATGCTCGATCCAAACACCCCAAGAATTTGAATGGGGTGTTTAGATCGAGCACCTACGCACGTCGGATGCCGTTGATTCCCGCGTAAGCCCACTCGTTTTTTTTTTAAAAAAATTTTGGACGGCTCGGATCGGCCGCCCGGTGGCCGGAGACGGCCGTCGGTGTATTTTTCTACGGAGACCTAACAAAAGGGTGTTAAGTGTCAATTTTGGATAGTTAGAGGGTGCACACTGTTGGGTTTTGTAGTCAGAGGGGGTTAAGTGAAAATTTGGATTAGTTGAGGGGGGTTTACTATAATTTACTCTAATTTTTATGTTTGGAAAAAAGAGTAAAGATTGGAGATGCTCTTACAGATGTGGTTATGATGTCACAGCCCAGTTTTGGGACATCCATGCCCCATTTACCCTCAACCGTTAGCATATATTGTGGTAAGTATGACCATACATAGTGGTAAGTATAAGGATATATTGTGGTCATACATTGTAGTAGTAAATGTGGCATGCGCAAAAATTATAAAAGCACATTTTATTTTTGTGAGAAATTTATCCATTTCCAATCTAAAAATTCATATTTATGAGAACATCCATGCAGCAAGGGCATTACAGAAAAATTCGGTTTGAATAGAAAGGGAAACAGATTGACTTGACTGCGTAGCAAACAAACCAAGGAAAAGTTTCGACATCCACACTTACAAAGCACAGTCAGGAGTAATTTAAATTTGGTTTGAAAACTTAGATTGGAGCACGCGGTTTGGAGATTTCATAATTTATCTCTTCACTCATTATTCTCTTATCTTCAATTAGAGTACTATTACTAGTGCAAACAATTTGGGCATAGAGATCGTGTACAACGCTCTGCTACTGGTGCAATAGTTGGGACACAGACAATGAGTGTTTGGGCCCATCTTTCATCCAACAAAAATAATTAGAACTATTCATTTTATTCAATTACTACTACAATCATTCTACTTCCACATCCATTTACACATCCACATTCACAGTAGGAGTGGAGCCCGCACACACTATACATCTGTGTGGATCCCACCTCTATTGTCAGTATGGGTGTGTATATGAGTATGGAGTTAGAATTTTTGTTACTCCTATCCTAATTTCTTCCTTTCACTCGATTACCCCAAAATCAAACTAAATTTTTTTATTAAAATTGCTAACGGAACAAGGCAATTAATTGCTTTTGGTTATGTCATTGAAGATGCGCTAAAGGGAGAGCTGACCCCGTCTCTCTCCTCCTCCTCCTCCTCCTCGTCCTCCCCCTTTCACGATTTTTTTTGTCCTTTATCTGAACATTCCCTTTTCAGACTATTTCACACTTGTTCCTCGTCAGGTGAGGTCGAAAAGGTCGTCGTCTCTCCTTAACATAAATCCAAGCCCAACAGCCCAACCATCTTCCTCGTCATCGTTGAACAAACCAATAACAACATCACCGACCAATTGATTGACGAATTTGATTGCTAATGCTCTGAGAGACAATTCCACTTCCCCCCTGTTGCTCTGAACATCAGGACAATGCCCCATTACCACTACCACTTGCACTACAACTACGCATTGGCCATTGCTGCTGTTCTCTTGAGTTTTTCACTACAGTTGGCGCAGTGCCAAGTTAACGACGACTACAACCCTACCTTACTCCCGCTCCTTACTCAGGCCGCCTACGGTCGACTCTCCAACCTCACCTCCACCATTCTCAGCGCTCCCTTCACTAAGAACGCCAGCTTCTGCATCAAGGATCCGTAAGTTCTTTAATACCACAGTGTTGCGTACGTTTTGCATCACGGCGTCAAGTTACGAATTTTAAGACTTCAATCCTTTTCCTTGTTTGGTTTCCCCACAAATTAAATGATACAGGTGTAGAATTTTATTTTTTTCTTTTCATCATCGCCATCGGTGCTGAAAATTTGGACTTGCACTTCTTTTAAGTCCCCAATTGTTCTCGGATCAATTGCGATTCTCGTAGATAATTATTCGCGTTTTTTTACACTAGTTAAAAGTTCTAAGGGGCGCAAAACTAAATAGACGGACTAAAGCACCTGTTTTTACGGATTTCTAGGCATTCTCGTCACATGCGATCAACTAAAATACCATTTAGCATAAACAATTTCTCTTTTGCCATTAGCATGTAGTCCAATAATATAGTGGCATTAACGGACTATTTTTAGAATTAGAGAAAAGAGCTGACTATTGGGGAAGTAGGGAGAATTAATTATGGATCTATTCAAGTTACATACAGCCCGAGATTCTTTTTCGAAGATTTATAGAAATTAGAAAACCTATGTTGGCGCATGAGAACCAGTTTTTTGGATAATGGTGTCCTACAATTTTATGTCTTCACTGAAAGTATCTTCTTCTTCTTTTTTTCTCCCTTTGAAGTGATTACTAAAAGTATCTATTTATCTAAGTTTGTGATAATTTCACCACATCTTGTGGTGGTGAATTGGTATGATATTCTACCCGTTCTTAATGAATCTTTTGTTTTGTGTATATTCACCCATGTAGTAGGACATTTGCAACTTCTATGTTAGTTGAACTAATTCTATTGGGTTTGGACTTTTTGTGTAATGCTTATATTTTTGAGTTCTGACTTTTCGAAGCTCTGTTGTCTTTCCAGGCAGGTTGAATGGGACCGAGCTTTCAATTACTCTTCTAATTTGACTTTTTTGAGTTCTTGCATTCAGAAAACTAATGGTACGAAGTGCATTGGGTCTTCACTCTTTTTGGTTTATGAGAAATGGGAAACTAACCTGTACTTGCAATGCATCAAAAGATAACTTCGCGAATTGAGCTTTTCATTTTCTTAATGGTTTAGGCAGAATATGGTTTGCTATTAATTTCGGGTTTTAGTTTCCTCTTTGGACACAAGTTTGTTCTCAAGCAAAATGTAGTAGTCAAACTGAGCATTAAGTTCAAAAGATTTGCTTAGGATTCTCGGATATGCTATTCACTGTGTTTCTATTTCTACATGTTTTCTGAGGGTGGTGGTGTATCCATACATGATGCACCTTCAGCACATAGTTATAAGGCCATCCACTATAATCTTCAGCCAAATGAGCAAAACAGAATTCTAAGTGATGAAAAAAAAAGAAAGAAAGAAGGAAAGATCAGATTTCTAAGTCTATCTGTTCGATTTGTCATGCCACTTCCATTATACCTTGTTCACAACGTCTTGATAGTTGGAATTTGTTCAACAGGAGATATGTCACGACGCTTGTGTACTGCAGCAGAAGCAAAGTTCTACTTTAACAATTTTGTTGGAGGGGCATCAGGAGTTTTGCCTAACAAGAACTGCAATCTAACCTCTTGGGTTCCTGGTTGTGAGCCGGGTTGGGCATGTAGTGTTAACCTGACTGTGCAGGTTAGCCTCAACGAATCCGAGGACATACCGTCTAGAACTCTTGATTGTCAGGCTTGCTGTGAAGGGTTTTTCTGCCCTGAGGGTCTTACATGCATGATACGTGAGTATTTGTAGATCCTTACATGCTTTTAAGCACTGGAAGAGACTTTATTTGCGTGGAACATTGAGTTGTCAATTTTAAGCTATTGAGCTGTAATTTGTCTGATTATTTTCTGGAATGCCACCTGAATTTTTCTTTGTGAAGCTTGCCCATTGGGTTCCTATTGCCCGCTTGCGACGCTCAACGAAGCCACTGGCATGTGTGATCCGTAAGTTGATATTGTTGTTCAGTTGTTAACCGCATTTCCTGCTATGCATGGGTCTATGGTGCAACATATTACAATGATGGCTGATGTGTTTCTGCAGATACCTTTACCAGCTACCTCCTGGACAGCCGAATCACACTTGTGGTGCAGCTAACATCTGGACAGATGTTGCTCGTAGTAGTGAAGTATTCTGTTCAGCAGGATCGTATTGTCCTACAAGTATCCAAAAAGTTTCATGCAGTAGTGGGTAATGATTTTTGTCCCCATTCTTGCAGTACTTGCCTGTGCCTAACTTTATCATTTGTTGTATCCTGCTTTTGATAGAACAACGTAAATATTTTAGGGATTTCTAAGCAGTGTATTTGGAATTACTGCATTTTGAGCTTTTAATTTTCTAACACTGTCTATTTCCTTTTGCAATTTCAGGCATTACTGCCGGATGGGTTCTATGTATGAGAAACGTAAGCTTCTTGCTGAGTTGTGATTTACTGCATCATATATTGCACACTCAACCAATCCTTTTGTCCACTGCATGGCTTTTGTACTTTTAAGCCCCTGTAGCGCTGGTTCTACAAACTGTCTGATAGTCATTAATGTCAAAATTTGCAGGGTGCTTCAAGTTGACGTCGTGTCATGCAGACACTGTGTATCAGAATATTCATGCGTACGGAATTATGTTGATAGTAAGTAGTACTAATAAACACTAACTTGATGTACTTGCCTTTTGGCGGGTTTAAAGGCTAGGTGCACTGTAAAACTGTACACCTTACGAAAATAAGATTAGCTGTACAGACAAACGAAAGTATAGAGTTTGACTTTCCTATGGTATGATGGCTAAATGTGCGGTAGTTACTGGTGTCATCACCTTTATCATCGTGTCTTTGCTATGAGATTACATGCAAACGATTAGCAGTTAGTGTTAATAGTCTCACTACCTGTACAATGATATAACTTTCATAAATAACGAGGAATACATCAGGATTTCAGTTCTGCATTCTCTTGATACTGTAGGTATGATTAATCTGTTTACCTTTAGTACATTCATTTCGACTATGTTTCTCTCTCTTTCCATCTATCCTCTGACCCCTCACTTGTAATGCAGGCAGCTTTAGCTACTATCCTGCTTATTATTTATAATTGTTCTGACCAAGTTCTCAGCACTCGGGAAAGAAGGCATGCCAAATCCAGGGAAGCAGCTGCGAGAAGTGTGAGGCAGAAAACACAGGCACATGAGAGGTGGAAATCTGCGAAAAATGCTGCTATGAAGCATGTTAGAGGCTTCCATAGTCAGTTATCTCGCACATTTTCTCGTAGAAAAACACTGACACCTATTGAGGAACTCAGAATTTTCAGTCAAACTGACATTGAGATAGATGATGATCTATGCCCGACTACACATGCATTTATTTTGAGTTCCTCAGAGCAGTCATCTGCTGCAATAGGGGGAAAGAAAACAGAACCCAGTGACCTAATGATGGGGATACATGCAACTGAAGATGGTCCTGACATTTGCAATGATACCACTAGTGAGGTAAAAGATAAAAATGTACAAAGGCCATTGCCAAAGAAAAAACAATTACATTCTGATAGTCAGATTTTCAAATATGCATATGGTCAGCTAGAGAGAGAAAAAGCTATGCAGCAAGAAAACCTTACCTTCTCAGGAGTAATTTCAATGGCTACCAATCCTGAGATTAGGAAAAGGCCCATAATTGAGGTTTCCTTTAAAGACCTTACTCTTATTCTGAAAGAGAACAACAAACATCTTTTAAGGTGTGTTACAGGGAAAATCGTGCCTGGCCGCATTACTGCTGTCATGGGTCCTTCTGGGGCTGGGAAAACAACATTCCTTTCTGCTTTGGTGGGAAAAACTGTTGGATGCAAGATGACTGGTTCAATTCTGATAAATGGAAAGAATGAATCAATCCGCTCATACAGAAAAATTATTGGTTTTGTGCCACAGGATGATATTGTGCATGGAAATTTGACTGTGGAGGAGAATCTCTGGTTCAGTGCTAGGTGCAGGTATGTCGAAATGAGTTCTATGGCAGATTCTAACTGCAATTTACTTTAACTGGTTCAGAGCTAGGTGCATCTTGTTATTCCAACGCAATGTTATAGATCGAGATTGCAATCCTCATTGTAGCTAGGCTAATTCTACCACTATGATAATTGATACATGGACTCAACTTTAAGTATTATACCCATCAACCGACCACTTTTTTAGATACAGATGGATTGGGACTCAGCAAAAAAAAGGAGTAATTGCTTTATATTCTAGTCTATCCAGTTGACAGGAAGGGTGTTTTCCCTAAAATTCAGTCAAAAAAGATACTTAATTTATGCTTTTTTATAGAAATTATTTAACACACATAATAATTGTTGAATTTGAAGTGTTGGACAGACATGACATATCCCGCATCTTTTCTAGGTGTTAAGTCCTCCGGAGTACTGGATTAGTTTGAAGAGTCTAAGAAACATAGTCCTTTGGATATGCTTCTATCTGGCCCCTCATAAGTGTGTCCTTAAAAGGTGATTTTCAAAGATTATTTTTAAAATTCATGCACTGGTGTTATTTAATCACGCAGCTTCTCAATTTATCCATTTTCTAACCATTTTCACAACTATATTCGTGCTTCTTCAATGTCTGCATGTGCATGTAAATAATTATGATATCTCATCTAACCTTCCTTAGAATCGGTTGGATGATGATTGATATAAGTTTCTAAATGTTCTTGGTAGATGTTCCTAATTTTACTTATCATTCCATATGTTCCACCAAACCCATAGTTCGTCTGCAACTTAGATTTATTTGCTTTAGTAATTTTCAACTGCGTTGTTCTTGCACTGGATTTCGGCTATTATCCTTGCTTGTCTTCCTTTTCTATGCCATGCTCTAGGACCATATTATCTTGACATCTTGTCATACATATCTGTAGCGCAATTACTTCTGATTGCTCTTCTTTTACCCATTTATTATGGAAGATTATCTGCAAACTTGCCGAAGGCGGATAAGGTTCTCATTGTTGAAAGAGTCATTGAGGAGTTGGGGTTGCAAGCAGTCCGGGATTCCTTGGTTGGAACAGTAGAGAAGCGAGGAATATCAGGAGGCCAAAGGAAGCGAGTAAATGTTGGCCTGGAATTGGTAATGGAACCATCACTTCTGATCTTAGATGAACCCACCTCGGGTTTGGATAGTTCGTCTTCCCTGCAACTTCTAAGAGCGCTTCAACGTGAAGCTCTTGTAGGGGTCAATATCTGCATGGTTGTCCACCAACCTAGGTAATGATATCTTACAATAACTATATATATGGGACACTGTTCGTTCTCTTTCTCTCTACTTCTAGTTGTGTGATGAGACATATGACTGAGACGGTTTCGACATTTCAATTTGAAAGCTCTTCGTCTGTGAGGATAACTTTGTTGAGAGCATATCAGCATGTTCCACTGAGAGGTTCAAGAAATTATGTCATGCATTAAGCTCACCATCTAGGGGGCTGCTATTTTAATAGTAAAAATTTATGGGAGGCTGGGAGCAACCACTTTGTGCATGTATTGCCAAAGGTTAGGTGTACCGCAGTCCTCCCATGCCAATACCCTCGTCTAGGGATTACATGGGTACTGGTGTTATTGTTGTTAAGCTCACCATCCTAGTCATTTATGTCTTTGAATGCACATAAACGTCACTAAGAAAGCATTCTTAAATCGTTTCATTCATAGCAACAAGACTGATATCATACAACAATCCGGATTGCGTGATCTTTTAATTTTGGGCACTCAATAGGATGTTAGCAGGCAAGTAAGGTAGGTTTGGTTAATTCCCATAAGCTCAAACCTTAAATTTTTTTGAAAAGCATAGGAGGAAAACCACTTTAGTTACGATCAAGCTCTAAACCCATGTTAATATTTCCACTACCAAACATGAAGGAAATAAGGAGTTCTACAATTATTACTTATGAGAATATAAACCAAACCAAACAGAACCGAGACTTTTTCTGTAGTGAGCTCTGCCAAGGGCAACTTATGAGAATATAATTATGCTATAAGTATGCGGGGATTGAATTGCCAATGGCATTCATGGGAAGTGTTCAAAGTTCAAGACCTTTTTAAACTATGGGGCAAGATCGAATTACACATTTACAGAACACATGGCAGCACGGCATGAACATTAGTCAAACAAGCAATTCACTGTGGACTAGCTAGGGAAAGTCCCACTGTCATTGAGCACGACAAAAAAGGACCACATAATTTTCATTTCATATGATACAGAACTGTCTCTCGTATGTATAGCATAGACACCACAGAAGATCACCTAGATTATGTAAAAATGCTGAGATGGTAAACCTTGCACGACAAGAAGGTTTAAAAGACCAACAACATAAATTAACAGAGTTCAAATTCAATTTCGTCAAAAATATTTTGGTATTACGTCACTCTAGCTGGTCATGGAATTAATTCTTAATCTTACTGGGTACTTGTTTCAGCTACACCTTGTTCAAGATGTTTGATGATTTAATACTTCTAGCCAAAGGTGGCCTTACTGTGTATCATGGACCCGTGAAGAGAGTTGAAGAGTATTTTGCAGGCCTTGGAATCAATGTACCGGAGCGTGTGAATCCTCCAGACCATTTTATCGATGTTTTGGAGGATATAGTTAAGCCGTCTACAAGTTCAGGCATAAGTTCCAGAGAGCTTCCTGTACAATGGATGCTTCATAATGGTTATGTGGTGCCCCCAGATATGCAGCAAAATTCGGCTGGACTTGCCATCCTCTCTTCACGAGTAACTCTACATAACCAAGTAGATAGTGATGCTACACTTGAGGAACAATCTTTTGCTAGAGAAGTATGGCAGGATATGAGACGTAATGTGGAGCTTCAGCGGGATATCATACGGCACAATTTCTTGAGGTCTAGGGACTTGTCCAATCGGAGAACCCCTGGTGTTCTTCTGCAGTACAAGTACTTTATTGGGAGGTAAGTATTCAATAATCGTTTTTATTATGCATCCATTTAAAACTTTCTTTTAGGTTTCTTCGATGAGTGAAAATGAGAATGTTGAGATGGATGTGTGGTAAGACTTTGCAAGATAGAATTAGAAACGAAAACCTTTGTGGGATAGTAGGGGACCTAGCGGTAGCACCGATAGAAGATATGATGAGAGAGAATAGATTAAGGTGGTTTGGACATGTCTATCATAGATCGGTTGCTATGGTAGTTACAAGGAGTAATAGGGTTAGGCAGATGGTACTAACAAGGGGAGGGATAACCAAATTTGACTTTGAAGGCCGTAGTTCGAACAGACCTAGGTTTCTTGGATATCATGGACCATGATGTCCTTTATAGAACTCAATTGAGACAACAGATTCATGCAACCAAACCCATGTGATACTTAAGGCTCGGTTTGGTTTGGTTTGGTTTTGGTTTCTTCAATCAATGATATCATGTATACAAGTATTTCCTTTGTTGAGGAAATATGGGAGATTGTTTACTAATTCCCTGAGAAATAATATAGCTGATTCTTGTGTGACTCTTCCCGAAGAGTATACATGCAAGAATGTAGCCTTAGTTAGTCATTATATTGAGCCAGTATATAAGAAAAAATGACAGGGATTTTCCCCTACCCCAATTGAATGGGATTTAAGGCTCGGTTTGGTTGATTATGACGGGGTTAATAAAGAGTTTTGGATGGCTGGTGTTTGGCATTTGTAAAAACTATGACCAGTCAAATTCCCTTTTTCTGTAATAGCAAAAAGTAGGTGCGAGTGTACCATTATGTACAGTACATTTTGTTTTGATTATATTGAATTGAGATATCGGTAGGAATGGAGATGTATTTTGTTTGATATTTGAGTCTCTATGTTTAATTTGTTTCTGTTTTTTGACTTTTTGTTTGCCCAAAAAAATTGCAGGGTTGTCAAGCAGCGATTACGAGAAGCTAGAATCCTTGCGGTGGATTTTCTGATATTGTTACTTGCTGGGGCCTGTTTAGGATCCCTGATTAAAGCTACAGATGCGACATTTGGAGCACCCGTTTATACCTATACCATTATTGCCGTCTGTAAGTAGCAAAATCTGGCCTCCCTGTTATAAAAATGCACAAGGCTGGTTTTTAATGCTCTGGTGGATAAAAAGATTCACAAGTATGGAAAACCCTTGCTTGAATCTTGCCGCCTCTGTATTTATACCAAGGTTCTGAATACCGTATTGGTATGGTACGTACCAGTACCGATATGTTACTGGGTACCGTTTCGGATTAATCGTTATTAATATTTATTCATCAAAAATCATATTTTACATGTAAAATTTACTTTGCTTGTCATCACCCAACACTATCTTATGAACCAGAAAATCATAGACTACCTAATTGACAAATTAAATGTTCAAATCTTGACCAAATACGGTAAAAAAATAACAGAAGGATTAAATGGGAGTGAAGTAAACAGGAGTATTCTGGGGTTTGGTGTGTTGCATTACGCACAATCTATTCTCCAAGGCTCAGTTCACTTGTCAAGAAATTTGGACAAGAAAAATGTTCTTGAGAAAATTTTAGTGAAGCGAAGTAAAGGAAAAAAATGTCATTTTCCTAAATGTGTTCAAGTGATAAAGAAAGTTGTTGGAAAGTTTAAAAAGTAATAGCTTAATTGTTTATGAAACTAGTTCAAAAACAAGATTCCTGCAAAATCTTGTGTTTTTTGCAGGATGAGTTTTGTGGGAAAACTAGTACTAATGGAAAAGTTATAGATATGGGTCCCACAACTTTCTTGCTAACTACCCAAAAAATCCAGAAAAGTCAGATATTCCCATACTTTCTTTTCCTTTCCTTGCAACTAAAGGGGACCTAAAGGGGTTTCACTGTGCAATAACTCCACTACACCCCTTTTTGCTCAAATTCCTGAACGACATAAATAGGAAAATATAATAGGTGGGCATTTTCATCATTTGGGTTCTCAATTCTTCACCTTCTTTGTTGGTTTGACTGTCACCGATCGTTGGACATATCTTCCCTAGGAACATGGAGATCTCCACAAACCCGTCTGGATCTTCTCTCCTAGTTCTGACATGAATGACTGAATCTCTATCTTCTCTTCCCCTCTATTTTTGTTAGATTTCTTTCATTTCCTTCAATGACCGGTACATACTGCCGGTAAACACTAGAAAGACTGAAATTCTCCGAAAATATGTTCGGTACAACCAGTAAAAGCTGGAAACTTGGCCGGGATGAAACCAAAGATGGTTGTACCGTTTTTACTCTAAAACGGGATGTACATGCCGGCACTGGAACGTGATTAACAACCTTGACCCATACTATTTGTTTGGATTGTGAAATGAATAACACATCTTTCTAGCACAAGTGTAAATTGCTACAATAATAATGATTTCCGAGTTGGAAACAGTGTTAGTCTTAATGTTAATGTAACTAGTATTATGTATTGTCTCTGTCTGATTGCACAAGCTTTACTTCCTCATTGCGTCTTATTTATTTATGTTTTGATCATGACTTTTATTTCAGCTCTTCTGTGTACAATTTCGGCTTTGAGATCATTTTCTCTTGACAAGTTACAATATTGGAGAGAGAGTGCTTCTGGCATTAGCAGCTTGGCTCATTTTCTTTCCAAGGACACAATAGACCATCTTAATACAGTGATTAAGCCTGCAGTGTTTCTCTCAATGTTCTATTCCTTCACCAACCCTAGATCTTCTTTCTCAGATAATTACATTGTACTTTTATGTTTGGTGTATTGTGTTACTGGGATTGGCTACATACTGTCCATCTTCCTTGAACCTGGTCCATCCCAATTGGTTAGCAATATATTTCAAAGCTTTTCTAACTTCTAAGTGGGATACAATATGTTTATGATTTCTGCTGATGACATACTTCCGCTTTGTACAGTGTGCTGTGCTTCTTCCTGTGGTTTTGACTCTGATCTCAACTCAAACGGGAGATGGTACGTTTGTGAAGAACCTAGCAAGCTTGTGCTACCCAAAATGGGCTTTGGAAGCATTCGTAGTTGCAAATGCCGAAAGGTAGAACACAATTACTCTTTATCTTAGTGGGCCAAACCAGGAAAGTCTGGATATTGAAACAAAATTTTAAAGCAAGAAAACCTGGATAAGAAATCCAAAAACTGTAGCATTGTATACTCTTTGATGCTATGAACTGGACATGGCAGCTTGGGAGGAATGCAAATTCTTGGTTAATTGTGCTTTGGGCGTTGCACTGCAACTGGAGAACTATTTTCCAAGTCCCTACTGTAGAATGGTAAGAGAAATCGCTCAATAACAGTGTACTACTGTACAGTGGAGCTTGTTTCACAGACATGATGTTAGAACATCAAGCACAACTGCAGATGCAAACAAAGTGCACTCTATTGCATGGCCTTGGGTAGAACTCATCTTGGGTGCATTCATGCATATACTGCACATTATCTGTGTACACAAATGTCACTGCAAGGGTTATGGTGAGAATTGCTACATTCTGGAAATGTTGGGCACTGTTCAATAATGAGAAAAAAGGGTGTGATTTGGTGTGGAGGACGTAAATTAAATGCAAAGTTTTTTCTTGCAAATAAGTAGATAGGCAACTCCTTTGAGGCGTTGGATGCTGAGAGACAAGAAAGTAGCACCGACACTCTGTTGGAGGCGACGTACCGGTGTTGGACACAGACACGCTCCTGACACGTGTCCAACACTTCTCCCGGAGTGTCCAGGTTTTTTTTCCAATATTTGTGGTCCAACACTTTACAGACACTTTCAGGGCACCTTAGGGACACTTCGAGGGTAAAAATGCAATTATAAGAACGTTTAAAATGGATCAAAGTGTACACTTTGATCTGACACTTATCCCGGATTGTCCTTTTTTTTTCTTTTTCAATATTTGTGGTCCGACACTCGTCCAACACTTTACAAACACTTTCAAGGCACTTTAGGGACACTTCAGGGGTAAAAATGCTATTATAAGAACGTTTAAAATGGATCACAAAGTGTACACTTTAGGGACACTCTTTGTGTTTGAACGTGTTCTCTCTTTCTTTCTCTCTCTGATCAGATTTAGGGCCATCTGATGTTATTAAACTTTTATCTTATTTGAATGTTTTTTTTAAAAATTTTTGATATATATAATTTTCTAAAAATTTGTGTGTCGGGGTGTCCTTGTCGTGTCGTGCCCGTGCTACATAGCACCCATGTTGTTCTCATCTTTAACATGGAGATCCATTTAGGGAATTGATTTTCGCACTCTCCAAATTTCTAACTGCTCTCCAAAAGGGGGTGCAAAAAGCTCTCCCCTTTTGGAGTGCCGCTAGTAATTTGGGGAATGCGAAAATCACTGCTCGTCATTATGTTGAATGACTAGGACTAGGTCTAGCATTATTGACCTATTGGTATATCTGGCAGAATTAACCTGTGTTGGTGTTCTGGTTTAAGTTTTGTATGTATGCAGTATATCATACTAATCATCTTTCGTTTCAGGTACTCTGGAGTATGGATTATAACTCGTTGTGGTTTGCTCTTGAAAATGGGCTATAGCCTTGATGGTTGGGGCCGCTGTATATCCTTCCTCATCCTGGCAGGCATTGTCACTCGTGCTATAGCTTTTGTTGGCATGCTCACCTTCAAAAGGAAACACTAAGAATTGAAGCCACTAGTATGTCATTCTATTTGAACCCTAAAAGCTGAAACAAAGCGCAATTTTTTAGAATTTGAGAATCACACGCTATATTCCCTGCAAAATGACGATCATTATGGGACTTTCCAACAATGTTTTGTTTTTTATAATGAGGTGTCTAGGCTAGCTTATGTGTATGTCAACTAGGTCCTTATAGTAATATAAGGTACTGTCCTTGTTCAAATCATTCTTTATAAACCGTTGGTGTATCATTGTGTTTAGATATTAGGGAATCTTTGCTTAATTGAGACATTAACCTTGTGTCCAAAAACATTTGTTTTGTTGTATTGGAAAGTGGAATAGGTGTTGGAAGAGAGAGGAAGATGGTCACTCAGAGTGTGAAAAGTGTACTATTCAATAAGTTATGTCATATTCATTGTGCATAATTAGAGGTGTCAAATGGGTCGGGCCGGGCCCGCATGGTACGTCACAGGCACAGTCTTGACCTGGCACGGCATGGTCTTAGTGGGCCTGGGGCACGACACGGGCACGGAAGTGGGTGGCATGGCCCAAAAGTTGACCTAGCACGGCACGACACAACACGGTTGTAGACAGGCACAACAAGGGCACGGGCACGGAAAGTGGACAAGAACGGCATGGCATGACATGGTTCTATCCAGGCACGGGCACAAGGCACAGAAAAACCAAAAAAAAAGTATTAAATAAGCCAAATGACTTTTTTAATTTAAAAAAAGTAAACAATTTCTATTCGGTAAAAAATATTTGTTTACCTCCAAATGACTTTTTTAATTTAAAAAAAAGTAAACAATTTCTATTCGGTAAAAAATATTTGTTTACCTTTAATTTATTAAAGGTAAACAACTATTTTGATATTTAATCTAAAAAAACAATTTCTTAGAAAAAAACATGTTTTTAAAAAATCAATTTTTTAGCTTTAAAAAATTATCATTTTTTATTCGGTAAAAAATATTTGTTTTGTTTTTGTTAGTGAATAGGCTTTGGACCTTTGATTTGTAAATTTAACATTACAAGATAACATTAAAATTTAAAAAACTAATCAAAATATTTATGGTGCAAGAGTAATTTAAAACGAAAGAAAATGTGCAAGAGTCGTATATTATTTGCCCCAAATCTAAACAAAAAGGGGTTGGCTGGATTAGGACTTGAACCCAAGTCTTTCATACACAAACAAACCATTATGCCACCAATTAACTTGTGTTATAGATTTGAAAAATTAGTATATAATATATAGCTCTATTATATAAAAACGAGGCCATCAAGTAGTAGCCACACAATTGCAACGCAAACACGACGATCGTTACCATTCAATGCATTCATTTGTTGTGCCTAGTATTTTAATCAAGGGATCCAATTTTTGCATGCGTTGGATTTTGAAAGCTCTTTCATCGGCACGCTGATTAATTGTTTGATTGAATTTTTTTTTTTACGTCCAATCAAGTATGTAGCGATAAGCATTTTACTTTATTATTGGCATGAATGATCTAATCCCTCCCACATAAAAGTTAAATGGTTCCGAATTTTAAAAAATAGCTTAGGCAGCCTTCAAGTAGTGCATTATAGGACTTTAATGCCTTTGGAAGCACCGAATGTGTTTCGATCATGTGGTTTCCGACATTCGATTATCATCTATTCAGGTGAGAATGATATTTCAATACAAATACAACCCATCATACCAATGCAATAATATTCCATTATCCCGGATGAAAATTGGTTGGCGATGTGCCGGCACAGGCACGGCCCAACCCAACACGATTAAGTAAATGGGCCGGCACATCTTGACACGATTGAAAACGGCACGGCACGACACAATTTAAAAAAATGGGCCGGCACGACACGGCACGATTTAAAAAACGGGCCGGCAAGACACGATTGGCAAATAGCACGGCATGAATTAAGTAAACGGGCCGGCACGGCATGACACGATTGACAAACAGTACGACACGATTTGAGTAAATACTGTAAACGGGCTGGCACGGCACGAAGCATGATTAGCACGGAGTTAAACGGGCCGGGCCGGCACGTTTGACACCTCTATGCATAATGATTGAAATCAATGATTATCGTGTTTGGATTACTAGGGGGATAGTAGTGTGTTTGGATCTTAGACTTGTCCATGGGAAGGAAAGAAAAGAAAGGGAGTATGACAAATTTTCTTTTGCTTACAGCATGTACACCGGTTCTTTGCAAAATTGCAAAAAATGCTTATGAATATTGCACATTTTTTAGTTTAGTTTTTTTTTTTTTGAACAGCGAAGCAAAAAAATTTATTGATAAGGAAAGAGAAATAATTTAGCCCCAACATGAAATGAGTTTATAAGGTGAAAAGCTCACTGGGCCTCCTTGGTTATGTCTGAGACTTACATTCCCAAGGAAGAACTCCAAGCAAATACAATCCACAAACAGTCAGCAATTGCCTACTCCACGGGCAACACAATTCAACATTAAAAGGGAATTTTACATAGGTTTTAGGTTACTGGAGACCAAAACACCCAACATTGAAGGGGAATTCTACAACTTCTCGTCATTGTAGAAATTCCTTTCAACTGTGTCGCACAAAACAAAAAAACTGTATAAATGTCTTCTTATAGGATTGGTAGGATTGGGACACATGAACCATTTCACAAGACACTTGCTCTAACAGCATTACCAAATGCTCTACGTAACCCAACATTCAATCTGACATCCAATAACAAAACTAATGCATTACCCACAAAACAAAATAGAGACCGTTATCATTGTTACAAACCCCATTTTCTTTTGCACCTGGAACTCAGTTTTGGCATCTTAGGATCTAATTCCAGCAATTAGGGCCAATTTCCAGCACTTAGAGCTTAGATCCAGCAAATCAAAGTCAATTTTTAGTATATAACCATCAAAATACTGCATTTAAGTACAGTTTCAGCATGAAACACATATTTCCTGCATCTAAGCTACACTTTTCAGTGCTTAGTTCTTAGGTTCAACATGTAACAGCACCTGAACACTCAATTATAGTGACCTAGTTATCAAAATCAACTCATAATATTAATTTCTATTGCTTCTAATCACAAATTTTAGTTCCAATAGGAAAAAACAACAAAGAAAAGCCCTAATTAGGGTGATTAAACCCAACTGATTCCAAAACCCCAAAATAAATCAATTCACGAAAGCATGAATTCCCAACTGAAAAAAAAGGCATTCATTTTCATGTATGTATATGAACAAAGGCATGATAATCATCTATAAATAACCACACACAGAATGACAGAAATTTCCTCCATCATCATAGCCCCTGATTAGCAAAAAATCAAAACCCTAATTTTCGAATTAGAGGTTTTTTTTTCTTCAAAAAACTCAATTTATGGAGGAGAACCTCAGCAATCAGTTCAAGGGGAGAGAGAGAGAGAGAGAGAGAGAGAGAGAGCGCTTCGTAGGTAACAACGTCGGATTGCCCAGAAGCCGGCGGTGGTGGCGGTCGCCGGCGGTGGGGAGTGCTGAGGTTATATTCTAGTGGTGGAGATGGGAAGCGTGCTCACCGGTGGAGGTGGGAAGCAGCGTTGTCGTCGTTGTTGGTGGGTTGTGGTGGTGGCAGCAGTCGTCACCCCTGTTGTTTCGCGACTTTTTTAGAGGAGATGAGAATGGGGAAGGGAACTCAGGGAAGGGAAAGCGTTCTGTGCGTGGGGTTTTTTTTTTTTAATAAATAAAACGACGTCGTTTTGAGATGATGTCAGCATAACGTCAGCATTTGTGTCAGATGTTCTGTGAGAGATGTTGTGTGTCTAGCATTTTTGTTACTATTTTAATTTTTGTAGGGCTTATTATGAGTTTTATAAAGATGATTCAAATTGTAATTTATTATTATTATTTTTATGAGTTCCTCAAAAAAATTAGTTCAATCCAATATCATTAAGGGCGGTTTCAAAATTCAAGGCGCCCTACGAATTCTGAAATAACCCTTACCGATATCGGATTGTGCTACTTTTTTCAAGAATACATAAAAAATAATTTAAGAATAATTTACAATTTGAATAATTTTGTAGGATCCTTAATGGACCACACAAAAATAAAAAATATTATTAATTTCTTGCCCATTTAAACTCGTTTGGTTGGTACCCAAGAACACAGAAAATAAATTAATAATTTTTTAATTTTTGTGGAGCCTATTACGGATCCTACAAAGATTATTCAAACTACAAGTTATTCTTAAAATATTTTTTTGTATTTTTAAAAAAAGTTAACTCAATCCGATATCAGTAAAGGCAGTTTCAAAAATTCGTAAGGCACCGATAAATTCGGAAACAGCTCTTACTGATATCGAATTGAGCTAATTTTTTTCAGAAATGCATAAAAAATATTCTAAGAATAATTTGTGTTTTGAATCATTTTTGTAAGATCTATAATGAACCCTACAAAAATAAAAAATAAATACAAGATGTCAAAGCAACCAAACAAAACATACAGAAATGATATAAGTACAGCAATAGCTGTACAAACAGCTTGCACAGATCCATTTTGGACCCGATTTGGGTCTAAAAAAATTGATCGGAACCGCTCATTTTGTTCAAAATATGTTTTTTAGGGTCCCTGTAAAAAATCATCTCAATCTGATATCGGCAAGGATGTTTACAAATCGTCCAACTTTGCTGCTGTCCGTCTAGCACCACTGCAAAACATAGTAGCCGAGTAAAACAAAATCAAAGGGTGGAGCATGGGTAACGTGGCACCTAGATAGGCGTGGGACAGAGGAGCTGGACAGGCTCTCTCGGACAGAGGATCCGGAGCCGAGGATCTGGATCCGAAACGAAACTTATTCGCTTCCCCTACATTCGTCGCCAGGGTTTAGGGTTTTACGTTCTCTATATTGACCTTACAGATGGTATCAGACCAGGTCTCTCTCTCTCTCTCTCTCTCTCTCTCTCTGCTCTTTGAGTAAGTGCCCCATCTCCCACACACACGAATCGCACACACGGTGATTTCACGGTTTGTATTCAACGGAGCCCTTTGCATTTTTTCCCTGAAGATTTTCCATACAGTGTTTTTCTGTTTTGATCTTTGGTGATTCGAACTTGTATTCCTATCGTCAATTCAGATTACGCACCTATTATAGTTTTGCAACTACTTTAATTTCAGTGACTGATGCACTCTATAGTTATTTAACTAATGCCAGCCATGGGGTACGGGGATGATAGTGAAGTTGAGGGGGAAGAACTTCCAAAACTGTCTCATGAAGTTAAACTAAAAGAACTATTGCGTAATTTGAATTCGGCTGAAATTAAGCTGTTTTCGAATGCATCAAAGGATTTCATCAAGTTACTTAGGGGCCGTGCTGGGGGTGAATTGTTGCGTTTGTATGTCCAGAATTCGTCTAAGTTAACAGAGCTTGATCAAGCTTGGAATCTTCAACTGGGGAAACCAGGCTTGTCATATGTATTGAAGGTAATTTCTGCAATTTTGAGTCATCCAGATGGGGTATATGATTCGAATGATATGGGAGGGGTTGGTATTAGTAGGGCTCTTGACAAGTTTGCCCGTTCTATTATTGAAGAAAAATTAGGAGAGCTTTACAAGGAATTGAATAGTAAAGAGGTGAAGCGCCAAAATGCTGCATTGTTGCTTTTAGCTTCGGTTGTTAGAAGGGGTTCAGGTTTGGCTTCTGATGTTGCTAAGAGCTTTGATTTCAAGCTCCCGATATTCCCCAAACTTGCAGAGTACAAAGCGAAAAGAATCGGGACAACAAGGAAGCATTCCACGAGACAAGCATTTGTCAGGCTTGCAATGTCGTTTTTGGAAGTGGGGAAGCCAGGATTGCTGAGATGGGTCCTACAGCAGAAGGAGATGTACTCTGGGGTACTTCGCGGGATTGGGAGTGATGATGATGAGACTGTTGTTTATGTTCTGTCCACATTACGAGATATGATTCTCATTCCAGAGTCATTGGTACCCCCTAGTCTTCGTAGCGTTTTGTTTGGAAGCGTTACTCTTGAGCAGTTAGTTAATATTTCTGGGAGAGAGGATCGCGGTGTTGCTGCAGAGCTAGCACACAGGGTTCTGGTTATTGCTTGTACAGACCCTTCTAATGGGTTAATGCCAGATTTGAATAGACAACCTAATCCTTTAAAAGGGAATCTAAAGCGACTATTGGATCTCATGAAAAAGCTAAAAGCAACTGAGGTTGACTACCACAGGGACCTGCTCTTGGCCATTGTTAAAGGGAGGCCATTGTTTGGTTCGGCGTTTATGGACGAGTTCCCTTACAATGTTGAAGATATTGCATCACCCAACTGGTTAGGTTTCTTGCTTTCTGCTCTCCATATGCTATTCTACTATATGTTTTTCGGTGCACTTAGTTTTTTGTGGTCGGTGTTTTGTTTTACTTGCAGGTTTTTTGCTGTTTCTCTGGCTGCGAACTTGGTTTCTTCAGTGGGCAGCAGTCTGTCTTTCGATTTCAAACCTGAGGACCCACCTTCCTTTAGCAATCCAGATGTGCAGAGTCTTATAAAATGCATATGTCCTCGCCCATTCACCCGGGCAATAGTTAACAAAGGGCTACTTCACACAAATTCTTTGATGAAACATGGAATTCTGAGGCTTGTTTTGGAGGAACTGAAGCTTTTGGACTCTCTTACTACCACTATAGAAAGTAATTATTGTTCTAGCGACCATATGAGGTGTAAGTGGTCGTCTTTGAAGCACGATATTCAGAATGAAGTCCGGATTTCGCTTCCAGATACCCAGGTTCTGTTGTCTTTACTTTCTTCTCTGAGTACCCATTCCAAGAGCCTGGAGTCAAGCCTTAAAAGAACTGCAGATTCCGAAATTTCACTTGAACAAGGTGTTCGTGCTTTCCAGAGATTTAAAACTGATAGTCATATGGATGATGTTGACATTCTTGTAAGTGGGGTTTGCAATCTGCCTGAAATTACTTTGCAGAGGGACACTGGTGTGGTTCAGGGTATGCATGATGTGGATGATGTGAACGATGGAGATGATAATGCATTTGTTATTGCAGATATCTGGGGGTTGCGCCAGTGCTCCGAAGGTTGTGTGACAGTAAAGGATGAAGAAACACACTTTTACTCAAGGTTACTCGATGCCTTCAAAATTTATCATGTAAGTTATGAATTATAATGTTTGTTTTTGGCTTTTTGGGTCAATAATGGTGAACGACGTTTGAGTATATTTTCTAAGAATCGATTACTGTTAAATTATCTTGATACTTTCTTGTTCATTTGTATGATATAAGAGAGTAGTATCCTTTTCTCTGATGATTTTTTGTTCAAAAAGATACCCAGGTTTGATGTTCTTCTATGCTTCCTTGCTTTTACCTCTCTACTTTTTCCTTATGGAGTGGGATTGGGAGTTGCTGTGATTGTCATGGGGCTTTTATCAGGGGTGACATTTGAAGCAATGTGCTTTTATGTTAGTTCTTGTATGCATGCATTGGCTAATGATTAGCTACTTTAAAGGCTTACTAGTTGCTACTAACAGTGCTACTTTATGTGTCACGTGTTCCGGGGAGATTGGTTACGCAAAAGGCATTACTATAGTTAATTATTCTACATGCCATAGCATCTCTGTAGTTATCTAAGCCTGCCAATCTCCTTTCAGCTTCCCTCTTGGACAGTCCGTGTGGAAACTAGGTATTGCACTTGTTCTAATGCGTCCTCTTACCAAAACGACCTTTTTATTACTTTTATCTTGTATATCCGGCCATTTAATGGGCATAGGCAGCCTTGATGGGCCCCAAGCCTTCAACAACAGCCAGTTCAACATGAAAAATTTCCCTTAAAGCCTTTGGGCAACAAGAGCTACTGGCTATCGAAGAAGAAGGCTTGGGTAGTTATTTAAAAGTTTGAAGGTGCTGCTGGCTTGGGTATTTTGTCTTGGGGTGTGGGCAGGTGGGGTTGATAAGAAACTATTTGGTTAAGCTAAGCCAGTGACTTAGGAAACAGCCGCAAAACTTGATAGTGTCAACTCTAAGGGGATCACCTCTACCATTGCACGAACAAAGGATGCATTTTATCCGTACTGCATTAGAAGTGCCAATTATAGATGTTATGCAAACAGCTCAAGGGATTAATCCATCATGCACATTAAAGAGAAACAAAAACACATGGGGACAAGAACACCAGATATACTTATGCACACAACGATGCGCCTACATCCACCAAGAGGGAAAGGAAAATCCGCTAATGCGCAATAAGGACTACAACGCTCCACAAACCACAACTGCCCTCTCAATTGTGCCTCCCAGTTACTATCATGTTTCTTTTCCAAAAATCCTGAAACGAATGCAAAAAAGATATATCTTGCATCCTAGACCATCTTGATGAGGGACTTAAACACCATCAAGGTGCTAAACAACTGAGAGCACATCGCATCTGCAGGTGATAGGCATCAAGACGGCACTCATCCGTGTCAGGACTCTAGCCCCATGTCACCCATATTCAAGCCATCTCACAAGTCACAACAGTAGGTATGCATATGCTAGAGCAGGCAAAATTACACTAGCAACAACAGCGTGGAATCCAGTCCCTTAATAAAGGAGAGTATATTGTAATCCAGGCTATCCAGCAGACTGTAAAATGCCCTCTTGTAATGAACTTCTGTCGTAGGAGTTTTTCAATAAAGGCCCCACATACGCTCCTCATTGGTGAGCCCTTATCATGATTCATGACAGCCATTGTACTTTTTTAAGTAATTAGAAACTGATGTAGAGTTGCAGGGCGATGTAGACGCTGACATAAAGAAAATTCTTAAGCTGGACATAATGTCTACTATACTCCCTCCGTTCAACTTTATTGATCCATTTTATGCCCTTTAATCGAGTTAACAAATAACGTATTATTGTAAAAAGACTCAAAATTTTTGCCCTGCTATTGAAAAATATTGGCTAGTTCCTTTAGACAAAGCTTTCAAAGTCATCTAAAAAGTACAAGAGTATAAAGGTTATTTGTGAGATGTGTTGAATAGTGAAAAAGACCTATTAAAATGGGATGGAGGGATAAAAATTTAGGGATCCACACCTGAGGAGCCTTAGAAATCTGCATCTAGGGGTTGCATAGGCATCCACAATTCCACACCAATACTAAACAGAAATCAGTTCCATTTCACGACTTAATTTAAAAATTATCTGGAACTCCCTTAGGTTCTCCCAATTAATAACAACAATAGAAAGATAAAACTAGTCTAACAATATTACCTGATAAATCTTAATTAACAGCTATATCTACTAGATCACATCCTTACATAAATAATAATTACTTGAGTAAAGTATCTTCCAGTATCAAATATGAAGAGCTGGGTTGTAATGATGTACCTGAACAATATAGAAGATAAAACCTAAGGAACACCTAGAAAACCGTGGAGACCTGCACTTTAGGGGAATTAGGCATCCACACCAATACTTAAAGACTACTCATAACAAGGTCCGAATAAGAGATAAATGTGAAACGACAACTAAATCTAAATATTGTAATTACATAAATAACGATTACACAAATAAAAGATCGTCCATGAATACGAGTAGCCCGAGGGAGTGTTCCCTATCATTTTTCTTCCTGGTGCACTTAGCCAAGGCAACAGGAGATTTTATGAGCTTTAACTGTATATGAGCATTCAGGTCACGGAATCTTTACTGTTGTACTCGGTTATTTATATCTTCATTGATGCACTTGACCTTTGTGAATTTGTTCTAGGGATTTTTAGTTGCTTGAGCTTCTAGCTCTTACTGTGATCCTGCAGCACCAAATGCACACCTAGTCCGTATTTCAATATCATCAATGAGAGTGAACGCCATTCTTTCGCTTAAAATATGGACTTCAGCAGTTCCTCATTGCATTTTGTATCTTATATTAAGCTGTCTTCAATGTCGGTGGCTCATAGTTGATACTTTGTTATCTTGTGCAGCGGACAATGCCCGCAGTGCTAGAGGGATCTTTTGATTTCTTTCGATTTCTCCCCAGTAACCCTTTGGCATTACCAACCATCCTTCAGCAATCTCTGTTATCGCTGCTTTTAGAACTTATTGGATGGTCTCCAAAGTGCAAGATTCCTGTTAGAATTCCACCACTTATGTACAAACATCTCCAACCTTTTTTTAACTTGCTGCTTTATTCACCGAGTAGAGACATAAAGGATCAAGCGCATATTTTGGCACAGGCTGCCATGTTAAGTACTGGTGCCTTTGACAAAAACCCAAGGGAAATTGGTGCATGGTTCTTATTCCTACCTGGCTATAAGACAGGCAACATTGTTGTTGGTGACCGAGGCATTGAAGTGTTCCAGAACTTGTTTTCAGTCATCGTTTCCTTTTTATGTGATGCTGTTTCCACAGTTGGAAATAACTTGCTCAAGTACTGGGATGTTTTTAGGCATCACACGTGCCATTTAAAAGGTGTTGAAGGTGATCTGTCTTTGATTTGAAGTTTTCTGGTTATATTACATGGTATTGGCTGCTATTTTGATTTTTAGTTGGATTCCTATCCTATGTGATAAACTTGCTGCTTGTAAGCAAGGATGCTTTATGGTTTTTGTTAAGCCTGATGTTCACCTCATCTTGCTCATAAGTCATATCTTCCACATCCAACAAACCTAACGCGGGCGAGGCTGTGAGCTTATTATGAAGAGCTTCATTGTAAACTGAGTGGAGTCCGGGGCGGGGAGTGTGGAGTTGCTATTGTCTTCCCAGCTAATGATTGAAGTGAGATGGGTCCGAACTACAAGAGAGGAGAAACAGACTAAAAAATAACGGATAGGAGATCACAAAAAACAACTACTAAGCTAGTTCGGGGGTAGAGTTAGTACAGAGGAATCTATGGAAAGGAAAGACTGGGAAATAAACGAGCTTTCTTTATTTCTTTTGTTTCAACTTCTTGTGGTGCAATCTATTGCCTTCTAGTATGGATGTGGCAGCTTTTGAGCTCGGGATACGTTTCTCTTTTAAGTCTTGTTTCGTGCCCTTTTAAAATATGCCCAACCCTTCCATTCAACAAAGGTTATATTGTAGGCCAATGCTTGTAGCCTCTGTTTAGTTCGGTCTGTAACTTCCAACAAAGTCAGTCTCAGCAACATATGTCAGGCTGTGTACTGTCTAGAAACCCAACTGATCATTCGGAGCAGATTTATGTAGATGGTCGGATAAAGCTCATCCATCCTTCATGTTCCTATTTCTTTTGTTCTTTGGTGTAGATTTTTGTCAGGGGCTTTGGTAAAGATGGACAGAGCCAAAACCGGGGAGCTGTGTAATAATTAAGAGGGGTTACAGGCCCCATGCATGAAGGTTGGGCAAACTTCAGTTTTGGCTTGGTAACTGTAGAGTTCGAAATTCGCCCTTTGTCCTCATGAAGTTGAATGATAAGAGACTTCCGCTGTCAGATTCAATTATCTTTTACATGTTGATCGGACATCAAATGGACAATTCCTTCTTTTCCACCTATTTCACCACTGCCACTGCCATTCGAATTGCATGAGTTGAGAAAGAAGCAATCCTAGCGGGGGAGAAGGAGGAGGAAGTAGGGAGAGGGTTGCTTGATATTGAAGAGAAGGCTGGTGGTGAAGTGGTACTGGTCTAGCTGTTAGGGTAAGAAAGATGTGGAGGTTCTAGGTTGTTGCGTGCTGCTTTTTTAAATGATCTCTGCAGAAATTGACTGTGTCTGCGATTGTATTGCATTTTCTTTTGTCCATTTCAGGTCAAATATGCTGGTTTTAAACCCTGATTCATTATTGGCCAGCCATGTTACATGCTTTTGTCATTCTGGTTGCACTTTGATGATTCAATGCTCATGGTTACGTTATCGCTGTAGGTATAAACCTTATAATAAATGTGACAATAACTTCAAAACTATGGTGCCATGCTATAATAATTCTCATGGTTCCGCAAGGTGTATTCAATTCGTAAATAAGGTTTAAGTGTAGTATTTCGAAGACCTAGTATTTCTCAAAGATTAGTAGCTAGCTTAGATAAAATAAATAGAGGAATATAATCAAAGATAACTAGGATCTTATTTGTGATTTTATTACTACTTTATGAAGAAATATGGATTTTTTCCACTAATCCAGATGTTGTGTACCTGCAGATGTATCTCCTGAATTTGGCCCTCTTTTCATTTGCATCTTAGAGAAGTGTCTAAGAGTGGTTTCTTCTGAATCTGGGAACTTTACCGTACCCGAGAAGTCGATGATAGCATTATATGCCTGCAACACAATAAAATATCTCTTGCAGACTCAGGTAGCATTTTTTTGTTTTTGCTCTGCTTTGTGTAATCTTCATGCATGTCATAATTGTGAAACTCAACTTTTGTAGGTAGAAACTGGATTGCTGTGTTCGCTGGTTGACCTCTTATTATCTGAAAGGGTTGAGGTTGAGGATTGTTTCTCTTTAGATGATGGTGATGCTCTGGATTTGTGTGAGTGGAGACCATTGAAGAACTTGTTTCTCTTTTCAAGGAACATCCAAAGTCTGCAAAGAAATTGTAGCATTTCTCGTATAGAAAGAAAAGTGGTACACTGCAACAGTTCTTTCGCCGATATATTAGGTGAAGTTAAAAGAGTTTTGAGGAGTGGTAGTGACATTGAATTGATCGGTATTAGTAAAGCATTCGTGCTTTCAATCTTGTCAACACCACCAGCTGTGATTTTACAACATTTCCCGTCAGTTATATCTGCTTCGAAGAATCTGTCTGGATTCCCTTTCTCAGTGTTGTTATCTATATTTTTTCTCGAACCGAGTCTTCTTTTCGAAGTTTCTAAGTTATGGCCTGAGATGTTCTGTAATGGTCTGGAAAGCTTCGTAGATATGGTTCATGGCAAAGAACCAATAATTGGTGACATAGATATTGATGCAATAGAATCATCTTCGGCTGCATTTTGCCTCTTTTTGAAGCAGGCGCCATTCTATGTGCTATTTCCTTCCACTGTGAGAATTGATGGCTTATGTGTACTGGAGGGTTCAAACTTACAATTCTTGCTTCAGGATAAATTCTATGAAGTGGCCACTGATGACTTTGTTTCCTCTGTCCTTCTTGTGCTATTCTGGTTCCATCAGATACGGCTGTCGCATGGAATTAAGCCATTGGCTAAGTTTGAACAGATTTCTGGAACATGCTCAATTCTCATAGAGAAGATGTTGGGATTCCTGCAGGATTCCCCAACAAAATCTATTTTTGAATTGACTGAAGTTATTATTTCTCATCCTTCAGTAATGTTGTCATTGCAATACCCTTTGGGCCACAAGGAGTTTCCAGAAGGTATCTTTGGGGAGAGTTCGGAGAATTTTTTTGTTTTGGCCAGACAGGGTATTCACAAAATGGATCATCACGTCTTGAATTTGTTGACGTCGGTTTGTAAATGCTTAGTAACTTGTTGCAATGGTCAGAATTCTGTTAGTGGAATTGACTACTTGAAGAAACGGTTCCGCAGTTTGTTTAAAGCACTGGTGAAAAAGCTAAATCGAATATTCAGGGATAGGTTTGACGAGTGCATAAAAACTGGAGATTTGAAGCCCCTTACTCCTACATTATGTGCTCTACACACTTTGATTCACTTCATATCCCCCCTTGAGCTGCTGGAACTGGTGCTTTGGATTTTCTCCAAGATTAACCTAGGTGATTCTACATTTCGTGTATCATCTGACTTTTCTGCTCTGTTGGTTGGATTATCACTCGCTGGTTGTGCTTTCGATATGCTATCAGCATATTTGCAGCAGCCCAATACGAAAGGAATATCATCCAACATTTTCTGGGAAATGGAGGAAAAGCCCTTTGATATTCTTCTGTTTGAGAGTATTTATTTTCAACTTATCAAACTTGCCATGCGTTTCGAGCTAGATGCTGCAGATCTATGTTTGCTGAAAGCTGTTAATGTCGCAAACAAACGTAAAGTTGTGCACACCCATTGGTTTCCACTTACTATGGATCTATCAAGGGTGATACATAACACTCCTATAGAACTGCTTTCTCACTTCATTCGCAAAACTAGCATGACTAGAGCTAAGATGTTGTTTCTTCTTACTGAACTGAGCCCCGTTCATCTTTCAGTCTTTGGACACTTCTTTTCAGATGTGATGAATGAATATTTGCTTCCAAATGACAATTTGACCGATGGAACGTGTAGCAATACGCTCTTGGATGACAACTTTGTGATGCTTCTACCTACTGCTTTGTCATACTTAATTTCAGCTTCCATGAAAAACGGGGAGCAGTTTCACAAATGTGTTAGAAGCATGTCTTCATTCTATTCCAGAATTCTGTTTCGCAGTTTCTCAGACTGGAAGAGCTACGTTACTATGGACATATTTAATATCGAATGTGTTGAGTTCTTGCCTCCATCTATGGAAGAAATTCTCAATCTTTCTTGCAGTCTTCTAGGAAAATCGATTTGCATGCTTCGGTACTATTTCGCCTTCAATGGAGGTGCTGTGAAATTGAAAAAGCGATTGAAGTTATTTAATTCCGTCTGTCCACATTCTGGTGCAGCCAATGAGGATTTACTAGATTGTGAAGTTAAAGAGATTGATGCTTATTCACTTGACCAATCTTTAAACCTTGTAAATAGAGTTGTTGCAAAGGTATACTTGTGTAGGATGCTTTTACTTCCAAAGAGTAATCAGATTTGGTCTTCGCCAAAGGAAGATGGGAACACGAAAGAGATTTATTCGGAAGTGGGATCTAATAAAGAATATTCGTCCAGAGTCCGGTTCATGAACATCCTGGTGCATACTTGGCATATAATTGTCAGGAAATTCCCTTCAAACTCTGATGACCCTGTAAAATTGACAGGCAAAAACTACGTGTTCAGATTTTTGGAAGTCTTCATCTCGAGAAATATTTTAGAATTAACAAGAGAGATACGTAATTGTCCGTTCATAGAACAACTGGCAAGATTGTCTCTTTTTCATAGGTTTGGGGACCCTTCAACGCTGAAGATGCTCCGAGGTGTTCTTCCTTCGCTATCTGATGGGAACTCACACAAATTAGTACTTCAGCTGCTGCTTGCCCACTCTCAGTTTGCACCTTCCATCCATTCCTGTTTCCAATCATCCGGGGGTTCTCAATTTGGTATGATCTTTAGGCCTATGGCTAGCATTCTGAGGTTACTCGTTGTTCCATCTACTGATGAAAGTGCCCTTTATGGGGAAACTAGGCAACAAAAAACATCAGAGATGTACATGAAACAGTTGGAAGTGGTGAGGTTACTTAGGGCTCTGTTATGTATTCAGGCTCAGCAGTGTAGTTTTGATTTCGAAAAGGACACTAATGCAAATCCTAGAGAATTGCTTTTCTTGCTTCTATCTTCTTATGGTGCGACACTCAGTGAAGTTGACTTGGAAATATACAGTCTTATGCTTGAAATTGAGTCTGCTAATGTGTCAAACTCTGGAAGCATTGCTGAAATGGATTACCTGTGGGGAAGTGCTGCTATTAGAATTAGAAAAGAACGAGAACAACAGCAGGATCTATCGTCTCATATGATGAAGGATGTTGAAGCAGTAGAAGGCCGAAGAACTCAATTCAGGGAAAACCTCCCCATTGACCCCAAATTGTGTGCATATACTGTTTTACATTTTCCTTATGGAAGAAATGTTGTTGAGGTTCAACATGGCGATTCTGATGATATGAATGAGGTGAGGTGTTTCTCTAATTACTAGTCATTTGATTATTGTTATTTATGTTTGTATTAGTACTTTTGTTGTTTGCAAACTAGTACATGGGCTAGTTGGAAGCCTGATTAGGTTGCTTTCATTTTTTGCAGATAAACTATCCGAATGTTGAGCAAATACAAACATATGATCCTGTTTTCATCTTGCGCTTCTCAATTCATAGCCTGTTGATGGGTTACATTGAACCAGTGGAGTTTGCTAGTTTGGGCTTGCTTGCCATTGCATTTGTGAGCATATCTTCACCACATGATGAGATGAGGAAATTGGGGTATGAGGCTCTTGGAGGATTCAAGAATGCATTAGAGGTAGTTTTGTGTTCTACTAGAATTGCTGTTTCTGGAACATGCTGTGAATCCTGCAGAATCATCATGAAGTTTAGTTTTCTTATGGTTCTTTCCATTGTGTATATGCTAATACCAAAGCATGATTGGGACCCCATTAGTTTTCAATGTGGAGTTCGAAGCTGGGAACAAAATTTCCTTTCATTTCCATTGAAACATAGAAAACATTTCTATTTTTAAAGTATCTAACAATTGGACTCTAATTCAGTAATGAAATTCTAATGTTTTCCTGGGAAGACTACAGGACCTTGAGAAATGCAGCAAAACACAAGAAACATAGAGAACCAGTAGCCTTATTATGGTATGAGAACTATCAGGCCAAGAGCAGGACAGTCTTCACTAAAATGTCTTTAATTTTTAAGAAAAAATATATTAGGCCTACTACAATAAGAATTATCGTCTGTATTATATAACATCATTCTTAGTATTATCTTAGTGATTTTGTGGGCTTTATTCTGTTGGGATCTTATTGACATACATAGAGAATATGGACTTGTAGTTGATAACACTAATTTATTTGACAATAGGAAACAATTTTCATTAGTATTAAGTTAATTGATTCCTAAGTTTTTGATGTTTTATTATTTTTGGGTAAGTACGTGGAGTTCCTCACTCAATGCTCGGGTTCAAGTCTACATAGTCTCTTGGTGGGGCCCGTAGCATGCAGTGGAACCTTAGCTTTGGCCCCACCATAGGTGTGGTGGGGTTCTTTGAAGATGGCTATGTGGTGTTGAGCGCAATTCTCACCGACGGATATGTGGAGTAGCTTATCTGCTTATCCATATTTTGCACCATAAAAGAATAAATCTAAGAAATGAATATGACTAGTTAAACCATCATATCCTTCTACCCTTTAAGATGAGTTCTAGTTTTTGTTTCTAAATATTTATGTATGTTCACATTCATAATGCCTATTTCGAATGTTTTTGTTTCCGTGCTGATTGGATTCAACTATTATCCAAAGAGCAAAAGGACTTAGGAGAGGGTGTGGTGAATTTTCTAGGCATACACATATAAAGGTGGGGGCGGGGAGGAGGGTGAAGTTTTGGGGCCACGTTTGGTGCGGGGATGTAAGTTAAGAGACGCTCATCTTGCTATGTTTCAGTGCGGTTTATCTCAGGTTGGACGGGGAGATGGTGTGGTGGGATATTTTGCAGGTACATGACTGGGAGTTAGAGGAATTACTAGCCCTTCTTGGGAAATTAAATGAGACGTGGGACTTGGGGGTGGGTGAGGCTTGTTTGAAGTGGAATTCGAAGTCAAATGGGTCTTTGTGGGTGAAGTCGTTTTACCAAGTTTTGGCTGGAGAACCAAATACTTCCTTTTCTTGGAGAGCCATTTGGGGCGCTCGCACTCCATGCAAGGTTTCTTTCTTCATTTGGTGTGGAACTAAGGATAGGATTCTCACTATGAAGAATATTATGGCGTACGATGGTTATTGTTGCATGCGCTTTTGGGATGGTGAATTAGGGCAGACTTTTCTATTCATTGTCTGATCTCCAGAGATCTTTATGGTTCTTGTTTGGTGGTTTGGCTTATTGAACAATGGTATGTGGATGGAGAGAAGAAGACGGATGTATGTCTCACATATCAGTGTTGTAGTTATGTCACTTTCTTAGAAATGTCCATGCTACTTAATTTTCACTATCGAGAGATTCATAATATTGGTTTATACCCCTCTTTTTCATCATGATGCATAGTTTTCTTTTATTCATTGAATTGTCTCTGAACTTCTCTGTATTACCTATACTTTTGTTCTTTTCCCAATGTATGTACCTTTGGGTTCCTGCTATTTTAAGTTTCAAGCCTTTTGTTGCAGAAGTGTCAGAAGAGGAAAGATTTAATGCGACTTCGGCTTTTGTTGACATATTTGCAAAATGGTATAGAAGAGCCATGGCAGAGGATTCCTTCCATCACTGCTAAGTTTGTTGCAGAGGCTTCTGTCATATTATTGGATCCTTCACATGATCACTATTCAACAATAAGCAAGTTTTTGATGGGCTCTGCGAGGGTTAATATGAAGGTTTATGTTTCTAATCTGAAAACTTGGTTTCTTCTATTTTCCTCTATGTTGTCAGTCAATTCAGTCAGCCTCACAAGGCTTCTATGCATATATTTCAGTCATCTGTAAATTTGTTGACACGGGTGATGTACAATTTACTATTTAAACAATTACCAATTGATGAACTTTTTGTCTGAAGAATGATCAACTCTGAATCCTGACAATACTTTTTGGCATTTGATGCAGTCTGTACCACTGTTTGCAAATTTTCTCTGGAGCAGCTCAGTTAATTTTCGAACAGACAGACTATGGATGCTTCGTCTCCTATATGCAGGACTTGATTCAGATGATGATGCTCAAATATATATCAGGAACAACATCCTTGAGATTCTACTGGGTTTCTACGCTTCTCCTTTTTCAGATATTGAGTCAAAAGAACTGATTCTTCAGGTGATTCTAAGCTTTGTTGGTCATGTTTTCCATGAGGTTGTTATGACCTCTGTAAAATATTGGCTACACTAGCGTGGTTCATCAGAATCACTTTGGCTTGGTTGCAGTTGGATTAGAATGTCTTATATATTGGCAATAAGCTTTCTGCCCCGCTTCTTGTGCGCCATTATCTGCATCTGTGTACCTTAGTTTCAAAATTTTATTTGTGTGCATTGCAGGTGGTAAAGAAATCTGTTGAAGTTCGTAAATTGGCTCGTCATCTAGTTGAGCACTGTAGTATTATTTCATGGTTATCATCAATTGTTTCAGTCTTCTGCGGGAAGCAATACCAAGCTCAGACAAATTTACCATTCGCTCTGTTAAACAGAGCACTGGAGGTAATGAGCTATTCTAATTATGTCTTCCATTTCCTGTAGTGCCTTAATTCTGGGCAATTTCTTAATTTCTTTATAGGCTTTTCTGAAGTGTTGAGGGTGGAAGTGCTTTAAATTCAACACTCTTGAGTCTTGACCACTCTTTATCCTTTACTGTTTTTGACCTTTAATCTCCCTAACAGTTAGCACCCGACATATAATTCACTTTCCTTCTCTCATCTGTATCTTTTATATATCCTGTCTCATCACCATCGTCCTCTCTCATTCCGTCTTTCTTTCTTCACACATACCTGATACCGCTGCTTTTTGCCAAGCCTTCCTTGTGCACCTCTTTGGGCAACTGCAACTCTGAGAAAAGAAAATTTCACTTACTGAACGAGGCATGAGCCACCTCACTTTAAACTGCACATAAAAGATTCCTGGACTACTCAATAGCCACCAGACAGTGAAGGAGAAGATGATGCAAAGATACCCTGGACTTATTAACGTACAGAACCAGTCAATACCCTCTCATCGTACTCTATCTGATTCTTTGGGAAACTGTTCACCATTAGATCCGCTGCTATATTACATGGATCATCGTAAATGTGTAAAATATCCATGTCGGACACTTGACACTAGGATAAGGATGTGGAATCTGTGTCCGACATAACTAGTTGGGAATACACCTAGCAAACGTAATTTATAATTTGTGTGGAACTCTTATATTATGCATGAAATGCCCTGAGGTGTTTTGTGAGCACTTTTTATCCAAGAAAATAGAAATTAATGGAAAATGTTTGCATATTCCCGAGTCCTTGAGAAGATAATTGGATGAAGCAGATGCTTGGAGTCTTCGACACATACCCATATCCGATACTCGTTCCCAAGTCCGTGGAATATAGATCCATTGAGTGTTGGTTTGGTTAGTAGTATTGATTATCTCATCCTTCCAATTAATTAGGAATGCTTGTAGATTAGCACTTGTCAAAAAGTGAGAATCATTGTAGACTAGCACAAGTTGCTTTGTTTTGGCTATAGTGTTTCACTATGATACACAGATCCCCGTGTCGACACGTGGGTGCGGAATTCGTCCGGGATCCGGCCAAAAAAATCCGGACACGGCTGTTTGTACGGGCCTGGTTCACCGAAGAAGGAGAAAAAGAAGAAGAGAACAAGATGGAGAAGAAGAAAGGAAGAGGAAAGAGTGGTACCTGGTTTGGCAGACAAAATGTCACTTCATGGAAGCATGGAAGACATTCAACGATCGTCGATGTTACAAAGTGAAGAAGAACAACCCCTTATTTTTTTCCTTTTACGATTAGGGTTTATTTTATTCTTTTGGGCTGTGAATTGGGCTTGTAAATTGTATAATGGACCTATTTATTCTTGTTGGGCTACTACTGGGCTTCTACTTTTGGGCAATTAAAATAGATTCCATAATTCTTTATGGGCCTTTATTATCATTTTATCTCAAAATAAAGAATCAATGTACTTAGTTTACTTAAATTATCTATAATTTTACATATTAAATTTGAAAATATAAAAAATTAATTATAAAAAATATCATTCCAATCTTACCTGTCCTTCCTTTACCTGTAACCTGTCAAAGCAATATCTTTATTTAGTGCGATAAATGAGTATGTGCTAAATCAGTCTCTGCCCTCAGTCAATCTATCTACGAATTCCGTTCTGTCTTGAAAGACTTCCGATCCTCCTTGCCTTCTCGATTAGCTCTTCTTGGACTGGGTCTTATAGTAGGAAAGGGGAGTCAGGAAGTTAGCTCTTGTCTGATGAGTTCATCATGCTATACATACGGCTTTCTTTCTCTTGTTGCTTCAAGCATTAGATCAGATCTAATGCTTGATCTATATCTAGATCCATATCTAGATATGGGATATGATCTAATGTTTGAAGCAAATCTAGATCCATATCCACGTATCCTCAAGTTTTAAAGTTTAGGTTTCCGACCCTTATCTAAACACCCGCACCCGATACTCACACCCTTATCCGTGTAACATAGGTGTTTCCAGAGGGTCCTTCAATCAGCGGGTAGCTTTTCAGAGTAGGGTTTCCACGAGAGATAGAGTTCAATCAGTCTTTATGTCCGAAGCTGGTACTTTCTAGTGTTGGGAATGGTCTGATAATCTTCTTCTTTTTTTTTTCCATATGTAATGCTCTTCTCATATATGGAGGTTCTTGTTATACATAAACAAATCTTTAGAGGGCCATAATAGTAGTAGTACCTCCAATAATAATGCTGTGTTTAAGGTCTCCTTGCTCTGTCATTATCCATTCATGGGGATATAGGAATTCCCGGATTTATTGGATCTCCAGTAGTGTGTTATTCAAAGCTGGAAGTGATATCCTAGCTCTTATTAACTCTTGAAGGGTGATCAAGGTGAATGATGTAAACAGCAGAAAATTTGCGTAGTGTCTCCTTTTTGACAGATTGTTGTTAAATTCAGAAACTTCCTACTCCTAACTCCTATTTCTATTTAGGTGGTCAATGATGTCATTTCTACCCAAAACGTAATTGAGTGGTTGCAGCAGTTCGCGCTGGAGCAGCTCTCTGAACTTTCAACTCATTTATACAAACTCTTAGTTGGTGGCAATCTGATAGAAAAAGTTCATCTTGTTACATCAGTTCTGGAGATACTTGTGTCAACCTTGAAGATATCTCAAGAACGAAAAGTTTATCAGCCACATTTTACCCTGTCTGTTGAGGGTTTGTATCAGATATACAAAGTTGTTGATGTATGCTGTGATAGAAATTATAGTCCTTGTGCCGAATTAGGACTGGAAGCTATACTTATGAGCACTCCTCCAGGGGCCATATTATGCATGGTACCTCTCTCTCTCTCTCTCTCTCTCTCTCTCTCTCTCTCTGTGTGTGCCGTATTTACACACCCATTGAATCTGGGTGCACACCCATGCATGTGTGGAAGCATGCTGGATTCTCGTGCATTTGACTCTGTTTATTGTGACTGCAAATCTGAATGGCTAATTATGTAGTTTCAAGTTCTTTGCACACATTTTTATCTTTTAGGGACACATATGTTGATTTTTATTTAGAACCAAACCAAACCGAGCCTTATGTCCCAATCACTTGGGGTCAGCTTGATTTTTATTTAGAAAATGTAGAAAATTCAACCTTCCTTTTATCTTTCTTCTCTGCATTTTATAAGTAGTCTTTTCATTTTTCTGGTACAAACTGATATAATTATTTGATAGTTGTTCACTGTATCGGTTGGTGACTTCCATAGATATTGATTCTTAGGTGCATCCACATGCTCATGTATGATAAAAAAAAACTTTCGGTAGCCAAATAGAGGGTTTGCGATGTACATAGAGATGGTTTTGAGCTTATTTGGCTTGATTGGCATAGTGTGCCCCAAACGTCATCTATATTATGGTAAAATAGAGAGTATAACTGAACTAGTGATGCAGTAAGTGCTGAATTTTAATTAAAAATTTGTAAGTGTTTGAAAACCAACTCAAACATGTGATTTGTGGAAAATAACTTCTATCAATGAGATTTATGGAATTTGCTAGCACTTGAGAGAAAAATAGCCAGTTTGGTCTCAAATTCCCACGAGGTCAAGACACATTGACCAATACTCTCCATAATTGTTAGGCGTGAGTAACCGTTGGGACAAAGAAGACCGCAACTTAAAATCCTGTTCCATATAAAGGTGAAATATATTAGTACTTGATACACCTATAATTTAGTAGTTCTCTTAAGGGGTTGTGTCAATTGAGGCTTAAAAAGCTGATTATTCTATTCTTTGGAAGTGAATGAGCTATTTTTCATCTGATTAACAGGAGGGAGATAAGCTGCTTATGTTTGTAAGGTGGGCAACTTCAACTGCTTTACACTCTAGCTCTGCAAAAGCGCTTCAGCCCAGAGATACTTATTGCGATTCTGCAATTTTGTTGGAGACAGAGCAATCTGAAGATTCTTTAATATCAAAACTTTTGCGTTGGCTAACTGCATCTGTGATCCTTGGAAGGCTTTCTTTGAGATCTGTTGACTTGGAGCTAAATTTTGCTCCTGAAAAGTCAAACCTGGAAACACTGCAGTCTTTACTGAAACTCAATAAGAATGGATGTGGAGAAAATAAGTGTGGCTGTGGCTGTGAAGAGATGCTAGCGGCTAGTATATTTGGCCTCCAACAGCTTCTTGGCATGGACTGCAGATTGCTTCCTTCAGTTGTATCTGCACTCTCTCTGCTCCTTCGTTCTGATCTCTTACATTTAGCAGGTTGGATATTATTTATATGGTCACTAATCCAATCATTTGTTGTCCCACTGTTTGAGGCTGAAAATAGAGTTGGTTTTGCGAATTGAATTTGAAAACCTTTAGCTTATGGCCTAGTTTCAAGGCTCATGGTCTTAAAATTAAGCTGTAATAAAGGCTCGTATACCCATCTCAAGAGCATTGCATTCTCTGGATGTGGAATCTAGATAAGTTGGGGGTGGGTAATATTTAGCTGTAGATCGCATTACCCATCTATTGGACGATTTGGAATTTTTTATTTTAGGTATTGTGGCGACTGTTTATGCAGTAAATTTTCACCAGTAGAAAACTGTTATTAGTGTTACGTATCTGATTTTAAGATGGCATACCTGCAGCGCCCATCCATCTAACTGAAGGAAAAAGGAAAATCCTCATAGGAATTCTAAAGTCAGAACATACGGAATGTCTTTTTTAAGTGATTAAGGATATGCATGACTAGGACGTTGGTATTCTAATGATTACTCAGAATTAGTAATTCTAGACTTCTAGTTGATCCCTTATCAGGTTTGGGCTTGGCCTTACTAAAATATGTGATTTACTCCTAGAAATGGTGGGAGTATAGGTAAAGTTGAGAACCTTTGTCTACAACAGGTTTGGGCTTGGCCTTCCCGAAATATGTGATTTACTTGTACAAAGGATGGGGAGTATAGATAAAGTGGAATAAAGTTCATCCATGTGTTTTGAAACCTCGGCCTTTCACTGAAGTATGTCAAGGTCAACTCTTGACCAACAGGTCATTAACTGTAGGTGTGTTTCTGGTGTTGTATTTTTGTGATTGCTGTCAAGATAAGTCACTTCAGTGACTTCACAGTGACAAATGCTTGGCTTCTGACAGACGTGTTCTGAAATGGAATTATGAATTTGAAGGGGAGTATATATAATTGGATAAGGATTTGCGGCAGCTTGGAGGAGGTAAAATGTGAAGTTGGAGAAGGAAAAATTAGATGGGTTAGATTGTGTGTCATTGACTTGTTTGTTTTCATATGCTGCACAAGTAGAATTTATTTGGTCCAACTGGCCACAACAAGAGGGAGGTTAAAAACAAGAAGTCATTTACCATATCCGGATGGTGTACATAAAACATAGTGCATAATAGTGATCAAGTACCTGGATCCAATTGCTTAGGACTGGGGTTTGTTTCGTATACTTATGGATACATTATGTGAAGAAAGTATGGATATTGATCGTGCTATGTTCCATTATTGCGTAGGGGATATTTGATCACGCAATGAAGTGTCTAAGAATAAATTTTCTGTGGATTGTCTATGAGCATGTGACACGTCTATGATAAGGAGATGACTAGATTTGGTGATAGGTCCACTATAGAGATTGAGATTTCATACTCCCACAAGTCTAGCCCAATATTTTGTAAGCCCATAAGTCCACAAGCGTAACCTAAACCCTAGGGTACTCTATGAAAGTGCATAAAACCCTAAACCCTATGAAAGTGCCTAAACCACTAAAACCCTATAATAGGAAAGTACACCTAAAACCCCATGGAAGTGCCTAAACCATAGGGTACCCTATCCTATAATAGGAAAGTGGATCCTAAAACCCTGTGAAAGTGCTTTAATCCTAGGGTACCCTACCCTAGGGAGTAGACTGGGCATACTATGAACTTTTAAAATGGACTTGACACCTTACAAAACTAATAGGTGGATTTGTAGGCTTATGAAATTCACATAATGGACCTAAGACCAATTTTTTATTTTAGGATTCTATTGTCATGCAATGTTTTCTCAAAAACCCACCCACTTGATGTCAGAAAAATAGTAGTTCAGTTTCAAAACTTTTTACTACTTATTTTTCCAAAAAAAGGTGTTATCTTTTCAGAGTGGTCGAGTTTTAGTGTTCTAACAAAGTTAACATGGTATGTGGACCTGGTGAAAGTTGCTGAGATGTGCTTCATGACTGTAGTTAGAATTGAAATTGGCATTAGTTTTGCCCAACCTTCTTCGCAGCAATTGATTGTTGTAAACCGATACATAGTAAACGCTGGGTGTTCAATTTTCATGTGATTGTTGTAAATGCTGATCTGAAGTTGATTGGTAGGTAAACTTTCCGACTTTATCTATTTGTTGCCAATGTATCGGTTTTGTTTCTATCTTTTGTAGGGTCGGAAATGAACGGCTTACTTGGTAATGAGAATACTGTGGCATCACTTTGGTTGAGAGTTCGTTGCCCCGTTGAAGCTAATCCTTCTTGGAGATGGTAAGATATTTTCCTTGCAAACAATAAGGAAAGGGGAGTAGTAGCATATGATTGCCTTGCTTTTATATATTGTTGAGATAGGAAAATTGGATTGGAAGATTAATTGGCTTGAATCATGCTTTGGTTGTCACTTTTCACTACTTTTAATGTGATAGTAAATTGCTGAAAGTTTCTGCCAGTAGTAAACTCGTTTGGACTGAAATTTGGCAGTAAATGCCATTGTACTCGTTGATCGTAAAAGTGAAAGCGTTTCAGTTTCACCTTAAGTTCCTTGCCAACCGGAAAGTTTTTTAACCACTAATGAAAAATCTATGGTACTCTCGCCTGGGTTTGGACCAAGGAGTTCGTGCTCCTGAATTTGTGGCTTGTTGCTATCAGCTAGTGTGCCATGTCGGATTGTATATGAAATGTACATACAGCATACCTGTCTAAAACTAATGTTGTTAAATGCCTTGTTTTTTACAGGTCATTTTGCCAGCCATGGAAGGATCTCTCGTCCAAATCTACTGATTCAGAGACGATGGATGAACTTCACGCTTGCCAATCTCTTTTAGTGATAATTTCTAATGTTATTGGAAAGAAGTCACTACATTCTCAGTTCCTATCACATCAAGATTTAGAAAACTGTGGTGTATTCAATTGGGAAAGAAGTATTTTAGAAAGCCAATGATGCTTTTAGTGATTCAGTTCTATGATATTTGCAATCTATGGTAGGATAGTTTGTATTATTCCTCCTACCTTTTGCGTGTGCACCAGGGTTGATTGTTCTTTACTTGAATCCGAGATCTGTTGCACAGAAGGTAATGAATACTGAGCGATTTAGGTGGCACAATTGAAAATGAAGGACACGGCAGAATGATAATCTTTATCAAACCCGAAACTCCAACCTGAAATGGCTTGTGCTGCATTGCATTGCAACCGATGGCAAAAAGTGGTTCAAGAGAAACTGAAATCGGGCAGTTCTGTTGTACAACATACGGCTTTATAGAGCGCACCAAAGCTCTGCTTTCTTCGTTTGCAGATGTTAATGGACGATGACGGGATTCCTGATCGGAAGATGGTGCTTGGTGATTTTTACAACACTCTACACGTGTGCTTCTTCCTATAAATTTTTCCGAAGATCAATTAGAATTTGGGATGACTCACAATGAAAGCTTCTTTGACATCATCTGCATCTGTTTTACTGGACCAACGGGCTCGTTTAGCTACGTGGCCTGTAGACTACAGTAGTAAACCTTTTTTAATAAGTTCTGAATTTTTTTGAGATATCATCGTTCCACTTTAAAAATTATTGGTTTTACATAATTGTCCTTGCATCATTATTACACTTTTTTATGGAATTCTTTTGAATTTAATAAGTTCTGAATTTTTATTCACTAATTTTTTAAAATGGACAAAATAAAATACTAAACCATAAAAGAGACTTTCATAAAACAGAGACAGAGGTAGTAGAGAACACCACTTCATTATTGAGAATGAAAATGTAAGAGCAAATGAGAAATTAGAATCAAACTCCATCACACATTCACCAAAATCCCAAACCCTAAATCCCCACCACCACTGCTACAACCGTAATAAATTCCTCATCTCCCTCCCTCATATAAACTATAAAAAAAAGAAGAAGAAATAAATGGGAAAAAAAAAAAAAAATACTCCAGAGGCCAATACAAACAAACAAACAAACCCTAATTGTTGTAATCAGGCATACGAGCATAAGCCTGGAGATTCTCACCGGTCAACCTGCAAATCCTCCACTCTTGCAACACCTGAGCACCCATCTCCTCGTAAAACCTAATCGCATTCACATTCCAATCGAGTACCACCCATTCCACCCTCCCGTACCCTATCTTCGCCGCCAGCGCCGCCACGGCCGACAGCAGCATCTTCCCCAACCCTCTCCTCCTGTAACACTCCCTCACGAACAAGTCCTCGATGTAGAACCCGGGTTTTGCCAGGAAAGACGAGTAGTTCGGGAAGAATAGAACGAACCCGGCCACGACAGCGCCGTTGTTTTCGGCCGATTTGAAAAGGTCTGGTTCCGGGTCGGCGATGGGGAGGTCGAAGGTGAAGGATTTGGTGATGGGTGTGAAGGAAGTTGAGTAGTGGGTTTGGGGGAAGGGAGTGGGGGAGGTTTCGAGGAGGAGGACGGTGAAGGAGTGGAAGGGAGGAGAGAGGTTATTATCGAAGAGGGTGGAAGAGAGAGAGGATTCTGTGGCGGAGAAGAGGTGGGTGAGGCGCTCGAAGACGGCCATTTGGTGGATGAGCTTGTGGATGTGGGGGACGTCGGATTTGGTGGCGAGGCGGATTCGGGCGAAGAGCGGGTGGCCAATTGGGTTGTTTTGGGGGGGTAGTGTGGGGGCTGGGGACGGTGGAGGCGGTGGCGCTGCGGCTGCCATTTTTGGAGAGAGAGAGAGAGAGAGAGAGAGAGGGGATGAGTATGAGTATGAGTATGAGTATGAGTGAACGTGTACGTTGATATCACAAGCACGGTTATGTTATATACTCCGTATTGTGATCGTGGGTGGCTTCTTGTTTCTTTTGGAGCAGGAGTATTTCTCTTCTCTAGTTTTTGTGAATAATCAAATTGCTCCTACTTTGGTCAAAGTGGTGTACAACTAGAAAGCTCCCTAGCTCCCCCAGTATAATCTCTCTTTGAAAAATGGCTTGGATAATGTCTAACGTGCACGTATCAAAATCAACTCCTAACCAGTCCCGTTCCACTTTCTTAAATAAGGACTCGGGGCCCTGTGGTGACTCACAGGGATATAGTGGATCAAAACAGTGCCGTTTTGCTACAAAAAGAAGTGGAAAAAATGGGGAGAAAAAAATTAAGTGCTATAATTTTCAATTTGTTTGAACAAGTGCAAAGATCTTATTTTTCTTATCATTTTTTCTTAAAGGATTATAATTAATTTTTGACTCTAAGCCTCTCGTTAGTTAGTCTTAAGAGATATTTGGTTCTACGACTTTCTTAAAACTAACCAATGAGAGTCCTAGAATCAAAAATTATTTATGACCCCTTAGAATAAAATGATCATAAAAATAAGATTTTCGCACCCGTTCAAACGGATTGAAAATTGAAACACTTAACTTTTTAACCCTATTTTTTAATATATAAATGGTCTAAAGATTGTTGAAAAATTAAGTGCTTTAATTTTGAATCGGCATGAAGATCTTATTTTTTTAATCATTTTATCCTAAAGCATCATAAATAATTTTTGACTTTGAGGCTCTCGTTAATTAATCCTAAGAGATATTTGGTTCTACGACTTTCTTAGAGCTAACCAATGAGAGTCCTAGAGTTAAAAATGATTTATGACCCTTTAGAATAAAATGATCATAAAAATAAGATCTTCACACACCATTGAAATGGATTGAAAATTAGAACACTTTATTTTTCAACAATCTATAAACCATTTATACATTAAAAAAAATAGGATTAAAAAGTTAAGTGCTCCAATTTTCAATCCGTTTGAACGGGTGAGAAGATCTTATTTTTATGATCATTTTATTCTAAAGGGTTATAAATAATTTTTGACTCTAAGGCTCTCGTTGGTTACCCCTAAGAAAGTCGTAGAACCAAATATCTCTTAGGACGAACTAACGAGAGTCTTAGAGTCAAAAATTAATTATGACCCTTTAAGATAAAATGATAAGAAAAACAAGATCTTTGCATCTGTTCAAACAAATTGAAAATTTGAGCACTTAATTTTTTTCCTCTTCTTTTCAACAAACAGGGCCTTGCAGCCCTTTTTTCACCATTTCTTTTTGCCGCAAAACGGCACCATTTTGACCCACTACATCCCTATGGTGACTTGGGTCACCACAAGGCCCCCGAGTCCCTTAAATAAGTACTTGGAAAATAAGGTCCTATTTTTAAAATTTAAAAATAATGGACTTACAGAAATAATAATTTTTTCTGTAGGGTTTGATAGATCTATCAAATAAGATCCATGTTGCGTATTTTTTGATTTCAGTAATCCTACTATTTTTAAGCTTGAAAATTATAAATAAGTATTTATTTTTTAAGGAGCAAAAGTAGAATGGGACTTACTCATAGTCATAGCACCTATAAATATCCTATCTCTGCAGATTTCCCAACAGCACCAATAATAAAAAGCAAAATACAAATAAGTATTGGAAAATGATTTTGGCACTCCAATTTTTAATGATGGCACTCCAAAAATTATCTTTTAGTGTGACTAACAGATAATTTTTGGAGTGCCATCATTAAAAATTGGAGTGCCAAAATCATTTGCCGTAAGTATTATAGCATTCAATCCCATACTGCAAAAATGGAATTTCTAGGACTCTAAATCTGCTCCCACTTGTTTGTTGTAACACTAAAAGATAATTTTTGAAGTGCTATCATTAAAAATTGGAGTGCCAAAATCATTTGCCATAAGTATCATAGCATTCAATCCCATATTGCAAAAATTGAATTTCTGGGTCTCCAAATCTGTTGAAGTTATGTAGGTTCAAATCCTGCCTCTCCCACTTGTTTGTTGTATATTTCAGAGAAGAGATAGGAGGCATTTGTCAACGTAGGAAGGCCAACTAAGCGAACTCCTGATGCTGCTGGGTCAAACCACTCTTGGTTCACATACGAGGAGTAGTACTTTATCTGTAACCAACAAAAATAATAATACTAATAGCATTTAATTTGACGAACAATACAGAGAGAGAAGCCAGATTGCCAAAATAGAGAAGCCAAATTGGATTTTGCAAGTTAAAACATCCATCGCAGACATTAAGAATGATCCACATAGCTGCTAACAATTGAAATGAGCACGGCATGGTAAGACTTTCAAGGACCACCGACGAGATGACATCTTAAAAAAAAAAGGGCCTCTCTCCACTGCGCCACGTCACCTTGAATCTAAACATATAGAAAGTCAACCAATGATTTATTTTGAATTTTAAACAAGTTGTGACAATTAAAACCACGAATTGTGTAGCTGTAGGTCTCCTTAAAATTACGTATATCCGATATTATTTGATCTCTAACACCACAAATTGTATTTTTGAATTTAACGATGACATGACCAATGAAGAAACCAGGTGATTAGAAATGAGAATCACTACTTTCATAATATGACAATTTGACCCGTTTATTTCTTAGGTCTCTCGATATACAAATACAAAGCAAAAATCGAGTTAATCAGATATTGTCAAGAGCCTCAATGAAATCATTTTTTTAAAGATTCAAACGACTATTGATATCTGATTAACTTGATTTTTTACGTGCCCAATTTTCAATCACATCACTGGACCACATGGGGAAATCATAATCCTTGGATAATCAGTTTTAAGAACTAATTCTATTTCCATTTGAGATAAACTTATTCGCGGAGCCGTTGTAAACACGGTTCACGGAGCAACACGATCTCAACCGTCCATTTTGGATTTGGACGGTCCGAATTTAAATGATACTTTTCCGGAGAAGAATTTAATATTTCCTTCCCCAAAAAAAACTTCATTGGAATCCAAACCGTCCAAAACACTTTGGACATTCGAGATTCACATCTGTAAATAACTATTCACGGAAAGCTCTGATGAAAAACTTTTCTCATTCCATTTTCTCCTCTTTTCTTGTCATGACAGCACTATTATCTCACTATTTTGAGTGTTTAATTAATTGACGACAGTCAAATATACCCTACTATTTTCTTTTCTTGGTTTGAAGCTGGACAAAGAGGGTCGGATCCTCTGTCCCCAATCCTCACCACGTGCCTTGTGTTGCACGATTGGCCCCGTGACAAGAAGTATGAAACCCAGAGAGGTTCAATACAGGCAGCATATCCCCGAGACGAGAGTTTAGTACCCCAGAAGAGAGGTTTCTGAAGTTCAAAAACAAATGTACCCCCGAGGGTTGTGGGAGAGAAATTGTATGAAACAGTTGCACCACGCGGCCTACTTATTTATAGTAGTTGACTGTGTAACAGAAAGTTAGCTCAGCAACGCAGTGCAACTATTCCAAACAACACTTCCTCCAGAGTTGAGGATCCCAAATTAGAACAATCTCAACTTCCCAATTAGCACACCAGTGTGGCCAAACAATCGAGCACACAAGAAAAACAAGTTCCTGATTCCTAACCACATGAAAATACGAAAATCTCCGAAACCCATATTGGATTTTCAACTACGCAACAACAAAAGGATCTGTCAAACCCCTAACCTATGCATTTTACACAAGGTTTCCGAGACACTTTTGGACCCAGAAACTTACAATCCCTGATTAACCATGAATTACACATCCCGAGACAATAAGAACGTCATCAGGTTGGTAGTGAGTCCACGTAATGCCCAGTTTTTCGTCTGTGGCGGCTGTAATCTGATACAAACCTGAAAGTAAGGCCACAACTATCGACCTTGCACTTGTACGGACGTTCCCCAGTGTGAACGCGTAAGTGCTCGGTACGGGCCCACGCCCACTTGAACGACATCGTGCAACCCTTCCACGAGCACTTGAGGGGCCTACTATCTTCGTGAACTCGTTGATGAAGCCTTGCGTATTTATGAGAGCTAAATATCTTTCCACACCCTTTGTGCGTACACCGGTTACGCTTATGCAAGAGTAGGTCTGCTTTCGTATGGAAACTCATTCGGCAGCCTTCTAGGTCACACCTATTGGACCGATTTCCCTTCTCTTTCTTTTCTTTGCAAGAAACCAAACCATCCGAAGGTTTTTTCCCCTTTATCGCTTCTGGTTTCTCCTCCAACATTACAGTACTCTCAGTTTTGCCTCTTTTCGCATCTTTCACAGCTCTTGGCCTCAGTCCTTCACATGGACTCCGAATAAATGAAGTGAAATCAAACTCCACTTCTCTCCTCCTTTTGCTTCCATTTCTTGCATTTGACCTAGGGGACTCCTCGGTGAAGCCAGTATTTTCCACCTCTTTCTTCTTAGGCAAGCAACTATTTTCACTATCACTCCGCGTCTCACCAACAACATTTGTCTTTAATGCGACTTCCATACTTTCTACGCAATCAAGTACCTCAATGCTCGTATCTATGTTCTCTCCCGAGTTGATAAGATCAGATGCATCTTTCTCTTTCATCGCATCTCTGTCAGACTTCATACTGCATTGCCCTTCAGAAGTATCCACTGATGCCACATGTATCGTGCTTATTTCCTCTGTGATTTGATGGTCTCTCTGAATATCAAAATCCATAGTACTTTGAACTTCAGTGGAGAGAGAAACACTGGAATTTTCAGCACAGGATTGCTCATTTCTCTCAGAACCATTTCCTCTCGTTGAATCACTAGCTTTGACCTCCACAACCATTTCATTATCCTGAATCGGCACCTCTTCAACATTTTCGACATTGGAAGGGGCCACTATAAGTGAATCCACAGTTTGTGATGAAAAGGATTTCCCCCCATGATCATTAACAAATTCAGAATCTCTATTGGAACCCAAGTCACCTAGACCGGAAGACTTTCCTGTATTTTCAGTGTTAGAAACGATATCCTGAATTACATTGTTGTTGATGTGTTCATCTGAACCTCCACAATGTCTTTCTGCTGCACAATGCTTAGACTTGAATTTTTTTCTTGAATATTGGATAAGTTTACTTTCTGTTCTAACCGTGGTTCCATCTGACTTGGTACCCAGCACTTCATTTTTCTTCTCCATTGGAATGATCCCAGACGATTTCACATGGACCGAGTTATTTAAGTTCCGTTTTGACCGAGTTTTTCTAGATGGCCATTTAAGCTTAAACGTGTTGAACTTGGGAGAAGTATCATCAGAGAAAATGCCACCCAATGCCAAAGCATGCTGCACTTGCTTAGATGGAGAATTTTTTCTGACCTTGACACAGTACCGTAAGTTGATACCCGATTTTGAGGTCCAGTCTTCGCCACATTCATCGTGTTCTTCATCATCAATTGCAAGATCAATCAAGTTCAGATCTTCCTGTGATGCCTCGCCTAATGGAATATCATTGTACCCAAAAGGACTACCGATTTCCTCAGCAATGGATGCAGCATGAGCCTTCATTTTTTGAAAGTCTACACAAACAAAAATTTGGAAAAATCAATGCAAAGGGCAAACCAATGGATAAGGTGACAAGCAAAAAATACAAAGAAAAAATAATATCTTTATTAGAAGTGTTGCTGTTGCTGTTGTGTTTTTTTTTTTTCCAGCAAAAGAAAGATTTTATTAATCTTTGAAAGATATTACAAAGATTAAAAGGATCCCGGGCACACCGGCATACGCCACCAGGGAACCACACCCAAATGAAGACAGAGAGAGGTCAGAGGGAGGCATTCACGTGCATTACCCCATTTTACCCCAAAATACCGTCGTTATGGCGGGCTGCAGTTTGCAGCGTTTTTGAGTCACTGCAAGGACTCCGCTCCCACAAATAAGGGGGAACAAATTTTCTAGCTCTGATACCATGTTAAAGCAACCAACTCAAAACCAATTGGCAATAAGTGGAGAGGTCGCCCAGGCTCATGTACAAGTTTGGAGGTAATTATTAACCAATCTGGGACAAGCTCTAAAACTCCACACATACGACAACAATCAACTATCCACGACAAAGGGAAAACCAACCAACACGAAAGAGAGCCTTGTCCAAAAGCCTCCGAAAGCCTAGCTCGGATACCATGTTAAAGCATCCGACTCAAAACCAATTGGCAATGAGTGGAGAGGCCTCCTAAGGCTCATATACTAGTTTTGGAGGAGATGATTATCGGATGTGGGACAAACTCCCAACAGTAATCTTCATTACTATCTTATTAGTGCATGACAACTAAATAAATACACAAGTATTGCACATAAACCAAACACAACAAATTACTAACAGTTTTGACCACTCATGAACTATTAAGTGGTTTCGTTTTCTTTTGAATAGGTGGTTCTTGCTCCAAAGCACTTATTTCTGATAATATTTTATTTCTGATAATATTCTTATTATTTGAATAGGTGGTTCTTGCTCCAAAGCACTTATTTCTGATAATATTCTTGTTATTCCAGAAGTATATTGTTGACATAGGGGGAAAAACCAAGAAGAGATAAGCTCATACTGTTGATTATTAAAGGTAGACAAAGATTGCCTGTCAAAATCTAAAAAGGTTGATGTTATGAAGCGAAGATAACTTACAGATTGAATTCCCTTTTTATAGCTCCCACAAAAAAGGTTGCAGGTTTCGCAAAAAGTATTTTCACCTTTTAACTTTTGAAACCAGAATCACAGGCAAAAAGAGAACTAATTTAGCTGTTGACAGGGTTGTTTGACAACCCTACCTTAGGTGTGCAAAAACATTATGCACTGTCCTTACCTGAATGACAAATTACAAGGACATTCGCCCCACCTTTTGAACGCAACATCTCCTCTATTTGAATTGCATGCTCCAGGCAGAATATCCTTGGTCTCAGAAATCCCCTAGTAGCACTCCATCCCTTGTAAAACCTGGGAGAAGTACATATATCTTCTGAGGAATGAACCATAGATTTGATCGATTTGGCAATTAGAGATGCTCCATTTGACTTATTGCTCTCATTCCCTTCAATCTTGTCCTTCAGTCCATCTGCAAAAGAAAAACCATGTGATGCCCACATGTTTTCTTTGCAAGAGAAATACAAATATCTTGCCACAAATTATTTGTGTAGGTATTCAGCTGGTGATCTTTACGCACTAGAAAGACAAAATTGTCTACCAGCATCATGTATCCATGTCTGAAACATGCCTGATGTGTCTAAACTTTAAATTTCAGTTTGTTAGTTGGAAACGCTGGAGACACGTTAAGAGGCCAAAATGCAGTTCTAAGAAGTTGGGGCATCATCAAAATTGCTTAGGTCTTGAATAATAATTTAGGGACTGTTGGTTTTATGTCTTATGCGTGTGTCTTATCATGTCTAATGTTTTTTTTTTTCCTTTTCTACCGCCCTTGCAATTGATGATAGTATCGTTTTGCTTTCGATACCACAAACAAAAGATAAAGGGTAAATTTCACTGACCTCCCCTTAGGTTTCTGATACGCTATGGTTTAATAAATGACTAAAATGGGGAAGGGTGATAAAGATGGTTAGAGTTGTGGCAAAAGAGAGGGCATTTTCATTATTTCTAGTCAAATTAACGGTTTTTAGATGGAAACGGAAGGGGGAATCTTGATAAAAGTTTCAAAAGCAAGGGAGATCAATGATATTTCAGAAAAAGAGGGGAGGTCCTTGCAATTGTCAGAAACCTCAGGGGAGGTCAGTAAAAATAAAAGACATGTTCAACATGTACCTATGTTTAACTATCCATGCCCTTTATTATCGAAAAAACGACGTGTCCAAGTGTCAGTGTTGCGTCAGTATTTGCGGTTCGTAGTTAAAATAAAATGGAGAATTGGAATAGGAGTTCAGTAGAAAACCACCGAAAAATGATTACAGAGACTGAATAAAAAGGTGAATGCCAAGCTAACATGCTTCCACCAATTGGAGCGCCGGAGGGGTTGTTCCCATCATTGAAGTCGGAGTCTGGGACTGAGCGTTTCGAATGAGAGGGAAAAAAAAAAAAAAGCGCTTAGTTTCGTTGGAAAAATCTACACAAATATCATACTGACATTTTCTTGCCCTACTTCTAAGGATAGATAGAAAAGGTTGGAGAGAGTGACTTTCTGAAATTCTCTCCTTTCCAAAGCTGCACAAGGCGGCCCCCACCTGCCAACCTTGTTTTTCCTTACTAACATATTTGACTAGCTACGATCTGTAGTTATATCTGCTACTTTCCAGTACACATTTCTCCGAACATCCTATAGAAGAACTGAACTACAAGCATCTCAATTTCAAGTGTTGGCGAGGAATGTCTGAGATTTTAAGGAAAATCTCCAATTATTCTGAAGTACTGAAATCAAAGTTAGACGGTTAAGTTTACTAGCCAGAATGGTGGGGAAAAAACAAGGAAAAGAGATAGTTACCAATATTCAAGAAGAAAATAACCTAAACATTGGTAAGAAAAATAAAGAGGAAATTTCTCTTATATCCCTTCGATTTTGATCAAAAGTTCATTTTGGTCCTTCACCTTTCAATTTTTCGGCATAAAAATACTTCGACTTTCCAATTTGTTTCAATGTCATCCTTTAGGGATATATACATATATACACGAAAAATATGGTGTTTGGATCAAGTACCCTACACACATCGGATACCGTTGATTCCTGAGGTAGCCCCCTCGGTTTTTTTTTTTTTTAATAGAATTTTTGGACGGCTCGGATCGGCCTTCCACCTAAGACGGCCCGGTGCAGAACTCAAAGAAAACGGATTCCTTCTAAAGGATGACATCGAAAAAAATTGGAAAGTCGAAGTATTTTTATGCCGAAATCGAAAGGTGAAGGACCAAAATGAATTTTTGGTCAAGTCGAAGGGATATAAAAGAAATTTTCCCAAAAATAAAGCAATATTATACCTGAAACAGAATCCTCAATTGCGTGATCAAAGACTGGAGGGCAATGAGACTCAGCAGGTTTTGAAAACGCTACATCTTGCAGAAGGTCCGTTAATGCTCTCTCAGAAGGTTGAACCACAGCCATGAATGGAAAGCCAAGAATCCCACAAGCCACACATGCTAATGTACCGGAATCAATTTGAAAATCAGAGGACAAGTCATCATCATCCACAAACAAATCATTCACCCTTTCCATATATAAGCTCATCTCGCTAAATAGATCATGATTATTCTTATCCCCATAGCAAACGGCTTCTCCTGGTGTGGTGGTCAGGACAGTAGCAATGTTACTGCATAGCTGAGAATCTTTGTTTGGAGATGGTAATGAGTCCAGGTCCCATAGTGCTACATGATAAGATGAATTTTTTCCAAGGAGAATGGCCAAAAGATTGTTTTCATCCAAAATATCTTCTATGAAAGCTTTCTTCACTGACAGCTCTCTTTCTTCCTTCTGGCGATCTCTCAGACGAGAGCTTCGTGCTCCTGGCAGTAAGGATCTTGGCACCCTGGCATGCAACAGAATCCCAACTTATCATACTTTACATAGACAAATGTATTAGGAGGTCATTCCTCCTTATTCCTTTACAATAAGCAGATAAAGAGAATCTAGGACTGCGTAGTTGGACAATGGAACTCAACATCATGTAAGAAACATATGTATCAAGTACTAGATAATTTTTTTTGAACAGCAAGTACTAGATAATCATATGTATCAAGTACTAGATAAAGTAAAGCGGGGAACAACTTTGCAAATCAACATTTGTCTACAAAGCTCAGATGCTTATGCACAGGAGTCTGCTTGTGCAGAACACTGAAACTCCTGAAGCATGTCCGATACATCTTCAAGATGTCATTAAAAAAAAAATTAAACTGACGATACGAATGCCTTGCCAGCACTTGGGGGTACACTTTTTGAATCCTCCAAACATGTTTTTTGCAATGAATCCCTTTATGGTAGGACCCTAAGTTTCAAAATTTATATGAGGGATACATCTTGTGTAACCTTATCCTACATGCCAGTATCTGCTGCAGTTGAAATCTAACTCTTTCTACTGAGGCAACGCCAGAAATCCAAAGGGAGATGCTGGCTTCATATAGCACTTTAGAGGATGCAAATACATTGCTTTAAAGGTTGAAAGTTATTTAGCCACAAAGATTTGTTGTAAGCGAACTTGTCATAACGTGCCTACTGAAAATAACCAAACATATGTCGCTACAACACAATCCTTCCATCCATATATCTCCTTAGTGTGAAACTGATGTTAATATTCAAATCGGTCCAGCCTCTCAGAACTTCCATTTGAGGGAGATGTTCCCTCATCACAAGCCAAAAGGATTGACGAAGTCCCGTGCCAATACAAGCTTCACCTATAAGATTGCTTACTTCCACAACTCTCCAAAGGAGAGTTTCTCTCAAGTCTCAGCCAGGGACAAAGGATGGGAAACAGAAATGTATTGGACGTAAGACTAATCATGATCTTGTCTTAAACCAAATATCAGGACTTCGTTTATCATATTTGTTTAATAACTATAATTAGCGCTTCTTTGGTTTCCTAAAAGTAAGCTTTAGGTAAAGGTTGTATGAGACAAATGACTCTAGTCTGAATTTGCTAAAAAATTTGATTTGGGATTGGCTCCCGATATCCTCTATTCTATTCTTTTCTCCCCTTTCATTTGCTCTCCAATTCTTCCAACTATTTTCCTTTTTAACTTTTGATGGTACACCACCAAGACAGGACCTCTGTAAGAATGATTAATCCGTGAAGTTTATGTCAGAACAGTACACTCTAAACTGTAAAGAAACACAGCTTAACAAATGGGACACAATATAAGAGCACCAAAAGCCTAACCTCTTCAAACCAATTTCAAATCTCTAAGGATACAACAGAGGATCTAAAATAAACGAGCAGAGGCTTCCCCGTTTTGTTGCAATGCACAAGGAACCAACCCCAAACTGATATCCGGACTTGATATCTCCCGTTTCAGGTTCTCATTCACCCAGAAAGATGAACTTAGCAGATATTTTTTCAATTCAAGTTTGATCCACTTGAATTGGATAATCAGTTAGTGCCACACGACTAAGTTCACATACGAATCTGCCCCTTGATGTGATATGGCCTTGGCCCCATTTCCCTAAAAAAAAGCCTTTATATCCTAATAGGTCTGAATGCACAACCTTTTTTTTTTTTTTTTTTTAATCTCCCTTTATTTAAAGGACTCCTTATGTAATGAAAACCAAGATGTCGATAGAAAGAAAAGGCTCATTTAAAGAACGACAAAATGTTCTAGCAGTGATACAGCACAAGCATTACTTATCCAATATTTAATGCTCCAAAGGGAATCCCCCTAAAGAGCATAAACTGACCTTGAAACAAACGACATGGTCAACAAGTACAGCAGTTGCTGATGGGAAAGCATGGGAAGAAAATTCATAACAGCTCTACGAACTGCAGCATCCTTGGCAACTTTAAGCCAAGTTGAAGTTCCAAAGTTCGCAGCTTCTCCACAATTAAAACCTAGAGATGCCGTAATGAATGCCATAAGAATCCAAAAACAGTCAAAATGAAGAGAGAGAAATAAGAGACTCAACTTTTCTTCACAAAACTTATCCCATAAACAATGATACCACCAAACCACACACCGTACTTCATGAAAACAAAGATTTTGGAAGCATAAATAACCATGCTGTTAATCACCAATGGGAAGATGTCAATGACAAACAGAAAGGGGGGAAATGCATGGAAATGGACAAAACTAGTAGAACATTTAGCAAGTCATCATACTACATCAATTTTCAAACATGTTAGATGTACTAGAACTATTGATGGGATGAGAGACTTTTTAAGTCGAACATTAAATGAAGACAGCCCAAATTACTTAATGAATCTGTTGACAGTACTGTCCTCGAACATCACGTAATATCAAAAGGTTCAATCCATCAACTACGGTATTCTAACTTCAGCATTCAAACAAATTGTAGCTTCTCAAGGCACCAAAGGCTGCATAGGTCATAACGGTCTATGTGCTCCGAGCTATTAATTGAATGACAATTATATTCAGCATAACAATGCATATGATTGAAAGGAGAAAAACTGGAAAAAGTGAGTACCATGGCTGAAGCCTATGTGGTAAGCCCTTGGAAAAGTAACAACGAATTCACCAGGATTCTGTATTAACCTGAAAAAGCAAACCCGAATAAAATTAAGTAGAATTTCAGAAAAACAGGAATTAGGAGATACCAAGTACCAACCAGTGCACCACAAATCTACTTCACATAGACGTAACTATGGAAAATATCATCCATGAGCTGAAGTTGATGACATAAAAGCAAGAACCAAAGGTGAATTATATAAGAAGTTAAGAACTAAGAAGCAACCCACCTACAACATGGAATTCCAGACTCGACAACTACTTCAGGTGATAGAAGAGTAGTCTTCTCGCCCAAGAGTGAAAGGGCAGCTGAAAATTAAAAAAAAAAAAAAAAAACTAAACTAGGGTTAGGAAATGTGATGAAAGTAATATTTCCGTAAAAAAGTCAGTGGCAGAAGCTGTTTCCAACAAAACAGTAATGGACTAGAATAGCGTCGTTAAGCAACAATCACATACCAAATGACCTTGTCAATTGGTGTGAAATCAAATTTTACTTTCAGCCAAATCAACTCAAAATTAGTCCACCCAGGTAACCGAGATGAGGGCTCGTTGACTTGAAACGAGTACACTCAACTTACAACTTGTGCAAGAATCGCAAACCAATGGCGTTACTACCTTTTTGATCCTCAGAAAATGCAAATGTCTATAAGGTCATCAACCATCTCGACACACAAACAAAACCCCACCCTTTCTCAGGCATTATCAGGTAGGTTACACAAAAGGAGAGAATGTAAATACGAGTCTGAGCGCTTCACTATCCGTCTATCAGCCAACATGGGTTCCAAGCCACACTGTAATGTCCTTACAAACCAACATGAAGTTGCCTCAAGGACAAACATATGTTTCAACAGTTTGTAAAACAATACTAAAATACAGATAAAATTAACTCCTTCACCTAAAATGATCACCAAAGGATCCTCACACTATGCAAAATCTCAGTTGATGGTAAAATAATGCACAAAAAGAAGGCCAAATTGCTCAATAAATTCCTTTTCTTGCAATCGGTAATCAAACTTGAAATAGAAAACTCTTACAGGTTACTTCATGATCCATATGAATGCAGAAATACTCAACATATTGTATAGAAACAGCATCCTTTTTATCAAAATTGGTCAAAAGACTCAAAACATTGTCTTAGCACATAAATCCATCTAATCCTACTACAGAAGCAGCAGTTTCTTTCCATATGTATGCAATTAAAGGACAGTCTGAACAACCAAATAACAGAACATTTAACAACACCATACATCACACAAGGTATCCATATTGATCTATTACCAGATAATAACGCTTCACATACCTAAACGATCAAGATTTCCTCCATAGGCCTGTTTACGAATGACTTCCTCAAATGAAAATGCATAATCCCCTGGAACTGCATACCAAGTCTTTGGAGAGCCGGTGTGGAGGAAATTCATACTGTGAAGCTCATGATCTTCAACATGCCAAGCAAACCAACTGAATAGCATACCAATATAGACCATGGGTGAAGTAACACCTGGAATATCATCCGGCATGAAACGTGTGAGTGAGCCAGGTGAGCGAGCAATTACTTGCAAGTTCCAAGGACTGTTTGAAAGCTTCCAACCGGCACTACCTTCCATCTCATTAGAAGAAGCATTTGAACTCTTCTGCCGAGAAAATTGTCGTGTTTCATGGGACAATATAGTAGTTGGTAAACTAATAGACTCCTTGGCTGTCTCTTTAGCCAAATTAGTACAACTCTCGGTTGATTCCCCTTTGTTTTCGCTAGTATTGGTCATGCTATCCACTCGATATTTCATGCTGTTATAGCTTCCTCCACCATTACGATTAAATGTCCTCCTCCTCCTCCTCCGTCTATGAAAGTACCGAAATGATCCCTCAGGTGCTCCGAACCCAGAGCCAGGCACATCATTCGCATACTCAATCTGTATAGGCTTCTCAGAAGCTGCTTTCCAAAACAGTGCTTCTATTAGTAACGGAGAAAGCTCCTTAACCATACCCAACTGATTCCGAGCAAAAGACTTGGACTTAGATTCAAACTCCTCCAAAGTGTAAATTTCCCCACTCTGCCATACTTGCATACGAACAGCAGGTGGTTGGGGCTGCACTGCTTTCTTAGTTGTTTTTGCATTCTGACCCAATTCTTGGTGCCGCGTGGTAAATACTGCCCTACCCTCCCCATCATTTCCCTCGTTTCCAGAATCCCTTTTCGACGAAGAAGAAACATCTACTGAGTTCGTATCTACACCCAATTCCGGGCACTTTGAAAGAGACTTGCTCAAGTTAGAAATCACATATTTTTTTGAAGGCCTGGGCAATGGTGGAATCACCTTACAAATACCAAAAGCACTCGCTTGTTTCTCAATCTTCGATATGTAAGCAACTGGGTCCGCGAATTCGGTGTCTGTTGGGCGGAATTCGGGTGCCAATGGCAACCCTTTGAGCCAATTGGGTATTTCCTGATCACCCATTACAACCTAGATTCGGACCCGTCAGACCACCATACAGCAAACCAAGCTCAAGTACTCAATTATGAAAAATTGCTACTTGAGGTTACAAACGAAAGGTAGGACAAAAATACATTCGAACCCTAGATTGAAGATTGTGATGAATTGCTAGGGAGGTTTTATGCAATTCAAACTACATTAACTTCAGGAGTGAAAAACATAATAATACTAAGTGTTAATTGAGGGATAAAAATGAACAGTAAAACCTGTAACTTCAACGGACTCTATTGGGGTTGCCTCCAAAAGTACCAAATTTGAGAGAGAGAGAGAGAGAGAGAGAGAGGAAATTGTCTGTCTAGGTTATGACGGACATTCAAACGTGCGCAATTTAGAACACATCTGAAGGATTTCCTTAATATACGCCTATACGACCTTGCGCATCGTTGAAGCCTGTTCCTACTTCCTGAACCGTGCGATTTCCGATCAGGTCTGGCGCAACATAGCGTCTAGCCGTGTTAGAAAGGGACGTCTAAGGTGTATTGAAGGTGTACGCGACAACGTTTATCTGCTAATGAGGATCTAACTATTGACGGCGATGCAAGCCTCACTCCGGGCTCGCACAGATGATCTAAGCATTTAATAATATTTTTTAAAAATTGAGTGGGCTTGTGAAAAATCAGTTTAATTCGATATGTGTATGTGCTCGATCCAATCTTCTATTTTTTCATTCAAATTTGGATCCGTGAAATAATAAAAAATTGGATCAAACACCTACACATATCAGATTGAGTTGATTTTTCGAAATGGCCCCCTTATTTTATTTTCTTTTGAAATTCTTCAATGGCTCGTATCATCCGCGTGGGGCCTAGAGTGGGCCCTGTGGCTTTCGATTCACACCGTCGATTTTCCCAGTTGGTTTCTTTAGACTTTTTGATTATGAAATACAGAGCGTATTCGCGCACTGTCTCAATAAATTTGCTCTTCAATTATTATTCGCATTTCTCTATCTATCTCTCTCTACTCATTATTCTAAAAATCTCCCTCGAAACTCAAACCAAGAAGATGGGTCCATAAAGGTTACAGATGTAATCTCCATGTTCCCATCATAGGAGTTGGCTTATCCTTCACCATATCAACTGGGATTTTCAACAACCCACCACAATTGGCTACCATAATTATTATTTGGCAAATTTTTTAGTAAGTTTCATTTCCACTTGTGAGTTAAAATTGCTACAAAAATTGATGAAACCAACTGTATTGTTAAATTTAGGAGCAACTTTAACCTTGTTAAATCTCGCACATCATTCAAGTCGATCGGTTTGTGTTAAAATAAGACGATTTTAATCCAACGTTTTTATATAAAATTGATACCAAATCTATACGTTAAAAATATCTCCAATTGTCACGTTTCGCCCTGCAAACGTCACGCGGTGTGGACCCAAGTCGGTACAACCACATGACATTCCATATAAAGACTAACAACAAACTATAAAACCAAACAGAATAAAAACCGAGCAGAATACTTATCACCCTAAAACATGAAGGATTCAACTTATCAATCACAACCTCGCATAACTAAAGTAAACCACAACTTCTATTACAACACATTAAAACAACCGACAATTTAATTACAACCCACTACTCAAGCGCTCAAACACTCTTAATTACAATTTATATAAAATCAACTTCTAAATAAACTGCCTAAAACCAGCTTGACCATCACCATTACTCAAAAGCTAGAATTGGTTTCGTACGGTAAGTATTGGGTTTGCATTGATACAATAAAAAAAGTGCAGGGTCTAGTTTGTTTCATGGGTTAAAATTCTAGGGTATGTACTAATGATTTGTTTGAAAGTTGAGGAAATTAAGAGAAAAGAAGAGAAAGGAAAAGGGGCCGTTATTTACAACTCACAATTTTCTCCGTATAACCCATTTTCTTCATACAATCCATTTTCTTCGTACAACCCGTCTCCCATGGTTTAAAATAAAATTTATTCCATTCAACCCACTAAAATCATCTAAAATTTTCATTATACCCCTCCCGGCTATGAAGCCCTAAAACAAAAACCTAAAATTACACTTTACCACAAAAATCAAATGTCAGGACCCAAACCCGTGGTTAAAGGTCTAATGACCGGCCAGTGAGTTTACATCACCCTAGGCCTAACATAATAAGATCAGTTTAGAGAATTTATAAAATCCTCACATCAAAATGATTTTCCTTAAGAAATTCAGTAAGCTACGGAAGCACAATTTCAATAGTTCCAACATATTCCAGAGTTCTACGTGCAAAAATAAAAATAATTGCTTAATAATACCTGCAAACAACCATAACATAACCTAACCAGAACATAGAGATTTGAAATGCTTGACCAATTGACTTGTAAAATGTGTTTGTGACTCTGTCCGTGACCAATAATTAAAGTTAGTGACGAATTATCATTGTACTAATTATTTTTAACGTGAGGGCTCTCACATCCTTCCCCTCTTAAGAAATTTGGTCCTCCAAATTAACTTAACACTTACATACACAGAGAATGTAATCGGTAGCACACAAAGTACCTACAACGAACAACCTTGGGTTACGTTTGTTCATGTCAACTTCCGTGGATTCACTAGACTGGTTTCCCACCAAACTCACACAAGCGAAACTACAATTTTTTTTTTAACCGTTTCTCTTGCCGATTCATGGCACAAGCAGGCCCCTCCTGGTTGCTCAGATCCTCTTATAACTCTTCTGGAGATCGATCCAACACGTGAGAGGGATCACTAATGCAACATCTTATCATGGATAAGTGAAATACATCATGAACTTTTGCGAGTTCTATGGTCAATGCTAAACGACAAGCAACTGGCCCAATTCTCTCTAGGATCTCAAAAGGACCAACACAACATGGACGGAACTTTCTTTTCTTTCCAAATCTTAAAACTCCTTTCACAGGTGAAACCTTCAAGAAAACACGTTCTATCTTATAAAGATCCAAACATGAAATAAAAACAAATAATGATTAACTCAAAAATTCTGTACACAACGATGTGCTAATTTCCAACCCCTCTAGGAATTTTCCCGTATCTGCCCATCATGATGAAATTCTTCACCATCCGCCTTAGTGTGCATCAAAATGTGATAACCATTGTGATAATATTCCGACAGTAAATGCTGCCCCTAATTTCTTTTCCAATCCATCAACTATACTCACAATATATTTCTTACTCCTTATAAAGAAGTTCACATCAGAAAAATCATGTCTCAAAGGTATAAGGTCAACAAACAAGTATCAATCTTTAACTTTGATATCACGTTTCTATCGATATTCAATTCCATTGAAATATGAAAATCTTTTTCTTATATCTTGTATAAGAGTTTCTATTTTCAGATATTCGACGTGAAGTTGCGGTGGCCAGTTGCCCTTCCAACCAAATATCCAAAAGTAGATTGTAAAAGTTTAACAAAAACTTTTTTCATCTTTTTTTTTTTTCACTTATGTCTATACATTCATCTTTACTGCTCAATACTTCACTCGGAATAAAATTTTCACATGCATCATGAATTAGAGCTTAATAATTCACTTAGAACATTACGTGTTCAACTCTATGTAATAAATTTCCATTCTCATACCAAATGCCCTCAGGGTACGTCATCAATTAAATCAACAAGTCAAAGAGATCAAGTAATATACCTATGAGCTAAGTAGAAAAACTACTTCTACATATCAGGTGGTAGCTACACATGTAAAGTATATATAGCTAAATTACATTAAGCCATGTACGCCTCATGAATCCAAATCCTGACTCTATCTTTCATTTACCATCCTATAACACATAACATACCCCAGTAACGCTAGTGGCAAGTAATTCCATATGTTCTTATCACAAGTACCACACACCAAGCCATTTTTTTTTTTTCCAATTTGTCTCCAATGCCTGTAACCGCTCTTAAGAATCATCGTTAGGGGTTTCACACTTATAGAACCTGAATTTAGCGGTCCACTCTGATTTATTTATTTTCTATTTACACCCATTTCATATTTTCTAACACGTTCCACCACCCTTCTGCTGCGCACTCTTATCAATGTTGTCACAATGGCTCTTTCCATTTCCTTTCCTAGGAACTGTGGCCTATGTCTGATCCTTTCCCGGCCAATTGTACGTCTTTCTCTTATCACCTCAAAACAAAATTACCTTGCTACTATCAATCTCCTTCTCTTATCATCCACAACATAGCGTCAAATGAGTGTATCCACAAATGACACAAAAATTTCCGCAATACCGCTCTGGTTCTTATCTGGTTGTTTGTTCACCTTTTTCATACTAAATTTCTTGTTCAACTTGTTCCCTTCATTGCTAAGTCTAAACTCCTTTATTCTCATTGAACTAATACAACCCCCTTTCCTTACCCATCTACTAATGTCAATTAAACAAAAGCATAAGCCTCAAAATTCGTAGGTTCAATTCTGAACCTGGCTATTAAGCTTCATTCCCTTTACAACCCTCTCAATCTTCATATTCTCAATCACAATAAAGTATGACCTACATGGGCTAAACCCACAAATTCAATGGCATTGCCAGCCACAATCATACTATCCTTCTAAAATAGTAAATAGAATTTCAATACATTTCTTATCCCACATCGTCTGCATATCCTAAATTCCCTCATTTCAACTTCAAACTTTCCCCAATTCATACTAGGCTTTCTAGGATTCCTAGGTTGTAGCATCGAATTCACCTAACTCAATGAGTAATCAAACTTTCCATATGTAACTTAGTACAAATAACGATCATAAAAATTCTCCTTCAACGAATTGTGCCAACTTTCACATTTCCAAATATCCATCTCATTCTTGAAAGGTAAGGGGTTTTTTTTTTTTTTAATTCAAAAATTTCCTTCAAATAATTTTCAATGCCAAGTACTAGCTTGAGTACGATTGCAAGAAAGATTATCACTACAGGCACGATACATATAATATATGAAAATCTGCTAACCAATCTCTCTAAACACTAGGAACTTCTCGTTGAATTCATCATAACAATCTCCACTCGGCACATATACATATCTCAGCTGGGTTCTCTACTTGATAATTAGACCTCTAATCAATGTACAGCTTGAACGTACAACTCTAGGTTCCACAATATGCCCTCGGGGAAGTGCAAAACTCTAATATATTATGAAGTGTAGGAAAATAGTGTGGAAAAACAATAAATGATTTTACTAATTTCTGGAAATTACAACATGAACATGAATCATAAAATTACAGAATATGAAATGTACACATAAACTGTAAAAGAGAATAGCAATTTCAAACCGAGACCCGTTTTGATCAACGGTGCCCTTAAGACAAATTCGCCGCCTCACCGGTGCTGGAGGTTGTGTCGGTGTTTGTCTCCCAGGGTTGACTCGGTTCCCACTCAGCCGCCGGAGCACCGCCGTAGACTACCCGTCGAACGAACTTGCGTCTGTACTCTCTCTCTCAAAGGAAGAATGATATTGTATTGCAGAGATGCTATGGATTGTTTTCGGTGTGTTGAAACCAAAGGAAGAGGTCTCCTTTTATAGGTAAAAGAGGAGCCTCTACCATGAATGCTGATAATTATGGAGAAGCCTCTCAATCAATAGGGGAATTGATTCCGCTATTCAATTCTGGAATAAAACTGATGCAGTTATTATTTCCGAAATTGAATACACAATCATGGGTAATAACTCTGGGTAATCAACCCAGCTTTGACCATCCAACCGTGCACTGTTGTTGGTCCGAAACCCACTTTAAGAGACAATTTCTCATTCATCTCTCAATGGAATTTGTTCATTCTTTTACCGGTTTAAACTCCTTTAGCAAGGAATATTTAAAACCTACTTAGGCCCACCTCGCGCGGTGTGGGTCCCACCAAATTCTCTTTGGTTAAAATTCCATTTTTTCCAACAATCCCCCACATGAATGAAATTGGCTGAATCTGACTCGGGAGACAAAGCTGACACGAGAGAGAGTACAATGGAAAAATTCCGCATAGGATAGGTAGCTTTTGGCCTTGAACCTTCCCTTGTGAATACCTATCGAATTTACTGGCTGACCAGTGAACATGTTGTCTTGAATTGTTCAGCCGTTTGTGTAAACCGAGACAACAGGCATCACACGGAACTCCTCCTAACACAGTTCAGTTCTCACTGTTGGGTTCGTTTTGGCCATGACACCCCTTCCTGGTTCTGCAAGTATTTTCTCGAGAATTTCGCCCTCCTAAATTCTCAAAGAAGCGGCCCCACTTCATACTCACATAGGTGACCTTCATATAAAGGGTATCCTGCTATACCCCGCCTGGCATTCTAGCGCATAAGAGTCATTAAAAGCCAACGCTTAACCTGTTTCCATTTGCAGGTGTCACTATTTTGCACCATAGGAATGAGCAAGAGAGCATGTTTCCACAGTGGTCGTTCTCCGTTACTCGCAAGTAGGTTGTCCCATTGAACCTAGATCTTGGGATCTCCAGTCAACTAGGTTGGGTTTCCTTCACGGTAACACGAGCGTAGTAGGCTTTAGCCCCATTCCCTTCGATGCTTTCTCAACTAGCTCTTTGTTTAACCCTTTGGTTAGCGGATCCGCAATGTTGTCCTTTGACTTCACATAGTCAATAGTAACAACTCCAGTTGAGAGTAATTGTTTAATGGTATTGTGACTACGACGGATATGCCTAGACTTACCATTATACATATTACTTCGTGCCCTTCCTATTGCTGATTGACTATCGCAATGGATGCAAATTGCTGGCACAGGTTTCGACCATCTTGGAATATCTTCTAGAAAATGGCGTAGCCATTCTGCCTCTTCAGTTGCTTTATCTAAAGCAGTGAATTCAGATTCCATCGTAGAACGTGCTATACACGTTTGTTTTAAAGATTTCCAAGAGACAGCTGCACTACCAAATGTAAAGACATATCCACTCGTGGATTTCGAGTCTTTCATATCTGATATCCAATTTGCATCACAGTACCCTTCTAGTACTGCTGGATATCTGGTGTAGTGCAGTCCCAAATCACGAGTGTGCCTTAAATAGCGTAGTAGTCTCACTATCGCCTTCCAGTGGTCATGCCCTGGATTACTCGTGTATCTACTCAGTCTGCTAACTGAATAGGCTATGTCGGGCCTTGTACAGCTCATTAGGTACATTAGACTCCCAATTATCCGAGAATACTCCAATTGGGATACCCCTACCCCCACATTCTTGGATAAGTGGAGATTTACATCCACAGGAGTCCTTGCTATACTCGTATCAGAATTGCTAAACTTCTCAAGAATCTTATCGACATAATGAGACTGAGATAGTGCAAGTCCATCAGATGTTCTAGTGATTTTAACATCTAGTATTACATCTGCAAGACCCATATCTTTCATGTCAAACTTCGAGTTCAACATCTTCTTGGTAGATTTGATAATCTTATCGTTACTACCAACAATGAGCATGTCATCAACGTAGAGACACAAAATGACGTACCCTTCGTCAGTGTCTTTGACATATACACATTTGTCACACTCGTTGATTGTGAAACCACTTGACATCATAGCATTGTCAAATTTCTCATGCCATTGTTTCGGTGCTTGTTTTAGACCATACAAAGATCTAACAAGTCTGCAGACTTTCCTTTCTTGGCCTGGCGCTGAAAAACCCTCGGGTTGTTCCATGTAGATTTCCTCATCTAAATCGCCATTTAGGAAAGCTGTCTTCACATCCATTTGATGTATCTCAAGATTTCGCAAAGCTGCAATTGCGATTATCATTCGAATGGATGTGATCCTGGTGACAGGAGAATAAGTATCAAAGTAGTCTAGGCCTTCTTTTTGTCTATAACCTTTAATGACAAGCCAAGCTTTGTACTTATCTATTGATCCATCTGCCTTCATCTTCCTCTTGAAAATCCACTTGTAGCCCAAAGGCTTACTACCAGGAGGAAGATCCACCAATTCCCACGTATGGTTTTGCAGAATGGAATCAATTTCACTCTTAATAGCCTCTTTCCACAAAGGACCCTCAGGAGAGCTCACAGCTTCCTTGAATGTCCGAGGCTCACTTTCTAACAGATACGTTAGGAAGTCTGGACCAAAGGATGTTGATGTTCTAGCCCGTTTGCTTCGTCTAGGCTCAACATCACCCTCTTCCTCTTGGTCTTGACCGCTTTCATATGCAGTCTCCAAAGTCCGCTTCACGGAACTCGACTCTTCGATGGATCTATATGGAAATACGTGTTCAAAGAACGTTGCATTCCTAGATTCCATGATAGTATTCTTGTGAATATCCAGTATCTCAGATTTATACATAAGAAATCGATAGGCAGTACTGTTATGTGCGTAACCAATAAACACACAATCAACAGTCCTCGGCCCTATCTTCTCCTTTTTCGGTGGAGGTACAGCTACCTTTGCAAGACACCCCCACATTCGAAGGTAACTGTAGGTAGGCTTCCTACCTTTCCACATCTCGTAAGGAGTCTTATTGACTTTTTTGCGAGGTACCTTGTTAAGTATATAATTTGCGGAGAGAATAGCATCCCCCCACAAGTTCCGTGGCAACCCAGAACTTATCAACATAGCATTCATCATCTCTTTCAAGGTATGATTTTTCCGTTCAGCAATTCCGTTTTGCTGAGTGGAATAAGGTGCAGTGGTTTGGTAGATAATTCCGTGTTGTGCACAGAATTCTCCAAACGGTGATTCATACTCACCACCTCGGTCACTTCTCACCACCTTAATCTTTTTGCTAAGTTGATTCTCAACTTCATTCTTATAAAGAATGAATTTGTCCAACGCTTCATCCTTGCTATTAAGCAAGTATACATAGCCATATCTGATGCTATCATCGATGAAAGTAATAAAATACTTTCCACCAGTTCGCGTTTGGACATACTTTAGATCACACACATCAGTGTGAACTAAATCCAATGGCTCAGTGCTTCTTTCAACCGTTTGAAAAGAAGACCTAGTCAATTTGGCTACAACACAAGTCTCACACTTGTGTTTTCTATCAATTTGGAAAGCGGGAATGTGGTCTAAGTTAATTAACCTTCGCAAAGCATCATAATTAACATGACCTAGTTTACTATGCCACAAATTGGAAGACTCAAACAAGTAAGCAACTGGGGAATTCATTTTATTAATACGTGGAATTACAGTCATTACATTGAGCTTAAAAAGACCACCGGTCATATTGCCCTTTCCCACATATACCCCAGCCTTGGTGACAGTCACCCTATCCGCTTCAAACACCATGCGGAAGCCATGCTTGCTTAGCAGAGAATCGGACACCAGGTTCTTGCGAATATACGGCACGAACAGGACATTGTTGAGAGTCAACTCCTTGCCAGATGTCATCTTCAAGATCACCTTGCTTTGACCCTCCACCTTAGAGGTTGCAGAGTTCCCCATGAACAACTTCTCGCCGTCTGTAACCGGCTCGAAGGAGGTGAACAGCTTCTTATCACAGCAAATGTGGCGAGTAGCTCCAGTATCAATCCACCACTCTTGAGGGTTTGACCCCACCAAGTTCACCTCAGAGACCACAGCTGACAGGTTGACATCAGAGCCATCCTCCAATTCTGCCAAATGCGCGCGCGCCCTTGGGTTCGGAGGCTTGGTGCACTCTGAAGCACGGTGCCCAACCTTGTCACAATTGAAGCACTTGCCTTGAAACTGAAACTTTTTCTTGGCAACGCCTCCTTTAGGTCCCAGCTTGACCTCTTTGCCTTTCTGCTTGTCAGATTGCTTCCTAGACTGCTTTCCAGACTGATGCTTCTTCGTTCCCAAAGACTGGCCATGTTCCACAACATTAGCCTTGGCGGCGTAGGTGCTCCCTACCCTCCTTTCAGCCATCTTATTGTCCTCCTCAATGCGGAGCCTAACAATAAGATCCTCCATTGTCATAGCCTTTCGCTTGTGTTTCAAGTACAACTTGAAGTCTTTCCATCCAGGGGGCAGCTTTTCTATCATGCATGCCACTTGGAAAGGCTCACACAACAACATCCCTTCAGTAGCGATGTCATGCAAGATCACTTGGAGTTCTTGGACTTGATTGATCACAGTTTTTGAGTCCACCATTTTGTAGTCCAAAAATCGGCCGACGACAAATTTCTTTGATCCAGCATCCTCGATTTTGTACTTTCTGTCTAGGGACTCCCACAGTTCCCTAGCCGACTTCTTCACACAGTACATGCTGTAAAGTGCATCGTGCAAGCAATTTAGAACATAGTTCTTGCACAAATAGTCGTGCTCTTTCCAAGTGATTTGGTCCCTCAGGACTTGCATGTCTTGCTCATCTTCAGCAACGACAGGTGCATCCTCACTCAAAAAGCTCGCAAGGCCCAGAGTCGTGAGGTAAAACAGCATCTTCTGCTGCCACCTCTTGAAATCCACACCAGTGAATTTCTCGGGTTTCTCCCCGTGGTTCACAGGAACCGTACGCACTGCCGTTGGGATTGGAGGATTCTGAGCCAAAATCACGGGATGTTGCCCATTGTTGCCCGTTGGGATTAGAGGATTCTGAGCCAAAATCACGGGAGGTTGCCCATTGTTGCCATTGGGGGTCCCGTTGCCACTTCCGTTTCCAATTTCAGTTGACATGTTTTCTGAAATTTAAGATCAAACACCAATAAGTGATAAAGATCTTATTAATCAAATGGAAACCGAAAATTGCAGTGATTGACTAATTAATAAAGGAATCAGGATAGTTCCACAAAATCAATTGATATCAGTAGCTTTAGAAACTCGGCTTTTAGCCCCGTATTGTGAGATACAAGTTAGTCCAGAAACATATAGCGCAAATATCAATTTCTATTGGTCATGACACTGAATGTGCAATGATGTATAAACAATAAAGGAAAATCTATTCCTGATACAGAGATATGCAAAACGTTGAAAAGTCAAATGGTTTTATATCCACATGTGTTCAATGCACTAAAACAATAGAATAGTATTTGCCTTTACTCCTAGAAAAACCTTTAACTGTTACAGAAGTTTTGCAGGTTTGAAAAGTCAAACAAATTATAACCCACCTAGCAAATTTATAACAAAGAATCTGCTGGTCTTAAAACCAAATGAAACCGTAACAGTGCAGTAACTTTATAAAAATCAATGCTCTAGACCAAAAAGAATTTTGTCTTTCCTGACGAAGACCCCTTTTTCCGTTACAGAACTTTGAAGCTTGAAAAAATTAAACACGAATAACTCCCCAAATAACAGTGAACTTTTAAAACCAAATAAAAACTGTAACAGTTTTTCTTTTTCTTCTTTTTTTTTTTCGTAACCGACTATTCAATGTAAAATTCAAAAACAAATTTCACACAACAGTAGAGAATCAGTATCACCTTTTCACTTGTGGAAATAAAACATTTTTATAAAACACCCTTACAACGCAACAGTAGCAGGGGAACAATACTCTACTGTGTGAGAGAATTGAGTTAGTCAGCAACCAATTAAGAATATGCAAATTGCTCTAGTACCAATAATAGTAGTAAACAATAATTTCTCAAAGATGTCAGTAGCAAATAAGGAGTAAAAAATCCAAACGAACTACTAACTTTTCTAGATTTACGCTAGCAACGAAAAGTCAAACCAAAGCAGCAACTAATACTCTACTGTCATGGATTTTTACTGCACTGAGAATATAAACAGTTAGCATGCAAAACCAATTTAAACAAGAGCACGTGAAGTAGACCCAGTCCTGTGATTATGCAACAAAACACACTACAGTCCGTGAAGATATCTCAAACTTTCCCAGAACAGAATACTACTCGGTCAAAACCTGGTATGAAAACCGTAGATAAAAAAAAACTTGTTTTTCCTTTATCAAATCTGTTCTTGATGTAAAATCAGATTTTGATCTTTAAAACTGTTTAACAAGAAAGAACCGAAAGCTATTTTCCAAAACGGAATTTGTCTTAAGATTGTAGGAAAATAGTATGGAAAAACAATAAACGATTTTACTAATTTCTGGAAATTACAACATGAACACGAATCATAAAATTACAGAATATGAAAAGTACACATAAACTGTAAAAGAGAATTAGTAATTCCAAACCGAGACCCGTTTTGATCAACGGTGCCCTTAAGACAAATTCGCCGCCTCACCGGTGCTGGAGGTTGTGTCGGTGTTTGTCTCCCAGGGTTGACTCGGTTCCCACTCAGCCGTCGGAGCACCGCCGTAGACTGCCCGTCGAACGAACTTGTGTCTGTACTCTCTCTCTCGAAGGAAGAACGATATTGTATTGCAGAGATGCTTTGGATTCTTTTCGGTGTGTTGAAACCAAAGGAAGAGGTCTCCTTTTATAGGTAAAAGAGGAGCCTCTACCATGAATGCTGATAATTATGGAGGAGCCTCTCAATCAATAGGGGAATTGATTCCACTATTCAATTCTGGAATAAAACTGATGCAGTTATTATTCCCGAAATTGAATACACAATCATGGGTAATAACTCTGGGTAATCAACCCAGCTTTGACCATCCAACCGTGCACTGTTGTTGGTCCGAAACCCACTTTGAGAGATAATTTCTCATTCATCTCTCAATGGAATTTGTTCATTCTTTTACCGGTTTAAACTCCTTTAGCAAGGAATATTTAAAACCTACTTAGGCCCACCTCGCGCGGTGTGGGTCCCACCAAATTCTCTTTGGTTAAAATTCCATTTTTTCCAACATGAAGATGGTATCATTCATGAAAATCAAAACTGTCAGTGGGTCCGTATCTACATCACCATACTAATTCAAATCGAGTAATGAACTAAACCTAATCTGTCATTCTAAGGTTCAATGGTCTATTGACCGCAAAGTTCAACTTACGTGTTGAAATAGTTACAAGAAAACATAATAACTATACAAGTAGCAACATCGGTGCAATATAATGTGTAGTGATCTTATAACTCTGGAATTTTTTTTTTTAAATTCCGAAAACTGCCGCTCTGATACCACTTCTGTCACGACCCAAACCCGTGGTTAAAGGTCTAATGACCGGCCAGTGAGCTTATATCACCCTAGGCCTAACATAATAAGATCAGTTTAGGGAATTTATAAAATCCTCACATCAAAATGATTTTCCTTAAGAAATTCAGTAAGCTACGGAAGCACAATTTCAATAGTTCCAACATATTCCAGAGTTCTACGTGTAAAAATAAAAATAATTGCTTAATAATACCTGCAAACAACCATAACATAACCTAACCAGAACATAGAGATTTGAAATGCTTGACCAATTGACTTGTAAAATGTGTTTGTGACTCTGTCCGCGACCAATAATTAAAGTTAGTGACGAATTATCATTGTACTAATTATTTTTAACGTGAGGGCTCTCACATCAAATCTAAACGTAAAACCTTCTTGCTCTCTCTTCTCTGTCATCTCTCTCCCACCCTTAGGACTGTAAATGAATTGAGCCGTTCGTGAACTGTTCAAAACTCAATTCGGTAAAGGCTCATTTAAATTCGATTCTTGTATTAAATGAACCGAACCCAAGCCTCAATTTTTGGCTCGTTTCGTAAATGAGCCGAACATGAACCTACTAGTATTCAACTCGATTAGGCTCACGAACCTGGAGTATATTTATATCATGGGAGTTTTATATATACACATAATGAAAATTTTAGAATTTGTACAAGTGTAAGCATTTACACTAACTAAAGAGTTATTTACGGTGCAGCTATTCAAAACCCTTTATTTTCTCCCATAACCCATTAAAAATTTCCAATTATACTCGATAGTTAGTTACCGAAATTGAGATACATTTTCAGCATCGAGTTTTTTTCTTTTTATCCCCTAAACTATGCACACTTTCTCTACTTAGTCCCTGAACTATTAATTTGGCGATTTCATCCCTTCAACTATCATTCCGTTACCTACTTAGTCCAATAGATAACGAAAATTAAGAATTTGGACGGAAAATGCCACGTAATGCCTTATTTGAGACTCTGTAGAGCAGATATTTGATTATAACAACCCTAGAGATAAAAATTAATTATGACCCTTTAAAATAAAATAATCAAAAAAATAAGACATTCGCACCGGTTCAAACAGATTGAAAATTAGAGCATTTAATTTTTTTTACAAGGTTCATATATCAAGATCTTACGTGGCACTTTATATATTTTTTCCAAAAAGACTGACCTCCTTATATAGAATTTAGACTGTTTATATATTAAAAATATGGTTAAAAAGTAAGCGCTCTAATTTTCAATCTATGTGAATTGGTGCGAAAATCTTTTTTTTATCATTTTATCTTAAAAGGTCATAGTTAATTTTGTCTGTAGAGCTCTCATAATCAAGTATTTGCTCTAAAGGATCCCAAATAAAAAATAATAATTAACTATGAAAACCCTAGAAAAAAAATTAATTATAACCCTTTAGAATAATATGATAAAAAAATAAGATTTTCACGCTGGTCCAAACGGATTGAAAATTGGAGCACTTAAACCTTCTAAAAAAATTAAGTGCTCCAATTTTCAATTCGTTTGAACCGGCGAAGGTCTTATTTTTTTGTTCATTTTATTCTAAAGGGTCATAATTATTTTTATCTCTAGGGCGTCAAAATCAAGTATCTGCTCTATAGGGTCTCAAACAGGGCCTTATGTGACATTTTCTGTCCAAATTCTTAATTTCCGTTATCTATTAGACTAAGTAGGTAATGGAATGATAGTTGAGGGGATGAAATTGCCAAATTGATAGTTCAGGGACTAAGTAGAGAAAGTGTGCATAGTTTAGGGGATAAAAAGAAAAAAAACTCTTTCAGCATCCAATTACCGAAATATAATATTTTTTCAACAGCTATTTACCGAAAGTGTATGTTCGACAGTTGTTTACCGAAAGTTGAACATATTTTCGATATGTAGTTACCGAAATATAATCTTGTTTTCAACAGCTATTTACCGAAATGTTACGTATGATTTTCAACAACCATTTACCGAAATGTAATGGGCTATGGGAGAAAATAAAGGGCTGCGAATAGTCGCGCCCTTTATTTATTAATATGTTTTTATCACTCTATATATCTATGAACATATTTATGGACATACTAAATTTTTTAGGCTTAATTGCAAGAACACCCCCTAAACTATCACTGTTTGGCAATTTCACCTCTTTAAGTTTAAATTCGAGCAATTTCACCCCTCCCCCATTTTCCGTCCAATTCTGTTAGGAATTTGGATGAAAAATTTTAAAGTTGGATGGAAAAATAAATCAACGTACAAAAATGCCCTTATACACCCTTTATAAAAACTCTCTCTCCTCTACACCAAATAAAACTCACTCACTCACTCTCTCTCTCTCTCTCTCTCTCTTCCCTACACGATCTCTTTTTTCTCCTCCACACCTCTATAAAATCACTAGAAAAACCCTAAACCTAAAACCCATTTATACTCATCCTCCTACCCCAGAATTACCCCCTCTCACCACACCACCCCATACCATCAGTACCACATCCACAAGATCTCAACCTCCTCCTCCCTCCTCCCTTGACCACCTAGGCACACCACCTTATTACCCTCTCCTCGCCTCCTATTGAAACTGATTAATTTGTCCTCCTCCTGATAAGCACCCAGAAATGTAATGAGAGGGTGCACTAGTGTCTAGTTGTAGGTTATTAGTTATTTTTAATATGTTTGCTCGTAGAGTTTGTCTGTTTTGTGTTTGAAGGCGAATCGCTTAATAAAGGAGTTTTAAGGCCTATGACATGGCATGGCCTGAGAGTGAAGCAGCCCAGCCAAGGCAACAGCCCGGGCAGAAACTCTCCAGCCAAGGCAGGAGCAGGCCGACAGCCAAAGCCAAAGCGTGGCCAAGCTGTGGCCAAGGCAGAATCAGTCGTGGCCAAGGCAGAAAGACTTCAAGGTTCAGAACTGATAAGGGCTCGCTACCGATTGGAAGGAATTGCTTCAATCGGTACCGAGTGCTTAGCGACCGGCCTGAACTGCTTGCGATCGATTGGAGGGAAAATGTCCAATCGGTACCGAGAGCCTTTAACTCATAATGTAAGGCTTGGCAATCGGTACCGAGGGCATTAGCGGAGCATCTTCGAAGCATCTTTAGAGCATATTCCGAGCGGGGAATAAAAGGAATGATGTAATGACAATGATGTAGAACGTTTTTGGGTACATTTCTAGATCTAGCTTAGATTACTTTTCAGCTTTTTGAATTATTCTTGCTTTGTTCTTCATTTTCAGCACTTATTTCTTAATTTCCTGCCTTTATTAGTTGTCTTTTGCTACTCTTGCTTTAATTAAAGTTGTTGCTTAGTTCCCGATCTATTGTTTAAGCTAATTTTCTTCTAGTCTTGCATTTCAATTATGCTAAGTAGATTTTTGCTTGCTCTTATCTCTCTAGATATGTGTGAGTAGTTTCAAGGGTTAGGTCATGGGATGATTAGCATCCCATGATTTGGGCAAAAATTGCATTTTTCACCAATAAAGTTTTAATCTTTGGATTTGGAAATTGATGTGGGGTTCGGATTTGTTTGGAAAATTACCGAGGTGTTAACCTCTTTGATCACGTGTAGGTGGGAGCTTCGACTACTCACCACACGTGATGCTTAGAGCTCTGTCGCTCGAGGTGTTTACCAAATGAGTTCTAGAGCTAGCTTGATTTTCAAACCATCTCTATTTTCCGGTTTAGGTACCTACAATTGTGTACTTTAAATCGCGTGAATTGGTGAGCAATGTGATTTAGCCCGAGTCATGAGGGCTAGTGATTCCTAGACCTAGTCTATCCTTTTCTTAGTTTATTCGTTTTCAATTTAGCCTTTTAAATTTCCACAGTTCAAAGTAAAACTCGGCTAGCTACCTAATAGCCGAAATCCTTGCTTACTCTACACATCCGAGACAAGTCATAATATAATTCCCTTGGGTACGATCCCGGTCTTCTGGATTATTATGCTTCAAATGACGTATTAAGCCCTACGCTTGGGGCGTTATTCTTCTACATCGGGGAAAACGAAGCATTTTTTGCGCCGTTGCCGGGGATTTCTTATTATGGCTTTCTTGGAGGTTCGACAAACCACTGTAAGTATCCCGCTTTCGTCTCGTAGTAGTAGTAGTAGTAGTTTAGTAGTTTATGTGTTAGTGGCTCGTGTTTAGTTTGGTGGATACCTCTAACCTGACTGTGATGTCTGACCTGAGGTGTAACGAAGCCAAACTAAATATGGAGTGTGTGCTTAGTTAGTTTAGTTTAATTTGTTAGTTTACTTAGCTTAATTTGATTGTATTGCTTAGCCGAGGTGGTGGCATAACCCCTCGCATATTCTGTTTGTTGAGTTGAGGTGGCGGCCTAGCCCCTCCAGTCTGATAGCTTGTTGGTAGTTAGTTAGTTAGTAGTATTTCTTTTGTGTATGCCTGTATTCCGAAGCCCAACTTCCAATCGGCTTCATCGTTCTTCTTCTCCACCTAAAATCCGAAGTATCACTCGGGCTTATCCTGCACATTCTCCGCCTCGCAAAGTAAATCGTAAACTTATTCGCAATGGCCCAATGGCCGAAGAAGCTGTGGTGCGTACTCTTCGCGAATATCTCAATCCAGAAAGTGGTCCTCAAATATCGCCTATCGTTATTCCGACTCCAGCTACTGGGAATGTATTTGAATTCAAAGCTGACTATCTTCGGGTGATTTCAGAATTTCGGGGTCGAGAGTTGGAGGATCCGTATTCTCATATCCGGGAGTTTGAGTCTGTTTTGCATTCTTTGGTCCCTGCTCAGAATCAACTTGATCAAGCTCGTCTTAAGCTATTTCCGTTCACTCTGAAGGATAAGGCAAAACAATGGTTTAATTCCTTGAAGCCTCTTTCATTGCGTACTTGGAGGGAGGTTCAAGATGCTTTCACTACAAAGTTCTTTCCGGCTAGTCGGACGAAATTGCTTATGGATCAGATTCAGAATTTCAAGCAAAGGGAGGACGAGACTTTTCACAAGTATTGGGAACGGTACAAGGACCTACTCATGGCGGTTCCTCATCACAATTTTCCGTTGTATCTTCAAATCAACTATTTCTATATGGGGTGTTCTCAAGAGAGTAAAAAGCTTCCCGACACTTTGGGTGGAGGTGATTTTATGGGAAAGACACCGGAGGATGCTTGGGATTATTATGAGTCTTTGGCCGAAAAAACGCAAGCGTGACAGTTTACAGATCCGGGGGAAAGAGCTATGTTCAATCAAGGTACCACTGGAACGGGGAAATTTTCTATCTCGGAGCAAAGTGCTTTTGAAACTCGCTTGGAGGAAATCGCTCGAAAGCTTGACAAGTTGGAACTTAAAAGTGCTCAATCTCAAGAGGTCAAAGTGGTACGCCAAGTTGAGGACGTTTGTGTTATTTGCGAGATGGTGAGCCATTCTACCGAGACATGTCCAAACATTCTGGCTTTGAAGAATGTGATTAATGGGATTGCTCCAGAGGAAGTTCAAGCCGTGCAACGTTTTGATCCCTATGCTCAATCTTATAATCCGGGTACACGTCAACATCCAGCTTTCCGTTGGAATCAATCTAATGAAGGGGGTTCTTCTCAAGCTCCGCCCGCTCCTCAAATGCCTTGGAAGCCACCTCAAAATGCTTTCCATTTTTCTCAAGCTCAAGGTCCACCGGGATTTGCTCAATCTAGTTCGTTCCCACATGCTAATCAGTTTCAGCAATCGGCTGCTCAGTTTCAACAACCACCAAAGCGTTCTTGGGAAGATCAATTTAGTGCTCTTTTGCAAAGCCAAACAGCGATCAATGAGCAACAAACTCAGATGATGAATGACATTAGAAATCAGTTGGGGAAGTTGACAACTACCGTGGGTATGCTTCAACAAGAGAAAGGAAAGTTTCCAACACAACCTCAACCTAATCCGCAAACGATGTCCACTCCACCAAATTCTCAAGGTCTTCACTTTGCTAGCTCTTCGGTGACTTTCCCCGAGCAAGCAAAGGCAATTATTTCTCTTCGGAGTGGAAAGGTGGTGGATAACCAAGTAAAGATGCCTCCGGAACCATCTTATTTGCCCCCTCTTATCGATCATTCAAGTCCTACACCGTCTCTTGGGGAATCTCCTAAGGAGGCAAGCGAAGAGGTTTCAAAGGAAAATGGTAAGGGTAAGGCGAAGGAACAAAGTGATACGGATCCTCGAGTTATTCCAACACCGGCTCCATTTCCCAACCGGTTGAGGGCTTTGGCGAAACCCAATTTGAATGCGGAGTTGCATGAGTTGTTCAATCAAGTGAAGATCAACATCCCTCTAATGGATGCGATTAAGCAAATTCCGTCATATGCCAAGTTTCTTAAAGATCTATGCACTCGAAAGCGCAAGTTGAATGTTCAAAAGAAGATCTTCTTGACCGAGCAAGTGAGTTCAATTATCCAAACAAGTATCGCTCTGAAATACAAGGATCCAGGGAGTCCCACCATTGCTGTCACTATTGGAGGGAAACGTATCGAGCAAGCTCTACTTGATCTTGGTGCAAGTGTCAATCTGCTTCCGTTTTCTGTTTATCAAGAACTTGGGTTGGGGGAGATGAGACCTACTCGAGTTACGCTACAGTTGACCGATCGGAGTGTTCGTACACCAAGGGGAGTAGTAGAAGACGTTCTAGTTCAAGTTGGTCAGTTTGTCTATCCGGTGGATTTTGTGATTCTTGACACTAATCCAAGTGATTCTTTGGCTACTTCTACTCCGGTTATTCTTGGGAGACCCTTTTTGGCTACAGCGGATGCAATCGTTAATTGTCGAAATGGACTTCTTAATATGACTTTCGGTAATATGAAGATGGAAGTCAATGTTTTTAATGTGGGCAGTCAAATGGGGGATGATGAGAACGTGAATGAAGTGAGCTTTATTGATACTCTTGTGGAGGAACACGTGGATGAGTTGCTTTATAGCGATCCTTTGGAAGTTGCTATTACGGCCGAAGAGACCGAATTTCTTGAGTCTTCTGAAGTGAATTATTTATTGTCATTGCTCAATGAGGAAGATGAAGCATGTGCTATGCATTCTTGGGTCCCAAAGTTCGATGAATTCGAAGAGCTTCCCCCACTTGAGAAGAAAGTTCTACCATCTAGTATTGAGCCACCGAAGCTGGAATTGAAACCTTTGCCCGACACGTTGAAATATGCTTTTCTTGGAGATCACAAGACTTATCCTGTGGTTATTTCTTCTTCTCTTGGGAATCTTCGGGAGGAAAAATTGCTTGATTCATTAAAGAGGCATAAGAAGGCTATCGGGTGGACCATTGCGGATATTAAAGGGATTGATGCTACTTTGTGCTCTCATCATATTGCATTGGAGGATAATGTCAAGCCGTCTCGTCAACCCCAACGTCGTTTGAATCCGATTATGAAGGATGTGGTCCGAGCGGAAGTCTTAAAGTTGCTCGATGTGGGTATCATTTATCCTATTGCTGATAGTAAATGGGTTAGTCCAGTTCAGGTCGTACCAAAGAAATCTGGAGTCACTGTTGTGCGTAATGAGGAGAATGAGCTTGTGCCAACTCGTGTTCAGACAGGATGGCGGGTGTGTATTGACTATCGAAAGCTCAACGCAAGCACCAGAAAAGATCACTTTCCCTTGCCTTTTATCGATCAGATCTTGGAGAGGATAGCTGGATATGCATTCTATTGTTTCTTGGATGGATACTCTGGGTACAATCAAATCGAAGTTGCTCTAGAAGACCAAGAGAAGACGACATTCACTTGCCCTTTCGGAACTTTTGCTTATCGTCGGATGCCGTTTGGTTTATGCAACGCTCCGGGGACTTTCTCACGATGCATGATGGGGATTTTTAGTGATATGGTCGAGAAGATATTAGAGGTTTTCATGGATGATTTTTCTGTGTTTGGCGACTCGTTCGAGTCATGTTTGGCCAACTTAGAAAAAGTAGATGTGAAGAGAAGAATTTGGTGCTGAATTGGAAAAAGTGTCATTTCATGGTCACTCAAGGAATTGTTTTGGGTCATATTATATCATCGGATGGTATCGCGGTGGATAAGGCAAAGATCGATCTCATTTCCAATCTCTCGACTCCAAGGTGTGTGAAGGATATCCGTTCATTTCTTGGGCACGCCGGATTCTATCGCCGATTCATCAAGGACTTTAGTGCTATTTCTCGACCCTTGTGCCAACTTCTTGCTAAAGACATACCTTTCGAGTGGTCCCCCGCATGCGAGCAAGCGTTTGTTAAGTTGAAGGCTAGTCTTACCACCCCTCCTATTGTGCAACCACCGGATTGGAGCTTACCTTTTGAGCTTATGTGTGATGCAAGTGATTATGCTGTGGGAGCCGTTTTGGGGCAAAGAAAGGACAAGCATCCTTATGTGATTCATTATGCGAGCAAAACCTTGAATGACGCTCAAGTGAATTATACAACCAAGGAGAAAGAGTTACTTGCGGTGGTGTTCGCTCTGGATAAATTCCGGTCTTATCTAATTGGTGGCGCTCCTATCATTGTGTACACGGATCACTCCGCTCTCAAATATCTCCTTACGAAGCAAGATGCTAAAGCCCGCTTGATCCGATGGATTCTCCTTCTTCAAGAGTTCAATTTGACCATCAAAGACAAGAAGGGTGTTGAAAATGTGGTAGCCAATCACTTATCGAGGCTACAGTTTGAGGATCCTACACCGAATCTTCCTATTGTGGACTCTTTTCCTGATGAGCAATTGTTTGGAATCTCTACAACTCCATGGTACGCAGATATCGTGAATTACTTGGTGACGGGTCTGACTCCGCCTCATTGGAATGCTCAAGAAAGACGCCGTTTTCTATCCGAGGTGAAGAGGTTCTCCTTTGATGATCCATACCTTTTTAAGTATTGCGCCGACCAACTTATTCGTCGTTGTGTTCCCAATTCTGAGCAACAAAGCGTAATTAAATTTTGTCATACGGAGGCTTGTGGGGGTCATTTCTCGTTCAAGAAGACCGCCACCAAAATTTTGCAATGTGGATTTTATTGGCCGCACTTGTACAAGGATACTTTTGCCTTTTGCCGGGGTTGTGCTCGTTGTTAACTCTTAGGGTGTGTTACTCAAAGAAATGAGATGCTCTTACTCCGATAATCATCATTGAAGTCTTCGATTGCTGGGGCATTGATTTCATGGGCCTTTTCCCTTCGTCTTTCGGTTACCTCTACATTCTGTTAGCAGTTGACTATGTTTCTAAATGGGTAGAGGCGATTCCTACACGCACTAATGATCATTCAGTGGTAATTGAATTTCTGAGGGACAACATTTTATCGAGATTTGGGATGCCAAGGGCTATAATTAGTGATCAAGGGTCTCACTTTTGCAACCGGTCTATTGCAGCTTTGATGAGGAAGTATTCAATCATTCATAAGGTTTCAATGGCCTATCATTCTCAAACAAATGGTCAAGCGGAGCTAGCGAATCGGGAAATCAAGAACATCTTGGAGAAGACGATTAATCCTACTTGCAAGGATTGGTCAACTCGCTTGGTCGATGCTTTGTGGGCTTACCGTACTGCTTACAAGACTATCTTGGGTATGTCTCCTTATCGGCTTGTCTATGGGAAAGCTTGCCATTTGCCGGTTGAACTTGAACACAAAGCGTATTGGGCGATTAAGAAGCTTAATTTCAATCTACCTCTTGCGGGCGCTCACCGAAAGCTTCAATTGACGGAACTTGAGGATGTAGACACCCCAATCTGGGCTTCCAGATTAGTTTACTTACGGGAAAGATTCGGGCAAATCGCATTTGCCCACAGAGGAGATGAGGTATAATGCTTATGACCACTCTATTGCTTATAAATCTAAAATCAAAGAGAAGCATGATAAGAGAATTGTGATTAAAAACTTTGAGCCTGGCCAAAAAGTCTTATTGTATAACTCTCGGTTGCATCTTCACCCCAGTAAATTGCGGTCACGATGGGCCGGTCCTTATGTTGTCAAAACCGTTTTCCCTCATGGGGCAATAGAAGTAGAGAACATGAACAATGGTTCCTCTTTTAAGGTGAACGGACAAATGCTTAAGCATTTTCTTGGAGGTTTTGAAGTTGGAGAGCCCGATGAAGATTTGGTTGATCCTGCTTACGCGGATGGCCTTGTTCGATAGTTTGTTTTGAATTAACATTTGCACGGGGAGCGCAAGCGTAACCGCTGAACTTAACTGTTTGTCGGACCCGGCCCCCAGGTAGGGGGTACCCACCATTGACTTGGGTATATGTAGCTCCGCACACCGCTACTAAAAAAAGGATCGTGTGCCCAGCTCCGGTTCGAAGGGCAAATCATTTAATATCAGTGACATAGGGCTTTAGTTAGCTCTTCTGATAGGAGTAATTCACAGTAAACCACTCACGCCTTCCAGATTAGCCCCAACGGGGGCGATAGGGATCCTTAGGTTAGGCCTTGATACTCCCGTGCTAGCGCACTTGGCTCTATCTTGTTGCTTGCCTGGTTACGATCTTAGGGGACGCTGAACTTAATTGTTTGGCGAAGTCTAGCTGTGACTTTGATGCTCCGAGTTCTGATATTAAATTTGTATATACTGTACATATTTGCTTTTCTTTCTTTCTTGCTCTTTTCTCTTTTGCTTAGCTTTGCATGTTTTATTTAGTTTTGGTTATGTTTTGCTTTATGTTTGCATCGAATAAAGTCTTGGAGACACCTCACATGAAAAGATTTCACTAATGTGCTAGTGTAAAAAGGGCTTTCATTAGTTCTTCTTGGTAATAGTCTATCGTTAATGATCCATGCACTCCGCGATTGCCCCTAATCGGAGGCAACTTAGGTCTGTGAGTGAGGTGTTGATATTGCCTGGAGTACACGCTAGGTTGTATCTTATCCTTGCTTGTTTTTGATCTTAGGGGACGCTGAACTTAAGTTGTTGGCGAGGTCGAGCGATAGATTTTATTACGGGCGCTAGCATAACACATTTCAACGGTCTAGTATAGCCACCTATTACTTACCCCACCGGTAGGAAATGGGAAGAAAAGTATGACTCGTGTGATCGCGTGATGATCGGGTGGTGCATTTCATTTTGTTTTGCATGTTTGCATTTGTTCTTTGCATTTTCTTTACGTTCTGTCTTTTCGTTTTTGTTTGGTTTTGAAGCCCTTGTCTTTTTGGTTGGCCGGTTTGCGCCTTGCTTGGTTCTTTTTAATTGTTGGCGGCGGTCACTCGGGTAGTTAACCAAGCTAGAAAAAGGGACGTCGCCTATTTGTGGCTAACCTGTTCTTGAAACCACGGTCATTAAAGCTTAAAAAAGACCTTAGTTGATCTTTTGTGCGCTTGGATTCCATTATGATTGACTGTCTGATGGTTGCATAATTAGCTTATGGCATGTTTTCCTTCGTTATCCAAATTTCATCTGCTTGCGTTTAATTCTGTTGAATAAAGTGCTGTAGTTGGTTGGGGCATAGTATCTCTTGTTCGCTAATGCCTGTTTTGTCAAGCACTTTTTCGGTGGATATGGCTTGACTCTGAATTCGCAAAGTTTTGTGTCCCGTATCCTACCTTTGTTCGAGGACACAAACCTTTTTAGCTTGCTCATTAACTTGCTTGTTACTTAGCCTGTTTAATCGGACACTGAAATTGCGAGTTGTAGGAATGAAATAAAAAGCCGAAATGATTGAACTCTTGCTAGTTGATAATGGGAGCATGTTCTAAGTTGTAAAATTCGGAAAGATTGAATAGTAGTTTTTTCAAGTTCGTTTTTTTTATTCGCTAGGGACTAGCAAACCTAAGTTTGGGGGGCCTGATAAGCACCCAGAAATGTAATGAGAGGGTGCGCTAGTGTGTTGTAGTTAATTTAGTTGCTAATTAGTTATTTTTAATATGTTTGCTCGTAGAGTTTGTCTGTTTTGTGTTTGAAGGCGAATCGCTTAATAAAGGAGTTTTAAGGCCTATGACATGGCATGGCCTGAGAGTGAAGCAGCGCAGCCAAGGCAACAGCCCGGGCAGAAACTCTCCAGCCAAGGCAGGAGCAGGCCGACAGCCAAAGCCAAAGCGTGGCCAAGCTGTGGCCAAGGCGTGGCCAAGTTGTGGCCAAGGCAGAATCAGTCGTGGCCAAGGCAGAAAGACTTCAAGGTTCAGAACTGATAAGGGCTCGCTACCGATTGGAAGGAATTGCTTCAATCGGTACCGAGTGCTTAGCGACCGGCCTTAACTGCTTGCGATCGATTGGAGGGAAAATGTCCAATCGGTACCGAGAGCCTTTAACTCATAATGTAAGGCTTGGCAATCGGTACCGAGGGCATTAGCGGAGCATCTTCGAAGCATCTTTAGAGCATATTCCGAGCGGGGAATAAAAGGAATGATGTAATGACAATGATGTAGAACGTTTTTGGGTACATTTCTAGATCTAGCTTAGATTACTTTTCAGCTTTTTGAATTATTCTTGCTTTGTTCTTCATTTTCAGCACTTATTTCTTAATTTCCTGCCTTTATTAGTTGTCTTTTGCTACTCTTGCTTTAATTAAAGTTGTTGCTTAGTTCCCGATCTATTGTTTAAGCTAATTTTCTTCTAGTCTTGCATTTCAATTATGCTAAGTAGATTTTTGCTTGCTCTTATCTCTCTAGATATGTGTGAGTAGTTTCAAGGGTTAGGTCATGGGATGATTAGCATCCCATGATTTGGGCAAAAATTGCATTTTTCACCAATAAAGTTTTAATCTTTGGATTTGGAAATTGATGTGGGGTTCGGATTTGTTTGGGAAATTACCGAGGTGTTAACCTCTTTGATCACGTGTAGGTGGGAGCTTCGACTACTCACCACACGTGATGCTTAGAGCTCTGTCGCTCGAGGTGTTTACCAAATGAGTTCTAGAGCTAGCTTGATTTTCAAACCATCTCTATTTTCCGGTTTAGGTACCTACAATTGTGTACTTTAAATCGCGTGAATTGGTGAGCAATGTGATTTAGCCCGAGTCATGAGGGCTAGTGATTCCTAGACCTAGTCTATCCTTTTCTTAGTTTATTCGTTTTCAATTTAGCCTTTTAAATTTCCACAGTTCAAAGTAAAACTCGGCTGGCTACCTAATAGCCGAAATCCTTGCTTACTCTACACATCCGAGACAAGTCATAATATAATTCCCTTGGGTACGATCCCGGTCTTCCGGATTATTATGCTTCAAATGACGTATTAAGCCCTACGCTTGGGGCGTTATTCTTCTACATCGAGGAAAACGAAGCATTTTTTGCGCCGTTGCCGGGGATTTCTTATTATGGCTTTCTTGGAGGTTCGACAAACCACTGTAAGTATCCCGCTTTCGTCTCGTAGTAGTAGTAGTAGTTTAGTAGTTTATGTGTTAGTGGCTCGTGTTTAGTTTGGTGGATACCTCTAACCTGACTGTGATGTCTGACCTGAGGTGTAACGAAGCCAAGCTAAATATGGAGTGTGTGCTTAGTTAGTTTAGTTTAATTTGTTAGTTTACTTAGCTTAATTTGATTGTATTGCTTAGCCGAGGTGGTGGCATAACCCCTCGCATATTCTGTTTGTTGAGTTGAGGTGGCGGCCTAGCCCCTCCAGTCTGATAGCTTGTTGGTAGTTAGTTAGTTAGTTAGTAGTATTTCTTTTGTGTATGCCTGTATTCCGAAGCCCAACTTCCAATCGGCTTCATCGTTCTTCTTCTCCACCTAAAATCTGAAGTATCACTCGGGCTTATCCTGCACATTCTCCGCCTCGCAAAGTAAATCGTAAACTTATTCGCAAAGGCCCAATGGCCGAAGAAGCTGTGGTGCGTACTCTTCGCGAATATCTCAATCCAGAAAGGGGTCCTCAAATATCGCCTATCGTTATTCCGACTCCAGCTACTGGGAATGTATTTGAATTCAAAGCTAAGTATCTTCGGGTGATTTCAGAATTTCGGGGTCGAGAGTTGGAGGATCCGTATTCTCATATCCGGGAGTTTGAGTCTGTTTTGCATTCTTTGGTCCCTGCTCAGAATCAACTTGATCAAGCTCGTCTTAAGCTATTTCCGTTCACTCTGAAGGATAAGGCAAAACAATGGTTTAATTCCTTGAAGCCTCGTTCATTGCGTACTTGGAGGGAGGTTCAAGATGCTTTCACTACAAAGTTCTTTCCGGCTAGTCGGACGAAATTGCTTATGGATCAGATTCAGAATTTCAAGCAAAGGGAGGACGAGACTTTTCACAAGTATTGGGAACGGTACAAGGACCTACTCATGGCGGTTCCTCATCACAATTTTCCGTTGTATCTTCAAGTCAACTATTTCTATATGGGGTGTTCTCAAGAGAGTAAAAAGCTTCTCGACACTTTGGGTGGAGGTGATTTTATGGGAAAGACACCGGAGGATGCTTGGGATTATTATGAGTCTTTGGCCGAAAAAACGCAAGCGTGGCAGTTTACAGATCCGGGGGAAAGAGCTATGTTCAATCAAGGTCCCACTGGAACGGGGAAATTTTCTATCTCGGAGCAAAGTGCTTTTGAAACTCGCTTGGAGGAAATCGCTCGAAAGCTTGACAAGTTGGAACTTAAAAGTGCTCAATCTCAAGAGGTCAAAGTGGTACGCTAAGTTGAGGACGTTTGTGTTATTTGCGAGATGGTGAGCCATTCTACCAAGACATGTCCAAACATTCTGGCTTTGAAGAATGTGATTAATGGGATTGCTCCAGAGGAAGTTCAGGCCGTGCAACGTTTTGATCCCTATGCTCAATCTTATAATCCGGGTACACGTCAACATCCAGCTTTCCGTTGGAATCAATCTAATGAAGGGGGTTCTTCTCAAGCTCCGCCCGCTCCTCAAATGCCTTGGAAGCCACCTCAAAATGCTTTCCGTTTTTCTCAAGCTCAAGGTCCACCGGGATTTGCTCAATCTAGTTCGTTCCCACATGCTAATCAGTTTCAGCAATCGGCTGCTCAGTTTCAACAACCACCAAAGCGTTCTTGGGAAGATCAATTTAGTGCTCTTTTGCAAAGCCAAACAGCGATCAATGAGCAACAAACTCAGATGATGAATGACATTAGAAATCAGTTCGGGAAGTTGACAACTACCGTGGGTATGCTTCAACAAGAGAAAGGAAAGTTTCCAACACAACCTCAACCTAATCCGCAAACGATGTCCACTCCACCAAATTCTCAAGGTCTTCACTTTGCTAGCTCTTCGGTGACTTTCCCCGAGCAAGCAAAGGCGATTATTTCTCTTCGGAGTGGAAAGGTGGTGGATAACCAAGTAAAGATGCCTCCTGAACCATCTTATTTGCCCCCTCTTATCGATCATTCAAGTCCTACACCGTTTCTTGGGGAATCTCCCAAGGAGGCAAGCGAAGAGGTTTCAAAGGAAAATGGTAAGGGTAAGGCGAAGGAACAAAGTGATACGGATCCTCGAGTTATTCCAACACCGGCTCCATTTCCCAACCGGTTGAGGGCTTTGGCGAAACCCAATTTGAATGCGGAGTTGCATGAGTTGTTCAATCAAGTGAAGATCAACATCCCTCTAATGGATGCGATTAAGCAAATTCCGTCATATGCCAAGTTTCTTAAAGATCTATGCACTCGAAAGTGCAAGTTGAATGTTCAAAAGAAGATCTTCTTGACCGAGCAAGTGAGTTCAATTATCCAAACAAGTATCGCTCCGAAATACAAGGATCCAGGGAGTCCCACCATTGCTGTCACTATTGGAGGGAAACGTATCGAGCAAGCTCTACTTGATCTTGGTCCAAGTGTCAATCTGCTTCTGTTTTCTGTTTATCAAGAACTTGGGTTGGGGGAGATGAGACCTACTCGAGTTACGCTACAGTTGGCCGATCGGAGTGTTCGTACACCAAGGGGAGTAGTAGAAGACGTTCTAGTTCAAGTTGGTCAGTTTGTCTATCCGGTGGATTTTGTGATTCTTGACACTAATCCAAATGATTCTTTGGCTACTTCTACTCCGGTTATTCTTGGAAGACCCTTTTTGGCTACAGCGGATGCAATCATTAATTGTCGAAATGGACTTCTTAATATGACTTTCGGTAATATGAAGATGGAAGTCAATGTTTTTAATGTGGGCAGTCAAATGGGGGATGATGAGAACGTGAATGAAGTGAGCTTTATTGATACTCTTGTGGAGGAACACGTGGATGAGTTGCTTTATAGCGATCCTTTGGAAGTTGCTATTACGGCCGAAGAGACCGAATTTCTTGAGTCTTCTGAAGTGAATTATTTATTGTCATTGCTTAATGAGGAAGACGAAGCATGTGCTATGCATTTTTGGGTCCCAAAGTTCGATGAATTCGAAGAGCTTCCCCCACTTGAGAAGAAAGTTCTACCATCTAGTATTGAGCCACGAAGCTGGAATTGAAACCTTTGCCCGACACGTTGAAATATGCTTTTCTTGGAGATCACAAGACTTATCCTGTGGTTATTTCTTCTTCTCTTGGGAATCTTCGGGAGGAAAAATTGCTTGATTCATTAAAGAGGCATAAGAAGGCTATCGGGTGGACCATTGCGGATATTAAAGGGATTGATGCTACTTTGTGCTCTCATCATATTGCATTGGAGGATAATGTCAAGCCGTCTCGTCAACCCCAACGTCGTTTGAATCCGATTATGAAGGATGTGGTCCGAGCGGAAGTCTTAAAGTTGCTCGATGTGGGTATCATTTATCCTATTGCTGATAGTAAATGGGTTAGTCCAGTTCAGGTCGTACCAAAGAAATCTGGAGTCACCGTTGTGCGTAATGAGGAGAATGAGCTTGTGCCAACTCGTATTCAGACAGGATGGCGGGTGTGTATTGACTATCGAAAGCTCAACGCAAGCACCAGAAAAGATCACTTTCCCTTGCCTTTTATCGATCAGATCTTGGAGAGGATAGCTGGACATGCATTCTATTGTTTCTTGGATGGATACTCTGGGTACAATCAAATCGAAGTTGCTCTAGAAGACCAAGAGAAGACGACATTCACTTGCCCCTTCGGAACTTTTGCTTATCGTCGGATGCCGTTTGGTTTATGCAACGCTCCGGGGACTTTCTCAAGATGCATGATGGGGATTTTTAGTGATATGGTCGAGAAGATATTAGAGGTTTTCATGGATGATTTTTCTGTGTTTGGCGACTCGTTCGAGTCATGTTTGGCCAACTTAGAAAAAGTTTTAATAAGATGTGAAGAGAAGAATTTGGTGCTGAATTGGAAAAAGTGTCATTTCATGGTCACTCAAGGAATTGTTTTGGGTCATATTATATCATCGGATGGTATCGCGGTGGATAAGGCAAAGATCGATCTCATTTCCAATCTCCCGACTCCAAGGTGTGTGAAGGATATCCGTTCATTTCTTGGGCACGCCGGATTCTATCGCCGATTCATCAAGGACTTTAGTGCTATTTCTCGACCCTTGTGCCAACTTCTTGCTAAAGACATACCTTTCGAGTGGTCCCCCGCATGCGAGCAAGCGTTTGTTAAGTTGAAGGCTAGTCTTACCACCCCTCCTATTGTGCAACCACTGGATTGGAGCTTACCTTTTGAGCTTATGTGTGATGCAAGTGATTATGCTGTGGGAGCCGTTTTGGGGCAAAGAAAGGACAAGCATCCTTATGTGATTCATTATGCGAGCAAAACCTTGAATGACGCTCAAGTGAATTATACAACCACGGAGAAAGAGTTACTTGCGGTGGTGTTCGCTCTGGATAAATTCCGGTCTTATCTAATTGGTGGCGCTCCTATCATTGTGTACACGGATCACTCCGCTCTCAAATATCTCCTTACGAAGCAAGATGCTAAAGCCCGCTTGATCCGATGGATTCTCCTTCTTCAAGAGTTCAATTTGATCATCAAAGACAAGAAGGGTGTTGAAAATGTGGTAGCCAATCACTTATCGAGGCTACAGTTTGAGGATCCTACACCGAATCTTCCTATTGTGGACTCTTTTCCCGATGAGCAATTGTTTGGAATCTCTACAACTCCATGGTACGCAGATATCGTGAATTACTTGGTGACGGGTCTGACTCCGCCTCATTGGAATGCTCAAGAAAGACGCCGTTTTCTATCGAGGTGAAGAGGTTCTCCTTTGATGATCCATACCTTTTTAAGTATTGCGCCGACCAACTTATTCGTCGTTGTGTTCCCGATTCTGAGCAACAAAGCGTAATTAAATTTTGTCATACGGAGGCTTGTGGGGGTCATTTCTCGTTCAAGAAGACCGCCGCCAAAATTTTGCAATGTGGATTTTATTGGCCGCACTTGTACAAGGATACTTTTGCCTTTTGCCGGGGTTGTGCTCGTTGTTAACTCTTAGGGTGTGTTACTCAAAGAAATGAGATGCCTCTTACTCCGATAATCATCATTGAAGTCTTCGATTGCTGGGTCATTGATTTCATGGGCCCTTTCCCTTCGTCTTTCGGTTACCTCTACATTCTGTTAGCAGTTGACTATGTTTCTAAATGGGTAGAGGCGATTCCTACACGCACTAATGATCATTCAGTGGTAATTGAATTTCTGAGGGACAACATTTTATCGAGATTTGGGATGCCAAGGGCTATAATTAGTGATCAAGGGTCTCACTTTTGCAACCGGTCTATTGCAGCTTTGATGAGGAAGTATTCAATCATTCATAAGGTTTCAATGGCCTATCATCCTTAAACAAATGGTCAAGCGGAGCTAGCGAATCGGGAAATCAAGAACATCTTGGAGAAGACGGTTAATCCTACTCGCAAGGATTGGTCAACTCGCTTGGTCGATGCTTTGTGGGCTTACCGTACTGCTTACAAGACTATCTTGGGTATGTCTCCTTATCGGCTTGTCTATGGGAAAGCTTGCCATTTGCCGATTGAACTTGAACACAAAGTGTATTGGGCGATTAAGAAGCTTAATTTCAATCTACCTCTTGCGGGCGCTCACCGAAAGCTTCAATTGACGGAACTTGAGGAGATGAGGTATAATGCTTATGACCACTCTATTGCTTATAAATCTAAAATCAAAGAGAAGCATGATAAGAGAATTGTGATTAAAAACTTTGAGCCTGGCCAAAAAGTCTTATTGTGTAACTCTCGGTTGCATCTTCACCCCAGTAAATTGCGGTCACGATGGGCCGGTCCTTATGTTGTCAAAACCGTTTTCCCTCATGGGGCAATAGAAGTAGAGAACATGAACAATGGTTCCTCTTTTAAGGTGAACGGACAAATGCTTAAGCATTTTCTTGGAGGTTTTGAAGTTGGAGAGCCCGATGAAGATTTGGTTGATCCTGCTTACGCGGATGGCCTTGTTCGATAGTTTGTTTTGAATTAACATTTGCACGGGGAGCGCAAGCGTAACCGCTGAACTTAACTGTTTGTCGGACCCGGCCCCCAGGTAGGGGGTACCCACCATTGACTTGGGTATATGTAGCTCCGCACGCCGCTACTAAAAAAAGGATCGTGTGCCCAGCTCCGGTTCGAAGGGCAAATCATTTAATATCAGTGACATAGGGCTTTAGTTAGCTCTTCTGATATGAGTAATTCACAGTAAACCACTCACGCCTTCCAGATTAGCCCCAACGGGGGCGATAGGGATCCTTAGGTTAGGCATTGATACTCCCGTGCTAGCGCACTTGGCTCTATCTTGTTGCTTGCCTGGTTACGATCTTAGGGGACGCTGAACTTAATTGTTTGGCGAAGTCTAGCTGTGACTTTGATGCTCCGAGTTCTGATATTAAATTTGTATATACTGTACATATTTGCTTTTCTTTCTTTCTTGCTCTTTTCTCTTTTGCTTAGCTTTGCATGTTTTATTTAGTTTTGGTTATGTTTTGCTTTATGTTTGCATCGAATAAAGTCTTGGAGACACCTCACATGAAAAGATTTCACTAATGTGCTAGTGTAACAAGGGCTTTCATTAGTTCTTCTTGGTAATAGTCTATCGTTAATGATCCATGCACTCCGCGATTGCCCCTAATCGGAGGCAACTTAGGTCTGTGAGTGAGGTGTGATATTGCCTGGAGTACACGCTAGGTTGTATCTTATCCTTGCTTGTTTTTGATCTTAGGGGACGCTGAACTTATGTGTTTGGCGAGGTCGAGCGATAGATTTTATTACGGGCGCTAGCATAACACATTTTCAACGGTCTAGTATAGCCACCTATTACTTACCCCACCGGTAGGAAATGGGAAGAAAAGTATGACTCGTGTGATCGCGTGATGATCGGGTGGTGCATTTCATTTTGTTTTGCATGTTTTCATTTGTTCTTTGCATTTTCTTTACGTTCTGTCTTTTCGTTTTTGTTTGGTTTGAAGCCGGATAACACGGGCCGGTGGTTCTAATGTCACTTGTTTTGTGAAAGGTCGTTCTCTTAAGTCTTCTGCAGGGTTTATATGCTACCACATCAACCTTGGTGGATTGGGTCTAAAGTCGGAGTGAGTGAGGCGTTTAGGAGCCCTAAGCATGGGTGCGGCTAAGCGCCGCGGTTGTTAGTCCGATAAAGCTTTTGGATATGGCCCTGTGTGACTAGCTATGGTTCCGAGTTGGTAGAACCGAAGGAGTAAACCCTGGAAGCATCTAATCTGGCTGGAGCAAAACATTGGCATAAAATCCTCCAACTTGGTCGAGGTATTTAGGGGTTGACATTCCCCTTGGACGGTACATTCGCGCACTCTTCCTTTCTTCGCTCTTGTTCCTAATGCTATGAGGGCATAGCATCGCTTTAAGTTGGGGGAGGGGTTAGCTTATGTGCCATTTGTTTGCTTTTTGCGCTTTGTGTGTTAAATTTAAAAATTCAAAAACAATAGAAATTGAAAATTCCAAAAAAAAAAAATGAGAAAATTCAAAAATTTCAAAAATAAATAAAGGTTTTTACTTGCAATCTTTCCTTTTTGTCATGGTTTTGAGTTTTGTTCATGACTTATTGCATGCTCAATCATTGGTAGTTGGCAAGAGTTCGTAGCAATCCTAAGAATTTTGTGCTTCTTGATTCGCATGCTTAGTTGAAAATTGAACGGTTTAAGTTTTGAGCAAGTTTTTGAGCAAACTTTGGTCCATATCCCCACTTTCCAATAAATTTCTTGTAGTTAGGTGAATAATCGCATGTCCATGTCTAATTGTGTTTAATGTCGATTTTCAATCAATTTGGAATCCAAAGCGCACTTAGGAAAGGATACAAGGCATTCTTTGCATGATCATACCACAAATGAGTCACTTTGTCCTATTTTTCTCCTATTCTTTGCTTAACTTAGGTGACCGGTGTTTGGAGGGGTGTCGGGTTGTGTGTTCATTGCTCAAGGTGTTTTGGGGGTGTTATCTGAAGTTTTTGGAAGTTCTGGGGATCAAATTGAAGGAAAGCAGAATTTCTGAGTTAACTGCTTCGCGATCGATCGAAGTAAACTGTTTCAATCGGTACCGAGGTCCTTATTCTCTGGGACGCGTAGCTGCTTCGTGATCGATTGAGATAATTTTGTTCCATCGGTACCGAGGTAATTATCCAATGGGGCAGATAGCTGGTTCGGTATCGATCGAGGCTGTTTATTCCAATCGGTAGCCCCATCTTATCAGTACTGAACAAACAGATCAGTGCACGGCCAAAAGTTCCAAAACCCTTTTCCATCTTCAGAACCGACGGCCTCCCTCTCAAAAACTCCATTTTCCCCCATTAAACCCTCAGATCCAACCACCAAAAACTCCATATTCCTCCATAAATCCATCAAATCCTTCAACTCCTTCAAGAATCTTCAAGTATTCTCCACCAATTTCAAGTTTCAAGTCAAAAATCAAGGTAAACCCATCTCTTCTCTCTCAAATCCGAAATTTTCAACCTTTTTACCCCAAAATCCGAATTTCTTTCCTATTATCCCCTTATACTTCCAACCTCCACCATATTTTGACCATGCATCCACCCATTTCACTCAAAAATCCAAAAATCCCATAAACCCTAGCTTAAATCTGAAAAATCCAAAAAAAAAATATAAATAAATAAACCCAAACCCTTTTTGCTCTCAATATTTTGCTTTCAATGCCGAGAATCAAAAAGACCGCGCATCGGGCAACCTCTTCTCAACCCGAAATTGAAGAGGAGGATGATGATTTTTTGCCTGAGTCAGATGAGGAGGGAAATCAGGCAGGGGGAATGTCGGGTGTTCGAACTCGGAAAAGGAGACGAACTCCGCAGGAAATGGCAGCAGACAAACAGAGGAATTGGGAAGCAAGCATGGACAGACGGAAATTCAAGAATGAAAGGCAGGTGGCTGCTGAAGCTTTGGGGAAGGAGCATCTCGGTCTCCGCATTGTCATGCGAAAAGGTTTTACTTTCTGGACTGAAAAACTAGAGGGTTATAATAAAAAGTTAGTTGTTGAATTTTATAAGAAGTTGAAAGTGCCTGTGGGTGACTGGGGAAATGATCCCAATGCTGCTATTACTTCTAGGGTTGCTAACATAGATATTGTGATCACGCCCAATGACATAGCCCGTTACTTGAAAATCACTCGTCCAACTCCCGAATCTGTTACTTATCCGATTGAAGGCATGCAAATTGATTTAGGAGTCATAAACAAAGAGCTGTATTTGGATATGTCTGAGGCTGAACTCCCCCATGTGCCTGGGAAGTTTAAAGGGTCGTATCGGTTTTTGAACAAATTGCTTCACTATAACATTTATCCGAGAGGGGCTGAGCATAAGCCAACTAGGAAGAGTGGAGAGTTGTTGTATGCGTTCGCTGCAAAAGATGTGGTAGTGGATTGGGCATTTTTTATTTTCACTCAGTTGGTAGACTTCAAAAATGATACCTTATCTACAGCCCGTATGCCATTTCCATGTATGATCACGGCTCTGTGCAAGGAACAAGGGGTCAGGGGTGTGGAATATGAAAAGTTGGAGGATCTTGAGCCGGGACCAATGACCGAAACTTTTGACATGATGAGTATTTTGCAAGCTCGAGCAGCCGAAGCTAAAATCTTGGGTTCTGGCAGCTATTTGACTACTGTGCCTCCAAAGAAATCCAAACAGAGTACGTGGATTAAGCTACTTTGTTGCCAGAACATCTCTATTATCAAGAGCTTGAGGAAAGGGAAAGTGGAAAGGAGACAAATTCTGAGGGAGCAATCACAGCTCAAGAAAGAGGTGGCTTGGCAAACTTCGGTTCTTGAACATCAACATGGGGAGAAGTTCGTACCAGAACAAGACATTGTGCCAGAGGTGAGTGATGATTTCGGGGAGGAAGAGGAACTGGATGATGATGAGGAGGAAGGATGAGGTGGCGACATGTGGTGGTGATGTGATGCTGGGTCGGTGGCTTTAGAAATTCCCCTTACTTGGTCGGGGTCTTGGTTGGTTGACATGCCAACTATCTTATCCCTTAGTTTATTGTGTTTCTTGTCATTTCATTTCGTAGCATAGTTTGGTACATTGTTAGTTAGTAGTTGTTTTTTTGGTTTGGCCGGTTTGGCCTTGACTTGGTTCTTTTTAATTGTTGGCGGCGGTCACTCGGGTAGTTAACCAAGCTAGAAAAAGACCGTCGCCTATTTTGGCTAACCTGTTCTTTGAAACCACGGTCATTAAAAGCTTAAAAAAGACCTTAGTTGATCTTTTGTGCGCTTGGATTCCATTCTGATTGACTGTCTGATGGTTGCATAATTAGCTTATGGCATGTTTTCCTTTCGTTATCCAAATTTCATCTGCTTGCGTTTAATTCTGTTGAATAAAGTGCTGTAGTTGGTTGGGGCATAGTATCTCTTGTTCGCTAATGCCTGTTTGTCAAGCACTTTTTCGGTGGATATGGCTTGACTCTGAATTCGCAAAGTTTTGTGTCCCGTATCCTACCTTTGTTCGAGGACACAAACCTTTTTAGCTTGCTCATTAACTTGCTTGTTACTTAGCCTGTTTAATCGGACACTGAAATTGCGAGTTGAAGGAATGAAATAAAAAGCCGAAATGATTGAACTCTTGCTAGTTGATAATGTGGAGCATGTTCTAAGTTGTAAAATTCGGAAAGATTGCATAGTAGCTTGTTTTCAAGTTCGTTTTATTTTATTCGCTAGGGACTAGCAAACCCTAAGTTGGGGGGCGTGATAAGCACCCAGAAATGTAATGAGAGGGTGCGCTAGTGTCTAGTTGTAGGTTAATTTAGTTGCTAATTAGTTATTTTTAATATGTTTGCTCGTAGAGTTTGTCTGTTTTGTGTTTGAAGGCGAGTCGCTTAATAAAGGAGTTTTAAGGCCTATGACATGGCATGGCCTGAGAGTGAAGCAGCCCAGCCAAGGCGCAGCCAAGGCAGAAGAGCAAAGACAAGGCAACAGCCCGGGCAGAAACTCTCCAGCCAAGGCAGGAGCAGGCCGACAGCCAAAGCCAAAGCGTGGCCAAGCTGTGGCCAAGGCGTGGCCAAGCTGTGGCCAAGGCAGAATCAGTCGTGGCCAAGGCAGAAAGACTTCAAGGTTCAGAACTGATAAGGGCTCGCTACCGATTGGAAGGAATTGCTTCAATCGGTACCGAGTGCTTAGCGACCGGCCTTAACTGCTTGCGATCGATTGGAGGGAAAATGTCCAATCGGTACCGAGAGCCTTTAACTCATAATGTAAGGCTTGGCAATCGGTACTGAGGGCATTAGCGGAGCATCTTCGAAGCATCTTTAGAGCATATTCCGAGCGGGGAATAAAAGGAATGATGTAATGACAATGATGTAGAACGTTTTTGGGTACATTTCTAGATCTAGCTTAGATTACTTTTCAGCTTTTTGAATTGTTCTTGCTTTGTTCTTCATTTTCAGTACTTATTTCTTAATTTCCTGCCTTTATTAGTTGTCTTTTGCTACTCTTGCTTTAATTAAAGTTGTTGCTTAGTTCCCGATCTATTGTTTAAGCTAATTTTCTTCTAGTCTTGCATTTCAATTATGCTAAGTAGATTTTTGCTTGCTCTTATCTCTCTAGATATGTGTGAGTAGTTTCAAGAGTTAGGTCATGGGATGATTAGCATCCCATGATTTGGGCAAAAATTGCATTTTTCACCAATAAAGTTTTAATCTTTGGATTTGGAAATTGATGTGGGGTTCGGATTTGTTTGGGAAATTACCGAGGTGTTAACCTCTTTGATCACGTGTAGGTGGGAGCTTCGACTACTCACCACATGTGATGCTTAGAGCTCTGTCGCTCGAGGTGTTTACCAAATGAGTTCTAGAGCTAGCTTGATTTTCAAACCATCTCTATTTCCCGGTTTAGGTACCTACAATTATGTACTTTAAATCGCGTGAATTGGTGAGCACTGTGATTTAGCCCGAGTCATGAGGGCTAGTGATTCCTAGACCTAGTCTATCCTTTTCTTAGTTTATTCGTTTTCAATTTAGCCTTTTAAATTTCCACAGTTCAAAGTAAAACTCGGCTGGCTACCTAATAGCCGAAATCCTTGCTTACTCTACACATCCGAGACAAGTCATAATATAATTCCCTTGGGTACGATCCCGGTCTTCCAGATTATTATGCTTCAAATGATGTATTAAGCCCTACGCTTGGGGCGTTATTCTTCTACATCGGGGAAAACTAAGCACCTCCTCCTCCATTTCCTCTTCAAAACCTAGATACTTACAAAAAAAAAAAGATTATCCCTTTTACACCCAGATACTTATTAAAAAAAATAGATTATCCCCTTTTAAATCCCTAACCCAAAAATGAGTAGCAGCTATAGTTACACCAACAACTACTTGCAGCAAAATGGAGATGAAAGATGCGATTGTAGACGGAAAGCAGTGATGAGATCCTTATAAATTGTGAAAAATCCAGGGAGAAGGTTCCTTGGTTGTGTAAACTACAAGGTAATTTAGTTGAATGTTTTGTTGTTTGTATAATTTGTCATTTCCTAATAAAAATCCTAAATGCTATTATTTTGTATATTTACTGATATTTCCTAATAAAAAGCCTAAATGCTATTGTTTTGTATATTTACTGATAAGTTCAAATTATTTAAAAAACAATAGTTGCAATTTCTTTATATGGGTAGATCCATCAACATACGAAAGAGGGTTGGAATATGCTAAGGTCATGCACGCTAAAAGGAAGAACTCAAGAGACAAATTGAAGACTTGAAGATGATGAATAAAGAGTTGGGAAGAGGAGAACAAAAATTGGAAGAAGAAAATAATGTGTTGTTCATGAAGATAGCAGAGTTTACTGAGATTAATGTCAAGTTAGCAGCATAGACTGGGCCAAGGAAGACAACAAATATGACAACACTTGTAGTACTAGTAGTAGTCATTGTGTTTGTGGGGTGTGTGCTAGTGTCATGTGTAAAGCATACCCATGGTAAAAAAAACTTTGTATTTGGTCTGAAGCTATGTAATAAAATGCATGAGAGTACTAGCATTATAGCCATTGTAATAGAGAGTCCAAAAATCTACTGTAATATGTTCTTTAAGTATAGCCTTTGAAGCTTCAAAAACTATCCAAAAACTACAGTTTTGAATCACAATGCCCTGCAGTTTTGAAGGAAAAAACCCTGCTATTTTAAGCACAAAAAATTGCACTTTTGAAGGTCCCCGTACAGCAGCTTTGAAGCTTCAAAACTGTTCACAAACTGCAGTTTTGAAGCATTAAAACCTGCTCTATTTTAGCACAAAAAACTGCTTTTTTGAAGGTAAAAAATAGCACATTTGTAGCTTCAAAAACTGTCTAAAAACTACAGTTTTGAACCACAATGCCCTGCAGTTTTGAAGGAAAGAAATCTACTCTTTTTAAGCACAAAAAAACTGCACTTTTGAAGGTCCCCGTACAGTAGATTTGAAGCTTCAAAACTACTCACAAATTGCAGTTTTGAAGTACAAAAGCCTGCACTTTTTTAGAACAAAAACTTGCTCTTTTGAAGGTCCAAAAACAGCACATTTGCAACTTCAAAAATTGTCTAAAAACTGCAGTTTTGAATCACAATGCCCTGCAGTTTTGAAGGAAAAAAATTACACTTTTAACTATCACAACCTGGATTTAATAACCACAAAACTGCAGTTTAAAAGCTGAAAAAAATGTCAAAAAGTGCAGTTTTGAACCACAAAACTCTGCAGTTTTTAAGCTCCAAAAACTGCACTTTCTAGCTATCACAACTTGGATTTGGTAAAGCACCAAAACTGCAGTTTTGAACCACAAAATCCTACAGTTTTGAAGCACAAAAAAATTGTACTTCAGCACACCAAAACCCTGCTATTTTTAACCACAAAACTCTATTGTTTGAACACCATAACCTTGGTATTTGTAACCACCGAACGTTGCTCTTTTTAAGCTCCAAAGCCTGCATATTACACAAATGTATTTCCAGATTACACAATACATTTTCAGATTTCACATCTAGTTAGGGGTGATACCAGTCCGGTTTCGACCGGTTTTGGCATATTTTCCGGTCGAAGCCGGTTATCCAATTTTGGTCTGCTTTATCCGATTTCATTCATGGGCCACATTTTGGGCCCAACACATCAAAAAAATCTATAATTTAATCCACAAAATATCAACCAAAAATCCATAATTCAACCCCTTTTTTGGGGCCCAATAAAAAAGGATCAATTTTGAGCTCAATACATCAAAAAAAATCCATAAAAACATAATTAAACCCTTTACACAATTTATAGACTTTTAAATTACAAACCAACGGCCAAGCCTAATAAGAAAAATAAAATGGATGTTCAACACTTTTAGTTCAACAACACAGTAAGCTGCGGCAAAAAAAGAGAGCTTATAATTGCATCAAGTGCAAACTTAGAATTGCATCCACTACCAGTAACATCCAGCAGCAACACATCTCTATTTATGTACATGAACAAGTGCAAACAACAACAGATCAAAAGCCAAAATAGTAGAATCATCCATCTAAATTAAGAGGCAAGAAGGAAAGCCCTTAAATGGCAAAAACCTGTATAAACCCTATCAGCAAACAGTTGCGGAAAAACTAAAAAACAAATAGTAAATAACAACATATCAAAAGCCACCGCTCACAGCAAAAACAACAATAGATCTATTGATAGGAGATGAGAGACAGCCGATCAAACCGTAAGGACTTGCAAGAGTTCTTATTAGAAAAAAAGAGAGCAAACAAACAGAGAGAGAGAGAGAGAGAGAGAGAAATCTGTGTGTGAGAGTGTGAGACAGTGAGTGGTGGGTTGAACGTTGAAGAGAACCTCGCAGCTGTGTCGGATCACCAATCGTTCCTCGTTGTTGACAGGAGATGAGAGACAGATGGTCGTTCCTCGACGTTGAGAGAGAGAGAGAGAGAGAGAGAGAGAGAGAGAGAGAGATTCAAATCATGGATTGGAGTGGGAGCAGAAGCACCGAGTCTGGCGCCTGTATTTGTGTTTGAGAGTGGAATAAAAAATTAGGGCATAATAAGTAAGGGTGTGTGTGTGTGTGTGTGTATATTTATATATCTAGAGTCCTATTTTGGTTAGGACTCCCGGACCAAAACTTCCATCCACACCCAACTTATAAGTCCAATGGCTGGGAAATAAAATCCACCTCTCGGCTTCCCACACGCTCCCCCAATACCAATACCTAACTCATTTTCCTTTTTCCTTCAAACGCGTAAATACACACACACACACACACAGAGAAGAGATTCAAATCATGGACTGGAGTGGGAGCAGGAGCATCGAGTGTGGCACCTGTGTTTGTGTTTGAGAGTGGAATGAAAAATTAGGGCATAATAGGTAAGGGTGTGTGTGTGTGTGTGTGTGTGTGTGTGTGTGTGTGTGTATTTATATATATAGAGTCATGTTTTGGTTAAACTTCCATCCACACCTAACTTACAAGCCGTTGGATTTAATCCAATGGCTCGGAAAAAAAATCCACCTCTTGGCTTCCCACGCTCTCCCCTAATACCCAACTCATTTTCCTCTTTCCTTCAAACGCATAAACACACACACACACGGGGGGGGGGGGGGGGGGAATGAAGAACGAAGAGAGGAACGACGAACGACGACGAATCAGACCCAGGCCATACGCACGAAGACGACGACGAACACACCAAGGTATCTCTTTCACTCTCTATCTCTCGCTCTTTCTTTGTCGAATCTCGACGAAACCTGTGACCCTATTAATTTCTTTCTTGCTGTAAAAGCAGAAATACGAAAAAGAAGAAGAAGATTGAAGAGAAGATCGAAGAAGAAGAACTGGACTGAACAGAAGAACGAATGATGAACGACTGGTATCTTTCTCTCTCAATTTGTTTCATACCAGAAATTTGGGCATAACAGTTCGAACCAATTGGGTATTAGGGCTCTCTCTCTCTCTCTCTCTCTCTCTCTCTCTCTCTCTCCCCATGTCAATTAGGGCTTTTTCCACGTCGATTTGGGTTGTTTTTCTGTTACTCGAAATTAGGGTTTTTTTTTTTTTTTTTTGCTCGATTAGGGTAAAAGAAATCACATCCACGATGAAATTAAGTGTGTTATCCGTGATTGCCCAAGTTGTTAATCATTTCCCTGTTCTTAATTAATTAATTAATTGGGGATGAGAGATGTTATAGGAAATAGCAGAGTTGTTGACAACTTTCTTTCAAAAGGAAATGTCTTGTTAAGACCATCTGTCACCAGGAGATCCCTGACTTGGTCATTGTAAATTTCAATCATCTGAACAGAAATTTCGTAGGAAATGGTTTCTTTCCTCTGCTCTGATATGAGAAATAAATCACTCAACGCCTGTAGTTTACTCCTACACTCTCTTGCATAAGCTCTTTGGGTCCAATCTGCAGAAACAAAAGAAACGAGAAAATGAGAAAATGTACATAGTCATTATCACTGTGTCAGCAGCAACTTTGCATGGAATGTCTCACCATAGTATGAGATGTGATGGTAAACTAGTAGTGACCCCTCTGTTAACCCAATAGGATTACCCATTCAATGGAATTACATATCCCCTAATTACCTGTCTAACCAAACCAACATGACCTAAAATAATAAATGCAACTCCAGGAGGGTTCCTTTTCGGCTAGTTTCCTACTTTACTAATTGAACTCTATGAACTTGACTCCGAAATTGCAACAAAATGTAAAGAGAAACTTCTTAAAGTCTTAGGCTTGTGATGAAGAAACTGATATAGGCAGCACTGGGCTCTTACCCAAATGGTATCCTAACTATGTGGGATTTACAACCAAGCGAAGTTCAATCAAATGCAGAGATTATAATTGTCGACTAATCCCACACTTCTCTCAATAATACTCCACTTCTAAAGTGGATGAAACTAAACATGGGAACCTTAGTGACCTTGGGTTGCATATGGACCAAAAATTTTGTTGAATGTGAATGACTTTCGTCCATCTTTCCATATTTTGCAAGGGTGTTAATAGTAATGCTTCTTGTTTAGAGATGTCTTCATCTTCCTCCCATTTCAATAGCATAAATGAAGGCCCTCCTTGCAAATGTAGGATAGCAGCACCTATAAGAACTTCAAAAATATAGGCTAATCGGCGAAGAAGATTCATAGGTTGTATAAACTATACGGTAATATGCTATTTTTTTTTTGGTTATTGATTATTTATTCCATGCATTACTAACTAATGTCATTTTTTGAAAAATTATCCAGCTATCTAGTGCACATGGCTTCTTCTATTGGAATGACCCCGAAAGGGACATGGAAAAAGAAATGTTGGAAGCTGACAATGAGTATGCGAAGGAAAATTTCAATCTTGACCAAGGAGGTGGAAGAAATTACAAGAGAGAATAAAGTGTTGAGAAAAAAGAAAGAGAAGCTAACAAAAAAATTACAAGAAGCTGAAGCTCAAGTGTTTCACTACAAAATGAAATGCTTAATTATATTAGTTGTATGCATTGTTGTGTGGTTTACGAAGAACTTAGTAGCTGTTCCGAACATGAGGAACTTGAAATACCTGTTGTAGATGACATTATGGTCAATTACTAAGATATGTTGGCATGAATGAAGGAACAAATTTCTTACTTTTCCATCGAGTAACCCACACCTAATACAGTTATTTGTCAAAAATAAATTACAAATCACACCAAATGTATCAAATTACAGTTCGTCGATCTTCCAAATGTTCAAATACAACCTCTCTATTGGCTTGCCATTTCCTCCATCTCTATCTCTGCACGTCGCCATCTTGTCAACGTCGTGTTTTCCCATCTTGAAACACAACTAACTCATAATATGCAGAAAGCTACAAAATATAGACCACAAGTATATTCATAAAAATAGTCTATTACATTCAGCCCCCTTTTTTTTATAAGCACTTACATTAATCATCATTGTTGGACATGTCGTCATCGTCATTCAACTTAACATCTTGCGATGAGCTAAGAAAAAAAGACAACAATTAAAACTTAAACAAGTAAACAAATAAATTGAAATTACAAATGAACAAAGTTACATGCATAGACGTACATGTTAAGAAGCTTTGGACAATTTCTTTTGTCGTGCGACTGCCCCGCTAACCCATAACCATGACAGTTCCTGCTCTTCTTGCTAGCCTTCTCTTTTCCTCCTTTCAACCGCTTACCACAACCCTTTGCCCTAACTTGGAGTGATTCTTTAAAACTATGTTGGCTTCCATGAGAAATACGCATTTCGATACCACTCGCTGGACATGGTTTGCGAGAACTTCTCAATACTACAAGTTCATCTTTCGCGAGTAATAGGTGTTTGGATACCACTTCAGTTCCTTTCTCATCTAGTACACCCTCATCAATCACATTACAAGTAAGTTGGAAGAGACCCTATCGCCTCACTAAAACCGAACGGTCGCATATTTCTTTCCCAATACTACCCAAGTCATCCATAACTCTGCTCGCTTTTGCTGATTTTGTCCACCTCCACAAGATTTACTTAGTAAGCAATTCCATAATTTGCATTCTACGAAAATAAGCCAACATGTGTCGACATGGAATTCCGTCAAAGTCAAACATCTTACACTTGCAACTAACAAGGTTTGATGACTTCTCTACTGAAATCTCTCGACTTCTCGACCCTTCCATATCCGGCTTCCGAACATCCCACAAACACTGATGTTCATCCTCATGTCTTAACGTTGCCACATACGCATTAATTTGGAAGATTTCGTCTTGAAACATATAAAATATGCTCTGCGTATATAATTCACTCATTCCCTTTTCCATGAATGACGAGGTTTTCAAGTGTGCATTCTCATTTACATCTTTTTGGTCCAAATTCAATGCATTATATCTTATATGTGACAATGCCCTTTCGAACCGCAAAACAAAATCCAACATTGTATTTTCTTTAGACACGTATCTCTTAAAGAATGCATGAGAAATTTCAGCTCTTTGACTACTTGTCATGTAGGCAGAAAAAATGTGGTTCGTATATGCAGGAACTCATCTGTCACGAATTTCATACATGGATTGTAACTATTCAATGTTGGACAAGTTAGATTTTGTTACAATATCTTCCCATCTTCTATCAAACTCTTCAGGGCCCTCCGAATTCCATATACAAGTTTTGAAATCATCATAATGTTCTTTATAAGATAAAGCACTTATCTTTGAAGAAAATTTACGAATAATGTACCAAATGCAATATCTATGGTGCGTATTTAGAAGAACATTAGCAAATGCTTTCATCATTGCCAGATCCTGATCAGTTATGATCATTTTGGGCGGGCCTCTTGGCATTGCTTTCAGCCATTCTTTAAAAAGTCACTCAAAAGAATCACTCGATTCATTACACAAGAACTCACAACCAAAAAGCGTACTCTACCTATGGTGATTAACTCCTAATATAGGAGCAAAGATCATAGAACATCAGTTTGTGTTGTAGGTTGTATCAAATACCACCACATCCCCAAAATATTGATACGACTTTCTACATGTGGCATCCGCCCAAAAACAATGACTCATCCTCCCCTCATCATCTTTCTCCATTGTAAAATAAAAACTGGGATCTTTTTGTTGTTCAGTCGCAAAATATTTGTACAACATGTCGGCGTCATATCCATCAACGCAATTCCTCTCATCCTTATTTTTGTTATAAAGATCTCGTGGTAAAAATCCAACATTTCTAAGACCCCCGGCTTGCAACTCCAAAATACTCATTTGTTGATGGGGTGGTACATTTGCAGCAGAGAGATGTTGTGTTAAGGATTTTTGTGCATCAGAAATACGACGATGAGATTTCAACAAATTTGTCCCTCGGGGTCGTAAGAGGGTGGCTATGACCCTCGACAAAGTTAGAGACAACAAACCCTTCACTTGACCGGGCTCTCACGACAACTAATTTTGCACCACATTTCTCTCTAATCAAACCCCGACGATGTGTAGTGGTGGCCTTATAAATTCTCCTCTCCCCTTCTTTGAAACAAACATAATCCTTCCTAATGGTTTCACCATTCTTATCTGTCTCGCTTGAATTTATTCGCACACTAAATCCAGCATGAAATGCATAATTGTTGTAGAAGGAATACACTTCTAAGTTGCGAAATTGTTGGTTAATTTTTGGTATCACTTTATTTTTAACTTGAGGAGTGTAAAGGTGACAAGAATTAGTAGACTATTCATACATTTGAGTTGATGATGGTGAAAGTAGTTGTATATCATCCAAAGTTTACGTTCTAAAAAACAAAAGAAGAATCAATAACTATACCAATTCATTTCTTATGCCTATCCATATCTATATAAGTAGAGAGGCAGAGAGAGATACCTTGGTGGTGGTGGGCGAAACAAGGGGTTTGGATTGATGCTCACATTATCTTCTTCTTCCATTTCTTTTCAATCGCAACACAACCATGATATTAGCTAACTATCTTCACACTACCATTCTAGTATGCTGAATATGGGGTGCATCATTTAACAGCTAAATTCTTGATTGGTCACAATGACCTCTTGGTTGATGCAGCATTCAGGAAGAAGAAACTAGAACAAAATTAACAAGGAACACCAAGTGCCATGTAGCACAAGATCCATCTATAAGGATTAAGGACTTGCAAAATTAAGAACTAGAAGTGAAGGCTTCATTTTTAAAGGATGAAGAGATATATACAATGGCCTGTTGATGTAATAATGATCAAAAAAATTAACATAACTCTCCCAACCATTAGCTTTTTGGTAGGTTCAGATTATAAAATCTTGGCAAGTACAGAAGGTTTTATTTTGTTGAGATGTACAGTTGTGGTGAAATTGTTTAAAGAGGACTTCTTGATGAATACCATTGCTCATTTATCCACACAGAGGCATACACTTTAAATGCCTATTACTCTAACATTAGCTACATTGGACACACATGGATCAACTAATTGAATCCCACTAATTAAGAACAGGGAAATGATTAACAACTTGGGCAATCACGGATAACACACTTAATTTCATCGTGGATGTGGTTCTTTTATAAACTAGAGTATAAACTATTGCATCACGTAAAAGTGTTTTTTATCCTATCACATGGATTACTAGATTAGAACATGAATTCAAGTATGAGAAAAAGATAGAACGTGAGCTTAAATTAACATTGGCGAATTCCAAACAAATCAACATTGGTCGTGGATTAGTCCATATTTCCCATGATTAAACAGCACAAGTGATTGGGTGAATCACTCGAGCCTTTCATCGTGGATGTGATTTCTTTTACCTTAATTGAGCAAAAGAAAAAAAAAACCCTAATTTCGAGTAACAGAAAAGCAGCCCTAATCAACGTGGAAAAGCCCTAATCTGCATGGGGAGAGAGAGAGAGAGAGAGAGAGAGAGAGAGAGAGAGAGAGAGAAAGAAAGCGCCCTAATACACCAATTGGTTCGAACCGTTATGCCCAAATTTCTGGTATGAAACAGATCGAGAAAGAAAGATACCAGTCATTCGTTGTTCGTTCTTCTGTTCAGTCCAGTTCTTCTTCTTTGATCTTCTCTTCAATCTTCTTCTTCTTTTTCATGATTCTGCTTTTACAGCAAGAAAGAAATAGGGTCACGGGTTTCATTGAGATTCGACAAAGAAAGAGCGAGAGATAGAGAGTGAGAGAGATACCTTGGTGTGTTCATCGTCGTCGTCATGCATCGGGCTTGGGTCTGGTTCGTCATCGTTCGTTGTTCCTCTCTCTCTCTCTCTCTCTCTCTCTCTCTCTCTCTCTTTACATGTTTGAAGGAAAAAGGAAAATGAGTTGGGTGTCGGGGGAGCGCGTGAGAAGCTGAGAGGTGGATTTTATTTCCCAGCCGTTGGATTAAATCCAACGGCTGATAAGTTGGGTGTGGATGGAAGTTTTGGTCCGGGAGTCCTGACCAGAACAGGACTATATATAAACTGGTCCGATTTTGTCTGATTTTTAAAACATGTAAACCGGAAACCGAACCGAAAATCGAGTTTATAAAAATTTTAAAATCAGAACCGGATCAAAATTATTCGATCGGTTTAAAAAATTTAGTCCGGTCTAATTTTTCCGATTTCGATCGATTTTTTGATCTCGACTAACAACCCTACATCTAGTCCATAATTCCCATAAGGCACCCTAGAAATAATGAAGGACACAATTCCATTAATTCCAAAACATAATAGATTGTCAACAAAAGATACCCATAAAAGATCAATACACAGTACCCATTCATTACATTAAAAAGAGTAGTGTTTGCCTATAATTTCTGCATTGCCATTTGTAGATACCAAATGAGTACTTTCAAATAAGTCAACATAAGGTTACAACTACTGCTGCCAAACTAATATAAAGGTTCCAAAATACTACTAAATTTGATTTTCAAGTGTTAGACTTCTGGGTACTGCCTGGGGTTGATGATTCTCCTTGGGATAACTGTTTGGGGCCAATGCTTGGCATTGTTGCACTGCTAGTGGTACTACCACTTCCACAAGATGCTGCAGATGACCCTACTGGTTGACTCCAAAAAATAGCATTCCCTATCCTTGTCGATCTCCTCCATCCTTACATTTACACACATGTACATGCACCTTTTCAAATTTTCATTCATACATAATACTATGGACAAATTTGTAAACTATTCCACCCATTCATACCTATGGTAATGGCAAACCAACCCTTGGGGCTATAGATGTTGTCACTGGTTGACTCTGACCTGTACCTCCAAACCTTACGTTTGGTTGTTTTCCTTTTGTTTTACCAACAACCACTTCTTTTCCCTTACCATTGGTTGCAGGTTTGCCCTCCTCCATTGTCTTAATTGTTTGCGTCTCTCTCTACTGACTATACTAGGAAGTGTAGGAATGCTTCCACCTCTTCCTCTTCCTCTACCTCAAACATTGGGATTGACATGCTTTGAGGTAGGGTCACCACCTCTTCCTGTGCCTCCCACCACTTTTGTTTTATCACCCTTTGTTTTCCTTGTGTATCGTGCAACACCTTTTCCCCCTCTACCACTCTTCCATCCTCTTCCTCCTCGACCACGTCCACTTCCACTCCCTCTACCACCAATCACTTCCATTGCCACTTACATACCCTGTAGGGAAGACATAATTATCATTTCACATATGCTTCAAAGAATAAAGTAGGACAATAGTTTTAAAAAACTGTAAACTCCTTACTTGTTCAACTGTAGTGTTTGTTGACTTTTGAACACATGTCCTTACATTGTGTCTAGGCTGCTTGCATATTCTACATTTAATGGTTTTGTAGTGCCTCCGCACTCCTCCTTTCTTTTTTGGTTCCTCATCATGCCCTCTTCTCATTTGGTCTCCCACTCTTTGCCCTAAAAGGATGAGGAATGAGAGGATCAAGGTCCGTACAAACCCACATAGAAGCATCTAGAATTGGTTTAATCATGTGCTCATATGTCTTCGCAAAAGTTGCCACATTGAAGCATTCATGAACAAAGTCTTCAGGATTACTTTTGACGGATATAATTGCAGCCATTCCATGTGAACATGGTATCCCACACACATCCCACTTGCCACAGGTGCATGTTCTCTCTTCTATGTCCACAACATAACCCCTAGATACAGTCAAGATTTCAAAAGTTGTGCCACCATTATAAATTAACTGACAATCCCCCATGTTATCACATGTTTTTTTGACCTTCTTGGCAATTCTTGGACATAGCTTATCATTTCACCCCTTGCACAAGTCACGTCTATATTGTAACCTTGTCATTAGGTACCTCATAATACTTTCGGCCATGGTGAAGAATGGTTGGTCTCTTGCATCTTTGATAGCTCGATTGAAAGCTTCACTTGTATTATTATCCATTGTATTGCACTTTGCCCTTCCTGTGTACATGCACCTAGCCCATGTTCTTGGCTCTTCACTCATCAATCACTCATAGGTAGTCTCATCATGCTCTTTAATTTCTTTCATCTTCTCCTCAAACTCCTGGATTGTGTAAAATGATGCAACTTACCACATGAGGTCTTTCCACTCTTTTTCCTTGTACAACTTGTTGAAGTTTGAATATATGTGCCTAATGCAGTACCTATGTTCTATAGTAGGGTACTTTGCTGCAAATGTTTGTGTCAACCCCTATAAAAAAAATCATGAAGTTTATTTAGATGACAAACATTTACATAAAGCAACAAGTATAGGCAAATATGGAATTGAACAACGTAATTAATAATACCTTTTGCCTGTCAGACATGAAGCACCAACCCAATTCCTCTGGATTCTCAATTAAGTCCTCCAATAATCCCATGAACTAAGTCTAGGCATCTTTGGTTTCTGCCTCCACAACAGCAAATGCCAAAGGGAAGCTCTGATTGTTGCCATCTCTTGCCACTGTATGCATAAGTTGACCTCTTAAAGGACCTTTCAGAAAACAAGCATCCAACCCAATGATTGGTCTGCAGCCTGCTAGGAAACCCTTCACTTGTGCATCATAATTTATGAACATCCTCTGAAAAAAAATGGAACTTATCCATCCCAGGGTCTGTCCACCTTAATTTTAGCCATGTTACCTGGGTTCCGCCTTGTCACTGTCTCACAATAGTCCCACAACCTTTTGTATTGTTCAATATGGTCTCCCTGAATCTTTTCAAGTGCCTTTCTCTTTGCTCTATACACTTTGTACTCTGAAACATTAATGAGCCACTCCCTCCTCACAGTATTCTTCATTGATTTGACCTTAGTCTTCGGTGCATCATTTAGTTTGGCTAAGTACTTATTGAAAAGTCAAGAAGCGGTTGCATTATTATTTGTGTAGTTTCTAGTACAAGTATGTTGTTGCCAAATGTTTTTTTATCTGGAATGATTTCTCATCATGCATGGGAGAGGCATGAAGTCTAAATCCACAATCAATTGCATATTTCACAGTCACCCTCGTAGATTCATTCTTCAAGAATTTAAATGTGTAGCCCTCATTTATATGATATTCCCTCAACAATTTTCTAAACACTCTCACATTAGGAAACTTCATCCCTTCTATTAATTGGGGGTTCTTCATGCAAGAGTCTTTAAACTCAAAAAAAGCAGGCTTCCCATCTTCACCTTCCTCAACCAAGTCATTTTTATCACTATCAGAATCCCCCCCCCCCCACCACATTCTGTTTCAAGGTTGTAGGTACCTAAACCAACCAAGGCAATATTCTCCTCTTCCTCTTCATTAGAAGACTCCTATACCTCACTAAAAGAGTCATAGGAAATTTTACTATCATCATTAGGTTGCTACTCACAGTCTCACTATCCTCATCCATTTCATCACTTACTCTTTCTCTGTCTTCATCTACATTCACACATTCATTATCTACTTTCTCCCCCTCTTCATCAACAACTGGTTCTTCTATGTGTTCAAGTCCCCCTAATTCACCACCTCCCTGACCTTCTTCTATTTCTAAGTCACCTCCTAATTTAGTTAAGGAGCTAGGGTCTGCAGTAGTATTTCTATCTCTACATATCACCTCCACCTCTAGCTCACGATCCTCGTCAGACTCTACCACATTGGGACAATCAACATATACATTAATAACTATATGCTTCTTACCACAAGAATGCACTGCAAACATTTCAACCATGTCATAATGAGAAGTCAAGTTGACTAATCCATCATTCATGTCATGCATTGGAAGTTTATAAAACACAATTATGTGTTCTGTTACTCCATTACTATCTGTTAGTCCATATCCCATTTGCCTAATTATATCCATCAATTGATAAAAGCTGAAGGAATCTGGATCTATCTTCATTTCTGCAAGAACCCCATTAAAGTATTTAGACTGTGAACCCCTTACAAGTTTACCACCTACGCGTATGAACAATGTACGTACACCTAAGCTCCACCATGGTTTCTATGCAACAAATAACTTAGATTAAGAACAAGAGAAGTAAAATTGCATGTGGGGCTTATAATATTGTCTACCCAACAATGGACAACAATATTACTCTACTATTAAAAGACAATAATTTAAAAACCATAATTTTATACCCTAATCCCCAATATTTTAAAGCCGTAATTTTATACCCTAGGTAAATTAATGCACAGCCAAGTCAATGAACAAGTATTTTATACCCTAGGTTAATTAAATAAATCAAAATTTCCCAACTTTTTAGGGTTCCAATCTAATTTTTTAAAACCCCAATGTAATACCCAATTTCTTAAAGCCCTACTTTCAATTTTATAACTCCCATCTCGTACTTTAGGGTTAAATATATAAAAATTTAAAAAAAAATTCCCCAAATCTCGGATCTTGGAACTTGCAAAAAATTTACATAATTCGAAGGTCCCTAAAACCCCCAAATATTTAAGCCCTAATCTCAGACTTTTAGGGTAAACAATAAAAAAACTACGAAAACCCCCAAACCCCCAAATTTCCCAAATTTTTTAGCCCTAATATCCTCGTACAAAATGATATAAAGAACTTACAGACAGGCAGAACCCGTACTTAAGATGATGAACGAAGTCTATCGATTCATAATTCGTACTTTACAAACCCTAGAACTAGGGGTTTCTACTGTCGATTTTTGCTGTTAATTCGTGTCGATTGAAGATGGTAGGTGGGAGATGGAGATAAGTAAAGATGAGATGGGTTCTAGAGTTTTGGTCGACCTCGACCCATGACGGAAGAGAGCGACACACACACACACACACACACACACAGAGAGAGAGAGAGAGAGAGAGAGAGAGAGAGATCATCGTCGTCGTTTTTTTCTTCAAGTATAAACAAACTGTGTTTTTTTAAAGCTTAAGGGGTTTTTTTAAAGCTTGGGGGGTATGTTGGTCTTTTAATTTCGGTTTGCCATTCTTTTAACAGAAAATGGGGGAGGGGGTGAAGTTGCTCGAATTTGGTAGTTAAGGGGGTGACGTTGCTTGGATTTAAACATAAGAGGGTGAAGTTGCCAAAAAGTGATAGTTTAGGGGTGTTCTTGCAATTAAGCCAACTTTTTATTTGCCTCATTAAGGCTTGTGAACAAACTCGAATTTGACTCAAATCTAGGTAAGCTTGGCTCGAGTTCGGCTCGTCAAATTTTTATTGAGTTCGGCTCAAGTTCAAGTTCGCTAAAAAAGCTTAACGAATGAATCTAAACATTCTAATAGTTGGCTTGATTAGGCTTGTTTACAACCCTACCCTCCCTCCCTTCTCGTCATTCTCCATCGCCACCACCACACACCATTGCCGCACCACCATCGCATTTGCACCACCGCTGCACCATCTCTCCTTTTTCGAGGTACCTCCTCTCACTCTCTCAGTCTCAATCTCTCTCTCTGGGTATATGCATACATACAATACATTGGGTACATGCATTATGAAAATTTTCCCCATCAATAGGTTGTGAAATCAGTGAAGAAGTTTGTGAGCACTGTAATTGAAGCATGTGGCTATCATGCGTTGAAGCATCACCCTGAAAGTACCAAAGATAAAAAAAAATATTCTTAAAAATTGGTTTTCTCGCTCTCTAGATTCATTTCAACAATTGATTGTCAAAACAATATATAAAGTTCGGTAATTAACTCTCGAAAATATAACTTATTTGGATTTTAACAACCAAATTTTCTTATATATATTGGTATTTGCTTATCGAAATGTTATTTCACAAAATAATTTTTACTAGCCATACTGGATTCGGAACATGAATGTCAAAAAGGGCCTTGTTAAACGGTACATAATTACTTAAAAGAATTAGGTATTACGATAACTACTTATTGAATTTATGTTTCACAAATATAGGTCGAAATAGTTCGGTTTTTGTATTCAATTTTTTAAAACACTTTTTGGTAGGTAAATGTCGAAAAACACATTTTTTATGGACCTAAAAATCCAAAATTTTGGGGTCGAGAAAAAATTGCTCGATTGGGGAAACTTACTACTTGACGCGAGTTCGGCTCCTAAGGTACAATGTTCGTCACAACACCTTTGTTCTCAACCATCATATCATCGCTAAAAGAATTTGATTCCATTTCAATTTCGAAATCAAAACCAAGAAGTGGGTCATCTTTACTGTTTTCAATGGAAGGAGAAGATGAGACAAGAGATGATGATGATGATAAACATGGATGGATGGAGGAAGGATGAAGACGACTGTGTTGTGGGTTTTTTCAACAATGCCAACTATGGATTGAGGGGGAAGTGGAGGAAGACAACTAATATTAGGTTGTGGTTGTGTGAAGAAATTTGTGTAGGGTTTTATATTTGTGTGTAAAAATTAATAAGGGCAACTAGGTCATTTCACGTTCAAATATAGGGGCAAGTAAGTCATTTTGTATTAGGGTATCTTTGTACTAGGATGAAAAACTTTTAATGGGTTGTATGGAGAAAATTGTGAATTGCGAATAGCGGCGAGAAAATTGAGAAAAAAATGAGAGAGAAATCGTACTATTCACACTTTTAGATTTTTTAATTTTATTTTCTCCTATTTTTCTCTCCAAACAACATAATGAGAGAGAAGTTTTTTAAAATTTTTCATTTCCTTTTCTCACTTTCCTCAAGTTCCAAACAAAGCAAGTTTTTCCCTAAAATTCTTTGTAGGCGCTTGCACATTAATTTCTTATCTTCGGGTCTGTTTGATTAACAAGAAAAATAAAATGAAAAGTGAAAAACATAGAAAATGAAGTGAAAGAAAAGAAAAAAGAAAATTTATTTATTTTTCTTCACATACGTTTGATTAGAATGAAAGTTTTGACTAACAAATGGTTACTGTATTAGTTAGTGCTTGCCGTAAAACTCCGAAATACTATCCACGAAGGTCATGCGTATATAGGATGAGATTGGGATCTTCCATTCGCTATTTTTTTTCAACAAAACGTTGAGGATCGAGTAAATAAATGAAAAATCAAACACATTATTAAAAAGATAATGGAAAGTATCATTGAATCATGGGATCTTCGGCTTCTGCTTAACGGCAAGGTGATGTGTCGGTGGTGGTGGTTACTATCGTGGTCTCCCGCTAAGGTTGCTATTGGGTGCCGTTGTTTTTGCTTAACGGCTAAGGGTGCTTCCGAGACAATCCGGTTTGGTTGGTCGTCGGCTCCACTTCCACTTGGGTTGACCTGTGGTGGTGTGGTCGTCTTGTGGTGGTGGTGGCTGTCAGGAGCTTTTGGTAGCAGTGGTGGTGGATGTTTTGCACTTTGGACTAGGGTTAGGTTTTGGGTTTTCTTGGGGTGCGCTTGGCCCACTTGTTTGGGCTAGGTACTTTGTGCTTTAATGCTTGATTTGGGCTTTGTAGGCCTTCGGGTGTATTTTAATTGTACTATCTGGGCTCTTTAGGCCTTTGGGTGTTTGGGCTTTGACCTCAGGGTGTTCCAACTTTTGGTTGGACTTTGTTTTTCCCTTCTCGATGTACCCTTTGGCAAGATCTTTTAATAAACTCTTGTTGTCGATAAAAAAAAAGAAGGTATCATTGAATCATTGACAAAACAAACCCTACTGTCGAGAGCCGTGGTGTGGTGTTGTTTTGTGTTGTGTTATGAAATTTTATTCGACTCGCAAGCGCACGAATCGTATTAAAATATAATAATGCAAGAGCAAGGTCGAACCCACAGAGAGTTGTGATTTTTTTTCATAGAAAAATTAAATAAACTAGACAATATTACCGAAACAAACGGAAAATGTTTACATACAGACATCCCACTACAAATATACTGTATATGCTTTTTATAGTGGGATGTCTGACGTGCACTAGGACTAGTACTTTTTTGTTTTCAAACGTATATTCTTATTTTTAGGACGCCACTATTTGCAACCCTTTATTTTCTCCCATAGCCCGTTAAAAATTTGAGTAAATTTCATGGACCTCCCCTGAGGTTTCTGACAATGACAAGAACCTCCCCTTAGGTTTCAAAAATGACAATAACCTCCCCTGAGATTTGTATTTGGGTTACAGATTCCACAAAACGTCAGCCTACCGTTACTAAGTGTGAGGTAACTAAATGAGGTCAGCCAAAAATAGTGATGAGTTAGTCTATTTTTCCCTTACCATCTATTTTAATCTTGTTGTTCCATTTCAAAGTCAGTAGACTATGCAATCAAGGGTTGATTTGGCCTAACGGTTTAACTTGAATTAATTTTTTTCCTTATATATATTATGATCATTTAGAAATCAAAGGAACAATATTTTTTTAATATATATAGGGTCTCAAAAAAATTAAGTGCTCCAATTTTCAATCCGCTTGAATCGATGCCAAGATGTTATTTTGCTGACCATATTATTCCAAAGGGTCATAATTAATTTTGTCACTATGACTCTTATAATTAAGTTTTTGCTCTTTATTTGAGACCCTATGGAGTAGAAACTTAATTATGAGAGCACTAGAGACAAAATTTAATTATGACTCTTTAGAATAATATGATCAGAATAATAATATATATTCGCATCGATTCAAACAAATTAAAAATTAAAGCACTTAATTTTTTTAAACTGTATTATATATTAAAAATAAAGTTAAAAAAATAATTGCTCCAATTTTTAATATTTTTGAATCGGTGTGAAGTTGTTATTTTGCCGACCTTATTATTTTAACAAAAATGATACTCACATAACAATCCAAACACAATCTCTTACACGACATCTCAAATACATGTGGGACCCCCACATAGTAGTGTGTGTGGGTCCCACATGTATGTGAGAGGTTGTGTTTGGTATTTTGTTTGATTATTGTGTGTGTAGCATTGTTGTTATTCTAAAGGGCCATAGTTAATACGTTCATAATAACAACTTAATTCATACCGGTTCAAACGGATTATAAATTGGAGCACTTAATTATTTTGAGACTAATTATATATTTAAAAATATAGTTAAAAATATATATAAGGACAAAATGACATAAATATAGCTTATGCCCATACATATATACATGAAGACGGTGAGGATTTTCAGAAAATGGTTGGAGATTTCCAAGTGTTGACTTTGTTGCAAATTACTATTTCAGTTAAATGGAAGGGCAAAATGGTAAAAGGACACCGTCAATTAACTCTGTTAGGCAGACAACTCTGACAAGGGAGGTCATTGTCATTTTTTAAACCTGAGGGGAGGCTATTGTCATTGTCAGAAACCTCAGGGGAGGTCAGTGAAATTTACCCTAAAAATTTTCAATTATACTCGACAGTTAGTTACCGAAATTGAGATAAATTTTCAGCATCCAGTTACCGAAATATGATATTTTTTTCAACAACTATTTACTGAAAATGCATGTTTGGCAGTTGTTTACCGAAAGTTGAGCATATTTTCGACATGTAGTTACCGAAATATAATCTTATTTTCAACAGCTATTTACCGAAATGTTATTTATGATTTTCAACAACCACTTACCAAAATATGATGGGCTATGGGAGAAAATAAAGGGTTGCGAATAGCCGCGCCCTATTTTTAAGATCCATACCTCAATTTACAAGGAGCTAATTATCTTTCGAGCGACATACACAGTTAAAATGTCAGAAAAATTACTCTTGTTTTTTTTTCTTTTTCAAAGTGGAATGATATTATTAATTTGAAGGGTGAAACAACCCTAAATATCAGAAAGTACAGAATCCCATGGGGGCAGAGCAGTAGTCCACAAGTCGGACATCCCACTACAAAAGTGCTTTTTTTTTTTTCACTCAAATGTGCAGCTCGATTACAATCACGTTAATTTAACAACTGGAAATCACACGAAAGGAAGGAGTCTTTAAAAGCCAAGCAATCCTGAATCAACACTGTAATGTCTGAGGCCGGAGTCATAGTAGCCGAACAACTCTTAATAATTGCCTCCGCATCCGATTCAATGATCACCTTTGGAAAGTTTAGATTAATACCCAACTGTAATCCTTCCCGAATCGATGGAGCCTCTGCAATCCTGGGCGATCTAAAGGCGTTATGTACTTTAATTGCTAGGCCCAGCATCGCACCATTATCTCCTCATTATCTCCTCGAGCAATAGCACCAGTCCCAACCATATTGTTCCTCTTTGAAACCTCCGCATCCACATTTATCTTAATTAGACCCACCTCTGGCCGAGTCCACGTTCCAGTGGTTGAAATGGAGTTGCTGGACTCAACGGTTGATGCCTTTTTATTAGCACCCAAAAACTCATGGAAGTCCGCTTGCGCTTTCCCACTAATTGCCGCAGCTGTCCATCTCTTCCCGTTGAAAACAAAGACATTTCTCATCCTCCAAATCCACCAACAATATACCAAACCCAGTCCCATAGATGAAGCTGGGAGTTGGGCTTGCTGAATGCGCTTCTGGATGCAAGTCCAACAGTCAGACATGTATCTACAATCGTTAAAATCCTCTGGTCTTAGTTTCAATGCCGAGTGAATCCAAACCCTTGCAGCAAATTCACATCTAAATAACAAATGACAAATAGATTCCTCCATTTTTTCACGCAATGAACATATAGGATCAGACCTTATTTTCCTCCCCACTGAAGCCCAATTGGTTGCTAAGGCTCCGTTGAAACATTTCCAGGCAAAATCTTTGATTTTTGGTTGAATAGGCAGTCCCCACAAGCACTTCCAAATCGACGGCATTACTACGGCCGAACTTGTTTGGGCTTCTTGGATAGTTGAGTTTGCACTAAAAAAACTTTCCCTTTCCAAATGGTACGCAGATTTGACCGAGAAAGGCCATTTGGAGAGGGGTGCCAAATCTTTCGATCACGTCTGCATTCTGTACTTATTGGACCGGAAAGGATCAAATCAGCATCCTCCTTGTTAAAGCATTCCTTTACCAGAATTTTTTTTTTCTTTAATCCGAAGTGAATTTCATTAAAGTCAATAAGGCAACATACAACGAATCCTTCCAATTACAATGATAAGGAAAACTAAACCGGCCCATCTCAGAGGATAAAACTGTTGGCAAAATGAAATACAATCGGCAAATTCCAGAATATGAATTCCATTACAATACAGGAACAAATAACAGAATACATGTTGCATGTACAGAATGTCAAAATTACGGAAATAAGAACACCGAACCGAGCCCTGAATCAGTCTCCTTAAAACAGATTCACCGCCTCACCGTTGGGTGTTGGAGGTTGACCGGCGTCTGTCTCCCAGGATAGAACGGTTAGACCACGGCTATCGGAACACCACCGGAAAGCCGCCTTGGCGAACTGAACACTGCGTCTGTTTCTCTCTCTCACACAAGAACTATATCAAAGTAGATTTGTGACTTGTGATTTCGTGTGCTTCTTCTGAAAACGGGATGCACATTTTATAGCCACAAATGACCAAGTGTAACAGCTAGACCATGAATTCTGCCTTGATTACACAGCCATGAATAGGAGATAATGCAAGAAACTGCCAGGAAATGAATTGGAGGAATGAATTCTGCCATAACCTCTCTTCATGGGGCATTTACCAGCTGTAAACGGCTGGAACTTGTAAGGCCTCGTCCAGATACAATGAACTTACGAGAGACAACTCGGTTGCCTCGGGAGACCCTCCGAATGTCCCAATTATCATTCACAAAATCTGGAAAATTTCCAACAGTCCCCCACATGAATGAAATTGGCAGAGATCGGACGCAGAGTACAAAGCTGACCCGGAGAGAGAGCACAACGGACAACCCCTGCATAGGATAGGTAGCTTTTGGCCTTGAACCTTCCCTTGTGAAAGCCCATCGAGTTTACTGGCTGTCCAGTGAACGTGTTGTCTTGAACTGTCCTGCCGTTGGTGTAAACCGAGTCAATAGACTTCACACAGGAACTTCTCCTAACGCAGTTCAGTTCTCACTGTTGGGTTCATTTTGGCCATGACACCCCCGCCTGGTTCTGCAAGTATTTTCTCAAGAATTTTGCCTTTCTAAATTCTCAAAGAAGCGGCCCCACTTCATACTCACATAGGTGACCTTCTTATTAAAAGAGTATCCTGCTATACCCCGCCTGGTATTCCAGCGCATAAGAGTCATTAAGAGCCATGCTCAACCTTTTTCCATTGCAGGCATCACTGTTTCAGACCATAGGAATGGGTAGGAGAGCTTGTCTCCTCAGTGATCGTTCTCTGTCACTCGCAATTAGGTTGTCCCTTTGAACCGAGATCTTGGGATCTCCAGTCAGCTAGGTTGGGTTTTCCTTCACGGTAACGTGAGCGTAGTAGGCTTAAGCCCCATTCCCATCGATGCCGACTTAACTAGCTCTCTATTTAATCCTTTGGTTAGTGGATCCGCTATGTTGTCCTTTGACTTGACATAGTCAAGAGTGACAATCCCACTAGAGAGTAGTTGTCTAATGGAATTGTGTCTTCGACGAATATGTCTAGACTTACCATTGTACATATTACTCCGTGCCCTTCCAATCGCAGCTTGACTGTCACAATGTACACAGATCGCTGGCACGGGTTTTGGCCACCTTGGAATATCTTCTACGAAATGGCGTAACCATTCTGCCTCTTCAGTTGCTTTATCAAGAGCTATAAACTCTGATTCCATCGTAGAGCGTGCGATGCACGTCTGTTTCGAAGATTTCCAAGACACTGCTGCACCACCCAGAGTAAAGACATATCCACTCGTGGATTTAGAGTCTTTTATGTCTGATATCCAGTTTGCATCAGAGTACCCTTCTAGTACCGCCGGATATCTGGTATAGTGCAGTCCCATATCACGAGTATACCTTAGATAGCGAAGTACTCGGACTATCGCCTTCCAGTGACTATGCCCTGGATTACTCGTGTACCTACTCAATCTGCTAACAGAATAAGCTATGTCAGGCCTTGTACAACTCATCAAGTACATCAAACTCCCAATTATCCGAGAATACTCTAGTTGAGCAACTCCTTCCCCCACATTCTTGGATAAATGGAGATGTACATCCACAGGAGTGTTCGCCATCTCCTTATCAGACTTGTTGAATCTCTCAAGTATTTTATCAATGTAATGAGATTGAGACAAAGCAAGTCCGTCAGATGTCCGAGTGATCTTGACACCCAGTATCACATCTGCTAGGCCCATATCCTTCATGTCGAACTTCGAATTCAACATCTTTTTGGTAGTCTTGATAACTTTATCATTGCTGCCAACAATAAGCATGTCATCAACGTAGAGACATAAAATAATGTAGCCTTCATTTGTGTCTTTGACATATACACACTTGTCACATTCGTTGATTTTGAAACCACTTGACAACATGGCATTGTCAAATTTCTCATGCCATTGTTTTGGTGCTTGCTTTAGACCATACAGAGATCTAACCAGCTTACAGACTTTCCCCTCTTGCCCTGGTGCTGAAAAACCCTCAGGTTGTTCCATGTAGATCTCTTCATCTAAATCACCATTCAGGAAAGCTGTCTTGACATCCATCTGATGTATCTCAAGATTTCGCAATGCAGCAATTGCAATGATCATCCGGATGGACGTTATCCTGGAAACAGGTGAGTAAGTATCAAAGTAATCTAGGCCTTCTTTTTGTCTATAGCCTTTGATAACAAGTCTAGCTTTGTACTTATCTATTGACCCATCTGCCTTCATTTTCCTCTTGAAAATCCATTTGTAGCCCAAGGGCTTACTGCCTGGAGGAAGATCCACCAGCTCCCATGTATGGTTCTGCAGAATGGAATCAATCTCACTCTTGATAGCCTCCTTCCACGAAGGACCCTCCGGCGAGGTTACAGCTTCCTTAAAAGTCCGAGGCTCACTTTCTAACAGATACGCTTGAAAGTCTGGACCAAAAGACATAGAAGTTCTAGCCCTTTTGCTGCGTCTTGGCTCGAAAGCAACTTCTTCGCCTTGGTCATGACTACTTTGACCAGTAGTCCTCAAAGTTCGCTTAGCCGAACTTGACTCTCCAATGGATCTATAAGGAAAAATGTGCTCGAAAAACGTCACATTCCTAGATTCCAAGAGAGTATTCTTGTGAATATCGGGTATGGCAGATTCATACACCAGAAACCGATATGCACTACTGCCTTCTGCATACCCGATGAACACACAGTCAACGGTTTTGGGACCAATCTTCTCTTTCTTAGGTTTTGGTTTGGCCACCTTCGCGAGACACCCCCACATTCGTAAATAATTGTAGGTAGGCTTTCTACCTTTAAACAATTCATATGGGGTTTTGTCAACTTTCTTGCGAGGGATCTTATTAAGGATATAATTAGCAGTGAGAACCGCATCCCCCCACATATTCTGAGGCAGCCCAGAACTGATCAACATAGCATACATCATATCCTTCAAAGTATGATTTTTGCGCTCAGCAATCCCATTTGACTGTGGCGAATAAGGCGCAGTGGTCTGGTATACAATCCCGTGTTGTGCACAGAATTCACCATAAGGTGATTCATACTCACCACCTCGATCACTTCTCAAAGCCTTGATTTTCTTGCTAAGTTGTGTTTCGGCTTCATTCTTGAAAAGAACGAATTTTTGCAAGGCTTCATCTTTGCTCTTTAGCAAGTATACACAGCAAAACTTGGTGCTATCATCGATAAACGTGATGAAGTACTTATTGCCTGCCCGTGTTTGAATGTATTTCAAATCACACACATCTGTATGGATTAGATCCAACGGCTCAGTATTCCTTTCTATCGCTTTGAAAGATGATCTTGTCATTTTAGCCTCCACACAAGTTTCACACCTGTGTTTCTTATCAATTTGGAAAGCTGGAATATGGTCTAGGTTAATCATTCTACGCAGAGAATCATAATTAACATGACCTAGTCTACCATGCCACAAAGAGGAAGACTCAAGCACATACGCAACTGGGGTTTTCATTTTATTCTCATAGGGAATTTTAGTCATTACATTCATTTTGAACAGACCATCAGTCATATAACCTTTCCCTACATACATCCCAGCCTTAGTCAGAGTAACCCTATCAGCTTCGAAAACTAGACGGAAGCCGTGCTTGCTCAGCAGAGAACCAGACACCAAATTCTTGCGAATATCTGGCACGAACAGCACATTATTCAGAGTCAACTCTTTTCCTGAAGTCATCTTCAGGACCACTTTCCCCTGCCCCGCAACATCCGAGGTAGCTGAATTTCCCATAAACAACTTCTCACCGTTAGCAGCCGGCTCGAAGGTAGTGAACAACTGCCTGTCGCAACAGATATGGCGTGTAGCCCCAGTGTCTATCCACCATTCCTGCGGATTCGAACCCACCATGTTCACTTCAGAAACCATAGCTGAGAGATTGATATCAGACACTCCTGCTTCCACCTGAGCTAAGTGTGCCTGAGCGCGAGGGTTTGGTGGCTTCTTACACTCTGAAGATTTATGCCCGAACTTGTTACAGTTAAAGCATTTCCCTTGAAACTTCTCTCTCTGATTCTTGGCAACACCACCTCTCGGTCCCAGATTGACACTTCTGTCTCTCTGTTTACTAGCTTGCTTGTCAGACCGCTTGTCCGTACGCTTGTCATGTTGATTCCTCTTCATGCCTGAAGACTGACCATGCTCCACCACATTTGCCTTGGCCATATAAGAGGACTTGATACTCTTATCCATACCCCGATTCTCCTCTTCAATGCGGAGCTTGATGAAAAGAGCCTCCAAGGTCATCTCCTTATTTTTGAACATGAGATAGCTCTTGAATTCTTTCCATGCTGGGGGCAGCTTATGGATGACAGCAGCCACCTGGAATGCTTCACTCAGAACCATCCCCTCAGTCCTGATCTCATTGAGCAGGAGTTGCAACTCTTGGACTTGGACCGCCACAGACTTGGAGTCCACCATCATGTAATCAAGGAACCGGCCCACAACAAACATTTTGGACCCGGCACCCTCGATCTTGTACTTCCTGTCCAAGGAATCCCACAATTCCTTAGCTGACTGAGCTTCACCATACACAGAATATAGCGAATCATCCAAGGCATTCAAGATGTAATTCTTGCACATGTAGTCATTCTCTTTCCATTTGGCCACATCAATCCGCTTCTGAGTATCAGGATCATTCTCATCAATAACAGGGGCTTCTTCAACTAGCCACTTCGCCAAGTTCAAAGTGGTGAGATAGAACAGCATCTTTTGTTGCCATCTTTTGAAATCCACTCCAACAAACTTGCTTGGCCTCTCCACGTGAGACATTGGAACCGAGGGAATCCCAGGAGTAGGAGCATGAGTTGGAATAGCACCACCACCATTTCCATTGCCAGTGCCATTGCCACTGACATTGCCAGTCTCCTTCTCTTTGCCAGTGACAGTTGTTTTCCCTTGCACAGTTGTCATGTTTTCCTGAAATTAGGAACAACCATATATAAGAGAACAAATCTCAACATCAAAATGACAAGCTATACATGCATAGATTAACAATCTATCAAATAAGCAAGGTCTAACATCCCCCACAATACCACGTACCCCGGGGGTCCCAGGGGGCGCGCCCCCTGGCGGGGGTCTCAGGGGGCCGTGCCCCCTGACGGGGGTCCTGGGGGCAGCGCCCCCGGGCGGGAGTCTGAGGGCAGTGACTGTCCAACTTCCCATACTCGAATAGACCAATCTGTGTCCTAGCCATTCCACATAGGCCGCGTACTATGACTGAATGTAGCAATCCTACCACTTGGATGCTTAAACCAGACATAGCACAACTAGCCGTAACAACCCTTCCACTGGCTGTTTAACAAGGCCAAAACACACAGATTGCTACCATCGAGCAATTCACATAACAGATTACGGCCAAGCAGTGTCACGGCAGAAACCGAGTAGACTGCTCCAGAGGCCCTTCCATCCATCAATCTTAGGCGTAATCGCGCACGATTAGCCAAGGCCGTAGCCAACCAGTTTACCAACAGATCCTGATCAAGTCGCGCACGACTGATCTGGCCGAAGCCTTTTTGTTCCACCGTGATCCAGTCAAGCATGACTGATCTGGCCGAAGCCAAACAGGTTATGCAAATTCCTTATCCCGCTGGGCAAACACCAAGTAATCCAGCAAACACCAAGTAATCCACTATGAAACAGATTACGCCTATGGTCTGGATAGATTGATCACATCCTGTCATGAAACTAATCTGCACAAGATTGTTAGAACCAACAGAATGCGTATTCTGGAATTCCGATCGCCAAAACTTGAATCTGTTTTAAGCTTGTTGGCAAAATGAAATACAATCGGCAAATTCCAGAATATGAATTCCATTACAATACAGGAACAAATAACAGAATACATGTTGCATGTACAGAATGTCAAAATTACGGAAATAAGAACACCGAACCGAGCCCTGAATCAGTCTCCTTAAAACAGATTCACCGCCTCACCGTTGGGTGTTGGAGGTTGACCGGCGTCTGTCTCCCAGGATAGAACGGTTAGACCACGGCTATCGGAACACCACCGGAAAGCCGCCTTGGCAAACTGAACACTGCGTCTGTTTCTCTCTCTCACACAAGAACTATATCAAAGTAGATTTGTGACTTGTGATTTCGTGTGCTTCTTCTGAAAACGGGATGCACATTTTATAGCCACAAATGACCAAGTGTAACAGCTAGACCATGAATTCTGCCTTGATTACACAGCCATGAATAGGAGATAATGCAAGAAACTGCCAGGAAATGAATTGGAGGAATGAATTCTGCCATAACCTCTCTTCATGGGGCATTTACCAGCTGTAAACGGCTGGAACTTGTAAGGCCTCGTCCAGATACAATGAACTTACGAGAGACAACTCGGTTGCCTCGGGAGACCCTCCGAATGTCCCAATTATCATTCACAAAATCTGGAAAATTTCCAACAAAAACATGCAAAAAGGAGAAAGAGACACTAGAGTCTAGGTCCTAAGCACGAGCCGGAGCTCACTTCTCACCACCTCCAAGGGTCGTTCACAAGGAGTTAGCAACCTATCATCCACCCGCCTCGAGCAGGCTCCGACAAACAATACTAAACCAAAAGAAACAAGAGAGAACACAAACAAAATAGAAATTACAACAAACATGGACTAATCCACTAGCACGCCGGCCAACACTTCGGCCAAGAGAAATCCTTCAGTTGCCTCATCTAGAAGCACTGACGGGACTCGGCCACAAGCGAATGAGATTAACATCTCCGGCGAGCCCCCGTTGGCACGAGCAGAGAGCCGAGTAGAAAACCACTATGGGCAAAGCCTCTGCTCTCACGCGACCATGACGCCATCTGCCGCAATCCTCCTATGCGTCTTCGTCTCCCCAAGGCTGAAACAAGGCTCCAGGGCCATGCCCCGGCCTTTATCCATAGCACCACCAACACGCTGGAACGAAAATCAGTGGATTATTCACTCACCACCACACCCACTAGATCTGGGGGAAACCCATACTGGAAACAGGTCCAAACAAGGGAAACCCACCGGAGGCAAGCCGGACTAATCGAAAACAGCAAACAAAAGCAAAACACCCCCAACTCCTAGCCCTTATTCTGGCTCCTCAACTCGAAACCACCACTCCTAACCACCAGACACTGACGCCGCCTCAACCAAACCAGATCTGTAAACCCCTCAGTAGGAGCCGCCAGACTGGCTGAGAGGCCAAACGGCCCCCAGCCCACCACCGCCCACCCAACACGAAAAAGTTCCGATTGGGGAGAGACAAGCCAAAACGGGAATGAGGAAAAGAGAGAGAGCCACAGGAGAGAGAGACTGGGAGGAGCAGAGGCTGCGGGGGGGGGGGGGGGGGGGGGGAACGGGGGGGGGGGCCCCCCCCGAAACCCTAGTCGCGAGAAGATAACCTTTCTAGAGAGAGAGAGCGCCTTTACCAGATCAGTCTTCCAAGTTTTAGTGGCATTGTCTATTAGATCAAAAACTCGTTTGATACCACTCTTCCTGGGTGTGTTTCGATTGACCGTATAAGGGAAGGTTTTGGGTAGCCATGGATCCTCCCAAATACGAACCTCCTCGCTGGATCTAATCTGCCATCTCCAGCCTTTATGAATTAAATCCTTGGCCCATGCAATGCTCTTCCAGGCCCACAACGATTGACTACCAGCTTCGCTTGCCAAAATGAAGCACGAGGGAAATATCTCCCTTTGAAAATTTGTCGAAAAAGAGATTGCTCACCATAAACTAGCTTCCACCTTGGCTTTGCTGGTAACGCCTTACTGAAAATATATAAATCCCGGAAGCCCAAACCTCCTTGACCTTTACACCTGCTCAGATTATCCCATTTAACCCAATGAATCTTTCATTCGCCTTCTCTGGAACGCCACCAGAAAATGGCTATTGCAGCTGAGATTTGATTCATGATCGTTTTTGGGAGCTGAAAACATGACATAGCATAACATGGTGAAGTCAGTAAGACTGACTTAATGAGAGTTTCACGCCCAGCTGAAGTACTGTCTGTTTCGTGTATCCCTATCTCTAAGACTGGTACCGAGGACTCCACGCTTTGGCACTTCACTACTAACGGTAAATATTTCGTTAAGAGTGGTTACCACAAAACCTGGAATGATCTGATCTTGCCCAAACCTGATAAACCATCCTTATCCATAAATCCCCCTCCTACTTTTTAGTTTTTGGAAATTTCTCTGGAACTTAAGTATAGCCCCAAAGCTGAAGCACTTTTGGTGGAAGGTTTGTCGAAATCGTCTGGCTACAAAGGAGAACTTGATGCGTAGGAATTGTGCCAATACTCCCATGTGCCCAAGGTGTGGCAAGCATAGTGAATCTATTGAACATCTCCTCTTTCACTGTAAATGGGCAAAGAAGGTGTGGTTTAAGAGCCCAATTTCTCAGGGTTTTTTTCCAAATAACATCAACTCTGCTCTCCCCTGGTCAATTGCTGCGAAAAAAGAGACAGATAAGGGGTCTTGGAGCAGTGATTTTTCGGCAAAAGCAATTTTTATCGCTTGGAATATTTGGATTGCTAGCAACGAAATGGTCTTCTAGGGCAAGACTGTGCCTCCATAAGGAGCGTTGGCTCGGTCTTTGGGTGCGTGGGGTGAATTCACGGCTGCCAAAGAAGCTGTCCAGATTCATGTGTCTCCCTCCGACAGGCCTCCCCCAGCTTCCAAATTTTGGGCAGGCCCCCCTCCTGGTACGCTCAAGATCAACTGCGATGCTTCGTGGACGAACTCTGCTCAAAAGAGTTGGGGGAGCATCATCCTCAGGAACTCCAGAGGGTGTTTACTTGATGGTAGGAGATTTTGTATCTCTGCTAATTCGGCTTTCTTAGCAGAGGCCTCTATTTTTAGATAAGCATGCCTCTTTGCCAAAGCCTTAAATCTCCGTAATGTGACGATTGAAAGTGATTGTGCTAGTCTTATCTCTTTGAGTGTCTCGGAATTAGTTCCACCATGGGAGGTGTTGGCTCTGATTACAGATATTCGTAAAATAGGTGCAAAATTAGAGTTATCTTTCTGTTGGACTCCAAGGGAAGGAAATGAAGCTGGCCACTGGATAGCTTCCTCTAGGGCCTCTTTCTTATGTTGTAATTGAGTGTCCTTTCCACCTGTTCCTCTTTTGAATACTCTATGTAATGATGCTTCTGCTTATCAATGAGAAATCATATCTTCCATTCAAAAAAAAAAAAAAGGACATCAATACGAAATCAAACTCGATCATAGTTTTACAAAGGCTCAAGTCAATCAACATCCTCCATCAAATCATGTCCGTGCATCTTTAAATATCAAGAACACACGTACCAACACAATCCCATAAACATATCACATAAGAAGAAAACTGTATGCTTTTCTCTAGGTGGTACCAGTACCACAAAAAAGGAGGTACTAGTACCTTCTCCTCCTGGGTTGGCAGGAAAATACTTTACAGACTCAACCGAGCTCCACTCAACTATGACGATTGACAACTATGACGATTGACGATCCAAACACATTTTTACACACCACACCTTCACATAAGTATAGAGAGAGAGATCCCTATCAAAATGGATTTTGAGCAAAACTCTAAATGAATCAAGCTAGGATAGTTGAAAGAAAGTTCAATAAGATAACGAGTGAAAAAAGTATTTATAGCTTGACCAAATACACACTTCGTACACAAATTGAGATAAAATATTTTCAAGTACAAAATAGTCAAATAACTTAAGTTTTACATCTGACAAAAAACAACAAATATTGTACTAGTAAATTGTAATGTGCGCATAATAATGTAGAGACTGCCACGTATGTATCCTAATAATTAATTAATTAGCAAATTGGCAGAGGAGCACCGTTCCACTCCTTCAAGCAATCAGCAAAGGATCAATCAACTTCCCGCAAAATGGCTGAGAAAACCTTGTCAAACTCCTCTCGGTGACGGACCTTCTCTCCGGTCAAAAAATCCCGTCCCCAATTCCTCCCTCACAAACTTGTACAACGGGTACGACCGACATTCCCTGATCCTGTTTCCAATACCTGCCATTCCACTCTCCACATTGCACCGTGCAGTTTCGACTTCCTTGGGCAAGACGGTCTTCAGCTCCTCCTCAAACGGGCAAATCTTTTGGAAAATCGACGTAGCGGGATTCGTCTCCCTCTCCCCGTTCGCCAACGCGTGCTCCACCAGGACTTGTTGGAGTTTCTGCATCAACGGGTACATGTAGCTCACCGGGTCATCTATATAGGCGAATACGTGCTCCCGGTCCACCACTTTGAGCAATTCTTTCTCTGAAAATCTTGAGGGGTGAAGTTCTCCATTTGAACCCAAGGTTAGAACCCGCTTAGCCACTTGACTCACTGTGTTTTTTACTATGCTTTTTAGGTTTTCCTCCAAATGCCTCAAGTCAATTGCTTGGCATAAGGCTACCAACCAAGTCGCACTCATGAGTTTTAGTATGTCAAGTGCCTCGCCTGTTTTTCTGGATGAGATCAAGCCCAATGAGTTCACATCTTGGTTGTGTTGCTCAGCACTTTGGACATGATTGGTTACAGGGTTAGCAAGAAACTGGAGCTCAGAACAATAAGCCGCCATTGCGATTTCGGCACCTTTGAACCCGTAATCCAAGCTGGGGTTACGCCCGCCAGAGAGATTCGAGGGTAAACCGTTGTTGTAAAAGTCATTAACGAGCTCCGAAAATTGTGCAAATATGAGTTTGCCTATCGCCGCAATGGCAAGTCGAGTGTTGTCCATTGACACCCCTATCGGCGTACCCTGGAAATTTCCTCCGTGTAGGGCCTTGTTACGCGATACATCGATCAACGGGTTGTCATTCACGGAATTTATCTCCCTTTCGATCATTTTGGTTGCGGATCGGATGACTTCGATTTGTGGGCCGAGCCATTGGGGAGATGTATGGAGGGCGTATCGGTCCTTTTTGGGCTTTTGGAGCGGGTCAATATCATGAAGCCTTTGGGCTTCTTTAACAGAAGAGCTGCCGTCTAAAATGTGTTCCATTATAGCTGCAGCCTCGATTTGGCCCGGGTGGTGCTTCAATTTATGGGTCAAATGGTCCGTGAATTCGGGCTTTCCTTGCATGACTTCTGCGAACATGGCTGATAAAACTTCCGAGAGGAGAGAGAGGATGTTGACTTCAAAAAGAACCACGGAAGCTAGGCCTGACCCAACCGCCGTACCATTCACCAGCGCAAGACCCTCTTTGGGTTGCAACTCAAAACCACGGTATCATACCCGCCAAGGTGAAGCCTCAACGGCATTGAGCGATTCTCCTTGGGCCCAACGGCCTTCGAATTGGGCCTTCCGTTAAAGCCCAGCAATGTAGGACAAGGGACAAATCGCCCGAGGCGTGATGTGCCCGATGGGCAGCACGGGGTGGATGTTATGGTAAGAAACTTGGTTTTTCATAGATTCTAACATCTCGAATCGGAATCCCGAATACCCTTGAAGGAGGGTGTTGTTCTCACAACATGAGGCCCGTGTTGTCGAACAATGCAGGGTATGGCAAGATTCCGTACCATTACCGAATATTCGGAATCAAGAGAGAGCGCCTTTACCAGATCAGTCTTCCAAGTTTTAGTGGCATTGTCTATTAGATCAGAAACCCGTTTGATACCACTCTTCCTGGGTGTGTTTCGATTGACCGTATAAGGGAAGGTTTTGGGTAGCCATGGATCCTCCCAAATACAAACCTCCTCGCTGGATCTAATCTGCCATCTCCAGCCTTTATGAATTAAATCCTTGGCCCATGCAATGCTCTTCCAGGCCCACAACGATTGACTACCAGCTTCGCTTGCCAAAATGAAGCACGAGGGAAATATCTCCCTTTGAAAATTTGTCGAAAAAGAGATTGCTCACCATAAACTAGCTTCCACCTTGGCTTTGCTGGTAACGCCTTACTGAAAATATATAAATCCCGGAAGCCCAAACCTCCTTGACCTTTACACCTGCTCAGATTATCCCATTTAACCCAATGAATCTTTCATTCGCCTTCTCTGGAACGCCACCAGAAAATGGCTATTGCAGCTGAGATTTGATTCATGATCGTTTTTGGGAGCTGAAAACATGACATAGCATAACATGGTGAAGTCAGTAAGACTGACTTAATGAGAGTTTCACGCCCAGCTGAAGTACTGTCTGTTTCGTGTATCCCTATCTCTAAGACTGGTATCGAGGACTCCACGCTTTGGCACTTCACTACTAACGGTAAATATTTCGTTAAGAGTGGTTACCACAAAACCTGGAATGATCTGATCTTGTCCAAACCTGATAAACCATCCTCATCCATAAATCCCCCTCCTACTTTTTAGTTTTTGGAAATTTCTCTGGAACTTAAGTATAGCCCCAAAGCTGAAGCACTTTTGGTGGAAGGTTTGTCGAAATCGTCTGGCTACAAAGGAGAACTTGATGCGTAGGAATTGTGCCAATACTCCCATGTGCCCAAGGTGTGGCAAGCATAGTGAATCTATTGAACATCTCCTCTTTCACTGTAAATGGGCAAAGAAGGTGTGGTTTAAGAGCCCAATTTCTCAAGGTTTTTTTCCAAATAACATCAACTCTGCTCTCCCCTGGTCAATTGCTGCGAAAAAAGAGACAGATAAGGGGTCTTGGAGCAGTGATTTTTCGGCAAAAGCAATTTTTATCGCTTGGAATATTTGGATTGCTAGCAACGAAATGGTCTTCTAGGGCAAGATTGTGCCTCCATAAGGAGCGTTGGCTCGGTCTTTGGGTGCGTGGGGTGAATTCACGGCTGCCAAAGAAGCTGTCCAGATTCATGTGTCTCCCTCCGACAGGCCTCCCCCAGCTTCCAAATTTTGGGCAGGCCCCCCTCCTGGTACGCTCAAGATCAACTGCGATGCTTCTTGGACGAACTCTGCTCAAAAGAGTTGGGGGAGCATCATCCTCAGGAACTCCAGAGGGTGTTTACTTGATGGTAGGAGATTTTGTATCTCTGCTAATTCGGCTTTCTTAGCAGAGGCCTCTATTTTTAGATAAGCATGCCTCTTTGCCAAAGCCTTAAATCTCCGTAATGTGACGATTGAAAGTGATTGTGCTAGTCTTATCTCTTTGAGTGTCTCGGAATTAGTTCCACCATGGGAGGTGTTGGCTCTGATTACAGATATTCGTAAAATAGGTGCAAAATTAGAGTTATCTTTCTGTTGGACTCCAAGGGAAGGAAATGAAGCTGGCCACTGGATAACTTCCTCTAGGGCCTCTTTCTTATGTTGTAATTGAGTGTCCTTTCCACCTGTTCCTCTTTTGAATACTCTATGTAATGATGCTTCTGCTTATCAATGAGAAATCATATCTTCCATTCAAAAAAAAAAAAAGGACATCAATACGAAATCAAACTCGATCATAGTTTTACAAAGGCTCAAGTCAATCAACATCCTCCATCAAATCATGTCCGTGCATCTTTAAATATCAAGAACACACGTACCAACACAATCCCATAAACATATCACATAAGAAGAAAACTGTATGCTTTTCTCCAGGTGGTACCAGTACCACAAAAAAGGAGGTACTAGTACCTTCTCCTCCTGGGTTGGCAGGAAAATACTTTACAAACTCAACCGAGCTCCACTCAACTATGACGATTGACAACTATGACGATTGACGATCCAAACACATTTTTACACACCACACCTTCACATAAGTATAGAGAGAGAGATCCCTATCAAAATGGATTTTGAGCAAAACTCTAAATGAATCAAGCTAGGATAGTTGAAAGAAAGTTCAATAAGATAATGAGTGAAAAAAGTATTTATAGCTTGGCCAAATACACACTTAGTACACAAATTGAGATAAAATATTTTCAAGTACAAAATAGTCAAATAACTTAAGTTTTACATCTGACAAAAAACAACAAATATTGTACTAGTAAATTGTAATGTGCGCATAATAATGTAGAGACTGCCACGTATGTATCCTAATTAATTAATTAATTAGCAAATTGGCAGAGGAGCACCGTTCCACTCCTTCAAGCAATCCAGCAAAGGATCAATCAACTTCCCCGCACAAATGGCTGAGAAAACCTTGTCAAACTCCTCTCCTGGTGACCGGACATTCTCTCCGGTCAAAAATCCCGTCCCCAATTCCTCCCTCACAAACTTGTACAACGGGTACGACCGACATTCCCTGATCCTGTTTCCAATACCTGCCATTCCACTCTCCACATTGCACCGTGCAGTTTCGACTTCCTTGGGCAAGACGGTCTTCAGCTCCTCCTCAAACGGGCAAATCTTTTGGAAAATCGACGTAGCGGGATTCGTCTCCCTCTCCCCGTTCGCCAACGCGTGCTCCACCAGGACTTGTTGGAGTTTCTGCATCAACGGGTACATGTAGCTCACCGGGTCATCTATATAGGCGAATACGTGCTCCCGGTCCACCACTTTGAGCAATTCTTTCTCTGAAAATCTTGAGGGGTGAAGTTCTCCATTTGAACCCAAGGTTAGAACCCGCTTAGCCACTTGACTCACTGTGTTTTTTACTATGCTTTTTAGGTTTTCCTCCAAATGCCTCAAGTCAATTGCTTGGCATAAGGCTACCAACCAAGTCGCACTCATGAGTTTTAGTATGTCAAGTGCCTCGCCTGTTTTTCTGGATGAGATCAAGCCCAATGAGTTCACATCTTGGTTGTGTTGCTCAGCACTTTGGACATGATTGGTTACAGGGTTAGCAAGAAACTGGAGCTCAGAACAATAAGCCGCCATTGCGATTTCGGCACCTTTGAACCCGTAATCCAAGCTGGGGTTACGCCCGCCAGAGAGATTCGAGGGTAAACCGTTGTTGTAAAAGTCATTAACGAGCTCCAAAAATTGTGCAAATATGAGTTTGCCTATCGCCGCAATGGCAAGTCGAGTGTTGTCCATTGACACCCCTATCGGCGTACCCTGGAAATTTCCTCCGTGTAGGGCCTTGTTACGCGATACATCGATCAACGGGTTGTCATTCACGGAATTTATCTCCCTTTCGATCATTTTGGTTGCGGATCGGATGACTTCGATTTGTGGGCCGAGCCATTGGGGAGATGTATGGAGGGCGTATCGGTCCTTTTTGGGCTTTTGGAGCGGGTCAATGTCATGAAGCCTTTGGGCTTCTTTAACATAAGAGCTGCCGTCTAAAATGTGTTCCATTATAGCTGCAGCCTCGATTTGGCCCGGGTGGTGCTTCAATTTATGGGTCAAATGGTCCGTGAATTCGGGCTTTCCTTGCATGACTTCTGCGAACATGGCTGATAAAACTTCCGAGAGGAGAGAGAGGATGTTGACTTCAAAAAGAACCACGGAAGCTAGGCCTGACCCAACCGCCGTACCATTCACCAGCGCAAGACCCTCTTTGGGTTGCAACTCAAAAAAACCGGTATCAATACCCGCCAAGCTGAAGGCCTCAACGGCATTGAGCGATTCTCCATTGGGCCCAACGGCCTTCGAATTGGGCCTTCCCGTTAGAAGCCCAGCAATGTAGGACAAAGGGACCAAATCGCCCGAGGCTGTGATTGTGCCCCGGAGGGGCAAGCACGGGGTGATGTTATGGTTAAGAAACTTGGTCATAGCTTCTAACATCTCGAATCGAATCCCCGAATACCCTTGAAGGAGGGTGTTGATTCTCACCAACATTGAGGCCCGTGTTGTCGAACAAGGCAGGGTATGGCAAGATTCCGTCCCATTACCGAATATTCCGGAATTCAAGAACCTGGTGCACCAAAATTTCGTGAAGTAGATCGGTCACATTGATTTTTGGATTAAAATAGTAGTTACCAAGGAGTACTGTACAAACATCAATCATGTGATCTGTTGAAATTGAAAAGTGCTTGTAATTTTTTCAGCTAGAGAGAGATAGAGGTTGGATTGGACCACAAACAAACTAAAATTATCGTTTGTCATTATAGACCTACTAGAAGGATAAAGATATGGCCTATGCATTAACATTAATTATCTAAACACAGACTAATCAATAATAAACCATATAGCCAGGGCCCAGCTATGGATTTATTGTACTAATTTTATTTCTTAAAGTCTTCAAAAAACAATAATGTAATTTCATGTGCACGCCATGAGCAAAAATGGGTGTTATTTTCTCAAAATGTACTAGTAAAGAGGTAGACGTGGGGCATGAGGTGGTTGGATTGAGCACAGTGAAATTACCACTTTGCCCAAAATATTGGAATATTTATGAATTTGGAAAAACTATAAGCACTTATTTTTGGAGGACAAAAGTGGAAAATACTTTTGTGACAACTTCACAAAATGGTTACACCAAAAGGGATCCTCCCTTCATATATTAGAAGAAAGAAGAATAGATTCTCTCTCTTTCCTTTTGCGTTTGTTTGTGGTTGTGTGTAAGCGGGTGTTGAACATAAAATAAATTTCTTTACTTTTTTTTTGGAATGGAATTTTCTTTACTTTATTATACTCATTTTTATTGGCAAATGCTAACGGGAAGCACTTTTAGCTGTAATATTTATTTGAGGTTTTATAAGGTATTGTTAGAGATGTTTTTGGTGCCTTGATCACAGCCAAGTAATGATATTGGAATTTTTTCTTTCATGAGGACAAATGTAATTCAATAAGCCAAGTGGCTTTTTTTTTGTCCTTATTAAATTTTTTTTCGTATTTGTTAGTTTTTCGTCAATTTTTTATAGGATTATTGTTTCGTCATGATGAAAGGAATCTAAAAAGTAAAAAATTACGATTGAAACCTAATTTTTTTGAATAAAGACAAAAATAAGCCAATTTTTTCGTCTTTATTAAAAAATTGATTTCGATCGTAATTTTTTACTTTTTAGATTTCTCTGGTCATGACGAAACAATAATCCCCAAAAAATTAACGAATGTAAAAAAAAATTTGAATAAGAAAAAAAAAATTACTTTACATATTTATCCGAACAACCTTACTCGTAGTTTTTGCCATGCAAGTCACATCAAACTACCACAACAGGTAAACAATTCTTTTTTAAATTGATATGCAGTGCTTCCAAAATTCTAAACTGGTTCATCCTTAAGAAACCGCCAACCCAGGTAACGATCAACTCTGTCCCTACGACAATCCTCTAATTAACATTTTCTGTAAACCATTCCGAAATAATCTTTATGCAAAAATTCATTACGACCAGATAATGTTGTCAATTAATTGAAAAAATTATTTGGCTGTCTATCGGTCACGTGATACACTAACATCCTTATCAATGTACACATGTTGTTGTGACACAAATATTAAATGTATGGACCTACATTGGAGCACCACGTAGCGATGTCTCAAGAAAAGAAAGGGTATCATGATGATGACTAAGAAATGAGCGAAGAACTTTGTTTACCTAATAAGCTCTTTCTGAAGTGCTCCACCCTGTTTGGTTCTCCTATGAGAAGTTGCACCAAAACCAGTGGTCACACCATAACTATCTGTCCCTTTGTTCATGCTCTCCATCACCCAATCACTACTTGCCACCACGCCAGCCCTGGCAGTCTCCGAGAGCTCCACTGTGACCTCGGTATCACGGGCGGATATCGCAGCCACTTGTGATATTGTTAGGGTCTCGCCACCAAGCCGAACCACCGGCTTCCGGTACTCTGCCACCATGCGCTTCACTTCATCCAAGTGACTACCCTTTAAGGACTCTGCAGCCTTAACCCAATTCAATGGGTCTTGGACACACAAGGAGATGGTGTCATGATTACATTGGTCGTTACTAAATTCCATTGTTGAAATTCAGTAGGAGGTAATAGGTACGGACCCAAATGGAAATTATTAAAATCCAAAAATAAGGAATGGGTTGGACAAAAATGGTTCGACCAATCCAAGATTTATATATAGTGTAAAGCTTGCTAACTTTGGTTCATGAACTATCACAAAAAAGTAGTAATGTACTTAGATGGAAGGAAATCGAAAGCTGATCAATTTCCTGAGTTTTGTTGGGACAAATTAGGGGAAATTATATAGAGGAGAGGATTAGCTCATTGAGCTTTTGGGTGTTTGGTGGAGTGGGCAGCAATGTTGTGAATACCGTTCCGTACCGGCCGGTACGGCCCGATACGTACCGGTTTGGTGAAATTCCGGTACTTTAGCTCTATAATACCGTTTCGTCCTCAATACCGGGCCTTACCGGTCGGTACCGCCCATTCCGGATAATACCGGGCGAGATCGTGTAACCGGAAATTTCGGCCGGTATTTTGCAAAACAGAGAGAACAAGAAGAAAATAGAGAAATGGAGGGGAGAAAGAGAAAAAGATCAGAGCAACATCTGACTTCTCATGGTCTTCTCCGGCGTAACCTTAATCAGAGCAAATCTGTTGTTCTATACCAGACCGGATTTGAACACTTCCCATGGTATCATGCGGTGGACGATTGAAGCGAATCGCAGAGAGGAAGTGTGTTTGATGGGTTTTGATTCGGTTGTTACTCGTTGGATCTGGTCTCAGACACAGAGGGATAGAGAGAGAGGCATGAGGAGAGAGAGAAGGAAGTGTGTGTTTGATGTTCTGTTCAAGGATTGGAAAGCCAGTGGCTGGTTTTGACACTATTGAGCCCACAGTTTTGGCCCGCTTTTGGGAATACAACTGAATAAGCCACGTGGTAAGAGAGAAAGTTAGAATAGTATTAAAAATAAATGTTAATTGTTTTTTTTTTTTTTAAATTGTACTCCGTAATAGTTCAATAGGATTTTAAGTAGCAGAAAAATACTTTTTAGAGTTTTTATAGGGTACAACACAACACTCATTTTGTTTTTCTTGTTGTTGACGTACATATATACACTTTATTTTATAAAAAAAAAATTATAGCGAGCAATCCGAAACGGTACCCGGTATTTGACCGGTACCGGTACGTACCGTACCAGTAGGAAAACCGGTACCCTGGCCGGTACGGTATTCAGAACATTGGTGGGCAGGCTTTCTCGAAAATGTTAGTTGAAAGCTGCAAGAGGCTGTTGGATATTCATTTAAACATTCGACGGTTAAGATGGTGACACGTGGAACTGCTCGGTGGGGTCCAACATCAGCGGAATTACTCGTCAAAGGGCCTTTGTTTGCCCTTAAAATAGGAGTAGTAAATAAAAAGTGGGATTTAAACAAGGTGGGTGGGGGGATAGGGTGGTTGTTCGCCGATGGGGTTGGTTGCACGAAACCAACACGTGATCACTATCCATTTTTCCCACCAATTTTGTACGCAAAAAGTCTAGGACTGTGTGCGGCTCATTTCGATCCCCACACAAACATATAAAAAAATATCTATAATTTTAAAATATTTATTTATGAAATCCTGTAAAAAATCAGCTTTAAAAAATATCGGTATGTATATTTTATGAATTCGTAGGGGGCAAAACTCCTCTAAAATATTTATTTATGGAGCCGTGTAAATAGGGGTGTCAAATGGGCGAGTTTGGTCCAAAATGGGTAAGTTGTAAGTGGACTGAATCTTTATTGGGTCATTGACTCATTTAGACCCATCAATTATGAGTCTAATTACTCATACCCAATCCAACCCATTTATTTAAAAGCAAACCCGACCCATCCATTAACCCAGTTACATACTATACTAAAATGACTAAAATACACATGTACACTGAAATGACCATATTACCCCTGTAAATTTAAAGGACTAAAATACCATGTACACTAAAATTACCATACTATCCCTCTACTACAAAAATGGCCAAATTACCCATGTACACTTAATTACCATATTGGTCACTCTTAATTACCGAATTGCAGCGTATCCAAGTGGCATTTTCTTTTGTCTTTATTCAAATATTTTTTACATTTGTTAGTTTTTTTGTCAAATTAGGATTATTACTTTGTTATGACGAGAAGAATCTAAAAAATAAAAAATTACGATCGAAATTCATGATTTTTTAAATAAAGACGAAAAAATTGGCTTGTTTTTGTTTTCATTCAAAAAATTTAGGTTACGATCATAATTTTTTTTACTTTTTAGATTCCTCCTGTCATGTCGAAGTAATAATCCACAAAAAATTAACGAAAAATAAATAAATGCGAAAAAAATTGAATAAAGACCAAAAAACACGCCACGAACAAGCCAGCTTTCCATTCATAAGTTGAATTTTCCATTCGATTAGAATCAAAACTAGCCCGTTGCGAGATGCATATATCTTTTTTTTTTGCCTTTATTCAATTTTTTTTCGTATTTGATAGTTTTGTGTCAAGTTTTTGTGACTTAGTGATTGGTCTCGTCGAGAAAAATTGAAAAAGTAAAAAATTATGATTGAACTCATAAATTTTTTCAAAAAGACAAGAATAAGTAAATTTTTTTTGGTATTATTGACTTATTTTTGTCTTTATTCAAAAAATTATAAGTTTTGATCAAATTTTTTTACTTTTCCAATTCCTCTCATCGAAACGAATCAATAAGTCACAAAAGTTTGACAAACAAAAAAATGCAAAAAAAATTTGAATAAGGACAAAAAAATAAGTCACTAACTTTTTAATCAAAACTCTATGCAGGACTACCATGAGAGAAACTTATTCACGGCGGAGCGCAATTTCATCAGTCAATTCACGCAATCGATGGATGAGACGTGTTTTCAATTTTGACAGGTCAAAATAATTATTACCGGTCACAATTGGTTTTTAATTCGGACCGTTCGAAACATTTTTGGACATGTGTAATTTAGCATAGAAGAATTGAATGAGATAGAGAGACCACGCGAATTTTGAAATTTGGTAAAGAGGGGAATTTTTAGTGGATCATTTAAGTTGACCCAATTGATGCTCAATTAAGACCCAATTAATAATGAGTTAGTTGGGTTTTGACCCATTCTTACCCAACTAATAAATGGGTTGGGTTAGGTCTATTTTTTAATTGATGGGTCTGGGTTTGTTAATGGGTCTGGGTTCAATTTGCCACCCCTACCTGTAAGTAATCAGCTCTATGGATATCGGTATGTATATTTTATGAATTCGTAAGAGCTAAACTACGAATTCATAAAACATACCTATTGATATCCGTTAGAATTGATTTTTTACAGGGCTCCATAAAGAATTATTTTAAAATTTACGGGTTTTTTTTTGGATTTGTGTAGGGCCCGAACTAGTGAACTCCACACAGCGTGCAGTGTGGCCCATGCGGTGGTCCTAACACAGTTGTTTTGTACGTGCATGGTTGTTAAGGTGCATGGTCTAGAAAATTTCAATTTTTTTTGTAAGTGGTAAAAAGTATACTCGGCGTTTGATTCGAGGACCGAAAAAGATAGGATTAATAGTCCTAGGATTGATAGTTCCTAGAATATTTGTCTTGAATTAATTTTATCCCTAATTTCCCTCAATCTCATGTTTGATTCGCGTGTAATTACTTATGGGATAAGGAATATTATTTATTAAAAATGTTTTTGAAAAACAATTTTCAGAAAAAGAAACAATTTTTGGAAACAATTTTATTACAAAACAATATGGGAAAAGTTCTTTTAGAACTAGTTTTTGAAGAAAAAATGATTTTCTTAAAAAAATACAGTTTTTTGGGGAAAAATAGTTGTTGAATTATTTTTTGAGAAAAGAAAGTTTTCGAAAAGATTTTTTTGTATTTTTTAATAAAAATAGTTTTTGAAAATAAGAAAGTTTTGAAAATAGTTTTTTTTTAAGTGTTTGTAAAATATTTTCTGAAATTTATATTAAGGAAATAATTTTGAAAATACTTTTTGAAATCAATCTCAGTATCATCGAAATATTTTTTAAAATAATCCCTTCCTTGTCTTGGATTTTATAGAGAAAAAACAGAAGCCAATTAATGTTTTTGTTTTTATTTGTTTTTAGGTTAAAAGTGAGAAGAAATTAAAGATATGAATGCATGTTTTTCTATGAAATATTTAAAATAAAATCCAATGGGTTGTCTCAGTCGACCAGGGAAAGTATAAATTCTCAATTGGAACACGAGCTGTAAAAAAGAAAACTAGAACCTTTATGGTTACGAGACATACTACATGTTGGCCTGGTGATTAATGTTTGAAATATAAAAATTTGCTTCCAATGTCTACAAATTTTTTGCTCGGCTTCCAATGTCTCAAATTGAAAGTCTACTACATGCTATGATCAACTTTTGTAGGAATATCGAAGCTTTTTTCTTTTAGTTTTTTTTTAATCAATATTGTATACATTAGCGAGGGTTAGCCAGGTGTTAGTAGGTTAGTTGTAAAGAGTTTTAGAGGTTATTCATAATCTTAAATCCCAAACGCCCATGACGGAGCTCGAACCCTAGCCTCCCACATGGGAAAAACCAAAAGATGCGAATTGGACTAGAGCTCATTGCCTTTTCTCTTTTAGTTGGGCTCCACATGTTTCGACACCTTAAGTAATTACTCCTTCCATCCCAATTTAATAGTTTTTTTTGAAAAAGTTCATGTTATTTTTAATTTATAATATTTTATGTGATTTTAAGAATTTCGTATTACAGAACTAATCGAGATTTATTAAAAAAGATCCACATGGTATATAAAATTCATTACCGATTTAAAGATATAACCAATTTTTTATTTGATTAGAAAAGATCGATTGACAATTAAATTGGGATGAATAGAGTAAAAAATAAACATTTTATTGTGTTGCAACTGGAGGTTGGAGATTGGAGTTCACCCAACCATCATCCTGAGGAACCTAAGGGTGGGTTTATTTTGGTTCTCAAAATCTCTGCGCACAATTTTTAATAAATTTTTTTTAACTATCCCTCTCTACTTATTAATTTCAAAAATCTTCCACAAAATCCAAACCAGTCTAAGACTAGTTGAGGTCTAATTGAGTTGTTCGCAAACGTACGGCTCTAGAAACTCACTGCGTTGCTTTTGTTTACTATTATCCATTCCACCTATTGGAAGACCTACCAACCCCATTCCAACCATACATCTTTATCTGTGGTTGGTAGGATGCTGTTACACAAAATCTTGTCTTTTCTCTACCTAATAGCTTCCCCCCATTTCTCCTAGTAGTAGTACTTGTCAATGGCATGATTTGATGGTGCTGTGAGTATTATGCAGCATCCAAGTTGTTCACTCGATAATTTTATAGTTCAGATTTCATCTTAATAATAAACGAACAGGTCGGATGTCACATAGTTTGACGGGTGCACAACACCATCCCTTAGGTCAAATTGGACATAGAGGGCCAAGTTTGCCGTCAAAAAACTGAATTATTTTACAAAAAAAATTGGCTATGTTTTCATTTTCGTTCATATTTTTATTAGTTAATTTATGATTCAATTTATTAGTAAGGATGCTCATTTGTCCACCTAAATTCTATACAATATTTTTCTCTTCTATAAGCAAGAATCTTCTAAATTAAATATGCGATTGAGACATTATTGAATACTATTTGAGCAATAAATTCCGATGACATAGCTAGAAATCTCAATGAGTGGGATTAATAAACTCTTACACAAGAACATCTCTAACATATTTGTTCCCTAATAGTATGGAAACAATTTGTATAAGAGAATAAAACTAAATGACAGCAACCATGGATGAATTTTTTCTTATTGAGAAAATAATATATAAAGAAGTCATTTGTTGTGTAAAAATTAAGATGCCTTTTCATTATATAAGTGTAATAATATTATTTATTAATTGATTCTCATCCAAATGCAAACAGTTTTTTTCAGAAGCCGCATATTGTGAAAGTCCTATTTGATTAATTAAATGCTCAGGATAATTTTATACCTTAGGTGCAACATTTAGGGCAATTTTCGAATTTTACTGGGGCTATATATACTGTATGTCATAAACCTCTACCAATTACTAGTATAAACCTCTACAAATTACTATAATTCTTTTTTTAGGGAGATTGAGTGACTACACATGCCCATTAGTCCATCCGCACCGGAAATAACACAAGGAAGATCAATGGGTCATGCAAGCTTAATTGATTAGTAAACGCGCCGAGATAATTGGGAAATAAATACAGTATTAATCACCCCATTTCTTGTATGTATAGATAGTATATATATAAGTTCTTTTTTTATTGTACAGTACTTTCAAATTTTCAATAGTGTACTGTACGTACTGATCATGTGAATTGAACCCCATATATAGTAGGAAGAAGTCTTTCCCAATATTGATTGTTGAAAATATTGACTAATTTAATTATTATATAAGCAGTACGTTTTGACTAATTAAAGCAAGTTGAAAGGCCTTTTGAAACCAAAACCAATTGCATGCAACAAACCGATCCATAAAGTATTTTATAGTATATTTTTAAAAATAACCAAGAAAAGAAAGAGCCATTAAGCATGCAGATGGACTGGTATATTTAAAAGTCATGCTCACCACCAACCACTACTTGTGTGGAGTATAATTGTTGGGGTAGGTGAAGCAACCATATATAATACTCCCACTTATTATTACTCCCTCGAACAATAAGATTAGAGATTATATATACTGTATAGATACAGTATTCCATGTTTGCTCTGGCTGGGCCTGCTGGTTACGTATGTGCAACTACGGTGCGAACGTAACTCTGACGAATCAATTAATTAATGGGGTTTAATTGTTAACAAAATTTGTGGTACCTGCTTTTTCTTTTAATTAATGGGGTTTAATTGTTAACAAAATTTGTGGTGCTTTTTCTTTTCATTTCATTTCATTTATAACTAAGTGTCCGGACCAATTTATACACACCTTGACTAATCTTAGACGACCATTCCCAACACAAAAATGTGGTGTTATCTACTAATTAATGTTGTAGCCTGTTTTATATATATATATATATATATATATATATATATATATATATATATATATATATATATATATATATATATATATAGTCCGGATTAAGCCCAAACCTCTTCCCGTCCACACCGTCCGCACCTCCCCTTTTCCTATCGAATTTTGATGATCCGAGCCACTCAATGTGATCAGAACGTGATTTTAAGCGCCAGTAATGTGCAGCTCGGGGCAGTGGTTTATGGGTAGCTGCATTAGATGGGTACATCAAAATTAACAAAGACGGGGCGTGGATGCATTCAGCAGCGAAGGCCAGCGGAAGGGATTGCGGGCGCGAGGATGGTTGTGAGAGACAAGTACGGCCGATTTGTAGCTGCAAGATCGACCAAATTATTTGGTAGGGATGAGCTCGGCTGCGTGCACTGAGGCAGTGGCTTGGCGTGAGGCTCTTGATTGAATGCCATCATAGTCGAAGGGAACTCTCAACAGATAGTGAGGATTTTAACCAAAGACAATCAATGTCCGGCCAAAGTGGATGTTGTGATTGAAGATATTAGAGGGCTCATCAGGTTGGGAGATGCAGGTTTCAATTCATTCGACAATCGGCAAATTCAGTGGCCGATAAGTTGGCAAGGTGTGGTTTGCGAAGACTTTGTTTCCAAGACTTAAAAAGCTAGAGCTCCATATTGGTTATTTAGCTTTATAGAACGAGATAATCATCCTTCTTTAATGTTAGTCAAGTTGTTATCAATCAATAAAATGTCCTACCAGTTTGACCCCAAAAAAAAAAAAAATGTAAAGCTAATGCCAAAATTTCTCTATTTGAGTATACAATTGGGTTGTTGATTTGGTAGCAACAAGTGTTCACATAATATTTAGTATGAGAATATTGGAGTTTTCTTTTATTAATTCATCATTCAAAGAGAATATCATATCATATCATATCATAGTTGGTCTAATAATAATTCATCATCAACTAGGAAGGTAGGCCGCATTACTCATGGGTGTTCTCTATCGATCGACTTTCCCTTTCCTTTCTAGATAGCCTACCAATGAAATTACAGTAATAAACAAAATTAGTTCCAACTAATTTGTCAATAAAAGGTTTATAGTTAGTAGGTAATTAAGCCGCGTAACAAGAGTTTCATAAAAGGATCTGAGAAAGTTAAGAGAGTTTACTTTGATTAATATCCATCCATTCAAATTAACAAGGGAAGGGCTCACCAACCCCTCAATGTATATATGGATGGAATTAAACCAATTAATGCGATGTTGATACCACATCTCAACGAAGTTGGTTTTCTTGCTCTCTAGATTCATTTCGGCGATGGACTATCAAAACAATATATATAGTTTGGTAATTAACTCTCGAAAATATAACTTATTCGGATTTTAACAACCAAATTTTCTTATATATTTTGGTATTTGCTTATCGAAATGTTATTTCACAAAATAATTTTTACTAGCCATACTGGATTCAGAACATGAATGTCGAAAAGGGCCTTGTTAAACTGTACATAATTATTTAAAAGAATTAGGTATTATGATAACTACTTATTGAATTTATGTTTCACAAATATAGGTCTAAATAGTTCGGTTTTTGTATTCAATTTTTTAAAACACTTTTTGGTAGGTAAATGTCAAAAAAACACATTTTTTCTGGACCTAAAAATCCAAAATTTTGGGGTCGAGAAAAAATTGCTCGATTGGGGAAACTTACTACTTGACGCGAGTTCGGCTCCTAAGGTACAATGTTCGTCACAACACCTTTGTTCTCAACCATCATATCATTGCTAAAAGAATTTGATTCCATTTCAATTTCGAAATCAAAACTTAGAAGTGGGTCATCTGTACTATTTTCAATGGAAGGAGAAGATGAGACAAGAGATGATGATGATAAACATGGATGCATGGAGGAAGGATGAAGACGACTGTGTTGTGGGTTTTTTCAACAATGCCAACTATGGATTGAGGGGGAAAAGGAGGAAGACAACTAACATTGGGTTGTGGTTGTGTGAAGAAATTTGTGTAGGGTTTTATATTTGTGTGTAAAAGTTAATAAGGGCAACTAGGTCATTTCACGTTCAAATATAAGGGCAACTAGGTCATTTCACGTTCAAATATAAGGGCAAGTAAGTCATTTTGTATTAGGGTATCTTTGTACTAGGACGAAAAATTTTTAATGGGTCGTATGGAGAAAATTGTGAATTGCGAATAGCGGCGAGAAAATTGAGAAAAAAAATGAGAGAGAAATCGTACTATTCACACTTTTAAATTTTTTTATTTTATTTTCTCCTATTTTTCTCTCCAAACAACATAATGAGAGAGAAGTTTTTTTTTAATTTTTCATTTCCTTTTCTCACTTTCCTCAAGTTCCAAACAAAGCAAGTTTTTCCCCAAAATTCTTTGTAGGCGCTTGCACATTAATTTCTTCTCTTCAGGTCTGTTTGATTATCGAGAAAAATAAAATGAAAAATGAAAATCATAGAAAATGAAGAGAAAGAAAAGAAAAATGAAAATTTATTTATTTTTCCTCACATCCGTTTAATTAGAATGAAAGTTTTGACTGACAAATGGTTACTGCATTAGTTAGTGCTTGCGGTAAAACTCCGAAATACTATCCACGAAGGTCATACGTATATAGGATGAGATTGGGATCTTCCATTCGCTATTTTTTTTCAACAAAACGTTGAGGATCGAGTAAATAAATGAAAAATCAAACACATTATTAAAAAGATAATGGAAAGTATCATTGAATCATGGGATCTTCGGCTTCTGCTTAACGGCAAGGTGATGTGTCGGTGGTGGTGGTTACTATCGTGGTCTCCCGCTAAGGTTGCTATTGGGTGCCGTTGTTTTTGCTTAACCGCTCAGGGTGCTTCAGAGGCAGTCCGGTTTGTTTGGTCGTCGGCTCCACTTCTACTTGGGTTGACCTGTGGTGGTGTGGTGGTCTTGTGGTGGTGGTGGTGGTGGACGGTGGTGGTGGCTGTCAGGATCTTTTGGTAGCGGTGGTGGTGGATGTTTTGCACTTTGGGCTAGGGTTAGGTTTTGGGTTTCTTGGGGTGCGCTTGGCCCACTTGTTTGGGCTAGGTACTTTGTGCTTTAATGCTTGATTTGGGCTTTGTAGGCCTTCGGGTGTTTTTTAATTGTACTATTTGGGCTCTTTAGGCCTTTGGGTGTTTGGGCTTTGCCCTTAGGGTGTTCCAACTTTGTGTTGGACTTTGTTTTTCCCTTCTCGATGTACCCTTTGTCGAAATCTTTTAATAAACTCTTGTTGTCGATAAAAAAAAAAAAAAAGTATCATTGAATCATTGACAAAACAAACCCTACGGTAGAGAGCTGTGGTGTGGTGTTGTTTTGTGTTGTGTTGTGAAATTTTATTCGACTCGCAAGGGCACAAATCGTATTAAAATATAATAATGCAAAAGTAATGTCGAACCCACAGAGAGTTGTGATTTTCTTTTCATAGAAAAATTAAATAAACTAGACAATATTACCAAAACAAACGGAAAATGTTTACATACAGACATCCCACTACAAATATACTGTATATGCTTATTATAGTGGGATGTCCGCCGTGCACTAGGACTAGTACTTTTTTGTTTTCAAACGTATATTCTTATTTTTAAGATCCATACCTCAATTTACAAGGAACTAATTATCTTTCGAGCGATATACACAGTTAAAATGTCCGAAAAAATTACTCTTGTTTTTTTTTTTTTTGTCAAAGTGGAATGATATTATTAATTTGAAGGGCAAAACAACCCTAAATATCAGAAAGTACAAAATCCCATGGGGGCAGAGCAGTAGTCCACAAGTCGGACATCCCACTACAAAGCGCTTTTTATTTTTTATTTTTCACTCAAATGTGCAGCTCGATTACAATCACATTAATTTAACAATTGGAAATCACACGAAAGGAAGGAGTCCTTAAAAGCCAAGCAATCCTGAATCAACACTGCAATGTGAGGCCGGAATCATAGTAGCCGAACAACTCTTAATAATTGCCTCTGCATCCGATTCAATGATCACCTTTGGAAAGTTTAGAATAATACCCAACTGTAATCCTTCCCGAATTGCTAGAGCCTCTGCAATCCTGGGCGAGCTAAAGGCGTTATGTACTTTAATTGCTAGGCCTAGCATCACACCATTATCTCCTCATTATCTCCTCGAGCAATAGCACCAGTCCCAACCATATTGTTCCTCTTTGAATCCGCGGCATCCACATTTATCTTAATTAGACCCACCTCTGGCCGAGTCCACGGTCCAGTGGTTGAAATGGAGTTGCTGGACTCAACGGTTGATGCCTTTTTATTAGCACCCAAAAACTCATGGAAGTCCGCTTGCGCTTTCCCACTAATTGCCGCAGCCATCCATCTCTTCCCGTTGAAAACAAAGACATTCCTCATCCTCCAAATCCACCAACAATATACCAAACCCAGTCCCATAGATGAAGCTGGGAGTTGGGCTTGCTGAATGCGCTTCTGGATGCAAGTCCACCTGTCAGACATGTATCTACAATCGTTAAAATCCTCCGGTCTTAGTTTGAATGGTGAGTGAATCCAAACCCTTGCAGCAAATTCACATCTAAATAACAAATGACAAAACAGATTCCTCCATTTTTTCACTCAACATATAGGATCAGACCTTATTTTCCTCCCCACTAAAGCTGAATTGGTCGCTAAGGCTCCGTTGAAACATTTCCAGGCAAAAACTTTGATTTTTGGTTGAATAGGCAATCCCCACAAACACTTCCAAGTCGACGGCATTACCACGACCGAACTTGTTTGGGCTTCTTGGATAGTTGAGATTGCGCTAATAAACTTTCCCTTTCCAAATGGTACGCAGATTTGATCGAAAAAGGCCATTTGGAGAGGGGTGCCAAATCTTTCGATCACGTCTGCATTCCGTACTTATTGGAATGGAAAGGGTCAAATCAGCATCCTCCTTGTTAAAGCATTCCTTTGCCAGAATTTTTTTTTAATCCGAAAGGAATTTCATTAAAGTCAATAAGGCAACATACAGCGAATCCTTCCAATTACAATGATAAGGAAAACTAAACCGGCCCATCTCAGAGGATAAAACATGCAAAAAGGAGAAAGAGACGCTAGAGTCTAGGTTCTAAGCACGAGTCGGAGCTCACTTCTCACTGCCTCCAAGGGTCGTTCACGAGAAGCTAGCAACCTATCATCCACCCGCCTCGGGCAGGCTCAGACAAACAATACTAAACCGAAAGAAACAGGAGAGAACACATACAAAATAGAAATTACAGCAAACATGGACTAATCCACTAGCACGCCGGCCAAGGCCGGCCCAATGGGAAGGCCCAAGAGGCCGCCGCCTTGGGCCTTCACATTTTGGGCCAAAAATGGGACACCCTTTCCTAGATAAGTATATATATTTTTTATGCGCAACTATAATACAAACTTCTTTGATGGTTTAATGGTAAAGTGTTTGTTTTTCCACATAAGATGCTTGGGTTCAAGTCCTGGTAAGATACTTTTTTGAATTGTCTTTTTGCCAAAAAAAAAAAAAAAAATCTCTTGTCACACAAATTGGCGACTACTGTGATTCAAACCTGAGTCCACTGAATATTATTGTAACCGCACAAGCCATTAACGCCGGAATATTTACCATGTTTAATAGTATGAACGAAAATGATATATAGGTAAGGCCCTGTTTCGCTTTCTCCCAAAATCTTCTTTTTTTAAAAGAAGGTAATTTCAAATTCAAATATGACGAAAATGAAAAAAAAAATTTCATTTCTTTTTGCACCGTTTAAAAGATCTCAATGAGATCTATCAAACAAAATTCATATTGGTAGAAAAATTATTTGCGTAAACACATGATTTTTTACCTTGAAATTATCTTCTTTTTCTTAAAGTTCCTTTTTCTAAAATGTGGAACGGCTTCTAAGTATTTCTGTTTATTATTTTTAAATTAAAAAATTTATGTAGGGCACAATTTCACTATTTGGCCTAGGGCATCCAAATACCTTGGGCCGGCCAACACTTAGGCCGAGAGAAATCCTTTAGTTGCCGCATCTAGAAGCACTGAGGGGACTCGGCAACAAGCGAATGAGATTAACTTCTCCGGCAAGCCCCCGCTTGCACGAGCAGGCTCCGAGCATGGGAGCTGAGTAGAAAACCACTCTGGGCAAAGCCTCTGCTCTCACTCGACCACGACGCCATCTGCTGCAATCCTCCTATGCGTCTTTGTCTCCCCAAGGCTGAAACAAGGCTCCAAGGCCATGCCTCGGCCTTTAGCCATAGCACCACCAACACGCTAGAACGAAAATCAGTGGATTATTCACCCACCACCACACCTGCCAGATCTGGGGGAAACCCAGACCGAAAACAGGTTCGGACGGGGGAAACCCGCCGAAGGCAAGCTGGACTAACCGAAAACAGCAAACAAAAGCAAAACACCCCCAACTCCTAGCCCTTATTCCGGCTCCTCAACCTGAAACCACCACTCCCAACCACCAGACACCGACGCCGCCTCAACCGAACCAAATTTGGAAACCCCTTGGTAGGAGCGGCCGGACTGGCTGAGAGACCAAACGGCCCCCAACCCACCACCGCCCACCCAACACGAAAAAGTCCCGATTGGGGAGAGACAAGCCAAAACGGGAGAGAGAGAGAGAGAGAGAGAGAGAGAGAGAGAGAGAGAGAGAGTGACTAGGAGGAGACTGGGAGGAGAAGAGGAGGCGGAGAAAGAGAGGGGGGGGAGACGGAGGAGGCGGAGGCCTCCCCTGAAACCTTAGTCGCGAGAAGATAACCTTTCTCCCTAGTCGCGAGAAGATAACCTTTCTAGAGAGAGAGCGCGCCTTTACCAGATCAGTCTTCCAAGTTTTAGTGGCATTGTCTATTAGATCAGAAACCCGTTTGATACCACTCCTCCTGGGTGTGTTCCGGTTGATCGTTTAAGGGAAGGTTTTGGGCAGCCATGGATCCTCCCAAACACGAACCTTCTCTCTGGATCTAATCTGCCATCTCCAGCCTTTGTGAATTAAATCCTTGGCCCATGCAATGATCTTCCAGGCCCACAACGATTGACTACCCAACTTCGCTTGCCAAAATGAAGCACGAGGGAAATATCTCCCTTTGAAAATCTGTCGAAAAAGAGATTGCTCACCATAAACTAGCTTCCGCCCTTGCTTTGCTAGTAATTAACGCCTTACTGAAAATATATAAATCCCGGAAGCCCAAACCTCCTTGACCTTTACACCTACTCAGATTATCCCATTTAACCCAGTGAATCTTTCGTTCGCCTTCTCTGGAACCCCACCAGAAATTGGCTATCGCAGCTGAGATTTGATTCATGATCGTTTTTGGGAGCTGAAAACATGACATAGCATAACATGGTGAAGTCAGTAAGACTGACTTAATGAGAGTTTCACGCGCAGCTGAATTTAGCGGTGATTCGCTCCGTCCCCTTAATAATCAATCTCTTTAGAGTTTGGTCCTGTATAATCAAGAAAATTCCCGTTTGGATTCCCAAGGAAGACAGGAAGTGCCAAATATTTTACGTCTTTGACTTCCATTGAAATCCCTACCGTGGCAGAGAGACAACCCAGATCGAACAGAGACAAGAGAGAAGTGTTTGGGCTGAAGAAAACTGAGGACTGGTCTTTATTAATTTTCTGACCCGATGCATCTTCATAAATTCCCAATATTTGGCGGAGGCCTTCTCAATCTTGGTTAGTAGCTTGGCAATAGACAACGGAGTCATCGGCAAAAAGCAGATGTGAAACTAGTACACCTTTACTTGCTAGCTAGTACACAACCTCTAAAATACGCAGACTGGATTTTTATGAGAAACGAATTAGTAACAATTCCATTTTTAGCTAAAAGAATGTGTTTTTGTGTGTGTGTGAATGCTATGCCTTCAATTTTCAACAAAAATACAATACATTTTACATAAATAAAATACCGATAAACTCGTCCATAATTTTCCATAAAAGACAATGTCACGTCATTCCATTGAAATCCAATGTTCTATCCAAAAGTAGTTTCAATAACTTACAACCAAATTATCGTGAATGACGACAAAAGGGAATATATTAAAAGTTTAGTATTGTCATCCAAATTGAAGACTAAAATAAAGTTACATTTTCATCTTCTCAAAATATGTAACACGAAAGATGACATTGTAACTCTCTCATATATGCCTGAGAAAATGTTGAATAAAAGGTTAAGCCTTGAAACAACACAACAGTTAAGCTTTGACGATGGATTGAATGATAAATTTAAAGGTTAAACCTTGAATGAGCATTAAGGTTAAGCCTTGAAATAAACATTTGGATGTGTAGGGACTAAATGAGGATTGAATGGTTTCATATATAAGTACCTGGCTTTATTGAATTGTATTTCCTTATTTCTTTCCAAATTGTCGTGGCACTCATCATTGCACAACTATATAGAGTTAGTTGGGATAATCTACTGGGCAAGTGTGTACTCAACTCTTCATTTTTCAGGTACAAACTAAGAGACATGACTTAGAGTGCTTGGCGTGCATCATACGAACATCTTTTGAAAGATCTATTAATACGAAAACAAACTCGATCATAATTTTACACAGGCTCAAGTCAATCAACATCCTCCATCAAATCATGTCCTTGCATCTTTAAATATCAAGAACACGCGTACCAACACAATCCCATAAACACATCACATAAGAAGAAAACTGTATACTTTTCTCCAGCTGGTACCAGTACCACAAAAAGGGAGGTACTAGTACCTCCTCCTCCAGGGTTGGCAGGAAATTAAATACTTTACAAACTCAACCGAGCTCCACTCAACTACGACGATTGACAATCCAAACACATTTTTACACACCACACCTTCACATAATAGAGAGAGAGAGAGAGAGAGAGAGAGAGAGATCCCTACCAAAATGGATTTTGTCAAAACTCTAAATGAATCAAGCTAGAATAGTTGAAGGAAAGTTCGATAAGATAATGAGTGAAAAAAGTATTTATAGATTGACCAAATACACACTTCGTACACAAATATTGTACTAGTAAATTGTAATGTGCGCATAATAATGTAGAGACTGTCACGTATATATCCTAATTAATTAATTAGCAAATTGGCAGAGGAGCACCGTTCCACTCCTTCAAACAATCCAGCAAAGGATCAATCAACTTCCCCTCACAAATGGCTGAGAAAACCTTGTCAAACTCCTCTCCCGGTGACTGGACCTTCTCTCCGGTCAAAAATCCCGTCCCCAATTCCTCCCTCACAAACTTGTACAACGGGTACGACCGACATTCCCTGATCCTGTTTCCAATACCTGCCATTCCACTCTCCACATTGCACCGTGCAGTTTCGACTTCCTTGGGCAAGACGGTCTTCAGCTCCTCCTCAAACGCGCAAATCTTTTGGAAAATCGACATAGCGGGATTCGTCTCCCTCTCCCCGTTGGCCAACGCGTGCTCCACCAGGACTTGTCGGAGTTTCTGCATCAACGGGTACGTGTGGCTCACCGGGTCATCTATATAGGCGAATACGTGCTCCCGGTCCACCACTTTGAGCAATTCTTTCTCTGAAAATCTTGAGGGGTGAAGTTCTCCATTTACACCCAAGGTTAGAACCCGCTTAGCCACTTGACTCACTGTGTTTTTTACTATGCTTTTTAGGTTTTCCTCCAAATGCCTCAAGTCAATTGCTTGGCATAAGGCTACCAACCAAGTCGCACTCATGAGTTTTAGTATGTCAAGTGCCTCGCCTGTTTTTCTGGATGAGATCAAGCCCAATGAGTTCACATCTTGGTTGTGTTGCTCAGCACTTTGGACATGATTGGTTACAGGGTTAGCTAGGAACTGGAGCTCGGAACAATAAGCCGCCATCGCGATTTCGGCACCTTTGAACCCATAGTCCAAGCTGGGGTTACGCCCGCCAGAGAGATTCGAGGGCAAACCGTTGTTGTAAAAGTCATTAACGAGCTCCGAAAATTGTGCAAATATGAGTTTGCCTATCGCCGCAATGGCAAGTCGAGTGTTGTCCATTGACACCCCGATCGGAGTACCCTGGAAATTTCCTCCGTGTAGGGCCTTGTTACGGGACACATCGATCAACGGGTTGTCATTCACGGAATTTATCTCCCTTTCGATCATTTTGGTTGCGGATCGGATGACTTCGATCTGTGGGCCGAGCCATTGGGGAGATGTACGGAGGGCGTATCGGTCCTGTTTGGGCTTTTGGAGCGGGTCAATGTCGTGAAGCCTTTGGGCTTCTTTAACATAAGAGCTGCCGTCTAAAATGTGTTCCATTATAGCTGCAGCCTCGATTTGGCCCGGGTGGTGCTTCAATTTATGGGTCAAATGGTCCGTGAATTCGGGCTTTCCTTGCATGACTTCTGCGAACATGGCTGATAAAACTTCCGAGAGGAGAGAGAGGATGTTGACTTCAAAAAGAACCACAGAAGCTAGGCCTGACCCAACCGCCGTACCATTGACCAGCGCAAGACCCTCTTTGGGCTGCAACTCAAAAAAACCGGTATCAATACCAGCCAAGCAGAAGGCCTCAACGGCATTGAGCGATTCTCCATTGGGCCCAACGGCCTTCGAATTGGGCCTTCCCGTTAGAAGCCCAGCAATGTAGGACAAAGGGACCAAATCGCCCGAGGCTGTGATTGTGCCCCGGAGGGGCAAGCACGGGGTGATGTTATGGTTAAGAAACTTGGTCATAGCTTCTAACATCTCGAATCGAATCCCCGAATACCCTTGAAGGAGGGTGTTGATTCTCACCAGCATTGAGGCCCGTGTCGTCGAACGAGGCAGGGTATGGCAAGATTCCGTCCCATTACCGAATATTCCGGAATTCAAGAACCTGGTACACCAAAATTTCGTGAAGTAGATCGGTCATATTGATTTTTGGATTAAAATAGTAGTTACCAAGGAGTACTGTACAAACATCAATCATGTGATATGTAATTTTTTCAGGTAGAGAGAGATAGAGGTTGGATTGGACCACAAACAAACTAAAATTGTTGTTTGTCATTATAATTTATATAGACCTACTAGAAGGATAAAGATGTGGCCTATACATTAACATTAATTATCTAAACACAGACTAATCAATAATAAACCATATAGCCAGGGCCCAGCTATGAATTTATTGCATTAATTTTATTTCTTAAAGTCTTCAAAAAACAATTAAGTAATTTCACGTGCACTCCATGAGCAAAAATGGGTGTTATTTTCTCAAAATATACTAGCAAAGAGGTAGACGTGGGGCTTGAGGTGGTTGGATTGAGCACAGTGAAATTACCACTTTTGCCCAAAATATTGGAATATTTATGAATTTGGAAAAACTATAAGAACTTATTTTTGGAGGACAAAAGTGGAAAATACTTTTGTGACAACTTCACAAAATGGTTACACCAAAAGGGATCCTCCCTTCATATATTAGAAAGAAGAATAGATTCTCTCTCTTTCCTTTTGTGTTTGTTTGTGGTTGTGTGTAAGCGGGTGTTGAACATAAAATAAATTTCTTTACTTTTTTTTATCGGAATTTCCTTTACTTTATTATACTCATTTTTATTGGCAAATGCTAACGGGAAGCACTTTTAGCTGTAATATTTATTTGAGGTTTTATAAGGTATTGTTAGAGATGTTTCTGGTGCCTTGATCACAGCCAAGTAATGATATTGGAATTTTCTCTTTCATGAGGACAAAAGTAATCGGCTAAATAAGCCAAGTGGCTTTTTTTTCGTCCTTATTCAATTTTTTTCGTATTTCTTAGTTTTTCGTCAATTTTTTTTAGGATTATTGTTTCATCATGACAAAAGGAATCTAAAAAGTAAAAAATTATTATCGAAACCTAATTTTTATGAATAAAGACAAAAATAAGCCAATTTTTTCATCTTTATTAAAAAAAATTGATTTCGATAGTAATTTTTTACATTTTAGATTTTTCTCATCATAACGAAGCAATAATCCTCAAAAAATTGACAAAAAACTAACAAATATAAAAAAAAAAATTGAATAAGAATAAAAAAAAAAGTCCCTTATTTATCCGAACAACCTTTACTAGTAGTATTTGGCACGCAAGTCGCATCAAACTACCACAAAAGGTGAACAATTCATTTTTAAATTCATACGCAGTACTCCCAAAATTTTAACCTGGTTCATCCTTAAGAACCCCCCCACCCAGATAACGATTAACTTTGTTCCTACGACAATCCTCTAATTAACATTTGCTGTATACCATTCCGAAATAATCTTTATGCAGAAATTCATTACGAGCAGATAATGTCGTCAATTAATCGAAAAAATTATTTGGCAGTCTATCGGTCACGCAATACACTAACATCCTTATCAACGTACACATGTTGTTGTGGCACAAATATTAAATGTATGGACCTACGTTGAGGCACCACGTAGCGGTGCTTAAAAAAAAAAAAGATATCATGATGATGACTAAGAAATGAGCGAAGAACTTTGTTTACCTAATAAGCTCTTTCTGAAGTGCTCCACCCTGTTTGGTTCTCCTATGAGAAGTTGCACCAAAACCAGTGGTCACACCATAGCTATCTGTCCCCTTGTTCATGCTCTCCATCACCCAATCACTACTTGCCACCACGCCAGCTCTGGCAGTCTCCAAGAGTTCCACTGTGACCTCGGTATCACAGGCGGCTATCGCAGCCACTTGTGATATTGTTAGGGTCTCGCCACCAAGCCGAACCACCGGCTTCCGGTACTCTGCCACCATGCGCTTCACTTCATCCAAGTGACTACCCTTTAAGGACTCTGCAGCCTTAACCCAATTCAATGGGTCTTGGACACACAAGGAGATGGTGTCATGATTACATTGGTCGTTACTAAATTCCATTGTTGAAATTCAGTAGGAGGTAATAGGTACGGACCCAAATGGAAATTATTAAAATCCAAAAATAAGGAATGGGTTGGACAAAAATGGTTCGACCAATCCAAGATTTATATATAGTGTAAAGCTTGCTAACTTTGGTTCATGAACTATCACAAAAAAGTAGTAATGTACTTAGATGGAAGGAAATCGAAAGCTGATCAATTTCCTGAGTTTTGTTGGGACAAATTAGGGGAAATTATATAGAGGAGAGGATTAGCTCATTGAGATTTTGGGTGTTTGGTGGGGTGGGCAGGCTTTCTCGAAAATGTTAGTTGAAAGCTGCACGAGGCTGTTGGATTTTCATTTAAACATTCGACGGTTAAGATGGTGACACGTGGAACTGCTCGGTGGGGTCCAACATCAGCGGAATTACTCGTCAAAGGGCCTTTGTCTGCCTTTAAAATAGGAAGTAGTAAAAAAAAAGTGGGATTTAAACAAGGTGGGTGGAGGGAAGGGGTGGTTGGTCGCCGATGGGGTTGGTTGCACGAAACCAACACGTGATCACTATCCATTTTTCCCACACAAAAGTTCGATCAGATATGATTGAAAAAAGTATTTATGATCGACCAATACCACTTCGTACCAAATATTGTACTAGTAAATTGTAATGTGCCCCATAATATGTAGAGACTCGTCACGTATATTATCCTAATTAAGTAATTAGCAAATTGGCAGAGAGCACCGTTCCACTCCTTCAAACAATCAAGCAAAGGATCAATCACTTCCCCTCACAAATGGCTTTGAGAAAACCTTTTCACACTCTCTCCCGGTGACCGGACCTTCTCTCCGGTCAAAAATCTCGTCCCCAATTCCTCCCTCACAAACTTGTACAACGGGTACGACCGACATTCCCTGATCCTGTTTCCAATACCTGCCATTCCACTCTCCACATTGCACCATGCAGTTTCAACTTCCTTGGGCAAGACGGTCTTCAGCTCCTCCTCAAACGCGCAAATCTTTTGGAAAATCGACATAGCGGGATTCGTCTCCCTCTCCCCGTTGGCCAACGCGTGCTCCACCAAGACTTGTCGGAGTTTCTGCATCAACGGGTACGTGTGGCTCACCGGGTCATCTATATAGGCGAATACGTGCTCCCGGTCCACCACTTTGAGTAATTCCTTCTCTGAAAATCTTGAGGGGTGAAGTTCTCCATTTAAACCCAAGGTTAGAACCCGCTTAGCCACTTGACTCACTGTGTTTTTTACTATGCTTTTTAGGTTTTCCTCCAAATGCCTCAAGTCAATTGCTTGGCATAAGGCTACCAACCAAGTCGCACTCATGAGTTTTAGTATGTCAAGTGCCTCGGCTGTTTTTCTGGATGAGATCAAGCCCAATGAGTTCACATCTTGGTTGTGTTGCTCAGCACTTTGGACATGATTGGTTACAGGGTTAGCTAGGAACTGGAGCTCGGAACAATAAGCCGCCATCGCGATTTCGGCACCTTTGAACCCATAGTCCAAGCTGGGGTTACGCCCGCCAGTGAGATTCGAGGGCAAACCGTTGTTGTAAAAGTCATTAACGAGCTCCGAAAATTGTGCAAATATGAGTTTGCCTATCGCCGCAATGGCAAGTCGAGTGTTGTCCATTGACACCCCGATCGGGGTACCCTGGAAATTTCCTCCGTGTAGGGCCTTGTTACGGGACACATCGATCAACGGGTTGTCATTCACGGAATTTATCTCCCTTTCGATCATTTTGGTTGCGGATCGGATGACTTCGATCTGTGGGCCGAGCCATTGGGGAGATGTACGGAGGGCGTATCGGTCCTGTTTGGGCTTTTGGAGCGGGTCAATGTCGTGAAGCCTTTGGGCTTCTTTAACATAAGAGCTGCCGTCTAAAATGTGTTCCATTATAGCTGCAGCCTCGATTTGGCCCGGGTGGTGCTTCAATTTATGGGTCAAATGGTCCGTGAATTCGGGCTTTCCTTGCATGACTTCTGCGAACACGGCTGATAAAACTTCCGAGAGGAGAGAGAGGATGTTGACTTCAAAAAGAACCACGGAAGCTAGGCCTGACCCAACCGCCGTACCATTGACCAGCGCAAGACCCTCTTTGGGCTGCAACTCAAAAAAACCGGTATCAATACCAGCCAAGCAGAAGGCCTCAACGGCATTGAGCGATTCTCCATTGGGCCCAACGGCCTTCGAATTGGGCCTTCCCGTTAGAAGCCCAGCAATGTAGGACAAAGGGACCAAATCGCCCGAGGCTGTGATTGTGCCCCGGAGGGGCAAGCACGGGGTGATGTTATGGTTAAGAAACTTGGTCATAGCTTCTAACATCTCGAATCGAATCCCCGAATACCCTTGAAGGAGGGTGTTGATTCTCACCAGCATTGAGGCCCGTGTCGTCGAACGAGGCAAGGTATGGCAAGATTCCGTCCCATTACCGAATATTCCGGAATTCAAGAACCTGGTACACCAAAATTTCGTGAAGTAGATCGGTCATATTGATTTTTGGATTAAAATAGTAGTTACCAAGGAGTACTGTACAAACATCAATCATGTGATATGTAATTTTTTCAGGTAGAGAGAGATAGAGGTTGGATTGGACCACAAACAAACTAAAATTGTTGTTTGTCATTATAATTTATATAGACCTACTAGAAGGATAAAGATGTGGCCTATACATTAACATTAATTATCTAAACACAGACTAATCAATAATAAACCATATAGCCAGGGCCCAGCTATGAATTTATTGCATTAATTTTATTTCTTAAAGTCTTCAAAAAACAATTAAGTAATTTCACGTGCACTCCATGAGCAAAAATGGGTGTTATTTTCTCAAAATATACTAGCAAAGAGGTAGACGTGGGGCTTGAGGTGGTTGGATTGAGCACAGTGAAATTACCACTTTGCCCAAAATATTGGAATATTTATGAATTTGGAAAAACTATAAGAACTTATTTTTGGAGGATAAAAGTGGAAAATACTTTTGTGACAACTTCACAAAATGGTTACACCAAAAGGGTCCTCCCGTCATATATTAGAAAGAAGAATAGATTCTCTCTCTTTCCTTTTGTGTTTGTTTGTGGTTGTGTGTACGCGGGTGTTGAACATAAAATAAATTTCTTTACTTTTTTTTATCGGAATTTCCTTTACTTTATTATACTCATTTTTATTGGCAAATGCCAACGGGAAGCACTTTTAGCTGTAATATTTATTTGAGGTTTTATAAGGTATTGTTAGAGATGTTTCTGGTGCCTTGATCACAGCCAAGTAATGATATTGGAATTTTCTCTTTCATGAGGACAAAAGTAATCGGCTAAATAAGCCAAGTGGCTTTTTTTTCGTCCTTATTCAATTTTTTTCGTATTTCTTAGTTTTTCTTCAATTTTTTTTAGGATTATTGTTTCATCATGACAAGAGAAATCTAAAAAGTAAAAAATTACGATCGAAACCTAATTTTTATGAATAAAGACAAAAATAAGCCAATTTTTTTGTCTTTATTAAAAAAATTGATTTCGATAGTAATTTTTTAAATTTTAGATTTTTCTCGTCATAACGAAGCAATAATTCTCAAAAAAATTGACAAAAAACTAACAAATATAAAAAAAATTGAATAAGAATAAAAAAATAAGTCCCTTATTTATCCGAACAACCTTTACTAGTAGTATTTGGCACGCAAGTCGCATCAAACTACCACAAAAGGTAAACAATTCATTTTTAAATTCATACGCAGTACTCCCAAAATTTTAACCTGGTTCATCCTTAAGAACCCCCCCACCAAGATAACGATTAACTCTGTCCCTACGACAATCCTCTAATTAACATTTTCTGTATACCATTCCGAAATAATCTTTATGCAGAAATTCATTACGAGCAGATAATGTCGTCAATTAATCGAAAAAATTATTTGGCAGTCTATCGGTCACGCAATACACTAACATCCTTATCAACGTACACATGTTGTGGCACAAATATTAAATGTATGGACCTACGTTGAGGCACCACGTAGCGGTGCTTAAAAAAAAAAAAAGATATCATGATGATGACTAACAAATGAGCGAAGAACTTTGTTTACCTAATAAGCTCTTTCTGAAGCGCTCCACCCTGTTTGGTTCTCCTATGAGAAGTTGCACCAAAACCAGTGGTCACACCATAGCTATCTGTCCCCTTGTTCATGCTCTCCATCACCCAATCACTACTTGCCACCACGCCAGCTCTGGCAGTCTCCGAGAGTTCCACTGTGACCTCGGTATCACAGGCGGCTATCGCAGCCACTTGTGATATTGTTAGGGTCTCGCCACCAAGCCGAACCACCAGCTTCCGGTACTCTGCCACCATGCGCTTCACTTCATCCAAGTGACTACCCTTTAAGGACTCTGCAGCCTTAACCCAATTCAATGGGTCTTGGACACACAAGGAGATGGTGTCATGATTACATTGGTCGTTACTAAATTCCATTGTTGAAATTCAGTAGGAGGTAATAGGTACGGACCCAAATGGAAATTATTAAAATCCAAAAATAAGGAATGGGTTGGACAAAAATGGCTCGACCAATCCAAGATTTATATATAGTGTAAAGCTTGCTAACTTTGGTTCATGAACTATCACAAAAAAGTAGTAATGTACTTAGATGGAAGGAAATCGAAAGCTGATCAATTTCCTGAGTTTTGTTGGGACAAATTAGGGGAAATTATATAGAGGAGAGGATTAGCTCATTGAGATTTTGGGTGTTTGGTGGGGTGGGCAGGCTTTCTCGAAAATGTTAGTTGAAAGCTGCACGAGGCTGTTGGATTTTCATTTAAACATTCGATGGTTAAGATGGTGACACGTGGAACTGCTCGGTGGGGTCCAACATCAGCGGAATTACTCGTCAAAGGGCCTTTGTTTGCCCTTAAAATAGGAGTAGTAAATAAAAAGTGGGATTTAAACAAGGTGGGTGGGGGCATAGGGTGGTTGTTCGCCGATGGGGTTCGTTGCACGAAACCAACACGTCATCACTATCCATTTTTCCCACCAATTTTGTACGCAAGAAGTCTTGGACTGTGTGGGACTCATTTTGATCCCCACACAAACATATAAAAAAATATCTGTAACTTTAAAATATTTATTTATGAAATCCTGTAAAAAATCAGCTTTAAAAGATATCGGTATATATATTTTATGAATTCATAGGGGGTAAAACTGCTCTAAAATATTTATTTATGGAGCCCTATAAGTAATCAGTTCTATGGATATCGGTATGTATGTTTTATGAATTCGTATAAATTCATAAAACATACCTACTGATATTCGTTAGAATTGATTTTTTACAGGGCTGCATAAAGAATTATTTTAAAATTTATGGATTTTTTTGGATTTTTGTGGGGCCCGTACTAGTGAACCCCACACGGCGTGCAGTGTGGCCCATGCGGTGGTCCTAACACAATTGTTTTGTACGTGCATGGTTGTTAAGGTGCATGGTCTAGAAAATTTCAATTTTTTTTTGACGTGGTAAAAAGTATACTCGGCGTTTGATTCGAGCACCGAAAAAGATAGGATTAATAGTCCTTGGATTGATAGTTCCTAGAATATTTGTCTTGAATTAATTTTATCTCTAATTTCACTCAATCTCATGTTTGATTCGCACGTAATTACTTATAGGATAAGGAATATTATTTATTAAAAAAGTTTTTGGAAAACAATTTTCAGAAAAAGAAAGTTTTGAAAAAGAAACAATTTTTGGAAACAATTTTATTACAAAACAATATGGGAAAAGTTCTTTTAGAACTAGTTTTTGAAAAAAATGGATTTTCTTAAAAAAATTGAAAACAGTTTTTTGGGAAAAAAATAGTTGTTGAATTATTTTTTGAAAACATTTTTGAAATTATTTTTTGAGAAAAGAAAGTTTTCAAAAAGATTTTTTTGTATTTTTTAACAAAAATAGTTTTTGAAAATAAGAAAGTTTTGAAAATAATTTTTTTTTATGTTTTTGTAAAACATTTTCTGAAATTAATATTAAAGAAAATAATTTTGAAAATACTTTTTGAAATCAATCTCAATATCATCGAAATATTTTTGAAAATAATCCCTTCCTTGTCTTGGATTTTATAGAGAAAAAACAGACGCCAATTAATGTTTTTGTTTTTGTTTTTTTTGTTTTTAGGTTAAAAGTGAGAAGAAATGAAAGAAATGAATGCATGTTTTTCTATGAAACATTTAAAATAAAATTCAATGGGTTGTCTCAGCCGACCAGGAAAAGTATAAATTCTCAATTGGAACATGAGCTGTAATAAAAAAAAAAAAAAAACCTAGAACCTTTATGGTTAGGAGACATACTACATGTTGGCCTGGTGATTAATGTTTGAAATATAAAAATTTGCTTCCAATGTCTCAAATTTTTTGCTCGGCTTCCAACGTCTAAAATTGAAAGTCTACTACATGCTATGATCAACTTTTGTAGGAATATATAGTTCATACGAAGCTTTTTTCTTTTATCAATATTGTATACATTAGCGAGGGTTAGCAGGGTGTTAGTAGGTTAGTTGTAAAGAATTTCAGAGGCTATTCATAATCTTGAATCCCAAACGCCCACGACGGAGCTCGAACCCTAGCCTCCCACATGGGAAAAACCAGAAGATGCCAATTAGACTAGAGCCCATTGCCTTTTCTCTTTTAGTTGGGCTCCACTAGTTTCGACAAGTAATTACTCCTTCCATCCCAATTTAATAGGTATTTTTTGAAAGTTCATGTCATTTTTAATTTATAATATTTTATGTGATTTTAAGAACTTCGTATTACAAAACCAATCAAGATTTATCAAAAAAGATCCACATTGTATATAAAATTCATTACCAATTTAAAAATATAACCAATTTTTTATTCGATTATAATAGAACGATTGACTATTAAATTGGGATGGATGGAGTAAAAAATAAACATTTTATTGCGTTGCAACTGGAGGCTAGAGATTGGAGTTCACCCAACCATCATCCTAAGGAACCTAAGGGTGGTGGGTTTGTTTTGGTTCTCAAAATCTCTGCGCACAATTTTCAATAAATTTTTTTTTATCTATCTCTCTCTACTTATTATTTTCAAAAATCTCCCACAAAATTCAAACCAATCTAAGACTAGTTGAGGTCTAATTGAGTTGTTCAAACGTACGGCTCTAGAAACTCACTGCGTTGCTTTTGTTTACTATTATCCATTCCACCTAGTGGAAGACCTACCAACCCCATTCCAACCATACATCTTTATCTGTGGTTGGTAGGATGCTGTAACACAAAATCTTGTCTTTTCTCTACCTAATAGCTTCCTCCCATTTCTCCTAGTAGTAGTACTTGTCAATGGCATGATTTGATGGTGCTGTGAGTGTTATGCAGCATCCAAGTTGTTGATTCGACAATTTTATAGTTCAGATTTCATCTTGATAATAAACAGTTCAGATTGTACATGGTAAAGATAAGATTTGGACCGTTGAATTGCTGAATGTAGGGGTCGGATGTCGCATAGTGCGGCGGGTGCACAGCACCATCCCCTAGTTCAAATCGGACAAAAAATTGGCTATGTTTTCATTTTCGTTCATATTTTTATTAGTTAATTTATGATTCAATTTATTAGAAAGGATGTTCATTTGTCCACCAAAATTCTATACAATATTTTTCTCTTCTATAAGCAAGAATCTTCTGAATTAAATATGCAATTGAGACATTATTGAATACTATTTGAGCAATAAGTTTTTTTTTTTGATAGGCAAAAAATTTTATTCAGAAATCTTGACAAAGGGTACATCAAGATGGGGGAAAGGGAGAGGGGAATCCAACCAAGGGTTGAATGAAAAGAAAAACAGTTCGGACCAAACCGAACCACACCCAAACAGACCAGGCCCCAAAGAATATAACATTAAAGCACTTGGGCCTGGCCCAACCAAGACAGCCCAAACATGAGCTTGCCTGCCACAACCTAAACCCTACACAGAAAGGCCTCCATCGCCGCACCAAAACAGATCAGCACCGCCGCCGCCACCAGAAAACCCCCACCACCACCGGACCAGCCACAACCCCACCTCCACCACTCGACCGACAGCAACACCAACCACAACACCTGAAAGCAACCAGTAGCCGACGGCAAGAATAGATGATCTGAGGCGACGTGAACCCCGCGAGGTGCCGGACTCCATAGATGGCCGCCAAGACGCCGGCAATTCGGATCTTATAAACGACCAGGAGTACCCGTCACCTGAGCACTTCCAATACGCCACCCCAAGACCACCGCAACCCGCCGCCAAGCCACCGGATCTCCACAGCCAACACCCCACACCGGCTGCACAGTCACACAAAGCCGTTAGGCCAGAGACCAAGATCGCCCAAGAGCAGATCTGGATGGAGACCGTGCTGCCATGACTCCGCCCGACGCCGCCACCAACACCTAGCCGTTAGGACAACCGACCACCCCCAGATGTGGTAGCCGGCGGTGAAACGACGGCCCCGGGAAGAGAAACGGCAGGGAGAAAACGGCAAGAAACAGAGCAAGGAGAGGATCTGTGTACGTAGGGAAACGGGAAGGAGAGAGAACAGCGCCCGGGGGGAGGAGGAATGGGAGGCGTCTCCCCCCCCAGGCAGCGGAAGCCAAATCGCCGACTCTTCTGGTGGAAATTTTAGAGAGAGAGAGAGAGAGAGAGTTATTTGAGCAATAAGTTCCGAGATGACATAGCCTAATATCTCAATGAGTGGGATTAATAAACTCTTACACAAGAACATCTCTAACATATTTGTTCCCTAATAGTATGGAAACAATTTGTATAAGAGAATAAAACTGAATGAAAGCAACCATGAATGACTTTTTTCTTATTGAGAAAATAATATATAAATAAGTCATTTGTTGTGTAAAAATTAAGATGCCTTTTCATTATATAAGTGTAATAATATTATTTATTAATTGATTCTCATCCAAATACAAACAGTTTTTTTCAGAAGCCGCATATTGTGAAAGTCCTATTTGATTAATTAATTAAATCCTCAGGATAATTTTATACCTTAGGTGCAACATTTAGGGCCATTTCTGAATTTTATTGGGGCCATATATACTGTATGTCATAAACCTCTACCAATTATAAACCTCTACAAATTACTATTCTTTTTTTAAGGAGATTGAGTGACTACACATGCCCATTAGTCCATCCGCACCGGAAATAACACAAGGAATATCAATGGATCATGCAAGCTTAATTGATTAGTAAACCCGCCAAGATAATTGGGAAATAAATACAGTATTAATCACCCCATTTCTTGTATGTGTGTGTGTGTATATATATATAAGTTCTTTCTTTATTGTACTTTCAAACTTTCAATAGTGTACTTTACGTACTGATCATGTGAATTGAACCCATATATAGTAGGAAGAAGTCTTTCCCAATATTGATTGTTGAAAATATTGACTAATTTAATTATTATATAAGCAGTACGTTTTGACTAATTAAGCAAGTTGAAAGGCCTTTTGAAACCGAAACCAAATGCATGCAACAAACCGATCCATAAAGTATTTTATAGTATATTTTAAAAAATAACCAAGAAGAGAAAGAGCCATTAAGCAGATCAGATGAACTGGTATATTTAAAAGTCATGCTCACCACCAACCACCACTTGTGTGGAGTATAATTGTTGGGGTAGGTGAAGCAACCATATATAATACTCCTACTTATTATTACTCCCTCCATCAATAAGATTAGAGAGTCTATATACTGTATAGATACAGTATTGCATGTTTGCTCTGGCTGGGCCTGCTGGTTACGTATGTGCACCTACGGTGCGAACGTAACTCTGACGAATCAATTAATTAATGGGGTTTAATTGTTTAACAAAATTTGTGGTACCTGCTTTTTCTTTTCTTTTCATTTCATTTATAACTAAGTGTCCGGACCAATTTATACACACCTTGACTAATCTTAGACGACCATTCCCGGAAGCGGGGACTGTGCTGCACTGCTTGGTGCTGTGCAGCGTGCTGTGCAGCCTCCAGTGCCGCCTTGCCGGCATCGGTCCGACGATCGGAGACGTCCACTGCGTAGAGCTCGTCGAGTACTACAAGTGTACTAAAAATCAACCCGATCAAATATCGTTAAGTGCCTCATCGGAACACATATAATTCGAAAAGAATGGATTCAGTAGTTTTGATCCAGTGTTTCGTATCCATTAAGATTAATTTTTTTTCAAGTTATATGTATTCCGATGAGGCACTTAACGGTATTTGATCGGGTTGATTTTTGGTACACTTGTAGTACTCGACGAGCTCTACGCAGTGGACGTCTCCGATCGTCGGACCGATGCCGACAAGGCGGCACCGGAGGCTGCACAGCACGCTGCACAGCACCAAGCTGTGCAGCACAGTCCCCGCTTCCACCATTCCCAATGCAAAAATATGTGGTGTTAGCTATGTTGTAGCCTCTTATATATATGTGAGTTCCCTTCTTATAAGAACTACCTTATTTTAATAAAATGCGGGCCTCCCTTTCCCGATTGAATTTCGATGATCCGAGCCGTTCAATGTGTTCATAACATGATTTTAAGGGTGCCCGCAAGAAATCAGCAAAAAAAAAAGAACGGGAAGGACTTCATCCAAGCAGTTTTTGTTTGTTTTTTATCTAACGGTTCAAATAAAAACTGCTCAAATCAAGCCCTTCCCGGTTTTTTTTTTTTCCGATTTCTCGCGGGTACCTTTAAAATCACGTTCTGAACACATTGAGCTACTCGGATCATTGAAATCCGATTGGAAAAGGCGAGAAATGGGGAGTCCGCATATAAGGATCTCATTTTAAGGTCCTTACCTGAAGATTTCTGTGTGTGTGTGTGTGTGTGTGTGTATATATATATATATATATATATATATATATGATTAAGTCCAAACCTCTTCCCATTCACACCATCCACACCTCCACTTTTCCGATCGAATTTTAATGATCCGAACCACTCAATGTGATCAGAACGTGATTTTAAGTGGCCGATAATGTGCAGCTCGGGGCAGTGGTTTATGGGTAGCTCCATTAGATGGGTACATCAAAATTAACAAAGACGGGGCGTGGATGCATTCAGGTAGCGAAGGCCAGGGGAAGGGATTGCGGGCGCGAGGATGGTTGTGCGAGACAAGTACGGCCGATTTGTAGCTGCAAGATCGACCAAATTAATTGGGAGGGATGAGCTCGGCTGCGTGCACTGAGGCAGGGGCTTGGCGTGAGGCTCTTGATTGAATGCCATCATAGTCGAAGGGGACTCTCAACAGATAGTAAGGATTTTAACCAAAGACAATCAATGTCCGGCCGAAGTGGATTTTGTGACTGAAGATATTAGAGGGCTCATCAGGTTGGGAGATGCAGGTTTCAATTCGTTCGACAATCAGCAAATGCAGTGGCCCATAAGTTGGCAAGGTGTCTGGTTCCAAGACTTAGGAAGCTAGAGCTCCATATTGGTTATTTAGCTTTTTAGAGCGAGATAATCATCCTTCTTTAATGTTAGTCAAGTTATTATCAATCAATAAAATGTCCCACCAGTTTGACCCCCCAAAAAAAAGAAAAGCTAATGCCAAATTTTCTCTATTTGGGTATGCAATTGGGTTGTTGATTTGGTAGCAACATGTGTTCACATAATATATTAGTATGAGACTATTGGAGTTTTCTTTTATCTATTCATCATTCAAAGAGAATATCATATCATAGTTGGTCTAATAATAATTCATCATCAACTAGGAAGATAGGCAGGATTACTCATGGGTGTTCTCTATCGATCGACTTTCCCTTCCCTTTCTAGATAACCTACCAACGAAATTACAGTAATAAACAAAATTAGTTCCAACTAATTTGTCAATAAAAGTTTATAGTTAGCAGGTAATTAAGCCACCTAACAAGAGTTTCATAAAAGGATCTGAGAAAGTTAAGAGAGTTTACTTTGATTAATATCCATCCATTCAAATTAACAAGGGAAGGGCTCACCAACCCCTCTATGTATATATGGATGGAATCAAACCAATTAATGCGATGTTGATACCACATCTCAACGAAGTTAGTGTAGTAATTTGAACACCATCTCATCTCATCTCACCAACCAAGGCCTTTAATTTGCATGTTACGCAACACCACATCACAAGTGTTCAATGGCGTCAATTACATGCACATTGCTTAGATAATACTCCCTCCGTCCCAAATTGATTGTCCGGTCCGCAAAAAAGGCGAAAAAATCAAGTTTTTACATGCAATGAGTATTTTTAATTTGTGAAAAAAGTTTGAATTTTTTCTTGAAAAAATTGCATTATTTTTAACACTCCGTTTTACGGACCGGACAATCAATTTGGGACAGAGGGAGTAGTAATAACTCCTCTTCTTTCTGTTTTTTGAACGGCAAATTTTTTTTTTATTAATCTTAAAATTGTTACAAGACTAATAAGAGTAAAAAAACAATATCATGCACATAAAGCAATCTTCTGCTCAATTCGAGATCCAAATCTAAGATTGGCGAAAAACCAAGAGATTCTTTCAGGCGGGCCCTTTTTTGTCTTCCTTTACCCGTCTTGGCCCACCCATTGTCAAACCTACCTACGTAAGCCCCATTTTAAGTTAGGTACCCAAAATCCTGAGAAATGTTTTAGTGCTGAATGGGCCGGAACACGTGGTGTCCAGCACCAATCTCGGCCGTCCGATAACTAAAATACCCCTCGACAGCCGAACTGATCTGAGCCGTCCAAAATTTCATTGGACATCCGTGATTGGTGCCGGGCACCACTTGTCCCGTGTCCACCCGGCACTGAAAAATTTCCCCAAAATCCCGCATCAACGGGATCGGATCAGGTCCAGTGTGCTAGTGTCCATTCCTGTCCAGTGTGCGGCTAGGATGAGACCCTATTAAATCTGAAGCTCCACATCATGCCATGTCAACAAGCCCCTATTTTGCTTCAAAATAAACGGAGAATACCTAACGGAAGTCTTGATAACACTCTGCAAAAATTCAAAAACAAAACGGAAAGCTCCACTCAAGCCACGTGTTTGTATATTACTACCTCCGTCCCAAAATAAATGTTCGGTCCGCAAAACGAAGACTTAAAAATAATACATTTTCTAAAAAAAAAAAAATGAAGTGCTCAAGTTTTCAATCTCTTTAATTGATGCAAATATCTTATTTTTCTAATCATTTTACTCGAAAGTGTCATAATTAATTTTGTCTCTAAAACTTTCATAATTAAATATCTGCTTTACATGGTCCTAAATAAAGAATAGATACTTAATTATGAGAGTCTAAGAGACAAAATGTAATTATGACCATTTAGCATAAAATGATCAGAAAAATAAGATTTTTGCATCAGTTAAACGGATTAAAAATTAGAACATTTAATTTTTTCGCCAAAATTTTCTCCGTCCAAAAATAATTGTCTGATCCGCAAAATGAGAACTTAAAAATAATACAAAAATTCAAACTTTTTACAACAATTCTCTAGATATCCACAAGTTCTTTTAATTGATGAGAAAAGTTAAAAATGCTTTTCCATAGAAAATGTCTTATTTATAAGTTCTCATTTTGCGGATGAAACATTTATTTTAGGGCAGCGGTAGTAATATAGAAAGAGATTAAATTCTTTTCACCGGCTGTGGAAAAAAATCTCACTTTTCCATCACCACCTTTTTTGGTTTTGTTGTGTGTTTATTGTTGATCATGATTTAAACCGTTCTTTTTGTAGACCCCAAATAAAAGTATGTCTATGCAAAAAATAAAGTTGATCGAACATCGATAGGAGTATCAAAATTTGAAGTTTGCTTTGTAAAATGGATAGTTTATCTTTATTATTATTGACAAAAATCAGATCGTCCATTTTATAAACTAAAATTCAAATTTTGATATATCTATCGACTTTCGATAAAGCTGGTTTTCTACATGGCAATACTCAAACTATATTGCAGATCTTAAAATATAAACGGTTCAGATCACAACAATAAATGCTCGGTGGAGCCCATAATAGATAGTGGTGGAAAAATGGAATTTTACACCGGCTGTGGATAAAATTTATTCTGATATGCAAACACGTGGCTTGAGTGGAGCTTTCCGCGTTTGTTTTTTTAATTTTCGCAGAGTTTTTCAAGACTTCCATTAGGGAATCTCCGTTTCTTTTGAAGCAAAATGGGAGCTTGTTGACATGGCATGATGTAGAGCATCAGATTTAATAGGGACTCATCCTAGCCGCACACTGGACAGGAATGGACACTAGCACACTGGACCTGATCCGATCCCCGCATCAACCTCCTGTTCAGCGTCACCCCATATCTCTCTCTCCTAATTTTCTCTCGCATCTACCTGTCTACCAAATTCGTCAACATCGCAGCCTTTTTTCGGGCCAATCTTTCTCTCCACCGCCTTGTTCCTCGTCGCGGTCTTCGCCTGGACCTTTCCACCGGCCGTCGAACCTCCCGGCGAAAAAGCCCCGAGATGATTTTGGATCTCGTTTTTTGAACCAGTAGAAGTACAAGTAAAAACCAACTGAAGAAGGAGCAGAAGAACTAGTACTCATCAGAAATAAACAGACCGAAGAAGACGTACACAATTCACCGCAACTCCTCCTCGTCGCCGCTCTCCTCCCGGAACGACGCCGATCTCGACAGGTTCTTCGCCGAGTAACACATCGAAAGAAAACCGTAGGTTCAGAACATATTGGAATTTTGGTAAAGTTTGAAGAAGTGTGGTTGGAAGTTCATTCATAGTTATTTATAATATAAAATTGCTTCCTCGTTCCTTCGCATGTATTGATAATTGTGGTTCAGCTCTACATTTATGGCCGACCTCTCTCTCTCTAGAAGAGATTACTGGAGTACTTCATCTCTCTGTATAGCTCTCTCCCTGTAGTTCAGCAGCTTTGTTTTTCTTTCACAATTCACACCCTATCTTGGTTATTGTGTGTGTGAATTCTTAATTTTGGAATGTGAAAAATGAATTGTGTCTTTTCCGAATGCTTATTTTTCATTTGGGTGCGAATTGTGTCTTTTTCAAATGTGTGAATTCTTAGGATGTGAATAGTGTAAAGGGGTGTGAATTCTGAAGGTAAAAATCCTACTGGGTGATTTATTACTCACGGATACGTCTATATCATGATAAATCGGTTGCTTCGACGATCAATTTGCTAGAGGGTGTAGGATTCAATGGAGGAGCAGTTGGACGCAGAAGGAATACCAAGGGCAAAGATTGAGTTTGCTTGGAATTTGTATCAAGACTAGAGTCGTTTTGGAGTTATTTCAATAAAATTTTATTATTTTAAAGCCTCCGAAGATGTTTGAAAAATCGGGGCGTTACAAATGATATCAGAGCATAGGTTCAACACTCGGCCTTGGGTAGATTGGATAGATCACATTCTAAGTGGGGATGGCAAAGTGAATCGAACCGATGGGTATCCGAACTGTAACCGAAAATTTTCCCCGAAACATAACCGAAAAATTCCCCGTGGGTATGGATGTGGTTGAGGCCTTGGATAACTGAACGGGTATCGGTGCGGGTATGGTTTAGCAGATCCCCGAACCGAACCAAACCGAACCAAAACCATAATATATATATATATATGTATAAGTATATATATATAATAAAAGAGACCAGGGGTCGAAGTGAAAACTTTCAAAAATTTCAGGGACCAGCTTTTTGCATATGTTAAGGTATAGGTACCTGGAGTGTGATAACCCTTTATATATTTAACAGTGGGTTGGTGGGTGACTAGGGTTCAGAGGATTAGAATCGGTCATTACCCTCTCTCGCCTCCACAGTCTCCACGCCTCTCTCTCTCTCTCTCTCTCTCTCTCTCTCTCTCGCCATTTGGATCAAAGGTAGAGAAGCATAACTCCATAGCTCGTACGATCGATAGAAGAAGCATAACTCCATAGCTCGTAGGATCGATTGAAGGTAGAATCACACTCTCTCTCTCTCCTTTGTTGATTTGTTCGGTTACCCATTCGGTTTGGGGATTACCCGAAAACCGAATGGTTCGGTTATGGTTCATTTTTCTGCTCCCCATTTGGTTATCGGGGCGGATATGGGTAGCGTATCGGTTTCGGGAATCGGGGACGGAAATCCCCAAATCTGCCCCGAACACCCCGAATGCCATTCCTAACTCTGAGAGCATAAATCCGAGTAGCTAAACGTTTACCATATCTATTACCTCTCTAAACCACGAGATATCCTACCTAAGTATATCATATAAAAATTTATTTACCTACCGCAACTCAGAGTCTGAGAAGTGTTGAAATCAACATTGACTCCGATCAGAAGGAAGCAAAAGAAGAACCGTCCCTTTTGTAATTGGTTGGCCGATCAAACGAGACGAAGAATCCCAATACGAAGAGGACAAAGAGACAAACCTCGACAATAAAGGAAAAGGTACCGTTGAAGCAGGCTACTCAATAAATAGAGTACCTATCGAAGAAGAATTTCCTTTCTCTAGGCAGACATTAAATAGGATAGGATCAGTGTGAGAGTGTTGTTGCACGCACTTCCTTTTGAGAACTAGATATTTAGAAACCTCAAGACCTTAAACCTAACTTCGTGGAGCAGTTGTCACAAGATATGCACAAAAGGTCAACGATGTCATCCCCTACAGACATTTTGTCGACCCTACCAGCAAAGACAATACGCGTAGCCCTAATGCCAATGACAATGTTGCCTATGACAATGCTTAAATTTCGAGATCAATGCCAACTCAAATCCCAACACAATACAGAATATCAATTGGGTTGTGCAACTTATACGAGCGACTATCGCCACACCTACACTCCAACCTCATGTTCCGTACTCCCCTCGTTCATGAAGATTGATAGATCCTAGTAGAAAGAGTCATAGGCCTACGTTTGACTGGTGATTCTCGGGCCACCAAAAAGGAATTGACTTTGACGACAAGGGTCAACTATTAGTCCATCGTGCTATTATCAAAAGTGATAAAGAAGCGAAAAATCATTTTTTCCGCAAGAGAGGTGTTACTCGTTTAAGGGGGGTAGGCAAGACCCTTCTGTATCAAATGCGCACAAAACTATGTGGCATAAAAAGCTCTCTAGATGGTTAATGAGCCTCACTTTGGAAGAAACAGATCGTATGAAGTTGGGGCCTTCCTTACATGATCTGCAAATACAAAGACGTGTTCCATGAAGAGTTGCCGGGATTACCGCCACAAAGGGAAGGGATTTCACCATCGAGCTACACCCCGGTATGGCCCAAATATCCATGGCATAAGAAATACGAGAATTGAAAACACAGCTGCATGAACTTTTAGAAAGAGGTTCTATCTGATCCAATACTTCACCAAGGGGAGCTTCTGCCCTATTCGTTAAACGGAAAGAAGGAACGCTTCAGCTACTGCATTTGACACTCAAATTTCGAGGACGAAATTATTTTAATGGGGGTAGGTTGTAACGACCCAGAATTTTTGACCTTTTGTTTTTCTTGTTTCTTTCTGTAACAACCCGTATTTTTGTTAAAAGCAATAATAATAATAATAATAGAAATTATTTTCTTAGTACATTCTTTTTTATGCATGGAATATAGACATGCATGCATTTTATTTGCAGATGCATACACCCTCATCATCTCCCTCACCTCACTCTGCTGCAACCCATCTTCCTCGCACAGCTCCCTATCTCTCTAGCCATAACTCTTTCTCTTTCTTTCCCACCAAGAAAAACCAAATTCGTCCCCCCTAGCTCAAATCAAAAATTTCTTCATCACCAAGGAAGAATCCGAATTCAATTTGACCCTATCCAATTCCTGTCACCCCTCTGACCCCAAAAACAGTCCCAATCCATTTGTTTCCTAGTCCCATGAACCCAACTTCATTAAATTCGATCTTATCACCTTCTTCGAAATTCTTCTATAAATACCCTACCACTTCAACCCACAAGCACACCACTACCCCCTCTACACCCCACTGATTAAGAATCGAGAGAAAACCATGACCAATTGAAGCTCCAATCCATAGAGTTTTAGAGAGAGAAAGAAAGAGAGAGAAAAGTGGGTTTCATAGTTATGGCCCACCGAAATCCAAACCGACCATTCAAATCACCTCCTACAACTCCTAGATTCACAAAACAACCCTCAATTTGATGCCAAGGTTCCCCCGTAGACAATACCGAAGTCATCTTCCCCAAAATTCAAGTTTCATTTTTGATTCAATTCAATCCAAACAAAGGTATTATAATCCTATCCAAACCCTCTCTAAGTATATATAAGTGTTTTTAGGCCTAACCACAGTTCCCTAGTAGTCCCATGCACGAAAACCGAAGCCAAACGAACAAAAAAAATGAATTCTAGCAAAAACTTCGCGGCCGCAATCTTTGGGTTGTCCAGCCGCAAGAATCAGTAAAAAGACCTTGCGGGACGCAAGGTCAATCCAGCCAGACCTTGCGGAATGTGCAATTTTGGTTCAAATTCACTTTGTGACCTTCCGAACCCAAATTTTGACACCCAGACTATTTTTACTGGACTCCTCACACTTCAAAGATCATACCTTGTTAATATGATATTTTTTATTTACTTATTTATCTATTTATTAATTATTTATTAGTTATCTTTCAAGATTTTGCCAACGCAAAATGTTTGCGACCTTCCGAACAACGTTTTTAACACCCAAACTATATTTCCTAGACTTCTCGCGCCTCAAAAATGATATCTTGTTAATTTCATATTTTTTTAATTTACTATTTATTATTTCTTTTATAAAGTTTCCAATCAAAATAACTTTGCGACCTTATAAACCGTGTTATTAAAGCCCAAATAATTTTTGTTAGACTCTTTATACTCCTAGGACAAAATCTTATTAACCTCAACATATTTTATGTATTAGATTATTTATTACCTAATTATTCTACTTTTGGTAATCTTCAATAATATTTTTATTTAAAATATCATCGCGACGCTCCGGACCCACTTTTTGATACCCGAGCATGTTACGTAGGACCGTTAGGACTTTTATTAATGTCATGTTAATTATTCTAACATTTGGATCTATTTAATGGATTTATTAATCAATCTAATTTCATAAATAGACTAATAAAAGCCTAGACTTACTAATATTTGAATAAAATTATTATTGTTATTTTTTTTCCTTCTTTGTAATAATTAGATAAAAGTTTCTTGTATTATTATTTAACTTATTGGCCATACAAGATTAAGGGCAACGGCCCAGTCATAAAAAGTTACGTGATTTCTACGCTTATTGTTTATTTCAATTATTATTGTGATTATCTGTATATTACACTGATACTTGATTTGAATGCTAGATTGGACTCTAAAGACATGGGGTGGTATGCAAATAGAATTCACCTAGATGATGCTAGGTAATGGATAAATTGTAAAGTTTTATTTTTAGATTGCCTGCAAGCAAGATTTTGAGATGTAATGAGTTGGATGTGATGATTTGATACTGGCAAAGTAAGCCCAGTGATGAATTGAAACTGGCGGGTAGTCCAGTTATGTGATTTGAAACTGGCAGGTTGCCCAATGATGATTTAAAACCTGGCGGGTAATCCAGTGATGTTTTGATAAAACCTGGCGGAGGTCCAGCGATATTTTGTGACAGTAAAACTTGGCGGTGGGTCCAGTGATGTTTTGCGATGATAAAATCTGGCGGATAGGCCAGAGATGTTTTGTGTTGATAAAACCTGGCAGGTGGTCCAGTGATATTTTACGATACAACCTGGCGGGTGGTCCAATGATGCTTTGTGGTGATAGAACTGGTGGGAGTCCAATGGTGATTTTGATGTGGTGATTAAGATAGGCGAACCCTAATTATGGTCCAGGCATGATTAGCTTTCCCTTGTTGTTAGGCTATCGGTCAGTAATGAATAAATTTAAGTGTGTTTTACTTTTCTACATTGATGATATATTGTTACCTGCTAGCTGTAATGTAAGAGAAGTGGTTGGGTTGGATTATCCTACTGGGTGATTTATCACTCACGGATACGTCTGTATCCTGGTAAATCGGTTGTTTTGTCGATCAATTTGCCAGAGGGTGCAGGATTCAATGGAGGAGCAGTTGGACACAGGAGGAATACCCAAGGCAGAGATTGAGTATGTTTGGAATTTGTATCAGGACTAGAGTCACTTTGGAGTTATTTCAATAAAATTTTATTATTATAAAGCCTCCGAAGATGTTTGAAAAATCGGGGCATTACTGCCAGGGATGCTCAGATCAATTGGCTCTTGGATCCGATCGATGTAGGCAAAGGATTTCAGGGCTACCCATCGTCACCAGTGAAGGCGTCTTGCAGCGGGAACGAGTTTCAACTGGATTCAGATCATGATTTATCCACCCTCCTCTACGAGCAGATCGGTGGGTTCCGACGCTGGAACAGGTTTTTTTTTTTTATTTCTTATTTCCTATTTGTTTTTTGTTTTTGTTTCTTGTATTTTTGGGACCATTGAGTCATTTCTTATGATTATGAACATAAGTTTTGTCCTCACAAAAAATATGGGGTTCTGACTGGCTGATCCTTTTTTGTCCATGCCTACCCTTCCAAACCCACATTTTGTCAAAGTCTACCTGCATAAACCCTATTTTAAGTGAGTTACCCAAAATACCCCTCTCCGTCTCTCTCTCTCTCTCTCTCTCTCTCTCTCTCTCTCTCTCTCTCTCTCTCTCTCAACATGGTTTTTCCTTCCGATAAAAAACCGTACAAATATTCCGCTCTCTATCTCTCCATGTACGCCACCTCCTCCTCGTCTCCGCCGTTACCACCGCCACGTCTCACCGGCAACTTCTGCTGCCCTCAATCCCCGTCGCTCCTCCAGTGATGTTTTGCGATGATAAAACCTGGCGGATAGGCCAGAGATGTTTTGTGTTGATAAAACCTGGCAGGTGGTCCAGTGATATTTTACGATACAACCTGGCGGGTGGTCCAATGATGCTTTGTGGTGATAGAACTGGTGGGAGTCCAATGGTGATTTTGATGTGGTGATTAAGATAGGCGAACCCTAGTTATGGTCCAGGCATGACTAGCTTTCCCTTGTTGTTAGGCTATCGGTCAGTAATGAATAAATTTAAGTGTGTTTTACTTTTCTGCATTGATGATATATTGTTACCTGCTAGCTGTAATGTAAGAGAGGTGGTTGGGTTGGATTATCCTACTAGGTGATTTATCACTCACGGATATATCTGTATCCTGGTAAATCGGTTGTTTTGTCGATCAATTTGCCAGAGGGTGCAAGATTCAATGGAGGAGCAGTTGGACACAGGTGGAATACCAAAGGCAGAGATCGAGTATGCTTGGAATTTGTATCAAGACTAGAGTCACTCTGGAGTTATTTCAATAAAATTTTATTATTTTAAAGCCTCCGAAGATGTTTGAAAAATCGGGGCATTACAGCCGGGGATGCTTAGATCTGAAATTGGCTCTTGGATCCGATCGATGTAGGCAAAGGATTTCAGGGCTACCCATCGGCACCAGTGAAGGCGTCTTGCAGCGGGAACGAGTTTCAATTGGATTCAAATCATGATTTGTCCACCCTCCTCTACGAGCAGATCGGTGGGTTCCGACGCTGGAACGGGTTTTTTTTTTTTTTGTGATTTCTTATTTCCTATTTGTATTTTGTTTTTGTTTCTTGTATTTTAGGGACCATTGAGTCATTTCTTATGATTATGAACATAAGTTTTTTCCTCACAAAAAATATGGGGTTCTGACTGGCTGATCCTTTTTTGTCCATGCCTACCCTTCCAAATTCACATTTTGTCAAAGTCTACCTGCATAAACCCTATTTTAAGTGAGTTACCCAAAATACCCCTCTCTCTCTCTCTCTCTCACTCTCTCTCTCTCTCTCTCTCTCTCTCTCTCTCTCTCTCTCTCTCTCTCTCTCTCTCTCTCCTGAACCGAACATGGTTTTTCCTTCCGATAAAAAACCGTACAAATATTCCGCTCTCTATCTCTCCATGTACGCCACCTCCTCCTCGTCTCCGTCGTTACCACCGCCACGTCTCACCGGCAACTTCTGCTGCCCTCAATCCCCGTCGCTCCTCAAGCCAATGAGATCGACTTTGCCTCCTCTAGCTCCACCTTTGATCGTCTTCACATCTCACTCACACACATTGCACACCACCCAACCCCCCCCCCCCCCCCCCCCCCCGGTGCCTCCTCTCCCTTCTTCGGCAAAACCTTAGAACTGCCCCAAAACTCTCACTTTTTGTTTGTATAGTTGACATGGATATGTCGGTGGACTTCGAGCACGCTTGTAAAACCGCCCAAGCCAAGTACGAGAAGAACCCCCTCGATGCCGAGGTTCGTTTGTAGTTTATTGATTTTTTTTTAATGATCTGTGCGAATCTGATGAGATGGGGAGGCATAAGTTTTCTGATTTTTTATGGTGGAAGTACAGTTTTCATATGGTGTGAATTGTATTTTTTTCAAAGATTTCAGTTCTTAGTTTGGGAACATGAATTCTTCGTTTTCGGTGTGAATTCTGTATTTTTCGAACGTGTGAATTCTTTATTTGGGTGCGAATTGTGTTTTTTTCTAATGTGTGAATTCTGCAAAAGGGTGTGAATTCTTGCAAAGAAGTGAATTTTGGGGGGCTGGGGGTGTGAATTTTTTGGAGGAATGAATTCTTGTAGGTGTGAATTCTGGGAGATGTGAATTTTGAGGGGTGTGAATTCTTCAAAGGGGTAAGAAATCCTAGGGGTATAAAAGTAAGAAGGGCAGAATAGTAAAAGTATCTTTGAAAAGGGCCTTGACAGTATAACATGACAAAAAAGGGTTGACACAGAATCCCAACAAAAAATTGGGGCCGGCCTGTCATTTCCCAAAAAATATGGGGATGCTTTCAGGGCCCAAAATGAGGCCCAATCACAGACTGATGTGGTAGTTCTTGTTGGGCTTTTCTTGACCCACTAAATCACCTCAAATGGTGGGTCAAACTCAAACTCATCTATCACTTTCTCCATTGTGGGCCATTATCCAGTTTAGCCCAAAGTTGTTTCTGTTTACTCCTCTTTTGCGCTTGTAATGTTATTTATTTTGGGTTGTGGGCCCAAAATTATAGCCTAATTCTGTTACGAGTCCAAGGAAAAGCTTAATTAGGCATCGCGGCGGATTTTGCAGTGAAAAAGCCGGTCCAGTCATCATCTTGTGTCAAATTAAGTACAATACTTGTTTATAGCTGAAATTTTTTAGATAAAAAAATATCCGTTTTCACTCTAATATTTCAATCTGGCATTTATATAGGAAATCATTATGGCACCATTAAAATAACCTTTTAGTTGAGAATAAAATATGAAAATAATTTTCACACTCTCCTTTTTGTTCATTGACACTCTTTTTTAAATCTTTTACTCATGTGAAATTACTAAGTTACCCTTGTTTTGTGAATCACTTATTTCAAAGTTTTTTTTTTTTTTTTTGAGAAACCGAAACATAGCCAAATGAATAGCAATTAGGCACTCCCTCCGCCCCTAAATAATTGTTCAGCATGCAAACCTAGACCTTTAAAAAGATACATTTGTTATGTTAAAAAAATTAATTTTTTTTCACAATTTAATCGATATCAATGAGTTGTTTTAGATTGTGAAAAAAAAATAGATTTCCTAATGAAAAAATGTATCTTTTGTAAGGTCTATGTTTGTGCGCTGGACACTTATTTAGGAACGAAAGGAGTACTTTTTGTGAATGAACTTTAGTCCATTTTATTTAGTAGAAACACTCCTAATAAAAGTATGTTTTTCTTTTCCTAAACCCCTTTTATATTAATTTTGCATCTACCACTCTGTCTACACACGCATCAATCTATATTTTATATAAATGTATTGAAAATTGACGAGCATTGTTTATCCGTTTTTTGCACCAAATCTTGAACTAGCGTTGGAGGGTCATTTAATTAGTTATTAATTAAATTGGACAGACTTTTATGAATTTTTCGGATTAAAAATTACTAGACCGCATTAATTTTATAATTTGCAACAAGGCCCAATTAATTTTAAATCCAAGTCGGACATGGATGCTGATTGAGTGGGCTTTATCCATTTGGTTATTTGAAATCAAGAGAAGCAAGCCCATTGATTGTGGGAGTCGGTTGGTGATTTTTAAGAAAGATCCCCATGAAAAGGAGAACGTGGGCTGGCGGTTATAAATACTAGGGGTTCTGACTGGCGATCCTGTTTGAGCATCCACCGGATGTTTAGACTCAGGGGCATCATAATCCTTCCCTCAAAGTCCTTTTTCCTTTATGGGTACGCACTTTTAGTTGGGAGCAGTTCCTGTCCAGTTTTATTAGAGTTCAGTCCGGTCCAGTTTTATGCCGTTGTGGGCCCATTCCGGGCTCACAATAATGATCGGAATCGTTCATTTTGTAGAGCTCGTCGAATATGTCATCTATGCCAAAAATTAGCTTGATCGAACATCAATAGGTACATGAACAAAATAGATTTGTACAAGAAAAAAATGGGCAATTATTAATTTCAGCTTAATTTTTGTCATTGCTTTTTTCTTATACAAATCTGTTTCGTCCATGTACCTATTGATGTTCGATCAAGCTAATTTTTGGCATGGATGACATATTCGACGAGCTCTACAAAATGAACAATTCCGATCATTGTTGTGGATCCGGAATGGGCCCACAACGGCCCAAAACTGGACCGGACTGGACCCTAATAAAATTGGACAGGAACTGCTCCCCTTTTAGTTTAGGATTAGAAAAAACTATTCAATGCAGATGGAACATTAGAATCTGATGTCTCAACTCATATATCATTGGTTAATATTGCAGGACGCATTACTTTTTGTTAGTAATTTGATAAACAAATTGACATTTGGCATTTGATAAGTGGTGGAGTATTGTTTGAAAACCACCGAATAATATTTTCAATCATAACTTTTTCTTTCTCCTTCTAGGAATTGTCACATGTTTACAACATTTGTCCACACATATACATACATAAGCATATATAGCTTATATATAGTTAAAATTTTAAACAATTAAGTGTAACTTTTGTTGTGCATATCCAATTTTGAAAAATATTTTCGATGAAATCTTTTAAGCAAGATCCATTTTGAATATGAAAATGTGTACACATAAAAAAGTTATTTTATACCCTTTAATTAAGAATTCACACCTCTTCTAAACAATTCACACCCTCTAAAATAAAAGAATTCACACATCTATCCAATTCACTCCTCAAAATGTATAATTAACACCCCAAAATGCAAATTTCACACCTATTATAATAGGAAATTCATGTCCTTCGTTATACACAATTCACACCCCTTATTATGCACAATTCATTCTCCAAAATGAAAGAATTCACACCCATCAAATGCAAAATTTATACACCCTCTACACAATTTTACTCCCCAAAATAAACAATAAAATGCAAAATTCACAACTCCCCTATAATAGGCAATTCACATCCTCTGTTATACACAATTCACATCCCCTATAATAGACAATTTACACTCATATAATAGACATTTTACACCTCCTTAAACTCATGTAATACAAAATTCACACCCTTATACAACAATTCACACCTTTTGTTATACATAATTCACCCTTAAACAATAACTCAAACCCCATATAATAGACAATTCACATCTCTTAAACTCTTTTGTACTCAATTCACACCCTTAATGACACAAAATTCACACCCTAATTATAATAGGTAATTCACATCTCATGTAACAAACAATTCTCACCCTATATAATAGACAATTCACACCCCCTTAAATTATATACAAAACGAAAGAATTCACATCCTTCAAATGCAGAATTTATACCCCATCCATGACACAATTCATACCCTTTATATCATACAATTCATACCCACGAAGAACAAATAATTCATACCCCCTTAAAACTCTTGTTGTACACAATTTATAACTCATGTTGTTCTCAATTCACACCCTATATAACAATTCGCACCCCTGTTTTACACAATTCACATCTACATACAAAGATTCACACACCCCTATAATAGATAATTCACACTAAAAAAAGAGACAACAATTCACACATTAAAAATATCCAATTCATAGCCAAAAAATTATATAATTTACACATAATTTCATATTCAAAATGGGTCTAATTTTATAGATCTCTCGTCGAGTAGATTCTAAAAAATTAAATTTTACGAAAAACATATATATATATATATATATATATATAAAATAAAAGATATTACACTTTAAAGTTTGTAATGCAAAACGTAAAAAAATACATCCACATTAGCACAAGTCAACATTAAACACATACTTAATATATTCTTCACGCGCATCAGAACCTATGCAGAAGGAAAATTTAATAAAGGGACTGCAAGAGACAAAATACTAAAAGCGGAGCCGGCTTGAAATTTGCCGTAAATATTGACCGGCCATTTGACTAACAAATGGCCATTATCCCATAATTGCACAAAATAAGGAAGTGAGGCAATTTACAACTTCCAGCAAACCGCCCATGATCAGCAATTACACGAGTGGGGAGCTAGTATGGGGACACATGATGCCACGAGGTGAAGGCTGGAAAATACACATGCAAAAAAGTGAAGACCCTTTGGCCAATAAATACTACTCCTTCCGTCCCAGTTTATTTGTTCACTTTTGACATACGAGCCTTTTAAAAAATTGTGTATATCTCACAATCTATAATATTTTACATAATTTCGCATTATATTTTAGATCTAATTGAGATCTATCAAACAAGATTCATATTACATATAAAAAACATAATAAATTGAAACATATAGACAATTTTGTAAGAGGTTCTAAATAGTGAAAATGGACAAACAAATCGGAACGGAGGGAGTAGTTTGCAAGACTAAAAAAAGGTTCAACACCTCAAAACCCAGCGCTTAAATCAAAGTCTTCCCAACGAAACACCTATTTTACTTTTATTGTACCAACTCAATTACTTCATCAAGTAATTCGGATTTTTATTCTTTCTTGTTGTACGGAAAACTTTATTACACGGTTAATAAAATTCTTTTTTACGTTGTTACTTTTTTCCTACACGGTTAGGAAATTGCTAAGTCCACTTCGTTGAGGCAAAACCACGAACCTCCATTGCGATCCAACCCTTAGGTTCACAACACACTCGCCTTCATGGTTACAAAGTCAGAAGAGGGCATCCAGTGCTTTACGTTAGATGCGACAAGTCTTTCACACCCCCGTGTTCAGTCCTTGAGTCATTTTGTGACCAAAGAAGCCTCCAAACACTCATCCCTAATTTTCTAAATTTTTCATTTTTTAAAAAAATTTTGAAATTGGGAGAGATAGGACATGGGCGAGGTAAATTATGCAATCTCATCTGACCCTATCCCTCCAAACAAACAGGCCCTATGTTATATATTTACAATATTCCATTTCTAGCAAAATTACAATTTGGAATAAAAGAGCCACATGGTTAACTACTTCATTTTTAACTTTTATTGGCAAGTTCTCACAGAAAAAATAGTCTACTGACTCCACACACCTCTTGATCGGTCTCTAGCATTGTGCCAATTCGATGCACAAGGCAGTAGGCCCCATTTCGCTAAGGAAAATAAGTACTTTTTTTTGAGTTAAAGGTGATGTAGTGTGAAAGAATAACATGTCTCATAAAGTGAGAAATAAGTACTTAAAAAATAAGAATCTTAGCGGAACGAGGTAAGAAAAAAAAGGTGATTATTTTTGCTTTTCGTGCATCAAACGAGCACGACGTTTATGACGACTGGCCTAACCTTTAGCCTAACCATTTGGCTCAAAAGGTTAATCTCAAGTTGCACATCTCTTTGCGGGATCTGTCTCACACCTTTGGTTGATGTAAGCTCTGTAACCACTTATAATGACCCAAAGTAGCTGACCTGCTTAACCCTTACACTATTAGCCTAATTAACCACGTGACACTACAGGTTAACCTCAAGTTGTATAGTAACTATGTACTCACTAATCCTTATATACCATTCTAACGTCACTTCCACAATTAGCCGATATATGTGAGACTTTTTTTTTGATCGGCACTATAGGTTAATCTTAAGTTGTGTCCATTCAATCAATGCATGTATATGATTGTGTATGTGTTGTGTAATGCCTGATGAATCGGGCATGGTGTTTTTTTGATGCACGGGCCCCACATGGGTGCATGGATTAGGTTTGACTTTGCATAAAGTTATATATATATATATATACACACACACACACTCCATTAGGATCAACACGTACACATGTGGACATGATCATGATTCATGATTAAGGAGCTGAAAGCTACTACTTAATTGCCACACTTGATTTTTCACTGTGATGTTTCAGCTTTAATTGGGATAATGGTCTTAATTACCTTTCGTGCATGATTTTGATAGATGTTGTTAATTAATCTCACAGCACCCTCTTTTTCTTTTCTTCTTTTGTTTTGACAAAACAGTACAATCCATGCATCCTGTTTTTTTAATTAAGCATTTCAACCCGGTTATCCATTTTTTGATTCTCTCCATTTTTCTATTCTGAGAGTATATATACAAAAGTGATTTTGAAGAAAAGCCAACTCCAACCCAGTAAAACTACTTATTTCTATATATATCTCCATTTTTCAACAAACTCACTTCAAATTAACCTCAATCATTCACCATTTTTTACTCCAAAATTCAAATTATTTTGCTTCAAACTTTTACCAAAAAATAATTAATATTGGGGTCTTGTTGCAAAGGTATATTAATTGTTAATATCTTTTGAATGATACTTACTTCGTGGTAAAGAAACGAACACATATTAGCACTTTCTTCTCTGCTACATAATTAGATAACTTCTTTATCAATAAGGAATTAAAGCATAAGATCAACATGCAGTTTACAGATGGAAAACAAAATAAATTGAACGTACGTGAGGTGGTTTCAATTGAAAAGAATTAATCACCCAGAACACAAGTCTCAAGAGAACTTAATTGATATACGTGATTTTTTAACATGTCAATGTTAATGGCCCAGAGAGGGTAAAAAAGTTAAAATAAAAAAAATTACCATCTGAAACTCTTGTATAGCTTCTCTCCTGTTGCTTTCTCTGATGCAAAAAAACTTTGATTTTAAAATACAATAATTCCCCTCTAACAATTGGCATATCGGTCGCCATTGGCCTTTGTAGAAGCTAAATACATTAATTTTATGAGTGCAACAAATTACAAAACACCTCACAACAAATCTATATATATATATAGTCTAAATGGTGATTATTGATTAAATACCACACACAAGTAGCGATTATTAGGGGTGTACACGGTTCGGATTGGTCCGGTTCTCTAGAAAACCAGTAACCGGACCATTTCAAACGGTTCTAGAAAATTGGGAACCAGAACCTAACCAATGTATGCATGGAACCCAACCGGAACCAAACCGCAAGACCGGTCCGGTTTTGATTCGGTTCCGGTTCTATCCAATAAGCATCCAAACGCTTATTTACAAAATATGAACTCATAAAATTAAAAAAAAATAGGAAGATAATTTGGTGGAATAGAAAATGAAAGGAAGAAAATAAAAGCTTTCCTATTAAATGAAATTTCATCTCTAAAAAAATTAAGTTTAGTAAGGAAAAGATTAACCTACCAAATTCAAATATATATTTAATTACACACGCGTATGTATATCTATATTTATCTTAGTTTTAAACGGTCAGGTTCGGTTCTAACTACGGTTCATTAATTGAGAACCAGTAACCGAACCAAAATTAATGGTTCTTATTTTTTTGGAACCATAACCTAACCGTAGAACCACAGAACCGGACCAAATAGGACGGTTAGATCCGGATCGGACCGGTTTTATGGTTCGGGTGGTTTTCTTGAACACTCCTAGCGATTATCGGGGTGTGTGAAATTTCTTGCAGAGTCGTCAGTCCACTTCTCAAAGCCACTATATAAATTTTAATTAGCTCATTAGATATAGTGTACTTGATTGAGGTTTCCAAAGGTATAGTCAAACTAGGTATGATTTAATTAACTTAATCTTATCTGGAGTAACAGGAAAACGACAAGAGAGCATTGGGGCTAGTATTGATCATAATCTCGCTTTTATATATATATATATATATATATATATAGAAATGATGGTGATTTTGGCACTTCAAAAATTGATAAAGGGACTTCAAAATTAAATTGTATTGATACACAAAACGACACAGTTTTGGAGCCCCTTCATCAATCTTTGGAGTGCTAAAATCTATTGTTCTTAATCGCCCAAGTGGGAGGCACCATTAGAGGTGTGAGGTTTCCATATTTCAAAAAATTATAAAAAGAAAAAAAAATGGAAAAAGATCAGCTTTCTAGCTAGTTGACTTGCCCCGGAAAGTCTGGCAAATTTAGAGGTGTGTAAAAGGGAATCCTATCCCCTCCGCACAAAGGAGAGTTAATGAGAGGATTCTTTGTTAATGCATCTCTACTCATTTCAATGACTCTCTCTCTCTCTCTCTGGGATTCAAGTGTGCTCTAAAAAAGAGAAGGTGAAATGAAAAGGAGTCACTTTCTTGGTTCCTAGTTGGTGTTTTGTTGTGGGGAAGAGGAATAAAACTTTTGCCATCTTGAAAAGATAGAGCATTTTTTTTCCCCCTCTTTTAAAAGGATGTCTTTGAGGGATTTATAAAGAGAAAGGAACTCCACTCTAAAGGTTAGAGATCATGCTTTTTTCTTTTATAATTGAATGTCCGATGCTTCAACTTATGAGCAACTCGATTAATTCTGGAACTCTGAAGTTAACGGCCGGACAAACTCTCCAGTGGTCCCAAGATTTAGAATGTTCGGACTCCGAGGGATTCGTACATGCGATCTCATAGACGATAAGCTCTTATTTGCTTTCTCATGTTAGAGATCACGCGTGATAGTGTAGGTCTTTTTTTGTTTTGAAAAATGTTGTGGGTCACCCGTTCTAGTCATCATTAGTCTAGCTAGAGTGTGTATTGTGTGGATGTTCACAATGGGTTTCTACAGTATTTACCAAGAGAATTAATGACGAAGAAAAATATATAGGACATGCATGCTACCAGTTTCCCATGTCATGTTACCCTTTTTTTTTTTTTTTTGCACGCTTCTGTTGGTCAAAAGTGTTGCGCCCATATACATACTACGATGTTGCTCAGGTAGCATTGGATAATTTTTCCTATTGCACTCTTGCATACTGGTGTTTAGTGAGTGTGTTGGGCTAAGATTCTTCTTTTTGGAGTAACTAGAGAGAAAAAGTATGCAAAGTGAATCATTTGATGCCCCTCCCATTCTCAATCCATTCAATTTGGGGCAAGAAATTCTCCCACCACTTCAAAGCTTTGCATTAGTTTTTCAACCCACTAGTCCCACCCTCTCAGCCCACCTTTGAAAACAGAGGAAAATGGAAGAGTATATCTCAGATGGAACAACTAACATTGTTTTCTTTTTAACTTAAAAATAATATGTTCAGATTAGCTTAAACATATCTGAACTAAATTTTAATTAGATGACCAATCTCACCGTTTACTAACAAGAATTCAGTTAAAACTAGGACAAAGTGGGCAAGTCTTGCTTGAATTGGCCCTACAAAAATTAATAGTGCCTACAAAATTTTGAACATGAAATCTAGGAGGGAGCAAACATTTCAATTGAAGATCTTGACCACCAGGCAACCAATATATGTAGGAACTAGTGGCGGACGCAGAATTTGTGATTAGCAGGAGCTCAAACTACATATATTTTTTTATGTTAATAACAAAGAATGTATTTTACAAACATATATTGTTACTTGTGAGGTCCAAGGAAGAGATGAGATTGTTGTATTTGCATAGACACCATTTAAGTTTCTACATGTGACCTAAAAATAATACTTTATAACTTGAAATTTTAGGAGGGTTTCCGCAAACGTATACAAATTTTTCTAAATTAACTTTAAAAAATTAGTACAATGTACGCAAATATTTGAGGTTTTGCAGGGCCCCACCCCTTGTGTCCGCCAGTGGTTGAAACAACTAATATTCCATATATACTTCCATTGGAAAAAAAAAAATTCCATATCACATATGAGAAAAATAGTGGGCAAGTTTGGCCTCACACTTCAACAGATACTGGGATTTGCTTTTGGAGGTGGCATAGAGAATCATTTCAAAGGTCAAATTAGGGAACAAATCCATTAGAATATTCCCTTTTACTTTTCCCCCTCAGGTTCCTACAATATCAAAATAGCACCATGCACCACTAAATAAGTAAATATTTGTATCATTTTGAGATACAAAGCAAAGATATGACATTTAGTTATTAGTTACTCGTGCACGCAAGATGTTTTTTTTTTTTGAAACGGTAAAATATTATTAAGAAACTTGATAAGAGTACATCAAATGGAGAAGAAAGGAGGAAAATCCAACCATGGTTCGATAAATAGAGGATAGAGCCCTCCAACAGTACCTGAGGGCAAAGCGCCCCAACACCTAAGGGCCTCAAACGCCCAAATCAACAAATACAGTTCAAATAAAACAAAGGGCCTAAAAAATTCCCAAATCTGAAAATAAAAGCTCGAAAAAAATGGGCCAAGCCCAACCTAAAAAAGTCCCAAAATCTAACCCTACCTAAAATACATCTCCCCACCGCCGCTACCCTAGCCGCCGGCCAACTCCACCCAGCTAGCGAACCACCACCACCCAAGAGAAATCTGCGTGCCCGCGAAAAAATAGATCCCAAAAATGGCCGTCAAGATTTTGCCGATTCAAACCTCATAAATGGCCTGGGAAACGGTTAAACTAGACACCAAAAAAATACGTCACCGCAAAGTTGTCGATAACCCCAAACACAACCGCTCCGAGCTTAAGCAGCCCAGCCACGCCACCATTGGACACCACCCTCAACCGCACCCGCCTGGAGCGAAAAACCACGCCATCTACATCTCCACTTGCCGTTAAGCAGATCCGATTAATGCATTTTAAGACAATACCAAATATTATCCGATCAATTTGATTTTTGGCATGATAAATATTCCCGACGTGTTCTAAGAAGCGAACGATTTAGATCATTGATGCGGGCCTAGAAAAGACCCCAAAACGGGCCAAAATTGGACCATCCAATTCATTTATAGGACTACAGAGGATCCAATTTCCTTTTTTGTTTTTTTAAACTCAAGTGTTCGGGTCAGCTTATGTGCACTTCAACTAATCTTGGAGGCATAATTCCACCACCCACTTGCAGAGAGCTCAATTAAAGTCTGAGCAAAACTTAGCATGTATGAACTGGGCTTATAAGAGTTGTAACACCTGAAAGGTTTTGAACCTGAGATCTTAGGAAGAGGTTTCGAACTTGAGATCTTAGAAGGCAATAAACCCCTAAATTCCAAGCCTTGACTACTAAGCCAATGGGATTGAGGGTTTTTTTTTTTTTTTTGACATTCGTTTGACAAAATTCCACTTTGAATTTTCTTGCAATATTTATTTTTCTTGTAATTATGATCTTTTTCTTTTGACCAGATTGTTCAACAAATTCTGCTTACCTAACAAAATTCAAATTAATTAACACACTTTGAAGTTTGAAGAATCCCGTAAATCTAGAAACGTTGCAATTCTGATTATGCTTCTGTAGTTTTAAAAAAAAACACACACACAATGTAGTGAATATTATTATCTATATAATATGGGAGGGATATTTTCAAATCCATATATTCTGGACCCTAGGATCGGTACATATTTTTTCAACGGCTGAGATTTACGGGTAGTATAGCTAGCGATATATTTGAAAATGATGCATACTACTATACAAAATGTGCCTAAATAACAGGGGGAAGATTTATCCGGATGGTTACTACTCTACTATACCCAGTGTGCTTACTAGTTACTACTATGCAGTTAAATGTGCCTAAATAACAGAGAAGATTTATCCCAAATTTTGGGCCTCCTATTTAGGCATTTGGAAATTACGCTTACTACTATAATTCCACATTCTAAATTTTCGGATGCAATTAAATGTGCCTAAATAAAATTGTTGTTTTCTAATCTTATTCTGATTCCTTATTTTCGAAATTTAGAAGAGAAATCAAAGTTAAATAGAAAGGAAACAATATATGGCTCCTCTCTCTCTCTCTCTCTCTCTCTCTCTCTCTCTCTCTCTCTCTCTCTCTCTCTCTCTCTCTCTCTCTCTCTCTCTATATATATATATATATATATATAGATTCTTAAAATTAAATATATGAATTTTCCTGCAGACCCTATTGAAAAACACTGATTAATTCATTGCCTTAAAAACACTTCTTAAAATTAAATACTTAAAATTTTAAAAATTAGTCAGCACAATCCATGAGATACTTAAAATTTTAAATTTTTATACATAGTTAAGGTAAACACAGTTTTCTTTCTTTCATTTTTTTTTTTTTTGATGAAAAAGAAAAGAAAACAATAGCACTTCGCCCATTGGCAATTTTTTTTTTTTTTTTTGACAAAAGGGAGAAGATTTTATTAATCTGAGAGACGGAAAAACGCCTAAACATCAGAAAGAGAGGAACCCCATGGGGGCAAGGTAGTTGTCTACAGACCGGATAAACTACAAGAAAGGGCTTTCTTTGCACAAGCATGTGCAGCCCTATTACAATCACGTTTGACAAAATTAAATTCACACAACTGAAACGAATCCTCCAATGATAAACAATCTTGTACCAAAATTGCGATATCCGAGAGTGGATCTTTTGACATGGAACAACTTCAGACAATCGACTCAGCATCCGATTCAATAAGAACACGACCTACATTCAGAGCAACACCCAAATTCATACCATTTCTAATTGCCATAGCCTCCGCAAGCTGTGGGGAGGTGGGGCCTTCATATGACTTAATAAAGATTCCCAAAATGGAGCCGTTCGCATTCCGAGCAATTGCCCCTATTCCAATAGTGCTTGTTGCCTTTGACACCGCTGCATCAACATTAATTTTTATCATGCTTTCATCAGGTCTCCTCCAAACCAAAGTCTCAGGATTTGAAGAAGCTACTTGAGTAGGGGAAGGCTTGACATTAGCCTCTAAAAACTCAAAAAAATCTGCTTCAGCCTTTCCATTAACTGCCTCCACAGGCCAACTTGTACCATTAAACACCAAATCATTCCGGGATTTCCAGATCCACCAGCAATACGAAAGGCCAAGACCTAATGTTGAAGAGGGGAGATGAGCTAATCGGATACGATCGCAAATACAAAGCCACCAGTCAGACATATGTCTACAATCTTCAAGATCTTCAGGTCTAAGGCAAAAAGGCGAAAGAATCCACACTTTTGAAGCAAAATCACACCGGAACAACAAATGACAAATGGATTCCTCCGCATTTCCACACAGTGAGCAGATTGGATCAGAACGTACCTTCTTTGCAGTTAGGGTTGAGTTGGTTGCTAAAGCTTCATTAAAACACTTCCAAGCAAAAAATTTGATCTTTGGGTGGATAAGCAAGCCCCATAACTTCTTCCAAATCTGTGCCATCACTTTAGCAGAACTAGATTGAGCTCCGTGATTATCCAGCTCATTGATCAAGCTCTCTTTTTCCAAGCAATATGCAGATTTTACAGTGAATACACCATTTGGGGAGTAGTGCCATACTTTGCGATCCCTTCTTTGTGTGGTACTAATAGGCAAAGAAAGTATAACGGCTGCCTCTTCCTCATTGAAACTAGAGACGTCTACTTTGAAGTTCGAAATATTGGAAAGGAACACAATAAATCAAAAATTATACATTTGCCGAGCTCCAACCTATACCTTTCACTTTTTTGTTGCCAATATTGTATACATCAGTGGGGTTAACGAGTTGGTAAGTTAATGCAGAGGCAGTTCATAAGTCTGAATCCCAATGGGCCCTCATGGGGTTCGAACCTGAGCCTCCACTAAGGAAGGCGGTGGGTAATGTCAACTGAGCTATAAAATTAGTTTAAACTTTCAAATAATTTTATAATTATGGGAGTAAATGCATTTTCCAAAATAAGCATAACACTCCTCTTGATTTTATGGGATGAATGATATTTTTCTTAAGGAAACTTGAAGACAATATTCTCCATTTTACTGCAAAAGATGAACCCTATCTAGATAGCATGACAAGTCCCTCCTATATTCTCTCTTCCATTGCAAAAATTCTTGAATTCACATTGCAACATGTGCTTCAATTAAAAGGTACGTATATGGCCTTAACTTCTTCTTCTGATTTTTGTGAATTTAAATACTATGTGTGGCAGCCAAATTGGGTTTGGTGAACGACCGAGGGATCTTTCTTGCATTCAAACAAATGGAAGCTGGCATGGATTAAAGCGGTGTAGCCGTTCATCAATTTTATTCTCCATCTTTAACATGGATATGTGTTAATTCTGCAGTGTTGTCGTGTTGGAATTGACCAGAACACTAAAAGTTGCTTACTTGAAGGTTTGCAACTATATATTGCATTCAAACAAATATATGTGATTATATTTTCCACATTTTGATTTTAGCCTTTTCGTTTTTGTATGGATTTGGGTTGAGTTTTTTTTTTTTATGATTTTTAGCTGTCAAGATTTTTTTTTTATATATCCCAACATCACATCTAACTTCTACTAATTATTTACGTGATAATCATCTCTCTCTCTCTCTCTCTCTCTCTCTCTCTCTCTCTCTCTCTCTCTCTCTCTCTCGGCTTTGAGCTTATCATATTAATTTTTCTTTCTTGGTTGCTTGCACCTATTGTGTACGTAAGAAGTTGTCGATTTATTGGAGAGGAAGGGAATTTATTGGTGGATTGAAGGAGGAGGATGCAATATTATTGTTGGCTTAATAGGTAGTCTGTTCAAAATTTATGCACATGCCATTATCAAAATTTATGAACACGACATTGACAGATTTTGAGAAGCAAAAAATAGTGGTTGTCTCTTGATTTTTGGATTTGGTTCTTCTGTTTTTCCTTTCGATTTGATCATAGTGGTTATCTGCGTTTGTTAGTCATACTTTTCGGTGTGGAAGTAACAAACGCAGAAAGACGACGAAGTATGACTAATTTTAAGCAAAAAAAACTAACATGACATGTTGCAACTATTGATTTCCTGAAGCATCGATCTTTGTGATGGTAACGAGTAAAAACCGTCATCAGACATATAGCTATAGAGATGCTTTTCGTTTATCTTTGTTAGTTTACTTTTTTTGTAATTTTGGATTTGATATGGTCACAGATGACTTCTATAATTTATTTTCAATTTCAGCTATAGATTCTAATTATTTTTGATAAATTCTTTTTCACCATTTATGGTAGTATGAAGGAGGTGATGATCATGCTTTTTGAGGGAGCCCTCAAAGTTGGTGTTTTTTTGTGTTTCTGAATGGATTTTTTCTGAACAAAAGTCAAATGATCCTACTTAATCCTATTGCACCAACGTTTAGATTCAATAAGTTTAAAATTGACTAGACTTCCTAAATTGACTAGGATTCCTATTCCTATTCGGTTTAGGTTTATTTAGTGCTTTCCTATAAATAGGGACCTTGGAGGTTTCTAGGGATAAGTCTTTTGTTCAAGGGTTTAGATATTAGGGTTTTGTTCATCTTTTAGGGTTCCACCAAGGGTTTATGTCTCCCTTTTGGGTTCCACCAGAGATTTGTCCATAGATATCTGTTTGGTGCTTCAAGTAGAGTTACGGGTATAGTTGGCTCTTTGTGTTCTCTCCCTGTTTATAGTGAATCCTCTTGCTCTTTTTCCCGTGGAGTACGTTCTTGCTTTGTACTTGAGCGAAACCACGTAAAATCCTTGTGTTTCGTTTATTGTTTGTTAATTTGTTATATTCTCAATTTCGTGTTCGGCACAACACAATATGCAGGTATCCAAAGATGGAAGGTGGTTGTGGAGGACATATTGTTGGCTATCCTCTTCCGAATGACTTCCATTCTATCTTCTTATATTTAAATTATTGGCTATCATTTTATTCTTTTTTTTGGTAGCTATTAAGTGCTACATTAACTATGGTGGCTTCGAATTTTGATGGGTAGGCCCCCACTATGTACTGAATTCGTTAGTCTTTAATGATGCTGAAAACTCTTTTTACTGACGTAGTGAATATTTTTCATTTGAATATCAACTTCGAAACGGTTTTGATTAATTCCTTAAGTAATATTTTTAATTTAAAGTGGGCAATTTTATTGTTGATAGTGCTAGAAACTTTTATATTAGCTTAATGCCTTTCAATAAGTGCCTTCAAGCACGGGCTTATTTGTTGAGGACATGTTGCGTCATGCGTTCAAGCACGGGCAAAATCTCTAGGGATTGAAAAATTGGTTGTTATTTATTTGCTGATTCAAGTTAAATAGATCAGTGAATATGCTTGGGTTATCATTTTCTGTATAGTTGGAATCGTTGGGCAAAGGTTGATATATTGCATATGAATTCAAAATTTATTTACATGTGCTGATCGTTCGAGCCGTACCTTCAAGTACGGGCATGCACTAATATTTGCTCATATTATTATCTCATATGCAAGAGCATTTGCTTTCATTAATCTTATTAACATCTTGCGCGCACCACATCTTCGTCTCCTTCTCCCCCGGTCCCTCATCTCTCTCTCTCTCTGTGTCTCTCTCTGATCTACCGTCGTTATTCTTGGGGCCTGTTCCCCTTCCTCGGCCCGTCCGGTTCCCTGCCTTGCCGAGAGCCCTCTGGAATTTCTCGTTGGTGTACCAGTTTGGCCTAATGGCAAGGTGCTTCTTGGCAGCGAGATCTCGGCGTGGTTCGAGAGGAAAACACTGAATCAAAATCCATTTATCTCGAGACAAATTCATTTTGAAATTATCGCACATGCTTTCCGATATACTTGATTTTTGGCGTGGTACATTTGCTCGGCTTATTCTAAAAAAATACTAATTGGTTAGGATAATTGATGCATGCCTGAAAAAAAACCCAAAACGGGCTTATACTACACCGTCTAGTCCATAAATGAAAGAACTCGAGAGGATCCAAATAATAATAAATAAATAACCCCACTTACAAACTTACGTTTGTTGACGAAAAATGCAAGTCATAAAAGATACCAAGCGCAATTAATTAATCATTTGACAACAGAGCTTCTGACTAAATAAAAAAAAAAAGAGCTTCTGACTGCACCAAAAACTACGTTATGAATATTTGACCGATAAACTCACAAAAGCTTTAAAACACATGCATTCAAAATTAAACATTCTTCTCAATTCGTTATTCCAATTTATTTCCTTAGTCCTCTTTTTTTTGTCCTTTTTCAAAAGTCTTGTTTTTCTTTAGATTAAGAAAAGGATAATTTTGTGGGTAGATTTTAAAATATTCTCATACAATTTGAACAATTAATTGAGTTTTTTTATTTGGTATAGCAAAAGTCAACAAAAGTGATTTATTTTTGTGTAAAAAATATCATGACATTTAAAATTAAAAAAAAGGTAAAATTTATGGGACAGAGGTATTAGTGGTATATTAGAACAGAACATATTATCTAAGTTGGAAGGGTCAACAAGCTAGTAGAAAGAGCTTCTTTTGTTTTTATTTATCTCACTCGGAGTGTCTTAAGTCCGGTTTACATTCACGTTGGCTATTTTTTGAAAAACCAATTTGATCGTCTACTAAAGGGGGCCAGGTAAAGTCGGGGCAAAGTCTCGTATGATCTGAATACCTTAGGAAGAAAACAAATCTTTAATTGTGATAAATTGCCCCATTAATTGACAGAGTATTTTGATAAACGAAGGGTGCGGATAAGCTTATGCTCAACTCAAGTAATTTCGGCATTCACTAACAAGCGACCCACCCAATCAAAATCGGCTGTATTTTGAGTTTTTATTATTAGTAAAAATAATAACATATGCCATGACATCCATATATGCGCAGATGGTATGTATGCATGCATGATGGTGTCATGTGAAGAGGGCCGCGGTTGTTGACAGTTGACACCACAAACAAAGACAGACAGATAGACAGACAAGTGGTGTGTAATGTAATGATGTGCACGTGTGGTGTGGGAGTACTTATTACTCTTATGTGTATGTGTGTGTGTGTATATATATATATATATATATATATATATGTATATATATCATCGCCCCAAGTCCAAGTGGATCATTACCAAATCCCCCCACAACCATTTTGACTTTTACAGTAACAACTCTTCTATTACTTTACCATATACACAACAACAAACACATGAACTCATGCCCACCACCGGCACCATCATCCAATTACTATTTCCATTTCCATTTTCATTTTTCTCTTATTAATTACTCCATCTTAGTATATTAATTCCTTATCATAAGCTATCCCACTCAAGGATGAATTTCTACTTCTTTTCTCTCTAACTTAAACAAATTATGTTGCGTTCCATTGAAATTATGACACAAATAATTTTTGTCGTAGGATATATTCACTCGAAATATATTGATTGCATGGCATTTATGTCACGTAATCTTTGAATAATATTCTTTGTTCTTTTTCTTATTTTTTATTCTCATAAATTTTAAAACGAATTTATAGGAGTACTATTTTTAAAGTCGATTTCACATTTGCAATAACACTTCCGTTCACCTACGTTAATGCTTACCCACGCGCATCATGCCACTTTTGGGTTTTTTTTTTGATAAGATCATGCCACTTTGTTGGGACTTGGAATTGGAAATTTGGGATCACGGCATTGAGGCCAGGTTTAGCTAATTAAAAAAATTGAATTATTTTTTATTTATAATTAATTTTTTCGAATTTTTTAGTTTGTGTCAAATTTTTTTCGTTATTTATTCATCTCGACGAGAGAAATCGAAAAAGTTAAAATTGTGAAAAAAACCTTAGTGTTTTTAAATAAATACAAAATAAGCAAAAAAAATCTAGTATTTGTTTTGGATTATTTGTCTTTAATAAATTTTTATAAATTTTGATTATAATTTTGTACTTTTTAATTTTTTTCATTGAGACGTACAAATAATCTAAAAAAATTGACGTAAAACTAACAAATGCGAAAGAATTTAAATAAAAAAATATAATCCATTTTTTTATGCATTTTCGCTATATTATTGGACTACAGACTAATGACAATAGTCAACTTATTTCCGCTAAATAATATTTTAGTTGATGTATGTGAGAAAATGACTGGCTTAAAAATTCATAAAAATATGAATATATTTTAGGATGTGTTCTACTAACTAAAATTAATTATTTATTATTTTTTAAATTAAAGACAATGTATTGTAAGAGAATGAGCTATCTCGAAAAGCTGGAAATAACTACTTAAAAAATAAGGTTCCTCTCCACTAATGTTCTTATTTTTTACATACTTATTTTCTGCTGTACGAGATAGATTATCCTTTCACAATATGTCATTTTTAATTCAAAAAATAAGTATATATATATTTTAGCCCTTTAGACTTTGTTTGGAAGTTGCAGAAAATAAGAGAAAAGGAAATAAGGAAAAATGGGAGAAATTTGAGAAGAAAATGAGAGGAAAATGATACACTATTCACACTTCTAGATTTTTCTCTGCATCCTCTCCAAACCAAACAATAGAAGAGAATTTTTTTTTAAATTTTTTCTTCATTTCACTCACTTTCCTCAAGTTCCGAGCATTCCACACTCAAAACGATTTGAAGAATTACGGAAGAGAAATTAGGAGAGAGAAACTGTGAGGGTGTTCCGTTTTTTTAAAAAAAGAACTTTTAGAAAAGGAAAGCAATTTCAAGCTAAAAAATCATGTATTTATGTAAATAATTTTTCTACCAATATGGATCTTATTTGATAGATCTCATTAAGATCTTTTAAACGGTGTAAAAAAATTTTAAAAAAAATTTTGCATTTGTATTATATTTAAATTTAAAATTACCTTCGTTTGAAAAAAGAAACTTTTTGTACAAGCTGAACAACTCCTGTACCATTTTGAAGGTAAATTAGGAGAAACGAAAAGGAGAATTGAGGAAGAGAAAACAGGGATATCAGCATAAAAGCATTTGCACCTTTCCTCTCTCTCTCTCTCTCTCCCTCTTTACTACAGTATCATTCAATCAATAACGTGATCCTTTCAATCAACTTTTATTACTCTCTCTCTCGCTCTGTCTTCACACACCTCAACAACCCGAAACCCCAACTAATTCCAAGGTCAAAAACAGATCTTTTCGCTCTCTCTCATTCATGGCCGCCAAGAAGAAGACTACTAATAAATCAACAACGACTCACCAATCCCCTCTATTTACCGCAACTAGGTCCTAGCATTCCACAGTCAAAACCCACATAAATACCCAAACCCATCTCTCTCTCTCTCTCTCTCTCTCTCTCTGGGTTTGCGTGTTCCACTTCTATTAGTACTCCACATTTCCCAAACCCTCCCCTGTTCTCTTCTCTCTCTCCCCATAACTCTACCATTTCTCTCTAAAACCCCACCTCCAGCTCAAACAGAAGATCTGGGTTTGGGGCCTCTCACATGGGGAGCAAATGGAGGAAAGCCAAGCTCGCGCTAGGGTTGAACCTCTGCGTCTATGTTCCAACGACGGTGGGCGACGACGACTCCCCGCCGCCGTCCGACACCGCTCTTCTCTCGCCGTCGGTAATGTCTCCGGCGACGTCGGTGACGTCACCCCACGGGCTCAGGCTGTCTAGGAGCTTCAGCAGGTCTTCTAACAAGGTTTGTGAAACCCTCATTCTGTTTGTGGTATTGGCGCTTCTGTTTTTTTTTAACATGTGAAAGGAAGATTTTAGTGCTCTTTACTGCTATTGCTCTTCTCACTGAAGCTTGTAATTTTGTGTCTGGTTATCTTTGTTCTTGTTTTTCTTTTCTTTTGTTTTTTGTTTTTTTGTGTTTACTGTACTCTCAAAGGACTAGTGTTAGCATACTTTAGAACACTACTCCAGACACGTGTACTGTTCGATGCATGTGTACTCATATGCATCCGATTCCCCTGTATACAGACATTTTAAAGTTGTGTGCCTGGCACTGCTCTTTTCGAAAACAGCAACTGTAAGTATGAGAGAGAGAGAGAGAGAGAGAGAGAGAGAGAGAGATTAATTGAAGTAGTAGAAGGCTGTTTGTGAGTTAGGGTGTTTTAAGAGGATCTCTTATGGTTTGAGCCTTTTATTTAAGCCGAAGTTATTTTTTTGGCTTGCTACAGTACAATTTTGCTAAAATTTAGCAAATTTGCTCCATTCGTTCTAAATCTGGTTTTTACCTTAATCAATCACAACCCTTGGATCACTTAAATCGTTCCGTGGATATTTGAACCAAAAAGCTGGCAACACACAAATGCTGGTAGCCAAAATTTGGCTTTGGCTGCAAGAACAGCCCACCGTTGGAGATGCTCTAATCCTTGTTGCGTATAGAGTATATTCTTCCTCTCCGCTGTGAAAGTAGGCATTCTGTTGTGTGATTGTTTGGTTCTTCCTTTTGTTGTTTGTGTGGACTGGAATCGTCTTGTTAGCGCATAACAGTTCTTGCTCCGTTTGGTTTCTGAGAAAGCTGCGGTAAACAAGTTATTCTTTATTTGTTTGCTTTACAATAAAAACATAGATAGAGTACTTAAACTGATCAAGATGGTTAAAGCAGTAATATTTCATAGGAGTAGCCGAGTAGGGAATGTGTATGCTTCTCTCATGTTTTAGTTATGAATGAGCATCGAACTTGGAGTTTCTAGGTGCTGCTTGCCTGCTTATGCTTTTGCTGAAACCAAGAGGGGTGTGTAGGTTTTTGGAATTATCACTCACGTCGTTTTCACTGAATTTTGAAGTTTTTCATGATTATTCTTACTTTGTTCTTTACTTTAACGCTTTGATAGTGTGTTCATATATTTTGTAGGCAAGAAAAACGGATTTTGCATATTTTTGGAAGTACCTCTTTTATCATTTTCTCTAAAGGTTGAATTTTCTCGATGTTTGTTTATCGGGTTGGGGAGGAGTATACCCATTTAGCTGGAACATATTCTTCGATTGTTCAATAATTTATGATTTTAACCCTTGAGTTCCTACTTGTTTCTGCAGAAAATATTGTTTCTTAATGTACCCCTGATGTTGTCACTTGCCTAATTAAAGTCCTCTATTGAGTAAATTTCTTTGTCCTGTATATTTGTATTTCATCTCAAATTGATGGAGTTAGGTATTGGTTGTCTTGTTTGCCACTCTGTTGATTCTATGATTAATTAACAAGTCCCTTTCAGGGCCCTTATCATTACAGGTTAATAGTTGAAGACGACTATATAATTACCTTTCCTTTTCCTCCTTTCCATGGAGTGAAAGTACCTTTATTTTGGGGCCAACATATGTTGACTATTGTTTTCTCTATCTTTCCTGCTATTCACTGCATCAGCAAAAGTAAAATTGGGGCAAGGAAGAAGAAAGATGGCAGCAGTTCCTGATTCAACTTGCTGTGATCCATAAAATTTCACCTAGTTTGTCCCTCAAAGACTAAAATGTGCTAGGACTTGATCACCTCTTAAAATACTTGGTGGATCATAAATCATTGACCAGGGCATGAGATTTATCCAATTTCTTTATCTTTTCGGTTTTAATTTTTTTTCCTGCTCTTTTTTTCCTGTTCGGGGGTGGGGGAGGAATTATATTTGCCATGTGAAATTTATATATATTTTTAGTCTTCCATGAGCGAAAAATGTAGGATTCCAAATCGTGATTAGCACCCTCGTGGATGTCTTGTCTCCTGTATTGTGTGATGCATATTACTTGCCTCTTCTGTAACCTGTCAATAATCTAAAGAGCTTAATCAATCCAGCAAATGAAATTCTAATTCGTTACAATTCTTTGAAGAGTTAACATCCCTTCATGGTGTGACAACCCTATTAATTGTCTTTTTAATCCTCAGTGCAATTAGGTGATTTGTCACTTCCAGTTGTAGTCTGTACTCTGTAGAAGTGGTGTGTCATCTCCATTTCTTTATTCAATCGTCATCTGCAAGTGATGGAGGATGCTCTGGCATATGAGTTCTCGACAATCTGTTTTTCAACATTTTTCCCCCTAAAGTGAGACATGTCATACGGCTTTCTGAATTTCAAAATTTTGCAGTACTACTTGCTGCTGTCAACTTTATGACGGTCAAAAGTATGTGATTACAGTGTTTGTTTGGCATTCATAGATTTCTTGTGTAATGTCAGTATTGATTATGACTTGCAAATTTGAACGATTATGATTTTTATGTGCCTGGTTATGTGGCGGATTTTGTTGATAATTCCAGATGTGAGCTGTGATGCTCCCTTCTCATGGATTATGATTTTCATCATCTTAGGTGCTTATTTGGTATCTATTTCGTAGTTTGATTCTACTTCCTGCTTCTTACTGCCATCTGGTCTGTACTTCCAGAAAACTTGCTCGATATGTTTAGCCACAATGAAATGTGGAGACGGCCATGCGATTTTCACCGCAGAATGTTCTCACTCCTTCCATTTCCACTGTATTGCCTCAAATGTGAAACACGGCAACCAAATTTGCCCAGTCTGCAGAGCAAAGTGGAAGGAAATCCCCTTGCAACAGGTTCCCGCTTTTGATCCTCTGCCTGAAAAGGCAAGAATCAGTCCGCTAGACTTGCCCCTAAATAACCCTTTGATGACAGTAATCCGCCGATTACCCTCTCGCCCAAATTCCAATCGGATCGTCCCTCCACTATTTCAAGCTCCTGAGCCAGCTGTCTTTGACGATGATGAACCCCTAGATCATCAAACCAATGTCATTGGCAGAAACTCATCAAATACAAAAGCTGCAGATGATAAAGGTTTCCAAAGGACGATAAAGATCCAAACATTCCCTGAAGTTCCAGCTGTCCCACGGTTCAATTCTCATGATAACTTCACCGTTCTAGTCCACCTCAAAGCTCCTCTTTCGATTTCAGGACAAAATCCCGACAGAAACCAAACTAACTATCCACAAATTTCTCGGACTCCTCGCACTCCGGTAGACCTTGTGACTGTACTGGACATCAGCGGCAGCATGGCGGGGACCAAACTCGCTTTGCTAAAGCGGGCAATGGGGTTTGTGATTCAGAATCTTGGCCCAAATGACAGGCTGTCAGTTATTGCCTTCTCGTCAACAGCTCGTCGCCTCTTCCCCCTCAGAAGGATGACCGAAACAGGAAAGCAACAAGCATTGCAAGGTGTTAACTCTTTAGCTGCTAATGGTGGGACAAACATCGCCGAAGGGTTGAGAAAGGGTGCAAAGGTAATGGAAAACCGAAGGGAAAAGAACCCTGTTGCCAGTATTATACTGTTGTCTGATGGACAAGACACATATACCGTCAACAGTTCTAGCAGCAACAAACAAGAACCAAATTACCAGTTGCTTTTGCCTTTGTCCATTCATGGAAATGAAAATGCAGCGTTTAAGATTCCGGTGCATGCTTTTGGGTTCGGCGTGGATCACGATGCTTCGTCGATGCACTCAATTTCAGAGATTTCCGGAGGGACTTTCTCTTTCATAGAAACAGAAGCAGTGATGCAGGATGCGTTTGCACAGTGCATTGGGGGTCTTTTGAGTGTTGTGGTAAAGGAGCTACAAGTATGTATTGAGTGTGTCCACCCTAGTCTCAGCATAAGCTCATTAAGAGCCGGAAGTTACCCCAACCGTTTGATGCCTGATCGGTGCACGGGGTTTATAGATGTCGGAGACTTGTATGCTGATGAGGAGAGGGATTTTCTTGTCTCCGTCAATGTCCCAGCCGACTTCTCAAGCACGGAAACTTCATTGATCAAGGTGAGATGTGTTTGCAACGATCCTTTTTCTAAAGAGACAGTAGCTTTAGAAAGTGAAGAAGTTAGGATTAAGAGGACAGAAATTGCTAGACAAGAGTCGGTGTCGATAGAAGTGGATAGGCAACAGAACAGGCTCCAAGCAGCTGACGCAATGGCGCGAGCACGATCGGCGGCCGAGCAGGGTGACCTCGCCAGTGCAGCCTCAATTCTCGAGAGCTGCCGTAGGGCTTTATTGGATACCATGTCAGCTAAATCCAATGACAGGCTTTGCATTGCGTTGGATGCTGAGCTCAAAGAGATGCAGGAAAGGATGGCCAGCAGGCACCTGTATGAGGCATCGGGAAGGGCTTACATCCTTTCGGGACTGAGCTCTCACTCGTGGCAAAGAGCCACAGCAAGGGGTGACTCAACAGACGGTTCAAGTCTCGTTCGCGCGTATCAAACCCCGTCAATGACTCAGATGCTTAATCGGTCTCAAGCTACATTGTTGGGGAGTCCATTAACTCAACGGCTTGTACGACCAATATGGTCATTTGCCTCGCAACCGAAGCAGAGGTAATGGTTTGGGCCAGGGATACTCTGTCTCCAAAATTCAATGTCCCTTGTCCCAATGCACTCCGAGACCACTCCCAGATGCATTCGGAATGTCTGAACTTGAGGCATAACCGCACGCCTTGGGAGTGTATTGGGACAAAAAGACATGGATTTGGGGGACCGGAGATAATCTTGTGCCATGTTTTGGGGTTCTGCTGTGGGGGCTTCATGGATTCAGATGCCTCCCTATTTTTGAAAGTATTTTTGTTTTGGGGTGGGGATAAATTGGAAAGATGAGAGTGTTTTTGACTGTCAATATTGTTCTTGTCTTGTATATGTGGGGGTATAAAGTGAGTAAAGGGGTGTAAGGGTACATCTGTAAGTGGAGCAAAGGAGCTCTGGTTAGGACTTACCAACTTCTTGTTTTGCATTTTTACTTGTCCTTTGTTGTTGTTGGGGGTGATGTACAGAAGAGGTGTTTTCCCTAGGGATGTGGGTACAAGTGTTTGTGCTATTTTGTGGGGGATAGTTGGGGTTAAGTCGTCACCTTATGTATAAGATACCTGCAATGTGATTCTTTTCACAAGTTTATATTATGTTGATGAAATGTTTGGTGAATCAAGAACAACTTTGTCTCAAAATATTGATGCAAATGGGATTGCATGAAATTGCCTAAAAAATATGTGTTCCATGGGCAATTAATTACATTTAAGTTTTTAGGTAGATCCCAGAGATGAAAATATTTTCTTAAAAATCACCAATTTAAAGATTATATCCAATCAACCCCTTCTTTTGAATGATTATTTAATGTTTCAGAAGCGCTACCACATGGTACTCTAAAAGTCTTTTTTACCACATTTTTATGAAAATCATATGCTTATAGGTAGAATACACACAAATAGAGTGCGGTGTGCTCCATGAACAAGTAACAATTTTTCTCCTCTTTTGCAACACCTGTGCGGTACGAAGGCCATATATTCGGAAAGAATAAATATCTATCAAAACGAGTAGTAACTATCAACTAGGCTAGGTAAGGTAGATCAGAATTTGTTCGATAATATGTATCTGTATATAAGCATATGTGTGCTCCATAAACACACACACACACACTCTCATATAAGTGCCAATGATGTAAGGCATTTCACGTCACTTGGGACGTAATTATGAAAAAAAAGAGAAAAACCTTGGATTTTGGCTCCTTCATTTGCTAGAACTCTCCGTTGACAAAGTTAATTCAATTGTCTGATATGCAAAACATATGTTGAACTAATCACTCGATTGTCTTTTCGATCTTGGTCGGAGATACTGTTGTCCTTCGCGGCCTTTCACAACGAAAGTATGAGCGTTTAGCACTAGACTAGATCGTAATCCAGAGTTTAAATAGGTGGGAGCCTTAATTTGACTTCTAATTTAGCGAATGTGTGGCTTAGGAATCCACAAGGTGGTTCTTGCTTTGCCTCAACAAATTACAGGACTTAATATTTCCCAACCAGTGTGGGAAAAATGGAAATAAACTAAGAGCTTAAGAACAATGGGGATATTGAATTTAAACCGGAAAACTAATTTCATTCTCACTGAAATAAAAATTTTGAAAATGGAAATCGAAATGGACAAAGGAAATAAAGAACCATGGTTAGGCTAACTAGGCTTACGAAATGGAAACGAACTCAACAGGTTGAGTAGAATCTACACGACAATGAAAAATGGTATGAAAAAGAGAAATATAAGTGCTGGACTTAAAATGATAATACGAGTAAACCAATTCAAACCGAGCATCAATCAATACATACTATAAGTAAATGCGTTTTGTCTTCAAAAGCATCAAAATTCCAAATCCTAATTTTCTAGAGAGAGAGAGAAGTGAGGGAGGGAGGGAGACGTGGAGAGAAAGTGTGAATATGGAGGAAAAATTATTTTATTCCCATGGAACACCGCCACATGGTACTCCACATTCATTTTTTACCACACGTCTTTCAATATATAGAATGAGATCAATGGTAGCGTGAATTGAATATGGGCCCATAAAAAAAAATTACTAAATTGCGTTGTGTCCATTTGATACACGGAGCCAAAACAAAAGCCAATATTTATTTATTTTTATCCTGTGCATCGAACAGATTCAATACTAATTGTGTTCTAATCAATTGAGGTCGGCTTGAAAATGATAATAGGAGTGTTGGACTTTAAATGATAGTAGTAATAGATAGGAGTGGTGGACTCTAGGTTTTGGAACCCTCTTCCTGACTTGGATTCTTGTGTTTATGGACCAAGTTGGAGGACCAAGGATCCAACTGAACTGACCAAGGCTAGAATACTTCAATAGCTGGCCATTGACTAGACCGAATAACAGTTACATGTTCATGGTACTAGTCTCCCCGTTCCGCTTTTGGTCCTTAAAAAATAAGTATTTATTTATAATTTTTAAGCTTAAAAATGGTAGGTATACTAAAATAAAAAATATATGTAATATGGATTTTATTTGATAGATTTCGATAAGATCTGTCAAACTCTACAAAAAAAATTAAAAAATTATTTTCTAAATTCATTATTTTTAAGTTTGAAAATAAGTAATTATTTTTTAAGTACTTATTTGAGAAAAAAGAATGAGTTGAAAATGTGAAATAAGCTGCTAATTTTTTAAAAAGGTTTCTGGAACGGGGCCTACTTGTTGCGAAACAAATGAAGTTAATGTCCAATCTGGGCTTGTTAATCTTTTTGGTCTCCGAAGTATTGAGAAAATCTCAAATTCGTCCCCATTCTAAAAATTGGAGACATTTAGTCCCTATAGTATCAATTTTGTACCAATCTAGTCTCCAAGTCTAACGCCGTTAACTTCATCCGTCAAAATGAAGGACATTCTTGTCATTTAAAATCCAACACTCCTATTATCATTTGTAATGACCACTTGGACCAGGGCGGGGCTGTGATACAATTTGTAACGATAGTAATAGATAGGAGTGGTGGACTATGCAACAGGTCTATGGTGGCAGAGTCCATCCTACCCACCACTTGGACTAGGGTGGGGCTCTGATACCATTTATAACGATTCAACTGAACATGGACCCCATTTCGCCCCAACCCTTAGCCTGAAAAGGTATACCTAAAAAGGTACTCCCTCCGTCCCTTTTTAAGTGTCCTGCTTCGTAACTCCAACTTATTAAAAAGACATCATCATTATTCCTTTCACATCAACTTTTTCTTCCACTTTCCCTACTTACCCATCATCATTACACTTTTACTCACTTACTTTTCAAAAAGGAATCTACTTTTAGAGACAAAATAGACAATTCACCAATTTTTACCCACTAACTTTACAAAATGAACACTTATTAAGGGACAGCCCAAAATGGAATACCGAACAATAAATAAGGGACGGAGGGAGTACCATGTAGCCTTAGGTGGGTGTTAATATGCCACATGAGGCTTTAGCTGCCAACCAATGTGCGACTAAACGCTCTCAAACCCCCAAATTCGGGGTATTACAATGTCAAACTTTGTAGGTGGATATTTGTATCCAGCATATCGAATAAGTTAAGTGTACAGTCTCAAGAAATTTTATAGATGTTGATTAAATATATTTATCGGTAATGTAATTTAATCAACAAGTATTTGTAATCTTAATATTGGAAGATTAATAAATATTTAATTGCATGGAGCTCAAAATATAATTGAGATATGGATGATAGTGCAATTATAATCCTTTAATGGTGTGAATTATAATTTGTGAAATAAAAAAAATAGTCCTAGTGGTATTAAGATTTCTTATTGGCACAAAGAGCCTAAATTCATATCTCAAATTGTTATACTCTTTAGGTCTCACAAGTTTTTCATAACTCAGAAGGTGGGGCTATAAGAGAGAGAACACAGAGGTCACGTAGGAGTCCACACTCTGTTACGTGATCGAAATATAAGGGAATATTATTTTCGATTAACCGAAAAAAGAAAGAAAGAAATATAAAGGAATATGACAAAAGATCATGTGAGGTACAGTCAAGCAGAGTCCGTAACGTATAACAATCGGTATGCTTTAGCTGCTTAGCAGTTGAGTCGGTCAAGTTACACCTATAAGACTTTCAAATAGATAGTCTTGTACTTGTAACTTGTCTCAAATGCCATTTAAAAAAAAAATTGACTTCTTTTTTCAAAAATAAAGGCTATCCATAGTTGAATAAGCGTTGCTCTCGAGAAGGGAAGGATCAAGCAAATAAAATAAAACTTCTTTCTTATGTTAGCAAACTTCACATTATCATTCCTTTTTGTTTCCTATTCTCTTATGATTTTTTCATATAGTGAAGGCTTATCTGTACGACAGAAGGTACTGAAAAGAAAGTGCCAATTAAATCGATGCAAGAAAATTTCAGTGGAGTAACGCTAAGTAAAATAAAAGGGAATATATTTTCAATTTTCGTTTCTTCATTTGATTAAAAATATTGCTACGAAGTTAATACTCCAGTTGTGTATAAAATAAATTCAAAAACAAGATTTTTGCAAAAACCTCGTGTTATTTTTGTAGGACAGGTTTTAAGAGTAAACTAATAGTGAAAAAAAATTAGAAATGTGAATCCCTCAATTTTCTTGAGTCATTGCGTCGTTAGGGCTTTCCTGTAGAAATTAGCTGCGGTAAGCTGATGTTCAGCATACCATCACAAGCATGAATGTGAAACATTGGCATTGAAAAATTGTACTACTGGCCTAGTCTACAGCCATTGATGTTCTAGTAATTCACAACCTCCCTCTCACAATATATATATATATATATATATATATATATATATGGTGCCCACTGTGCAGTCAAATCACTTGCAAAATTTGAGATACATAAACTGCAATAATATCATATTTTTTCATTCACAGTGGAATAGGGAGATTCAACTTTAGTAGATAGATTATGAACCCTTTATAAATGAAATCAGAGAGAAGCAAATTACTGCCCTAGACTCTAGAGGCCTAGACATACTCTCTGACCCCAAAATCTCTTTCGGGAAGCGACTAATAAACTGAGAAAAATCTCAATTTCAGCTCGGCTTTCCCTCATTTGGCTTTGGAATTTTCTTGTACTCGTAATTGTTAATGTCAACCTTCCCTTGCAAGGCCTGTAAAAGAAAGCAATGTCATGATAAGATACAAAAACTAATCTATGTTGCTGATATAACATGCACAAGAAAGAAATTGCTTTACCTTAAGCTCCTCTTCCAATGATATCTTCTTCGGCTTATACGCCTCGACAGGCCCTGTTCTTGAAAGTGCCTTTCTTGTCTCAATGATCTCCCATTCCTGATCATCCTTTACCTTGGCAATATCCTTGCTGCAAACGGAATTTTCCCACATTCACAAAGAAGAAGAACAAGAAAAATATGATAATAAAAACATGTTACAAAAGAAGCTAGGCGCCACAAAATATGGATAATAGGAAGCACACACATCATAACAACTCCATTTGTTGCCATCCATAATGCATAAGCAATGCCACAAGAATAAGAAATTTTACAAAGTTAACTGCAGATTTCTCCTAATCTTTTTTTGTTTCCTTTCTTTTTCAACAACTGATCACCACAAAAACCACAACCCACAAGTTCTAGCCGGATGATAACAAACAGAAACACCATCCCTTACCACATCTGGAAGGGCTCACATAATTTTGAAGATATTGTACACATTTGGCGCATAAAGACGCGCAGAAAGTGCCTTTCAGTTATTTGATAACTGATAACTATATCCAAAGGTGCCTAACTGGGCTGACCCTGGTCCATCGAAATTATAAGACCAAGTAACTAGAATAAAGATGCTTACTGTCTACCCTTGATTCAAACACACTTCAACTCCAATCTTTGAGGAGATCCTCTTCCTTGTAAATTGTTCAAGGGAAAAGGTAAAACAATATAGGCAGGTTTGTGTTGGTTCTTCGCCACCTGGGGCTGTAGCTTTTCCAAGGGATGGGGTTTGATCCTTTTCATGGAGAGTTTGTGACCATACCACTTCCAAGAATAGGAAGTTCGAAACAAGCAGTCAAGTACCTAATTTGCCCACAAAACCACAAAAGCATATGGTGAAGCATTGTTTGCATTATAAACAACCATACAACAAGATAAAAAATTGCACTTAGGCTTCACTAGACGAGAAGACAAATCAAGCAGCTTGACGCCCTCAAAGGAATAAACTCTCCTTTGACCAGTCCCTTAACATACAACCCAAACAAAACCTAAGAGCCTCAAGTCCCAATCAATTGCCCTTGAAGGCTTCAATGGATGAGAAGACAAATCAAGCAGCTTAACATCCTCGAAGGAATAATTTCTCCAATAGCCTGTCCCTTAACATGCACCAAGCAAAAAAGCAGCACTCAAAATTCCTCCTTATCCAAACTGTGGCAATGAACCATAAAAGTGCACACCTTCTACTGAAAGAACTACCTGTACATCCAGTGTGCAAACACCATCCGTATACCCAGTTCTACAGGTGAATAACACCTAAACAAGCTTCAGAGGCCTACATGAACCTCCAAATTTTCCTTCAATACATGTGGTATACTGGTATTAGCACTCAGTATCTGCATTCCAGCTCAAACAATCTACCAAGTGAACATCTTCAAACGTCCCAATGAAGTGATCCATTTGTCAGAGTTTCTCCAAAGAGAGAGAATCTTGCCGAATCCTCTATTAGAAACTTTGACAGGTAACTTTGTTCTCAAATGGGTGAGACGCACAGCCAACAGAGCGGCGGATGCATGGTGTTGCTGCTCTTGCTTTGAGTGGTTTATTGTCTCCTGCTTGGATTTCTAGACCCCCTCCTTGTCTTCTTTGTTAGCTTTAGGTGTTCTTTCTGTGTAGCCTTCGGGCAATGTTTCCCGTTCATTAAAAAAAAAAAAAAAAAAATTGACAGGTAACTACTGTTTCAAAATATTGGCAGCATTGGAAGCTAAAACATGCATCACAAGAATGGAAGCAGTATCTCCAAAAATAAAACCAATCCAATCATCCAATTTCTATACATGGTGTTCTAAAACTCGGTCTAGGCAGCCAAATAGTCGGCACCTAGGTGCAAGGTGGGGTTCCAACACCTAGATTAAAATCGGCCTAGGCGCCGACTAGTGCGCTGCTAGGTGCCCCTCTACTCCCAACTAGCGCCTGGTGATTTTTAGAACACTATCTATACAACCTAATCATCATCGACATAGATTCACAATCATATGCACATATTTAGCCGGTTATCACGTAATTGTACAAGTGTCCACAAACAGAACTCATCTCAAAGTAGAAATCTAGAGTTTTGTATTGCTACATTTTTGTTACAAGTTACAACAACTACAGATCAATATTCTAGAGACTACACACATCAAAAAAGAAGGAAATATATGCTAGATTGTAATACAAAACCGATTCCATCATCAAGTACCTCTACAACCTAGTCACCATAGACAAATTTGAGCTTTTATCACGTCAAGTCAACAAACATAACTCAAATAAAACTAGAAATCAGTACCTACCTTATTAAACCAAACCGAGCCTTATGTCCCAATCAATTGGGGTCAGCTACATAAATCTTTTTTCTCCATTGAGCTTTGTCAAGGGCCACTTGTTCACTCAAACCCATTATACTCCTATCTTTGCGCACAATAGCATCTAATGTCAATTAGGTCTGCCCCTCCCCGTAGCGTTGCTACCCAAAACTATTCTATCCGCTCTCTTTAACTACTGCATCTCCACGTCTACGGTAGACATGCCTAAACCACCTTAGCCTATTTTCTCTCAACTTCTCCTCTATAGTGCTATACCTACCATCTCACAAACCATTTCATTTCTAATCCTGTCTCGTCTAGTTTACCCACACATCCACCCAAACATTCTCATTTCCGCTCACCTGTTGTTTCTTAATAGGCCAACATTCTGTCCCGTAAAGCATCGCTGGTCTTATGACAGTTCTATAGAATTTTTCTTTCAATTTTGTGGGTACCCTTTTGTCACATAGTACACCAGTAGCACTCTTCCACTTGAGCATCCCCACTTGAATCCTATGGGTCACATCACCGGCAATCTCTCCATCTGTACTAATAATTGAGCCTAAATACCTAAAATGGTCACTCTTCCATATCTCCTGGTCTTAGATCATCACTTTTTCTTCATGCGCACTGCTAGTACCACTAAACTTGCACACTATATACTCAGTTTTGCTCCTACTTATCCGAAAACCCTTTGACTCTAATGCTTCCCTCCAAACTTCTAATTCCGTATTAACACCTCTAGCGGTTTCATCAACGAGGACAATATCATCTGCAAACATCATACACCATGGGATATTCTCTTGAAACTGTTTAGTCAATTCATTCATAACTAAGGCAAAGAGGTACAGGCTCAAGGCTGACCATTGATGCAATCCTATTGTGATTGGAAATTCACTTGTTTCCTCTTATTAGAATCTTAAATAACTGGGCAAGGCCATAATAAATCAAAAAACCTAGTTCTAAATAAAACTGACCTGCCTTGCAAGAGATGGCCGAGGCCAAGGGCTCCAAGCACTGTGAGTGAAATCATGGGAAGCCCATATCTGATGAATGGGGATTTCCTGCCCCATCGCTTGAACCCAGAAGCCGAATTCTCAATCCTAGTGTTTCCAACATTATTATCAATTTTCTTTGGCTGGTCTACTTCTGTTGTGTTGATGGTTGTCATGTCCACAAACCCAGAAAACAAAAACCTGCATATGATTGACATTCCAATTAAACTATTGAGTAGGCAGACCATATGAGAAGTCAAATGGCACTACCCAATTCAATCTATAAGTAACTAGCGAATTACTCGTGCCTACGGCACTCCAAAGTCCAAACAGTAATCCAAACTACGTCAAATGATCCAAACCAATAATATCTTGTTACATGATTATGATCTAAATTCAACAGCAAATGGGTCGACTATATTGTTCCACGGGAAATGTCATTGAAAATTTGAGAACCAGAGTTGATGACTGCATACCTGTTAGGGCCGTTGCCCCGTGTTAGCTATTGTTCACCCTTTCACAATAAAGATCATAAAATTGGTTCTGGATCCTATCCCCATTTTTTTCTCTACACATCGTGTGGAGCTTTTGTTGTCAGACTGCCACCGCATTAATGAGGTAATCGGTTGGTTGTCAAGATGCCACCTCATTAATGTCCAAATGCTGCTTGAGAACGTCGTCGTTTGGAATTTCCCCAAACTCGAAATGTTGTTAACGCTAACAGAGTCCCGCTAACAGAGTCCACTCGTCTTCTCCCATCATTTTCTCTCTCTTCCCTTTCTGTTTCTCTCTTTCAATCCCTCTGTTTCAACCTTGAACTCGACCCAAGGTTGAACCTAAGAAGAACTGCCACATAATATATGCAGTTGCCATAGCCGCTGTCAAGGAAGAGATTTCATTTGTCCGATTTCAGTAGAATGAAATATACTGAATTCCATTCCATAGTTTAGCTTTCTTTTTGCAATACACAAACACATCCCATTTTTTGGCTTAATTAAATAGATCTAATTGATTCTTGGTTCATGAATCATGAGCATCAAGGAACTTGGTTCTTAAACCAAATTTATTAGCTCTCTCTCTCTCTCTCTCTCTCTCTCTCTCTCTCTCTCTCTCTCTAAATGGGTTTACATAACTCTCTCTCACACCAACCTATATATCCAAGGCCCAAATCCAACATGAATCCTTCAATTCCTCATGTTTTAATCCAGGCACAGCATAAAAAATAAAAAAAAAGAAATAAACAAGAAAATAGCAGCCAAGAGGATAGGCAAGGGGAAGGAGAAATGCAGATATGGGTTTATACTTTATACCCTCTCCTCATAGAGAAGACAGGCAAGGGGATGAGAGAGAAGGGGGTCATCAAACTAAAGAAAAAGGGATAGCGTTAGGTCCCGTTAAATCAAAGCATCTCAGCTTTTAGGGGAAATCACAGAACGGAGTCGTTCCGTTGTCAAGGTCTGCTCATTAATGATGTGTCATCTTCAAAACCGACCAATTACCTCATTAATATGGTGGCAGTCTGAGAACAAAAGCTGCACACGATGTGTAGAGCGAAAAAATGGGGAGAGGATCCAGACCCATAAAATTCAACGTACCTAGGGGTGGGCAGATGCAAGAGAGTGACGATAGTGTAGGATTATTTACCATCAATGGTTCCTAAAATTAACTTAAATCAAAAGGTAATGTGCGGCACACTCATTCCAAAGATGAAATCAGCTTCATAATTTTACGTTGGAATTGAAGTGCCAAAAATACATGAAACCTATTTAAGAAGATTATATCAAACATCTAAATTAAGCTAATGTTGGAATTGAGGTTCTGTTGATGCAAACCCTGTCACCTATTCTCTCAGCAATTGCAAACCAGCATTGCTAGCATAGAATTATACATGCCTTTAAAAGCATGACCAAACAACACTGTACTAAGCATATCAAGCATCATCACACTACAGAATTTAAATCAGTTAGTCTCAAGGAAAATTAAAACCAACAGGAAAATTTTCTTTGACATGTCAAGAATCTTAAGGCATTATAAAGTAACTACTAACCAAGTTATTCATATCCCCGAAGAACCATGAGAAACTGTACAAGCCTGTTTTTCTCACGGTATTGCAAATAACTATCAAGTGATTGCAAGTCTGAGGGTTCCATAACAGCTAATTGATCCCAGTAATTAGTCATCTGATTGTAGAATTCCTGAATCGATTTATCCTTTTGTGTAGCACTGCGGATAGACATCTCAAGCTCATATTGTTTAGCAAAGTTCGATGCAAGATGCATAGATTTCAAAAAATCCCACACTTTCTTGGATGTGTCATATTTTGAGAAATTCATGCCAATACTTGGTTCTACAGAGTTGTGAATCCAAGTAAGTATCTGTGCATTTTCAATCTTCCATTGTTCAAGTGCGGTAGCAGACTCTTTGGACTTACCCTTTAGATCAGGACGTGGTACTGAACCCTCTACGTGTCCCCATACTCCCTTAACCACAATAAAATTCTTCATCACATATGCCCAATAAGAGTAGTTATTACCCGTTAAGCGTACACTGATTGCTTGAGATTTATCATCAACCATGGTGATTATCCCAAAAGAAAACACAAAATGATAATACCAAAGTAGACAACACAGACCTGAGGAATTCAAAAAAAAATACTCGAAACAGAGCCGCAATAATGCAAAAAATACCAACAATCAGAAGTCACAGTGCCTTAAATGCTCAAATCCAGACAGCGAACACTGCAGAGAAATAAGAGTAGTAGCCGAGATACCTCAAGAGACAAAAAAAAAATAGTCAATTTCGAGTGCAAGGAGAAGATTTCGAGTGCAAACAGTGCTGACCCAGTGCAATCGGAGAGCCAACAAGAGTCGCCGGAGGTCGGAGAGTGACCGGCGGTGGTCGGCGATGGTTGTCGGTAGTCAAGGGGTGGTGGGCTGTAGTCGTTGGTGCTGCTGTCGTTGCTGCGTTTTCTAAGTTGCAGCGTGCTTTGGGAGGGAGGAGTGGAGGTCGATTAAGGGATAAGAGGGGAGATCTGATCAAGTGGGGAGGAGATGCAACTAGCCCAAATCTTATACCATGATAGTTTTGTAAGAGCTTTCAATCGTAATGGCTTTGTTTGGTTGAGAGTTTAGTTTACTTTAGTTTTGGTAGTGGGTGGAGAGCTAAGTAGCACGGATACGGACACGGACACGGGACACGGCAATTCTAAGAAAATCGAAATACGGACACGGCAGGGGACACGCCACGTGTATATAATATATATATATATATATATATGATTTATTTATTATTTTTCTTTTCTCCATGCTTACATTGCAATATGTAAATAATGAACAACTTAACAGTTAACATTCATATTTTGCCATAAATACTAACCATTAGTAGTTTTAACATAATAGATTAGATGCATACATTGTAACATCGGTCCATTAAAGCAAAATAAAACATCCATAGTCATAGATTTAATACAACCCAATCGAAAAAGAAAACTTCCATAGTTCCAAGTCAGTTACGCATATATATACACACTAATATATATATATACATATATATACACATAAATATACACACATAAAAATGTAGAGAGTCAGAGACACCTAGAGAGAGAGAGACGAGAGAGACAGACAGAGAGAGGCAGAGAGGAACGAGAGTCAGAGAGATAGAGAGGAACGAGAGACAGAGAGGAACGAGCGACACAGAGAGAGAGGAACGAGCGGGAGAGAGACGCATACCTGAGAGAGGAGAGGAGAGGAGTCGAGTCTGAGAGCTCCTCGTCAGTCGGCTAGGGCTTGAAATTTGAAGAGTAAAGAGAAACTGAACCAGTCGACGTAATATAAGTTTTAAAGGTATAATTACAGTTTAACCCAAAAGTTTTGAATCATTTCAGATTAACCCCCATTTTTTAAAAAAATTTATTTTGACCCCTAGCCGTGTCCCCATCTGTGTCCCCTATCAAAAAATAATATAAAATATTAGACACGCCACGTGGCGTGTCTAATACGTATTTAGGCGTGTCCCCGCCGTGTCCCCGTGTCCAATACGTGAGTACGGCGCCCTTTTGGAGTGTCGGTGCTTCCTAGGTGGAGAGAGAAATAAGGTAATGATTGGAGAGAGGGGTAATGATTGAAGAGAGATGAGAAAATAATAATTGGAGAAATAGAGTAATGATTAGAAAAAGAAGTAGGGTAATGATTGGAAAACAAAACAAAATTTACAACCGAACATAGCCAATATTATTATTGCAAATGTCTAATTACAAGATGTACAAGAGGTTAAATAAATAAAATCCTAACAAAATCGTGAATAATTCGCGACAAGACTA